>CAMRHE010000161.1:0-1445000 GCA_947044405.1 Leptodactylus fallax
GACCCCATCGCCTTTGCGAAGGCGAGCGTGCCATTAACATGGCAATAACGCACCCCCCTTGGTTAAGTCCAGGGCGACATTTAGTGCCCAGTGACCCCATCGCCTTTGCGAAGGCGAGCGCGTCATTAACGTGGCAATAACGCACCCCCCTTGGTTAAGTTCAGGGCGACATTTAGTGCCCAGTGACCCCATCGCCTTTGCGAAGGCGAGCGCACCATTAACGTGGCAATAACGCACCCCCCTTGGTTAAGTCCAGGGCGACATTTAGAGCCCATTGACCCCATCACCTTTGCGAAGGCGAGCGCGCCATTAACGTTGCAATAACGCACCCCCCTTGGTTAAGTCCAGGGCGACATTTAGTGCCCAGTGACCCCATCGCCTTTGTGAAGGCGAGCGCGCCATTAACGTGGCAATAACGCACCCCCTGGTGGGGGGATGATTCTGCTTAAATATGGCTATAACACAAAGCTGTATTTTGGTCTCTGGGTAGCGTATCTCTTTACTCATAAGGTGCGCAGCTATAATCCTAGGTGTATGTTGTCATAATGTGGCCACACTGTAACAATAGGGCTCCATTGTACTCTTATACAGCCCTGAGTGATCAAAGAAACAATAGTGCATTGTTCAAGCCTGGGCTGTTGATCAAACCTGCTTGATAACATTGTATCATTCCAATTGGTCTCAGCTCTATACAAAAGATCTGGACTTGATTGCATTAACTCATCAGACTTGCTGTTGCCAGTGACCTCATTCTGGGAGGTGGCGTAAAGGGTATATAGGATGAGGTAAGAGGTCTGTGGGAGGAGATTATGCTATGGAGTTGAGACAGACCATCACAGACTACAGTGTGGGTTTTATATGAAAGAAGACTCAGGGGTGGCCAAAGCAGTTTGACGCACTGAGGATCTTTCACATTGGTGGCAGCATAGTGGGATCTTAGGATAAACGGCGTGTGTTGGTGACCTTTATCACTCACATGCTGGGGATTATGTTAATCCTATGAGACAAGCTCGGTATTAAAGCAAGCATTAAGATACAGTGAACGTTTGATACAGTGCTGTTCCCCCCCTTACTCTTTGTATTCTATCCTATCTTTTATTTGGCAAATACCAGTGGATGGCTAGTATGCTCAGAAGCAGATCTCCAGAACTGCTGAACCAGGCTTTTGGAGATCCTGAGTATATGGCTGAAATGGAGGCAGCCACAGCTATGCAGAGTCCTGATTTTGGGGCTAGGCCAGGAAGTGCAGCAAGCAGCCCGGTCCCAAGGATTACTTCACCAGGAGAGACCAGTAACCCCAGCCTTGCTGTGGGAGGAATGGCTTCACACTGGCAAATGGTCCTGCAGCAAGCAGGCACCGGTGACCCTACAACATACCTGCAGGTGTTGGGCTGCTTTCAGGAAGCTGCAGAACGGCAGGCCGATCGTGACGCTGCAGAACGAGCACGGCAGGCCGATCGTGAGGCAGCAGAACGAGAACGGCAGGCCGCAGAACGGCAGGCTGATCGTGAGGCAGCAGAACGGCAGGCTGAGCGGCAGTATCAACTTGAGCTCAAACGAATGGAGCTCTCCCAGCAGGCACTCCACTGCACACACTCCAGAAGCCCAAGTACCAAGGCTCCGATCCGAGGACTTTCCAATCCTTGAAACAAACGGGGATTTGGACTCGTTCTTGCGGGCCTTTGAGAAAGTGTGTAAGCAGTATCAGCTACCACAGACGGATTGGGTCCGTTACCTGGCTCCCCGGTTGAGGGGAAAAGCCCTGGACACTTATGCCAATTTGCCAGTTGACCAGGACTATGAGTCTGTTAAAGCAGCGCTGATCCGGAGGTACCAACTCACACCGGAGCTGTACCGTCGAAGGTTCCGAGGCCTGCAGAAAAAGCCTTCAGAGAGCCATGAGGATACAGCGGCCCAGCTGCGCGTTTGGTTCCGGGAGTGGACGGAGGGCAAGTCCGTCACTTCGCAAGAAAGCCTTGCAGACCTCATGCTTCAAGAGCAGTTCTTGAACATTTGCACCGAGGAAGTGCAAAAATACCTCTTGGACGGAGAGCCCAAGGACCTTGAAACAGCCGCAGCAATGGCGGATCGTTATGTTGCCAACCAGTTGCCGTGGAAACTTGCCAGCAACGGCTGGAGGAGGGGTAAGACACAATCTGTCCCGGGGAATCCTGAACCAAGCTGGAGGTCACCACAGCCCTCTGCTTCCAGGTGGGGTAGGCCAAACTCTGTCCCGGGTGGTTCCTATACGTTCCCTACCCCTCGAGCTCTGGGCTCCCCGGCGACCTCTCTCATACCCCAGGGAGAGATCAGGCGGTGCCACGCCTGTAATCAAATGGGACATTTACAACGAGACTGCCCCAACCGCCCTAGGAGCCCCCTGCTCCCCAAACTACAGCGGCCCGCCCATCTGTGTATCTGGTTGTGAGGGAGGGGTCCCAGCTTAATGCTAACCGTCAACAGGTCACTGTGGGGGACAAAGTGGTGATGGGATTCCGGGACACTGGGGCAGATGTCACGCTGGTACAACCGGATTTGATCCCCCCAGACAGTATCATTCCTGGGAAAACTCTGACCCTACGGTGTATTGGATTGGAACGTTTTACTGTACCCATGGCTTGTGTTCATTTAGACTGGGGTGCAGGGAAAGGAATGCGGGATGTGGGAGTGATGTCTGAGTTGCCTGACAATGTACTGTTGGGGACAGATTTGGGGCCTATGATGTGCCAATATGCAGAGGGGGCTGATAACTCTCCCTCTGAAATGTCTCCTTATACATTCTGTGAAAATGCTAATTCTTATGTATCTGGGATTAATGTAGGTGTAAAGGAGCTGAGTGAGGACTGGGCTGTAGACCCGCCCAAATCTGCGGGGGCCTCACTCCCCCAGTCTGTGTCTCTATGCCTGCCAGTCCTCCCTCCAACTCAGTGTGATAAGAATGCTGTTAATGATATTGTAAATGTCTGCCATGAAACTGTACCTATAAATGTTGTCAATGTAATTGCCAATGCTTGTTGTGAAAGTGTACAGGGTAGCTCTTCTGAGTCACTGGAAGCAACTTCTACTATTTCGCCCAGTGCATCCGATGAGCACCCAACTGCTGACCATGTGCCAGGTGGTCAGGTAGGCTATGGGGATCTCATGGCCGATCCAGGTGAGGGACGGACTGCTGGTAGTGCGGTGCTAGCCCGCAGCCAGAGTGCTACAAGGGTGGAGGGCGTTCCGACCCTTGAACTGTTGCCTACACCACCTGGAGTCGGTGCTGAGACCGCCATGACTAGCCTCACTCCCTTGAAGCCGGAGGAGTCCGGCCGGTATGAGACACACACGTCTCTTCTGTCCAGTTTTATTCCAGGAGCGCCCATAGCCCAAGTGCAGATGGCATGGGGTACTGGAGGTGCGATCCAAGAAGGGGGTATGTCCAAAGTATTACCTGTCAATGTATTGTGGGGGGATGTTTTGGGGAAGCATGATCTCAGTCATTTGCCCAAGGTATCACCATCACCCACCCAAGTACAGGAGGGACAGGATGTAGGCTTGGAAGCAAAGGGGGAGGTGCAGAACCCCCTAGAACTCTCCCAACTAGCGGCTAGTGTGAGGAAGACCCTGAGAGAGCAGGCCAAGGGTAGCTAGGAGAGCAGAGATTGCTGGGATGGGATCTCTGGAATGGTTTCCCAAGGGCCTGAGGTCATGAGTGTAAAGCTACGGGATGCCCGCACTCAGAAAGCGGACCCAGAACAGGCGGAGGTGCTTTCAGAAGAGGGGCGTAGGCCCCTACTTCCTGCAAGCCCCATCTAAAGGGGGAGGTGTGATGATTCTGCTTAAATATGGCTATAACACAAAGCTGTATTTTGGTCTCTGGGTAGCGTATCTCTTTACTCATAAGGTGCGCAGCTATAATCCTAGGTGTATGTTGTCATAATGTGGCCACACTGTAACAATAGGGCTCCATTGTACTCCTATACAGCCCTGAGTGATCAAAGAAACAATAGTGCATTGTTCAAGCCTGGGCTGTTGATCAAACCTGCCTGATAACATTGTATCATTCCAATTGGTCTCAGCTCTATACAAAAGATCTGGACTTGATTGCATTAACTCATCAGACTTGCTGTTGCCAGTGACCTCATTCTGGGAGGTGGCATAAAGGGTATATAGGATGAGATATAATGTTAAAGACCAGTTAGTCTGAATACAGGAGGTCCAGCCCTGCCTATAGCTCTATTAGGATTTATATATCTAAATTGCAGTATATAGGATGAGGTAAGAGGTCTGTGGGAGGAGATTATGCTATGGAGTTGAGACAGACCATCACAGACTACAAGAGATTACAGACAGACTAACCCTGAGAAGAGATTTGTGTTGGAATTACAAGCGAACACCATGAGGAGATTTTTGTGATGAGACTATTGGACTAATGCTGAGAGACTGTGATGCCACATGCTAGGAGTTAATGCCACATGCCAAGAAGCCTCCACTGGTTATTCACACATGACAGAGCATGTGTGAGTGTTGGACTACAGAACCACATCAAGGACATGTGTGGTAAAGTAATCATTTCACCTTTATCCCTTTTATTTTATTTGTACTGTATTTTGTAACTAGTAACTGTTAATGCTTGCATATATCTGCATATCTGTTCTGAACTGTATATGTTAGATGTTAATACCGACCCATTTAGGGGGTTATAAATATATAAATTTTAGGGGGTTTGTTTTGTTTTTTTTTGGGGGGCTCGCCCCCCTCGGGGGGGGGGGGGGGGTTTTTTTGAAAGGGGGGGGGGGGGGGGGGGGGGGGGGGGGGGGGGGGGTGGAGGTTCCTCCCCCCCCCGGTTGGGTGGGGGGGGGGGGTTTTGTGCGGGGCGCCCCCCCCCCCGCGTGTGGGGGGGGGGGGGGGGTTGGGGGGGGCCCTCCCCCCCCCTTGGTTGTGTGCGGGGGGCCGGGTGGCGCCGCCGGGCCGCCCCGGCGTGGGGGGGGGGGGGGGGGGCGTGCGTGTGGGGCCTAGGCACCCCGCCGGGGGTCTTGGGGGGGGGGTTACCCGTGCCCGGTGACCCCATCGCCTTTGCAAAGGCAAGCGCGCCATTAACGTGGCAATAACGCACACCCCTGGGTTAAATCCAGGGCGACGTTTAGTGCCCGGTGACCCCATCGCCTTTGCGAAGGCAAGCGCGCCATTAACGTGGCAATAACGCACACCCCTGGGTTAAATCCTGGGCAACGTTTAGTGCCCGGTGACCCCATCGCCTTTGCGAAGGTAAGCGCACCATTAACGTGGCAATAACGCACACCCCTGGGTTAAATCCAGGGCGACGTTTAGTGCCCGGTGACCCCATCGCCTTTGCGAAGGCAAGCGCGCCATTAACGGTGGCAATAACGCACACCCCTGGGTTAAATCCAGGGCGACATTTGTTGCCCAGAAACCCATCGCCTTTGCGAAGGCACGCGCGCCATTAACGTCGCAATAACGCATACCCCTTGGTTAAATCCAGGGCGACATTTGTTGCCCAGCAACCCCATCGCCTTTGCGAAGGCAAGCGCGCCATTAACGTCGCAATAACGCATAACCGTTGGTTAAATCCAGGGCGACATTTGTTGCCCAGCAACCCCATCGCCTTTGCGAAGGCAAGCGCGCCATTAACGTCGCAATAACGCATATCCCTTGGTTAAATCCAGGGCGACATTTGTTGCCCAGTAACCCCAATGCCTTTGCGAAGGCAAGCGTGACATTGACTCAGCCAAGGGGTATGCCTTATTGCGGCGTTAAGGGCGACATTTATTGCGCAGTAACCCCAACGCCTTTGCTAAGGCAAGCGCAACATTAATGCCGCAATAAGGCATATCCCTTTGTTGAGTCAAGGGCGGCATTTATTACGCAGTAACCCCAATGCCTTTGGGAAGGCAAGCGCGACATTTACCCTGCAATAAGGCATACCCCTTGGCTGAGACAAAGGCAACATTTATTGCACAGTAACCCCAATGCCTTTGCGAAGGCAAGCGTGACATTAATGCCGCAATAAGGCATACCCCTTAGCTGAGTCAAGGGCAACATTTATTGAACAGTAACCCCAACGCCTTTGCGAAGGCAAGCGCAACATTAATGCCGCAATAAGGCATATCCCTTTGTTGAGTCAAGGGCGACATTTATTGTGCAGTTACCCCAACACCTTTGCGAAGGCAAGCGCGGCTTTAAAGTCATAATAAGGCATACCCCTTAACTGAGTAAAGGGCGACATTTATTGCGCAGTTACAGCAACGCCTTTGCGAAGGCAAGCGCGACCTTAACGCCGCAATAAGGCATACCCCTTGGCTGAGTCAAAGGCGACATTTATTGCGCAGTAACCCCAATGCCTTTTGAAATTAAGCGCGCCATTAACGCCGCAATATGGTATACCCCTTGGCTGAGTCAAGGGCGACATTTATTGCGCAGTAATCCCAAAGCTTTTGCGAAGGCAAGGGCGGCATTAACTGCGCAATAAGGCATACCCCTTGGCTGAGTCAGAGGCAACATTTATTGCGCAGTAACCCCAACGCCTTTCGAAATTAAGCGTGCCATTAACGTCGCAATAAGGCATACCCCTTGGCTGAGTCAAGGGCTACATTTATTGCGCAGTAAACCCAACGTCTTTGCGAAGGTAAGCACGCCATTAGTGCCGCAATAAGGCATACCCCTTGGCTGAGTTAATGGCGACAATTATTGTGCAGTAACCCCAATTCCTTTGCGAAAGCGAGCGCGATATTAACGCCGCAATAAGGCATACCTCTTGGCTGAGTCAAGGGCGATATTTATTGCGCAGTAAACCCAACGCCTTTCAGAAGGTAAGCGCGCCATTAACGCGGCTATAAGGCATACCCCTTGGCTGAGTCAAGGGCAACATTATTTGCACAGTAACATCCGTGCCTTTACAAAGTCGAGCTTGACATTAATGCCGCAATAAGGCGTTCCCCTTGACTGAGTCAAGGGCGACATTGTTTGCACAGCAACGCACGCGCCTTTGCGAAAGCGAGCGCGACATTATAGCCGCAATAAGGCGTACCCTTTGGCTGAGTCAATGATTTGGAGGTGTTTCGCCCGCGCCTTGGCGAAAGTGTGCTCGACATTAACGCCGAAATAAAGCGTACCTCTTGGCTGAGTCAAAGGCGACATTATTTGCACAGTAACGCCAATGCCTTCGCTAAAGTAAGCATGACATTAACAAAGCAATAACGCCTACGCCTTGGCTGAATTATGCGCGCCATTAATTGCACAATAACGCCATTGCCTTCGCTAAAGTAAGTGGGACATTACTGTCGCAATAACGGAAACGCCTTACCTAAACTAAGCGCTACATTAACATTGAAGTAACACGACATCCTTGGCTGTAATATCCACGACTTTATTGTCGCAATAACGGAAACACCTTGTCTAAAATAAGTGCGACATTAACGTCACAATAACGCGACCAACTTGGCTGAATTAAGCGTGACATTAGCATCGCAATAACGGAAAAGTCTTGTCTAAAATAAGAGCGACATTATCATTGAAATAACGCTACCGCCTTGGCTGAATTAAGTGCAACATTAACATCGCAATAACGGAAACGCATTGTCTAAATTAAGTGTGACATTAACGTCGCAATAACACGATCGCCTTGGCTGAATTAAGCACAACATTAAAGGTACAATAACGGAAACGCTTTGTCTAAATTAAGCGCGATATTATCGTCACAATAATGGAAACGCCTTTTCTAAATCTTGCACGATATTAACGCTGCAATTAAGGAAACGCCTTTTCTAAATTATGCGTGACAATACATCGCAATAATGCGACCGCCTTGGCTGAATTAAGTGCAACAGTAGCGTAGCAATATCGGAAACACATTGTCTGAATTAAGCGCGACAATAACGTCGCAATATCGCGATCGTCTATTCTGAATTAAGTGCTACATAAATGGGGCAATAAAGCTTTGAACCCCATTATGGATCATAGCCCAACCAGAAGACTTCCCAGGTCTCATCGCTCAACCTCCAGATCAGATGGCCGGGGCCCCGGACCACTATGATAGCGGTTGGGGAAAGCCTGGTTCCCCAACCGCTATACATATTGTAAATGAAAAAGGGCCCCGGCATGTCGCCGGGCCCCCTTTTCAATATATGCTAGCCCAGGGGAGGTGACTTAAAATAATAAATACTTCTACTCACCTCTCCTGGGCTCTGTATCCTTTCCGGGGCCGTTCGGTCACGTGACTGAGGCCTGTGATTAGGCCCTAGCGGTCTCATTGGGGGCAGCAGCGTAATGACGTCAGTGCGCCCCCACGTGACCGCGTAGGACCAACCACAGTCCTCAGCAGTGATGTCTGAAGTGGCCGAGGATCCTGAATACAGCCAGATTGAGCCAGGATGCCCAGCAAAGGTGAGGAGACCCCAGAGTATAATAATAGCAGCGGAGCGGAGGGGAGCTGTTGGGAGCATACAATACTGGGTGGAGGCCACTGTGGTGCATGTAATACTGGGTGGGGGCCACTGTGGAGCATGTAATACTGGGTGGGGCCCCTTCACTATTCACATCACACGCCATCTGTTTTATAGCAGCCGTGCACTATTATTACAGGCTGTAATAACATTGTTTGGCGATAATAAAACTGAAGATGTGCAATATAAATAAGGAAGGAGTCACAGCTCTCACAAAAGCACCACAGTAACTTCAAAGAATTGATCAGTAGGGGCACCAGGTGTTGGACCCCCACTGATCTCATATCTCTTAGACTGTTAGGACCCTGCAGATCAGCTGTTTCCCAAAGCACGCAGCTCCCAGTATTGGTTTTTTATGCCGGGCAATGCTCACTCATCACATTCTTGATAACTGCAGTTGTGGGTACTACAGCTGTATCCCTTTCAAATATCTGAGATACTGCTGCAGCACCTGTAACCGTCACTATCAAGAATTTGCTGTAGGGAGCCTGGCATAAGAGTTTGCATCGGGCCCCACAAGATTTTTGTTACGCCACTGCTCCAGATCTTCATACTTCTGATGAAATCCTACCAACCACCTATAAGTCCTCTCACTCCATACGCACCTGAGCCAATGACCAAAAACTACCAAGAACATAAATTAGGAGCAGGTGTGTTGCTGTTTCCTCTAACGAACCCAGACTGACCCCCAAACTCACCACAGGACTCCATCTTAACCCCTCTAACCCCTCCCCTAATTTTCCCGCTTAAACTCCTCTTCCAATTAACCTCTTCGTTCCCAGTTCCTCATCCCTGTCATTAAGCGTGGCATAAATGGTGCAATAAAGCGAACGCCTTGGATGAATTAAGGCTGGTTTCACACCAGCTCTTGAATTAAGGCAATAGTTCATAATGTCTAAAGCAGTACCTGATGTATGTCATGTAACAAGATTATTAGAGTAATAGATATGTCTGTGACGTCTGAGGTTGCTGGCCATATGCTATTAGCCTGATGTATGAAATATTATTGTAGTCTGATGTATGATATATTATTGCAGTCAGATCACTTAGTGAACCCAGCCTTATTCGTGACAATAATACTGACACTAAGATTATTGCGCTATTATGAATCTACAGTGCTCCCGAGTCACTCGTGGATATGACCTCCTTTCCACAGCTGGGGGGGGGGACCCCATGAGTTTTTGTTTAATGTACAGTAATCTGGGCACCTCTCTATATATTCCCCTTTCTGTAATGTTGTTACTGAATTAGGGTTAATATATAATTAGGGTTTCTCACTTGACATGACCCTGGGGTCTTATATAGGCCTTATGGTCATGTGTAGAAGATAAGTGCATATGTTTAGTTCCGATCCTAAATAAGGATGGCAACAATACTGCCAGAAGCTATGTGGCTGGCAAGCTGTTCTCAGCGAGCAAAAGTGTTTGACAGCCATGTGCCGATGTAAACAAGAGGAGCGGCATGTAAACCTCGGTCACTCCCCATCCATGACATGTGGACCAGCCCTTATGATGTCATGGGGGGGCATGGCCAAGATGTGCTTTATAAAGCAGCATGATCGGGCATGCTGTTTCAGTTGTGCCTGACATTGTTGTGAGCTGGAGGGCTGCTGTTCATGGGTTAGAGGTTCTTTTCTGGTTGATAGTCTAAGGCTTGATTGTGAGCATGTTCCAATTTCTTGTAAAACTCCTCCACTGAGGATTGAGCTAGTGAGTATCTGATACATGTGTTTTGTGGTTTATGTACACTGATGTGTTTTATATGTGACCATGAGCTTAGTGTGTTTTAAACTGGTAGCTGGTGGGGGGGGATATAATACTGTTTTGTCTATCTACAAGAATATAACTAGTATAATACTACCCTGCTATATACTTGTTACATAATCCTAACTTGCAGACTGATATCTCTTGGAATTGTTCTCTGTGAAATACTTGCTCATATTCCCTGAAATTCTGCTCAGAACAAGGGTATGTATGATAGAGGCATACTTCCTAACTTTCAAAGGACCGAAAAAGGGACAAAATGCGATGTGCTATGCATGCCATGGTAAATTTAGACCCACCCACTTCTACATACACTCTGCCCATTCTTTTGTGGGGTTTTTTTTTTTTTTTTTTTTGGGTGTTCCCTGCACAGTATAATCAGAGCTGGATTTAGACAAATTGGAACCCTGGGCAAAATTGAAAGCAGGGCCTCAAATACTGATATACAAACACTGCCAACATATTTCCAGTGGCAGCCTATTAATAGTAACCCCCTTTCTGCCCCAAAACAGTAACAACCACCCCCTTATAGCCACACATGTCAAATAAGTCTCCCCCTTATAACAAGCCCCCTTACATATAATAGTTTCTGTCCTATAATAGTCCTCTTATATATAATAATTTCTCTTACAAACAGTTCCCTGTTTATATATCAGACACCTCCTTATATATAATAGTTCCTCCATTATACATAATGGCCCGTTATATATTAGTCTCCCCCTTATAATAGCTTCCCTTATATATTGTGCTCTTAAAATAGTGCCCCTTATATATTAGTTTTCATTATAAATACTAGCCCTCCCTATAAATAGTTTGCCCCCTTAGCAGGTAATCCCTATCCCTTACCATAAAACAAAAAATCTTGTACTTGCCTTACTGCACTCCCACGATGAGCTGAGCAGCCGCAGACTCTCCCTGTAGTAGTGGCACAGTGTAATGATGTCATCAAGCCACCTGTGCCGTGACATCCCATGCGTTACCGGTGGCTAAAAGCCTGATGCTCCGAATCCTGGGGGCCCCCTTGGGGATAATGGCCCTGGGCAATTGCCCAGTTTGCCCCCCCGTAACACTGGCTCTGAGTATAATGCTCCTACAGTCACCCTAACATTGTTTTCCTCCAATTGCCCTACAGTATGAAGTCCCTCTCCTTGTGCTCCAGCTTAAACTGGGGACAACTAGAGGCAGGCATGTCCACCTCCAGCTACCCCCATGGTCAGGGCTGGCATTAGGGGTTGGGGGGGGCAAACTGGGCAATTGTCCAGGGCCCCCCTGCTAGCAGGGCCGGGTTTAGACAAAGTGGGGCCCTGGGCAAAATTAAAAGCGGGGCCCTAAACGCTGATATGCAAACACCATCGTCTTCCAGACGCAACCCCTATAATAATGCCTCCTTTCTGCCAACAAAAAAGTAATAAGCCCCATTTTACCACACACAATTCAAATGAGCACCTTTGTACCACCTAATAGATTTTTGCACCCAGTCATCAGTTATTATAGCTCCTCCTTATAAATAATAGTCCCTGCTTATACATATTACACCCTTATCAGTAATAGCACTCTTATAAATGATAAATAGTGCCCTGTATCAGTAATATCCCCTTTATCAGTAACAGTCACCCCGTAAAAATAATACTGCTCCCTTATAAATAGCCCACTCATAAATAATAGTTACCCTTATAAATAATAGTCCCCATTATCATTAATAGCCCCATTTATAAATAAGCCCACTTAACAATTATACCCCCCTTACAAATAGTTCCCCTCTTATAAATAATAGCTCCCCCTTATAATGGATGCCTTATATATAATAGTTCCCCCCTTATAAATAGCCCATCTTATAAATAATAGTTCCCCCTTATAATAGCCCCCTCATATTTAAGTTTCCCAATTATATATAGTAACCAACCCTTATATATAATAGTTCTCCGTTATACTGTGTCAGACTGAAGGGCCTTAGGCCCACCAAAGGAACTTGTCTTGGGGCCCCACCCAACAGCTTCCTGCTAATAGCCTACACCACGGCTCCTTCACTGAAGTCTTACATATGTGCTGACTATCTGGTGTTACTGAGTATGTTCCCAGTATAGTCAGCCCCTATAGTACTGTGCAGGCCCCAATAACTCCATGGCCAGTTCATGCACAATGCTGTATGGGGAATGACATGGCCATGGGGCACTACACATATGTGCAAGATTATAGTGAGGGAGCTGTGATGCAGACATAGCACACAGGGCTGCCAGCAGGAATTTTGAGCCCCCCCCCCCCACAGTATAATGCTCCACATGGTATATAGTTCTCCACAGTATACAATACTCCCCTGAGCCCTCCACAGTTTCCCCACATGGTATATAATGCTCCACAGTGGCCCCACATAGTACAAAATGCTCCCCTGAGCCCCCCATAGTGGCCCCACATGGTATATAAGGCTCCACACAGTATAATACTCCAGTGGCCCACAAAGTATACTACCCCTTAGTGGCCCCAGATAGTGCAATATACTTCCCAGCAGCCCCACACAATATAATATGCTCCATACAGCACCCCACAGTGTCCCCCAGTATAATGCTCCACAGTGGTCTAACATAGTATAACATGCTCCACAATGGCACAACACAGTATGATATACTACCCAGAGGGGTTCCCCCAGTATAATGCTCTACAATGGCCCCACAGAGTATAACATGCTCCTGAAAAGCCTAACACAATATACTACACTCCACAGTGGCCCCACACAGTATAACCGGCTCCCCACACTGCCCCTTCCCCCCAGTATAAAGCTCCACAGTGGCCCATAGTATAATATGCTCTCCAGAGGGCCCCCACTAGTATAATGCTCCACAGTGCCCTCCCCAGTGGCCCAACGCAATATATTATGCTCCCCAGAGCGTCCCCCAGTATAATGTTCCACAGTAGTCCCCACACAGTATAATATGCTCCCCAGAGGGCTCCCTAGTATAATGTTCCTTAGTTCCCCCCGCAAAATGCCCCACAGTGGCACCACACAATATAATATGCTCTGCTGATGGCCCCCCCCAAAAGAGTGACCCCACTCAGTATAACATACTCCAGAATGGCCTCCACACAGTATAATATACTGCCCAGAGAGGTTACCCCAGTATAATGCTCCACAGTGGTCCAAAACAGTATAATATGCTCTCCAGAGGCCCCCCAGTATAATGCTCCACAGTGGCCCAAAACAGTATAATATGCTCTCCAGAGCCGCCCCCCCATACACTGGGGTCCCCTCTGGAGAGCATATTATACTGTGTGGGGCCACCGTGGAGCATTATACTGGGGGAGGGGCTCTGGAGTTCTTATTATACTGTTTTGGGCCACTGGGGGCCCCTCTAGATAGCATATTATACTGTGTGGGGAAACTGTGAAGCATTATGCTGGGGAGGGGGCCCTCTGGAGAGCATGTTACATACTGTGGGGCCACTTTGGAGCATTATACTGGGGGGCCCCTCTGGAGCGCATAATGCTCCAAAGTAACCCCACAGAATATAACATGCTCTCCAGAGGGCCCCCTCCCCAGTATAATGCTCCAGTGGCCCAAAACAATATATATGCTATCCAGAGGGGGAGCCGTAGTATAATGCTCCACAGGGGGCCCACACAGTATAATATGCTATCCAGAGGGGGCCCCCTAGTATAATGCTCCACAGTGGCACTACACAGTATAATATGCTATCCAGAGGGGCCCCCCAGTATAATGCTCCACAGTGGCCCTACAGACTGTCAGTGCTACTATTATATTATACTCTGGGGTCTCTTCAGACCCCAGAGTATAATAATCGAAGGCCCAGAAGAGATAAGGGAAAATAACAAACAGTTATACTTACCTTGTCTTACCTCTGCTGGGCCTCCTCGCGCTGCTCCGCTATCACCGCCGGCGACCGCTTCCTCTTCTCTGCGGCTGAGGTCACGCGTTGTGGACGTCATCGCTGAGGCCTGTGATTGGGCCTCAGCGATGACGTGAGGCAGACTGTCAGTGCGCCCCACGTGACCGCTGTAGCCAGGCCTCAGCGGTGATGGCTTGGCGTTCGACGTCATCTTCCGGCGTTCCGGACGATGACGTCGAACGCCAAGCCAAGGATAGGTGAGTAAAAATGTTTGTTTTTACTCACATCTGAAAGGGACCCTGCGGCACATGACGCTGGGTCCCTTTCTGTTATTAATATGGCCAGTTTGCCCCCCCTAACGCCGGCCCTGCCTGCTAGTGAAGGCAGCTTGCTATGGATTCATTAGATTGGGAACAGGGGCGGCAGCCTGCATAGCAGCTAATAGCGGTTTAGAAAGTATCTGTGCTCCGCTACTGCAGTTGCTGAGGCCACCTTAATAAAACTGCTTGTGCTGCTTTAAGGCCATCCTGGTCTCCATGGGGATGGAGATTGTAAGGATGTGAGTCCTCCTGCCAGACCTCCAGTTACTGAATTCTCACAAATGGCTTCCCCTGCAGCTAGCAAACCTGCAAAAAGTGCGTAGTTGTGTAATGTGTGTGACGCATACAGTATACAGTGCATGTTTATACACAGGCAGAATATATGATAGCTATTATACCTGTGTATAAACCTGCCCTGTATACAGTATATCAGACACACAGTACATAGCTTTACACACTATACACTAAATATACTATATATAGCATAATTATACTGATATATACACTATTAAATATTTTATAGTAGAACAGTGTAAATATCTACATTCTTATGTATTCATATTGTATACTTAACTATATTACAAAATATTTTATAGTATATTACATTGTATATGAGATGGTGTAGGGCTAAATTTACATTGTGCATTTTCTGCTGAAGGTGTGTGGCCATTACATGGGAATCTAATAGAGTACTGGTTTTGATCATATGGGTGACGCATATAGTACTACGGGCTACGGAAGTGCTGTGGAAATTCAGGCTAAGGCCCCATGTAGTGAAATGCAGCTAAACATTGTATTAAAAAAATGCAGCAAAAACCCTGCTTTTTTCCACAGCGTCTTCATTTTTTCTTTGTTGCAGTTTTGAGGGTTTTTACCTATTATAAAAAAAAGCACGTTTATTTTAGTATGGAACTGGGAGTATTATATATAATATATATGGATCTTGTGTCCTCCCGTTTAAAGGGAGTCTATCATTGGGGAAACTTCTTTTTAACTGAAGCAATATAGGAATATAAAGGCGATTCTACTCCTACCTTTACTTCTCTCCTTGTTGCTGTTTTTGTCCAAAAAAACATTTTATTTATATGTAACTTAAGCTCAGGGAGCACCGGGGGCATTCCCCCTGTGCTATGAGCACCCCTTGTCATTGCCACAACCCGCCTCCAGCGCTGCTTTTTCACGCCCCCTGCATCATCTTCTCTTCATCTTGCATCTGCTTCTTGCTCCGTCGGCCATTTTTCTGGAGTACACTGATGTAAGAAAATAAACAACAATGGCTGCCGTAGCCACTTTGAGTTCAGGCAGAGCCAACTAAGCATGCTCTGGCCATCTTTGCTTAGTTTTACACCAGTGTACTTCAGAAAAATGGCCGACAGAGAAATCAGATGCAAGATGAACAGAAGATGCAGGGGGTGTGAAAAAGCAGCGCTGGAGGTGGGTTGCGGCCATGACACAGTGCTTGGAGCACAGGGGAAACGCTCCCAGGTGCTTTCTGAGCTTAATTTACATATGAGAATAAAATGTGGGGTTTTTTTGGACAAACGGCAGAGGAGAAAGTATAGGTAGAATAGCCTTTATAAAGGCTATTCCAACACTGCTTCAGTTAAAAACACGTTTCCCCAATGATAGACTCCCTTTAAGCGGTTTAGTGGTCACGCAGGCACTCTTGCACTCTCTTCAAAGTGTAAAGGTCCGACAAAGATGGTGAAGTTCATTGCTATAGCAATCCCATGGACTTTGAATGGGATAGTGGTGTGCCTGCTTGACAACCAATCTCTTGACACAAGAGAACCTAGGACCCCTGTTCTGGTGACTGATAGTGGTCCAAGTGGTGTAACCTAGACCACATTAGACACCTATTATCTAGTCTGTGGACAGGTCTGCAACATTAATTATGGGGAAACCTTTTCAGGCTGAAGCCCCACGTTGGAAAAAACACAGCATATTACAGTGCTAGCAAAGTGAATGAGATTCTGGCTAATCCCATCCACACACTGCAGAAAAATAAAGTTTCAGAAAAGTTGTTTTTAAAAAAAAAAAAGCACATGAGTTTTGAAAAATGCAGCATGTCACTTATACCTGCAGAGATGCTTGCATTTTCCCTATATATTAATGGAAGAAAATCTGCAGAGAAACTCAGCAAAAGCACACGGTTTTTTTACATGGCATTTTTAGCTGCGTTCTGCGTTAGACTAAGGCTGAGGCCCCACACTGGAAAATCTGCTTTTTTTTTTTGCTGTTTTTCTAGCCAAGAATGGCTTCAATAGGAATGGTAAATGTATAGGAATCTTATACTTATACTCTGTCCTGCTAAATTCACCCCAGACTTTGGCTCCTGAGCCCTGTTCATACATCCCCATGTGACAAATGTACAGGTACATCACTGGTCGTTAAGGAGTTAATCACTGTGACACAAGCTCTTTGGACTGTAACACCAGGGTTTGTGAGAAGTTCGCTTACTGCACAGTATCTTATGGAATGGGTTAACTGTCCAGTGATCAGCTGCTAAACACAGACCTAAAGACAGCTAGGCAACATGGTGGTCACTGCTGTGAATTGTGATGTCATGGATCAGGTGGCCAACAAAAGGGAGCATGGTAACCTTTCTGACCCACCACAGCTCCATCTTTTTCTCTCTGCTCTAATCTCCAGGCAATCTCCTAGGCAGTCCAGAGCATAAGATGTAAGTACACTAGACGCTTTCTAGTACAGAATCTGGGGCCCCATTTTTAATTTTGCCCAGGGCCACACTTTATCTAAAACCGTCCCTGCCCACAGTTTAATGTCCTCCTCCAGTTGCCCCTAGTTTAATGTCTCCTTCATCTGCCCCCAATTTAATGGCCCCCACAAAGTCTAACATAATATCACTGCTCCTCCCCTCTCCTTGCTCCCCTGCTGTATCTTATTCTAGAGTGTTCAGGGAGCTGCTGGTGTGACATCGTATCTACAGCTCCCAGGGCTGGAGCACAGTGGTGAAGTGGGCGTTGTTTTCGGACGACTCCTGCTTCACCATTGTATTCAACTCATCTGCATCCTCACCGGACACACAGGAGTTGAATGTGGGACATACCCCTTGCCAACAGGATGACAGGACCCACAATCTGGGACTGTCCCACAGAATCTGGGATGAACCGACCCTCAGTTGTATATCTTTCTTAGAAATGTATTTTTACTTGCTCATATCAGTCCTCTCCCTACTTGTAGGAATGTTGTGCTTAAGTTGGCTTTACACTGCTGAACGATACGCTTCAGCCAGTTTTATTATCCCTGGACAGATGTCCATGGGGGAGAGAAGGCTAGTGATCTTAAGTTCACCCACAGACACACATCTCACCCAGCACCTAGGAAGGTACCCATCTCTCCAAGGGTTCTGCAAAGGAGGGAGAAAGGGGGCTGTCTGGGGAGGAGGTGTGGGTGGGGCACTAGCCATATGCTGAAGGGAGAGCGAGATTCTTTTGTCATTCAGCAAAGACGCAGCAAGGAGTTCTTATCTTGGAGAAGATGTGAGGGCATTTCATGCTGTGAAATGCAGCATGGGCCTATCATTGAGGTCTGAAGCCTTTTCCTTTGTTCTGGATAGCATGTAGAAGACATGTTTCTGTAACACACTGAAGAAAGCACCCTAGGCAAAATAAACAGCTGTGGCCTAGAGAAACGGACTACAAGCCTGTGTCGGTATGTTTTCTATCTTTTATTTCCCTTATTTTGTGTGCTGTATTTTACCTTTATCCGTAATATGCGTGTTTAGTCATTGATATATATTTCTGTATATGTTAATGCTTAGTACCAACCCACCTGGGTTAATAAATATATAAAATTTAAAAAGCTTGTCTTGGTATTATGCTATTGGCCTGGAATATTCATGGAGGTGGGTGTGAGGTAATTGAAGCACTCAGGTGTGCTGAACACAGGTTCGGCAGGATGGGATCCTTCACACAGATGTTTAAGACATCTTTATAAATTATACCCCAGCCCTCTGATGTTAGTTGTAGTGATGGTTCCCAGCAAGATGCAGACAGGTGTTTGGCTGCAGCATCCCAGAGTGCTACTGATTTAAGTGTTTGTCTTTGTACCTCTGGGTTGTGTTGGTATGTCCCATTTTGTCATATGTACATTATGCTGCTTTCCCTGTTTCCCCCAGTGTTTCAAAACCTTGCCCTTGGGTCAGCCCTGGCCAATCACAGGTCGCTGGGCGGGGTTGTAGGAGACCTAGGTCTTCAGGGTGTCCGTTGAGTCCTCATCAGGTTTACAGCCAGTCTGTGAGCAGTTAGGTTTCCTGCATGCACCTGGACTGAGTCTCAACGGCTGACCATACAGCCTCAGGAGGATTATCTGCCCCAGGCTCATCTAAAGACAGCCATGAGAAGGAAGTATTGCTGTCTGGACACTTGGACACCGTGCTAGTAGGAACAGTGGAGAATACTGACAGGAGGAACTCACTCAGGCCTAACCAAAAGGTAACCAGATCCTTGTCAGGACTCCCTGCACCACTATCCCCAGCATCCTTATCTGGGAGTGGTATAAGAGGCAGAGTAGTTGAAGTCTGCCATAGAGCCTGTATTATCCCTGGGCACCCTCCTAAAATCTAGGCTGGGGATTGGACATTGAACTACTACCCCACATCTGGAAGCTGCTCTTGTACCTGTTCCAGTTGCTGCAATAAAGCTGTTCAACTGCAACCATTGGCCTTCTGAGTCATGCCTGCTATAACATCAGGGCCCTTCAAAAACACATCACACTGGCTAAGAGGTCCCCTCTCCAACTGGAAACTACTACCACCACATCCAGGTAGTGCTGCAGGACCCCCCTCAGCAGTGTCCAGCCCAGGAGCGGGGCTGGGGTGCATGGTTAAGTGTGCTCAGCCTAGCAGGTAGCACATCATCCACCACTACTACTCCCATCCTCCAGTTCCCTCTATCTGGGTTTCAGCAGGCTGCCTCCACCATTAACCTGGGCCTGCCTGTATCCTGCAGTGAACCATTGCTTCACCTAACATCAGGTTTATGTAGATTTATGGGCTCTTTGCTGTTACTGGGGGAGGGGGTTATGAAGCCTAGCACACAGGACTACACCTCCCATCAGGCTTTGACTGTCTTCTTCTAGTCCACCATCTTTAGGACTTTGGTTTGGTCGTTGTTGCATTTCAGGCCTTGGTGTGGGATTGTCCTCCTCTGGTGCTGGATGTGGCTGTGTGCTCCAGTCGTGTAAGTGACACCCCATCTACCTGCATCTGACATGGGGGGCGGGGGGCCCACATAGAGCTCACTGTATCCTGTCTGGTGGGTGGAACATGACACCATCACTCTGGGCCTGTCCTAGCCTCTGTGGAAAGAGGTGCTGAGGCAGCTTCAGGAAGATGACTAATCAAAGGGAGTCAGGGAAAGTTCTGCAACACAACTGATACGTTGTTTCATTAGCTCACTGGTTGCAAGATCTCTGCCTTCTCTCATTCACATCTGCCCTGCTGTTGACCTCAGATACACTGTAATGAGTCCTGCAGCTGTGCCACTACACCCTATTTTATAGGGTTAACCCTTCATTTCTGTCTCATTCCCCAGCTTGAAGCATTTAAGCGGATGTCATTCTGTGAGATTCTGGAATCGGCACCGAAGCTGGCGGACTCGTTGTGAGGCCTTGCATGTCAGCTGTAAATACTTGTACAGTCAGGTGGATATAAATATTTATGTATTGAACTGTTTTGTTCATTGGAGAAAAAAACAACTTGCCGAAGATTCCTGGTCACATGACCCAATAATGGCGGTCAGTGGACTCCTGCTTGGATTGTTCTTTGTCAACAGGAATTGGGGGGGTTCCTTTAAATAAATATTTTTTTTTCTTGTAATATCTTGCTTGAGTTGTGAATGTGATTCCTGTGGGGGGAAGATACCCAGGACACCTAGTGATGGATTACACCACTATCATTCCAAGATTTGGGGGGTATTTAAACTGTTACCCCCCTCCCCCTTGTAGGAAAGGAGGGCAGCATTGCACCCCCTCCTTCATGCCATCCATGGTTTGTTCCACCCTGCTTGCAGTTCTTTATACTGCCTCTTCTCTTGAGTGCCTTAATTCTATAATAGATCTTATGTAAGGGGGTTTGTGAATGTCCCAGATTTTATTACTGTACCATGCCCTCTACGGACATCTAAAAATGAGGAAACATACACCTTTTTGAAACGCTTTTTTTTTTTTTTTTTTTTTTTTTTTATAACTTTCTCTGTTTTTGGGGCTACAAGCCATTAAAGCAGGATTGTGAGATCGGTGTGGTGTCCTCAATTTACTTCTAATAACCATACCCACTACAAGGTGGAGCCAGAACTTCAGCCTTCTAAAGGAATACATCTCTGCAATTACCTATTTTTAATCAAGTTTTAAAAATTTTTAAATTTTTGGTAAGGTTTTTAAATATTTTCCATGTTATATCTAGATTTTAAAATAAATTCTGAAGTTGACTCTGGTTACTAAGGCAAATAGTATTCTGAGACTTCCTGTTTTCTGTAGGAGATATCTTTGTAGCAGTCACCTCACTTACAGCTTACTGAGCCTTATCTACATATACATGATAGCTGTGATCATCAGTCCACCAGTCACAATAAGTGATGTCATATCTTATCTACTCCCCCTCTCTGCGCAATGACCTTTGCATAGGTCACAGAGCATCCCCAGAAAACGTAATCATAAAAGTCCGCAGTCCATTGTCTATGGTCCATCTCCGGAAGACAGTCACAAACTATTGTGTGCTTAGTGGTAAGAGTTGAAATTGATAAACTTCTAGTTGTGTGTGGGTTTTTTATATAGATTATAACATGAACAGTTTAAACAATATTTTTCAAAAACTTTTGGTCATGTTTTTAACTGCATTTTTTTTTTTTAAATTTTAATCTTAGGTCATTTCCTGGCAACACTCTCCCTTCAGGCTGAGGCCCCATGTTGCAGAAACGCTGCATATATATATTTTTTTTTTTTTTTTTGCAGATTTTGATGTGGTTTTTGAGCCAAAGTTGTTGATGGCTGCCACATGAGGCCTCAGCCTTAAGCAGCACATACAGAGGACTGGAAACTCTCTTATGGTGGCAGCTTTAAAGGATTTGTGCAGTTTTGCAGCCATCTTTTTCCACTGCTCCAATGTGTCTGTAATGAAACAACTTTTGGAATATTTAAACCCTGTAAACCTGCTGCTGCTGTCTGTGTCTACAGCTCCTGTGCTTGTCTGTGTTTCCATAGTTATACTACAAACAAGCCTGTGTAGTCTGGTTCTGCTGTAGCAAGAAGCAGATGGAGTGAATTTTAAGATCAGACGACACAGGGCTTGTTTGTAGTCTGTACCCATAGAAACACACAGCTTTTCATAGCAGTGCCAGACAAAACATTAGAATTTTTTTAATGGTCTATGCTCAGGATAGGACATAAATACCTGATCGGTAGGGGGCTGACACATGGCCCCATCAGCTGTTCAGAGCCACTTCTGGAGCCCGTTTTACACAACATAGGGCCAGAAGCAGAAAGCTCCATCTGCTGAATAGCAGCCTGGTGCCTTCACTGCAGCTCAGCTCCTACTGATTTCAATAAGTGCTGAGATACAGTGAAGGTGCCTGGCCCCTATACAATGGACAGAGCTTTTTGCTTCTGGCGCCCTGTATTGTGTACAGGACGGGCACCAGAAGTGGCTCCATACAGCTGATATGGCCTAGCCTGAGGATAAACCATAACAAATTATGCCTGGACAACCCCTTTAACCCCTTAATGACCGGGCCATTTTTTGTTTTTGCATTTTTTGTTTTTCCCTACCCACATTCCAAGAGCCCTAACTTTTTCATTTTTCAGTTCAGAGTCACATGATGGCTTATTGTTTGCAAAACAAATTGTACTTTATAATGTCACTATTCAATATGCTGTGCAATGTACTGGGAAGCTGGAAAAAAATTCAGAATGAGGTGCAATTGGAGAAAAATTGTATTTGCGCCAAATTCATGTGGGTTTAATTTTTACACCATTCACTGTGTGGTAAAAATGACATGGTACCTGTATTCTGCGGGTCAGTACGAACACGGCGATACCAAATTTATATAGTATTTGTAATGTTTTGATACCTTTTAAAAAAATTCAAAACTTTGCTAAATAGAAAAAAAATTTTGTGTCGCCATATTGTCACCTGTAACTTTTTCATATTTACATGTATGGAGCTGGGTAAGGTGTCTTTTTATGCGGGACAACAAGACGTTTTTATTGATACCACTTGGGGAAAGATCTGATGGTTTGATCACTTTTTATTCAATTTTTTTTTATAGGAGACAGTGTTGAAGAAAAAAAAAAAACACTTTGGCCATTTTGATTTTTTTTCCCCGCTACGCCGTTCACCGTATGGGATAAATATTTTAATAGTTCGGGCATTTTGGAGCGCGGGGATACCTAAAGTGCTTATGCTTACTTTTGTTTATTTACTTTTATATCTGATCTAGGGAAAGGGGGGGTGATTTGAATTTTTGTGGTGTTTTTTGTTTTTTTTTTTTTGTTTTGTTTTTGTTTTTGACATACTTTTAAACTTTTTTTTTTTTTTTTTTTTTTTTTTTATACTTTTACGTGCATGATCAGACTCCCTAGGGACCTTGAAACCTAGGGAGTCTGATCGATCATACTATTCACTGCGATACTACTGTATCGCAGTGAATAGCAAAATGCCGTTACTGCT
Organism: Leptodactylus fallax; assembly: GCA_947044405.1. NCBI lineage: Eukaryota > Metazoa > Chordata > Amphibia > Anura > Leptodactylidae > Leptodactylus > Leptodactylus fallax. The sequence continues at coordinate 23,056 of CAMRHE010000161.1, forward strand.
ATTAGACGATGCCTCTGGCATCATGTAATAGCTATACTGTAATGACAGGCCTGGGAGCCTTCAATAGGCTCCCGGTTGTCATGGCAACCAAGCGCCCTTGGCGGCTCCGCAATTTAGACACCGCGGTCACGTTTGACCGCGGCATCTAAAGGGTTAACAGCCGCGATCGGTGCAGGCAGTGATCGCTGCTGTTAGCTGCGGGTCCTGGCTGTATTATACAGCCGGCACCCGCGGTGTATGGAGAGCGCTCAGCTCCTGAGCGCTCTCCATACATCGTCATGCGACTCAGGATGTACTATTACGCCCTGGGTCGTTAAGGGGTTAATATACCCCCTAATGCGCCATACTTTAAAGAGGTTGTCCAGTATAAATTTTATATTTTTTTTTTTTATATTTTAGTCTGGGGGAGGTGAATTTCCCCCCCCCCCCCCCCCCCCAAAAAAAAAAAAAAAAAAAAAAACATGTTAAACATACCCACCTGGTGCTCCGGTGTCCTCCCAGCACGGTTGGGTCCTGCAGCTCCGCTGTCTTCTTTTTGCCGGAAGTCCTCACTGTCTGTGACGTCCCAGGTCCCTTCTCTTAGCCTGCTGATTGGCCTCGGGTTATGTGATGTCACAGGTAGTCATATGCAGGGGGTACTTAAGCAGGAACAAAACAGAGCTCCAGGACTGAACTATGCTGGGAGACACTGGGGACAAGAGAGAAAGTTTGGGGTTTTTTGTTTTATTTTTTTCACCTGTCCTGGCGTAATTAAAAAAAAAAAAAAAAAAAAAAGTTATACTGCTCAACCCCTTTAATGTCCCCCATCAATGGTCCCTATACAGTATAGGGGACCAGTGAAGGAGCCACTGTATGGAGTATAAGCTCCACAGTGGCCCCCACATAGTATTATATGCTCCCAGCAGCCCCCCTCCACTTCGGTGCTATTATACTTTGGGGTCTCCTCAGACTCCAGAGTATAATAATCGGAGTCCCAGGGAAGGTGATTAAAATAACAAACATTCATACTCACCTTGTCTTACCTTTCCTTATCATCCTCACTCCATCTTGCCATCTTCAGTGTCTTCAGACTCTTTTCTGACGTTGCTGCTGAGGCCTGTGATTGGGCTTCAGCGGTCACGTGGGGGTGCACTGATGTCATTATGCGGCTGCGCCCCATCTGACTGCTGGGGCCTAATCACAGGCCTGTGTCACATGACAGAAGAGCACTGGAGAGAACGCTGTGCCCAGGAGAGGTGAGAATATGTATGTAGTATTTTCAGTCACCTCCCCTGGGTGCCCTGCCCTCCCATCTATTGGAAAGGGGTTGGGCCCCGTACCCCCGCCGGGTCCGGTCGCACCCCCTGCGACTGCAATCGTTACACCACTGGTCAGGGGCCCCTGACCAATGCATTGGTAACATGAGGACTAATAGTCGGGGCTCGGGGAGGGAATTGGACATTGTACTACTACTACTACTACCACCATGCAGAAGCTGCTGTTACCTGTTTTCAGTTGTTACAATAAAAACTGTTTCTTTGTTCAACTGTTACCACTGGCTGCCTGAGACGTGCCTGCTGTAACATCAAGGCCCTTCCGACTTCCATCACAATGGCTCAGAGAGGAGAGGTCCCCTCCAACTGGAAGTGCGCTGGGGAAAAGAACTACTACTACCATCATCCGGTAGTGCTGCAGGACCCCCTCGACTTTGTCCAGCTCAGGTGTGGTGCTGGTGTGGTTGGTGAGTGTGCTCGGCCTAGACGGTGGCACATCCTCGGCCACTACAGCTTCCATCCTCCGGTCTCCCCCATCTGGGTTGCAGCAAGTGCATGGCTCCTATTAATTTAATGAAAGAAGCTGCGGAAGCACGGCCCGTGTGTCATACAGGGACAGCCCCGTGTGCAGCCCGTACTTTTAAATCACAGCAGACTGGTTGTAGCACAGTTGTTACTCTATGTAGTTCTATCTCTGTGTTTGCAACCGGCCTTAGTATGATTGTTAAAGGGAGTGGTCTGGGGGTTTGGGCTGGTTCTGACCCCAGGTCACCTGTGCTGTGGGGGCTGAATTTACTATAGTAAGCCAGCCTCTATACCACAGGTGTCTACCTGTGAAAACTGGAGCCGAGTGAGCAATGTGACCTAGGGGTCAGGGGCTGGTTTTGATCATGTGTCCTGAGGTAGGAACCTGCCCAGGACTCTCAGGTTCAGCTGAATTAACAGAGGGAGTAAATGAAAGTCTTTGGACAACCCCTTCAAGTCAACTTTGAGCTGAACCGCAGGAATAAGACGGCAGGATGGGTGATGAAGAATGAAAGGGGATATTAGAAGGAAACAAATCACTGCCGTGTACAGGAGTAGACTGGGAACTTAATGTAGCCCCCCCCCCCCCTTCCCCATGTCATAGGTGGGTAAAATTGTCATAAAGGGCCAAAATAAGTAGATATGAAAGGGGGTGGTTTAGGTAAAATGCCTTTAACCATGACCTATTGTAAGACTTTTTGGGAGACTGTGACCATTACGCTGTGTCCCTACACAGAGACCGAAGTCTCATATTGTGACCATTAAACTTTGTGCCTTGTGTTGGAGTAAAAGTAAAACTCAAAGTTCCCGCTGTGTGTCTGTACAGTGTCCAAGTCTGCAAGAGTAGAGACTAGGAGAAATCTATAATGATAAACCTATAGTCCTGGCACATATCTGTGACCAGGGGTGTAACTAGCAAAGACTGGGCACCATAGCAAACTTTTGATTTGGGGAGCCCCCTCCACAGGGTATCATGTCTCATTGCGGCCCCAACGATGTTCATTGCAAACATTTTGGGTTCAGCAAATTTGGGGTACACCACCCACAAACTATTATAGTGTGGGATCCTTTCAGACCCCAGAGTATAATGATCGGAGGCCTAGGGGATGTGACAAACAAAAACCAATGGTACTTACCTCTCTCGGGCTCTGCCGCTGCTCCCTGCTGTTTTTGGCCCTCTACAATGACGTCACAGACGTGGGTTAAACCGGCGTCATTATGCATCATGACACTGGCCTGACCCACGTGACGTCACTACAGAGGCCGAAGACTGCCTGGAGTCTCGCTGGAGAGGTGAATAACACTGTTTTTTTTTATTTTAGCTTACCTTCCCTGGACCTCCAATCATTATACTTCAGGTTCTGAAGAGACCCCCCCCCCCCCCCCCCCCCCCAGTGTAACTGCAGCATCCCCGAGGGCCCCTGCTTGTATTGTTCATCTCCTGTGGCTCTGGCTTATATTAGTATATCCCATCATCTATGCATTTATACATTGATTGCAGCTCATCCCATTGTTACTCCATGTAGTTTCCTCCCTGTGTTTCAAACCCTAAGACTTGGTACAGCCCTGGCCAATCACAAGCCACTGGGCGGGGCCTGGGAGACTTAGGTCACCAGTGAGACTGTTAGAGCTCAGTCTAGCAGTTAGCAGAGGACAGTATAAGCCAGCACTGAGCTCAAGCAGATCTCCATACAGCCCCTAGGAGGAAGAGACAGAGCTGAGCAAGGGAATTCAGCTGGCAAGAGTTTGGACTTTGTGCCAGGAGGAGCAGTGGAGTACTGTGACAGGAGTTGGTGGCTCGGCACCTTATCTAAAGGTAACCAGATCCCTGTCAGGACTACCCTGCACTACATCCCCTAGCATCTACAGCTGGGGGAGGCAAATGAGAAGAGTATATTTTGAGAGCCATAACATTCCTGGGCATCCTCCTAAGACCAGGGCAGCGGAGTTGGACACTGAGAACTACAACTCCCATTCTGGACACTGTTGTGCTTACACAGTTGCTGAGTAAAGCGTCATCCTGTTTCACTGCACATTTGTTTGCCTGAGCTGTTCCTGCTTTACCATCACGTCTCTTCCGACTTTCATCACAGCGGTTCAGAATAGAGAGGGCCCCAGGAGAAACTACTACCACCACCATCACACCTGCTCAGAATAGAGAGGTCCCCGGGTGAAACTACTACAACCACCATCACACCGCCTCAGAGTAGAGAGGTCCCCAGGTGAAACTACTATCAGCACCATCAGGTAGTGCTGCAGGACCCACCTCAGCGGTGTCCAGCCAAGAAGCGGAACTGGGGAGTGTGGTTGAGTGTGCTCAGCCTAGCTGGTGGCACGTCATCTGCCACTACTACTTCCATCCTCCGGTTCCCTCTATCTGTGTTGCTGCATAATAATAGCAGTATGAGTTTGGGTTTGCGGGCCCGTGGCCTTACTTACCAGTCCCCATTCCTGCTTCCTCTTCTGCCCTCCAGGGGGACAGGAAGTGGTCATGACCATGAGAAGGAGCAGGGCCCATTACCTCATTTTGGGATTACTCCAGCAGGTAACAGCCTATTTAAAAAAAAAAAAAAAAAAAGAAGCAGGGGCCCAACAGGCTCCCTAAAGTCGCGGTTCCCGTGGTAGCCACTATGGCGGCACTTAAGCCACTGTCTGTGACACTGCAGTGTCAGCTATATACCCTCTAGAAAAGCTGAATGACAAACATTAACACCCTGACCACCCAGCTTTTCTAGACTACTGAATGGAAAGCCTTCTTTGCTATGCATCATTACATCCCCTATTTTGCTATTCAGGACTCTAGAAAAGCTAGGTGACACCTTTGTTGGAGTAGTAATTGACACCATACTGGGTGCCATCTAGCTATTCTGGAGTCCTGAATGGTAAAAGGGTCTGGTTATACAGTGATAGGGAAGGTTAATGAATGTAAAGTTGCCATTCAGGGCAATAGAAAAGCTGCATAACAACTAATATGGGTGCGGTAACAGCTCCCACAAGGTCTAATTATCCAGTGAGCTTAAGTAAAAAAAACAACAACGCCGAGCGGCACATAGGGTTATATTGTTTTTACTAAAAGTTGAATGACACAATGTAAATTGTGTTCAGAAAACGTGGGAAGAATAAAGTGACTAGGACGTGTCCACTATTAAAGGTTGAGAGGAGGTGGATAAAGTGGTAGAGTGGGTCCACAATGCATGGGCATACACCTGAATGGGTATAGTGTCTGTCAATACCCCCTCAGTTGATTAGCCCACTAGTAGTGGATTGGCCACAGTGTAGATATGCTCTCATCTTGAATGGTTAGGTATGATATAATGTCGTATATTTTAGTGGAATGGTCCAAACTATGTCACAAGATGAGGGAGCAGCGGGACCTCTAGGCGTCAAGATCTCCTGGATCCAAACGGTATTCCAAATGTACAGTCATGGCCAAAAGTTTTGAGAATGATACAAATATTAATTTTTACAAAGTCTACTGCTTCAGTTTTTCTAATGGCAATTTGCATATACTCCAGAATGTTATAAAGAGTGATCAGCTTAACAGCAATTACTTGCAAAGTCAATATTTGCCTAGAAAATGAACTTTATCCCCCAAAACACATTTCAACATCATTGCAGTCCTGCCTTAAAAGGACCACCTAACATCGTTTCAGTGATTGCTCCATTAACACAGGTGTGGGTGTTGATGAGGACAGGGCTGGAGATCAATCTGTCATGATTAAGTAAGAATGACACCACTGGACACTTTAAAAGGAGGCTGGTGCTTGCCATCATTGTTTCTCTTCTGTTAACCATGGTTATCTCTAAAGAAACACGTGCAGTCATCATTGCACTGCACAAAAATGGCCTAACTGGGAAGAGTATTGCAGCTAGAAAGATTGCACCTCAGTCAACAATCTATCGCATCATCAAGAACTTCAAGGAGAGAGGTTCCATTGGTGCCAAAAAGGCTCCAGGGCGCCCAAGAAAGACCAACAAGCGGCAGGACCGTCTCTTAAAAGTGTTTCAGCTGCGGGATCGGGCTACCAGCAGTGCAGAGCTTGCTGAGGAATGGCAGCAGGCAGGTGTGAGTGCATCTGCACGCACTGTGAGGCGGAGACTCTTGGAGCAAGGCCTGGTCTCAAGGAGGGCAGCAAAGAAGCCACTTCTCTCCAGAAAAAACATCAGGGACAGACTGATATTCTGCAAAAGGTACAGGGAGTGGACTGCTGAGGACTGGGGTAAAGTCATTTTCTCTGATGAATCCCCTTTTCGATTGTTTGGAACATCTGGAAAACAGCTTATTCGGAAAAGAAGAGGTGAGCGCTACCACCAGTCTTGTCTCATGCCAACTGTAAAGCATCCTGAAACCATTCATGTGTGGGGTTGCTTCTCAGCCAAGGGAATCGGCCCTCTCACAGTCTTGCCTAAAAACACAGCCATGAATAAAGAATGGTACCAGAATGTCCTCCAAGAGCAACTTCTCCCAACCATCCAAGAGCAGTTTGGCGCTAAACAATGCCTTTTCCACCATGATGGAGCACCTTGCCATAAAGCAAAGGTGATAACTAAATGGCTCAGGGAACAAAACATAGAGATTTTGGGTCCATGGCCTGGAAACTCCCCAGATCTTAATCCCATTGAGAACTTGTGGTCAATCATCAAGAGACGGGTGGACAAACAAAAACCAACAAATTCAGACAAAATTAAAGCATTGATTCTGCAAGAATGGACTGCTATCAGTCAGGATTTGGTCCAGAAGTTGATTGAGAGCATGCCAGGGAGAATTGCAGAGGTCCTGAAGAAGAAGGGTCAACACTGCAAATATTGACTTGCTGCATTAACTCATTCTAACTGTCAATATAAGCTTCTGTTACTCATAATATGAATGCAATTATATTTCTGGATGTGATAAAAACATCTGACAAACACACATAAAAACCAGAGGGCAGCAGATCATGTGAAAATATAATATTTGTGTCATTCTCAAAACTTTTGGCCATGACTGTAGAAATGGTAGGAGTGACTCCAAAAAAAGAGAGGTAGGGGACCGCGCTTCACCAAAGTTGCTTTAATAAACTCTAAAACACAACACGTTTCGAGGATCAATGGTCCTCTTTATCAAGTGTACAAGAGACAGCCTGGAGGGGTTAGCTGTAAAAAGCAGAAGTGAGATCGGATGTATTGATGCAAAGTATATTTGTCATTCAGGACTCTAGGAAAGCTGAGTGAGCTGTGACCAACACCATATTGGTTGCCAACAAGCTTTTCTGGAGTCCAGAAAGAAAATTGTGCCTATTTATGTAGTGAAAGGACAAGAGCATATGACTAGATGGATTTGCTGTTCAGGATTCTAGAAAAGTTGGGTGAAAACAACTGTGGTGAACTGTTTAGAATTCACCCATGTCATTCAGGAGTTTTGAAAAGCTGGATGATAGCTATAATAGGAGTAAATCCCAACAATAGTTTCCCTTTACATTATGGCTAGATTATAACAGGGGGCGCTATTGCATTGGTGTTCTTGATAAGAATGTGCTGCTATGAGTGGTGGATAGCGGTACTGCAGGTGAACAATGGTACAGAGTATTATAATTATATTCGGAAAAATTGCCTCCAAAATAAAGGTATAAACCAGGAAAACGTAAGTGGCACAAAGCTGCAATACCAGGTACCGGCCATGGGGTGGTGCTGTTTTTGTTTCACAGTATGTGGCCTCTTTGATCCTCAACAGCCTGCTTAACCACTTCAGTACTGCGCCGTCTCACCTGGTGCAGGACTGGTTCTTCTTCAGACCCCAGAGTATAATAAGTGAAGATCCAGGGGAGGTGAACACTAAGGATAAGTTCATATGCAGGAATTTGACTCGGAATTTGACTCAGAATTTTCCGAGCAGAACATTTTTGGGCAGGCACAAATTCCCAATTCTGCAACAATGGTAAAAGTGTATTTTCCGCCTCCCATTCATCGGCGAGCAGATGAGGAGGCGGATTCTGCATCAAATTCAGCATCAAAGTCCGTTCCAAATTCCAACGTGTGAACTTGTCCTAGTACTCGCCTTGCCTCACTTCTCCTGGGCATCGCGTCATTCGGCTGACTTCGGCTTCTTCTTCTTCAGGTCTGCAGCTGACATCACACATCCTGGAAGTCACCGCTGAGGCCTCTGATTGGGCTTCAGTGGTCACATGGGGTACAGTGTTGTTATGACGCCAGCGTGCCCCTTATAACTGCTGAGGTCCAATCAAAGGCTTCAGCGGTGACCCCAGGGTCGTGTGATGTCAGGCACAGGCCCGAAGATGGTGCCGGTCACCCAGGAGAGGTGAGTATAAACATTTGTTATTTTTACTCACCGCTCCTGGGCAAGCTTCTATGGGAAAGGTGCGGCACATGACACCGAGGTCCCTAGCAAAAGTGATGTGGCCGCTGAGTAGATTGTTACTAATTTACTAAAAAAAAAAAAAAAAACAATTGTCATTTTTATTTACGCCATTTAGTGATCACTTTAAATATTTTTTAGCGTTACTGAATATATAATAATAATAATAATATAAATAATTCAGTTGTATCATTTAATAATAAAGAAATGCTAAATTGCCTTATTTTAATAATTTTTTCCATTAGATGTTATATTCTGATCTTTCCTTTCCCTGCATATGTACAATATATAGAGAAATCTCTACCTATATACATTGTAGGCTTAGACAATATATGGTTAAGTATACAATGTACTGACGTATAGAGATCTATATATACCATAAATTATACAGGTACAGTACTATATAGATATCTCCGGGCACCTCCTCATTAATATTCGCAGCACTGAGATGACATCACTGCACAGTGAATACTAATGAGCCGGCAGTCCGATGTATGAGGATTTGCTCTTTTTCACCGGTAACCCCAAAACTGGGTGACTCCCGTGGATGATAGTGTCCGTTAAAAAAAAAAAAAAAAAAAAAACACGAAATAAAACCGGACACCTATCATAACAGACACTAACTGAAGTTAATGTGTCCGTTTTTTTAACTGATCCATTTAATGGACACATTAGCGTCAGTCCGTGTCTGTTATGATAAGTGTCGGTTTTTTTTTGTTTCTGCTTTCTGAGCATGTGCAGAAAAAAAACGGACAGCATTAATGGACAATATAACGTACAGCCGTCCATTACCCATAGACTTTAATGCTAAAAATAACAAACGCTTGACGTCCTTCATGAAACACCTTTTTTTTTTTTTTTTTTTTTAATGGATACAAAAGTCCTGCATGTAGGATTTTTTTGTCCGTAAAAAAAAAACAGCGATGTGACGGAGTGTGTGTGTAACGGACACAAGATAAAATCTCCTTGAAATTAATGGAAATATTTATGGATTTGTGATGGTTCTGCTGCTGTCCGATGCTAACATCCTGTAACAAACAATAGCAACGGACACTACTGACGGTCACCAGCGGTAGTATGAATGCCCGCTAAGGATGCGGTAGCCGAATGTACGAGGCTTTGCCCTTTTTCAGCGGGGACCTAAAAACTGGCCGACTCCCACGAATTCTAGGTGAGTTGACATGTCTGGCAGCCTATACATCCTTGCAGGGTTACAATTGCCCGGACGTATATACTGTAGTCCATGTTTGGTCCAGAAGTGGTTACAGATCTATAGATGCTCAGTCTATTCAGACTAATCTGATAGAAGTGACATGTCCCTTTATGTAATCCCTGCGATCAGCAATCTCTGCTCGGTTACCAGCTGGTGGACAGGATGATGGCCATCGACTGAGTATTACGGAGAATGTGGAGGGGAAGAAGACCTTGCTCCTGGTCCTGATCTGTGTTCCCTTATGACATGGACCGCCTACCTGGCAACCATTTTGAATAATTTATTTCTTATCCAATCAAAAGTGTATAATTTTCATAATTTCCCAGAAGCCATTGCTGGATCTCTCCCTGAGTTTAATGAATAGTGGAAAGAATAAATCAAATGAAGCAAAATCTCTTGAAATCTGGCATATTGTTCTGTGGTGTAATGGGGTGGGCGGAGCCTTGGCTGCTGGTTTATAATCTGGTCCCACCCAGACATGGATGAGGTATTGCTGGGGCGGAAGTTCAAAGGCTGTAATTTTGTGGGTTGGCTGTGGAGGTTAATGAATTTTTTATTTTTTTTTTTTCCCCATGGAGCACTATCTTAAGGATTTGCTTATGTTTTATACAAAATCTTCCAGCTGCTTTAGCAGAGAAGCTATGTGTAGAGAATAGCTGCAAAAACTGGCAGTAGAAGACCAGAACCTTTACGGGCCAGGCCACACACAAGCATTGAAAGCATTGAGCTCTGCGGAGTCCTTACACACCACGCCACCAGCTCAGGCTGTAGTAGACAGACCTGTGCCAGGCCACGCAGACCTCATGAGCGCAGAAGACACTATATTTAAGATGGGGCGTCCTCACAGGCACAACCTCAGTGCAACATTCACTTAACTTAAGGAGAACCTGAGGTAGTGCATTTTGGGAATGTATGCAAATGAAAACAGCTGAAAATATATGCATTACTGAGATGTTACAAAGGAGGGGACATGAACCATGAAGCTGGGGCACTGACTTCTACTATAACACAGCCTTCTTTTTTAAGGAAAACTTCACTTTCATGGAGATTTTTTTTTTCTCAAATTTTAGACTACTTGATAAAATCTTGAAATCTTCTGGACTATCCAGCTCAAGAGCGCCAGGCAGCCCATCGTGTTTTCCAAGTCAGCCCACAAAACAAGCAGTCTACAAAGTACACAACAAAACCACTGATGATAACTTCAAAGGGACATCTATTTAAGCTAAGGAGAGTAAACTGCAATGCAGCATGGGAAATTATGCAAATGTGAAGGTGCATGTATTAAAAAAATAAATAAATAAATGCAGAGGTGGGCCGGATAGCCAGGGATCTAACGGTCACACAAGACAAGTAGTCTTTAAAGAGAAAAAATAAACCTGCACTATCAGACAGGGATAACTGCAGTGCGACATCTACTTAATCTATGGAGAGCTAAAGGCAACGCAGCATGGGAAATTATGCAAATTTATAATTATTTAATTATTTATGCCTTATTTCAATAATATTTTTCATTCGGTTTTATTTTTTGTACCGATCTTTCCTTTCCCTGCACATGTATCATATATAGAGAAATCTCTAACCAATATGGCATATAGAAATCTCTATATACCAGGACATTGTAGACTTAGAAAATATATTATTAACTCCTTCCCGCCAGTGACATTTTTCAATTTTCACCTTTGACTCCCCGCCTCCCAAACCTCATAACTTTTTTTATTTTCCCATTCGCAGAGCCATATGAGGGCTTAATGTTTGCGGGACAAATTGTTCTTCATAATGGCACCATTTACTATTCTGTACAATGTACAGTCATGGCCAAAAGTTTTGAGAATGACACAAATATTATATTTTCACATGATCTGCTGCCCTCTGGTTTTTATGTGTGTTTGTCAGATATTTTTATCACATACAGAAATATAATTGCATTCATATTATGAGTAACAGAAGCTTATATTGACAGTTAGAATGAGTTAATGCAGCAAGTCAATATTTGCAGTGTTGACCCTTCTTCTTCAGGACCTCTGCAATTCTCCCTGGCATGCTCTCAATCAACTTCTGGACCAAATCCTGACTGATAGCAGTCCATTCTTGCAGAATCAATGCTTTAATTTTGTCTGAATTTGTTGGTTTTTGTTTGTCCACCCGTCTCTTGATGATTGACCACAAGTTCTCAATGGGATTAAGATCTGGGGAGTTTCCAGGCCATGGACCCAAAATCTCTGTTTTGTTCCCTGAGCCATTCAGTTATCACCTTTGCTTTATGGCAAGGTGCTCCATCATGCTGGAAAAGGCATTGTTGAGCACCAAACTGCTCTTGGACGGTTGGGAGAAGTTGCTCTTGGAGGACATTCTGGTACCATTCTTTATTCATGGCTGTGTTTTTAGGCAAGACTGTGAGAGAGCCGATTCCCTTGGCTGAGAAGCAACCCCACACATGAATGGTTTCAGGATGCTTTACAGTTGGCATGAGACAAGACTGGTGGTAGCGCTCACCTCTTCTTCTCCGAATAAGCTGTTTTCCAGATGTTCCAAACAATCGAAAAGGGGATTCAGCAGAGAAAATGACTTTACCCCAGTCCTCAGCAGTCCACTCCCTGTACCTTTTGCAGAATATCAGTCTGTCCCTGATGTTTTTTCTGGAGAGAAGTGGCTTCTTTGCTGCCCTCCTTGAGACCAGGCCTTGCTCCAAGAGTCTCCGCCTCACAGTGCGTGCAGATGCACTCACACCTGCCTGCTGCCATTCCTCAGCAAGCTCTGCACTGCTGGTAGCCCGATCCCGCAGCTGAAACACTTTTAAGAGACGGTCCTGCCGCTTGCTGGTCTTTCTTGGGCGCCCTGGAGCCTTTTTGGCACCAATGGAACCTCTCTCCTTGAAGTTCTTGATGATGCGATAGATTGTTGACTGAGGTGCAATCTTTCTACCTGCAATACTCTTCCCAGTTAGGCCATTTTTGTGCAGTGCAATGATGACTGCACATGTTTCTTTAGAGATAACCATGGTTAACAGAAGAGAAACAATGATGGCAAGCACCAGCCTCCTTTTAAAGTGTCCAGTGGTGTCATTCTTACTTAATCATGACAGATTGATCTCCAGCCCTGTCCTCATCAACACCCACACCTGTGTTAATGGAGCAATCACTGAAACGATGTTAGGTGGTCCTTTTAAGGCAGGGCTGCAATGATGTTGAAATGTGTTTTGGGGGATAAAGTTCATTTTCTAGGCAAATATTGACTTTGCAAGTAATTGCTGTTAAGCTGATCACTCTTTATAACATTCTGGAGTATATGCAAATTGCCATTAGAAAAACTGAAGCAGTAGACTTTGTAAAAATTAATATTTGTATCATTCTCAAAACTTTTGGCCATGACTGTACTGGGAAGCTGGAAATAATTCAGAACGGGGGGGAATTGGAGGAAAACTGTGTTCGTGCGATTTTCTTGCGGGCTTCGTTTTTACGGCGTTCACTCTGCAAACTGACATGTCATCTGTATTCTATGTTTCAGTACGATAACGGAGATACCAAATTTATATAGTTTTATTTACATTTTAACCCATTAACAAAAATCCAAAACTTTGCATAAAAAATTACCGTGTGGTGTATTGTACTGTGCTATAGTCTGCGTGGTCTATTGTACTGTAGTGTGTGGTGTAGTGTATTGTACTGTTGTGTGTGGTGTACTGTAGTGTATGCTGTAGTGTATTGTACTGTAGTATGTGGCATATTGTACTACACTGTAGGGTATTATACTGTAGTGTGTGGTGTGGTGTACTGTAATGTAGTTGTAACACATAATTTACCATGATGTCTTTATGCCCTGTCGACCATGTTTCCTTCACTTTCACTGACACAGATCTCATTCCCTAGTAGTCATGTGGCAGCTGCCCAAGTCTTCCTGTTCTTGATGAGTTGGATAAAAACATACAGTGTTTTTGGATGTAGAGGAGGCAGAGGTGGAAGACATGACTGTTTGTGGAAGTTCAATGGCCGGGGAGTGTGATACTGGTACTTGGATTGGTAAGGATCCTAGGGGGAAATCTGTTGGGAATTGTGAGGGTCAGCACAATACTGTGTTTGGATACCTTCTCTGGAAAACATCCAAGTGTGATTGTAACAAAGTGAAGAGTCGCAGACCACAACTTCTCCCAAATATCTTGTTTCTTAGACTTGCTTAGTCATAGCTGCCTATTAGAGATGAGCAAATGTCTCAAAAGTTCGATTTGAAGTTCAAAAAAAATTTGCTTCGATCCGAATTACTTTGCAGCGAATATAACTAAAAAACACTTATTTCCTAGCTTCAGAGAGCCTGTATAGTGGTGTAGAACACTGCCTTGCGGTAGTCAAACAATAAATAGAAGAAACGTTAAATCTTTGGCTCACCGTATTCATATGCCAATTAGTTCCATAGAAAATGTATCATAGGATGCAGAGAACACTCTCTGGACTTCGTTGGAGCAGAATATTAGGAAAATAGAAAATAAAAACCGGTTCCATGGCTGACTATTGGGGCTAGACGCCCTGAAACGCGTAGGCTTGGTTACGGATCCTCCTCGCATGTAACTGCTGTTACTTTTTTTAAATTTTATATGAATTAAAAGTTATATTTTATTTAAATTTTTGAATGCTGGAACCGGTTTTTATTTTCTATTTTCCTAGTAGTCAAATAATACTGTGAGTCCGAATGACATGCACATGATAGGCGTCGCTCTTAGAATCGAGGCACACTTCACTTATTTGGATAGTTACGGCGCCAAAACTGTCCAACTAACTCAAGTGTGAAAACAGCCTTACAGGTCCATGTTAGTGCCAGGTAGAAAGAACAGTGCAGAGGCCCAACATCCTACTGTAGAGTGAAAGAGCACACTCCTTTTACACCCTCATTTGCAGATTCCACATAGATGTCTACAGAGTGGCAAGGCGACAGAATTGGCATTAGGAGTACATGCTGTGACCCAGCAGTGGCAGCGGCATGAGGAGGGCATACAGTGACCCAGTGGCAATGGCATTAGGAGGACATACAGTGACCCAGAAGTGGCAGCAGCATGAGGAGGACATACAGTGACGCAGAGTTGGAGGTAGTAGCAGCCTTAAGAGGGCATACAGTGACCCAGTGGCTGCAGCATGAGGAGGCCATACAGTGACCCAGTGGCAGCGGCATGAGGAGTACACAGAGTGAACCAGTGGGAAGCAGCATGAGGAGGACATAACCCAGTTCCTCCCCTGTGTTACTTTGTTCACCCAGGCAAACAAGGTGTAGAACAGTGTGACAATGCTGTGCCCTGCACATGTGGTATGCTGGAGGAGCATACACCTTATTTAAAGGTGTGTATTAGTGTGGAAACCCATAAGGAGGACCATATTCGCCATTTTGTTCCCAGTATAAAGTTGCAGGCCATTTATCAATTCAGTATTGTCAATAATTCAAAGCCACAAATCTCTGCCTTTATCACGCTTTTGTTATAGGTGTTCATTAGTGGGGAAAGAAATAAAGGGCATATTTGCCATTCTCTTCAAAGTAGAAAATAACAGGCATTTTTGCCCTTTGCAATTACGTTTTTTCATCGAACAGTATGTCAGACAGAGAAGTGAAAGGCCATGTATAGAGGAAGGCCGTAGGCCTAAATGTTTCTGATGCAGGCACGGGTCGCAGCAGAGTAAGGGGGCGTGGCGGCAGGAGTCAGTTACAGAGGCCTGTGCTGCCAGTGTCAAGTAGCGGTCGTGTCTTGACCAGCAACCCAATGGTTGTAGACTGGTTGACTGTCATCCAATTCATGCCAAGTCACAATAGACACCCCCAGCCAAAAGTCGGTGGGTTCGTCAGACACAACCCTTGGTTGGCATGGCCCGGCAGCAGGCCCTGTGCCCTCACCTGTCCTCAACTTGCCTCTGTCCTTTTCTGTTCCCTCAGCTAGAGAAGTACTTTATGCTGTGGGCTCAGATCCACTGTACAGTGAGGAGGTATTATTATTTATTATTATTGTTTATTTATATAGCACCATTAATTCCATGGTGCTTTACATTTGAAGGTTAACATACGGTACACAAGATATACAAAACAGATAATACTAACAGTGACCAACTGTCACAGTGGGATAGAGGGCCCTGCCCGCAAGGGCTTACAATCTATGAGGGAAGAGGGATAGAGACAGAAGGTGGGGGTAGAGGCTGTACAGGTGGTGGTATGGAGACAGTTGCTTTATTGGGGCTTGTAGGTGGGTCTTCAGGGCCTTCTTGAAGCTTCTGATTGTGAGGGTCAGTCTTATGTGTCTTGGTAATTAGTTCCAGAGTATGGGGGATGCATGGGAAAAGTCTTGGAGATGGTTGTGTGAAGAGCAGATAAGAGCGGAGTAGGAGGTCTTTGGAGGATCGGAGGTTACGTGCGGGCAGGTAGCGGGAGATTAGGTCGGAGATATATGGAGGGGACAGGTTGTGGATAGCTTTGTATGTCAGTGTTAGTAATTTGAAGTCTATTTCCTGGGCAACGGGTAGCCATTGAAGGGATTGGCAGAGGGGAGCGGCTGATGAAGAAAGGGTGGAGAGGTGTATTAAGCAAGCGGCTGGAGGACTGGAGAGGAGCGAGAGTATTTACTGGCAGGCCATGGAGAAGGGTGTTACAATAGTCTAAGCGGGAGATTATGAGGGCATGGACTAGAATCATTGTAGCTTCTGGGGTGAGGAAGGAGCAGATTTGATGGATGTTCTTGAGTTGGAAGCAGCAGGAGGTGTTGAGGGTTTGGATGTGCGGCTTGAAGGATAAGTCAGAGTCCAAGGTTATCCCAAGGCAGCGGACCCATGGGACAGTCAGCAGCTACTGCTCAGCTAAGATCTGGAGGAGATATCCGCCGCTTCCTCCGGTAGGCAGGCAAGTAGTGATGAGGAGAGTGGCATGGGATCTGGTGTTGAGAAGGACATCAGTGAACTGCAGACTGTAGTGGATGACGTTGTAGCCGATCATAATTGGGAGGGGCTTCATCGTCATCAGGAGAAGAGGGCTGCAGCTTGCGCATGAGGCAGCGGGGGAGTTAGCAGGGTGGCAGCAGCGGGAGGTCGGGAGCTAAGCATGCATGGGGTAGACCACCAGCTTCGCAGCAGCCTACCTGCCCGGAAAGCAATGGTGCAGGGGTTCACGGAGGCAGTGGCGGTAACAGTCAGCGTGGAGTGTTGGGGGTAAATCACCTACTTGGCGGTGTGGCAGTTTTTTGTAAAGCTGCAGGGGGAGATCAACATGGCCATATGTTCAATCTGTGGGCAGAACGCCGCAATAAGGCATACCCCTTGGCTGAGTCAAGGGCGACATTTATTGTGCAGTTACCCCAATGTCTTTGCGAAGGCCAGCGTGGAATTAAAGCCGCAATAAGGCATACTCCTTGGCTGAGTCAAGGGCGACATTTATTGCGCAGTAACCCCAACGCCTTTGTGAAGGCAAGCGCAGCATTAACACCGCAATAAGGCATACCCCTTGACTGAGTCAAGGGTGACATTTATTGCGCAGTAACCCCAACGCCTTTGCGAAGGCAAGCGCAGCATTAATGCCGCAATAAGGCATATCCCTTTGTTGAGTCAAGCGCGACATTTATTGCTCAGTTACCCCAACACCTTTGCGAAGGCAAGCGTGGCTTTAAAGCCATAATAAGGCATACCCCTTAACTGAGTAAAGGGCGACATTTATTGCGTAGTTACCCCAATGCATTTTCGAAGGCAAGCGCGACATTAACGCCGCAATAAAGCATAGCCCTTGGCTGAGTCAAGGGCGAAATTTATTGCGCAGTAACCCCAACGCCTTTGCGAAGGCAAGCGTGGCATTAAGGCCGTAATAAGGCATACCCCTTGGCTGAGTGAAGGGCGACATTTATTGCCCAGTAACCCCAACGCCTTTGCGAAGGCAAGCGTGGAATTATCGCCGCAATAAGGCATACCCCTTGGCTGAGTGAAGGGCGACATTTATTGTGCAGTAACCCCAACGTCTTTGCGAAGGCCAGCGTGGAATTAAAGCCGCAATAAGGCATACTCCTTGGCTGAGTCAAGGGGCGACATTTATTGTGCAGTAACCCCAACGCCTTTGCGAAGGCAAGAGCAGCATTAATGCCGCAATAAGGCATATCCCTTTGTTGAGTCAAGGGCGACATTTATTGCGCAGTTACCCCAATGCCTTTGAGAAGGCAAGCGTGGCATTAACGCCGCAATAAAGCATACCCCTTGGCTGAGTCAAGGGCGACATTTATTGCGCAGTAACCCCAACGTCTTTGCGAAGGCAAGCGCGGCTTTAAAGCCATAATAAGGCATACCCCTTAACTGAGTAAAGGGCGACATTTATTGCTCAGTTACCCCAATGCCTTTGCGAAGGCAAGCACGATATTAACGCCGCAATAAAGCATACCCCTTGGCTGAGTCAAGGGCGAAATTTATTGCGCAGTAACCCCAATGCCTTTGTGATGGCAAGCGCGACATAAACGCCGCAATAAGGCATGCCCCTTGGCTGAGTCAAGGGCGACATTTATTGCACAGTAACCCTAACGCCTTTGCGAAGGGAAGCACTCCATTAACGTCACAATAAGCCATACCCCTTGGCTGAGTCAAGGGCGACATTTATTGCGCAGTAACCCCAACGCCTTTGCGATGGTAAGTGCGGCATTAATGCTGCAAAACTGTATACCCCTTGTGTGAGTCAAGGGCTACATTTATTGTGCAGTAACCCCAACGCCTTTGTGATGGTAAACGCGGCATTAATGCCTCAATAAGACATACCCCTTGGCTGAGTCCTAGAATTGTTACCATTACCTGTAGCCGCACTGTCCTGGAAAAGCTGATCTGCAGAGGTCCTGGCTGTTGTATCATCGCAGATGTAATATTAATGGTCTATCCTAAGGACACGCCAACAATACTAGAAAGATGGATAAATCCTTTAAAGAGGTTGTCCAGGAATTGGAGCAACCCATGTGCTGTGCAGGAGGTGTAAATTAAAATAAATAAAAAAAGCATACTCACCTGTCTCAGGCACTCCATTGCCCGCTGCCAGCGTCCATTAAGTCTCGTGCTCCTTGTTGGGAGTCCTGCACCTCATGTGACCACTAAGACCAATTAGGTACAGGATTTCCAGAAATGAGGCGCTGCCATGAGACTGAACAGACACAGGCAGGGGACAGCGGGGTGCTGGGGACAGGTGAGTATGATTTTTTTAAAAATTTTATTTTTACACCTCCCTGGCGGCTGCCACAGTGGTCGCTCCAATTTATGGACAACCTCTTTTAAGGGGTTGTCTGGGCCAAGTTTTTCTATGGCTACTTCACTGGCCCTCCCATTCAGTGGCCTCTTCATTGGTCCCCCATACTGTATGGGGAACAGTGATGGGTCCTTTATATTGTGTGGGAGCAGTGATGGGTGCTAACATCCTGTGCGAGGGACATTAAACTGTGTGGGGCATATTAAAGGGGTTGTCCAGGGTTAATCTTTTTTATGTTCAGACCCATCTCTCAACAGACCCAGAGCATCTGGAGCTGCTGGGGGTTTTAGTTATCAGAGTGTTCAGTAAAATTGAAAGATTTGGGGACAAAATAGGGGGAAATGTTTTTTGTTTGCGTGGTTAAGTTGTACTTACCTTTCATACTGCTGGTCTGGGCTCCTATGCAAAAACCTGCCGTCGCGCACAGCGTCAGTATGTCAGTGACGCTTGCTGCAACTGGATTGGCTCCAACCAGAGACGTAGCTAGGGGTTCGGTACAGGGGGTGCAAACATGTCCAAGTGGGCCCCCAACCAAAGTTATACCAATATTATCACAGTACAGTAGTAGTACAGTACAGTAGTACAGTACAGTACAGTTGTCATGTCCCAGGACTTGGTTTAATTCACTGACATGTATCTGTGATACTGTGTATGTCTTTGTATTTTGTCCCTTCTCTCTCTCTGTATCCTTAGCTGTGATGCTGTAGCTCCTCCTCTCTCTCTCTCTCTCTTTTTAGTTTCACTTCTTTGTAAGCAACATGTCTGCTCAGCTCCTGGTAATTCATCATTTTTCACCTACTGCTGTATGAGGTTTTACAAGATTTACCTGGATTAAAGCATCTGGAATCTTATCTACGCCTCCTCAATTGAGTTGAACACTATCTGATAAATATCTTGGTGTAAATTGCTGGTTAGCATAGAGACTACAGGACACTCTCACAACCTCACATTTGCAGCCAAGCTATTGAGTCAGAACAGTGAAAAATGATGCATAAAGACTGCCAGATACGGCTGTAAGACAGTTCG
The DNA here is from genome assembly GCA_947044405.1 of Leptodactylus fallax. NCBI lineage: Eukaryota > Metazoa > Chordata > Amphibia > Anura > Leptodactylidae > Leptodactylus > Leptodactylus fallax. Next base: position 42,644 of record CAMRHE010000161.1, read on the forward strand.
CCAACTTCTGACATACACTCAGTCACAGCAAGTTACCTAAAGCCAGAAGGAATCAGCATTGCGTAAGTTGCATCTGCAGCTCAGACCCCCTCAGCATAGAAGATTCTATCAAGCAGCCATCTCACTCCAGCAAAGTTATATTTATCCTGTTTGTGTTGCATCATGGCTGAAGGGCACCCTGAAGCACAAGGTAGCATGGACCTCAGTCTGCAGCCCAGTGAGAAGGCTAAACGCTCAATTAAACCTACGTGGAAGGTTAGAGACAATCTAGAAGGTTTAAAGCATGAACTTTCCTGTGAACTCTCAAAATGGTGGCAGAAAATACAGACTAAGATATCTGCCATGTGCTTGCTTGCATACCATGTATCACCACTAGAGAGAGCTCTGCGACAGCTTTGTTCTATGCATGGACATTATAAAATGAAAGCTGAGGACTATGAAAGCATATTGAGAAAACTACATACAGACGATTCTTTAGCTGAATTGCAAAGCTTCCAGCTTCTCAATTCAGAACAAGACAGCTTAGTACATGAAACTAAGTTAAGGACAGAGGCAAGAATTGTGCAACTGCAGGAAATGGCATCCCATGTTTCTGAGTCTACCAAGCGTTCAAAGCGTACATCTAAGTCACGTTCCTCAAAATCTTACACACTCAGTGAGCAACTTATAAAAGCACGTGCAGAGGCGGAAGCTACTAAGATACAGACAGCCTTTGCACAACAGAAAGCAGAGATGGAAGCTAAGGCAACTCAACAGAAAGCAGCAATGGAAGCTAATGCAGCTCAAAAAAGGGCAGAACTAGAAGCTCTAGAGAAACAGTATGAGCACGCTGCAGCCATGGCAAGGTTAAGCATTTTAGAACAGGCCATCAGTGGAAGTGAAAGCGACAGCACCAGTTTGTGTGATGTGGAAGCAGAGGATCTCCTCAAGCGCACAAGAGACTATGTACTAAGCCAAAGCAGTGAATCCCTATTTGCCACAAATGTTCCTGTCAGGAACGACATTTCTCCAGAGCAACAGGGCACAGTATCTTCTGCAGCACACCGCATTCAAGGTCAGTACAATGCCCTGCCTGTCCAGCATCCAGTTTCTTCCTTCATGGATTCCCAAAGCCTTGCACCTCAGCAAATGCAGTATACTGATACTCAGGTAAACACCAATGTGACACCATACCACCAGACTGCAAACAACAGTCCAGTTTCACATCCATATGTGGCTAAACCTATGGACTTTAAGCTAGCTCCTAGGCTGAATGCCTACGCAGCCCCTACTCTACCTACCTCTGTTAACCAGAACCCCACTAACAACGTAATCACCGCTACTCAGCCAGCAACTCAATATTTAAAGTCAGAGAGAACAGACATGTCAGAGTTTGCAAGGTACATGGTTCGCCGTGAGCTTACTAAGACTGGACTCACAAGGTTCGATGACCAACCTGAGAACTACAGAGGCTGGAAATGTGCCTTCAAAACTGCAATTAGTGACCTTGGCATTACTGCAGCTGAAGAACTAGACTTGCTTATCCGGTGGCTTGGCCCACAGTCCACAGAACGTGCTAAAAGACTCAGATCCGTTCACATTTACAACCCCACAGCAGGCCTTACCGCTGCTTGGGAAAGACTGGAGAAAACCTATGGCAGTCCTGAAGCAATAGAGAATGCTCTGTTCAAACGATTGCAAGGGTTTCGAAAGATATCTGGTAAGGATCATCAGAGATTTCAAGAACTTAGTGACCTACTCATGGAGCTCCTACTATCTAAGGCGGACACTCTCCTACCGGGCCTCAGTTACCTGGACACTGCTCGTGGGGTAAACCCGATAGTCTCCAAGTTGCCATATAATATTCAAGAAAGGTGGACCACAGTTGGGTCAAGATACAAAAATGAGAATCAAGTCTCCTTTCCTCCATTTTCCTACTTCTGTGAGTTTATCAAGAACATTGCAGAATCTAAGAATGACCCAAGATTTTCCTATGGGGATCCCAGTGTTCCTGGTTCACCTACTATTAAGTATGACAGCTCACATTCTAACTACAGAAACTGCAGAGGCCCAGTTTCAGTGAAAAAGACTGATATTCTTCCTACACCTACATCAGCACCAGAAGAAAGCAGTTGTGACAACAACCAAGATGAAAAGGTAGAAAATCCTAACCGTCTGTGTCCTATTCACAAGAAGCCTCATCCCCTCAAGAAGTGTATTGGCTTCAGAAGGAATCCAATCCAGGAACGTAGAGAGATTCTAAAGAAACTAGGGATATGTTTCAAATGTTGTTCCTCTACTGAACATGTTGCTAGAGACTGTAAAATTGCTATTAAGTGTATAGAGTGTGGCAGTGAGGACCATGTACAAGCTCTTCATCCATCCCAGCCTAGTGCCACACCACCTAGAGGTTCCCCTTCCCCAACTAAGCATGGCGGGGAGAACACAGATCAAGCAGCAAATACTACCACAGTATCTTCCTCATGTACAGAAGTCTGCGGAGAAGACCTTTGTGACAAGTCCTGTGCAAGGATATGCCTAGTCAATATATATCCCAAGGGCCAACCAGAAAGGGCTCTGAGGGTGTACACCATCTTGGACGACCAGAGCAACCACTCACTTGCAAGGTCAGAACTCTTTGATCTGTTTAACTTAAAGGGTGATACTTATCCGTATACCTTGGGTACTTGTAGTGGCATATCAGAGGTTTCTGGAAGAAGGGCCAGTGGTCTTGTAATAGCTTCTCTCAAGGGCAATCTGGAGATACCCTTGCCCACACTTGTTGAGTGCAACCAGATACCATCAAACAGAGAAGAGATACCCACACCAGAGGCGGCTTTCCAGCACCCTCATCTAAGGGCTATAGCCAGTGAAATACCATCCCTTGACAAAAATGCAGACATTCTAGTTCTGCTAGGTAGAGACATTCTCAGACTGCACAAAATACGCCAGCAAATTAATGGACCACATGATGCACCATTTGCCCAGCGCCTCGATCTAGGATGGGTTATCATTGGCAACGTCTGCATAGGTAGGATGAAAAGGCCCACCAATATTTCTTCATTTAAGACGCATATGTTACCAAATGGTCGCAGCACTTGTTTTCAGCCATGTCCACGTCACTACCAAGTGAAAGAGAAGATAAGCAACAGTAAGTGGCTGAATAATCACCGAGACAACGTGAATACTTTCCTGCCTGGGGACGACACCCTTGGATTAACAGTGTTCAATACAACAAGTGATGACAACAAGCTGGCACCGGCAATAGCTGATAAAGAATTTCTCAAACTTATGGACAAGGAATTCATTCAAGATGATTCCAACAGCTGGGTAGCACCCTTACCTTTCCGCTCCCCGAGATCAAAATACCAAACAATCTGAAGCAAGCAGTTTCTAGATTTTCCTCTTTAAAACGTACCCTCAAGAGGAAACCAGAGATGGAGAAACACTTTGTAGGTTTCATGCAGAAGGTATATGAGTGAGATCATGCAGAACCTGCACCTCCACTAAAGGAAGGAGAAGAATGCTGGTACCTTCCATCATTTGGCGTGTATCACCCTCGCAAACCTGAACAAATCAGGGTCGTGTTCGATTCTAGTTCTCAGTATGAAGGCGTCTCTCTCAACAACCTGCTCCTCACTGGTCCTAACCTAAACAACAGCCTCATAGGAGTCTTAATCCGTTTCAGACAGGAACCAGTTGCAGTGATGGCCGACATCCAACAGATGTTTCATTGCTTCATTGTTAAGGATGATGACAGAAACGATCTCAGGTTCCTATGGCATAAGGACAATGATGTCAACAATGAAGTCATAGATTACCGGATGAAGGTACATGTCTTTGGCAATAGCCCATCTCCTGCAGTAGCGATCTATGGACTGAGAAGGACCGCCCATGAAGGTGAGAGTATGGCTCTGATGCTCGTCAGTTTGTTGAGAGGAACTTCTATGTTGATGATGGTGAATCATCACCATAGAACATCACCATAGAACACACATAGAACATCCTCCAGATGAATCCTTACCTGCAAGTAAAGAAGTGATTGATCTCCTCTCTAGAACACAGGAAATGCTGTCTGTAGCTAACCTCAGACTTCACAAGATCATCTCCAACAATATGGAAGTAATGAAGGCATTTCTCTCTGATGATCATGCAATCAACTTGAAGGATCTTGATCTCAGTTCTGATACTACTCCTATGCAACGCAGCCTAGGATTGCTATGGAACACTGAACAAGACACATTCACATTCCAAGTGTCTTCTTGTGACAAACCTTTCACCAAACGAGGAGTTTTATCTGTTTTGAACAGCATTTATGATCCTCTTGGTTTCATTGCTCCCATCACCATTCAAGGCAAGCTACTACTAAGACAGCTTACCACTGAGAACATGGACTGGGACACTCCACTGCCTGCTGAGAAACAACAAAGGTGGGAAAAATGGAAAACCTCTTTGCAAGTATTGGAACAACTCCAGGTTCCACGTTGTTATGTTCCCAGCTCCCTTTCAGCGGCAGTAAGGAAGGAAATCCACATCTTCTCTGATGCGTCAGTGGAAGCTATAGCTGCAGTGGCTTATCTGAGGATATTAGGAGCCAATCATGAGCTACACTGTGGATTTGTTCTAGGTAAGGCCAAACTGACCCCAAAACCTGCACACTCCATTCCGCGACTCGAACTTTGTGCAGCTGTGCTTGCAGTAGAAATTGCTGACGCAATAAGAGATGAAATGGACATTGCCATTGATTCATTTACATTCTACACTGATAGCAGAGTTGTCCTTGGTTATATACACAATCAAACAAGACAATTTTATGTGTATGTTGGAAACAGAGTGGAACGTATCCAAAGTTTCTCTGCCCCTGATCAGTGGCATTACGTCTCCACACAACTTAACCCAGCTGACCGTGGTACAAGGACTGCACCGACAGCACACTTTTTAGACCATATGTGGCTGTCGCCTCCAAGTTTCCTGTATGAAGATCCCTGCTTGACTCCTAACAATGCTGTCTACGATTTAGTGGATCTCGAGTCTGACAAGGAAATCAGGCCTATGACCTCCACACTCTACACTTCTGTGATTCCAAAGGCGAAGCTGGAGCCACATTGCTTTGAACGTTTCTCAACCTGGTCATCCATTGTGAGAGCTGTCGCCCGACTGTTTCACATCGCTCAGCGCTTTGCGAAGGACAGATCAACGGAGTGTCATGGCTGGCATATTTTACGAAACACCCTACCGCAGCGGACATTGAACACGCTGAGCAAGTTATCATCTGGAGTCTTCAACAAGAGGTATATCATCAAGAGATTGACAGTATCTCACAGAGCATCGATTTGTCCAGGAACAGTGCACTTTACAAACTAAACTCCGCAATCGACAACCACGAATTATTGAGTGTGGGCGGCCGGATTGGAAAGTCTGACTTGAGTAGCAAGGAACAGAACCCAGTGATCATTCCAGGTGGACATTACATTTCTGCTCTGCTGATCCGACATTACCACGAGAAGGTCATGGTAACCAAGGGAGGCTCAGTGCGAGTTTTCTTCCGCCCAATTAATGAACTGGTGCTTCTTCTTCCAAGAGGAGACGTCACATAAAAGAAGATAAGGACACCATTCACAGCTCATGGCGGGGAGCTTCCTTCCATGAACTAAAACCGTGTCGTATTGCTAACATATTCTTGTGGATTACAGTGTGGGTTGGTGAAGGTGTTGGCAAATTGCGGCTTCCCGATCTGAAGATTGGTTTATTTGGACTAACTTGATTATTGTTTGTTGTGAATGTTTCTTTTTTGTTTTTCAGGTTTAAAGAGGACTTTATGGACATTATTTAATGTTTGTTTTCAGTGAAATCTAAAGATTTCAGGCGGGGAGTGTCATGTCCCAGGACTTCGTTTAATTCACTGACATGTATCTGTGATACTGTGTAGGTCTTTGTAGTTTGACCCTTCTCTCTCTGTATCCTTAGCTGTGATGCTGTAGCTCCTCCTCCCTCTCTCTCTCTTTAGTTTCACTTCTTTGTAAGCAACATGTCTGCTCAGCTCCTGGTAAATCATCATTTTTCACCTACTGCTATATGAGGTTTTACAAGATTTACCTGGATTAAAGCATCTGGAATCTTATCTACGCCTCCTCAATTGAGTTGAACACTATCTGATAAATATCTTGGTGTAAATTGCTGGTTAGCATAGAGACTACAGGACACTCTCACAACCTCATATTTGCAGCCAAGCTATTGAGTCAGAACAATGGTACAGTCCAGTAGTGGTACAGTCCAGTAGTGGTACAGTCCAGTAGTGGTACAGTCCAGTAGTGGTACAGTCCAGTAGTGGTACAGTCCAGTAGTGGTACAGTCCAGTAGTGGTACAGTCCAGGCTCTACACAGGGCTCTGCAGTCAATTTAGATGAATACGGGGCAGTAACATTGTGTGACTTACAGGTGACGTCTCTGACTAATCCTTCACATTTTCCTTCTCTTCCCTCTGGACCGCCATGACCACTTCTTCTAGCTTGTCTCTAAAGTTTGCAGCACAGACATCTTTGGCTCTTCACTTTTCCAGGCACCTGTCACACATTGTCCTCACCTACCCCCAATTATAAAATATTTAATATAAAAATCCCCTATAAATGAATAATACCCTTTTATGTATTGTCGGGGGGAACACCCCCGACTTCTGATCTGCAGGTATGCCGTGAGGTGCCAAATTAGAGGTAGGTGTGGCAGAATATCGAGCTCGGGAGAAATACAGAGACACAGACACACAGTTCTGTTTTCAAAGTAGATCTCAGTTTATTAAGCGATGTCAGGCATCTTTATAGGAAAATAATGGCTTTATGCCAGCTTACACATCACACACACTACATCATATCAAGCATGTAATACAATGGGTTAAAAACTGAATGGACATTCATGGCTTAGCACGTGAACACTGCGTGCGCTTCCGGTGTCCGCCATCTTAGCATCTGACCATATTAGCACATCCTGCTACAATAGATGATATGGCCTTGGAAATCTCATAAAGCACTTTTTAATGAGCTCTAACTTCTTATCATGCATCCGCAGTTCTGTGGTGGAGGGCGCAGACATTACAAGATTAATACACATAAGCTAAATTTATTAAACATAGAAACATGTGGGAAATGCGCTAGCCACCAAGTGCGGCCTTCATGGTAACAAGCAGCATCAAAGGACACTGTGGCCACACTCCTAGAAACATGGCCAAGCGCCTAGAAAATACTATCTTAAACCCTGAAGATAGTCTGAAGGCTGCTCATTCAGTTCAGTAAAACGTAATTAAATCTTATTAAAAGAGGTAAGACACCATGTCTTGTCTACAAATATGCTTACACAAACTATTGGCTGAACGTCTAGAAAAATCTCATCTCGCTATGCTAAGAAACAGTTATACAGAGTTTAAACATGGAGTATGCAGAACAAGACGGCTGAATGAACCAATATCTGTTTTTATACAGATATTCTGTCCCTCACAATTCCCCCATTTAACATCTCATCTTCATTAGTACTTCACTCCCAGAACCTGAGGGTGCCCTTCTTGAAGAGATTCCCAATGTCAAGTGATATGTTAACCTACATACCTATCAATATTCTGCCATCTGGTTCAGAATTAACAAAATACATAGAGAATAAACAAACTCAAAATGATTATTATATATACACACTATGATTGCTTTTTTTTTTTTTTTTTACTATGACCTCATCCTTTTCCATATGCACTGTAATAGCTTAAACAGGCAAAAGAAACATAGTATTATTACTGCAATTTGCATTATAAATTGGAGTATTCCCATTAGCCCTCCTCCTATTCCCCTAAACCAATTTGCAGGATTTAAAAAGAAGAAAGTATCATTCATATAATATGGGTCAATATCTTCAGTACTACATATAACATTAAACATTTCCTCTTGTGTCACAGGGACAGCTATATATGGCATGGATGAGGATGCTACTGGACTATGCGTACATATCCAACAATCTGATACATTTAAACCTCATTCAAAATCATATGATGTTTGAGAAACTCATTGTCCCACTCATTGTTGAGTGTCCTATGAAGGCTTACCACCAGGACAGTCTAACAGTATTATCAGGAAAATCTTCATTCTTTATCCACGGTAATTTCAACTTTCTTGCAATGTGAAGCGTGTATCCAGTTAGCTCTTCCTTCCACTTTTACAGACGTAGCTGTCACCAGTAGAACTTGATAGGGACCATCAAATCTGGGTTCCAAAGCTTTTCTCAGATGTCTATCACCACCCAGTCTCCTGGTTGGATGCTGTGTCCCCCTGTGTCCTGGTTAGGGTCTGGAATGGAAGAAAACACTAAACTATGCGTTACTTTCAGCTGTTTATTCAGTTGTCACATATACACTTAAGTTTCCATGTGTCATTTGTAACACTTGTGGAAAATAAGTACCCATCCTTGGGGCACTGCCAAACAATATCTCATAAGGTGACAGTTTTGTTTTACCTGTTGGAGTCATCCTTACTGAATGTAAGGCTAGAGACAAACACTCCACTCAGGGTTTCCCTGTTTCTGCCATTGCTTTCTGTATTTTCAGGGTCCCATTCAGTCTTTTCACCTTTCCTGAATTTTGTGGATGGTACGGTGTGTGAAAAGCCTGGGTAATTCCTAGTGCCTTCATGATTTTTCCCAGCACCTCACCTGTGAAACGTGTACCTCTGATTCAATGACCTCTGGAATACCATATATGCAGACTATTTCAGACAGCAATTTCTTAGCTGTGTTTTCTGTGGTGGCAGTTGTGACTGGGTAAGCTTGTAGCCATCCTGAAAACAGATCAATGCAAACCAAAACACTCATATATCTCCCACATTTGGGTAGTTGAATATAGTCTACCTGTATTCTCTGGAAGGGATACAGGGGCTTTGGAGTACATTTCTGTGGAACTTTTTCAGTCTGCCCCGGATTATGTGTAGCACAGATGAGGCATCCTTGTACTAGTGTCTTAGCCGCAGTACTAAACCCTGGAGCATAGCACAACCTTTCTATCTGACTCACCATGGCATTACGTGAGGCATGCACCTCACCATGAACTACCTGGGCCATATTTGGGAACACAATCCTGGGCAGGCATAACCTCTCAGACTTTCCATAACCCGTCTTTGGCATCAGCCTGTTTTTTTCCCTTGGCCTTCTCCTCCATCAAGGCCTGTTTCATTACGGTTTTTAAAACCTCCCTTTGGGCATCATCTCTTACCCTCAGCTGACATTCTTTGTGCTCTCTAGGCTTTCTGGCAGCTTCTTTTGCTGCTCTGTCAGCCTTGTCCTTTCCTTTGATCGCCTTGGTCACACCCTTGGTGTGAGCCTTTCACTTTTGCAGCATCACTGCTGTCATTAGTTCACTTGCTAATTCACCATTTTTAATAGGTTTACCTGCTGCTGTAAGGAAGTTCCTAGCTTTTCAGATAGGACCATAGTCATGTGCAATGCCAAAAGAATACCTAGAGTCCAGTATAGATGCTTGCGGTTTTATTTTTTGACAACTTACATGCTTCTACCAGAGCCATCAATTCAGCCTCCTGTGCAGACGTATGAGGGGCAAGTGGTTCTGCTATCAACACCTCATGGTCAGTGACCACAGCAAACCCAGTGTATAACCTCCCATCTTCACCTGTGCTCCTGGAGCCATCCACAAATAACTCCAGATCAGCATTTGTCAAGGGTATTTCATAGACATTGTCAAAACCTTGTGTTTCTTGCTCCATCAGTGCAATACAATCATGTTCATGATAGACGTCAAACTGCTCAGTTTCTGACTGTGGAGCAAAAAAGAAAATCAGGGTCTGTATGACCCTCTTCTACTCCCCCATTTGAATCTATGTCACCTACCGGAAGTAAGGTGGCAGGATTAAAAGTCGTACCTTTTTAGTGTAATATTGTCAGCAAGAAGCAGGGCGAGTTCCATCTTGCACTGACGGGCAACAGATAGGTGTTTAGTATTCCCTTGGGTGAGGATACGATGAACATCATGAGGAGTGTAAATACAAAGTGGGTAATCAGTACAATTTGAGGATTTTTGTACCATTTACATGACTGCAGCTACTGTACGCACACAAGAGGGTGAGCCACACTGTCAAGCCTAGCACTGTAGTACGCTACAGGCCTGTTTTGTTGAGCATGTTTTTTGGGTAAGCACTGAGGTAGCATGTCCAACACTTTCAGAGCAGTACAAAGAGAAAGGAAGATCATAGTTTGGAGTTCCCAGAGCGGAAACTGCAGCTTCAGTGAGTGAAAAAGGTTTTGTCTTGAGTGCATCATAGAGGACCTGGAGAGGGACAGAGGCTGACCGTATCCATGGCCTACAATACGACACAAGACCAAGAAAGGTGTGGAGAGTAGAATGTTAGCTAGGGACAGGTATGTTTTGTACTGCTTGTTTCCGCTCATCTGTAAGATGTTTCAGACCATGCGACAGTGTCCCAAAAAGACAACCTTTGGTTTACAAAACTGTAATTTCTCCTTTGAGGTCTTGCAGCCATTTTCTGCAAGGAAATACAATAGACTGACAGTGGCAGTGACGCACAACTCCCTGTTGGGGGTGCACAAGAGCAGATCATCCACATATTGTAACAAAACAACACTCGGGAATATTCCATCTTTTCAGGACCAGCTGGAGAGCCTGAGTGTACATGTTAGGACTGTTTTGCGCTCCCTGTGGGAGGGCTGTCCACGTGTACTGTTTACCTCTGAAGGTGAATGCAAACGGATACTGGCAATCAAAATGTCTTGTTATTCCCTGCAGAACATCTGCATAGCACTACAGAGTACAGGAATACAATTCAAGCAGATAGCAGTTAATACTGACACCAAAGTTACATAATATTTTTGTGCAATTTTCAGATATTTTTCATGGCAAAACTCCACCTTTTGTAATTACCATAGGCATTCAGAACCCCTAAGCTGTTCTCAGGTTACCTTAAGGGCAAACTGCCAGACTTTAAAATTTTCTTCACTGGTTCCAACCTAAAGTTGAACCCCTGTGGAACACTACAATATCCTTACAAAACATAAGAGTTGAATACTAGCATTGATACCAACAGACTGAATGTTACAATTACAATCCCCCAAACATCATACCAGTGGTATTACAATGAATTAATTCTTTGCACTCAGATTCTTGAAATTTTTATTTTTTTTTTGTAAGTATATCTGGTAGAAATGCGGTATGTAATATTTCATACAGATCTGGGAGGATGGTATCATACTGTCTTTCCATGTTTTTTTTTTTCCAAGATGGCGCCGCTGGAGTGGCTGCCAGCTACAGCAGCTCTGAGACTCCCTATCTTATTTTTCTTTCTATGTCTCGTTTTGTACCTCTCTACTTAAGGACTTTGCACTATGAAGAAACACACACAAAGACTTGGACCCTTGTGATTTTTTTTGTTTTTTATCTGTCTTTTTGTTCTGCTTGAAAATGGGATCTTTTGTGTATGCAGACAATTCCTTTGTCTATACAAGAGAGGAAATTCTGCAGCTCAGAGGCACAGCAGGGTGGCATACCATCTGGTCACACATCCCCTGCGAGCTTTGGAGAAAGAAAAAGCGGGTGAGGGGATGCAGAGCTGGTACTCTTCAGAGGATTAAAAAGAGGCGTTACCGACCAGCTGTTCCCTCCCATCATCATGGGCAATGTGAGATCTCTTGCAAACAAGATGGATGAACTAACAGCACTCACCAGGCATCATCAGGAGTTTCGGGCGTGCAGCATGATGCTACTTACAGAGACTTGGCTCACTGAAGTTACTCCTGACCCTCTGGTCTCCTTGGATGGTTTTAAACTCCTTCGGGCAGACAGGACAAGGGAGAGCGGTAAGAGGAAAGGAGGAGGGCTGGCAATGTTTGTGAATAATAGATGGTGTAATCCTAGGCACATTGTGATTAAGGAGCAAACTTGCTGTAAGGACATTGAACTATTAGCTGTGAGCATGAGACCTTTCTACCTACCAAGGGAACTATCACATGTCATTGTGATAGCTGCATATGTCCCCCCCTCTGCGAAAGCTGACACTGCCTGCGAGGTCCTACAAGCCACACTGAGCCAGTTACAGTTAAAACATCCCCAGGCCCTCTTTCTTCTGTCGGGTGATTTCAACCATGCCTCTCCATCATCCACACTGCCCAGTTTCACACAGTATGTAACCTGCCACACAAGAGACAACAAAACACTGGACTTGTTCTTTGCCAACGTGAGGGAGGCATATAACTCATCAGCCCTACCGCCCCTGGGGAGATCGGATCACAACCTAGTACATCTCCGACCTGTGTACAAGCCACTTGTACGTAGAGAACCAGCTGTCACCCGCAGTGAGGATATGGTCCGAGGAGAGTGATGAGGCTCTGAGGGATTGTTTTGACACAACCGCATGGGAAGTTCTGCAGGATTCTTATGGAGAAGATATAGAAGGACTCACACACTGCATAAAGGACTACATTAATTTTTGTGTGGACAACACAGTACCCACAAAAGTGGTGAGGTGCTTCTCTAACAACAAACCATGGATTAACTCTGATATAAAAACTACTTAAGGAGAAAAAGATGGCATTCAGGACAAGAGATAAGGAGGGGTTGAGGGAAGTACAAAAGGAGCTGAGGCATCAAATCAGGCAAGGAAAAGCCAGTTATAAGGAAAAAATGGAAAAGCAAATGGAAAGAAAAGACATAAGGGGGGGTCTGGGAGGGGCTTAAGTCAATTTCGGGTCATAAACAGTCTGTCTGCCAGATTGAGGCAGATGTTAATTGGCTTAATGAACTAAACCTATTCTTCAAACAGATTTGATCACACACCAGCTCCTCCCACCCCAGTATGTCCTTCAGCTTCCCCCACCACAATGACTTCTCCCCATGCGGCCACTTCCCACCAGACCAGTAAATCCAGAAATCCGTCTTTATCTGGCCAGTCTGACCTTCACACGGGCCCAGGTGAGGAAGGAGATGAAAAAGATCAAGGCGAGGAAAGCCGCAGGGCCAGATGACATCAGTGCAAGGCTAATTAAGACTTGCGGGGACCAGCTGTGTGGTATAATTACATATATGTATAATATGAGCCTGAGGCAGGAAATAGTCCCTGAATTATGGAAATCTTCTTGTGTGGTACCAGTTCCAAAGAAACCCCACCCTATGGACCTCAACGACTACAGACCTGTAGCACTGACATCCCACCTGATGAAGATCTTGGAGAGATTGGTTCTCACACATCTCCGCCCTCTAGTGAGCCCCGCTATGGACCCCCTCCAGTTTGCTTATAGGCCGGGAATTGGGGTAGATGATGCCATCATCCATCTTCTGCACAGGGCTCTGTCTCACCTGGAGAAACCAGGGAACACAGTAAGAATAATGTTCTTTGACTTCTCCAGTGCTTTTAACACCATACAGCCCAGGTTATTGAGGGACAAGCTGGGCCTTGCTGGAGTGGACCACCACCTCTCCAACTGGATCCTAGACTACCTCACAAATCGACCTCAATACATGAGAGCCCAAGACTGTGTGTCAGGTACCGTGATCTGTAATACGGGGGCACCTCAGGGTACAGTTCTCGCCCCTTTCCTCTTCACACTGTACACTGCAGATTTTAGGTGCAACTCATCCAGCTGCTACCTACAGAAGCATTCTGACGACTCTGCAATAGTGGGTCTCATCACAGATGATGATGACAGGGAGTACAGAGAACTGAACCGGGATTTTGTGAACTGGTGCCACCGGAACCACCTGAAGATTAACGCGGGGAAGACCAAGGAGATGGTGGTGGACTTCCGCAAAGGCAGAAGCACTCCTAAACCAGTGGACATCCTGGGGACGGGCATCGAGATTGTGAACACCTATAAGTACCTGGGTTTGCTCCTTAATAATAAGCTGGACTGGGCAGATCATATGGAGGCCCTGTACAGGAAGGGCCACAGCAGGCTCTATCTGCTTAGGAAACTGAGAGCCTTTGGAATCCGGGAGGCACTTCTTAGGACTTTCTTCAACTCGGTAGTGGCATCAGCCATCTTCTTTGGAGTGGCCTGCTGGGGGAGCAGTATATCAACCAGGGACAGAAATAAACTTGACAAGCTGATTAGAAAGGCCAGCTCTGTCCTGGGGAGCCCACTGGACCCAGTGCAGGTGGTGGGTGACAGAAGGATACTGTCCGTGGTGAGCTCCATGCAGAAGAAGAAGTCCCATCCCATGCATGAGACTGTGATCGTGCTGAGCAGTACTGTCAGTGACCGACTGCTCCACCCTAGGTGTGAGAAGGAGCGCTATCGGAAGTCTTTCCTCCCCACCGCGGTTAGGCTGTACAACCAACACCGACCTAAGCGGAGATCATTACACACAGAGAACTGAAATATCTCTCTGCCTGTTAAATCCCCCCCCCCCCTCCTCCTCTGCTACGTCCTATCTGTCTGTCTGCTATCAAAGTAATGCCTCTCACCTTGGAACATTCCTGTACATGTTGTATTTGTATCTGCTTATCTTATCTTTGCTGCTGTAACACACTGAATTTCCCCATTGTGGGACTATTAAAGGACTATTATTATTAATAGACAATAATCCTGAGGAGGGTGAAGTCCCCCCTTGCATCCGGGTAAGGACTGGATATAGTCCAGTTGGATTACTTGATTCTGGTCATGACCAGCCACAATTAAAGCATCTTTCTCTTCAAAGAGGATTCTGTACCTCACAATTTGGGACATATCCAATATGGTGGTGGATCATATCTCAACTCATGTTTTTCATACTCAGGTGGGTGCTCAGGACCGTTACTGCCTTTCCCATTTTCCAACTTTTCTCCAGGGGGCATTCCAACACTTTTCATCAACTTACTCATGTTTTTAACCCTATCCTTTCGTTCTCTGTAACACAATATATCGGGCTGTTTATCACATATATTTTCTTGCTTTTTAAAGTTACCCATCCTTGCTTGAATACTCCAAAAATATCCTAGGATCTAAAACACACTCTGGCCAGAGAATTTTTCACAGCAAGTGACTCTAGTACCTCGTACAACTCAGTGGTAAAGGATATCAGTCGTTCAACCCTTTCTAACCCACAGTTATTGTACTAGAATCGTTACAGGGGTTTCAGTACCAAATGGTAAAGATTTCACTCGATCCACCTTTGTAACCCACCCACTTCTATACCTCCTGTACGAGTAACTCTACCCATCCAACAAAAACATGATGGTAAGGATTTCACTCGATCCACCGTCGTTACTCTTATAAGTATTGCTAACAAAAACAGCCAAGTACAGTCACAGACACAGGTCTATTTCTACCACAGTTTGCACAAAACTCTCTCCACCCTGGATTCTACAGACCACAGGTTGGACAAGTCCACCCTTCTGGTCCCGAATCCCTCAATCCCTTATGTTCTGGGTTATAAGGGGGGTGGTGAGCCGGCAGGATCTTTGCTCAACTCCCAGTTCTTAGGGACTGCATATAACATATACTTCCCATTTTTACTCTCCTTATTGGGTCAATTGTCATCCTCCACCATCTGACTGGTCTGTACTGATGCATACATTCCCGTCTCTAGCCCTTGATCCCTCACCCATCCTGCATGAGTGGTTTACATTGTTCCCAGAACTGCTTGTCTACGACTCCTTCTCTACATACCCCCGCTTTCTTCTGAATCTTAGCTGCCTGCTTTGCCTTATCCTCCCCTTCACTATTTTTAAAAACTTCTATGGCTGTCAGCCAAACCTTTGAGCTTCCTGACCCCATTATTTCACAGAGAAGCGGTTACCTATCCTTTCCTCCTTTGAAATGGATGGTACTTTTTTGTGGCAGCACTCTGTGGCTGCCCTTGTTACAGTCTTTATGCTGTACTTCCTCCCTGCACTAACTCTCAGTCAGGGGATTAAAGAGAGACGTCTCTCCCTTTCTTGGTGATCTTACAGGAGCCAGAAGAAAACTAGGCAAACTACTAGGGGGGGGGCAAAAACAAATCCGACAACTTCAACTTCCCACAGCATATCCCAAAATAGGTTGCCTATTTTTCACCCTTGGCCCGGGGACATAAAATCTTGACTAACATAAAAACATGCGAGACTATACCTCAGAGTGAACTGCCCACTGGGAAAACACCTCAAGAAGCACAGATAGTAAGTGGTAAGACAAGGGCTTACCTTACAGCGCTGTTTTCCAATCTGTGGTTCCTGGGAGTTCTTCCCTTGTTGTTGGCAGTGTCCCCTGGGAGTCCTCGCCTTCAGTCAAGCTGTCGCTCGGGCCCCACGTTGGGTCGCTAAGTTTAACTGTCGGGGGAACACCCCGACTCTTCTGATCTGCAGAATATCGAGCTCGGGAGATGTACAGAGACACAGACACACAGTTCTGTTTCCAAACTAGATCTCAGTTTATTAAGCGGTGTCAGGCATCTTTATAGGAAAATAATGGCTTTATGCCAGCTTACACATCACACACTACATCATATCAAGCATGTAATACAATTGGTTAAAAACTGAATGGACATTCATGACTTAGCATGTGAACACTGCGTGCGCTTCTGGTGTCCGCCATCTGAGCATCTGACCATATTAGCACATACTGCTACGATAGATGATATGGCCTTGGAAATCTCATAAGGCACTTTTTAATGAGCTCTAACTTCTTATCATCATGCATCCGCACACACATAAGCTAAATTTATTAAACATAGAAACATGTGGGAAATGTGCTAGCCACCAGGTGCGGCCTTCATGGTAACAAGCAGCATCAAAGGACACTGTGGCCACACTCCTAGAAACATGGCCAAGCGCCTAGAAAATACTATCTTAAACCCTGAAGATAGTCTGAAGGCTGCTCATTCAGTTCAGTAAAACTTAATTAAATCTTATTAAAAGAGGTAAGACACCATGTCTTGTCTACAAATATGCTTACACAAACTATTGGCTGAACGTCTAGAAAAATCTCATCTCGCTATGCTAAGAAACAATTATACAGAGTTTAAACATGGAGTATGCAGAACAAGATGGCTGAAAGAACCAATATCTGTTTTTATACAGATATTCTGTCCCTCACATGTATCTAAATGAATGCCACTGTGTGCCACTTCAGTTAATACCGCCTGTATGTTGTCTTAGAGGTTGTCCAGGATCAGACATTTTAATGTATGCAGCAGGGGAGAGTTATAAAATAAAAATACGCTAACAGTTACCTGTATCCTCCCCTCTGTTCCTGTGCTGGGCCGCCTGTCACCTTCACTGCTATACGGAGTGGCTGCTGCAGTGACGTCAAATTAACTGGACGCTTATGAGTTGAATTCAGTATATACCTCCCGCCGACTGGGACTGCGGGACAGGAGCCAGACTGTCCCGCTGAATCCGGGACAGTTGGGAGGTATGTAATATTAGTCCTCATTTTGCCAATGCAAATGCATTGGTCAGGTGCCCGACTGGAATGGTGAGGGGCCCGACCCCTGACCTTTCCGATCGGGCCCCTGACCAATGCATCTGCATTGGCAAAATGAGGACTAATAGTTGGGGTCCACCGGGGGGATTTGCCGGTTCCCCGGTGGGCCAGTCCGACCCTGGGCACGAGATCCGACTCCCTATAGGCACAAGAAAATTTATAAACATATTTCTTTATTGAATAATAATGCTATCCAAAAATCAAATGTAAATATTAGGTCCATACTGTTATGGAAGAAAGCACCCCATGCACTAATGTTACCAATAATACCTCTATACAAGGCCCAAATAATACTACTACACTATGACGGCAACCATTACCATTACACAGTGACTTAATACCACCACACTGTTACTGCCACTGTACAAAAAAACAATATTACCGCAATAGTGACAGATACCTCCTCTACAGAGATGCTCTGTTGCCCCTAACATAATGCCAGATATAGCCTCATATTTTGCCTGAACCATTAGTTTTGCTGCAGACGGTAGTAATGCAGTACACAGTAGTAGTGCCAACTTTTGTACTCAGTAAAATATTAGTGACCACACACACATATAATTAAATGATTTAGCAATTCCTTCCATGATATTAAAGATCACCTCTGTGCCCCTAACAGTAATGCCCACATTTCAGCCCTGTCTAATAATGTCCACCATTATGCCCCTGCAAAGTAATAATGCCCCTCTGCCCACTACACAGTAACACTGCCCACCTTTGTGCCCTTTACAACATAAAGGTGTGAATTATTATTGTGTGGGGGCAAAAAAAAAAAAAAAAAAATGCATTACTGCTGCTTTGGGGCAGAAAGGGATATTGTTAATAACACTCCCTTTTTGTCCCGCAAACAATACAGCCCTCTTTGTGCCTCCAGAAAATAATTATCCACTTTGTGACACCTAATAGGTAATAGTGTGTCCTCAGATTACAGTTTATCAGCTATAGTACCTTTTTTGTTATAGTGCCCCCTTATTAGTTCGTTACCCCTTGTTATAGTGCCCCCTTACTAGTTCTAGTTCCTCCTTATTATAGTGTCCCCTATTAGTTCTAGTTCCCCCTTATTATAGTGCTCCCTTATTACTTCTTGTTCCCCCTTATTAGTTCTAGTCTGCCTTTATTATAGTGCCCCCTCATTATTCCCCCCTTATTATAGTGCACACTTATTAGTTCCCTTTTATTATGGTGCCCCTTATTAGTTCTCCCTTATTATAGTCAGTGGTGAACCTAGCCTCTTTGCTGCCTGGAGGCGGACTATAGAAAAAAAAAAAAAAAAAAAAAGTTCAGTTATCCCTTGGAGGAGCCGCCTCCTCTTCCTTTCCGCGACATCTGCATCTCAGCACAGGAGGCGCGATGTTGTCATTGTATTGCCGCCTGCGCTGAGATGCAGATGTCAGTTAAACCAACCCAGGACAGGTCCCACTTGTGTTTTTTTTTTTTTTTTTTTTTAAAGCAGCCTGTCCTGCGCTGGTTTACGGTAAATAAATAGTAAAAATGCCTCCTCCCAGACAGTGATGGATAGTGCCGCCTGGGGCGGCCGCCTCAAGGTGGGTTCTCACCTGCGCTTCAGTCCGTCCGTTGCCAATCCGAGTGAAAATCTCGGCGAACGGGATTGGCATCGGATACAGACCGGTCAGCGACGCAATGCGAGGGTGTCCGATTGCACCCTCTGCGCTGAGAAGCTTTTTTTTTTTCGTTGGACACGAAGTTCTGCCTGTCCGACTTTGTTTCCGCGAAGAAAAAAAAAAAAAAAAAAAAAAAAAAAAGGCTTCACAGCGCAGAGGGTGCAATCGGACACCCTCGCATTGCTTTAAAAACCCATTCAAATGAATGGGTTTTTAACCAATGCGTCGCTGACCGGTCTGTATCCGATGCCAATCCCGTTCGCTGAGATTTTCACTCGGATTGGCAACGGACGGACTGAAGCGCAGGTGTGAACCCACCCTTACTTTGCCTCAGAGGTGCGCCCCTGATTATAGTGCACAATTAGTTCCCCCTTATTATAGTGCCTTCTTATTAGTTTCTCCTTAATATAGTGCCCCCTTACTATTTCCCTCTTATTATAGTGCCTTATTAGTTCCCCCTTAATATAGTGCCTTCTTATTAGCTCCCCTTATTATAGTGCCACCTTATTAGTTCTAATCTCCTTTTTCCCCCTTTAGTTCTAGTGCCCCCTTATTATAGTGCCTCGTTACAGTGCCTCTTTTCAGCTTTAATTCCCCTCTGTCCTCCAGAAAATAAAATAAAACTCTACTCACCTTACCCAGTGGTTGAACCTAGCCTCTTTGCTGCCTGAGGAGGACTATCGAAAGGCACCACCCCCCCCCCCCAAAAAAAAAACAAAAAACCCACACCCCAAACTCACCTGACTTTGAGGGGGGCACCTTTCTATAGTTCACCTCAGAGTCTAGGTTTACCCCTGAGTTTTCTGGGTGCCCTTGGTGATTTCTGATGTGAATTGTAAAGTAAGAACACCGCACAGATATGAACCCAACCTTAGCACAGTGAACAAGTGTGTGTCATATCTGGCATACGTCCAGGACGCCAAGCGACATCACAAAAATGCTGGACCGTGCGGTTATGTGTCTGCCCACCCTGTGAGCATACATACAGCTCGGTCAATTTGCTGTTGTCTAGGTTGAGATGAGTGGTGATTTTGGTGGGCCATCCAACCCCCAGACGAAGCAGTTGGTGTAACAGCCATCATCCTGAGTGGTTGGTACAGATTGATTTCTTGCTCCACTTTCCTACATTCTCCTAATCCTGGACCATATTACCCAGCATGGATGTGTGTTCTTGTGTGATTTGTATAAAAGTTATTCTTCCTGTATAATGGAAAAAAGCCTATCCTGACATGGACTATTGCTAGGGTTGAGATTTCAATTTATATTTTTGGTTTGTAGATCTGTTTATAAGGGCTAAATGCAACAAATATAAGTCTGTCCATGGTCATGTGATGACACAGGTGTACCTGTTTTCAAGGTCTGATCATCAACTGGAAGCAAAGCAGAGATCCATAGAAACATTCCTTTTATAACTTCAAGACGGGCTATTTTACCCATTCCAGGACCAGATATTTTGTACATGTGTTGCCAGTGGTATGGCTAAAACCTGTTATGTGGGCATGTTATTTGCATAATTTTTCTATGTTTCCATGTTGTACCCCACCAGCTCAGGTGGCAAGTGTTCAAAGAGGGACAGCCTGGGTTCACTTAGGGAAAACCAAACAAACATTAACCCTTCAGACTTTTATTGGGTGCATCAGTCCAGAAAATGAATGGACGTAAAGAAAAGTAAAGAAAATTAACACCTTACTGCCCATGATCATCATGCTTCACACACAGCTCTGTTACCTCACACAGCTCTACTACATCTACAGCAGCTCAGTCCTGCTGAGCTTCTACTGTGCATGAGGCTATTGTTCCCAGTCACATTTAGGTGTGGAGCTTGTACATGACAAAAAAGGGTCCTTTTGCAGTGCCCACAAAATACTGGCAGTTTACAAGCCTGCAGCAAGGAGAAGAAATTTCACCTTTGTCTGCAAGCTACAGTTTAAAAAAAAAAAAAAAAAAAAAAAAAAATATATATTGAGAAAGCAAACGCTTACCATTTAGAAATGGTACTTTATTTTTTTCGGGAGACATTTGAGCAAACCAAGCAAACAAATGTACAAAAATTACAGTTAGAACTGGTAAATCTTTCCAGTTGACAACACAAGATGAAGGTGCAGCCAGTTGTCTATGTAACATGTTCTTCAATCCTGAAGCAAGAAGTCTTGAACAGCAAGTTCTTATTTTACAAAAAAAAATTTGAATGCTATAGAGACGACCGACAAAAAACGTTCCACTACACTACTTTTGGAATGAGCATTTTACCACCATTGCAAACAGAGGATAACTCTTAGCACATCAGCATCCTCCCACACAACACAGACAATCTGCTGTAGAGCCAAGACTGCAGGATGCAGCAAGCCAAGCCCAAGCTTCTACCTTTAGACCAGGCAGTTTCCTGGCGACTGGTATCGGATGCTGGTCAATGCCACTACACTCCCACCATGATCCTGTAGGATTTAGTGGAAGAGTGAAGAAATCAGGTGATACCTTTTAGAGACTAACTGAGTATATTTATAAGTAAGCTTTCAGGAGTGCTCACTCCCTTCATCAGACATGGTGTGATACACACTCCTGAAAGCTTACTTATAAATATACTCAGTTAGCCTCTAAAAGGTATCGCCTGATTTCTTCACTCTTCCACTACTTTCAATGGCTAACATGGTACAACATCATACCTGTAGGATTTAAACATTGTAGGTATAGAGTGAACCCCTCAAGTAGAGATCTGGTGTGGATAAGACCTGGAATACCAACTCTTGAAGCTTCCTGAAAAAGAAAGCAATGATTCCTGTAACGGGCAGGACCAAACAGCACATGATCTCCAGCCCTTGCCAAACCCCTTACTACTTGCAGTAATGTCACTGAGATGTGGACTAGCATAGGAATACGCTCCAGATGGAAGCATGGCCACCATGCATGCAGCACAAGTGCTTGAACTAAAAGCGACACCACCACTTCTAGCACAGAGATCCCCAAAAACCATGTGCTGCCTGTTCCTACATACCTCAGAAGTCACTGCCATCTTCCTCAGTAAGCTCCATGAGTTGAGTCTCTAGGTCTTATCCATAGTGGACTTCCACTTAAAGGATTCACTCAAGCACCTGCACCAGAGAGAACGCAGCTACATTGTCCAGCGTCTGATACCAGTTGCCAGAAAGCCATCTGGACCTTAGGCAGTTACCCATGACTCGTTCACACAACCCTTAGTGTTAAGCCCACAGCAAACCACCAGTAGTGTATGAAGAGAAGTTTTTGTGCCAAGAGAGATTTCGCCTTCATCCTGTTGAATAGACCCATGCTAAAAGTTGCTTCTACAAGTAGACATACTAAATATAGTAGTCTACCCATACCCTCCACCACCCTCTCCACCACACAGAGGCTCAGATTCATAAGGAGGGGTTTATGAACACTTACCTCTGACGCAACAATGGAAAAGGCAGTTTTGGGAACTACAGACTAAGGATAATGTGCCACTGAGCTTTGAAGAGACTCAAATGCAGACCACATGTGGACACCTATCAATAACCTGCTCGATCTTGCAAGAACCACTAAATCTAGCTGACACTGCGGGGGAAGTTGCACAGACTACAGGAATCCTGGCACCTACCCTCAATCCAGATAGTTTTTGGTTAACTCATCAGATGGTGGTCAAAGTCATTACACTCCTCTGCTGCAACATTGCATAAACTGAACAGTGTAGGCACTGGAGTGGACCCCTCAGGTAAAGATCTGTCACAGATTAGAACTGGAATACCAACTCCTGAGAACAAAAGCACTGATTTCTGTAATGTGCAGGACCAAACAGCACATGATCTCCAGCCCTTGCCAAACCCCCATACTACTCGCAGTGAGGTCACTGAGATGTGGACTAGCATAGGAATACGCTCCGGCCAGAAGCGTGGCCACCATGCATGCAGCACAAGTGCTCTATACTAAAAGCGACACCACCACGAGCCAAATGCCATGTGCTGCTAGATCCTACATGTTACAGAAGTCACCACCATTGTCCTCAGGGAACTCTAAGAGTTGGACTCCATTTCTTAACTACAATGAATCTCCACTTGGAGGGTTCACTTCAGTACCTACAGTCATGGCCAAAAGTTTTGAGAATGACACAAATATTATATTTTCACATGATCTGCTGCCCTCTGGTTTTTATGTGTGTTTGTCAGATGTTTTTATCACATACAGAAATATAATTGCATTCATATTATGAGTAACAGAAGCTTATATTGACAGTTAGAATGAGTTAATGCAGCAAGTCAATATTTGCAGTGTTGACCCTTCTTCAGGACCTCTGCAATTCTCCCTGGCATGCTCTCAATCAACTTCTGGACCAAATCCTGACTGATAGCAGTCCATTCTTGCAGAATCAATGCTTTAATTTTGTCTGAATTTGTTGGTTTTTGTTTGTCCACCCGTCTCTTGATGATTGACCACAAGTTCTCAATGGGATTAAGATCTGGGGAGTTTCCAGGCCATGGACCCAAAATCTCTATGTTTTGTTCCCTAAGCCATTTAGTTATCACCTTTGCTTTATGGCAAGGTGCTCCATCATGCTGGAAAAGGCATTGTTGAGCGCCAAACTGCTCTTGGACGGTTGGGAGAAGTTGCTCTTGGAGGACATTCTGGTACCATTCTTTATTCATGGCTGTATTTTTAGGCAAGACTGTGAGAGAGCCGATTCCCTTGGCTGAGAAGCAACCCCACACATGAATGGTTTCAGGATGCTTTACAGTTGGCATGAGACAAGACTGGTGGTAGCGCTCACCTCTTCTTCTCCGAATAAGCTGTTTTCCAGATGTTCCAAACAATCGAAAAGGGGATTCATCAGAGAAAATGACTTTACCCCAGTCCTCAGCAGTCCACTCCCTGTACCTTTTGCAGAATATCAGTCTGTCCCTGATGTTTTTTCTGGAGAGAAGTGGCTTCTTTGCTGCCCTCCTTGAGACCAGGCCTTGCTCCAAGAGTCTCCGCCTCACAGTGCGTGCAGATGCACTCACACCTGCCTGCTGCCATTCCTCAGCAAGCTCTGCACTGCTGGTAGCCCGATCCCGCAGCTGAAACACTTTTAAGAGACGGTCCTGCCGCTTGCTGGTCTTTCTTGGGCGCCCTGGAGCCTTTTTGGCACCAATGGAACCTCTCTCCTTGAAGTTCTTGATGATGCGATAGATTGTTGACTGAGGTGCAATCTTTCTAGCTACAATACTCTTCCCAGTTAGGCCATTTTTGTGCAGTGCAATGATGACTGCACGTGTTTCTTTAGAGATAACCATGGTTAACAGAAGAGAAACAATGATGGCAAGCACCAGCCTCCTTTTAAAGTGTCCAGTGGTGTCATTCTTACTTAATCATGACAGATTGATCTCCAGCCCTGTCCTCATCAACACCCACACCTGTGTTAATGGAGCAATCACTGAAACGATGTTAGGTGGTCCTTTTAAGGCAGGACTGCAATGATGTTGAAATGTGTTTTGGGGGATAAAGTTCATTTTCTAGGCAAATATTGACTTTGCAAGTAATTGCTGTTAAGCTGATCACTCTTTATAACATTCTGGAGTATATGCAAATTGCCATTAGAAAAACTGAAGCAGTAGACTTTGTAAAAATTAATATTTGTATCATTCTCAAAACTTTTGGCCATGACTGTACACTGCTCAGATTAAAACAGCATCACAGCAGGGGAGTGTGGCGACACTGAACACCTTCTGATACCAGTTACCAGAGAACTGTCCAGACCTTAGGTTAATACACAAGATTCATGCAGCTTGTGCCATGTCCCCTCAGTGTTAGCAAGATCAGGCGACCATGCAGGATTGGGCATATCATGACAGCCATCCACACTAGTCTACATCGGCTTGTCCCTTCATCACTCTGCAACATATTATCTTTCTAACAACTAACCGTACAGTAGTATAGAAGCAGTATAAAGATATATTAAGGTCAGTCCTGAAGGATGCAGGCAAAACCTAAAGAGCACATACTAATCTACCACTAGTACCCTCCACCACCACACGAAGGCTTGAATTCATAATGAGGGACTTATGATCCAAAGGCCTCCGATGTAACAATGATAAGGGCAGCTTTAGGCACTAGATACTTGCCCACAACAGCTGCAAAATGCCCAAAAAAAGCCAAATGGAACTTACCTACGATCTTGTGGCTGGATGTTAATTCAATGATGGTAAAGTGAGGGATATTTGATGTTCTTCTGGTAGTAGATTCAGCTTTCACATCTACAAAGATGAAAACACAACACTTAAATATTTTAGTGTCATTTCAGAAACTGCAGGTGATTGATGTACAGTTTAAGAAATCCAACATTACAGTAGCATACTTACCCTGACCTTCTCAACACAGCAAGACATGCTGAAGGTAGCAACTACCTATGATACACCAACATGATAACCATAGAGCTGTATGGTGAGTGGACTTACTAAAGGATATTAAAAATTTATAATATATATATATATATATATATATATTTATTTTTTTTTATTTATTTTACACACACACATACACAGTACAGACCAAAAGTTTGGACACACCTCATTCCAAGAGTTTTCTGTATTTTCATGACTATTAAAATTGTAGATTCACACTGAAGGCATCAAAACTGAATTAACACATGTGGAATTATATACATAACAAAAAAGTGTGAAACAACTGAAAATATGTCTTATATTCTAGGTTCTTCAAAGTAGCCACCTTTTGCTTTGATTACTGCTTTGCACACTCTTGGCATTCTCTTGATGAGCTTCAAGAGGTAGTCACCTGAAATGGTCTTCCAACAGTCTTGAAGGAGTTCCCAGAGAAGCTTAGCACTTGTTGGCCCTTTTGCCTTCAATCTGCGGTCCAGCTCACCCCAAACCATCTCGATTGGGTTCAGGTCTGGTGACTGTGAAAGGCCAGGTCATCTGGCGTAGCACCCCATCACTCCTTCTTGGTCAAATAGCCCTTACACAGTCTGGAGGTGTGTTTGGGGTCATTGTCCTGTTGAAAAATAAATGATGGTCCAACTAAACGCAAACCAGATGGAATAGCATGCCACTGCAAGATGCTGTGGTAACCATGCTGGTTCAGTATTCCTTCAATTTTGAATAAATCCCCAACAGTGTCACCAGCAAAGCACCCCCACACCATCACACCTCCTCCTCCATGCTTCACAGTGGGAGCCAGGCATGTAGAGTCCATTTGTTCACCTTTTCTGCGTCGCACAAAGACACGGTGGTTGGAACCAAAGATCTCAAATTTGGACTCATCAGACCAAAGCACAGATTTCCACAGGTCTAATGTCCATTCCTTGTGTTCTTTAGCCCAAACAAGTCTCTTCTGCTTGATGCCTGTCCTTAGCAGTGGTTTCCTAGCAGCTATTTTACCATGAAGGCCTGCTGCACACAGTCTCCTCTTAACAGTTGTTGTAGAGATGTGTCTGCTGCTAGAACTCTGTGTGGCATTGACCTGGTCTCTAATCTGAGCTGCTGTTAACCTGCGATTTCTGAGGCTGGTGACTCGGATGAACTTATCCTCCGCAGCAGAGGTGACTCTTGGTCTTCCTTTCCTGGGGCGGTCCTCATGTGAGCCAGTTTCTTTTCTAGCGCTTGATGGTTTTGGCCACTGCACTTGGGGACACTTTCAAAGTTTTCCCAATTTTTTGGACTGACTGACCTTCATTTCTTAAAGTAATGATGGCCACTCGTTTTTCTTTACTTTGCTGCTTTTTTCTTGCCATAATACAAATTCTAACACGCCATTCAGTAGGACTATCAGCTGTGTATCCACCTGACTTCTGAACACCTCAACTGATGGTCCCAACCCCATTTATAAGGCAAGAAATCCCACTTATTAAACCTGACAGGGCACACCTGTGAAGTGAAAACCATTTCAGGTGACTACCTCTTGAAGCTCATCAAGAGAATGCCAAGAGTGTGCAAAGCAGTAATCAAAGCAAAAGGTGTCTACTTTGAAGAACCTAGAATATAAGACATATTTTCAGTTGTTTCACACTTTTTTGTTAAGTATATAATTCCACATGTGTTAATTCATAGTTTTGATGCCTTCAGTGTGAAGCTACAATTTTTATAGTCATGAAAATACAGAAAACTCTTGGAATGAGAAGGAGTGTCCAAACTTTTGGTGTGTGTGTGTGTGTGTGTGTGTGTGTGTGTGTGTGTGTGTGTGTGTGTGTGTGTGTGTATATATATATATATATATATACACACACACACACACACACACACACACACACACTAGGAACTAGAGGGGGGGGGGAAATCACTCATATGGTATTAAATTGATAATCCCTCAATTATCACTATAATACAGTGAAAAAAAAATTACCCAAGAGTTGCCACCCACTGAGACAGTAATAAGGGAAATGTGTGTGAAATATACTGTATGTATACACAGTTACTAAAGGAAGTTAGTTGTATGAAGACAGGGCCAGGAAATACCACCTATAACCCTACAGAGTTGATCCAGAGGAAGGCGAAAAAACAAAATTCCTTCCCAACTCCAAAATTGGCAGCCAATACAAGACCCTGGATCAACTATTCTAACAAATCTAAAACCCCTCATACAGTAAAGAACAGTATTGAGCGTGTGCTCCAGCAGCCTGAACATATCCAGCTTGGACCGACATCTCACCATGTAGTTGTAGACATTTCTCCACAGCTTATCACATTATAAAGTTTGAGTACTTACATATACACAGTAGATTATGTAGTATAAAAAGAAACAGCCATAAACCTACAGAGTTGATCCAGAGGAAGGCAAAAACCCCCATGAGGCAGATGCCAATGGCCCCATGTCACAGGAAAAAAAAATTCCTTACCGACTCCAAAATTGGTAGTCAGTACAAGACCCTAGATCAACAAATCTAAAACTCCTCTTATAGTAGACAGTATTGAGCATGTGCTCCAGCAACCTGTATATATTTGACTTGGGGTGGGCTGACATTCTCACCATGCAGTTGTACTGTTATAGCAATTTCTCTACATTTTATTATAAAGTTAGTTTACCATGAGTTATAGTGATCTAGTAGATGAGGTTGGCTGAAAACTACAGTGTTGATCCAGAAGGCGGCAAAAAACCCCCATGAGGCTAATACCAATAGCCCCAGGCTATGGGAAAAAAATTCCTTCCTGACTCCAGAATGGCAGTCAGTATAAGACCCTGGACCAGCTTGTCTAGATTTAATATTAGGACTGGGGACAGCCAACACAGCAACAGCCAAACCGGAACATTGCAGGCATGGAAAAACTGATTAACCGTTACCACCCATGAAGCAGTAATAAGTACAGTCTCTTTAGTAGAGGGTTATATTAGGTTTTACTAGGGGTGGGCCAACATTCTCACCATGCAGTTGTATGGTGAGCTGCCATTTCCCTACAGCTTATATTAATCTAGGCATACTAATGCCATTAGAACTACACTTATGTCTATCTTGGCATTAGGGTGACAAAATGCTACCACAATTTTTAGGGGACCTAGGGCAAAGACTAGCAAACCAGAACATTACTCTGATGGCACAGTGAAGCAATTGATGCAGTGCATCTATTGCAAAGTTTTTTTTTTTTAAATATATTTGATTAAATGTTAACAGTCACATGGTGTTAAAGCAATATCCCCTCCTATAGCAATGCAATGGGTCACGCTCCAGCAGTCGATACTTATCTAGTTAGGACTAGGTATGGGCCAGTGGCCTCACCATGCAGTTGTATGGTGAGCTGCCAGTTTATTAATCTAGGCATATTAATGCCATTATGACTAAGCGGAGGCATTCACATCAAAGCAATAACCCCAGAATTATCACAGTAATACAATGACAGGCAGCCAAGACCACAGTTTATATTACTCTAGACATATTAATGCCATTAGGGTTAAAGGAAAGCCATTTCCATCAGAGCATTAAAGCAATAACTAACCAAAGTCACCACAATAACAGACAGCCAAACCCATCAGGATCAACTCTCTATAAGACCCACCAAGACATAGATCTCAAAGAACGAACGGGCGCTGACTCTAGAAGAGCCTGCCAGGCATAGCTCTCTATAAGAACCACCACCTTCAGGGCTCAGGCAATGCGAACTGTATTAAGAGCAATTAAAAGGGAAAAACCTACCATGCAAACCCAGCCAGTCTCCAAACCTTTGCAGCACAGCTGTCATTGTCTTCCTCCTGCACTCCTTCACAGCACACCTGTCCTCCATTTGCTACAACAGTTGTATTTAAGGCTTCCTAATTAGTTGGCCACGCCTCCTCACAAACACCGTTTCAATGACGAATGCAAACACTGAGGGGAGCCATTAGGCTAGGCCGCAAGGCGACATTAAAAGCCATTCATTTCAGGGCAGTGATGGGGACATTAAACTTTGTGGGACATTGGGGGGGGATATTAAAGAGGTTTATCCATCTTTCTAAAATTGATGCTCTATCCTTACAATAGGCCATCAATATTATATCCCATTGAAGTCTATGGGACAGCGCTACAGTACCTAAACCCGCCACTACACATTATGCAGCAGGTGAGCAGCGAAGCTCTTGGCATGTTAACCTGGAATCTGTAGTGCTCCTTGCTGTACCCTCTCCCCCTGAGATGTAATACAGATGGACTATCCTATGGATGATGGCCTTTCATTTATTTAGGATGTTAGATGGCTTACAAGTCTTACAGCCATTTTCCATATTTTCAAACAACAATTCTGAAGGGAATTTTATAGGCCCCTCAAAGTATCCAAAACAGCATTTAGGACGTTTGTTGAACCTTGAAATGTTTCACAGGAATTAAAGAAAAATGGAGGTTCAATGGTGGAGCATCTGCTAGTGATGTCTGGGGGGTCATATACTGTGGTGGGTGGGGACATAAAAAGGAGTCAACAACTGTTAGAGGGGCCATAAATAGGGGGGGTCATATACTGTGGGGGAGTCATATAAAATGGCATCATATACTGTGTGGGGGCCAAAAAGGGGGTCATATACTGTGGGGGGGTCATAAAAGGTGGTCATATACTGTGTGGGAACCAAAAAACAGTGACCATATACTGTGTGGGGGCCAAAAATAAGGGGATCGTAAACTGAGTGGGGCCATAAAAAGGTAAAAAACGGGGATCATATACTGTGGGGGCCAAAAACTTGGATTATATATTGTGGGAGGTAAAAAACAGGGGTCATGTACTGTGGGGGGTCAAAAAAGAGGGTCATATACTATGGGGAGCCATATACTATGTGGGTGCCAAAAAAGGGGGACATAGACTGTGTGGGGGCTTAAACCATGTGGGGGCAAAAAATAAGGGTATCGTAAACTGAATGGGCACCATAATGGGGGTCATATACTGTGGTGTGTGTAAAAAGGGGGTCATATACTATATGGGTGCCAAAAAATGGGATCATATAGTGTGGGGGGGAGGGAATGGGATCATATTCTGTGGGGGCAGCACAAAGGGGGTCATATACTGTTGGGGAGCCAAAAATGGAGGTCACATACTGTGAGGGCCATAAAAAGGGTGCTTATACCGTGGCTATAAAAAAAAGTGGGTCATATATTGAAGGGGAAGGGGGGCATAAAAAAAGGTGTCAAAAACTGTTAGAGGGGCCAATTGTCGTACAATTTTAATCAGGGGGGCCCCAACACGCAACCAAAGATATCTGTGTTGGGTATTTTTTTATGGAGAGGGGGCGCCTTACTATAGTTCACCTCAGGCAGCAGAGAGGCTAGGTTCACTACTGCCCCCACTGAAATCAATGCCGAATGCCTTCCATTAAAACATTGAAACCCCCTTGGCCTGCGGATACGCTCATGCACAGGAAGAAGGAGACCAAAATATTTGTACTCTTTTCAAGTCCTTAACTTGCTTTTTTTTTTGCAGATTTCGCTGTGTTTTTTTTTTTTTTTTTTTTTTTTTAAGCCAAACCTAGTAGTGGCTACAGAAGGAATAGAAAATATCTAGCATATTGCTCAATCCATTTCTAGCTTTGCCCCCCCCCCAAAAAAAAAAAAAAAAAAAAAAAAATGCTGCAAAACCTGCAAAAAAAAAAAAAAAATCAGCTTTTCCGCAAAATGGGGCTTTGTCTTAAAGTGGCCATGGTAGAGCGGGATCCCATTGTACATCCTTGTAGAGCATAGTACCTAGATGTGACATCACAGTGCAGCTCAGCCACAATTTATCTGAACCTGATGCTAGTTTTTTTTAATATATTCATAGTTATATCTATATGTATATGTGTATATATACATGTGTACATTTTTGCTCCACTGACTATTCATGTATTCACTTTATACACAACATGGATAAGATATGGTCACATATATTCATCATTTTTCTTCTTTGCAACTCAGTTTAGTTCACTGTTCATATAATATATCATCTATCCCCATTTTATGTTTGACAGTAATAGCGTTATGAACGTCCTACAAACTATTAGATCAGGCATTGAGTAGGTAATCCCCCTTCACCCAATCATAAATCAACACTCTCCAAGACGCTGACAAGCGTTTGAGAGTAGTATAATGTTGTACCGTGTTAGCCATTGAAAGTAGTGGAAGAGTGAAGAAATCAGGCGATACCTTTTAGAGGCTAACTGAGTATAAGCGTTTGAAAGTACAGACACGTGCAGCAACAGTGCTCAGACGCCAACTAGTGACCAAGCGCGGGCTTTTCCCCACAATAGAGTTTTTCTACAAGGGAGAGCGCTCTCCTCAACTCCTTTACACACACAAGCTGCCAGATTGGGTAAGTGACCCCCCATATTGTTTCTTTTGCTGTCTAATACCATCTAGATTTACTATCTTTGGTTTCACTTTCTATATTATCTGTAAAATCCTCCACCATGTATTATTAAACAGTGCAGCACACTGATGACATCACCTAAAGAGTTTGCACACTGATGACATACCAGTTATTGTAATACAGGTACTTCATTTTAATGTTTTACAGGACTTTAAAACTGCATCTTGGGGATATATAATTCTTTATTTCCATAGGTACCCAGTTTATTCCCATTGAATCTGTATACCAATTGTGTGTCCCACCAGCTTATAAGTGTTCTAGACTAACTATATCAACTATGACTGGATAATTCCTGTGAAAGCGCGTAGGCTGACCATCTGGCCTGTG
The DNA here is from genome assembly GCA_947044405.1 of Leptodactylus fallax. NCBI lineage: Eukaryota > Metazoa > Chordata > Amphibia > Anura > Leptodactylidae > Leptodactylus > Leptodactylus fallax. Next base: position 74,778 of record CAMRHE010000161.1, read on the forward strand.
GTACCCAGTGCACTCTGATGTTCTGATCCATTCGTTGATGTAGGATGAACCCAGCTGCCACTTGGATTTAATACCAGGCTCTCTCTGTTGTTGTGACTCTATCACAACATAACAAGGTGAGCGACCAACTGGTGCATTTACTTGCAAGACCCTATATTGCCATTGTTTACGGATTTACACGATGTGCCGCTCGACGTCTATCTTTTTCTTTTGCGCTAGTTTGTTTTTAGTCATTTACTCTTTGTTCTGTAATTTCATACTAAACCTTGCACTGGTTAACAGCAATGTGAATGGTGTGCACAATAACAGCAACATTTATGATGCAACTTAAAGTGGGAAACCTTGTTTTCTATTTCTAGATGGTATACATTTCAATTTCCATTCTTCCAGTTTGCAAAGGTCTTCTGTTTGACACTGCCACACTTTTACATATGAACATATGATCTACATATACAGTCTGTGTCGGCACACACACCTATATTAAAGTTCATGCTATTCTTAGGCCCGGTTCACATCTGCGTCCAGGTTTCCGTTTGGGGAGTCCGCTTGGGGACCCCCTGAACGGAAACCTATACGCATAAAAAAGCGGTTTACCTAAGGAAACCTGCAGACCCCATAGACTATAATGGGGTCCATGGGGTTTCTGCTCGGTTTCCGCACACAAACATGCAGCACTTTCCTCTCCGCTTGCTTTGTGCGGAAACCACACGGGCCCCATTATAGTCTATGGGGTCTGCGGGTTTCCCAGGTAAACCGCTTTTTTATGCGTATAGGTTTCCGTTCGGGGGTCCACAAGCGGACTCCCCAAACGGAAACCCAAACGCAGATATGAACCGGTCCTTAGAGATATTTTGTAGAAAGTGATAGTAGCAGAATAGGGTAAACTTCTATCTGCAGTCACTTTAAAATACAGTGGCTGCCGAGGGTTTTTAGAAAGGACAAGAAAATGACCCGTTAAGCCAGTTAATAAAAATGCAGCATCCGTTTGTAGGTTAGATAATTGAATGGTCTCACCACATGGCATTAGGCAAATGGATGTTGTGGCAGCTTGCCACTAAACAAGAAGTAGTTACAGAAACAGCGTGAACTGTTAATTTAGACAACAGACACTACTTAAAGGGGACCTGTCAGGTCTCCTGACTGTTCTAAAGGGGTATTCCCATCTCAAGGATCTTATCTATACTGCTAGCTTATGTAAATTCAAGAGTTTTCCTAAATACATTGCTTTAGAAATGCTGCTTTGTTTATCCGCTATGTGAAATTGTTCCTCCCATTATTTACACAATGTTTCCTTGGTCCCTGGCCTGTTATCCGATCTCAGGATGGTGACATGACTCCCTGCTTTTTAGAGGATAGGAGTGCCTGTTATCTCACAGAGCTAGGTATTGAGATTAATGCAATCACACTCTCTGTCCTGGGTCATGGAAGCTTGTTAGGTTTTTTTTTTTTTTCCTCACCAAGCTTGTATAATGTAATATACATTTACTGTGCATTATATTTACTTCATAGTGTCCTGTCCATGAAACAGTCAATTCCCGCCCACCAGTTTGTTTAAGAATACAGGCAGCCAAACTGGAGAGAGAATCACTGCCAAAAAACACTACGGAAAAGACTGCAGCGGAAACGCATTGTGTGTTTTTCCGTAGCGTTTTTCACAGAAAGTCCGCACAGTTTTCTTCTGCTGGTTTTCTACCTCTATTATACTTATACATAAAACGCCAGCGTTTTCGTAGACATAATTGACATGCTGTGATTTGCAAATGCACAACTTTTTTTAAATCGCAGCATTTCCGCTGCAGATTTTTTTTCTGCAACCTGTGGATGGAATTAGCCAGAATTCCATCCACTATGCAGTTAATGTAAAACACTGCGTTTTTTGTTGTGGAGTATCCGAAAAGACCCCAGAGTATAATAGTTCATGGTTGGTGAACCCCAAAAATTTCAGGTTCTGCCAAAGTCTAAATTTTTGCTATATTTGTAACGAACACCGTAGGGGCCACTAAGGGACATTATACTGTATAAAGGGGCTGCTGTGGGATATTATACTATCTGGAGGCCACTTTGGGACTTTATACCGTGTGGGGGCCAGGAATGGAGTTGCTATGCCGTATGGGGCCCAAGTCAAAAGTTTGGTATGGGGCCCTGTATTTGCTAGTTATGTCCCTGGGTCCCCCGTTCTCACAATTACTGGAGGACTCAGCGATCGAGCCCTCAGAGCTCGGACACATCCTCTGTCCACAGGACAGGGTCTCCATAGCGGCACAACCCCTTTAAGAATTAAGAATCTTGTCATTTCTATGCATAAAGCATTTCCTGTGAGATCCAGCAGTATCTGCTATACTTATAATTTGGTAAAAGAAAAGGCGCCTTCAGGATGCAGCTTATCGATTGAAGTTATCCAGTTAATGTAATATTAGAGAGTTTGAGCTGCAATAACACTATACAGAACCAAGAGCTATATGTGACTTGATTTCAGCAGAGATGTTGGACACAGCCTCTGCATAGCAGCATATTGCAGTATACTGCAGGAGAGGCGGTACAGTAGTATGGTCAAATGTTCCTTGCATTACAAAATGACAAGATAACCAAATAATTATGTGCGGCTAGATACAGGATGCTGCATATTAAAAGGGACACACTGGTGGTATTTTTTTCTTCAGTCATTTCGTTTGTAAGACAATCCCCTCAGTAGTAATAGTTGTCTACTAACTAATTTATATTTCATTATGCTGCTTCTTCTTCAATAAGTGACATGTGACATCTTTTTTCTAGCATGGCTTGCTATACAAACAATAGGTCTCTCTCTCCTGCAGATACCATTGGGAACTACCATGCAACCGTAGATTCAGAAGAGTCCCGTCCCATCCCCCTGTTCTTCTGCTCTAACTCTTCTGTGAAAATGCCTCCCTGCTCCTTTGCCCATTACATAATGCTCATAGTTCACCCCTTTTTCACAGTTCAATGATCATGCCCCCATTACCTTCCTTTAAAGATAACCTAACCACACCTAACCTATTAGCTTTTATATTTATAGGAGCTATCCAGAGAATGTTAAATTTCCTTGGTGGCAGGGCCGGTTTTAGACAAAGTGTGGCCCTGGGCAAAATTAAAAGTGGGGCCCCAAATGCTGATATATCATCAACACCATCATATTTCCAGTGGCAGCCCCTTTAATAACGCCCCCTTTCTGCCCCCAAAACAGTAACAACCACCCCTCTTATGCCCACACACAATTCAAATAACCATATCAGTAATAGTTCCCTCTTATTAGTAATAGCCCCCCTGATAAATACTGCTCCCTTATAAATAGTCCCCCTCTCATGAATAATAGTTCACCTTATAAATAATAGTCCACATTATCAATATTAGCCCTCTTATAAATATTAGCCCTCCTAACAATAGCAGCCACTTATAAATAATAGCCCTCTTATAAATAATAGTTCCTTTAACATTAAATAAAAGCGACCACATTATAATAGCCACCTCCATATATATATATATTTCCCCCCTTATTATAGGCCCATTATAAATAGTTCTTCCCTTATAAATAATAATCCGCCTTATATGTTTCCTGCTTAAAATAGCTCCCTTATATATAATTTCCTGCCTTATAACAGCCAACCTTATATATAATAGTTCCCCCTTATAATAGCCCTCTTTATATATAATAGCCCCCATATAATAGTTCCTCTCTCATAATAGTCCTCCTTATTTAAAACAGTTCCTCCATTATAAATAGCCCCCTTATGTCTCCCTCTTATAACAGCCCCCTTATAATAGCCCAATTATATTTAATAGCTCCCCTTATATATGTCTCCCCCTTAAATATAATTCCTTTCTTATAATAGTGCCCCTTATGTATAATAGTTCCTCCATTATAAATATTATCCACCTTATATATAATAGTTCCTTTATAATAGCCTTCCTTATATATTATAGTCCCCCCTTACAATAGTGCCCTTATATATCAGTCTCCCCCTTATAATAGCTCCCCTTATATAACAGTTCCTCTCTTATAATAACCTCCTTACTTATAATTGTTTCAACCTTATAATAGCCCCACTTATTTGTAATAGTTCTCCCCTTATAAATAATACTTCACCCTTACAGTAGCCCCCCTTATATTTAATAGCCCCCACTATAAATAATAGTTTGACCCTTTAGCAGGTCATCCCTTTCCCTTAACAGAAAATAATAAATCTTGTAGTCACCTTACTGCGCTCCCACGATGAGCAGAGCAGCCGTGGACTCTCCCTTTACTAGCGGCACAGGTGGCACGATGCAGTGACATCATCATGCCACCTGAGCTGCGACGTTCTTTGCATTACCAGCGGTCTTGTATGGCAGAGCAGGGACTTTTCAGCTCCCTGCTCTGTCATAGGATTAAGCTGTACACAGCACGCTGATACATCATGCTAAAAGCCTGATGCTCTGAATCCCGGGAGCTCCCATGCGGACGGGGGCCCTGGGCAATTGCCCAGTTTGCCCCCCCCCCAACACCGGCCCTATTTGGTGGCAGAAGCCATATTAATACAAATGCAGCCATCATCACCCATCCTCCCATTCTCCTCGTCAGACTGTATTATTGTTGCTGCAGGATCACCAACTTCAGCTTCAACCAATCACTATAGCCTAATTTTCAATCAATGACCCATCCATTTTATTTTATGAAATTGAGGTAAAATTTCCACTTACCCCATAAAAGTCAATTGTGACCTTTTATTACATTTTTGCCTCATAGTTTTGCATATTTTGTGTTAATGTCGGGGGAAGGGCATTCCTCACAGCCCAGCCAGCCTGTCAGGAACGCCCTTCTGACAATGGGCAGAGATCGGTGCCAAAACTAACAGCACCAATATCTCCAGCCCCGGGGCACATAATGGGAAAGCCGACAGTGCGCCGAATTCAGCACACTGTTGGCTTTCTAGCGGTATATGAAACCGCATGTCCATGAGGACATGAAAGGTCCTCTTTAAATCAAATCATCAGCTGAACCTAGGGTAGTGATGGCGAACCTGTGACACGCCAAGACATTCTAGGTGACACACATTGACAGCTATTCTGTTGCTATAAGCAGCTGCTGATACTTTTTACTTACCTGTCCACGCTCCTGTCCTGTCCGCCCTCCACTGCCTCCTCTAGGTGACGCTACAATGATGTCACGACGCTGAAGAATGCCGGGATGCTACGTACAGCGTCCCAGCCTTCTTCAGTTTCGGCAACCTGCTGAGGCGGCAGCAGAGGGCGACCAGGACTGGAGCGTGGACAGGTGAGTAAAAAGTCTCGGCCACTACTCTTTGTGGGGGTGGGGGATAACAGGGGGTCATATACTGTGTGTGGGGGAGGGATATAAAAGGTGTCAAACTGTGTGGGCGCCATAAATAGGGGGATCATGTGCTGTGTGGGGGGTGGGTAAAAAAGGGGGTTCATATACCGTGTGATGGGCCAGGAAAAGGGGGTCATATACCGTGTGATGGGCCAAAAATATAACTTTTTTTTTTACTAGAGCTACAAATATCACAAAGCTAGGTCTTTTTTTTTTTTTTACAAATTTTGACACACCGCAGGATGAGTGTAACCTCTTCAAAACATAAGATTCTTCCTCCTATATAACTTCAAGCTTGTTTTTGGTTTATTAAAAGATAAAGATGTGGCCCTTTGGGCTGCTGTTATCAATTTGAAAGCATCATGTACATGGGTATATTACAGATCCATGTAACCTGTAAAGTAGGGCCATAACTTACCTGCATGTGCCTCAGATTTATTTTAGAAAAATCTACATAATAGAATGCCATACATGGGGGAAACAAAGCTTCATACATCACAGAAGTACAAAACAGCCCTACAGACACCAAATTATATTCTATTACAACTCAGAATTTGTTCAAAGCCGTAACATGTACTTGCATGAGGCCTTAAAAAAGTTAGCAAACACCTTTTTGGACAAAAATATGCTCGGAATCTATGCCATGCACAAAATTCCAGAACGCTGTTGATGGATATTTGTTGGAAAAAAAAATATTATTTTTTTTTTTTTTTTTAAAGAAAAGAAAACAATTTATAACCAAAATTTATTAGGCATCTGATCTATAAACATGTGGGCATACAGGTCATTTGTAAACAGCCAGATAGGAGTATCTTCAAATCACATAAGAAAACAGAACATTTTTATTCTAATATCTGCAAAATGTATAAATTGATTGAATTATGTGAATATACCTGCATTAGTTAAGACAATTATTTGCTTGGCTACTGAATAATGGAAATTATGTAAGTAAACAAACTCTGTCCGAGAAAAACCCTTTGCTTGCATTGAGCAAAGTAGATTGCGCCATTTTCCAACAAAACACCTTACAAGTCTTGTACACCCTGACACAAAAAAAATCTGTCAAAATCTTTGTTCTGTAAATAGCCTACATGTTTACATCCCATTAGCAAAAGGTGCATTTGTATCCAGATTTAATGCTTCCTTCACCTCCAATGGTAAAGCATCGAAAAGGTGGTCTTCAACCACCAGCCCGCTTTTCTTGAGAAGACGGCATTGAATGATTTGAGAAGGCAAGCGATCTAGGCAATTTCCCTTTAATTCTAGATGTGTGAGTTGTACTAGATGCCCTATCTTCTCTGGCAATGATGTGATACAGTTCTGACCCAAGCATAAAGTTCTTAGTTTGACGCATTTAAACAGTGTCTTTGGCAAGATGTCCACTTTATTCCCTGTAACATACAAATACTGAAGATTCTGAAGTAAGCCGATCTCCAAAGGAATCACTGAAATGCAATTGTAGCTCACGTCCAAATGCCGTAGTTTCTGCAAGTGGAAGACAGCTACAGGGAGTGTCTCAAGTTTGTTGTTCGATAAATACAGAGACTCCAAATTTTTCACTTGTGAGATAGACTGAGGAATGCTGACAATTTTATTGTGCCACAACTTCAGACAAGTCAGTCTCTTTAAGTGCTGAAAGCTTATCACTTCTTCTATGGTACGGATGCTGTTCAGCTTAAGATCCAGCTCTTGCAGGTTGCTGAGGCTGAATATAGCATGTGGAATCCTCTCTAATTCACAGTTGTGGAGTTCCAACTCTGCTACATTCATCATTTTTTTAAGGCTATTTAGGACAACAAGCTTGGTGCCATCATTATGAATTACAAGCTTGGTTAGATGAGGAGCCACATCTGTGATATTTGATGGTATTTTGGTCAAATTGCTCTTCACATAAAGAACTTTTAGATGTCGTAATTCTCTCAAAGACTCAAGTCCAATCATTTTATTGTTCTCAGAGTTTAAATTACCCATCAAGTATAACTCTCGTAGATTTTTCAGCAAATAAACCCAGGCAGGTATTTCAGCCACATCAGTAAATTTCACATGCAGGCACTTCAAGTTGTCTCTTAGAAAGCTAAATGCAGTCTGCTCAACCTTTGCGGGACAGTGGTAAAGATGCAGCTCTTGAAGAGTAGTCATTTGAGAAATTTTTGCTGGAATTTTAGCCTCGGGAATAAGTTCAAGTCTTAGAACCTCAAGATCGGTAAGCTCAAATACAGCATCTGGAACTCCAGAAAGCATGAACAGATGTAGCTCCTGTTTGTCTTGGGCATTTCGAGAAATATGCTGCCTAAGTTTTTCAAAGGTCCACTCGTGGTTCAAACTGATCTCGCGTAATTTATTTTCACTAACCTCGGATAAGAAGACACCAAAGCGCTTGGAGTATAACTGATCATATTGGTCCACCATATGTAAAAGAAATGCAAAATCATTTTTAACATCAGGAATGTCACTAAAACTACTTTCCTCCCTCACCTTTTCAAATGAATATTCCTTCAAAGGCCGTCGAAAAAGCCAAAACAAGGTGTATATACAGACAAGGCCATAAACACAAATAAGTGCAATGTAGCTGATGAGAAGCTTCTTTAGCATATAAGCCATGTTATGAGTGCATTCGAATTCTATATATCCTGTAAGGTGCTCCACTTTAGGGATACAGTCATGTTTGAAACGTATAGCGGTTACAAAAGTCAAGGTGTAACAAAGAATGAAAATAAACTTCACCGTCTTAACCACAGTTTGAACAACATAAAGCTTATAAATTAAATCACTGTCTTCAACATGAGCACGAAATTTTCTAACTTTTTCAAAAAGAGCTTTTGCTTGCTCCCCATCCTTTTTGTCTAAGATGGTCATTCCTGGAACCTCCCCCACTGGCTTGTCTATTGAGAACTTTAATCCAGATTTACTGATCATCGGAGTACTGGGACTTGGACTTCCTTCTTCACTGCTATTTGAGAAATGCTTTCGCAGTGACTGAGCACCGGTTAGCCTCTGTTTATTTTCTTCCGAGTCTTCACATGCTGTCTCGGACAGAGCCTTTGTTGTCCAAGGAGATTCAAAGCACTTGCCAAGTATGGAGACAAAATGTTCAATTTTTGAACAGGTCTTTGGATATTTAAACCAAAAATTACTACTGACCATTAATATAATTGTATGTATAAGTGCAAGGTATGGGAAATATTTGGAGTACCATGGAAGTGCCACATGATAGCACATTTGGTTGATGAATATATACTGTTGATAATCCAGATTTGTTTTTCTTCCTCCAGGGCTATTAAGACCCTGAATCATAGGAGCTGGATTTATCAAAGTTTCTGTCTGTGTTCTGAAATGGGTTTCATGTTTAACTTCAGGTGAGGTACTTAGCCATTCTTTACTAGCCTCTATAGTAGGAGTTTCTTCAAATTTGGCAGTTCCTTGTGGATTGTTCTGTCCTTCTTGGCTTGCTGGAGGTATTAAACATACAGCCGATTCTAACTTTGGTAAACAAACAACCTGGTCTTTGGTTAGTTGCATGGTGCCAGCAAAGATGGCAACCATGAGCATAACCACCGCCAAATAATCCATGAACACGTCCCACCATGGCTTCAGAATTCGATAAGTGGGCTGTATGTCATTAAGTGATGCAACTTCTGAAAGGGTGAACATTCCTGCAAAAGAAAACACAAAACCAACTTAGCAAATGTATTACATATAGTTTTACATTAACACAATGAAGACAGTATTTCATTAGCTTGGAATTAAGTACTAAAATCAAAGGAGCTTCCCAAGAGTGAAACTTACTGGATGTCCAACATCTCTGACAATCATCAGAATGAAGGAACCTTTGGGCTAGATTGACACAGAGGAATCTGCCACGGATTTGGGAGCGGAATTTGCCCCCAAATCCGTGGCAGATGCCACCCCGAATCTGCCTCCCGTAGCTTTTAACAGGAGGCAGAGAGCGTAGCAGGACGTGGAAAAAAATCAGGGGCATACAGGGGCATTACCAATTTAACAATGCACACAGGGGTACTATTCATTTTAAAGGACAGATATAGCAACAGGATGGGAACTTTGTGCAGGTGAAGAAATGTGGGTTGGCTGTTTGGAAAAGTGAGGAGCTACACTGTCTGTGTTGCAAACTTTACAGTGACAAGTGACAGCTGGAAGAAGTGGTCATGGCAATCTGGTCTAGAAGGAAGAGATGAGGAACGATTACAGTTAGAGACATCACTTGTAAGTCACTAAATGTTTCCTGTACTGTATTCACTTAAATAGTCCACATAACCCTGTGTAGAGACCGTATATATCACTATATGGTCACCATATAATGATAATATTGGTATACTTGGGTAGGGGGCCCATTCAAATGTGTTTGCCCACCCTGTGCTGAACCCCTAGGTATACCTCTGGTTCTCAGGCATGCAGGTTGCCCCTCTCAGTAGCCTGACTGCTGGCACAAACATCAGATCAAAAGCCAAACTTGTGCCATTTATGGCCAACACGCGTTATGCCTACATGAATAGAAGACAACCTTTCACTGCATGTATTTGTTCAATTTACGTGAATCCATCAATTAAAACATGGCCATATTTTCATTTGAAAAATTGGAGACTTTACTTGTAGACAATGGAATTGCATTTAGATTAATTGTTATGTTCAGCACTTCTAAAATGTTAATGCGCTGGATGGTGATAGATTGTGCCCTCCGAGAGAACAAAACACAGTGTGTGAGCGCCAATAAAAGCCTTACTGTTCTGCTATGTGGAATGAGAGGTGTGGCCCATAGAGAAAATGTCCTCAGCCCTTCATTGTTTGGATTTATACATGAATGAATGAAAGTGGCCTACAGAGCTAATGACAAAGGAAATCTTTCTCTCTGCAGAAAGTACCAGTGGAGAGCTCGGTTTCATGCAGATATCTGTAATAATTTTACCCCGCATATGCTTTTTAATGCCAGTGCCCAAGTTCAGTTAATAAGTAAGGGATGCTCATGCCAAGTGCAACACCTCAAAGCACAGCAATGAATTTTACATAGAGAAGTGCAATAACATAATTTAGTTTGCAAACCATATATCTTACAGCAAAACTGTCACAGTGACAAATCTGCAGGTATCATGCTTTAAAATACAATGAACCAAGCAAATTTATATACATATTTGTTGTAACAGAATAGAACTAGAAGTGACAACCTTTTTTGTATGAGTTTAGAGTGACAGCTGTCAGTCACTCAGCAGGACCACCCACTGGACTCCAGAGCTCAGAATGACCCAAAGTTTCAATGAATAAAATACTAGTTCTACTGAAAAATATATACACACACACCATATAACTCAATCTGCTCAGCTCATTTTGCCCTAAAACACTGTATGTAGAATGGACTGCATTTTCAATCTGCCGGGATCCTTCTCTTGCCACACTTTTACAAAGAACAATGGGATAGATTTATTAATGTAAACTATGTTTTTGATTTATTTTAGGATATTTTGGCAAATTATTTTTTCACCTTTCAGGAAATTAAAAAAATACTATAATTTTTAATATTGGCCACTACAGGGAGCATCATCTATGTACTGTGTCAATGCACAAAGCCCATAGGGACATTTCCTGTCCTAACTCTCCTATCTCCTATGCTGCTACAACTCTAATTGTTAAAGGGAATCTGTCAGGTCAATCTGGGACACTAAACCACCCACAGGTCCTTATAGACCTGGGGTTTAGTGTCCCAAATCGCCCTGTTGAAATGCAATCCGCAGGCGCATTAAAAATAAATAAACTTTTATACTTAACTAGAGAAGGGTCCGATCAACGCTATTTGGCGAGAACAGTCCGGCTTATTTATGAGCTTCTTTGTTGGCATGCCTCCCGATGCCTGTTCTTCAGTGAAGCCAAAGATGGACACCTCGGATTCACTGCGCAATTGCTGGAGGTACGTGGCATGCGCACTGAAGCCGAAGTGTATTCCTCTGGCTACATTGAAGAACAGCGCAGGCGCAGGGAGTACAGCAGCAGGGTGAGTGTAAAGATTTTTTATTTTTAATGCGGCCATGGATTGCGTTATAACAGGGTGATTTGGGACACTAAACCCCAGGTCCATACGGACGTGTGGGTAGTTTAGTGTCCCAAATTGCCCTGACAGATTCCCTTTAAGGAACTTTCATGATGTCCTCAGTGTTCCTTAGGTAACAGCAATGACACATATAAAGCTCTGCACTGATATACTGAAGCTTATGAAAAGCAGTTAAACTCAGGTAGCTGTAGCAACCAGATAACTAGTCTTTTTTGCTTTTTAGAAGCCTCCGGTGTACCATCAGTGAGCTGTAGTATGTATCACTGTGACTGCTTAAAGAAGTTGTCCAGGATAACCAAGTCCCCGTGTGCACGTGACCTCCTGAGGCCAATCACCAAGGATGCGGGACATCACTACCTGTGACGTCCTGTGTCCTTTCCTTAGGCTCCTGAGGCTGCTGATTGGCCTCAGAGGTCACGTGACCGCTGAGGCCAATCAACAGCCTAAGGAAAGGGACACAGGATGTCACAGGTCACCAGGGACTTCCGCTGCAACAAAACACCGCAGCAGTAGGACCAGACCGCACTGGGAGACACCAGAGCACTGGGGACAGGAGAATATGGTTTATTTTTATTACCTTCCTCGGCCTAATAAATAGAAAAAAAAAAATTATAATCCTGGACAACCTCTTTAATGACCTTGTATGGTGTATTCAAAGGTCCTTTAGTGGCTAGAAATCATCTTTGTGCTATGTTTTGCATTGACACAGTACAGAGATGATGCTCCCACTAATAGCCAACAGTGGAAAACGTTACAATTATAATTTTTCTATATTTTCTTATGCTGAAAAAAAACAAAGAAAAAAAAAAACTCATTAACAATTTTTTGGTGACACATTCCCTTTAAAATTAGGTAAATACAACATGACAAATTACACGTCATTATTTATTTAACAAAAACTAGCCAAAATGCAAAAGCAGTGTGTGCGAAAAATGAAATACATTCCCCCACTATTTCCATAGGAATTAAGATGGTATATAGCAGCCATGTGCTGATAATAAAATGCCCGATTAATTGATCAGCAGCAAGTATGATTACCTCTATAAAAGCAGAAGTTTTGGCAGTTTGCAGGTCTGGCACATTCAGACATGTGTTAATACAAAGCCAAGAAGGAATGATCTTAGACAAGCAACTGCTGATGCCCATCAATCTGGGAAGGGATATAAAGCCATTTCCAAATAGTCGGAAGTCCATCATTCTACAGTAAGAAACATTATTCACAAGTGTAAAACATTTGTCAACACGCAGTTAAAAATCTTCCCAGCAAATTCACCCACAAAGGTCAGATTATGCAATACTCAATAACCCAAGAGCTACACCCAAGTCTCTAAAGGCTTGGCATATTACATGTTCCAGTTCATGACAGTACAATTAAAAAAAATTCTGAACAAGTATGGCTGGTTTGGAAGGTTTGCTAGGAGAAACCATCTTCTTTCTAAAAAGAACATGGCAGCACAACTTAGGTTTTCAAAACTGCATCTGAACAAACCACAAAACCTCAGGAACAATATCCTTTGGAAGTATGAGACTGAGTGCCCGGGACAAGAGACGAGACCAAAGTGGAGATGTTTGGCCAAAGTGCACAGCGCCACAGTTGGCAAAAACCCAACACATCATATCAGCACAAACACCTCATACCAACTGTTAGGCACAATGGTGGAAGGGGTGATGATTTGGGCTTGTTTTGCAACCACAGTAAATGGGCACCTTGCAGTCATTGAGTCGACTATGAACTGTAAATGTAAAGCATGTAAAGCATGCATGACACATGATTTCTTCAATCTCAATAGTTTCTTTCTAGTAAGAAGGTATGGGAAGAAGTGCAAGCAGCCTTTTTGTGCAGTTCTTTCGGAAAAAATTCTGACAAAATATTGATATGAAATACTGACTGACATACACACGTGAACAAAATTGTTGGTACCCCTCGTTTAATGAAAGAAAAACCCACAATGGTCACAGAAATAACTTGAATCTTACAAAAGTAATATATAAAAATTCTATGAAAATGAACAAATGAAAGTCAGACATTGCTTTTCAACCATGCTTCAACAGAATTTTTTAAAAAAGAAAACTCATGAAACAGGCCTGGACAGAAATGATGGTTCCCTTAACTTAATATTTTGTTGCACAACCTTTTGAGGCAATCACTGCAATCAAACGATTCCTGTAACTGTCAATGAGACTTCTGCACCTCTCAAAAGGTATTTTGGCCACTCCTCATGAGCAAACTGCTCCAGTTGCCTCGGGTTTGAAGGGTGCCTTTTTCAGACAGCATGTTTCCGCTCATTCCAAAGATGCTCAATAGGATTTAGGTCAGGGCTCATAGAAGGCCACTTTTGAATTGTCCAATGTTTTCCTCTTAGCCATTCTTGCAGTGATAGCCTCAAAAGGTTGTGCAACAAAATATTAATGCTCAAAAATCGAAGAAGATTGACGCCGATCCACTTGTTAGATAATGTCCTCACAATTGGACAAATCCAGACCGGTTAAACCCTTGCCTGATCACGTGATAATTCGGGAGATGGTCCAAGGTAGGGGTGGCAGCTGGGTGTGGTTTTGCGTAGATAACGTTGGAAGGTAAATATATGGAATCTATGGTGTCAGTGCTACTCTCACAAAAACCTTTACTGGGAACATCTCATCAGATTGTTTTTATGCACTTGATAGAGGAGCTTGGGGCTCCAAAAAACGTTGTGCTTATCACCCTAATAAATGTGAATTCCTTCTATCATCATCTGTGACCGGGGATTATTTCCCAAGAGCACAGGTTGGTACAGTGGATCCTTGGGCCACCAAAGATTCCCTATATTTACCAACAAAATATTAAGGTAAGGGAACCATCATTTCTGTCCAGGCCTATTTCATGAGTTTTCTTTTTTTAAAAATTCTGTTGAAGCCTGGTTGAAAAGCAATGTCTGACTTTCATTGGTTCATTTTCATAGAATTTTTGTATATTATTACTTTTGTCAGATTCAAGTTATTTCTGTGACCACTGTGGGTTTTTCTTTCATTAAACAAGGGGTACCAACAATTTTGTCCACGTGTGTAAATCTACATATAAACAGGGTCCGTTTTTCTTGTCTGTATTTTGCACCCTTTTTAAATATTTAAATACAGTCATGTGAATGAGGTCCAGACCAGAGTTAACAGAGAGATCTGTATAAAATGTTCCTTCAGTCCGCAGGAACAATTACTGGTATAGTGAGTTGGAAGAAATATAAGCTCAGTGCTTTGCTCTAATCTGTAATGAAACCATGTCAAACCCATATTGTGCTGAATGTTAGTACTGAAATGAGATAGGAACCAAAATAAAAACATTTCCAAAACTAAATTTATTTCAAAATGTCAACAAGTTTAATAACGCCACAGAGTTCTGAATCCAACCCCACCATTCACTCTTAACCTCATGTTGCAGCATTGTACATGTTCTTTCAGACTAGGTCCTGTGCAGTAAGGCAATCTTTTACCCTAGTGGAAAGGCAAATATTTAAACCCCCTTTCCCTAGATCCAGGGGAGCACCTGCTATGAGGTGACATGTAGCATTCTTTATTAATTAGCCGCTACCTATACTGATGTGGGGGCCAAGCAAAAAGAGGGTCATACATTGGTGGGGTCCAGAGAAAAAAAAGGGGGTTATATACTATATGGGGGCTCAAAAAAGGGGTCATATACTGTGGGGGGGCATAGAATGTGTTGGGGGCTAGTAGAGGGAGGCAATATACTGTGCCTACCAGAAAAGGGGCATTATACAGTGTGGGTGTTAGTAAAGGGGATTTTATGATCTGCAAATGGGGGGGGCCCCATCACGCAACCAAAGATCGTGGAGTCAGTTTTTCTTTTTTTTGTATGGGGGGTTGCCTTTCTATAGTTCACCTCCGAAAGCAGAGAGGCTAGATTCACCCATGTAATATTTTTTCCATATAGTGAACACAGTAGCGGGGAAAAAAAATTAAAATGGCCAAACCATCATTTTTTCACCATTTCACCAAAAATGGCCCTGTAAAAAGACACAGCCCGTATATGGAAATGGAAAAAAGTGTCAGAATATGGTGACTGCAACAAATGTTTTTATTTTGAAGGAGTTAAAACATAAAAACTATATAAATTTGGTATGGCCATAATTGTAAAAACCTGCAGAATATAGGTAAGGTCATTTTGGCTGCACAGTGAACACCACAAAAACAAAACACATAAGAAAATGGTGCAAATACAGTTTTTTCTATTTACACCCACTAATTTTTTTTGCAGCGACCCAGTACATTGTACAGAATATTAAATGGTACCACCATGGCTTTTGAAAGGCAGAGAGTAAAAAATTTAAAAAAAAAAAAAAAAAAAAAAAAAGGAAGGAATTAAAAACAGTTGATTTTGTGATCTTACTGCTATATACTAGGTGATATATCCACCCTTTGCCAGCTATATCTGTACATATTAGCAATACACAGTGAATACAGGACGTTTATTTATCCCATTTGTTCTGTAATTTTCCAGTTCAACAAGTCACGTTCAGGAACATTTTGCCTCTCTTCTGTTGTTCCAAACTAAAGTGTCTTCAAAAGTGAACCTTATAGTTAATGTATCCAAGTATTCTGTTTGCATAACATGCATGAAACATTAATGCTGTGTAAACATACACCCCGTGTTGCAAGTTATAAGCCTCTTATAAAAGAGTAGAATATTACGAAATTCTCCAGAAATAGAGTATAACTACTGCTGGTTTATTAATATTCTAAGTGTCTGAAAGACTCCTATCTCAGGGACCTTTGCTATGAGGGGGAACACTGTTTGTTTGGATTGTTTATAGATTTAATATTAGGTATATATAGATGGATCAGAAAAATCATTTTCTCCAGGATTCACATTTTAGTTAGAACAATGCAATACATTTTATATATAGCATATAAGATGTTAATGTGTTTGTATAGCAGGTGGTTTTAAAGGGGTTATACCTTCTATCCATAGAATTGAACAGGGGTACTTAACTACTTTTAGTAAAAATCCACTGTCCAGGGTCCACCATCAGGTGAAGGTCTGAACAGTAGCTGAACATATTAACTGTATTTATCAGACATTATGATGTGTCTGACTATAAGACCCCAGGTTTCGACAATATGAAATATTTTTACATTTTTCTTACTTTAATCTTCCCTGGTGGTCCAATGGTGGTGGGACATTATACTATGTGATGGTGCATTAAGGAGCATTATACTATGTGCGTGGGGCAGTGTCAGTGGGGCGCTAAGGTGCCTTATACAGCATGGGGGTATTAATATATTTATATTCTTCTACTACATTTAATGTAGTGTAGAACAGTACACAGGGTCCTAAACCTGGCACACCATTGCTTTAGGAGCAGTGTACCTAACTTTTAGTGACAGCTGAAGGTCCCATAAGTAAAGGAGAAGCAAGAATTTTATCACTTCTGCCCTCTGATTTACAAGCTGTGTGTAGAAAGTACAGGATGCAGACGTGTCCTACCCTGCAGTAATCCTGGTGATTATGTAACTGACCACATGATCAACGGATACAGCACCAGGACTCAGATCAGCGACTGTCAGAAATGAAAGGTCAGAATAGCTGACTAGAAGGTATTATAAGTTGTGTAAAGGCAGTATAATCGTGCTAATAGTTATGCATTTCAAAGGACTATCCTGGCCTACTGGAGTCTATGCTCTGTAAAAAGTAAAATAAGCAGTGCATGCTTGGAAAAAATAAATTAGACCTCGCAACTATCTCAATGTACAGCCCTTGCCTCAATGCAGATATCCTAAAACTACACACATACAAATTCAACTCTCTGCAGCCACTTGACCAGACTTGCTTTTTGCTCTGTTCTGCCATCTCTTGGCTCTGTTATATGAAGTAGGCTCAATGTTGATTTCTCCATTTCCTTACATGCACCTTTAGAAGACAGTACAGATATACACCCTTTAATGGACTATGTGTACCTGAATCAGAGTTTTCCCTTTGAGAATCCCCCCACCCCAAAAAAAAGTGCCAATGCAGTGACATAAAAATCTTATTTTCATAAATAAAATGTATTGTCCAAAAGTACTAAACCCTAAAAAAATTTTTTTCCCTAATTTATAATCACTGTATTCATTGTGATTCATAGAATGATGTTATCAATTTTAGTGACATTAAGAATGTAAAATATCTTTCGATGTGAGGGTGAATTGTGTTTTTAGCTGCTGCAACACAAGCCTGAAGCATGTGAATTATCGAAACGTCCTTTTATCATGGGGCAAATTATTTTCTATTAGTCAACCTTTAGTTGCTATGCAACTCGAATTTGTCTGTTCCTCACCCTATGCAGCCCATTATACATACAATTCCTGACAATTAAAATGTACTAAAAAACCTGAGCAGTTCCTGAATCACATTTTGTAGCAATCTGAAAGGCGACTGTACCACTATCATTTCTGTAAACAAGTATTAGTCCCTGCGTGTAATGGACATAAATTAGCGGACCACCAGGGGTCATATATAAAATACTAGGGATCTCGACATTACGGATGCTGTAATCTTCTCGCACTAAACAGAGATTAGTGTAATGTGCTAAAACCAGAGAACATAAAAGGAAACTGCTCATAGTTTCCTAGGTTCCTGTAAGCAAAACTACATAGGGACACCAACCAATTACCATCCAACACTTGAGGAAACTCTACCATTATCACACAGGAACATTAACACTAAGACCCCACATTGTGGAAACGCAGCATTTTTATGTTGCAGATTTTGCTGCAGTTTTTGGAGCCAAAGCCATGGATAGCAAATATAAAAGAAGCTCTTACACTTCTCCCTTCTGCTCAATCCACTCCTGGCTTTGACTAAAAAAAAAAACGCAATCTGCAAAATAAAACGCTGCGTTTGTGCAACATGGGGCCTCAGCCTAACATTTTATTCACCACCCCGCTATGCCCATGTTCACAAAAAATGATGAATAAGATGCAGAACAAACTATATAGTACATCTTTGACATAAGAAAGAACATCAAAGGTGCGCCACAATTACACCCATCGATGCCAGAAAACTGGAGTACATGAGTTGATCTAGTCTCCTTATTGTGTGTATGACGTTAGCCACACCTTCTGGTCCAAGAACTTTTAAGCCAACTAATAGGAGGTGTAAATTTTGACTAGACAATCTAAGAATACATCAGATTTATCAAACAACATCAAATACGTTGATAAATCTGGTGCAGTTTAACATTGTCTAGTCTGAGTTTGCATTGTCTAACTTTTAAACAGTATTAGTACATCTGGGCCATTGTGTTTGTACAAGTGTATCTTTTCAGATACATTTTCAAGATAAACTACCATGTGTATACATGAGAAGTACCAATATATTTAGTTGGTATAGGACAGCATTTTTTAGCAGTTTCCCTCTCCCGGCTCTAATCCTCAGTTGTATAAGAGCTGGTGAGCGAAATCTAGCTGCTATGTCGTCTCCCATAGACAATACATGGAGAAAACATGAGATTCTGCTCCCTAACTCTGCTTGTAGTGAGTAGCAAACTTGTTTTTCAGCTGCTTGATCTCTTTCCTTCTTTCTCAGAGGGTTCCTCCTCCTTCTTTCACCTCTCCTCTCAACAGACTCCTATGGGTAACAATTCGCATTTAGTTCAAAATGGCTGCTGTACATGTGGCAAGGAACTTTGGGAACGTGGGGTCACCCACAAAGCCATGTGTACAGCCAACCATCAGCCAGCCCTGTGATGTCACATCCTTTTAACCCTTTCGCAAGCACACACAGCATGTTTGACCGCTGCATCCAAGGTGTTAAATCCCCCTGAACGGTTATGGAGCAGGGTGTTAGCTGTAACTGACAGTTAACACCCTGCTCCATAGCCGACGCCAGGGGTTTTAACACCTCAGATGCCGCGATCAAACATGACCGCGGCATCCAAGTGGTTCCACCATTTTGGTGCCCACCCGGCTCTCTGCAGTCAATAAATAGCTGTTTTTGTTAAACAATTCACCACGATTTAATTCGGATCAAATAGAAACCTATCGCGAAATTCGGCGAAGTTGCCGAATCAAATTTTTGAAAACTTTGCTCATCTATAATGGGTACCTATAATTCAATGCCTACATGAGCTGGCAGTCCATCTTGACTTCCAAAACATATTTAGAAGAGAATTTAAAGTTTTTGAAAAATTTGGGATGGAGGGGAAGAATGAAAGGAATGTGATTAGTGGAGAAAATAGTATTTTTCTCTGATAAGACCTATCACAATGTTTCTTATATTCACCTGATTTATACAAAGTATTTTGACAATTTAGAGCACGTTTAAAAAGAACCTTTCACCACCTCCACATAGTTCAACTCTGCATCCTTCAATAGGCGCCGCTCCACTAGGTCTATTGTAGTTGGAATTTCTACAATGGCCCAATATGCTTTTTAGGCTGTCTACTGTCAGGTGGTTGGACCTGGACAGTCTGCTGCAGCCTAGGACTACCTGCCTGACAGCAGAGAGTCTAACTGGATGCTGAAGCTAACACCAACTATTGCTCAGGTATGGTGGGGGTTAGAGGAAAAATTCCAGCTGTACAGGAATCAGTGAAGTTGTGCTTATTGAAGGATGCAAAGAGTTGGGGTTACTAAAGGTGGTGAGAGGTCTTCTTAAAAAATGATGTCTCTCTTTAAAACAATGGTGTCCATTAGGCTACTGGATCATTCTAAAGTTCTCTAACTACATAACTATCTCACATGGCATTTACAACTGAAATACATGTATACTTACATCAGATATTTCTATATTCTACAACAGTTACCTTTGCCCTGTATAAAGCCTCAAGAAGCAGTATGCAAGATGATTTCCTATATTCATTTTTAATGCTTTCCTTGTGCCGGGTACAGGGACCACTTAGACTGATGTAATGTTATCTCTTGCCTCCCATTACTTAAATTCTTGCCATAGTCAGATATAGCACTATCGCCATATAAGGTTCAGAATTGTGATTGATTTATTCTCATCTCAAAGCCAAGAAATGCATTTGCAATTAGTGTCAAAGCCAGTAAAGACAATTAATACTAATTCCCGCCGAGATTAAGCAGAAGCCGTTCAACATTATCAAACATGTGTACAGTGGGCTCACAGCCTAATTACCAAAAGCGGCAATAATTTACCGTAGTTGATTTAAAAACTGCAAAAATTGGATAAGGGTGTAAGGTACACACCCCAACTGAAAACTGCAACCGCCATGTCATCAATACTTGCTTGCTAATTTGACAAAGATAGAAGTTATAAACTATTTGTTGGCTAAAAACTGTTTTTTTTTAACATTGTTGTTAGTTGTTTTAATTTGAATGTGATCTTTTATGTACTTTGTGAATAATATTGACTTAAAAAAAAAACAAAAAACTTTTGGTTGTGCAATTGTGTGTCACTTTTTGCAAAATATATACATAACTTTTCAGACAACATAGTCTCATTTAATAGAGCATGTATTTTTGGACCAAACTGTAACTTACTTTATTCAAAAATGTTGCTGTTTTCTGCCCAAAAATCACTAAAGCTGAGGCCCCATGTTGCAAAAACTGAGCTTTTTTTGTTGCAGATTTTGTTGCAGTATTTTGATCCAAAGCCAGGAGTCGATTGAGCAGAAGGGAGAAGTATAAGAGCTTCCTATAAATTTCCCATTCCTTTGTAGCCACTCTTGGCTTTGGCTCAAAAAACCGCAAAAAAAAAAAAAAAAAAGCTGTGTTTCCGCAGTGTGGGGCCTCAGCCTAAAGTTGCTGCCAGTAGGTGTCTTCCTTCTTGCCAATTTGCTGTTACTAGGGAAGTTGCAACTATCATAACCAGCAGGCTCAAGATGGAAACACAGTGAGTTGAGGGGGAAACCAGTAGTAGTAATAACGGATAGAGAACGTGGCTGACTGCTCTGTATTGTGTACATACCACCTGCCTCAGACAGAAATGCAAAATGTGCTGCAGCCATACAGGGGCTATTAGCAGCAGAAAAAAAAACAATAGAGCATCATGCATTAAAACCAGAGAACAGATTACCAAGCAAGACCTTACAGATATTTCAACTTTTGATGAAGACTCAGGTTCCCTTTAAGTAAATCACCACTGTGCAGGGAAAAACAGTACTACACCAGCAGTGTTGTAGCCACTTCATTCTGAGGATTGGTGGGGGCCCAGGTGACCAAACCCCCACAATTACCAAGTAATGGCTAAAACATTTTCATTACTTCTAGACAGTTATTTTGCACACTTTTCCCCCATGCAGAATTGCTCTGAAAATTCCATATCAGCTAGACCTTCGCAAAGACATTAAGTGCCCTTCGAATGGCCATATAAATGTGTATGTATACGAAAACAGTAACATTTCTGACTATAAATGATCTCACAGCCAGAAAGAAAGCAGTACTGACCAACTTAGGAAAACGTATTCACATCATAACGTATGTCATCGCTAATAATGGCATGCCAACCACATTTTTCTCAAAGTGGATTTCTCAAGGAGATCCAATTTATATCTATTAACAGCACTATTGATAAGGTGTCTCTAAAGCCTTAACAAATGAATGACTACCACCATGAAATAACAAATCGAATTCTATTTTTTTTTTTTTTTTTGTAAATTACGCTAATGCAATGCCGACATGCACAAAGAATACAAATAAGAAACGTATAAGAACATCCACAATATACAGTAAAAATATTAGACTTTATTTGGAAAAATAATCACGCATATACAGTCATATGAAAAAGTTTGGGCACCCCTATTAATCTTAATCATTTTTAGTTCTAAATATTTGGGTGTTTGCAACAGCCATTTCAATTTGATATATCTAATAACTGATGGACACAGTAATATTTCAGGATTGAAATGAGGTTTATTGTACTAACAGAAAATGTGCAATATGCATTAAACCAAAATTTGACCGGTGCAAAAATTTGGGTACCCTTATCATTTTATTGATTTGAATACTCCTAACTACTTTTTACTGACTTACTGAAGCACAAAATTGGTTTTGTAACCTTACTGAGCTTTGAACTTCATAGCCAGGTGTATCCAATCATGAGAAAAGGTATTTAAGGTGGCCAATTGCAAGTTGTTCTCCTATTTGAATCTCCTCTGAAGAGTGGCATCATGGGCTCCTCAAAACAACTCTCAAATGATCTGAAAACAAAGATTGTTCAACATAGTTGTTCAGGGGAAGGATACAAAAAGTTGTCTCAGAGATTTAACCTGTCAGTTTCCACTGTGAGGAACATAGTAAGGAAATGGAAGACCACAGGGACAGTTCTTGTTAAGCCCAGAAGTGGCAGGCCAAGAAAAATATCAGAAAGGCAGAGAAGAAGAATGGTGAGAACAGTCAAGGACAATCCACAGACCACCTCCAAAGAGCTGCAGCATCATCTTGCTGCAGATGGTGTCACTGTGCATCGGTCAACAATACAGCACACTTTGCACAAGGAGAAGCTGTATGGGAGAGTGATGCGAAAGAAGCCGTTTCTGAAAGCACGCCACAAACAGAGTCGCCTGAGGTATGCAAAAGCACATTTGGACAAGCCAGCTTCATTTTGGAAGAAGGTCCTGTGGACTGATGAAACAAAAATTGAGTTGTTTGGTCATACAAAAAGGCGTTATCCATGGCATCCAAAAATCACAGCATTCCAAGAAAAACACTTGCTACCCACTGTAAAATTTGGTGGAGGTTCCATCATGCTTTGGGGCTGTGTGGCCAATGCCGGCACCGGGAATCTTGTTAAAGTTGAGGGTCGCATGGATTCAACTCAGTATCAGCAGATTCTTGAGAATAATGTACAAGAATCAGTGACGAATTTGAAGTTACGCCGGGGATGGATATTTCAGCAAGACAATGATCCAAAACACAGCTCCAAATCTACTCAGGCATTCATGCAGAGGAACAATTACAATGTTCTGGAATGGCCATCCCAGTCCCCAGACCTGAATATCATTGAACATTTGTGGGATAATTTGAATCGGGCTGTCCATGCTCGGCGACCATCAAACTTAACTGAACTGGAATTGTTTTGTAAAGAGGAATGGTCAAAAATACCTTCATCCAGGATCCAGGAACTGATTAAAAGCTACAGGAAGCGACTAGAGGCTGTTATTTTTGCAAAAGGAGGATCTACTAAATATTAATGTCACTTTTCTGTTGAGGTGCCCATACTTTTGCACCGGTCAAATTTTGGTTTAATGCATATTGCACATTTTCTGTTAGTACAATAAACCTCATTTCAATCCTGAAATATTACTGTGTCCATCAGTTATTAGATATATCAAATTGAAATGGCTGTTGCAAACACCCAAATATTTAGAACTAAAAATGATTAAGATTAATAGGGGTGCCCAAACTTTTTCATATGACTGTAGGCCACTCATATCCACTATCTATCTTGTGATGCTGACGTGGCCCTTACCCTACTGTGACAAGGTTGTTCCTCTTACTCATAAGGCAGAACATATGTGACAGTTCTGCTTTTCATAGTGTTTATGCAGCATTTTAAAGTTCCTATAAACTTTAGATAAGGAATAACCTGGATTAGACCAGTTTAATATATCTAAAACATTTACTAAGGATCTGACCACTGAACCTCTTTTTTTAAAACCTGAGTAGATATTAATGAAGTACATTTCATTTATTCTACCAAAAGGAATATTACATATATGTGAAATGTAACAGCTTCAGAAACTTAATCTACATTGCTCTAAATATACAATTCTGAATACATTCTAGCCTTAAAGGGGTATTCTATCCATCAAAAAACTTTAAAAACAACTTTGAATATTATAAAATTAAAGTAATAATTATTGACCTTACCGATGATCCCCTACCGTTGCATTTTACTGCATCCTAGTCTCCCGCTGGCCTCTGTATCTTAGCCTTCAATAAAGATGTATCAATGTGGAAATGTGAATGCTGAAAAACACTGGTTGTTGCAGTGACCTGTCGACTTCAGAGATCACCACTGCAGTCAATCACATGTCTGTGTCAGAACTTAATTTTTGCTGGAGGACAGGATACAGAGATCAGCATACAACCTGTAGGTGGCAGAACAGAGATGATAGGGGTAAGTGAGGTATTGCACTAGGTTCACACCTGCGTTCGGAGAGTCCGCTAGGGAACCGCCCAAACAGAAACCTAATCCACTTTAAAAAGCGGTTACCCGTGGTTTCCACCCGAAAAGGGCGAAAAATGCGGAGAGAAAAGCGCTGCATGCAGTGCTTTTCTCTCCACATTTTTTAAAATGGTTTGGGGACAGAAACCCCGAACGGACTACATGCACAGGTGTGAACCCAACCTTATAGAGTATTACTACTTATAATACTTATAATCAGTGGCTTTTCTGATTGGACATTTACTTTAAAGAGGTTGTCTGGGCAAAAATTATATTTTTAAAATAGGCTGGGGGAATTGAAAAAAAAAAAAAAAAAAATCATACTCACCTGTGTCCTACCAGCGCAGTCCAGTCCTGCTGTACCAGCGTCTTCTCAAAGTAAAACTGCTCATCAGCTGTGATGTCCTGGATCCCTTCCGCTGAATCAGTCGTCATGTGAGTGCTGATGTTAATCAGCGGCCTCAGGAAGAGACCCCGGGATGTCACAGGTAGTGACGTCACGTGCCCTTCGCTGAGGCCATTGATTGACCTCAGCAGTCACGTGCGGCAGGAACTTCCACTGGAAGACAACAACGGACTGGGAAGACCGGACCAAGCTGGGAGGCATCAGGGAAAAGAGTGTGTGTTTTTTTGGTTTTTTTTCACCGCCCCAGGCCGATTTTAAAAATATTTTGTCCATTTTCACTTGGACAACCCCTTTAAGCTTTGTAGGATTGGCAAGCTATTGATCTGTGTCCTGGCTCTCCTGACAGCAGCTATAAGGGAATGAAATGCCTGATCCTCTTTTCATGGAGTAGTTATCAACTTTAGATTTTCTGGCTTCGTTTGTGATATTATTAATGAACTGTCTCCATTCTGTTAAACCCTGCACTGAAATCAACTTTGTCTGTTTTGCATTCTTTTCCTTGTTTCTCTATTGCTAGTTGAAATGTGTACCCGGCTTCTCCCTGAAGTACAGATGGGCAGGGAAGCGAAGGCTGGTGGGTCACTTCAAACAGTTACAGTGGGGAAAAAAAAGTATTTAGTCACCAATTGTGCAAGTTCTCTCACTTTAAAAAGCAAGAGCATTGAAGATGAAACGTGGCTGGGTCTTTCAGCATGACAATGATCCCAAGGTGTGGCTTCGTAAGAAGCATTTCAAGGTCCTGGAGTGGCCTAGCCAGTCTCCAGATCTCAACCCCATAGAAAACCTTTGGAGGGAGTTGAAAGTCCGTGTTGCTCAGCGACAGCCCCAAAACATCACTGCTCTAGAGGAGATCTGCATGGAGGAATGGGCCAACATACCAGCAACAGTGTGTGCTAACCTTGTGAAGACTTACAGAAAACGTTTGACCTCTGTCATTGCCAACAAAGGATATATAACAAAGTATTGAGATGAACTTTTGTTATTGACCAAATACTTATTTTCCACCATAATTTGCAAATAAATTCTTTAAAAATCAGACAATGTGATTTTCTGTATTTGTTTTCTCATTTTGTCTCTCATAGTTGAGGTCTACCTATGATGTCAATTACAGGCCGGCCTCATCTTTTTAAGTGGGAGAACTTGCACAATTGGTGGCTGACTAAATACTTTTCCCCACTGTATATCTCAGGCATTATAAAACTTAGAACAGTGATTCTGGTGCCATGTGAGACACAAGTGTCATATTTCATATGACTCTAAGACTGCAGTATGATTTCAGTTAAATATCATCAGTTAAAAACGTAATCGGCATGTATATTTATATGAAGCTGCCTCCATTACTAACTTTGTTTTCAGTTGATGATAACTCTGGAAATAATACAGCTAAAATATGAGAATCTCATCGTTCACATTATACCAGAACCACAGTTGTAAATTTTATAACTCCTCAGATATCACTGTTCAAAGTGACCCTCCCCCATCTCAGCTTCACTGCATTATACAAGAGCCCAACCATGAGTACCCCAGTGAGAAGCAGGGTAAAGATTTCAGAAAACAATAGAGAAACAAAGGAAAGAAAACAGAAGGGACAAAAAATGGATTTCAGTACAGAGTTTCATGGAAAGAAACCAAAATCCATAAAGTATATTACAATATTTAAATGTCATAAATACTGCCAAAAAAAACGGTTTTTGAAAATTTAGATGCGCTTTAAGCCACTGCTAGAGGGTCTTGGTAACTGATTATTATCATCTCTGACTGGAGTCTTCATGTTTCTTGGAAAAAAAAAAAAAAAAAAACAGCTTTACATTAGTATAAATATCTATGGACATCTATAGAAGTTTTCAATACATGCTCTGTAACCTGTGCAGTCTCTCCTCTTGGATCAATACATCATGATACTAAGCTCTGTAACAGTCAACACAGAGAATGCTAATGTAATATTACAGAGGGATTTAACGTAGCTAGAAGCTTGGCAGAACAATGGCAAATGAGTTTTAATGTGGCAAAAAGTAAAGTTATGCACCTGGGCCATAGAAACAACAGTTACAATTATGTATTAAATAATAAAACCTTGGGTAAGGCTACTGCTGATAAAGACTTGGGGATATTGGTGGGCAGTAAACTTACTTTTAGCAACAAGTGCCAGGCAGATGCTGCCAAGGCAAATTAAATCATGGGCTGCATTAAGAGAGGAAGATATGCTCATGACAAGGATATTGTTTTGCCGCTATACAAATCACTGGTCAGGCCACAATTTTTGGGCAGCTGTGTACAAGAAAGATATAGCTGAACTAGAGCGGGTGCAGACGAGAACGACCAAGGAAAATAAGGGCATTGGTGGACTGGAGAACAAAAACAGGTTATTTAAAATTTGGGTTGTTCAGTTTGGAAACAAAGTACAAATACATGAATGGACAGTACAGAGATCTTTCTAATGATCTCTTTACAACTAGGCCTGTAACTGTGACAAGGGGGCATCCTCTACGTCTAGAGGTTTTACCATAGTCATAGGTGGGGCTTCTTTACAGTAAGATTATGGAACCCACTGCCCCAGGATGTGGCGATTACTGATAACTTGTACATGTTCAGAGGGGACCTGGATGCCTTTCTTGAAAGAAAAAATATCATAAGTTATGGGAGCTATAATTTTTTGGGATAGGATGTTGATCCAGGGACTTAGTCCCATTGCCATATTTGGAGTTTGGAATGAATTGTTTCCTCAGATGAGGCAATTGACGTCAGCCTCGTGGTGGTGTTTGCCATCCCCTGGATCACCTTGTTTGGTTTATAGGTTGGACTTGTCTTTCTCCAACCTTATCTACTATGTTACTATATGATACGTCATATCTATGTCATATCATATTATGTTGCATACATAGTGATATGCTGTGACTGTCGGCCTCCGTCAGATGATGTGACATTGCCATGTATGTCATGTTACTCCAGCATATGGACACATGCAAGGACTGTATACTTAAAATGGTCTTTATTTCTTTCTTGAAAAAAATGTGACTACTGCAAACTTGTAAAGATTTTACTTGAGCAAAACTACCGTCTCTGCATTTTGTAACATCAAAGGAAAAGCATTAATGAAATGACAACGCCATTATTTCATGTAGGTCTGCTGAAAAATATGTAAAATTGATACTTTACAGCAGATAATGAAAGTTCAAGGAATTTCAAAGGAAAATATAAAGTGCTAGTACATTGTAATATGTATCCTTGCTTTAAATAGAGGTGGAAAAAAATCTTATAGAAGACCTTTGAAAAAAAAAAAAATAGCATGACTCCTGCAGAGACAATATGACTGTCTAATCCCCTGTGGTACTTGGGAAGAGAGCGCTCCAACTTTTTGGAATTTCTCAACTTTGTCAGTGATACAAGTTCTTGGACACGGCCCAAATCTGAATAAAGAACAGTAGCAACAAGCCGACCAAAACACAAACTAAATGCAGTTATAGACCTTACGAAAAAGCAAACAGACCCAAAATACTAACACACGTATTGACGAGGATAAAGAGTTCCTGAAGGGGGTTTCTGGGACTAGAAAAAATTTAGGCTAAAGAGAAATATAATAAAAGGTCATAAAATAAAAGTGAAACCAGTCCTAGTTGCTCCCCAACTGGGAAGATCAACATAGAGCAACGGAGGCAACCTGAGCAGTGGTGCTGAAGTGGCAGGGGATTTATTAAGTGGGTAATGGTTCCTTCCTCATTTTATGCAATTTCCTCCATTTAGCCTTATTTTTTGGAAACCCAAAAATTCTTTAAAGTGACTATGCCATGAAAAATATTTAGCCTCCATTCATAGGACTGAGGATAAATCGCTGATCAGTGGGGTCTGACCAAACACAGACCTCTACCGATCCTGACAACGGAGGGCGTTTTACTCCTGTTGTAAATGAGGTGTTTCCATTCACTTCAATTATATTTTTTATTAACTTTTAAAAATCTATTTGTTTTCTGAAGCTTTTTTTTTTTTTTTTTTTTTTTTTAAAGCATACAGTCCTTGTATTTCCAGTGGTTCTCCATTTTATTTTCCAGCCCACCATGTTTCCAACTTTTCTTCTCAGGGGGATTATCCATGGCGGCGCTGGGAAAAAAGGTGCCTTGACCAATGCATTGGAGTGGAGGGGGGGGTTAATGCCTGCATTTATTAGTGGATACCCAGTGGCTGTTGCGGCTGCTCAGCTCCTGAGCTACTGTGACATTTATTTAAATACCCAACATCAAGAAAAGGTTAAGTGTGTTGCATCCAAACAAAAGAAAACACATTTGGAAGAGGTTAAAACCAGCCATAAATAGGTGAAATCTTTGTCCATTCCAAGGAAAAATGCAAATACAAGTTTGCCCAGAGGGTGTAGATCTGTGGTTCCACAGATAATCATAAGGTATATTCTGTACGATTTTGGCTGTGAAATTCATGACTATAACAAGGGTTTAACAAAATAATAAAATCAAGGTTGGAGAGGTTTTTGTGAAATCTTGTGATGCTTTGCAACCACACAGACTTGCATTAGAAGAATTGTTAAAAATGTAATCCAACTGTTACTTACTCTAGTAATTTTCTTATTAGAATATTGATTTGTAAAATGGTACAAGAATCAACAAAGGACCTGTTTTTTATGAAATAGAAAGAGCCACAACAGTCTATACTGGGGGCCAGCAACCTTTTCTGTCTGTGGAGTCAATTTTGAAAAGAAAATCAAAGATGAAATAGTCAGTGTGCCATGCAATAATAGTAAGGGAATCATGTCACATGCTGTCCCACAGTGCATCCTCCCCTCCGACTGTATTTCCATGGTCCGTTAGAGAGAGATTGCCACCTGGAGCAACAGAGAGTCCTGTGCCAGGTAGATATGTCTTGGGTTCCGACTCTGGCACCAGTGCGAGGTCTATATGCTATATTTGGCATTGAAACTCAGCCTTATTCACTTGAATGGGGCTGTGCTGCAATACCAGACACAGCCTATCAGCGATAGTATCTCTGTTTCTAGAAGGAAGAATCAATGTTTTTTTAATGTTTGTATATTTTGAGGCATGTTTCTTTTAATGTAAATAACTCTTTAAGAATCTCTAAAAAAAAAAAAAAAAAAAAGCTAGACGAGGATAATAATGCCAAAGTGACCCCACTTCAAGTGGTACAGTTTTTGCTTATAAAGTGGGACGGTCCTTACTGAATGTATTTTAGGTTAAAACATTTTTCTAATAAGTTATGTATTAAAATTTCTCAACCATTTGTCCACTGCACCCTGCATGTTTTCTCACCCTATACATTGGAGGCTGCTCTGGCCCGTTCTCAGCTAAATCTGTCAGATTAGTTGTCTGCCAGCTAGGTCTGTGGCCCTTATCTCTGGTTTTCTGAGATATCAAATGCCAATTTAAACTAAATTATCAAATTGATCAGAGTGCAGCTTAAATGTGTAAGTGTTTGAGTTCCCAGGAAAGGAGAGATAAGAGCTAGCTGTCATACAGCTCATCTAAAAAAATTTTTACTGAGAATGGGACACAGCATCCAGCAATGTAAATAGAAATGTGCAAGCTACGAAAATGGTTAAAAGTTTTACTGAAAACCTATTGGAATTTTTTTTTTTTTTTGCTGTACATGCATGCCATAAAAAGGTTCCACACAGCTGTCCATAGCCTTTACAGGGCAAAGCATATAAACCATTTTTCACACTTTGTAGTGGGGCTAATTTAACCCCAGCAATCATTATCCTCTCCCCAGGGTGTCATGGCTGATACAAGCAGCAGTACATTGTATTATGCACAGCAGAAAGAGCCCTGACATGAATGCTTAAGGAAGCTTAGGTACTCTTCAATGTAGGGTTGGGCAATTTTGCCTAAAAATAAAATTGCTAGTTTTTTCAAGCTTATGGGTGATTCTCCATTTTAATCCTGATTTTCTTGCTTTTGCTTAAAGAAACAAACAAAAAAAGTTCAGTAGGATGGCATAGTAAAGAGTCAGACATATTTGATACACACCTCCTTGCCCAACTATTGGCCACCATGATGAACCTGTTCATCACAGTTTGTGGCAGGATGAGAAACTTCATAGAATACATCAGACTCTGTGGTGGGGCAAACATCAATTTCACAAGTCTGATGAAAAACAGAACTTAATTTTTTTTTTTTTCTCAAATGCCCTCCATGGTAGCACCACAGGAGGTTGTATCTCCTCTCACTATTAGGGACAGGAAAAGCACACAAGAGGTTAAATAGCCCCTCCCCTTCCTCACGACTTCAATGCCTTAAATGGAGTCTGTCAACACCAAAATTGCTATTAAACCAGCCCCAGTACCTTATAGTGCTCAGAGCCGTGAGCACAGTGCTATAATTTGTTTCTAGAATGGTTTGCTTGATTTTGACAAAAAAAAAAATCTGCTTTTTATTCCTATCTATGGAAATGAGTGAAGAGTGTATCAAGGGGGTTGTTCTGGGGATGGCTGAGCCTAACAGCAAGATCTTCCTCTCACTCAATACCCCTTCCAGCAACACTGACATAATCAGAGCTTTCCCCTGCCTCATCCTGAACAAGAAGATCTTGCTGCGATACTCAGTAGTTTTGGTGCTGACAGACTCCCTTTAAAGACTTGCTAAGATTTATTTCTCTGTTGCCACAGCTCACACACTTAGGGCTTGTTCTGTCAAACACGACTAATCCAAGCTGACTACATGAAAAAAATTGGGGGAAAATGTCTTACATGTTACATCCAACTATTTTACAAGATTTTTTTATGATTTTTAGTAGGATGCAGTAAGAAACTGAATCATTGACAAGGCTGGCATTTAAAGGAGGGGTTCTGGGATGTGACACAAATGGCTGACGACCTTTTGTGATTATATGGAAGGGATAGGAGAAACCATAACAGTGTTTGAACCTTTAAACTTAAAGGAAACAGAACAGGAAGTAAAAACAAACAGTAACTACAGGGAAGGGTCAATCACGAGAAGTTACTGTCTCATGAAATATCTGACCAGTCGTGTAATGCTGAAAATACATTGTAATTCAATGTAATCCTTCCCATTAAATGCTGAGCACTGGGCCCCAACGGATCAAAGCAAGAACATCTAGCCTTTCTGCTGGAGGGCAAAACATTTAATATTGTCAAGAAGCTGTTCAAATCTTCACAAATAAATAAACCTCGGAATAACTAATTGCATTATTATGTCGGCAGATTCTGCAAATACTTTGAGATGGGAAAAGGCTGATTTATTTATTCACACAGTTGATAAAATGACATTTCCCCAATATAAAGAGATAGTCGGTGCCGCTGTAATTCCAAAATGTAATAAAGGATGGAATAAAATTGGAAGCAATCAGTCATAATGGAAATGATGTCATATTCAGTTATTGTGGAGTAATTGTATTAACCATGTAAAATCTACAGTACTTTCAGAAGACTACCATGCCGAGCAACAGACTGGCATTCTGATAAAGGAGTGTGTAACATGTTGCTTACATGCAGGTGATGCTCTCTGCAAGTTATCCCCTATCCTATAGATAAGGTATAGCTTTCTTTGGTAGGAAAACCCCTTTAAAAAGAAGTCTACCACCTCCACCACACATATTCGACTGTCACTATCATATTACAGAGCACATTACAGTGATAACATACCTTTGTTATGTATGTCACTTTTGTAACTTTGGAGAAAAACAACTTTGAAGTCTTATGTAAATGAGCCAGTTTGCGCACTGGGGGCGGGGCTTCAGCCATAGAGCACTGCTCTTGCTGCTCAATCCCATATCATTTCCTGTTTGTGTCACTCTGTACAGGGAGAGCTGATCCTGCCACTGTTATGACATCACCTATCCTACTTAAGCAGCAAGAGCAAGGCTTCCAGGGGCTGAAGGCCCGCCCCACTGCCTCATTGACATAAGACTTCAATGTTGTTTTTCTCCAAATCTACAAAAGTAACATGCAAAATAAAGATATGATGTTTACCACAGTAATGTGAGCTGTAACATGGTGGGGGGGGGGGCAGTTGAATATGCTTGGGAGAGGCGGTAGATTCTCTAACTATTTTGAGAGTTTGCATTGGTAGTTATTAATCGTACAATCGTCTGTTCCAATGAACATAGAGCAGCTCTGATCTTGCTCCTTGTCTCCTTGAAAATAACGCATCAGAACCCCCATAGAGGTAAGTACAGGTGCATCTCAATAAATTAGAATATCTTTCAAATGTTTGTTTATTTCAGTAATTAAATTTAAAAAGTGACCTCCTATATTTTCTAGATTCTTTACACACAGAGTGTTCTATTTCAAGTGTTTTATTTCTGTAAATGTTGATTATGGATTACAGGTAATGAAAACCCAAATCTAAGAAAATTAGAATATTGTAAAAAAGTTCAGTATTGTAAGTCACCTGCCAAGGTTTCCTAAGCCTTTAAATGGTCCCTCAGTCTGGTTCAGTAGGACACACAATCATGGAAGATGCTGATTATGAATTGAATTACTGAAATGAATGAATGTTTCAAAGATATTCTAATTTATTGAGATGCACCTGTACATCACGGAATGCATTCGCATGACCCTCAGTTGCACCCCGGAGTGTCATCCAAGTGCATTCTCCTGCAATCTCAGCCCCACATCACTTGGTTATGTACAGTCATGGCCAAAAGTTTTGAGAATGATACAAATATTAATTTTTACAAAGTCTACTGCTTCAGTTTTTCTAATGGCAATTTGCATATACTCCAGAATGTTATAAAGAGTGATCAGCTTAACAGCAATTACTTGCAAAGTCAATATTTGCCTAGAAAATGAACTTTATCCCCCAAAACACATTTCAACATCATTGCAGCCCTGCCTTAAAAGGACCACCTAACATCGTTTCAGTGATTGCTCCATTAACACAGGTGTGGGTGTTGATGAGGACAGGGCTGGAGATCAATCTGTCATGATTAAGTAACAATGACACCACTGGACACTTTAAAAGGAGGCTGGTGCTTGCCATCATTGTTTCTCTTCTGTTAACCATGGTTATCTCTAAAGAAACACGTGCAGTCATCATTGCACTGCACAAAAATGGCCTAACTGGGAAGAGTATTGTAGCTAGAAAGATTGCACCTCAGTCAACAATCTATCGCATCATCAAGAACTTCAAGGAGAGAGGTTCCATTGGTGCCAAAAAGGCTCCAGGGCGCCCAAGAAAGACCAGCAAGCGGCAGGACCATCTCTTAAAAGTGTTTCAGCTGCGGGATCGGGCTACCAGCAGTGCAGAGCTTGCTGAGGAATGGCAGCAGGCAGGTGTGAGTGTATCTGCACGCACTGTGAGGCGGAGACTCTTGGAGCAAGGCCTGGTCTCAAGGAGGGCAGCAAAGAAGCCACTTCTCTCCAGAAAAAACATCAGGGACAGACTGATATTCTGCAAAAGGTACAGGGAGTGGACTGCTGAGGACTGGGGTAAAGTCATTTTCTCTGATGAATCCCCTTTTCGATTGTTTGGAACATCTGGAAAACAGCTTATTCGGAGAAGAAGAGGTGAGCGCTACCACCAGTCTTGTCTCATGCCAACTGTAAAGCATCCTGAAACCATTCATGTGTGGGGTTGCTTCTCAGCCAAGGGAATCGGCTCTCTCACAGTCTTGCCTAAAAACACAGCCATGAATAAAGAATGGTACCAGAATGTCCTCCAAGAGCAACTTCTCCCAACCGTCCAAGAGCAGTTTGGCGCTCAACAATGCCTTTTCCAGCATGATGGAGCACCTTGCCATAAAGCAAAGGTGATAACTAAATGGCTCAGGGAACAAAACATAGAGATTTTGGGTCCATGGCCTGGAAACTCCCCAGATCTTAATCCCATTGAGAACTTGTGGTCAATCATCAAGAGACGGGTGGACAAACAAAAACCAACAAATTCAGACAAAATTAAAGCATTGATTCTGCAAGAATGGACTGCTATCAGTCAGGATTTGGTCCAGAAGTTGATTGAGAGCATGCCAGGGAGAATTGCAGAGGTCCTGAAGAAGAATGGTTAACACTGCAAATATTGACTTGCTGCATTAACTCATTCTGTCAATATAAGCTTCTGTTACTCATAATATGAATGCAATTATATTTCTGTATGTGATAAAAACATCTGACAAACACACATAAAAACCAGAGGGCAGCAGATCATGTGAAAATATAATATTTGTGTCATTCTCAAAACTTTTGGCCATGATTGTACATGGGCCCCAAGGAGAAACTAAGGTCAAAACACTCACAAGGTCTTTCCCCTACCCAAGAATAAATTAAAGGGGGGTTTCCAGGTTATGAATATTAATGACCTATTCTCAAGATAGGTCATCAGTATCAGATTGATGGGAACTTACATATGACACCTCCACCATTCCAGCGTCTGCTGAGAACTTTTTATCCACTGATCTGATAATGGGAGATTTACTGCAATAAAGATAAATGCAATAGAATTATGGCTTAATTTATGGCAAGAAAAACCTACTATACACATTTGCACATGTATTATGTGTCTTAAACACTTTTTATGAAGAGGAGCAGCATAGCAGGAGAGGGGGTGTTGTTAAACTAAATGCACACGACTGTATGCGTGTCGCTGGACCATAATTAAATAGCACTGATGGCTCATGGATGACTTCTGTGTTCAGCCCCTGCCCCCTCTGACAGTACAAGGCTATGTTAGAGTACAGTCAGGGAGCGTTCCTCACAGCCCTGCGATGATGCTAGGCTGTAAGGCCCACCCTTCTGACAGTGGGGAGATACCGGTGCCAAAATTAACAGCACTGATATCTCCAGCACCGGGGCATATAGCGGGAAAAACACCTCCAAGTAAAGTCCTGAGCTCTGTATAGAGGTGTACGTGTCTTCACTGGTTTCTGGGACTTCAGTATATAGTCAAGTGTGGTTTATTCCAACTGGAAATATTTTGAAATTATATTTTCATTTTTTTTTTTTTTTTTTTTTGTCTGTTGCACTTGACCCCTGTGGCCAGAGATATTTTTGCCACTCAAACATTTTTGTTTTGATGACTGCCTTGAATCTTCCAACCACATTGTTTATAATGTTTTATTTTATAATCCTAAAAGTGACCTTTTTACAAATTCTCCTTTACAAAAACTCAAATGAGACAGATTTATTAAGACTGCCATTTTCAATGCCACTCTTTGTATTCCCTACATGGACGGAGAAGGTACAAGCTTTCTCATAAATCAGGTGTAGCCTCCACTAGGTCATGTGACTGTACTGACATAGATATCAAGCATCACACAAGTAAGCTACCGTAAAGGCTCATAAACCTGGGGGAACAAGGCCCCGCCCATACCACACCCCCTCCCAGGAAAGTGGTGAGGGTGCCATAAATGTAAAAAGAGAAAAAAATTTGATACTTTTTCATGCCAGGTGCGACAACTAGCATACAAGGCATGATAACGTACATACTTAAGGTGATATATCTGTATAGTAGATAGTGGAGAGCTACCATCATTCTTGTGGATTCTGCAATTATAATATACAAAGTAGTGTTATCTTCCTTTGAGATTGAATATTTCTTTGTAATGTATCTTTTTGTCAGTACTTGTACCCTACAAATTGTACAGTGCTGCGGAATATGTTGGCGCTATATAAATAAAATATAAATAAAAATTATTATTATTATATTATTTATTAAGTAACAAGAACACCGAGAACAGTGTGACAACTATATTCTACTAAGAATAGGGTTATTTTTATTGGGTAGGCTTTATAATGGCCATCTCCCAAGGGTACCAGTTCAAATAAAAGCACTAAGCTTTTCTTTTAATTAAAAATGCAACAATCAGCTTTACACGAGCCAGGACTTCCTGCAGCACAGCCAGAGTTAAAAATAATGTAAAGG
Source organism: Leptodactylus fallax (assembly GCA_947044405.1). Lineage (NCBI taxonomy): Eukaryota > Metazoa > Chordata > Amphibia > Anura > Leptodactylidae > Leptodactylus > Leptodactylus fallax. The sequence goes on from CAMRHE010000161.1 coordinate 111,507, forward strand.
AAATTGAAACCACTTTGTACCAGGCATATGAACAGCAGGTTTAGAGCAGTTTCACTAACATATCCCGTCCACTGGCTCAAAACTTAGATTTTGTGTTTCTGGAGTATAGTATATTATTTTATTTTGTGTAATAATATAAAAATAAAGTGTTTTAGCAAACCATCTTTCACACCCTAGGCTGAGGCCCTACATAGTAGGAGTAGATTGAGCAGACGGTTGATAGAAGTATAAGTATCTCTTATATATTTCCCATTCCTTTTGAAGCTATTCTTGACTTTGGCTTAAAAAAATGCAGCAAAATATGCAAAAAAAAAAAAAAAAAAAAAAAAAAAAAGCAGCGTTTCCGCAACAATGGGCCTTAGCCTTAAAGGTTTTATCCGGTTTATAAGAGTCAAGGCCTATCCTCAGGATAGGCCATCAATATTAGATCTGCAGTGGTCTGATACATGGCATCCACGCAGATCACCGGTAACGAAGCAGTGCATGAAAGCCTCAAACTGTAGCACAGAGTGTAGGCACTGCAGCGCAGTGTCATTGAAGCCCATGGGGCAGTGCTGCAGTATTTAGACTCGCCGATACAGTTTGCACAACGAGTGAGCAGTGCGCCTCTACTGCATCCCGGGTGTTAGACCAATCTTACAAACTAGATAATCCCACATGGAAGAGTTTAGAAACATCAGATAGATCCTGGTGATAAGTCACAAAGTGGAACTTTTATGCTAAGGCCCCTTGTAGCGAGCCACAGCAAAAAAACACTGCTGGGAAAAACTGCAGCAGAAACATTATCGCGGTTTTTCCCACAACGCTTTTTGCAGAGAGTCCACAGACTTTTCCTCTGCGGACTTTCTGCTTCAATCATACCTATATGGAAAACGCTAGCATTTCCGTAGGTATGATTGACATGCAGCGATTTACAAAAACATGACAGTTTTTCAAATTTGTAGAATGTCCACAGCATATTTTTCTGTCTGATATGTGTGGATGGGATTAGCCAAAATCCCATCCACTTTACAGGTACTGTAAAACGCTGCGGTTCACCACGGCAAAATCGCACTGTTTACGCTATGTGGAGCCCTGGCCTTACACGGTAAGAGTTATATAACCTTCTTGTGGTCCACTAGAATCCAGTGTAAATGATAACTCAAGGTAGGGCTGTGCAATTAATGAAATGGAATTCCGATTTTCATCAGAATCGTAAAATTGCCGTTAGCCCTGCTCTGGATTCTGATATATTCCACACAGGCTCTGTCATCCTGCTGCAAACTACGATCAATTCATTCTTCATTGTAGCCAGTAGTTGGTTGGTAGGATAAGGAAGCTGGTGTCAAATATATCTGATTTCTCCCTGTGCCAGCTCACTGAAACTTTTTTTTAGCTTCTTCGTTAAAACAAAAAAAACAAATATTAAAATAATCATCCTTAAAAAAATAAATAAATAAAAATTCGGATTTAAATTTTAGGCAAAAATCATGCAATCCAAGTGGAAGGCGCCATGCATTCCTAGAGCAGTATGGTATGTACACCATGATAGGCCAAGAAATCCAAAGGTAGGAAAATTGGACAGTTTTTTTTTCCAAGGATTTTAAAACCACCCAGCACCAAAATTTCTAATAAGTGGCCCCCAAAGTGGTAAAATAGGACACCTGGTAGACTCTTCCAATATGGTCTGTGGTATGCATCATATAGAAATCAATGTCAGACGGCTTTCTACTCCATGGATGTAATATTTGCAAATCAGGCAATACCATCCTTACAACACACTTGTAAGACAAGGTCCGCTCAGTGGTAAAATAGGGCAATGGACACAGGATAGATTCTCCTTTTATGATTTTTAGTAGGATATGTTAACAGGTTAACAGAGCTACCACTAAATATCAATCATTGGAGAAATTTTTAGAGTAGCTAACACAATATGCATTATATGTAGTGGAGCTTATCAAACAGTGTTACAAAAGTCCTAAAAAGGGGACGTTCGCTATTTCCATCAACTCCAACTCTTTGCTCCGATTCTGGAACAGTTGCAATCTTTTCTCAAACCCCTACCTTTCCCAAGCAATCTTTCAACACTATTATGCCCTCTACTGTCAGGTGGGTGGTCCTACTCTACCTGCTCTAGCCCAGGACCACCAACCTGATAGTGGAGAGCCTAACTAGCATTTTGGGTGGTGAAATTAACTACCAATTGTTTGGGAATGGTAGGGGTAGAGAAAAAAAATCCAGCTTTGGAGTTGGTGAAAGTGGTAAAAGTTCCTCTTTAAGCCAAGAAATACAGGAGTCTAGATATTACAATCCTGAGATCACAGGAGGTTAAATTTGAAAACAACACTCAAAAAACAATAGAAATGTAGCAGGTCCTATTTAGTGTAGGGCCAATAAACGCTAGGAAAATACTATTTATATCAGTGATACTATTATACCAAATAGATGAGTAATTTATAGAATTTTTCCACATCCTGTGGGTAAGTTTATCACAGTCACACATCAGCAGAAGATTTCAGGTTGCAAGTGTGAAATTCTATTTGTGCCATTCAGTATTTGCAAGTCTCAGCTAAAGTACAGACTGCATGTGCGACACCATAAAAATATATACACAGAAAATAAGGAAACCTATGACTACATACTGTATAAAGGGATTTTCCTTGTGATAAAACAGTAAAATAGTAAAGTTTTTATTAAATAAAATAATCATATGTAAAAGAAATTACAATCTACACCAATAATTTACATTTAAAGGGAGTCTATCATTAGAAAATCACCTTTTGAACTAATGTTACATTGGACTAGCCTTTCAAAAGGCTATTCTACTCCTACACTCCATTTGTTTCTACTCCACGCTGTTTCTGATAAAATCTGTTTCTTCTGTTATGCTATCAGAAACGGCGGGGAGAAGAAAAGAATGGAAGGTAGGAGTAGAACAGCGTTTTTAAAGGCTATTCCAATGTTCCATTAATTCAAAAGGTGTTTTTCTAATGATAGACTCCCTTTAATAAGAATGGTAATTTGGCAGCACACAGGCTAGAGTCCAACATATGTACAGTACAGTGTACCAAACCCATGCAAAACTTCACCCTCTGGCATTGCCATCAGTGCCCTCATCTTACCCCTCTTACAACATTACTGCACTGTTCTCTGCAGGGCTGTGGAGTCAGTAGATCAAACCACCAACATCTCTATTTTCCCATAGCCCAACTCTAACCCCTTCATAAATGGCTGATAGCCATGGTCAAACGGAAGCAGTAAAGATCCTCTAGATTCACACTTGCATTGGAGTCTTTGTAGGAGACTCCGCCTAAAATTGGAGGAGAGAAGAGTCCTCCTCGCAGGTATAAAAGAAACAGGTTTCTGTGGACCCGAACAACAGAAACTCGAACGCTAGTGTGAACTCAGCATAATTCAGGACAAAACATTTGATTGAATTCCTAAGAAAATAAATATGAAATAAACTATGTATTTTATAAACTATACAATATTCATAATTGTATAATATAACTTAAAATAATTACTTTATTTTAAAGCCAGAGTCAGTAAATTTTTCCCAACTCTACTTAAAACTGGCCTAAACTCTAAGGGTATGTTCTCACAGAGTTTTTTGCAAAAAAATCTGCATCAGGAATTAGGGAACTTCTTTTGACGCATTTGTTTTTACATGATGCAGTTTTTGTCGCGTTTTTTGTCACAGTTTTTGCTACAGTTTTTTGCTCCAGCACTCTGTATAGACCTGGAAACTTCCCTTTAAAAAATGCATGCGGTTTTTGCAAAAACCACGTCAAAAAAACGCATCAAAAACATGTTAAAAAAAAACAAAAACGCAATAGGTTATGTCACTTTTTTTTTCCCCTCTAGCTGAAAAAAATCAGCTAGAGGAAAAAAACTGCTACTGACTCCCATTGAAATGAAGAAGAGGCTTTTTTTGGAGGATGGATTCTGCCTCAAAATCAGCCTGCAAAAAACTCTGTGTGAACATACCCTAACTCCACAGCCCTGGAGCCATTTGTTTCCCAACACAGTGATATTTTGTGAAAAGTGACATAAGTGGGAGGCAGCAATTGTCTGTGAAGACAATCACTATCAAACAGACTAGACTGGTATCACAGGATGAATGCAATGATAGTACTGTATATTGAATGTTATTTTTTTTACCATTTTTGGCCTATTTAACATTTCTTTTTTTACTCCCTAAAACATTAAGACATATGGTAGCAAAAAGGATCAACATCTGTCACAACCTTATAGTTCAACATATGTTTACAGTTCTCTTATGAAACCTCATGTGTTTATAGACCTCTTAAGTAATGTTATTAACATTAAAGAGGCCTCTCCTAACATGTCTGTCTGTGCTCGGCACATTAATTGTATGTTGCGCTGTACCTCTGTTATTCCTTCTCAATTGCCAAGTGAGTATTCTCAGTTAGGGTGGGTTCACATTTGAGGCGGCACTCCGTCCGCTGCAAATCCGACCTAAATGTCGGAAAACAGAATAGGCACTGGATAGGGAAAGGTTTGCGACGCTTTACTTAAAAACCCATTCACTTCAATGCGTTTTTAAAGGAATGCGCTCGAGTGCACTTACACCCTCTGCACCGCAAAGCCGTTTTTTTTCGTTGGAAACAAAGTTGGACATGCAGGACTTTGTTTCAGACAAAAAAAACGGCTTTGTGGCGCAGAGGGTGTAAGCGCACACTCAGCGCATTATTTTTATAAACCCATTGAAGTGAATGGGTTTTTAAGCAAAGCGTCACAAACCTTTCCCTATCCAGGCCCTATCCTGTTTTCCGACATTTAGGTCGGATTCGCGGCAGACGGAGTGCCACCGCAAGTGTGAACCCACCCTTAGGGACACACTGTTCTGATAAGTAAATGGTAACAACCAGCTGTCAATTTTATTTATGAGTATTCCGGAGGAATAACAGAGGAACATCGCCAAACAAATCCGACCACCAGCCAAAGGCATTATCTAACTTAAATAGGTTGTCCAGGCTAAATAATATTTTCTAATTAGGCCAGGGGAGGCGAAAAAAAAAAAAAAAAAAAAAAAACACACATACTCACCTGTCCACGATGCCCTGGTGTCCTCCCCAAGGTGGTCCGGTCCTTCTTGTAGTTGAATTTCTCACCAGCTGTAACATCCTAGTTCCCTTCCACTGATTGGCCTCAGCAGCCTCAGGAAGGGAACCAGGAACAGGTGAGTGTGGTTTTCTGTTTTTTTTTTTTTCTTCATCTCCCCTGGCCTAATTAGTAAAAAATTTTCTATCCTGGATAACCGCTTTAATAAAAAAAAAAAAAAAAATATATATATATATATATATATATATATATATATATATATTCAGTAGAAAATGAGTTAAATTAACTTAAAAAAAAACACCCTGTAATCATGTCTCCAACCCCCTGGAAATCTAACACAGAATCTCTGGCATTCTCCCTGATTTTTACTTACAAGAGGCTTGCCCATGACTGCTGTAGCCAGTCAGTGTATATTATACCAGTAACAGGTAAGTATCTGTAAGTACTTTTTTTTTTCCCCCAAGGTGTGGGGGGGGTGACATCCAAATTTCATCCGAGTGCATTCCATGATGCATTCACATATATGCAGGCTTCTGATTCATTCCAATGATACCGGAGCAGGATAGCACAGATCCTATCCTACTCTGTGCCATCAGAACGAAATGGATTGGAAGCCCCCATAGACATGAATGTATCACAGAATGCACTCGGATGTTATTCCAAGTGTCATCCCACTGCAAACTCGGCCCCACATCAGATGTACACTAAGTCGTGTGCATGGAGCCTTAACAGCATGTCCTGTTCAGGTCCATTTTCACTGACCTCTGCTGGTTATTAAAGCCTTTGGATCAGTGATAAAAACTGACGTCACTCAGATATCGTCTGTAGGCCATCCATTTTTCACTAATCCTTTGCTAAAACATAGATTTGAAAAAAAAAAAAGTGATAGGATGTAAAACGGATGCAAAATATGGACATTCAGATTGGATCCAAAACTGAAACAGTCGTGTACATGAGCCCTTACTGTCAGGAGTAAGGAAGAATCAGATATGTAGGATTTCCACATATCTGGTACATTGCTCGCTTGGAAGATAAGCCTCTGGCAGGAGAGTTTGCGGATGTTCAGAAGAGATAGGATTCAGCCGACAGCAGTCTAATGTGAATGGCCAGCTTTGCACTGTAGTAGGAATGCCAACAAGCCAGCCCACGTGCATAAATCAGTCTGCTAAAAATGGGACCTGTCAAACGTAATCAGCTAAATATAATTATGGTACCCAAGAAGACATTATTACAGGAAATGCATACAGTAGTGTGATACGGAGATGTATCATTGGAGGAAGCAGGATGCTGTAGGTTGATACCACCCTAAACCAGTATTAAATCAAACAAAAAGGATCCTTCTAATACATATATCTATTCCACACTGCCAATACCAGCACAAACTGCGCAGATTATGCTGATGTAACAGCACCTAAGAAAAACTGGGCCGTCGGTGCTCTGAGGCAGCAGAGATCTTCTTAGGTCACGGAAGATTTCACAGAGAACCCTGCCTGCATGTGAGGCCTGTGCATCTAGACAGAAGTGTCAGACATATTTTACATCCACTGGCAAGCTGGCATTGTGCAAAACCTGTGTGTGCTTATGGGAACCACCCACACAGCAGATGGAACAGCACAGGAATGAATCTCACATGTCAGCACTTCATGTTTTTCCCTCCCGTGTGATAGAATATTAATGGCGAGTCTCTTTTCTTTACCAGCCCTCATCCCTAGAACAGTTACATGACTGAGATGAGGCAGATGGGTATTAACCGGGCCCAGGTATTCTTCTGTATCAAACTGTTATGAAAGGAGTTGCCTGAGGAATACAACCCATGCCAAATACCCTACTGGAGCCTAAGAACGTCATAGAGGGAGGGCCTGAACAGAGCCAGAACAAAGAGCTGTGCATACAAACCTTTCCTGCTCAAGGAGATTTAATCCGTCCATATATTACGTGAACAACCTCTCATCTCAATGGCTATCCTATAGTACAATGACCACTGCATCCGAAAGGTCTGGTGGGGTCAGAAACCAAACTCATCAACACCCACGCAGCTATAAGTTGAATCACATTGTCTCTGATGAAACAACGCCTCATAAATCCTCTTTACACACACACTGGGGCAGATTTACTAAGCGAAAAGTCACTTTACTTCTAGTTTAATTTGTGCCATAGAACAAGCCGACATGCTGTGCACCTTATTTATAATGTGCTTTAGACACTTGTCCAACAAGGAGGCAGCACACAAGTTGCAACAATGGCCAAATTTACTTTTGTGGTTAGGACTATATACTGGCAAATACGTGGAGCATCTTTGGTGCAACAAGGCAAATCTTTGTCACATCTTGGTGTATCTAGTTTGGGCTGAAATGTTGCAATAAAGATGCTCCATGTTTACGCCATGTGGATATGGATTCTCAGAATAAAGGGGTTGTGGCTTATAAGCACCATTATGCATCAAAATTGTGATGAAAAATTCAGGATCAAAGTAAGCTAAACTAAAGGAACTACAAGGTGGTATAAACCTAGAATAGACAGTGTAAAGCTGCACCAGATTTATCATCCAACATCAGCCACTGTCAATCTGGAACAATTTAAGACAGTCTAAACTGACTTATCACTGTCTAAAAATGACACAGGATTAGTAGTCTGTCCTACTATTCTGACCTGTCTTTAAAAAAAAAAAAAAAGTGTTTTTTTTTTTTGTTTTTCCTGTTTTGTAAAGTTTTTTTAATTTATTTTTTTTCCTGGCATTTTTCAAGTCCTACTGTGAAGCCTATAGGCTCAACGCCAGAAAAATGGCAAACCATAAGCGTACTGCATTCTAAATAAAACTAAAAGGGACAAACCTCAACAATGCCACAAAAACAGTGTGTGTAAAGACTTTTCAATGATTTACAATAGACCATGTTGCCTTAACACCGTCACAAACATTACAAAAATGCTGCAAAACGCTGTGAATCTACCTGAAGAAGCTCTATTGAATTTAGCAATTAAAACTAATTCTTTAAAACCAGATATACACATGAAAGCTGCCAGCTGAACACTTGCTTGGCTCACAGACATCACTTGCAACTACATGATAAACATGGACGCTTGGCTCAGCTGAGCATGCTGGTTTATTTCAAGAGGGGGATGGGGGGAATAAAGAAAACCATAACTATTTATTGACATGGTAAGTGAAGAGTACCAGAAAAAGAAAATGTTCCAAGCCATGGGATATGCCACAAGCACACATACAATGGTTGTCTCATGAGCATTATAGTGGAGGGTCCTCTATGTCATGTGAGCATCATAGAGTGGACTCTTGCTCCTGTAAACTTGAGCTGTCCATTTATTACATGTCTGCAATGTCTATATGTTTGTGGTATACCTCTGGTGTTGGATGTCAGGCATTTCTCATCTCCATATTGAAAGAAAGTGCCCAGTAAAGGCCAATAATAACTCCCTGAGACATCAATAACAACCCAGTAGTACTACTGTACATATCCAGGTGTATTAGCTGACTCCTGGGAACCTGCTAGTAAGATTTATGGTCACTTTTTTCTTTTGTGGACCAAAAAGTCAGACATTTTTATGTCTATCAATATAACACAAAGATGTAAGAAACCTCATGCCATAAATCCATTTAAGCTCTTCAGGATAGCAAAGCAGTGTGAAATGTTTAGGCTCAAAGAAATAAAATAAAACACTGTATTATATACAGTGGGGAAACGTATTTAGTCAGCCACCAATTGTGCAAGTTCTCCCACTTAAAAAGATGAGGCCGGCCTGTAATTGTCACATAGGTAGACTTCAACTATGAGAGACATAATGAGAAAACAAATCCAGAAAATCACATTGTCGGATTTTTAAAGAATTTATTTGCAAATTATGGTGGAAAATAAGTATTTGGTCAATAACAAAAGTTCATCTCAATACTTTATTATATATCCTTTGTTGGCAAAGACAGAGGTAAAACGTTTTCTGTAAGTCTTCACAAGGTTGGCATACACTGTTGCTGGTATGTTGACCCATTCCTCCATGCAGATCTCCTCTAGAGCAGTGATGTTTTGGGGCTGTCGCTGGGCAATAAGGACTTTCAACTCCCTCCAAAGGTTTTCTCTGGGGTTGAGATCTGGACACTGGCTAGGCCACTCCAGGACCTTGAAATGCTTCTTACGAAGCCACTCCTTCATTGCCCTGGCGGTGTGCTTGGGATCATTGTCATGCTGAAAGACCCAGCCACGTTTCATCTTCAATGACCTTGCTGATGGAAGGAGGTTTGCACTCAAAATCTCACGATACATGGCCCTATTCATTCTTTCATGTACAGGGATCAGTCGTCCTGGTCCCTTTGCAGAGAAACGGCCCCAAAGCATGATGTTGCCACCCCCATCCTTCACAGTAGGTATGGTGTTCTTTGGATGCAACTCAGCATTCACTCTCCTCCAAACACGGCGAGTTGTGTTTCTACCAAACAGTTGTACTTTGGTTTCATCTGACCATATGACATTCTCCAATACTCTTCTGGAACATCGAAATGCTCTCTAGCAAACTTCAGACGGACCCGGATATGTACAGGCTTAAGCAGGGCGACACGTCTGGCACTGCAGGATCTGAGTCCCTGGCGGCGTAGTGTGTTACTGACGGTAGCCTTTGTTACGTTAGTCCCAGCTTTCTGCAGGTCATTCACTAGGTCCCCCCCTGTGGTTCTGGGATTTTTGCTCACCGTTCTTGTGATCATTTTGACCCCACAGGGTGAGATCTTGCATGCAGCCCCTGATGGAGGGAGATTATCAGTGGTCTTGTATGTCTTCCATTTTCTAATTATTGCTCCCACAGTTGATTTCTTCACACCAAGCTGCTTGCCTATTGCAGATTCAGTCTTCCCAGCCTGGTGCTGGTCTACAATTTTGTTTCTGGTGTCCTTCCACAGCTCTTTGGTCTTCACCATAGTGGAGTTTGGAGTGTGACTGTTTGAGGTTGTGGACAGGTGTCTTTTATACTGATAACAATGTCAAACAGGTGCCATTACTACAGGTAATGAGTGGAGGACAGAGGAGCCTCTTAAAGAAGAAGTTACAGGTCTGTGAGAGCCAGAAATCTTGCTTGTTTGTAGGTGACCAAATACTTATTTTCCAACCATAATTTGCAAATAAATTCTTAAAAATTCAGACAATGTGATTTTCTGGATTTGTTTTCTCATTTTGTCTCTCATAGTTGAGGTCTACCTATGATGACAATTACAGGCCTCTCATCTTTTTAAGTGGGGGAACTTGCACAATTGGTGGCTGACTAAATACTTTTTTCCCCTTTGTATGTTTAAGTCAGACCTTGTTAGTTGATAAAAAGAAAGGTATGGACGCTTTTCCCTCAAGAAAACCACAGGAGTAAAGCAGAATAAATATTGCTACATTGTTATACTGTGTATTTATGTTGTTATTACATGATAATAACATACATGCTACTGGTCACTTGTGCTAGTAAGACCACTATTCATAGGAGTGTACCAACAGACCAATGCCATCAACTCCTGGATGCATTTTTTTGTTTGGCAGCAGCCTGACATGCATAATGTTCCCAGATATTATCATCATACATTTTGTGGGAGTTTACTTTTGTTGATAAGGATGATGACCATGCATGCACAGTAGACCAACTCTTTTATACAGACTCTTAAAATGTGGTTTCCAAGTCTTGATCTCAGTAACTTCACTGCAGACAATCTACACAGACCGCTCTCTTTGGAGAGGAACAATGGCATATAACCATTGACTGTAATAGTTGTCAACCAAAAAGTGACCAGTATGAAAAACCTTGCAGGGACTGAATTCTGAAGTGTAATATGCAGAGTTCATTAGACCTATAGATGTTCTCATATTTACTAAAACCCCTTTAATCACATTTAAGAGGACCTTTCACCACCTCCAGGTATAAAAGTTCTTAGCATAATAGGTCCCGCTCCACTGATTCCAGCACAGTTGGAATTTTCTCTCTAGCCCCCACCATTACAGAGCAACAAGCGCGGTTAATTTTGGTCCCTGATTTGCTATTTAGACTCGAAGCTGCAGAAGTGGAGCGAATCGAAGCTGCAGAAGTGGAGTTCAATCCGAATTTCAGGAAATATTCGATTCGCATCGAATCGTAATTTCCTCATGCTTCGTGGTAACGATTTGCATTTAGTTCAAAATGACTGCTGTACATATTAGGACATGGGGAAAGGAACTCTGGGAACACGGGGTCACCCACAATGCCATGCGTGCAGCCAATCAGCAGCCAGCCCTGTGATATCACATCCCTTTAACCCCTTCGTGAGCACACACGGCATGTTTGACCGCTGCATCCAAGGTGTTAAATCCCCCGATCGGTTATGGAGCAGGGTGTTAGCTGTAACTGACACCTAATAAACTGCTCCATAATAGATCGGGGGTTTTATCACCTTGCATGCCGTGGTCAAACAAGACCGCGGCATCCAAGGGGTTTCGCCATTTTGATGCCCACCCACCTCTGCTCTCTGCAGTCAATAAATAGCTGATTTTGTTACGTGTTTCGCCACGATTTAATTCGGATCGAATAGAATCGTATCGCGAAATTCATCAAAGTTGCCGAATCGAATTTTTTAATACTTCGATCCTCTCTATCTGTAATGTCAGAAGGGCGGAGTCACAAGGGGGTGTGATTCAGAGCTCCAATCAGAGGCAGCCAGTGTCAGAGCTCAGAATCACACCCCTTGTCTGCTCCTGCCTGACACCGCTTTCCTGACAGTACATGAGAGATGTCAGGAAAGAAGAATATCTTCCTTTGTGTACAGTGTATCAGAGACATCAGGGAAAAAGGTTAGCACCCACTCGGAGAACGCAAACGAATTTATATGTGACCTTCCAGGGGCCATATCTTTTGAAGGGGTGGACAAATTTAAATAAAAGTAAAAGCAAAAAAAAAAACACCCCAAATTGATGAAATGTCATTATATCATTTAGCATTTTGTACTTGGTAAATGCACCCTCTCTTCTACAGAAATCTAGAATACAATTAATGTTGGCTGGTGTAGACAATGCAGCATAATTCACACTGTAGCAGGCGGCAGCACAAGAATGCCTACATTACAATACAAACAACCTCCTCTCAGCATTCAGATTTGGAAGGGGGAGGTGAAAGGCAGACAGTGCACCAAGGCTCAGCAAAGCAAACAGTGAAATGTGTTTTACCAAAAACTGAGCTCAAGGTCTTATGTGAAAAATAACAATGGCAGGAACCAATTATTGCATAAAATCCATCTACAATATCAGAGCATTAGAGTCACATTGTATTAGGAAATTAGGTCCCATGGAATTTGAAGAACGGGAACCATTCAAACACAACTTGTCTGGTAATTTTTTGCCTTTACTGGTAGTACAATTTTAGATTAATAGACAATATTTTTTATTTGTGGTTCTGCCTATTTCTAAATACACCTTGTTACATTGTCAAGAGCCTGATTGACTCCACTTAAAGGGAACCAGTCATCTGATTTGGGGTCCCTAGACAGGCTGCTGAGTGTTAGGGATAAACTCAATCCCTTCCATCTTTCAGGTACTGAATTTTATTACTTTTAGTCCACTGGATATGAGTCCTGGATCATTTTCTGCAGCTTCTGGTGCCTGCGCACTGCTTCATTGACGCTGAGTACAGTGAACCTTCAGTGCACCAGAACAATGAAGAGGAGAGTCGGGAATTTGTCTCCAGTGAATCAAAAGTAAGAAACTCAATAACTGAGCAAGAGATGGGACTGAGCTGACCAGTTATCAACAGTGTAACGCCAAACGTGGTGATAGGTTCTCTTTAAGGTGCTTTCACACTACCATTATTACAGTCTGTTGCTCTCCTCCATCATAGGATCAGGGCAACAGCCTTTAACAGCAATAAGGTGACTGATGCAGGTGGAACACCACCCGTGTGCATTCATTTAAATGTTAAAAAAAAAAAAAAAAAAAATAGAAGCTTTCTTGTCATATATTTGATATAAGAGTGAATGGAAATGGAGGGGGCTCCGTCTGAATCTATCACTCTACCGCCGTTAAAGTCTGTTGCTCTCATCGTATGACAGGTGAGAGCAATGCACTATAAAAACTGTAATTTGAACTTACCCTTAAAGATGACATGGAAGCTATCTGACATGTCTGTCTGTTTCCTGGAATGAAACAACAATTCTGGAGCAACTTTAACTTGTAAGCTTCCTTCTGCCATTAGGATGATTGTTCACACGTACTAACAAGTGAGTGCTCAGGCTGAATATAGGACATGTCGGGAATACTTATGTATTTCATATACTTAAAGTGCAGTGGAAATACTTTTCCAAACATTGCACAGATATAAATTGCTCACAAAAAGACCAAAAATGACTGCACTCATCTAACAGGTTTTAGCTATTAATCCTACGCATAATAGAAATAGCTAAACTGTGTGTGGTCACTAAGCCAAAAATATTAGCAACTCTGCAAAATATCAGAAGAGCAGTAAATGGGATAACAGATTGGCGAGGAAGTAATAAACAAGAATAATCCACGTTAAGCAACTATTTTAGTAGTTTAAGGATATAATAAGTTAATATAGTAGTAATAAGGTACTAAAAGAGTTAATAGGTTACCAATGACTACTACAGATTAAGCTGTTTGTCTGCTTAGTGTTCCTCTACAGTGACTGTACAATCTATTTACTAAAATAAAGCAATATAGCCCCTTTATAATTAAGGCTCATAGGGGTCTTTCCTGGTGCGAGAATATTTCCAGTATAATCCTGAAATTGATCAGTGACCATTTCTATTACGTGAAATATTATAATTAAAGGGGTTGTCCAGGAGGGAATGTTTTTTTTGGCCAAGGGCTCAGAGTAGGTAAAGAAGAAAAAAAAAAAATCATCTCACCAATTCCCCAGCCATTCCTGTTCCAAGGCTCAACGGGTCTAGGTTGGACTCTGCTCACCACACAGGAAAGGCAGGAAATCCACAGTCACTGGCTGAGGTGGGTTACCAATGTGCAAAATGATTGACTGTACTGTGTGTTGAGATTGGACCAGTAAGGGACCTGGTAAGCATCAGATCCACATTGGGAAATTAATGAGGTGAAAATCGCTTCTTGTATTCTTTTAACTCTCTCTGGACCTTATCTTAAAACTGTTTCCCACTAGATAACCCCTTTAATTTTCAGTGTGTGCACTAAAGGACTTTTTCATCCACCAACGGACAATGCGGTCAATGAGGTCCACCAAGCTCTGTCTGTAATCGCTATTTTAGAGGTCTGGTTCTCCATGGCACTCCGGTGTAGTGTGAACCTAGCATAACTTGAGTGTTATATGCAGGACTTTTACTTCCGTTACAAAAGTAACCAAACATAACGGAAGAAAGCTTGGGTCATGTTTAAATTAGTGTCAATGGGAACGGACACAGAATCAGTCTCTGCCTGTTCTCTGCAACAGTTTAATGTCCGTTGCAGTCATCCTATGATGGAAGACAGCAACGGACATTAACGACGGTAGTGTGATCCCAGCCTTAAGAGAACCTGTTTTCTGCTAAAAGAAAGTACAATAGGTTAATAAAGTATATTACAAAAAAGTTCAGCAAACCCCTTCCTATACAATAGCAAAAAATAGTGACACTTACACTTGAACACAAACTGAAATATTACGTGAATATGATATCAAATGATCTTTGCTTTCTCTGGACTTTGGACAGCCTAAATGAAAGACATAACATTTCTAAAGAAAATCCAACATCTGGTATTTGACTAACTAAATATGACTACATGTCCATTAATATGTGAACCCAACAATGCATGCATAGACCTTTAGCAGAATTTGTGAATATAAAACACAAAAAAGGTACAAAAATACACAACTAAATCAATAAAGTAAGAAAATATTTGTCAATTATTAACCATGTAACCATGCTACGTAATGTGAGCTGTTTTTACTCAGGTTACTGTCAAATGTGAGAGCAGCCACTGCTACATGTATTATGTATTCTGGTACATTCTAGTGAGTCCAGTCTTCTTATTCCCAAAAAAATCAAAGGGTCCCTCAAAATCATATTCTTCAGTTCCCTAAATAAGGTTTCTTATTCATATGGCTGCTGCAAAGGAAACGGCTGGCAAAAGACAGGAAAGGCAAAAGACAGCAGTGTCAATAATGATGTAAAAAATAAAATATAGATTTATAATTAGTAAAAAAAAAATATGAAAATTATGGATAAAGTGTTTTGTTTTTGTTTTGTTTTTTTTCAAGATTTTTATATTTTATATCCTCTATTCTAAGGACAGGTCATCAATATCAGATTGCTGAAGGTCTAAGTTCTTGCACCTGTCAATTTGCTGTTTAAAGAAGCTGTGATCCTGTGGCAAGCACTGCGGCCTTTTGTTAGTGACTGTCACATGTTCATGAGTGGTGCTTCTGCAGCTTAGTCACATTCAACTGAATACCAGGCCCAGTGGCTGAACTCTATGGCCCCATGAATCAGCTGATCATCGAGGGTCCTAGGAGTAGGATCCCTACGATCTGAATTAAAAAAAAACAAAAAAAAAAACAATTGTTTATTATACATGCTATAAACATAGAAAGTTGGATACAAGACCTTTTTAACAATATGTAAATAAAATACTGCAGGAGTTCTATCATGAGGGGAATCTGTAAAGTCAGTTTTGCTGGAGTCTACGTTGCTGCAATTTTCCCCAAATGTATCAAATGTTACATAAATTTAGAGCATTTCTGTCCCAAAGGTTATTCTGCTTTCTATACCACCTCTTCACCTACTGGCATGAAATTATGACAAATTTCTGACTTTTAAGGGTGTACATCAGCTTGCAATGTCAATCTAGTTAACTTTTACACTCGCTTTTTAAAAGTGAAGTGAATGGTATAAAAGTGCTAAATGTTAATTGCAAAATGCAACATTTTGTGTTCAAGTATGGCCAAGAAAACTAGCAAAATCCTACTTTGCAACTCCAGGATTCTGGAGTGTGGGGCTTGAAAAATTCCCCTCATACTATGGTTACAACTTGACCCTGGTCTAAATGGTGGTGCAGCTTTGGTGGAATGTTGCACATCTAGTTGTGACAAAATTTTCTGACTTACTACACGAGGGTGTCCATTTTCAGAAAAAGGGGATGGTGCTTAAATGTGCCAAAATTGTGTTGTAAAACTCTGGCTCAAAATAAGCCAGCTAAAAGCTAGTATAAATGAAGACTAGCCAGCTGAATTTACTATTAGTAAATTTGGGCCACCTTTTTAACCTATGCAAATAGGAAGACATTTAAGATATCTATAAGCAAATCCAAAAGATATTGTGGGTATTGTGCAAAGTCCACCCAAACTATTGACTACGAACACAGATAAAGCTCATAGATTTTATTTTCAGAGCCAGTTTTCCTTGAAAGCGTGAAGGCCAAACAAGCTGTCAATTTTTATTATGGAAGTCAGAAACAAAAAGTAGCTGCATAATACTGTACATCTATAGAGGTAAAAATCAGCAAACAAAACAGTAAGAAATCCAATAGTTAGGAACTAAAAAGGAGAAATTGGACAGAAAAATAAGGCAGAAGGTCAAGGTTAAATCTTCTGGAATCAAGGTGTGCCGCAAAGGCAGAAATGATAAAGTCTAGGAGCGCAGGCTATACATGGCGCTGAAGTGAATGGTCTGCCCTTGAACGCTATATAGATAAACTATAGCACACACTATAACTCCACATAGAAGGAGACATCTCAGGTAAGTAAGGTGTATGCTACTGTACTGGAAAGTACATTCTTATTGCTCACTAACTTTTGGTGCACAGTTATTGCCTTGAGCATATTTGTGGAGCGTAGAAAACTGTGTGGACACCGATTTACAATAACTGCAATGGGCTGGAGCTTTTAACCAAAATGTGCAATCTTTTAAACACCAGAAAACTGGTGTAAAGTCATTGATATAATTCCGCTTATGTGGTTTATGAACCTTGTACGAGAGCACTGTAAGATGTGATTTTTGCTCTTATTCTCATTTTTTATGCTTGCATTTTTCGAGATCTGGAATTACTTTGGAAAGCAGCTCTACCATCAGTTTATTAGCACTTAGTGTTATGTTATTTTAGGTTGTTGCTGCTTCTTAAATATTCTAGGTAGCTAGTAACTGGTTACAGATTTAGAGCTCACTTCAGGACCGGGATATTTTCCCTGTGTAGGCAGGCAGAGGGAAGATTGTGGAGGGAAGATACCTCCCACTAAGGTGGTTCCTCTCCACTAGATAATGGACTGGAATCTATATCCGGGGTTTTGGGTGTGATTACAGACCCGGGCTCAAAGCTCTAGTCCTGGGTTTTGTTAGAGCCAAGTTGAAGCCTTAACGCTGACCAGGTAGGAAGGTGTCTCGCTCTCTCCCCCTTTTCTGATGGTGGTTCTGAGCCACAAACACACTGCCTATGTAGAGGACAGAAAGTGGAGACAAAACTGCCAACTTGGTGAGCCTGCTGGACTGTTTTCTGTCTTAGACTATTTTGTGTTGCTGGACTTTCTACCACCTGGCTGAAACAAGCCATTATGTTTTGTGTCGCCTTATGCTGCTGAAAGCCATTTATGTTATGGTCTCTGTGAACTCCGCCTAATAAAGCACTAGTGTGAACTTGCACACACTAATCCAGTGTCTTACTTGCCTGGTAACCAGCCCCTGGAAGGTCCCGCATTGATACCTGGTTCAGGACTGGACATATTTTCAGGTTTTTTCCTACATTCAGTTTTTCACATTTTGTGTTTTTTTGCTACCAACATTATTTTTTAATAGTTTTCCCTCTTCCATATGGTAATTTTTATGTTGGTGAGAATTGTTGTGTCGCTGGGGGTGGGGCTAGAACCTGTGTTGTGGGAGTGGTAGTGGCATTTTCCTTTAAACTCCTTGTGCTGATACATTAGCCCCAGTTACAGGAGGAAAGCAGCCTCCTACAGTATATACGATAGAGCTGATCGGATCCCTAACAGCTCACACAGTTCCTATCCCCAACTAGTCATGAGGCAGCTCCCATAGCTGTGCATCGGATAGCAAGCGATCGGGAAGGTAAAAAAAAAAAAAAAATGCCCCTGCCTTCCCTGTGGGAGGTCCGGGTGTAGTAACAGCCAGCATCCCAATCTTACAGCTGCATGGTTTTGCGCAGCTGCTTAAGTGTGCAAGGACGTGTATATATACATCCTTGCAGGGTTGGCGTGGACTGAGTGGATGTATATATTCAATAGGCAGTCCAGAACTAGTTAAATAACACCATTATGTTGCAGATATTCCCAGTAACCATTCAACCAGAGACTAAAATATACTGGAAATGATTTTGGATCATCCTGCAGAATTATTGCATACAGGAAAGGAACTTAAACCCTCCAACAACATTGATAATGTTATGGATACTACTCATGTAACACTTATAAGAAGGAAGATATAAATTATTACTACTTATAGGATGAGTATCAGTGGTTTCAGCACCAAATACAGTGACAGAAAAGGACAATTTAGAGTGAGCACACACAAAGTTCTGCACCCTATGAAATATAGCACAAACCCCCATTGATAACTTTTGGAGGCAAAATTGGGGCGTTTCCCACAGCAATAACAATGGTAGTAATACCAGGGACACTCACACATCAGAAATATATACAAGACATCCTGCAGCCATTGTTGGCTCGAATGGCAGGGCTTCCGATTGGCATTTTTCAGCAGGATAATGCTCACCCACACACAGTAACCATTTCCCAGGAATGTCTCCGCCATATTGCAACACTTCCTTGGCCTGCTAAATCATTAGATTTATTGCCAATTGAGCATTTATGGGACCAGGTGGGAAGCCAGCTTTGGCACCCAATGAGTGTGCAGGATCTACAGATCCATCTATGGGCAAATGTGCTGCAGAAAAATATATGGAGCCTGTATGCCTCCTCCTGTATCTCATCTTTTATCCCGGCTAGAGGAAGCCTATTCGGGTTATAGAGCCTCTGATCAATTGTACAGTCTTCCCCAATAAACTCCTTTCACTCTAATACAGTAATCACTTCCATATATCATCACTACATGCACACATAAGGCTTCATTCCATTTCAACAACTCCTTGGTGTGTTTTTGTTTGTCAATAAATGTATTTCTATGAAGATAAAATGCCAGTACTGAGCTGCGCTTTGGAGGCCTTATCATTTATTACATTAAAATTTCTGCTGAAACACTCTTCTCAGTCTGGAATTTTATTGATTTTAAACACAGAAATACAACAGTATGTGGGAAGAGAGTACAATAACACTGTGAATTAATAATGGCCCAGGATTTTAAAGTGACATTACAGTTTAAAGCTTGGAATACCAGAGAGTAGTGGTATTTGCAATTCCCGAATCCTTAAATGATTTTGCTAAGGAAACTTAAATATACTTAGAGAACTTTTCACCACCTTCACCAATTCTAGTTCTTAGTATCTGTTAATAGACGCCCTCTACCGACTCCAGCACAGTTGGAATTTTCTCTAGCCCCCACCATTCCTGAACAACAAGCACAGTTAGGCACCATAACTGCACTAATTGCTCGGGAATGGTGGGGGGATAGAGTAAAAATTCCAACTGTACCAGAATCAGTGGAGCTGCAGTTATTAAATGATGTGAAGAACTGGACTTGTTGAAGGTGGCGAAAGGTTCTCATTAACCACTTCGACCACCCATTAGGTTTTTACATCCGGAAGGTGGTTGTCTAGTTCTGCAAGGACATACCAGTACGTCCAAGCAGAACTCAGCAGCTGCACGATGAAACTGGAAGCCGGCTGTAACTTCAGCCGGAGCTCACAGAGAGAAGACAGGGAAGGTTTATTACTTTTCCTGCCTTCCCGATCACTGTGTATACATCGCTCAATAAGCACAGCGCTATGGGCGCTGCCATCTTGCAGCTACCCTCTGACCCGGCGGTCACGTGATCCGCCGGGATCAGCGTCTGTAAGAGCTGCTGGGTCCTATAGGACTCAGATCAGCTCTATAGTTATGTGTAAGTAACGTGCAGGAGGCTGTATTCCTCCTGCAACTGGGGCTAAATGTACCATCCCCAGTTACAGGGGAAATCAGCCTCCCCAACAAAAAAAAAAAAAAAAAAAGTGATCAGATGTCCTCAAAGGTCTATTATGACCTTATGGGGACACAAAGTAAATAAAATAATGCGCCAATAAAAAACTCTTATTAAAGGTTATAGCCCCAACCCCGACGACACCATACAAAATAAAAATTACAGTAATGGAGAGTAAAAACTATTTTATAAAGTTTTTTTAGTAGCACTTTGTGTTATTAAATAAAAAAAAAAAATGAAAAGTGAAAAACAGGCACGTTTTCCCTCCTCTTTTGTTTATATTTTCCCGGATATAAAAAAAAAAAAGTGAAAACACATGCAAAAATAAAAACATACAAATAAAACCCTATGTGTCACCAAAAAAAAAAGACACAAATGTTATAGCCCTCCAAAACCGCATATACAAAAAAACTTGAAAATGTGCCCGGTCTGGAAGGGGGGGGTAAAGCATCTGGTATGTAAGTGGTTAAAAAAAACAAAAAAGTGTGGCCTGCCTCAATCAGTGATAGCCGGTGGCACCATCTACTAAGTGTGTGTGTGTTGAACATCAGGAAATGGAGAGCAGCAGGGACCTGGGCAGCCTATGAACCAGGACAGTGGTGGAATCAGTGAGAGACAAGTATCCCTTTTTATATATTTCTAGTCAGGTATCCCACCACTGCACAAACATCTATGGGGAAAGCAGGTAAGCTACTGGGAGATGAAATTCCCTACCCCCTCTCTGCCAGAACTCCATCCCTTTTAATTGTTCTATTCTAATTTATATGGTCACATTTCTATGAACAAGAAATAAACTGATGGATAACTATAGTGAACTGCTAGGCTAAAAACCATTAATAGCCAGATAATACAGAAGAAGTACAGCTAATCCAATGACAATGCCATACACTGGTAACACTGGCAATAGCAACTGACTGTGACCACTTGACCAGCTGACGTCAGAAAAGTACTAGTCACAACACAGCAGTTTTTAGCAATAGCCTGAGTTAAATGCCAGGTGTATAGAAATAGGAGAGTGAATCAGCGAGATACTGCGCAGCAGCTGCTACCTTCTTAATATAAAGGTACCAGATATAAATCTCATGACCAGACACAGCATTAACACTTGCTGCAGCCTACTTTTCCTTATTGCTTACTACTGCCATAGATAGGATAATAAATCCCCCTCCACTGTGTTTTTCTCACACTCTGCAAACAGATATTGCTAGGTTAATTTGGAATTTAGATTTTGAGCCACAGGGACTAATGGAAGTGATGGCAATCTATGTAATACTCATATATAAATGAGGAAAATTAAATATTTAGACACGAAAAGATTATACTGGTGAACTCTAACCTTGGCAGACCACTGTTTTCCAGAAGGAATTGACTTAAACCCCTCAGCCCATCATCCTGACCAGATTCCCCTTTAAAGAGGACCTGTCACCAGCTCTGAAAAGCCTAAAGACATATATGTTTGGAACAGCTGAACGAATTTGGACAAATTGGGTGACAGTGCCTATCAGATGTAAGTCCTGTTTACTGTTGATACAAATTAGGATATACTTCGGGGTAGGGGGCCTCAGTGTGCTGCAAGTCTTGCAGTTTACCACCTACTTGGTCAGTATAATTTTCATGAATAATAAAAGGGCTTATATCTTTGGAATGGCTGAACAGATGTGGATAAACAAAACATCATGAACATTGATTTTCGTCATTGAGCTTTGCAAACACTGTGACTGGTCCTCTTCAAAAACACACTTGTACAAAGAGGATCTTTCACCACCTCCAAAAAGTGTAGCTCTTTGCCAAAATCAGTGGGGCAGCAGGCAGGGCTGTAGAGTTGGAGTCTCGACCAGTTTTGGGTGGACAGACTAAAGTTAATGACTATTCAAAAAAACTTAAAAAAAAAAAATTATATTAAATTATATAATGATTGATATTGTATAATAAACTAGATGTATAGTTGTTACATATTTACTTTCAAAGGAATTCAGAATTAGGCCTGGTTCACATCTGCGTTAGGGTTTCCGTTCGGGCAGTCCGCTTGGGGACCCCCCGAACGGAAACCTATATGCATAAAACGCGGTTTCCCTGGGAAACCACACGGACCCCATTATAGTCTATAGACTATAATGGGGTCTGTGTTGTTTCCGGACTAAGCAAACAGAGAAAAGCTCTGCAAGTAGCACTTTCCTCTCTGCATGTTTCGAGCGGAAACCACACAGACCCCATTATAGTCTATGCCATACGCTATAATGGGGTCCGTGTGGTTTCCCAGGGAAACCGCTTTTTATGCGTATAGATTTCTGTTCAGGGGGGGGGGTCTCCAAGCGGACTCCCCTAACGGAAACCCGAATGAAGATGTGAACTGGCCCTTAGAGGAGCTTTATGCTTCTGACTGACTATGGCAGTCAATTATTTATGAAGGAGTCGGAGCAGGAGTCAAAGTAAGAGTTGTTGGTTTGGCCTACAAACTCCTCAGGCCTTGACTGCTTGCATGGATAGAACTGTACACTCTCTGCTTATAGTCTCCTCACACCCTGCTGTACTGTGAACCTTAGCCATACAATTATGATGAGTTTACTGTATATTCCAAAATGCAAGAACTGCGCGACCCAATATATTGTATATCAATTTTTAAGGAGCCGCTTTAAAACAATGGCTTTTGTGATACCAAACAAAATAGTAGGTGGGTACAAGGGTTTTTATCTGAAAAACATGGTCAACTAAAACGCATTGGGCAGTAAACCTATACTAAAAGGTCAAGAAAATAGGTCACTTAAATATTAACTTTGTATTGTAAGAAAAGGTGCCACATTTTAACCCGTGCACATAATCATTAGCCCTCTGCAGAAGACCACGCTAGGCGGTAAAGTTATGAAGTGCTGAAAACAACTTAGTCAGCGAGCCGCTATACGGGAACAGAGACAACAGATAAAACATTTAGCTCCTAACCATGCAGAAAGGTCACATCTTTTAGTGGAACATAATTCAAGGTTTCGTCCCAGAATCTTCGCAACGGCGCTTGTACAAGTCAGCTGAACACAGACATAATAAATGCTTTGTCAAGCTGCTGTTCTTGTAGGTTACTGCAGTTTGTGTGCTAAAAGTATCATTTATAAATCCACCGTGCTATATTTTATAAGATGTAAAAAGAAAAAAAACAGGGCAGATTTATTAATGCTGTTAAGGGTTCATTTGGGTCAGAGTTTTCTGTAGTAAATACACTGAAAAATATGGCATTTGTGCAAAGGACCATATTTAGGAAAAATTGTCCATTTTTTTTTCGCTGGAAACAAAGTCCTGCATGTCCGACTTTGTTTCCGGCGAAAAAAAACTGGATTTGCGGCACAGAGGGCGTAAGCGCACACCCGCGCATTGCTTTAAAAACTCATTCAAATGAATCGGTTTTTAAGCAGTGCGTCGCTAACCTTTCGCTATCCAGTGCCTATACAGTTTCCCGAGAGTTTCAGGCGCATTCGCGGTGGACGGACTCCGGTGCAAGTGTGAAACCACACTAAACTGGTAAATGATGCAAAAAAACATGAGTTGGTGGAGATAGTGAAAAGTCCTCTTTAACAACAGAGATGAATCTGGCATATGCAGGAATTTATTATGTGCAAAATCTACCTTGGAGAGGTCAGTTTGATAATTTGTTCATCCAAAATCCAACACAATAATTAAGTCACTGCTACACCTAGATACTCTAGGTTCACACTTGTGTCAGGGGTCCACCGTATTGATCTGTCGGAGGATCAGAACAACGGACAAAAGGACGGCTAAAATGGTGGACACATACGGAGCCTGGCAGACCATGTTGACTATAATGAAGTGAATGGGAGCGCTATTCACAATCAGTTACGCGTACATTCAGCTTAGCTGCAGTCAGGCTGAATGTGCAGCTGGGGGAAAGGACCCCTCGTTCTCGGCATCAGTGGGGGTCCCAGTGGTCAGATCCCCACCAATCAGGTATTTATCCTCTATCCTATGGGTAGAAGATAAATACTTTTCGTGACATAACTCCTTTAGGCCGGGGCCCCTTGTTGCGAAAACATGGATTCTGGCCAATCCCATCCAGACATTGCAGAAAAAAATCTGCAGTGTTTTTTTTCCCCGCAGCTCACTATGTGAGGCCTTAGCCTAAAGGGGTTTTCCCATAAACGTAACCATACCTAAATTTGTAGATAATTAAAAGTTAAACATTTTTGCAAACATAAATAATTAAAAATTTTGCAGAGTTTTAAAGATCTTTTCTAACCACCTGGTTATCTTCTTCTTCAGGAACAAAGAAACAGCAAGGAACAGTGCACGCACAAGAAAATAACCCGGCCACAATAAGGAAATTATGGCTGAGTTTTTGACAAGTGCCAGGCCACAGACAGTTCCTGCATTCATGGTTGTAAGGCCACAGGCAACTTATCAAGACAAAAGATGTCACCACTAAGATGGCCAGAGAAAATGTTTTAACTGTACAATTTTTTTAATTCATTATATTTGCAAAATTATTTTACTTTTAGGGTAAGTCCATACAACAGTGGGACCCACCATGTCAAATCCACCACAGAAATCATTCTACCATAACCAGAAAGATTTCCTACTCCCATTCACTTCAGTGATTGGGCAAAACCCTTCTTTTTTCCCCACTTGCTGACTTTTTTGGACTAATGGAAAATGAAGAATGTGCCTCCCATTGAAATGAATTTTGCACTGGATTCCGCCATAAAAATTCTGCAGAGTGAACTTACCCTTAATTGTGTATACATTTAAATATGGTTGTTAATGGGACATACTCTCTAATATGAAATTTGTATAAGATAAATTTATCGACCTTACAGAGTCTAAGTAGTGGAGGCATCCTGGTCAAATATAGAAAGAATAGGAAGGTGAAGCCTTGATTTATTTATCAAATTCCAGCTTTAAGCCCCATGTCCATGACCGTGTGCAGTCTATAGGGTAGTGAAAACAGAATGGATGGCACACGGATTGGTAACCGTGTGCTGTCCATGATTATCACTGACCCATACACCTGACAGAAAGGACATAGCCTCAAAAACAGAAAGGTATAGGACCTGTTCCATATTTTGTGGCTCTTTTCTATGGCCCAGACAAACAGCCGCAAAAACTACGGATGTGTGTATGGGCCCATAATAAGTCTGTGTATTATCCACAATTGTAGATCTTGATTTGCGGATACTATACTGAAATAAAGTATGGTTGTGCCCATGGTTGGCCAATTTTTAAGTGAAAAAATTTGTGCACCCTTTATTAAAAAAAAAAAAAATATATATATATATATATATATATATATATATATATATATATAAAGGGTTTGACAAGTCTTTGAGACATATCAAATGTTTTGATCATTGGGCTCTGGATGCAGAGATCCCCACCGATCAGCTGAGTTCCTCTTTGAACAGCTTATCAGAAGGTCTATGAATCTGCTCTTTAAGCTCTCTGCGGGTGTTTTAGTGATCGGTGAGAGACTCCACACCCCGACCCCTACTCTTTAATTAAAATTTCACAAAATATTAGTTTTACCTTTAAATCAATATAGACACTTATGCAACAGATTTATGGCCATCAAACATCTTCTGACCTTGAAAAACCTTTCAAAGAGACTATGGAATAAGGATTACTAAGGAATATTTTATGATCTGACATAACGCCTTAATTGTTGGGCCTTGTGGCAACATAATTCTTTCCATGCACCTTCGTAAAGTTGACAACTATGTTTCTATTTAATAGTAGTAATGGGCTCTCATCCATCCAAAACAGAACATGTATTTCAGATCTACCGTCACTTTTTTTTCTGTAAAGAAAAGCGTACAAATGGTAAAATAGAGGAAACCTAGAGTAGCGATACCTTCATATAAACAAGGGGTTGTAATCTGTCAATATCCATCAGGATGTAGTGATACTTAGCATGCCGCCATCTAAAGACTTTGACCCACACTCTGTAGTTCCACCTTTTATGCTAAATTTTACTCAAAAACGTATTTTATCTGCTGTACGACATAAACCATTTATAGCTGCATTTAGTGACATCTGCACCATTCACAGCAATTTGTAAAAACACAATGAGAAGTGTACACAGCTTACTGCTCGGCCAGGATTTACACATCTATAAAATCATTTATGAAGTCACATCTCTAGTCCACATATACTCTGGGGTAGCAAAACTGCTGTAAATTAATAAGGTTACATTCACACTGTCGTTGTTTAGTCCATTGTTCTGATCCGTTATAGCTTTCTTCTATACCGATTCATTTCTGTCCATGCAGGACAATTTTTTTTTATATTTTTAAAAATAACAGTCAATGATGACTGATGCAGAAAGAATGTGATCTGTCTGCATCCTTCATTCTGTTAGTTTTTCACTCCGTTGTTCTGATCCAATGACGGATCAGAACAATGGACTAAACGCCTTCCATTAGGAAACCTAAAATAGTAGTATTATATGTTGTGACAAATTTATTAAGGAAAACTAACACAGCCATAAAATTGTTGCAACATATCAATAAATAGGCCTAGCATGAACACAAACACTGGTTAAA
This sequence comes from Leptodactylus fallax, assembly GCA_947044405.1. Classification (NCBI taxonomy): domain Eukaryota; kingdom Metazoa; phylum Chordata; class Amphibia; order Anura; family Leptodactylidae; genus Leptodactylus; species Leptodactylus fallax. The sequence continues at coordinate 138,150 of CAMRHE010000161.1, forward strand.
ATTAAACCACATATAATAAATGTCAACCATTAAAGCCAATAGTAAGAGTGTACCAAATACAGAGCAATGTACTAAAATACTCACACTTTACCTATGTGACATAATGTCAACAACAAGAATTTTTTTTTACAGCAAAAATCCTAAATTTTATCCAAAATACAAATTCCTAAGTACATTGGCTACCTGGCATCTGCCATTTATCAAGGCCTAAGCAAAACAAAATTTTAATGGAAAGTCCTTAAAAGAGAATAAAAGTTTCTAGTGTTATAGCAAAGACCACATTAACCATTTACAAGAATTAGGGCTGTACAATGAATCAAATTAATTAATTAGACATTTCAATAAATCATGATTCTGATTTTCCCCAGAATTCTGAAATCGCTGTTAGCCTTGCCACAGAGTCTGATAAATTCCAAGCCGACTTTGTTCTCCGCTGCAAACTACGATTAACAGTTGTTCACTGTAGTCCGTAGTTGGGCGATAGGGTGAGGAAACCTGCATTAAAAATATCTGACTCCATCTCTGTGTCAACTTATGCTTCGTTCACACCTGCGCTTACGCCCTTTTTTTTCGTCGGACACGAAGTCCTGCGTGTCCGACTTTGTTTCCGACGAAAAAAAAAAAGGATTCACAGCGCAGAGGGTGTAAGCGCACACCCGCGCACTGCTTTAAAAACCAATTCAAATGAATGGGTTTTTAACCAATGCGCCGCTGACCGGTCTGTATCCGACGCCAATCCAGTTCGCCGAGATTTTCACTGGATTGGCGACGGACGGACACCAAGCGCAGGTGTGAACCCACCCTAACTTAACTTTTTATTTAAGCAAAAACAGAAAAATTGAGAATCTGCCATAAGATTTGAAAAAAAAAAATATATTTTTTTTTAGGGAAAAATAAATAAATAAATTGCCCAGCCCTAACATGAACCCAACCATCCTGTTTACACCTGCTAAAGTTGGGTTCACACCTGCGTCGGAGTCTCCCTTGTAGACTGTCGCACAGTCCTCCGAAAATCGGCTGAGAAAAAAGTCCTGCAAGGAATACTTTTTTCTCAGCTGCTTTCAGTTTCAAAACGCTGGACATCTGATGGAATTCGTTATAAGTAAAGAGGTCCGCCAGGCTCCGTGTGTAACTGCAGTTGTAGTAGTCCAGCTATCTGTTGTCCGGGTTCCCCAACAAGAAAGAAAGTACAAGAAGTTATTTTCAGGGCTGTGGAGTCAGAGTCTTTGGCTTCAAAATAAAAATAATTTGTATATATATATATATATATATATATATATATATATATAAATAATATTATAGAATTAACTAGATGCATATACTGTTGTACAATTACTTTCATAGAAATTCTATAAGTGGCTTTTTTCATAACTTAGAGGAGCTTTCCTGTTTCTGTCTGACCATGGCTGTTAGCCATTTAGGAAGGAGTCTGAGGGGAAGTCAAGCTATGAAAAAATAGAGGGGTTAGAGTCAGTGGCTTGGCCTACCTGCTCCACAGCCCTGGTTATTTTGTTAGATCTTTTTAAAACCATAAAAATGTATCTACTGTATTACTATACATGTATTACCCTGCAAATACTCAGCTGTAGTTTATTTGGTTACTGTAGGCAGACAATGGCGTCAAATGTTACGCAATAAACCCTTTGGGCTGCTTCAGCTGTTTCCAGATGGAAGTGAAAATCTCACATCATAAGGTTTTTGACTTTTACCAAATTGCTTTTGGTTCCTTTAACCATTTAATTTCTTCAACATAAGTATTTCCAGGGGGTTTCTGGGACTTGTACATTGGTGGGCTGAACAGGCTTTCAATCAGCCTCAGGCACACAAGTTACTGTGCCTGGCATAGCAGGTTAATCCCATTTACTTGAATGAGACTGAGCTGTGGAAGGATCACATGACTGATGAGATGTAGACAGCCACTAAAAAGAGGTCACAACATTTACTCAAGTGCCGTAGCCCCTTCTAACAGCTAATCAGTTGGGTCCAGCACCCGGGCAATCTGATACTGATGAAGAATCTGAAGGATAGACCGTCAACATAAAAACACTAAATGATTAAATGTAACATCTAAACAAAATGGATGTAACTAGCTGGTTGAAGAGCTTACTCGAATTCTGCAGTCTATTTGCTGAATAACAAGCACAGTCCAATGTATATCGTAGGGATTATGCTCAATATTGCAGCTCAGCCACATTCCTTTGAATGGGGCTGAGCTGCTGCTGTACTATGTGACCAATGAACGTAACATTAGCAGCAGAGGGAAGAGGCCGCAGTTTCATCAAATAGTTGTTCAGCAGGGGTTTTGTTTGTTGGAAGTGATGAATGAAGGGATTGGGAACTGGTAAAATTTTTTTTTTTTTTTTTTACTATTCTTTTTTTATTTATTTTTTTTTAGTTTGGCTAAAACATGACTGGGCAACTCCTTAAAGGGCCTGTCTGCTCTGGTTACTTTATTTCAGCAAATCCTATTAGGGCATATGGAAGTAATATAAGAGGTCATCTAATCGCACAGCTCTTATTCTGGAGGACTGATGCAATACAAGGACTAATGTAGAGAAATTAATGCATTCACATGAAATGCATTGAAATTATATAAACATGACCGCTGAGGCCAATTAGGGACCTCAGCAGGGCAAAGGAAGAGGACCTGTGATATCAGAGGTATTGACATCGCATACCATTTGCTGATTGGCCTCAGTGGTCACGTGACTGCTGAGGCCAATCAGCGGAACTCCGGAAGAGACCCGGGAGAAGTCGCCCTGGGAGCACATCGGAGCATTGGGGACAGGTGAGTATGCATTTTTATTTTTTTTTCAATGCCTCTGGCTGATTTAAAAGGGGTGTCCATTTTTGCCTGGACAACCCCTTTAACCCAAGGATGCTACCGCAGCCAATTTGTTACAAGGAACCTCACACAAGGCAGATTTGTTGCAGAAAATTCAGTTCCATTCATCTGAATGGGATTGTTTCAGCGGTAAACACATGGAGTTCTTAGTTGCACTTAGTAATAGTTATACAAAGATCAAATCAAATTCTACAATAGCTACCTTGAGAGTGAAAGCAAAATACACAACTGATTGGTCAATTTCTCCTTATAATTTAATTGATATTAGGATATATTCACATGGCAGCTTTTGTAGAAGGCAATGTTCTACATCACAATCCTCCCCAAAAACCAGTCCCAATCTGCCTCCCTTTTCTGCCCACTTTTGTTGCTGTATCTGTGGAACCGCCACTGAAACCATGGCCCATGGCCTCATGCCCATAACCCCCATTGTATGAGGATAAACATGTGTGTAAACCCATGCCAGAAACCTGAGGCTCAGCTTTGACGTGGATTCCATAGGGAATTTTTGGAGCAGGTTCTTGAGGAAGAAGTCGTCCTCAAAATCCTCTCCAAAAGCCACCATGTGAACATACCCTTAACATAAGTGGTCTGATGTCCGGAGCTGTGGAATGACACAAGGTGCAAATACACGCTGAAATACAATAACAAATTCTAACAAATCTCTATACACTTCCGGAACAGTTAACCTCAAGTAATCTAAAGCAAGGAAGCGCAACAAATATAAACCCTTTGTATACCAGACAAGATGTTACAGTGTAAATTCTATAACTAATAAGTTAGCAACTAATTCTCTACAATGAGTATGAGGCTCAAAGTTTGTAAATTCTGTAATATAAAGAGAAGGAAAAAAAAAATAAATCAGTCTTCCTGTATTTACATAGTTATGTATGTTTGGTTAGGCTATGATCACAGCTGAGACAGAATCCGTCTAAATTCAAGAATGAAAAATTTATGCAAGTCCAATTTTTTGGCAATGTAAGGGAGAAAAAATTGGATACCCAACAGGTCCCATTGTAGTTAATGGTATTATTTGTTCATTAGGCAAATCCGTCTTAATTGTTAATCCGTTCTTCTAGACCTATGATGGAATAAAAGAACGGATTAAACGGCACAGATGTGAACGCCCCCTTATACAAAAGAGCCAGGTGCAGAGATGACAGAACAAACCTCCTCACCTTTATAGGTGCCAATATGGACATGGACCTGGAGCAAATTGTGTACCCCTCAAATGTTGCAGCCAAAATCAAGTCCACAGTTTAAAGACTGAAAACTTACAAATGCTTTAATTGACCCCTTACAGCGAAACAACATCCCTCCCCCACCCTTTAAATCAGCTTGTCAGCAAAAGCCAAGTTATAACTGATGGCGCTGGTAGGCATGCCCACGCCTGGACAGGTACCCACATAAATATATCAAGAAGTGATTGCTCGGTGGGACCAAGCATAACTAATAGCTGACAGACAGCAGCTCTCTACATATCTATGGGAGGGACGTGCATGATAAATGAGTATACATTACTCGCTCCCAAGAGGTTATACTGGGATACTGCAGATCCCATGTAGTAATGGACCCCCTGACAGCCCCCCTTAGCACCTGAGGGCGGAAATGAAGGATCACTATTATTTATTTTTCTTTCTTCTATAGCGCCAACCTATTCCGCAGCACTTTACAGATATGGTCACAGCTATAAACTCGTGTACATGTATACAGATGACATGTGCCATCTCTATCGCACACCCACCATCCTTCAGAAGATTCACTAATCACAGCTGATGCAACATATTGATCAATGTCACAATACGGTGTTTTATCTGGGCTACAGCGTGTTCCAGCGCACACTACCAGACATTTATCTACAGCTCAGAGATATTTTATAGACATCATTCACATTACTGACACTTTGTTACCTTAATCCCATCACAGCGCCATTATGAACAGGCAGATCCCCGATTTCTTTAGCCTTGACATACCGGGGTGTTCCCAATTTCCTAATCTATTATGGGAAGACCGTTTAGAAGTGCCCCACTTTAAGGGATCAGATTACACAGGGTAACTAGTGCAGGAGATTTTGGGTACGTAGTTCTTATAAGGGTGTAGATCAGTGAGCGTGGACGTGGACTGAGTTTTGAGGAGCAGATATGGGCGAGTATATGGGTATTAAATTTTACTTAGTGCATAAAAACCTGGTCCACAATAATAAGCGGTCATGTAGTATCATCCAGTCCTGCAGATAGCAACTCCAGAAGTCCGTACATACCAGTACATAGTCATCGCCATACACTAGTGATATCAGAAAGCCAATGGCACTCAGAGAACCGGTCTATACCAGCACACAGCTACCTGCCAGCAGCCACCATCGCCTCCGCCGCATGCACACTGGCTCCAAGTCCACTCATAAATGGGTCAAATAGGATTACAGTCATTTCTAATGCCATTTACTGAGGCATAATGTTATGTTATCCAGTGCTCAGACACCCAGTCACTGTATACACTACTATGGAGCAGCCCTGCTGACAATACGGCCCCTGAGGCTATGAATGGGTTAAGATGATTACGGACAGAGTGTTCCTTCTCACCTGAGCTGAGGGCGCTCTCCCTTCCCCCACCGCGGCGGGCAGGTGTCTCCTTCCCTCAGTCACAGGCACACGCTCCGTGCACAGGGCGGCATGAGGAGCACAGGAGATCCGCTCACACATAGACACGGCAGGCTGTGTGTGTGCTGAGCTGCAGCTGCTTCCTGGAGGCTGCGAGTGAGTGAGTGGAGAGAGAGAGAGAGCGAGCTCGGCCAGGCTGCACACACAGGACGGGAGGAGGAGGAGGAGGAGGCGGGGAGACATTGCATAACAGCCTCCTCGCCATTTGTCATCAGCATCTTGGGGGCCTTCCGCCCTGTGTCACCCTCCAGCCCGGGCAGGTGGACGTCGGATGGCAGCCTAGGTGCTTGCCTGCCATTACAGTGTCCATATTAGGACATCCTCAGATATCACAGTCAGACATCAGAGTAATGGTAGTTTACAACTCTGACACCTGATGTGTCTGACACCTGACTTCTGACACTCATCTCTGACTGAAGTCAGCTATCAAGACAAGTACAATGTCTTCTAGTGATAATATCTGCTGGCCAAGATGACTGACCTCTGACCGGTATCACTGCTCACACTCAGTAGAAGATACATTGTATAAGAGAAGCGCCCTGAGGTCTGATACCTGAGGTCTGATACCTGAGGTGTGATACCTGACTTCTGATGCTGGGCTCACATCTGCGCTTGCGTTACGTTCAGGGATTCCATTCCCCTCTCTTCATGCAAAATGCGGAGAGAAAAGTGCTGCAAGCAGGAGTTTTCTCTCTGCCTTTTTCCACCCTTTTCGGGCGGAAAACGAGTGGAAACGACATGGACCTCATTATAGTCTATGGGGTCTACGGGTTTCCTAAGGTAACCGCTTTTTTTATGCGGATTAGGTTTCTGTCCGTTTCCGAACTGAAACCCAAACGCAGGTGTGAACCTAGCCTGACTTAGTCAGAGATGAGAGTCAGAAATCATTTACAGTGGTGGAGATTTATCAATTAAAATGCTCCATAATTCTGGTATCATTTTCACCAAATAAATCTCTGACATGTCGTGCGCTACATTCATCAAGTGTTTTAAATACTTTTATGACTTGCACAAAAATGGTCTTGACCTACAACACTGTGCTCCAAAAAAACCCCAAGAACTTTTAGTTCAACTAATCTCTGGTAAGGGGTTGTTCACACTACCATTGGATGTCCGTTATGATAGTGTCCGTTAAAAAAATAAAAACGGACACCTATCATAACAGACATTAACGTACACCTAACTGATGTTAATGTATCCGGTTTTTTAACTGATCCATTTAATGGACACATTAGGTTCAGTTTTTGCTTCTGCTTTCTGAGCATGCGCAGAAAAAAAACAGACAATAATAACGGACGTTATTATCCGTTACTGTCTGTTAGCCATAGACATTAATGTTAAAAAATAATGGACACTTATTGTCCGTCATAAGTCCATTATTTTGAATGGACAGAAAAGTCCTACACCCCACGTTATTTTGTCCGCTAAAAAAAAACGGACATGTGACGGATTTGGTGAAAACAGACACTAACGGACCACAGATCAAATCCCATTGAAATCAAAGGGATTTTTAACGGATTTATGACAAATCTATTGGTGTTGGTTAACATTTTGTAATGGATGCTAACAAAGGACACTACTAACAGTAGTGTGAACGCCCCCTTAGATTACATAGTAGGCTAGGTTCACGTATGGCTGACCTGAACGACGGAGAGCTGTACTGCTAAAACAGTGGATACCTGCGGACACCCGCAAGCCCATAGACTATAATGTGGTCCGCCAGGTGTACGCCATTTTTATAATAAAACCAGTGCAGGACTTTTCTCTGACGATTTTTGCCAGTTTCTACGGCAGAGTACTACAACTGGTACCACACAGTTACACTAGGTTCACACGAACGTTCGGGTTTCCGTTCTTCGGGTCTGCTTGGATACCAGAAAAATGGAAAACCTATCCACTTAAAAAAAAACTTAATAGACTTAGGCTAAGACCCCACGTGGTGTCCCGCAGCAAAAAAGCGCTGCAGGAAAAGCCACGTTGGTAACGCATCGCGGTCCTTCCTGCAGCTTTTTGCAAAGAAATTTCGCAGAGGTTTCCCGCACCGCGTATTTTACCGCAAAGTGGGCATGGGATTTGCTAGAATCCCATCCACTTTGCTGTGACTGTAAAACGCCGCGTTTTTTTCCGAGGCGTTTACACTACGTGGGGCCAGGGCCTTAAATAGACTATAATGGTGTCCACTGGGTTTCCGCCTCTAAATCGGCAGAGAGCAAAGTCCTGCAACCATATTTTAAGAGGAATGAGGGACAGAGACCCTGAATGGTCCCTGAACGCTAGTGTGATTGCAGCCTTATGTAGTACACAACTGTGTGGCATGGCCAGTTTGATAAACATACTAAGCCACAGGTGTACAGGGCCTTGTGTTTGACACAAGACAGTGACACAAGGATGCACAAAAACATGAGGGGATTAAAAATAAAAAAACACAAAAAGAGGAAGAAGAAAAAAATCCCCACAAAGGGTTTGGTGCTGATGGAGGGATAGATGGTAATGCCGGGAGGCACTACAGGAGGCTCATCTATTGCCAGGAGGAGCTACCAGAGGGAGTGATGCGAGCAGGGCAGTTACTGTTAAACTGAACTGCATGCCACGGCTGCAATTGGTCAATCTGTAATGGTACCATTGTACGCCCCCCTGATCCTCAACAGTTATTGGTGCTATGTATAGCACCAATCACTGTCAAATGTTGGTTTACCTGCCGGCACAAATGCAATGATCCAAAGCAGCTATGGGAGGGCACAATTTTTTCCCAGACTTGGTCTCTGGATTGTCTGCGGTCACGGACAGCAGCAATCCACCAGACATGGTGACCTGTAAACACCACATCATACTGTTACGGATCATTATGCAAAGTCACTGGTTTCAGCGCTGTAACAGTACGACATGTGTTGTTAAGGGGTTAAATAACAGTAGTGTCAACCTAGCATAAATTACCTGCCTCAGATTTATGAAAGTGTCTGATGAGGTTTGATAAATATGGTGTATTGTTAGGCTAGGTTCACATCTGCATGTAGGAGACTCCACCACAGAAACTTCCGAAAATCACCAGAGAGAAAATTTCTGCCTAGAGGACTTTTCTCTGTGCCAATTTCAGTATAAAAATGGCGGACACCCGACGGACTCCCTTATAGTCTGTGGGGGTCTGCGGGTAACCCACGCCCAGATCTGAACCTAGCCTACTATGTAGTCTACCATTACACCAGGGATTGGTTGAACTAAAAGTTCTTGGTTTTTTGGGTGTATTTTTGGAGCAGTGTTGTAGGTCACACCCCTTTTTGTACAAGTCATAAAAGTATTTAAAACACTTTATGAATGTGGCGCACAACATGTTAGAGATTTATTTGGTAAAAATGATACCAGAATTATGGAGCATTGTACTTGATAAATCTCCACCATTGCATGTGCTGGCTGGCTTGTATGTGATTTCTGACTCTCATCTCTGTCTGACGCTAGGTTCACACCTGCGTTCGGGTTTCTGTTCAGGGGGTCCACTTGGGGACCTCCCGAAAGGAAATCTAATCCGCTTAAAAAAGCAGAAACCCACGGAACCCATAGACTATAATGGGGTCCACCTGGTTTACACCTGGTGTACGCCCGGTTTACGCCCAAAAGGGTGGGCACAGAAACCCCGAACGGAGTTGAAGCACTGGTGTGAACCCAGCCTGATTCAGAAGTCAGGTATCCTAGGATGAGACCTCATGGAGCTTCTCAGCCAGCAGCTCTTATGCAATGTATCTTCTACTCCTGAGTGTGAGCAGCAGATACCATCATTAGAAGACACACTGTATGTGCTTCATAGCTGACTTCAGTCAGAGATGAGTGTCAGAAGTCAGGTGCTAGAAGTACATATCAGAAGTCAGGTATAAGAAGTCAGGTGTCAGACAACTCAGGTGTCAGAAGTCAGGTGTCAGACAACTCAGGTGTCAGAAGTCAGGTGTCAGAGTTGTAAACTACCATTATTCTGATATTTGACTCTGATATCTGAGAATATCTTAATATGGACACTGTACTCCATGTCTGGCCCTCACTGGAGTTATGGTGGATGCTGTGCGCTGCAGTGCTGTGACTGGGATAACATAGGTGGCAATAACCTGGAAGAAAAATCCATAATAATCCTCTATAATGAACTGCTATTGTATTATAGGTTTAATCCCGCCATAATATACCAACCTACTTTCAAAGCCTGAAAGAGGGATAAAATATGTGCCACATTTTACGCCACACCGAATTTAGGTATTGTAAGCTGCACCTCCAGCCCTTCCTATGCCCACTTTCTAACCATGTCCCCCAAACAGTACAATGCCCTTTTATTGCCCCCGACATGGTATCATTCTCCTTGTGGTTACCACGCAGTACAATGCCCCCGTCATTGTGGTCCCCACTATATAAGGTCCCTTAAAGAGAATCTGTCAGGTCATTTTGAGACACTTAACCACCCACATGTTCATTTCATGTTCCAAATCACCCTGGTATAAAGCCATCCATGTCCACAATAAAAAAAGCTTTGTACTCACCCTGCTGCTATACTCCCCGCGCCGGAGCAGCTCTTCACTGAAGCCAGAAGAGTACATCCCATTGCGCATGTCCCGTACGTCTGGCCCTTGTACAGTGAAGCCGGGGTGTATGTCCTCAACTTCACTGAAGATCTGCGCAGGCACCAGGAGAACCTGAGAGAAGTTCGATGAGACTCATTTCTAGGTAAATATAAAGGTTTATATTTTTTTAATATGAATAATTGCATGATGTAATTAAAACTAATTGAATCATATTATTTTGAAGCAGAGTCGGTAACTTTTTTCCGACTCAACTCAAAATTGGTTTAAGATAAGATAAGACAATCCTTTAAAAGTCCTACCATGGGGAAATTCAGTGTGTTACAGCAGCATAGATAATACAAATACAAAAGCTCCAAGGTAGAGGCATTACAGTGACAGTAGGTGCAGATAAAAAGGTAAAGGTAAAAAAGTAGTAGAAGGGATATCACAACTTAAGATCTTTCAGTTCTCTGTATGGAATGATCTCCGCTTAGGTCGGTGTTGGTTGTACAGCCTGACCACAGTGGGGAGGAAAGACTTGCGATAGCGCGCCTTCTCACACTTAGGGTGTCGGTCACTGATAGTACTGCCCAGCGCTTTCACGGTCTCATGCATTTTTCATTGGAGGCATCATACAGTTTTCACTGTGTCTGGTGGCAAAGAAGTTGCGATTTGGACAATTATAAATATCTGGCGGTCTACTTATAAACATTAAAAGGGGCTACAAAAAGAGGAATGAGATGGTTGTACTTCCTTTAGAAGTTTCATTTCTTATCCATCGATAATTTCAAGTGCATTTTTTGGGTAATATTCCAAAGTCAGAAGTTAATAAGTTTAGGAATTGATTTAGAAAGACACAATTATAGAGCGGACAGGGTGAAATATGTTTATTGAGGAGACATGAAATCGGTAATTTGAGTATTTGGTGTGTATTTTATCTGTGACACAATCATTTTCCCTCAGGGATTAATAAAGTAATTGACCACTATCTGGTGGTATATGGTGATACAATGGTGTGAATTTGTGATCTATGGAAGGATAAGCATGTTTATTTTTCCTGTAGATTGTGTCCCACAGTACCCTATTCACTTGCAAGGATTTTGGGTAGAATCCGCTCTGAAATCCTCATCAAAACCCAAAGATATGAATGGACACTGACTATTGTTCAAATAATGGTGCCATGGATGGGTTTCTAAGCTCAGTGGGTATTGACCTTTGTCTAGGGTTTAATGTATTTCTTTCAATAGCTGTCAAGGACTGGATCCATGGCCCCCATAACTTCCTGAACAAATTAATACTAACGTGTTAATGCAGGAAGCCAAAATTCCAGACCTATATTTCTAATTACCAGTTCCCTCCACTGTATAATGTGGGTGCCATTAGTTTTCACCCATCATTTGGCTATCATCAGTCTGGCAAAAAAAAAAATTATTTCACCCTAATTCTTTAATAGATGGATTTTCTGAAACCTTCATTTTCAGTACCTGTTGGATTTGTGATAACATTTGGTCCTAGAATTCATGGGCTAAAGTACTCTTCCACTACAGACACACACTTCCACAAGTGAATCCAGCATTTACACAGCCACACTTAGGACATTTAGATCTCCCTTTCTTGCATATCTAGGAAGTTTTGGGGTAAACTGTATTATAGAAGTATTATATATAGAATTTTACTAATTGAATTTTTGCTCCATTGTCCTATACTTTCTTTCACAGTATAGTTTTACTTTTCAGTTTACTATATATTTTAAGAACTGTACTTGGCTATCTCTAATTACCGTCACTAATCACTGTGTACACAACGCTCATTGTTCACAGTAATGGGACCCACCATGTGATCCCAGATCAGCTCTACAGTATAGCATAGAAGACTGCATTCTTGCAGTAACTGGGGCTAATGCATCAGCTCCAGGTACAAGGGAAATAGGCAAAAAGAGAGAAAAATAATGTTCAAATGCCCCCCAAAGGTCTATTATGACCTTATGGGGGGCACAATATATTAGAAAAAAAAAAAAAAACTACCACGCCCGCTTCACAGGTCTTAGCTTCGCCCTCAGTGACTCAGAAATATGTGTCATATCTTTGTAAAAATTACCATAATGGAGAAGGAAAATTGTTTTTTTAAAAATGATTTTAGTAGCACTTTGATCTATTAAAAAAATATGAAAAATGTAAAAAACGGACATGTTTCCCTTCCTTTTTTCGATAGTAACCCCTTCCCACCAGAGGCATTCTCCATTTTTGTTTTTGACTCCCCCCCTTCCAAACCCTATAACTTTTTTATTTTCCATTCACAGAGCCATATGAGGGCTTGTTTGCAGGACAAATTGTTCTTCATGATGCTACCATTTATTATCCTGTACAAGGTACTAGGAAGCTGTAAAAAAAATTCAGAATGGAGTGGAATTAGAAAAAAAGGGCATTTGTGCGACTTTCTTATGGGTTTCATTTTTACGGCACTCACTATGCAGCTAAAATTACATGTTTCCTGTATCCTATGTTTCGGTATGATTCCGGGGATACAAAAACTTTATATAATATTGTTTTATTTATATTTTAACCCCTCAACAAAAATCCAAAACTTTGCAAAAAAAGATATTCTTCTTAAAGTCGCCATTTTCAGACACAGTAACTTTTTTATATTTCTGTATTATGCATAGGGGATGCATAGGGCGTCTTTTTTTGTGGGGCCAGGTGTACTTTTTAGTTATACTATTTTGGGAAAAGTCTGTTGCTTTGATCACTTTTTATTAAAATTTTTATCATAGGCGTAATAGTGAAAAACGGCGGTTTGGCACTTAAAATTTTTTTTTTTCTGCTACGGCGTTAACGGGAAAAATATTTTTAGAAGATTGTAGACCGGGTGCTTTCAGATACAGGGATACCTTACGTGTATGTGTTTCCTAGTGATTTTCTACTTTTATATGTGTTCTAGGGAAAAGGGGGTGATTTGAATTTTTAATTCTTTAAACATTTTTTTAAATATTTTTTTTAATAGTGTGTTTATTAGACCTCCTAGGGGTCTTCAACCCCACAGGGTCCAATCGCGAATGCAATGCATTACAATGCTAATGCATTGCAAAATATCGGCACTTCTAGAGCAGACTGTAGTAGAAGTAATGCCTAGACAAGCCTGGGAGTCTGTCATGGCATCGTAATTTGCTTCAAATAAACTTCCTTCCAAGTGGACCAGCACTGGCTGCTTTTGTTTTGGGGTTTTACACCTTCACCTCTCATGGTTTCAAAACATAGTTTATGACACACTCAGGGCTCCTAAGACCCTATCTACCAGAGGTGTATGAAAATCGTCACACATCCATGCAGACAGTTTTGACAACACCACGCGTAATGCTGAATACCCTTTCTGCCATTACACTTGAGGATAGACAAGACATCCAAGGCAATAAGTCCCTGGGGTCAAGGTTATATACGTCAAAGGAAGCGAACACTCCAAATAGACTGAACTGGGCAGGCGGCTTCTTTTCAATGGAGCTCTTACAGCACCAGGCTCAGCATCCACACCCTGCGATCCACGTGCCTGCCAATACAAGTATAAAAATAACATAATCAGCAATACACTATTAAAGGAGCACAGCATGTCCCTGACAGCCAGGGAATCCTAGTATCATAGATTACTAAACTGCTTGGAGTCCATCTCGCAGCATACTGTTCAGGCCGGTAAATCCGAGCAGCAGACGGACCGAGTTGTTCACCGGTTGTGTAAATGCAAGGAAACACACCATGGCAAACAATGCATAGCACAACATAACCAGTCCTAGTTGTCTTCATGGGAACAGTTATAGTCCAATTCAGATAATACAGTATATCTGGTAGGGGATGCATTTTATGGTGGTTGGGAATTTATCCCAATCACCCTCTTAGATTCCATGGCTGAAGAATTGCTGTATCTCTGTGAACACCAACAGTTTGACAGTTTTTGTCATACTATACAGCCCCACCAATAAAACAACAGGGCCAAAGAGACATAATAGTTTGCTGATATATTGCAAAATACACAGATACCGATACAATAGTAGCCCCACACTCTACTAGAAACAGGTGCCAATTTTAGTCATTACAAATGGTAGAAAGCAAAATGACTATGCTTCATAAGTAGAGAGAAATGTATTTGCTTTTATTAGAGATGCAAAAATGTCATGTACAAGAACATATTTTGTGAATAGAAATGAATATAAAAAATTTGTATTTACACAAAGCAGCCAGCTGGCTGCTGCAGTTCTACTTTCCTCTTCCCCTTTTTCTTTTTTTTCACTTTATTCATTATTTATGATTTTATACCAAGGAGGGATTTACAGTGAGGGATGGAGAAAATCATAATTTTCATTATAGATTAAATTTGGTATTTAAATTGATATTTAATCTTGTTTTCAATGATGCACCCTGGAGAGTCAGCAAAAGAGAAATGGAAACATAGAACATGCTACATCTCTAAAACACCCATAATCGGTATAATTCAATAATGCTCCTATGTATTATAATAGGAGCTATATTACTTTAAAGCGCCTAATCTCTCTGATTCAATGTCCTTACACAATACTCTATGTAACAGTTCAAGCTTACATGCTGGAAATTTTCCTTTCGAGCTGTATCATCAAGAAGGGAAAGATACAAGCGTGTAATTAATATTACGTACTATCAATTTTACATTTGCTGAAAGAGCAAAGTGGTGTACCATAGCCATATCATGAGTGGTATCAATATAGCCAAATGGAAAACAATGACGTATGTCTCTTGTTTTATTTAGATGCATGTTGAAGCCTGAAGAAACAAAGCTAGAAAAGCTCAAAGCAAATATATCAGAAACTAATATGTTTACAGTAAGACCCCGGTATCTGCGGGGAATAGGTTCCAAACATATCTGCAGATTCGGGAAACCACGATTAGCATCAAATGCTATTCCGCACAATGCACAGAGCCAGTGCAGATAGATCAGTGCAGTGACTGTGCTGTGCTGTTTCAGGCCCGGTTACTGCACAGTGTACAAAGTCACCTGCTTCTGGCTTTGTACACTGCTCAGAGAACCGTTGATCAATGTGGAATTTGAGTAAAAAATTTCTAGGACTTAAGTCTTTATGGCCTATCCTTACATTAGGCCATAAACATCTCATCGGTGGGGCCAACTGCTGTTCCCCCCACAAACTGCCACTTTAACCATAGGGCCAACGGTGCATTTGCACCGGGCCCTATGGTAGCGGGGGCCCCGTTGGGACAGCAGGACAGTCCTGCATATGCTGTCCCGCCGTATCGGGCTGCCCCAGTTACATACATGCAAAGCTCTGCATTCTCTGCTTCATCATTCTTCCCCTCTCTTTTCCGGGAGTGCAGGCGCGATGTGATGACGTCACTTACATGAGCCCCAGCTCCTTGAAGACTCCGGACCCAGACAGCAGGGGAGTGAGGAGAGGTGAGTGTTTGTGTTTTTTTTTTATTATTATTATTTTGCGTGGTAGGAGAGGGAGATTGTACAGTGGGGACAACTGTAGGGCTATGAAGACTACCTTGGATTCATTTTAAAGATGAGAATCTCATCTTTAAAATGATACCCAATTTATCACAATAGTCCTTACAAATCCGGAGTGATGAAAACGATGTTTGGCATTGAGATCCCAATGCAGATCTCAATTCCAGACGGCGTTTTTAACAGTAAATAGCTCCGAATCTGTAAGGACTATCATGATGATCCTGGTATCATTTTAAATAGGAGGTTCTCATCTTTGAAATGAATCCAGGATGATCTTCATAGCCCTAACAGATCCTGAGATATGGGGCTCTAAATTGTCCTCCCCCTCCTGCCCCAGACAGCATCTTAAATGAATGCATAAATAAGGAAGGAGGGGGGGGGAGGAGTGGAGCTGCAGACTGCACAGACAATGATAACTCATCATTGTCTGAGCATAACCTGGATGTGACCCCAGATGGGGTAGCATGGACTTCTGTCCATGTTACCCCCTCTCCTATCTATCTGTCATATAGAGGGATAATGTAATACCTCTCTGAGTCTAATCACAGGGGTATTCTTATGTAACCAGGAAGTCTATTGGTGCTGTGATCCAGACGTTTACCATCGTCCAGGTCGCAGCACCAAAAGAGTCGCACCAAACACTTACACAACACATACACAAAATCATCAATAAAGTTTACATTTCTTCACTGTCCCTGTCCTGTCCATATATGATACACCGACCGCCTCTCTAGCAATATCCGTTACACGCTAAAATAATAGCAATAACAATTTATAACACAGATTTTGTTCCCAGCTTTTAAATGTTATATTCCAATTGCTTATGTCTAAAACAAATTAAAAATTGCTTACATTCATCATAAACTTCGCTTTTGTGACCACGGCAACGAAAATTATGCATTTTTACTATAGAAACAGACGATTTAGCATCTTCTCATTTATACAGTCAGACTAAGAACACTATATGCATTGCAAATTTACACAGATTACCAAAAACTGTTCAGAAGTGTGCGGTTTTCCGAGATTTACGACTATACTGCAAATCAGTTTCACGAATCAATTCCCAAATATAGTCGCCCATCATGTTTTCATTATATTGTCCTTGGTAACGGCGTTCAAAGTTCATAATGTCCTGGTGAAAGCGCTCGCCTTGCTCCTCTGAATAAGCTCCCATGTTCTCTTTGAACTTATCAAGATGAGCATCAAGGATATGGATTTTGAGTGACATCCTGCAGCCCATTGCAGCATAGTTCTTTATCAGAGTCTGAACCAGTTGTACATAGTTTTCATCTTTATGATTGCCTAGGAAGCCGCGAACCACTGTGACAAAACTGTTCCAAGCTGCTCTCTCCTTCCTATTCAGCTTCTTGGGAAATTCACTGCACTCTATGATCTTCTTCATTTGTGGTCCGACGAAGACACCAGCTTTGATCTTTGCTTCAGACAGCTTAGGTAAAAGATCTTGGAGGTAATTGAAAGCTCTCGACTCCTTATCTAGAGCCCTGACAAATTGTTTTATGAGCCCCAACTTGATGTGTAGTGGTGGCATCAGCACCTTGCGTGGGTCCACCAGTGGCTCCCACTTTACATTGTTCTTCCCCACAGTGAACTCTGTCCGCTGAGGCCAGTCCCGCCTGTGGTAGTGCGCTTCAGTATCCCGGCTGTCCCAAAGGCAAATAAAGCAAGGATACTTAGTAAAACCACCTTGGAGGCCCATCAGGAATGACACCGTTTTGAAATCTCCGATAACTTCCCAGCCGTACTCATCATACTTCAAGGCACCTAGCAACATCTTGACACTGGTGTATTTGTACTGTTTCATCTAGACATAATCCTACCGTTTCATGTAGATTGTATTATTTGTAATCCTCTGCTGCCACCTACTGTCCTTTTTCTGTATGGCAGCCCGCAGTTAATTAATTCTGTACATGCCCCTCCCTTGCCGAGTCAAAGTACAGCTTCCTCTTCCTGTTTACCAGGCTTTTTAGTCTACATTTTCTCTGGGAGAGACATGCTTTTGGACTGGGCTGTACAAAGCATCAGTTTTCGACCACCACCACACACACACATTCTTAATTGCTCACTTGCTGTAACACCCTACTTGTTGCACTTGCATTTCTGGAGAATTACTGCATTACCATCATATGCTGTATGAACAGTCTTCCAAATAAACGAGTCTGGACTTCACAATCCCTGGTGTGCATCATCTCTCTGGACGCTGAGCAACATGGTCCTGTCTGCCCTGCATTGAGGAAACGAAGGTAGGACCTCTCCCAGCCCCTAATCACTAGCCACATCTTCATTCGCCTCATGTGGGGACAGAACAGTATTCCTCTTTCAGGTGCACCGAGTGAGCTACAGGAAGAGACGGATACTTGTTCCCATTGTGAAGCAGCATGGCTTTGAGGCTCTTGCATGAGCTGTCTATGAAGAGGCGCCACTCATTCGGGTTACAGGTGATACCTATACCCTCGAATAGACCGGCCACATTGTTGCAGAAGCACAGTCCATCTTGATGACTGAAGAAGATGGAAAAAACTTGGTGACGCTTCCTCTGATCTGTGACTTGGACGCTTTCATCTAATAAGTTCCATTGCTTGAGCCTTGATGTCAGAAGCTCAGCGTTGGACTTGGTGAGACCAAGGTCTCTGATAAGATCGTTGAGGTCTTTTTGGTTAGGGTAGTATGGCTTCCGCTCCTCATCTGCATATGAAGAGAAATCGTGATCTTCAACGTCTTCCTCGATGTCTTACCTGCTGCTTTCTTTTGAAGGTGGTGTAGCTCTGTCTGGAGGCGTTGGTACAGGAAGTTCAGGGCAGTGTGGTACTGGGGCAATAGATGACGGAATGTCAGGATACGTTACAGGCGGTGCATTTTTGCCAGTGCGACGTTTGGAAGGGTCCACCATGCAGAAGTAGCAATTTGTTGAGTGATCAGTTGGTTCACGCCAAATTCTTGGGATAGTAAAATGCATGGCTCTCTTCTCTTCCCTGTACCAACCTATAAGCAAACAAAATAATATTTGGATTGAGAATTTGATTTAGGCCTATTTCACACTAATGACTAGTGATATTTACAATATTAACACAGTTAATCTGCTATTTAAGAGAGTAGCATTTATCCACTTACCTTCAAGAGTTTTCTTGCAGTGCTCACATGTGAAATGAGGAGCCCATGGTTTGTCTTGGTCACCAACAGGCATGCTGAAGTATGCTTTGTAGGCCTCACACATCTTAGCAGATGCTTCCACAGAGTACTTTTTCGCTCTTGTCTTTATAAACTGGCCACATACGTAGCAAAATGCGTCTGCTGGATGTATGCAACCTCTTGATGCCATCTAAATTGACTAAGTTGCTGTGAACTGTAAGGAAAAAGGATGTCTCTCCAAACTTGATAAAAATGGTCTTTATTCCATGCAGTATTAAAGTTCAAGAGTGTACTGAGGATTCAGCAGAGCAAGATTGATCACCCGGTACCAGAGTAACACACAATATATACATTTATATTCCTAAGCTCCTCCTGTAATGGGTGTGGGGTGAAGTGTGAATACTGTCGTTATCAGAATCTGAATAGATATTGAATTCACACCAGTCTGTCTAGGTCAATTCCCCTTTGTCTGTGATGGCCATTGCCCACTTACTATGCAATCCCAATCAATTAGATCCTGTCTCTCCGTCTCTCAGGAAGGGCTATATTGGCCCTATATAACTGTAGTTATACAGCTACCTACAATTCTGTTCAGTCCCAGAAAGTTCTAGATAATTCTGGGCAGTTCTAGAAACTTCTTGATAGTACTCACAATTCCAGAAGCTTCTTAAGTATCTTGAAATATTGCGAATATCCTTAAAAATAGATCAATTTCAAAATATCATTGTGCTGACCACAAAAGCAAAGTTTACAGGGAATAATAACTTTTTTATATTCATTTAAGGTACAAACAATCAGGAAAACACACTTAACAACTGGGAACAAATATTTTTTTGAAAATTGTTACATGGTGTTATTACTAGAGATGAACGTCTAAAACATTTATGACAGGCGGAAAAGTTCCATCAGTCAGATAATACATTTTCACCCATTGAATGTCACCATTTAGAATCCCAGTTTTTGGCAGCTTTCAGATGGGTATAATAGCAGGTGGTGATGGGGGGTCCCACTTATGATACCTTTGCACTGGGCCCACCAATGTGTTAAAACAGCCCTGCTTCCGACAACCATATTATAGACAACACAGGGCCAGTCGCAGCTGGTTCCATGCCACATATAGTGGCCATACATCTGTACTGCGGCTCAGCTCCAATTGAAGACAATGCGATATGAGCTGCAGTACTGGCACCCAGTCACTATACAGGTAGCTATCTGCTTCCAGCTCTGTGTTGTGTATAGTATGGGCTTCAGAGTATGGCTGATCTGTGACAGGACCACCTGTTAGCCACAAACAATTAAATATTTATGACCTATCCTAAGGATAAGGCATAAAAACCTAATCCTGGACAGATTCTTTAATAATTTGCTCCCTTTTCTGACATCAAAATATTTGTGAAAAAATTTTTCTTTTGGCAGTTTTTTCTCACTTACACCATTTTTGCAGCGCAACAGGTTTGCCATCATTTCTGCAGAAGTTTGCATGCGTGTATGTGTTCTCAGTGGGGACAAGGGAGTAAGCCACTGCCAAACATCTCTGGAGGTTGTTTATCTCCCCTGAGAACAAAGAATAACCCTGTACAGAAAAGGTGAGAAGTATGGCAATCTGGAAGTCTTGAACTCTCCAAATAGTCTCATAAATAAGATCTAGGTTTCAATTTTGAGAAGGTTACCTTCTAACATCAGGGCTAAATTGTCTGTCTACAATTTTATGGCACACTTCAGTCAGTAAATATGCCTATCTTTCAACCTTATTACCTACTAACCTAATCCTATGGATAACACAGGGCCTGTTTTGAGACTAAGCATCTCTTTGGGATAACTTAACTATTATCCCTACAAGAGGGCATAAATATTAGATAGGCAGAGGGGTGACACTCAACACCACCACTGATCAACTAATTAGAAATGGCATCTGTGCCTTGGGGAGTTCCACTTCTTCACAGGCCAGTTATGTCACATTCATCAGTCACATGAATGATCCCCATAGACAATCACACTGACCATAAAAAATATAATAATAATAGCTTTCCTATTGCCTACTAGTATAGAATGTTAGAATTTAAAGCATATCTCCAGTTAGAATTTAAAGCATACCTCACACAAAGAGCTCTGTGGAGCAGGGGGTAGAGTATGAAGCTCCTACCAGCTGGTTAATTGAGTTATTGCCTCATTCTGTGCACTAGTAGCCTCTTATCTACAACTTAGCGGTGTTTAAAGCGCACAGGGTTTTAGAGTGTAGAAGCAGCAATTATTTCAATGTCTTTTCTGTCCCCCTTCCCCTCTTCATAGACTAAATAATATGTAGAAAGTAACTCTGCCTATAAAGTGGAGAAGAAAACATATTTCTTTAATATAAATATATTACAAAGTTTATGTTCATTTATGAAAAGTTTATACCTAGAGGTATGCTTTAGTTGGAGGTCTTTTTATTGCAGATAACTCTTTCCATTTTATTCTAAGAATATGTATAAACATTCTTTAGTTTAACATTTCTAATCCATATCAGGCGGTAAGTCTGCTATTAACACTTGCTGTAGCTGGTTGACAAAACAGGCAAGTGACTTTTACTTGGTGTACTGCTCTATGCCAATGTGAAAAAGCACACCTTGTACCAATAAACACTTCAGTGACTTCAGGAATAATAATCAGCTCAGTTATATATTGTCTTGGTATATATTAAGCCCAAAGACATTTACTACTCTCTAACCTTGGTGTGTCCATGGTGTATTCATAACTCCTAATTGGAACCAAGATTTATTTTTTGCATATAATTGATTCCAAATCTAAAATAAGGCTACAATCCAGTTTATATATTGGCACACCTTGCACTCTAGATAGTGTCCATAGAGGATAGCCAGAGATACAACACTGTGTACTGATGATAATCATGTTTAATAATTAATCTCTTGGCACCATGCGCCATTGTTCTGTAGTGTTTGGAACCATTATATAGATTGATGTGATTGTGGGGAACATCAGTTGAGATTGACTAGCAGCACCCCATGGTAACAGCTGGAATTGAAGAAAACATTGATCCTAGTCAGTTCACACTAGAGAAACCTAGAGACTTGATTTGAGATTAAAGCCAAACCAGAATATCTCCAAAGGAAGAGAGACCCTGCTTTGCACAAATGAGGGGCAATAACCCCAAAACAACTGTCTGCAGATGGCTCTCTTTTACCTTTAGAGAAAATTTTCTGGTTTGGCATTCATATTAGATAATGTTTTTAGGTTTCTTAGTATACCAGGTATTGATCTTTAGGGAGTTACCTTCCAAAATGTGGCGCAGAAGTGAGTTTTTCTTTTTCCATCAAGGAAAAATGTGCATACTCCTTTCCCAGAATTCCTTGTAGATGAGGTATGGTCGGTAAGACCCTGCACAACGAATGGTGGCCTGATAAAGGCAGTGTCTCCCTAAGGAGTTACAGTATCCCTCCTTACCTACTTGAACAGTTTAATATCTTATATGCTGAAGAGATGCTGGGTGTTAAGTGATAGCTGAAAGTCACACAGCCATAGTTTGGGTCTGTGTGCTTCCTTTGTGTACAATGAACTGCTTTAGTCCATGTTGCAGACACAATCTTGGAGACAATTGTCTCCTCCTTTGACTGTTATAAGAGTGATCATGACAGTCCATCACAGCACAAGACCGTTCACATATGATGCACTGTATTTCACCCCCAGCACTAGAAATATTTTAGAACTTTTGCCCTCAAAAGCTAAAAAAGAACTTTAAATGTCAGACTCATTAATTTAATGTATTGGTACATGTACTACTATTACTATTCTATGGTGAACAGCCTTACTACATTGTATACCTTTCCAGCTTCAGGCTAGGGCTACATTGTGACTGGGAGAAAAATAATACATCATATGTGGACTGGCTTGTATTGTGATGGATTGCTGCTAACAGACTATGCTCAACCTTACTGTATAACAGTCATAAATACCATATTAAATTTATATAACTATGTATTAGAAAGATTCTCTCCAGACTATTTTCTATATGGTGCTATAAAAGTTGCTGTTTACAAAGACAATCCTCACACTGTCCTTTAACTAAGGCTGGCTATACAAGTTGGATTTTGGACAGCCAGTCTGTTAATGGTGCTATTGTACATATAGACAATCCCACCATCAAAATTAACAATTAAAGTGCCCTATCAGTTAAAAAAAATGCTGTGAACCTAAACAAATTAGCTACTGAACACCCAAAAGTGGCCGATTATGCCAAACACTCTTATTTTCAGCCAAACTCCAGCATGGCTGATCTATACTATGCACAAAAATCTGTAGTCTGCCATTGTGAATGGTCGCTTGTCAACCAAAATGGCCATACTATAGCTTAATATGTATGACCAGCCTAACACAAACTCAATATCATCTTCTCTCTGAATTGTTGTAGGTTTTTGCCAACAAGATTAAATGGTTAAATACGTATCTAGAATTGCATGAAGACCACTTCCGACATCTATTCAGACACCATATTACATTTGGATTGCCACTAGTAGATACAAAGTGATATTTGCTCAGTTTCTATTTAGCAAAGTTGAGATGGTGTTTTACTCCAAATTATTGTCCGCTCATTGTCCCATCTGTCCCAGTGTGTAATGCAGATTGTTAGCAAGTACAAAATGTACCCATAAGCACATATTATATATATTACAGTGCCAACCAGGATCCTGTACATAATGCACACAATTACTTGCTCCCCACTGTGTAGCGTAGCATAGTGTCTGTTATTTTAGGAGAATGGTGCAGATACTGTGGTACGTCTTTGTTCAGCAGCTAAATCCATTGATACAGTCATCAGATAAAAAGACAATAGAAATCCCAAATGTCAAAAAACAATGTGACATGCTAGCAGTAAGAGAGCAAATACATTCTAATATTTAGCTCAGTTAAATGTCTTCATTTCCAATAAGTAATTATACTTAGATAATTCCTCTGAGCAATGTTATATTATTAGTAATTGGAACTGTTTGTAGCTGATAATTGTTTTTGTCATCATGAGCCACAAAAATTAATATGATCTGATGAAGGGGGTAGTTCTACCCCAAAACACATACTTTGTGAATGCACCACATACTATATATACTTCTAGTTTACTGATTCACCTATTTCCTTTGTGCTGCTTTTTTTCAAGGGCTGCACTCCAGCACATTTGACCCAGGAAAAGGAATAAAATAATTTGTTGTCTTACATATGTAATATGCCAGTATGATAATTTAGGATTTCCTATTACTAGCAGAGAGAACCGTTTAGCTCTTTCAGCCTGTCTATCTTAGTAGACACTTGTATTCTCCATGAAATAATTGCAAAGCATCTTTTCTTAGTCTATATTTTGTTCTGTTACTTTGTTACTACTAAAATTTTACAAACAAATTGACAACTGTGTGTTACCAGCTAGGGACATGACCTACATAGGATAGGGTGGAAGTGTCAGATGGCTGGGGGTTTGACCGATGGGGCCCTCAGTGATCAGGAGAACGGAAGGCTGAAAGTCCAACTGCATCCTCCATGTGAATGAAGTGCCAGTGTGTATGAATGACCTGCAGTTCATTCACTTCCGTGGAGCTTCCAGGAACACATTCTTTGGAAGCTCCATGGAGGTGAATGGAGCGTTAGTTGTTCGTGCGCACTGGCACTTCATTCACATGAACGTAGGGGGACTTTTGGGTCTCCATTCTCCTGATCGCTGGGAGTCCCTGTGTTGGAACCAACAGTGATCTGACACTTATCCTCTATCTTCTGGATATGTCTATAATGGAAAAAACCCTTAATTCTGTCTGCATTAGTACATCTTCTATTATCAAAAGAGCCAAGTTCTCTATAAATGATACGTCTATGTAGCAAACAAAGTCCAGAGTTTTCAGCAATGGTTGTGAACCAGGAGGATATGAAGGCTCTGGGTCATCATGAATGTCTAATAATTAGATAATTAATTTGTACAAAACGGACACATTTGTGAATATGTTGTCATGTCTAAGGAAAATAACAAATGGAACACTTTGAAGAAGTAAAATGACTTCACCTAACAACTTAATTGGCCTCCTTAATGGATGTGCTACATCTGCCATTGTTCAGTCACCTAGCTGCCAATTACCTGCTGATTTTCCTACATGCCATGCCAGCCATGCTGCGCTTCTTTGTACTGCTAACAAGTACATGGTGCTATTATAGTGCCCTCAGTTCTGTAATGACGCAAATGATTTGCTCCTGATTTACCTGCTCTGGCTGCTTTTTATGTGATTTTTTTTTTTTAGCTCTTTTCTGATATTTATGTTTTCCTTACAAACATGATTTTTAAAATGTATACTGTTCTTTTAGTATCATCCGTATAGAAGAGACAGTAAAGAGAAAGCTGGAACCCTAACATCGTTCACCTTGCAATGTGGAAACACAAATTGTCTACTTGGCCTGCTATCTCTACACAATGATTACTAGGACCACCACAGGACCCCTGCCTACCATGTACTATTGATAATACTGATGCCTTCATATGTCTCTGAGGGGTGCTTTTGGTCCACTTAAAGCACGAAGGCCTATCTGTTATGACCCGGTCTTTACAGTCTCAGCCGGTTAGGTCCATGTGTTTTCTCATATTCACCGTTAGTCCAGTTGGACACCTGTAGGGGGCTTTCTCTGTATCTAACATCTCCACTCAGATGTGAAACAAGTCAAGTTTTCTGTTTCTCTAGTAGGCAAGTTATTTCTCCGGCTGTGTTCGTGCCCTCTCAGGATAGTTAGCCAGGCCTATGGCTACTTCTAGTGTGTAAGGCAGGGACTAGGAGTATCACACATGAGTTATTCCAAACTGCTCACTGTGAGGAATATCGCCTTGCCAAGCCCCTTGGCCTACCTGCGATCACCCTTCTTAACCTTCCACTCACAACCCGTGAGCGGACTGAGTTCGTAGGATAGAATGAAACGAGCTTTATAAATTTTATATATTTAATAACCCAAGTGGGTCGGTACTTATTAATAGCATATACAGAAATATACAATATTAATATGATCAAGCATAAATATACGAGCAAACGTGCGATGATACAGCACACAAAATAAAAAGGGAAATAAAAGATAGAGGAAATACCGGCATAGGCTCGTAGTCCGTTTCTCTAGGCCACAGCAGAGTTTTGGGCCTAGGGCGCAAGCTTAAGCAAGTTGCATAAAACAATTCTTCTACATGTTGTCCAGAACAAAGGGAAAGGCTTCAGGCCTCAATGCTAGGCCCTCAATGCATTCCTCAGTAGGGCAAGCTCTCTCATCTTCTCCCACATCAGAGCTCCTTACTGCCTCTTTTCTGAATAACCCAAAGAATCCAGGTCTCCCCACAGCATATGGCTAGTGCCCCACCCACCCCTTCCACCCAGGCAGCCCCCCTTCTCCCTCCTTTGCAGAACCCTCGGAGAGATGGGTACCTTCCTAGGTGCTGGGAGGGATGGGTGAAGTTAAGGTCACTGGCTTGCTATCCCCCATCGCCATCTGGCCAGGGATAATAAAAGTGGCTGGCTATAGCAATATAGCAAGCCATCTCCCAAGAACACACATAAAACCAGTGAAGCGTATCGTCCAGCAGGGTCGGTTCATCACACTCACGATACTGTAAGTGTTTTGTTACTTTTTTCGTGGTTTTTTCTTTATCTGACTGAGAATTTATCAGTCAGGCGCCAGTTTTCTGGCCAGTGATCCCCAGATCATAACACTATCTATAGCAATACCCCTGAAAGATCCACCAGTTACCTGTGAAAGTGCAGTTTTTTCCTCGAATTAGGATGGAAAAAACGCAGCAAAATCTGCAACAAAAAAAGCTGCGTTTCTGCCATGTGGGGCCTCAGCCTAAAACAGAATTGCTGTAAAATAAAAGAATCAAAGTGTTGCAATGGCCCGGTCAAAGTCACACAATTGCTGTGGCGAGAAATGTGCATAAACAAATGTCCACAAAGCTTAATAAATGCTGTAAAGACGAGAGGCTAAAATTTTTCCACAATGGTGTGAGACTGATAAAGTCATACAGAAACTGCTATAGATGGATCTATAAGCTATTGATCCATGGGGTGGACTTGGTTTTTTTTTTTACATGTGACTTCTCCAATTTGGCTTCATTTTTGTTACACAAATAATGACACAGTGAAATCTGTTTGTGATGTTCTTCTGAGGTTGTATTTACCTAATTTTAAGACCTTCTAAGGACCAGATGTTTTCTTATTATGTCCTGATACTTACAACCATAGAATTCAAAGAAAGCAAACTTTGTTTCTCACATAACTGTTTACTTTTAGAAAAAGGCTATGATGTATGACACTGCCAAAAGGATGTCGCATATGTCACTGTAAGCATACAGTGGCATTCATTCCCCATAGGACATCACAGTACTTCATTTTTTAATATACCTCTGCATGGAATTGTACACTTGCCTATGTGTAGCCTATTCTGAAATATCAAGAAAATGGAGTTCTATGGAAATGTTCAATGTATGAGTTGGTGGCATGCCTGGTGCATACACCAAATGTGTCAACTGAGTGTCAACACAGCCTAAAATCTAGAGCTCTACCATATTGTTAGACTGAAGGACAAACCATAGGTAATATCACATGTGCAGTACTCGGTGACTTTGTAGGAACAGACAGATGTTTTTAGTTCTGATCACTTAATACACTCATTAAAGCATTACCATCTACATCTTAGAATCTTGATTACAGTTTAGATTAGCCAATGCGCCAGAGTCTGAAGATTTATATGGGGATTACTATCTGAACCAGATGGAGCTCAGGATTCCCATGGCACCCAGCTGTGTAGACTTGACTCATCAAAAACATTAAAAAAAAAAGCAATCCTTGGCTTTTCTTATTGGGGTTTGTTGGCAGAAATGGACATTCCAGACTGATGAGGAAAAAGTGAATGAGACTTTAATGTTCCAAGGACACCACAGAATGGAAGAAATAATCCAGACAGATGAACAGAAGAACATGCAACACTATATCCATGAAGTTTGTTACAAAACTCAAGTGTAATGTTTATGGCATACATCTGAGACTATATTATACATGGAGTTTGTGTACCCACAGTATGTTCCATGAAAATGCTTTAGGATCTACTAACATAATGTGAGAGGTTCCATTCTGACCTATGGCATTGCATCTTCATAGGGTCTTACTCTAGCCTGACTTTCATTCTATTATAATCTGATATCTAGACTCCAAGCCTCTGACTTCTTCCTCATCCCTTGTCCACACTTCTATTTAATCATTTTAATAATATTTTTTTATTTATATAGCGCCAACACGTTTTGCAGCACTTTACAAAACATAGTATGCCTCTGACTCTGTCCTCCAGGTCTGTTCATCCATGAAACAGCTGTCTGGATGGGTCCCTCTTCTTTTTGGAAAAATTATTCTGGTTTGTCTTTATTCCCAGATTATGCTACAAGGTTTCAATAAAAACAGCCATTGATCTATAGGGAGCTACTTTCTAAAAGATGGTGTTAGCGCAATTTCCCCTTTTCCATCAAGTAGGACTTATTTTTCATATGCTATCCAAACTCCCATGAGGGGGTCAAGGGAGAAAGACAGTGAATCTCGTAGATCATTGCTAGCATTGATCATGACACAAAGGGTTCAACCTTCCTATGTCTACTGTGACAAGTAGTAGCACTAATGCAGGAGTATGCAGCGTTTTTAGCTGCGTTCCATAGTGTGGGGCCTTAGCTTGAAGCAGGTCTGGGGTTCTGTGCGTGTCAGGTTAAGGTAGTATTGGGGTTCACTATTACATTCTGTATTTACTGGCCTTTACTGCTTGTGTTGCATCACTTAGCACATTATTGTGTTGACTGCTTACTACATGGCACTTTGCCAGGCTTTTATATTATGGTCCATGCAGTATATTTGCTAATGTGAACTTCCTGGCAATCTTGTATGGCTTATATTACTATATTGTGTGATACACTCTTCCCAATTTCTACTTGCCTGTCTGCATTATTATGTGGTAGTTTCCGTTTTGTATAGTTCCCTTTGTGTTTTTATACTTCTTATTATTTTGTGGGCATGTTTCTATTATCTTAATTATTCGTGATCCACAGCTTCAACGTCTTCATTTTAGTTCTAACCCTTTGGTTTGTTGACATAGATCTGTGACAAAACTGGCCATGGTAGAAGGTTTGATGTACAATAGAGAAACTGGTACTATATTTCTACTGTTTAAAGTATTGTACTTTACTACTTATCACATTAGAAATCATAGCTAATATTGCTTGTATTCTTTTGTTGGATTTTCACCAGATCTGATTAACCTCACAGAAAATCTACATTCTGAGTAAAGAATCACTGAGCTTGTCACACGTTCCTCACTAGCATGAATTGTAAGCTGTGTGAACTTGGCCGAACAATAGTTTCAGTCTAATCCCTGTGCTATCTCGTAACAGACACGCCAAATTCTTTTCGACTGTTCAAATTCCAAAGACAGATTGCTAAAAACATTACTATAAATTTACTAAAAATTTCCTGAAAACATACACAGTGCCAACTATATAGAGAGAAACTGAAAAACAATAGTCTTGTCTTAAGATGAATGGAACGTGAAAGGTTTACTGAGTTGCCAGTGAATTTCTCCATTTAAAGGGTATCTATTATTTTTGCACATGTCTGACATGTCATAGTGACATGTCCAGAAATTTTGATCTGTGGATCTCCAGGTGCAGAGATCCCCACTAATTGCAAAAACCAACCCCTAAAACTAAGCCTAAGGCCCCATGTAGCGAGCCGGAGCCAAAAAGCGCTGTGGGAAAAACGCATTGCGGTTTTTCCTGCAGCACTTTTCACAGAAAGTCCGCAGTGTTTTCCTCTGCAGACTTTCTGTCCCTATTATACCTATAGGTAAAACACCAGCGTATAATTACCATGCTGCAATTTACAAAAACGCAACGTTTTTTGAAATTGCAGCATGTCCACTGAGGATATTTTTCTGTGGATGGGATTAGGCAGAATCCTCTCCACTTTGCAGGTACTGTAAAACGCAGTGGGTTTCGCCGCGGCATTTCCGCCACAGCCAAATTGCGGTGTTTACGCTACGTAGGGCCTCTGCCTAAGGGAAATGTTGTGTCCCTTCATTTCTGTTTGTTTATGCTCTGCTCTCTAAGGACAGACAAGCATGCAGTGTTCATATTCATAGAAAGCTTATGGACAGCAATAAATGAAAAAGAAGAGGCATGGCGACATAAGGGAAAATTGCCAGATGGTAAATCAGCTCAAGACACCAATGGTTAATCTTCAGTCTTGTCTGAATAAATGTGTATGAGCTCTGTAATGATAGCTATTATAAACTGGGTGTCCAGTTGTCAGCTCAAAATAATATGTCTGTCAGTTTCTATAGCTAGTGATTATCTGCCATTTGTTTTCCCCCGATCTTGACTGTTTCTCAAAGCTGTGATCTGTGGCTACATCTTGGCTACAAAGCCTATGAAGGAGGGGATTCTCATCTTTCATATGACACTAAGATTGCAGTTATAACCCATACACTGTATACAGTGAGAAGCAGGGTACAGCTCTGAATAGAGAAGCAAGGAAAAGAATAAAGAAATGTAGGATTTCACAGAAAGAGACAAAATTTGTTAATTATTTTAAAAAATATATTAATGACACAAATACTGCCAGAAATTCAAAAGTTGTTCAAAAGTTGCAGATTTTACTGTGTTTTTTTCTGAGCCAAAGCCAAGAATGGTTACAATAGAAATATATAGGAAGTGCTTATACTTCTACCTTCTGCTCAATTCAGCAATGGGTTTGGCTAAAAAAAAAACGCAGCAAAATCTGCAATAAAAAAAGCTGGGTTTCTGCAATGTGGGGCCTCAGCCTTATCCTTTAAGACAAAACCAGGCTGGACCCAGAATTGTTTCCCAGCAATTTTGTAATAAGAAAAGAGCCAGTAATGCTTGATAAAAGTCACATACTGGGATTCTAAAGCCCCACGTAGCCCCCCAATTCTAGCGAATCCCATCCACACATTGCGGTTTCCCTATAGGTATAATTGAAGTACAAAGTCTGCAGAGGAAACCAAGTCCCCTGTGTGGATAGAGTAGTATTACGTATTTAGTCAATGAGGACACTAATACATTATGTCAACAACACTGCCCGCTAAGCGTGCTATTATACATGCTGTTTTTACGCATGTGTTTTTTTACCCCACACCAATGAAAATGACTAAATTCTTATTCATATGACCATTGTGACCAAAATAAATGTATACGGGTCTATTCACATGTCCGTTATTTATCTATTTATTTTTCTTACTAATTTAGCGCCATCATATTCTGCCGCACTATACAGTGCTGGTCACTGTCCCATATAGGGGTCACAATCTAAATTCCCTATCTGTATGTCTTTGAAGTTGACCGTTTTTTTCCTATGTCATTTTCACATAATAAAATTGATATGCTGTATCTTTGTTCGTTTGACGGACATAAAGATGTGACGAGCCATGTGAATAGACCAATAGAATTCATGAGTTTTAAAACAGCCATGCGATGGCCGTTTGAAAAACGACTATAACATGGCTGTTATTTGCTGTCATGTGAACAAGCAACTTCAATAGACTAACACGACCATCTTTCACTGATGTGATAACCACACTATCGTGTGAACATGGCCTGACACTTATTAAAAATGCAAAACATCTGGGTGGTTTCAAGAAATGCATGAGTTACATGGGTGAAAATGCAAACATGTAATAGCACCCTTAAGCTTTGACTATGCCTCCAGTTGCCAGAACATCCCTTATAGTGTTTCAAATATATCCCACTCTGATATACTTCTTGCTGTTTGCTTATTCACCCCACACGGACGGAGTGACCTAGATGGGTCAGCAGACCTTTAACTATCTGCCTCAAGCTTTGGACTGTTGAAATGTGCAGCATTTTATCATAAGAAAGGGAGTAGTGTCCGGGCATCTCGCCAATGTAAAGGATATTCACAGCCTTGTCCTGTTAGGAGAAGATGATCATCTCTGCTTCAGCAGTTAGGAAAAAGTCACTTTCCTGTCCATGTATTGTGCTGGGCTGTAGCAGGAACACTATTAACTGTGTTGTTACCTGGATTCCATTTTGATCTTCTTCCTACAGTCCTACAAATGAAATAATGGTAAAATCCTACATGAAGAAACTTATGAGCATACACAATTCATTACAGAAAAAACAAGTGGCAAGACTTCAATGTACCAGCTAACATTCCCATGTGACCTGTGCCAGGAACTGATCTGGAGACACATAGATCTTACTCACTTACAATAGACTGTATTGTCAGATTTTTTTTTTTTACAGGGGATTTCCAATTTCGAAATCTTTTGTCAAATAGACATATTATGGCAGCAATACCACAACCTCCAGGTCTCCAACTATTGCAAAACTACAATCTACCAACCAGGCTTCAGATGTCATAAACGTGGATAGAATTGTATCCAGTGTAGGCACTGCTCTGCGAGCACAATACATAAGCATCAGGTGATCAGATGTATTAGTCTGGTATTAGGTACTCTAGCGAATCCCATCCACATATTGTGGAAAAATATGCACAGCAGACGTACTGCAATTTCCAAAACCATTGCAGTTTTGGAAATCGCAGCATGTCAATTATACTTATGGAAACTCTGCGGGATAAACCACAGTGCATTGCTACCGCGGTTTTTCACGCAGTGCTTTTTCGCTGCAGGCCACTATGAGGGGCCTTAGCCTAAAACTGCACTTTTTTTCTGCTGAATTTCCACAGCAGCCAAAAACGCTGTGTTTCTGCAATTTGGGGCCTTAGCCTTAGGTTGAGACCACACATTACGAAAAAGCTGTGTTTTTTTTTTTTGTTCCAGATTTACTGTGTTTTGTTGAGCCGAAGCAGTTGTCCACCTCAAATATCTTTTCATTTTCCACTGTATTAACCTAGCCTTAAAGGACTTATCCACCTTTCTAATATTGATGGCCCATCCTTAGGATAGACCAACAATATTACATCTGCAGGGATCTGACAGCCAGGACCCCTGCATATCTGGGACAGAACGGCAACCTGTAATGTTAACATGGCAGGGCCACACTGCTCACTCACTACACAGTGTGTAGAGGTAGAATTAGCTACTGCAGCAGTGCACATCGTACGGCAGGTGAACAGCACAGCTTCCAGCATGTTAACATTACTGGTAGCCACGCTGTCTCGGAACAACTGATCTACAAGGGTTCTTGGCCGTCAGACCCCCTGCATATGTAACATTGTTGGCCTATCCTAAGGATAGGCAACTATATTATAAAGGTGGAAAACACAATGGTTACACTGGTTATAGAAACATTATTAGAGGAGGTATCATTTCATGAGGTGAGGCTGGTTGCAGGGCTGTATCAACCTCAAATCACTTTTGTCTCTTAGAATAAGTGGTGTTTAGATCTGTTCACATTTTTGTTGGAGGCAAAGGGGTAGAATTACTACTGGCCGTGTACCAGAATTTTGTCAGAAAAGTGCTATGCAGAGATCAGTTCTAACAGCTTTTGACAATGTAATAAATGTTGCAAAACATCTAATATACATGTGTATATATAGCAGGGAGTGCAGAGGTAGGTTACAGAGCCTTCCTTTACCTCAGTTAGAGGATTGCTAAGGAAAAGCTTTAGAGAGAGTTTTTTTAATAAAAATAAACAAGTTTCTTATTGAAATACATTCTAAATGTGCCCAAAATATACTAAAAAATAACCAAAATTACTCTCTTAAGCAAATCAGGAATGAAGCTGTGCTGATATATGACGCCTGGTGAAGGCAGCAGCATCCTGGACACAGAAACCTCACATGTATGACTAGGAGGGACATGTCCACATGAGAAAAGTCTGAAACTAGCAGCAGGTTGCAAACTGCATATTAGTGGACCTAAAAATGAATTAAAGAATGCCGATTGTAGCCTGAAAATTTTGCAATAATTTAAAGAGAACCTTTAACCACTTCTAACAAGTCCAATTCTTTACACCACCCTTCTGACATTACAGAGCTTATATAGAACATCAGGCATCAAAACTAACAGCATTGATTGCTTGGGAATGGTGGAGGTCCTCTTTAATTCAAGGTAACTACTAGGTCAGTATTCACATCTGTGCAATTGTTTTCTGTTTTTTTTCTGCTCTGCTCCTAATAGGCGCAGAACAATAAAAATCATGGAAGTGCCAGATTGCTTTATATCATCAAAAACATAAAAGCCATGGCTAACAGAATATGTTATAGGTTTCCATAACTGTAGCCTAATTGATCAGTTCAATACAGACATATCTAAGTACTTGTCTGGGGGTATGGTGACGGATGACATCTCTTCAACATTATATAGATGGCACAACTTTGCAAACGGTACACTTGTAACCACCATTCACATATCTTCATATCACCATTGGCTTCACATATTGGCATATATTTGCAAAATATTTTCATGAGTATACTGAGATAAAGCAGCTCCATCTCTCATGACTACATCATTACGTATTTGGAGGTGATTCCACCAATGAAACACCTTTTAATCTTGGTTTGACTATGGAGTCTGGTTAAATTTATTCTCTTTGACCATGGCTGTGACTGTACAGTGTAAGGCTGAGACCCAATGTTGCAGAAAAGCAGCTTTTATTGTTCCAGGTTTTGCTGCATTTTTTTTTTTAGCCAAAGCTACAATGGGAATGGGAATTATATAGGAAGTTCTTATAATTCTACCTTCTACCTTCTGCGCAATCCACTCCTGGCTTTGGCTCAAAAACGCAGCTAAATCTGCAACAAAAAAAAGCTGCATTTCTGCGGGGTCTTAGCATAAAGATGGCTATACATTTCTGTTTCAATAGTTTTATTAATATAGTATTGTGAAGTAATACATACAAATAATACATACAATAAACTGCTTAGTTTTGAAACAAAAACAAAGTAAGACTAAAAGAAAAAATTCCTTCAAAATTGGGAGTATTGGAGATCCTCAAAATATGCCACCTTCTTGTATAGTGTACAGATGATAGTTCTGTACAGATGAATGAATATGGATATACATGTACAGCCATTTCTGCGCTGGAAGTTCATTATATCCCTCACACACTTGTAACTTCTTCACAACTAATTTTTGGAGCTTTTGTTATAGGTGAAATGCTGAAGCTTCAAGCATACTCAGAATGATCACATCACTCAATGTCACATTCACATGCAGACATAAAAGAGGAAGAAACAAAGAAGATTGTGGTATATATTTTAGCCACTAGGGGGAACCATCAACTTACATATTACTCATATGAGAAAATATACCTAATTTAAAAAATAGCATGGGTAACTAGATGGAAAAGTCTGTAAAGGCACCATGTATTACTAGAGAAGTTTCCCTGTGAATTCTGTATATAGGATATTTTGTGCAAATAAGGTAAAAGTGGTAACGATTGGTAGTTAAAGCCATACTTATAAAGTTATTTGAAGTAGTATAATGTTGTATCGTGTTAGCCATAGAAAGTAGTGGAAAAGTGAAGAAATCAGGCGTTACCTTATACTCAGTTAGACTCTAAAAAGTATCGCCTGATATCTTCACTCTTCCACAAAGTTATTTGAAGACAAAAGACTGGAAAACTGAAAATCCGTCACAGAAAATATGGTCTGGGTAAAGGAGATGGTCTTCTAAAAGAGGTGGTCTTTTAAAGAGGTTACACTATATGTGGCTGCTGGGTCTGAAAACCTCCCTCCAAACCCAACAACACACTAATAATGGGCACACACATAGGAACACTATTCACAAAGATTATTTCCCCTGCTTGAGCCACTCATTACAATGCAGGATCAGATCTTCATTGTATATGCTTATTCGAGTGCAGATAAGCAGATACCAGACACCTCTGTCAATGCCTAGCGGCCAGGCATGTTGGAATGTATGTGTTAGTGTTGGGCCCAGTCTGCTGCCATTTATCTAAAATGGCCCTGCAGCTTGTACTAGTGAAACACATGGTTTCAGTGCATTACATATGCAAGCTGAGTGGCCAGAATATGCTTGATAAATCTGCACTTTTTCACTGTAAAACCTTGCATGGCACATTACCACATGTATGGGCACCTTAAGGGTCATGCCATCTTGGTTACAAGGATAAAAAAGTTAAAGCGAAAGCATCAATATGTTTTACCCACATACAGTGCCCTGCGAAAGTATTTGGCCCCCTTAAACTTTTCAACCTTTTAAAACATTTTAGGCTTCAAACATAAGGATATAAAATTTAAATTTTTTTGGTGAAGAACCAACAACAAGTGGGACACAATTGTGAAGTGGAACGAAATTTATTAGTTATTTTAAACTTTTGTAAAAAATAAAAAACTGAAAAGTGGGCCGTGCAATATTATTCGACCCCTTTACTTTCAGTGCAGCAAACTCACTCCAGAAGTTCAGTGAGGATCTCTGAATGATCCAATGTTGTCCTAAATGACTGATGATGATAAATATAATCCACCTGTGTGTAATCAAGTCTCCGTATAAATGCACCTGCTCTGTGATAGTCTCAGGGTTCTGTTTAAAGCGCAGAGAGCATCATGAAGACCAAGGAACACACCAGGCAGGTCCGTGATACTGTTGTGGTGAAGTTTAAAGCCGGATTTGGATACAAAAAGATTTCCCAAACTTTAAACATCCCAAGGAGCACTGTGCAAGCGATCATATTGAAATGGAAGGAGTATCAGACCACTTCAAATTTACCAAGACCCGGCCATCCCTTTAAACTTTCATCTCAGACAAGGAGAAGACTGATCAGAGATGCAGCCAAGAGGCCCATGATCACTCTGGATGAACTGCAGAGAGTCTGTCCATAGGACAACAATCAGTTGTACACTTCACAAATCTTGCCTTT
This sequence comes from Leptodactylus fallax, assembly GCA_947044405.1. Taxonomy (NCBI): domain Eukaryota; kingdom Metazoa; phylum Chordata; class Amphibia; order Anura; family Leptodactylidae; genus Leptodactylus; species Leptodactylus fallax. Next base: position 174,675 of record CAMRHE010000161.1, read on the forward strand.
ATAAAAGAGTGGCAAGAAGAAAGCCATTTCTCAAAGATATCCATAAAACGTCTCATTTAAAGTTTGCCACAAGCCACCGGGGAGATACACCAAACATGTGGAAGAAGGTGCTCTGGTCAGATGAAACCAAAATCGAATTTTTTGGCCACAATGCAAAACGATATGTTTGGCGTAAAAGCAACACAGCTCATCACCCTGAACACACCATCCCCACTGTCAAACATGGTGGTGGCAGCATCATGGTTTGGGCTTGCTTTTGTTCAGCAGGGACAGGGAAGATGGTTAAAATTGATGGGAAGATGGATGGAGCCAAATACAGGACCATTCTGGAAGAAAACCTGTTGGAGTCTGCAAAAGACCTGAGACTGGGATGGAGATTTATCTTCCAACAAGACAATGATCCCAAACATAAAGCAAAATCTACAATGGAATGGTTCACAAATAAACGTATCCAGGTGTTAGAATGGCCAAGTCAAAGTCCAGACCTGAATCCAATCAAGAATCTGTGGAAAGAGCTGAAAACTGCTGTTCACAAACACTCTCCATCCAACCTCACTGAGCTCGAGCTGTTTTCCAAGGAAGAATAGGCAAGAATTTCAGTCTCTCGATGTGCAAAACTGATAGAGACATACCCCAAGCGACTTGCAGCTGTAATCACAGCAAAAGGTGGCGCTACAAAATATTAACTTAAGGGGGCCGAATAATTTGGCACGCCCCACTTTTCAGTTTTTTATTTTTTACAAAAGTTTAAAATATCCAATAAATTTCGTTCCACTTTACGATTGTGTCCCACTTGTTGTTGATTCTTCACCAAAAAAATTAAATTTTATATCCTTATGTTTGAAGCCTAAAATGTGGCAAAAGGTTGAAAAGTTCAAGGGGGCCGAATACTTTCACAAGGCACTGTATATGGATGATAGGTGAAAAGATGCTCATTCTAAATTTTTTAGTATTCACTTTCAGAAAAGTATGCATAATATAACAACAAAGGGAACTCTAGCAGGTCAGTGTATGGACTGACTTTTACACTATCATGACACAGAGAATGAACTTTATCGCGTGTCCTCCCCTCGGCCTGTATTTTGTAGACAGGAAATATGTGTCTTTGTGCCGTTGGCCTTCACATTATCCTACAGTCTCCTGGGGAGTCTTAAAAGGAAGGGTGGTAGAGGACTCTGCAGAGTTTTGTCTGCTCGAGACAAAGGAAAAAGTGGACAAGGTAGCAATAAATCTACTTTATACTTGTCATAAGAAGTGGTCTGATATCTTACCATGTACTAGCAAATAGCTAACTCGGAAAACAGTAATAATAGTAATAATAGCACTGACCCAGCACTGTAAATCAGGGGAATATTACCTGTCTAATATATATGTTTAGCTGTAAAAGTAATAATTCTAATATTTTCTTAGAACTCTGCATGGCACAATTCCTCTGTTATACAATAATCAATATGGTATATTAACAATTTAGCATTCCCTTTCCTGATCATGATAGAAGCCTTACCTGTATAGGATCAGTTATCAATCACATGATATGAGATTATAATAATGCTCATTTACAGGTACTGGATGGTGCGCAGTGCAATACCAGGCATATCATATAGTGCCCATATACTGTATCTGTCAGTCTCTTAAATAGTTCAGTCCAACCCATGTACTAGAGAATACTTGGCTGCCACCATTTCATAGCACATAGTGTGGAATCAGGGTGCAAGGTCCAAGTGCCCAGGCCATCAGAGTCATTGGCATCTCTGTCAGTAATCACAGGTTTGTGCCCTGTCTGATCACACAGGACACCCAGCCTTAAGGCCAGCCTCATGTGTGTCATATCATGTTGTTTCCATAGATATCCATATTTTCTGTACTCAAAATTGATTTTGATCTGCAGCAGAAAAAAACATCACCAAAGGAATGCAAATTTTGTTGCAGAATTGCTGTGAATTGATATGGGGTAGATTTTTAAATCAGCACCTCAGGTCAGTTTTCCAAGTGACTTTTTTCTGTACAATGTGAATAAGATTTAGTACTTTTTCATTCACTTTGCTGGTTTGCATATTTTATACATGCAGTTCTGCAACAGAAAATCCACAGCATATCTACAATGTGTGAGCATCACCTTGTATTACTCTACATCAGGGGTCAGAAACCCCCAACATGTCTGCCAAGAGTGGAATGTGAGATATAACTCTCTGGCAGGGCAAGCTCCCACCTCTGTGCTTTATTACAGATAATCGCTCTTGCCCTCCGGCATATGCACATACCGATCCCATCCATAACTTGGCAGTGAGTAGAGGGCCATATTACTGTACACGTCACTCTGTCTCCTCTGTAGTAGCACACTGCGCTCTGCAATCTAATTCTGGAGTGATGAAGTCTGTGACATGTACAAGGTCCAAGTCACGAGGTCCACCACCATATGCTAAGTTATAGACTAGATCAATGTCTGCAGGTGCAGGTGGCTAACAGAGTGGGGGTGAAACAATCATCATGGCACAGAGGTAGGAAATACTGTGTGGGGCACCAATGGGGCATTAAACTATATACAGTACAGACCAAAAGTTTGGACACACCTTCTCATTCCAAGAGTTTTCTGTATTTTCATGACTATAAAAATTGTAGATTCACACTGAAGGCATCAAAACTATGAATTAACACATGTGGAATTATATACTTAACAAAAAAGTGTGAAACAACTGAAAATGTGTCTTATATTCTAGGTTCTTCAAAGTAGCCACCTTTTGCTTTGTTTACTGCTTTGCACACTCTTGGCATTCTCTTGATGAGCTTCAAGAGGTAGTCACCTGAAATGGTCTTCCAACAGTCTTGAAGGAGTTCCCAGAGATGCTTAGCAATTGTTGGCCCTTTTGCCTTCACTCTGTGGTCCAGCTCACCCCAAACCATCTCGATTGGGTTCAGGTCTGGTGACTGTGGAGGCCAGGTCATCTGGCGTAGCACCCCATCACTCTCCTTCTTGGTCAAATAGCCCTTAGTCTGGAGGTGTGTTTGGGGTCATTCTCCTGTTGAAAAATAAATGATGGTCCAACTAAACGCAAACCGGATGGAATAGCATGCCGCTGCAAGATGCTGTGGTAACCATGCTGGTTCAGTATTCCTTCAGTTTTGAATAAATCCCCAACAGTGTCACCAGCAAAGCACCTCCACACCATCACACCTCCTCCTCCATGCTTCACGGTGGGACCCAGGCATGTAGAGTCCATTCGTTCACCTTTTCTGCGTCGCACAAAGACACGGTGGCTGGAACCAAAGATCTCAAATTTGGACTCATCAGACCAAAGCACAGATTTCCACAGGTCTAATGTCCATTCTTTGTGTTCTTTAGCCCAAACAAGTCTCTTGTGCTTGTTGCCTGTCCTTAGCAGTGGTTTCCTAGCAGCTGTTTTACCATGAAGGCCTGCTGCACACAGTCTCCTCTTAACAGTTGTTGTAGAGATGTGTCTGCTGCTAGAACTCTGTGTGGCATTGACCTGGTCTCTAATCTGAGCTGCTGTTAACCTGCGATTTCTGAGGCTGGTGACTCGGATGAACTTATCCTCCGCAGCAAAGGTGACTCTTGGTCTTCCTTTCCTGGGGCAGTCCTCATGTGAGACAGTTTCTTTGTAGCGCTTGATGGTTTTGGCCACTGCACCACTTGGGGACACTTTCAAAGTTTTCCCAATTTTTCGGACTGACTGACCTTCATTTCTTAAAGTAATGATGGCCACTCGTTTTTCTTTACTTAGCTGCTTTTTTTCTTGCCATAATACAAATTCTAACACTCCATTCAGTAGGACTATCAGCTGTGTATCCACCTGACTTCTGAACAACACAACTGATGGTCCCAACCCCATTTATAAGGCAAGAAATCCCACTTATTAAACCTGACAGGGCACACCTGTGAAGTGAAAACCATTTCAGGTGACTACCTCTTGAAGCTCATCAAGAGAATGCCAAGAGTGTGCAAAGCAGTAATCAAAGCAAAAGGTGGCTACTTTGAAGAACCTAGAATATAAGACATATTTTCAGTTGTATATAAGTATATAATTCCACATGTGTTAATTCATAGTTTTGATGCATTCAGTGTGAATCTACAATTTTTATAGTCATGGAAATACAGAAAACTCTTGGAATGAGAAGGTGTGTCCAAACTTTTGGTCTGTACTGTATATGGGCACTAAGGAGCATTATACTGTGTATAGGGGCAATAAGGAGCATTATAGTGCATATAGAAGAAATTAAGGGACATTATACTGTGCATAGGGGACACTAAGGGGCATTATACTGTGTATAGGGGCAATAAAGAGCATTATACTGTGCATATGGGACATTATACTGTGCATATGGGACACTATGCGGCATTATACTGTGTATAGGGGCAATAAGGAGCATTATAGTGTGTATGGGGGACACTAAGGAACATTTTACTGTGTATAGAGTACACTGAGGGGAATTATTCTGTGTACAGAGGGCGGTAAGAATAATAATTCTGTAGACAGAGGTCCTGGCATTCTACTGTGCAAAATGGTGCACGGCACACAGAGTACCTCATCCTCGATTTTTTTATTGAAATTGGCACACCGTACAAAAAAGGTCTACCTACCCCTGCCTACCTCTGGGCATACTGCCTACCTCTGAGCATACTGGGATTCCTGGGCATACTGCCTACCTCTGAGCATACTGGGCATTCTCTGGGCAATACTACCTACCTCTGAACATACTGAACATTCTCTGGGCATACTGCCTACCTCTGAGCATATGGGCATTCTCTGGGCATACTACCTACCTCTGAACATACTGGGCATTCTCTGGGCATACTACCTACCTCTGAACATACTGGGCATTCTCTAGGCATCCTGCCTACCTCTGAACATACTGGGCATTCTCTGGGCATACTGCCTACCTCTAAACATACTGGGCATACTGCCTACCTCTAAACATACTGGGCATTCTCTGGGCATACTGCCTACCTCAGAGCTTACTGTGCATTCTCTGGGCAATACTGCCTACCTCTAAACATACTGGCCATTCTCTGGGCAATACTGCCTACCTCTGAACATACTGGGCATTCTCTGGGCATACTACCTACCTCTGAACATACTGGGCATTCTCTAGGCATCCTGCCTACCTCTAAACATACTGGGCATTCTCTGGGCATACTGCCTACCTCTGAGCATACTGGGCATACTGCCTACCTCTGAGCATACTGGGCATACTGCCTACCTCTGAGCATACTGGGCATTCTCTGGGCATACTGCCTACCTCTGAGCATACTGGGCATTCTCTGGTCATCCTGCCTACCTCTGAACATACTGGGCATTCTCAGGGCATACTGCCTACCTCTGCTCTACATATTGATGTGCGTTTGATGAACACATGGTAAAACTACAAAAATGATGGCACAAAATGTCTTTCCTGCAGAGCTTTCTCATCTAAATTTCTAACATCCATTGTGTTTGGAAAATTAATTTGCCTTAATACCCCTGTATTATTAGCTCTTGTGAATTACACAGAATAATGTAAGGCGTTCAGTGACTTCCTCTTATAACTGTTTGTTCTTCCCCTACAGGGAGGATACTGTCTTTCAGGTGAAGGAACATTTACAGCAGGGTATAATTTCTATATAATTTATACTACATTTACTATGATTCAATACAATATAATATTCACTGTACGTTCACACAATGTACAGTTGTCACAGCTGTGACTAACAATATTCCATAGTAATATAATCTAAAAAATATCTCTGCCAGCTTAGGTTTTTCAGACAAGCCTTCCCTGTTCCCAGGTGCTCCAATAACCCACATGCTGTTATGGGATCAGTGGTCGTCTTTCCAAAGGTAGTCCTCAGTGTACCATGCTGATGGCACATTATAAATATATGTTACCAGAGGTTTTCAGACTGGTGAATAATTATTCTGGTCTTTATAGGAACATAGAGATTTAGCATTGTCTATGTCTATGTGCTGTAAAATAGAGATATACACTCTATATAGACTCCATTGTAAATACTTACAATTAGAAACCCCTTTTGCAAGACTGAGGTTTAAAGGGGTTGTCCAGGCCAACAAAGCATATCTCCTAAGCATATGTGGCAACTCTCCTGGTATGTCCGTGAGGCTCCTCAAATAAAGGGGTAACCTCCTGGTGTATCGGAAGAGCAGGTGAATCCTTTGGGCTTGTCAGAATACTCCAGCATCCGCCAGACTATCTGTAATTTTATATATGGAATGGGCCTCAAGTCCTGCAAAAGGGGTGTGCCCAGCACATTTAGTGCCCACATCACTATAAAATGGTGTGGTCTGTTCCAAAAAGGAATGGGAAATATAAAAGCTCTCATACTTTTCCACTCCTGGCTCAAGAAACCGTAGCAAAATCTGCAACAAATATTGCAGCTTTTCCGCAATGTGTCGCCTAAGCATTAGAATGTTGGCAAGTACATCCACAATTTGGGCATATGCTGCCGATTTTCTTTCACAGAACTGTATGGAGAGAATCTGCAGCATATTACATTACCAGCAAAATGAATGATATTTTACTAACTTTCAAGCACATGCTTCAGAAAAAAATCTGTAGTGGAAATTGCCATGTGGTAGCATGTCTTATTTATGCTGCAGATTGCCATCGTGCAATGCAAAACAAGTTCAGCTGCGAATTTTGCTGTAGTTTCTTGCTGCAAATCTGCCGTATTTCAGTGCCATGGGAACCCTTAGTGGTTCTCCACATGCTGCCCTAGCACCACCTTGCTACACAAAGAGGACTTGTCATCTGTACTGATATGTCTGGATCAGATTTTTTTTTTTTACTGCATAATATAGAAAATGTAGGCTTTCTTGGCAATGATCTTTGTTGGATTTTTGTAAACCTTGTATGGAAACACATTTAATAAAACACATGCAGTTTTTAGAACATGCTTGTTTCCAAAAACTGCATGCATTTTGTCAAATAAGATTTAATATAATTTTTACAAAAATTACAGCAAATCGCCCTGTGAAAACCCAGCCGTACGTCAGCTTCATACAGGCATATTCACTCCATGCAATGCAGATTGTATGTTGATTGTATCTCCCGCTCCGAACACTGCCCAGGTCTCACAGTATCATGAGTCACTGACTTACTATACAACTACTGTACCTCTCTGTAATCTGCTTTCATACAGTTGTCAAATTCATGTATTTCCAGGAGTCACAGAAAGATACCACAATGTACAGTTCTGTGATAAGTGCTTCAGACTAGTTAGTTTGTTGGTGCACTATTTGCCGGAGCACTCACACATCCCACATAATGTGTTGTTGGCAAAAGAACCTACTGCTAAATGCTTGTTTCCTCTGCAGCAACACAACATTACACTGTATTCCAATGTCATTAGACTATTCATTCTAATAGATGCGGCAGGTTCGATTGAGTATGAGGTGTTCTTCGTACTCAGGCTTCATTCTGACTAAAGAAAGTGGGGAGTGCCGAATAGTAGAACTCTCTATTATCTCAAAATGTCCTAATAGGCATCTATTAACTGGATAAAATGTGTAAAGTCTTTTACATACTGGTGCAAATGAATATAAGAAACATAAACTTAAGTAAATCTGTGTAAGAACCTCCTTCATTTAAGCTATGGCCACATATGGCAACGTAGGGATTTTCCAGGACTTTTAAATTATTCTTAGGATAGATCATAAATTGAAGATCAGTGGGGGTCCAACACCCATGACCACCGTGTATCAGCTGTACAGGCTATCACATTCATCAGTCACATAACGTCACATCAGTCAATTAAATAGGCTGAGCTGTGATACCAAGAACAGCCACTGTACAAATGGACGGCGTTGTGCTTGGAAAGTACAGAAGAGGATGAAGCCAGCTGTCAAACCCGCTAATCTTTAATTAATGACCTGTCCTAAATTATTTAATCTTGGAAACTCCTTTATGCTAAGACCCCATGTAGCGAGTCGCAGCAAAAAAAAAAAAAAAACGTTGTGGAAAAGACTGTGGTGGAAACACATTGCATTTTTTTTCTGCAGCGTTTTTCACAGAGGAGTAAAGCGGAGACATCTTAAAACAAGAACAATTCAGATGGGAATCTCTAGGTCATACAAGCTCCCAAAACTAAACTACCCAGTGCATAGTATGTAAAAATTGACCATTCTTGGATACTCTGATATCACCATACACAATGCTGAGTGTTGAGTAAAGTGATGTAATGCACAAAACACCTTGGGGGGGATTTATTAAGACTCTTAATAATTCAGGTGCACTTCCATGCTCCAGAGTGAAATCTACACCAGTCAGAAGCGATCCTAGATTTCCTATATAACTCACACCAGTTTTCTGAAACCTATTATATAGGTCTGGCACTGGTATTAGGTGTCATTCCCAGTTGCTTTTATAATACGTACTTTTCCTATGTATGTGTCACAGTGTGTACAGTTAGATCCAGAAATATTTTGACAGTGACACAATCTTCATGATTCAGGCTCTGCATACTCCACATTGGATTTAAAATGCAACAACTAAGATACAATAGAAGTGTAGACTTTCAGGTTTAATATCCTGTGAGTCATTTAGGAATTGCAAGCACATTTCTACAAAGCCTCCTCATTTCAGGGGTTCAAAAGTAATTGGCAAATTAACTTTACCATACATAAAATATTCATTTTAATACCTTGTAAAGCAGTGGTTCTCAACCTTACTATTGCTGCGACCCTCAAGTTGTGGTGACCTCCAACCATAAAATTAATAATTTTGCTACTGTTATGAATTGTAATGTAAAGATCTGATTTCAAGGATGTATTTTCATTGTTACAATTTTTTTTGGAGTAGTTGATGATTTTACATTTACCCAGTAATTATAATTCATAGTTTAATTTCCCCCTTCAGCTGCCCCAGTTTAAACTGGGCGTAACTAGAGGGGGACATTAAACTGGGGCAGCTGGAGAGGGACATTAAACCATGGGGGCAACTAGAGCGGGACATTAAACTGGGGCAGCTGGAGACATTAAACCGTGGGGGCAACTAGAAGGGGACATTAATGTCCAGCTGCCACCAGTTTAAACTGAGGGCAACTAGAGGATGACATTAAACTGGGGGCAGCTTGACATTAATTTCTCCCTCTAGTTGCCCCCACGGTTTAATGTCCCACTCCAGCTGCCCCAGTTTAATGTCCCCCTCTAGTTGCCCCAGGTTTAATGTCCCCTTCCAGTTTCCTCCACATTAATGCCCTCCAGTTTAATGCCCCCCTCCATCTGACCCCAGTTTAATGTCCTTCCTAGTCTGCCCCCAGAGTTTAATGCTTCCTCTATCTGCGCCCAAAGTTTAATGTCCCCCTCATATGCCCCCCCAGTATATTGCCCCCCCTGCATCTGCCCCCACAGTTTAATGTCGGTCTTGAGCTGTAAAAGTTTAACATAAAAAACAGATACTCACTTGTCCTCGCTCCCCTGCTGCGCAGTCTGCAGTCTCTTGTCCTGGGAGCTGCAGGTGCGATGTGAGTGACGTCATCACATCATGCCCACAGCTCCCAAAGCTGGAGCACGCATGGGCACAGTGGTGAGGCAGGAGCTGTCCACTTCTGCTTCACCACTGTATTCAACTCATCTGCATCCTCTCCGGACGCAGATGAGTTGAATCCGGGACATACCTCCCGCCGACTGGGACCTTAAATACCTTTTCTCATGATTGGATACACCTGGCTATGAAGTTCAAAGCTCAGTGAGGTTACAAAACCAATTTTGTGCTTCAGTAAGTCAGTAAAAAGTAGTTAGGAGTATTCAAATCAATAAAATGATAAGGGTACCCAAATTTTTGCACCGGTCAAATTTTGGTTTAATGCATATTGCACATTTTCTGTTAGTACAATAAACCTCATTTCAATCCTGAAATATTACTGTGTCCATCAGTTATTAGATATATCAAATTGAAATGGCTGTTGCAAACACTCAAATATTTAGAACTTAAAATGATTAAGATTAATAGGGGTGCCCAAACTTTTTCATATGACTGTATATACATACCTATAACCAGTGCACAACATTCCTATCCTTGCACTATATTATATGCCAGATTAATGCTGTAAGTGGAGTCGTATTAATTCTTCATGACATGAAGCTTAGAAATGTTATTATGATCCTGGGTGAGGCATCTGCATATAAATTATTCACATTGCTGGATCAATCTACGTGAGAACAAAATGTCCAGGTTATTGTCCACATTATTCAGATTTTCACAGTGCCTGAGACTGAGTCCATCAAAGCATCCACTAAAAGATTTCTGTCACGATGACTGTATGATATCTGTCACGTAATTATGGGACACTTAACCACCAACAGGTGGTTAACAAAATGCCTGTCTGCAGCCAGGATAAAAAAAAAAAGTCCTTATATTTACCTAGAGATAACACTGATGAGTCTAGTCAGACTCATCTCTAGTGCGCCTAGTGAATGCGCAGTTTTTGAATCAAGCCACGACAGTACACTTCAGCTTCACTACACAATACTAGGTTCAGTACGTGTGCAGTGAAGCCAGGGTGTACTATTCCAACTTAAGTGCAAAAGGGAGCATGCACAAGGAGCACCAGGAGTTGGGTGTATAAAGACCTTTTATTTTTATTCTGAGTATGAACAGCAATAGTATAGGGATATTTGGGAGATTAAACCATCAATCCATAAGATCCTGCTAGTGGTTTTAGTAACCCAAGTTAACGGTGCATGTTTCCTTTAGGCCGGGGCCCCATATTCGTTTACATTATTTGCAAAGTGGATGGAATTCTGGCTAATCCCATCCACACATTGCAGAAAAAAATCCGCAGCAGAAAAGCTGCAATTTCAAAAAAGCTTGCATTTTTGAAAGTTGCAGTATGTCAATTATACCTATGGAAACGCTGGCGTTTTCCGTATAGGTATAATAGGAGCAGAAAGTCCACAGAAGAAAACTGCTGACTTTCTGTGAAAAGTGCTGCAGAAAAAAAAGCAATACGTTTCTGCCCCGTCTTCTCCACAGCATTTTTTTTTTTTTTTTTTTGCAGCGACTTGCTGCGTGTGGTCTTAGCCTTAAAAAGCATTCAGTGATCAGCATGTACATAAAAATTTTGCACATTTTAGAATAATTTTCAAATAAAGATTTATTGGATTATTTGTATATATGTATACACCACAGTTACCTTGTAACATGTATAATACTCAGATATGCTGTATGTGTTCATGTACGTTACAGGCACAGCTGGTTAGAAGTTTTCTTATAAATCAAGTAAATGTTACAATCTTAAAACTGCTTCAAGGTCCAGCTCTTCTCAAGATATTGCATGGATTATAACATTTATCCTTACAGTATGGGACATATTGCACATAAACCAAAAAACTAACAGCAATGAATGATCATACATGGCTAGCCGCAATAAATACTGAGTGCAGAAACCCTCATACTATTTTTCCTTCAGGTGGTTCTTTGTTCTTTTTCATACAGTAGGCATGACATAAAACAATAGGAAATTGATCATTATTACCAGAACAGGCAATTAAAACTCGATTGGGATTAAAGTATGGAATTCCCAATAAAGTTTTTCACAATATCGTAAAAAAAATAACTGGTGTGTAAAGTCCAAATCTAATCTAATAATTTATGAAATCATGGACAGGACATCCGTTCTTCAATTCTTTATAGATATAGAGTAACTACAGCACTTGTTCTTGCAATGTCTCTTCCTTTATTTATTATCCCAGGCACCTCTTTGAACAAACACATAGTACTTTGTTGAGTAACTTTTTAGAATCAGGATTGACAACTGCTCCAACTTTAGTTTAGTAAATTATAAGAGTAGGCAAAAAAAAGAGAATTACTGTAATCCTATGCAAGATCTTCTGCTGTAATGTAAATAGTAGTGTGAAAACTCTAAGGGACGCCCAATATCTGTGCTGTGGCCTAATGCCAGGACCTTAGGGGGATGTGGGTATTGCTCTAGACTTGTGGAGACCATATTTAATAAAGTCACTAAAAAAATAGCACCAGAGAACATGCTTATTTCAAGACACCATGGCTTATTAACCCCAAACACCCAAAGCATTTTTACATGGTGTCAGTGTCTTTTACAGGTGCACAGTGAAGACACCAGGGTCAAATGCATTGTGTGCTTAGTCTTAAAGGAACATTATAGATATACATTCACAAAAAAGTATTCCCCCTCCTCCTGTATCTGATATTACAACTAACAATAAAATGTGTCCCAGGAGACCACCCATGTCTCTCACTCCTCATCTTTTCTGTCCTATGAGTAACTGTATGAAAACTGTCTGGAGCAGGAACTTTCCTACGCTGCCTTGTCTACAGTCAGACATTTTTTTCAGTGCCTTCAATGATCTCATCCTCCATATTCCTCCACTTGCTTACTCTCTAGTACCTGTAACCGGCTTTCTGAGGAAGACCAGTAACTGCAGACAACCTTCATCTATGCTCACCATAGCGCTGAGTATACAACTCCGTTTTACCAGGTGAGGCACCACCATATAGGTAAACCAATACAAGTAAACATGCAAATCTCAAGTGCAGTTCACTGTGGGTATCACATTTTGCTCTCTTGCTTTACCTCCGGTAGTAGGCCTAGCCTAACACAATGTTATCAGTTTTGTCAGGATTGTACTTTACAGGTGATCACTACATGCAACAGATGTAGTTTGCTTATAGCTATCAGCTTTGACCCCTACCCTACATAAACATTCAAGTATTGTGTTTCCTAGCTTGTTTACATAGGCACAACAGCTTACCCATATGGGTAGCTGTGCCCGGTACAGTAGCTTGTTTCATTTATGTCCTAATGTGTTGACCAATTGGGATTCTGGTTGATGGAGCCCCACCAATGAACAATGATGACCCATCCTAGAGTTCTGGAAACCCCCTTTAAATAACAGTACAGAAACTGTACAGTAATGACAGTGATGAAACAAAACCAGTCCCATGTCCCAGTAAAATGTTACATTCATGACCACTGTAATACAGCAGCATTGTATCGGCACTTTATTTATCAGATATAAAACATGTTAAGAGAGAGCTGACTGCTACCAATAACCTAAGAGATTATGGAGAGAAACGATGGATTCTCCATATTACAAATAACAGGGAGCACCGCTTCTATCATAACATGTCGCAAGCCTCACAGAAATTAGAGATCATAAGGAAGCTTCAAGATCTCAAGAGCTTCCATCTGTAACCTGTGTGATATGTCAGATTCTATTGGTTATTCAAATACCCAATAGAACTCATCTACCATAAAGGGGTTGTCTGCTTTGTATGTGTTACTTGCCTTGCATAGGGCCAGAAGTACTTTTGCCAACAGCCTCATCCAGTTATGAGGCAACCAGACTTTTACTTCTCCCCTGCTTCAGTTACTGGTCTTGACCTTAACTCTACTTGTTTAGGTTGTGGTTCAGCTGCTTGAGATTCACTTGGGCATCAGGTTGATAAAGCAACTGGTGTCTGAAAAGGATGTTGGATTTCTTAGCCTATCCTAAGGGAAATTATCCTCTTACGCCTTGTATGTGATGTTCAGTACTGTTCTGGTTCTCTTCTGATTGGTCCTGACCTTCAGCTTTGTTCCTGACCTTGTTCCTACCTTGCCCTTTACATTATCTGCCAGGTATCTGTAGTCCTATTCCTGGTGATAACCCTTGCCTATGTTTCTGACTACTGTATCAATGCAATTGTCACCATAAACACCAAAAACATAACTTTTTTTTTAATCTATTTTTATTTTTTGATAGATTTTTTTTCTTCTATTTTCTGTAGATGATTATGGGAGCTGCCATCTCGTCAGAGCTTCTCCTCTGGTCTTCTAACAGTATTTAGTGATAAGTTAATTAATGTCATGACCATATGCAGCAATAGACTAGAGCTGACTTACTGAGGTCCATGGAAAAGTTTTCTAGACATGCTGTGTATATAAACTGTGATATCATCTATTTTCAGTAGTAGATGCAATTGATGGGTCAATGGGGTAAATCTATAGAGGTGATATCTTAACTTGTAATACTGTCTGTGATGTAAATGAGGTGACTGCTGCAAAGTAAACCACTACAGAATTGGCAAAAACTGTTCTTAGTGGCCAGAGTGAACATGATTTACTTTTTTTTTTTTTTTAATCTAGATAGTGACATTAAAAATTCTTTAAAATATCATCAAAAATTCTTAGACAGTATGTTTAACATGAAAACATGGTTTATAAATAGGTAATTTCCCTTTGATCGATGAACTGAACTACAAAAAAAATGGAAAGGCTGGTTCTTCAGAGAGAAGAACTTTCTGTATTTGTAGGCACTCTTCGCTAAAGCTAGTTGATAAAGATCTTAAAGTGCACACTCCCTTCTAAGCTCTAACATGCATTTTCATTTTTGTTGCGGTACTCTGTTGCACATTGTGCACAGTTTGGACCCCTTGGTGCCCACTATAGGTCTTCCAGAGTCAGGTGGCTCACAGGGTATCTTGTTCCTGAGAGACCTCACAATTAGCTGTTTTTGATCAGGGAATCACAAAGTGAATGATTATTTTTCCTGTAGAACCACAAAATATAAACCTTAACAAAAATGTAGTAAAAATTGCAACCCAAGATAAACCTATCAAATAAAACTAAGGGACAAAATAGCAAAGCACATAACAGTATTTAATGAATAATACTCTCCCTCAAAGGGCTTGTCTATCATTTGGAATTTCCCCCAAATGCCCCAAAACCTGTTTGAAATAAGAAAATCTAAACTCTGTAATATACACTAACTTACTGTTAGGATAGTCCTGAGGTCCTGCACTTCTGCTCACCTTCAGACTATTTTGGGTCATATACTAGGTTTCAGTGATTCTGCTTTCATAGCAACATAACATTAAAAGCCACAGGCCACAATCATATTTTGACACAGTGATGTAATGTCCAATGGTAGGTCTGAAGAATTTGGGGAAAATGTTTAATGTCAACAACCCCAAAAATTTCTTTAGCCTGGATTAATGTATGACAGCAAAAATACAACCCATAATGTAAATTCTAAAATATTTTTTTTTATTTCCATGGTATAAGAAGCGTTGCTGCAGTAGGAATACAGTTTTTCAAGTATAACCCTATTAGAATGGTCCTACTCTTGCATCCAGTAAGAACAACAGGAGGTGCTTTGTTTCTCTGAAATAAAATTTTCAAAAAACAAAAATCGTGAAACTCCATCCTGGGAATCAACTATTTGGTGTAACTCCATATACTGCCATTTATTTCCTATTATTTTCATTTTCTTTTCCTTACATGCTAAAAGCAGCTACAGTAAATTCTTTATCATCATATAGCATAGCCAAATTGAACAACTTGGAGAAAAGTCCTACTTTAAAAATCGAGGAATATAACATATTGTAGTCCTGATGGACACCTTCATTCATTACTGATTTTGACCCAATCCAATTTGATGTTCTGAAGTTTAAGGAGTGGAAGAGTGAAGAAATCAGGTGCAAGAACTGAAGTTTAAGAGCAGAAATCTTACAAAAAAATCTGTAACCTGGCCAGTCACTCCCACAATCCACAATGTTTAACCTTTTCTAACTTGTAAGGTATTGAGTCACAAGGTATATTAAAAGGGGAAATGATACCACATTAAATGAGTAAGTCATTTGGCTGTTACATTGGCTATTAAAGGGGTTGTCTGGCTATTCTTTAAAACCTTAGAATGCCATAACAAAGTAAAACAAAAAATGTAACTCACCAATTCGCTATCACTTCCATTCCATTCCAAGATTTCTACTGGTTTCTTCTTCCTGGTTCCTCTCAACACACAGGAAATGCCCACTCAGCCAATCACTGGCCACAGTAGGAACTATTCTCAGCCAATGATTGGCTGAGCAGCTTTTTCCGTGTGTCAAGGGTGAACAGGAAGTAGAGACCATTGGGGTATCATTGAAATGGGAGCAGAGGAGGATTGGAGAGAACAACCCCTTTAAAGAGGACCTTTCACCACCTCCACCAATTCAAGTTCTTAGCATCTGTTAATAGGTGCTGCTCCACTGATTCCAGCACAGTGAGAATTTTTAGTCTAGCCCCTACTGTTACTGAGCAATAAGTGCAGTTAGTTTTGGTGCCTGATGTGCTATTTAAGCTCTGTAATGTCAGTCAGGGGGGCCGATTCAGAGCTCCAATCAGAGGCAGCCAGTGTCAGAGCTTAGAATCACACCCCTTGTCTGCTCCTGCCTGACACCGCCCTACTGACAGTGCAGAGCCTAAATTGCATATCAGGAATACAGCATTGATTGCTTGGGAATGGTGAGGGCTAGAGAATAAATGCCAACTGTGCCAGAATCAGTGGAGCAGCAGCTATTAGCAGATGCTAAGAACTGGAGTTGGTGAAGGTGATGAAATGTCCTCTTTAATTTCCTTTAATGATCCTAATGCCAACAATTAGTAATGCTATGATATCCCTAGTGGCACTAGAACACAACAATCTCTAGAGCTGCAAACCGCCACATGGTGTGAGCCCGTTGTGGCCACTGTCTAAAGAACACTGTTGATCAACCGATCTACACATTGACTATTGTATTTTTAAGGAGTGTTGGAACAGTAATTGAGGGCATTATCTCAAATTTATCAAAACAGCTTAATCTTATCCATAAATCATTTATCACAGTGGAATACATAAAGGCTGTAACATCTGAGGCAACATAATGAGTCTGCAGAAGGATAACTCATCCATAATTTTTTTGGTGCATGGCAATCTAGAATAAAAAAGTCCAAAACACATTCTTTCTCAATATGTGATAAAATAAGGCACAAACTAACATTCATGAAATACTTTAGCCATTTAAGTTATTCATACAAAACAGATGTACTTGATGAACTAATGATCATGATAACTTGGTCCCTGTAACGGTAACAAAATAACCCATAAAAGTAATGGAACATGATATTTTTTAACAAAATATAAATGTTTCTCAGATCTACAGACAGTACCTGAGCATTTGAAAACCCAAATGAAAGTCTACAAAGGTCCCACAAAAAGTTATATTGCCCTGCAATAGATTGTTTTAATGCCATATTGTTTAAGGTAAATTTTAATCAGTCAACACTACAGTGCTGAAAAATAGCGACCAACAACATGTACATTGTAATAATGCCCAGTATAAGTGGGCCACAATAAGACATAAAATAAGGTCCAGTCTTAGAGGATTATTCTCTCTGCCTTAACTGCTTTCTCCTATTCTGATTTCATTTGTTCTCTAATATCAGATGGAAGTGTCTCAAATAAAGTATCTTCTACAACAAGTCCAGTTCTCTTCAAGGCTCTGCAATCTCCAAGTTCTGGTGGCAAAATTTCAAAATGATTACCCTTAATATCCAGGTAAGATAGGAATACTAGGTTCCCAATTTTTGGTGAAAGAGTACTCAAGTTATTCTTCCCGATTTTTAAGGTTTTCAATTTCTTGCAGAAATACAGTTCATCTGGCACACTTTCCACTTTATTGCAAGAAATTGAGAAATATTGTAAACTTTGCAAAACTCCAATCTCAGGAGGAATGAATCTAATATCATTGTAAGATAAATCTAAGTATCGAAGTTTGTGGCATAAGAACAGATGAGATGGAAGCACCTCTATTTTGTTGTGGCTGAAATATAGTCGTTCCAAACTTGTAAGTTTCTTTATGTGTTCTGGAATATAGGTTATGCTGTTATACCACAGCTTCAAGATCGTGAGTTTACGCAAATGTTGGAAACTAAGTATTTCTTCAATGGATTTAAGATTGTTTTCTTTCAGATCCAGTTCTTGAAGAGCTAGAAGACTGAAAATTGCATGAGGTATGCGCTCTAAGTCACAGTGTATAAGCTCCAACTCTGTCAAGTTGACCATTTTCTTTAGATTGTTTAGCATGACAAGCTTGGTTCCATCATTATGGATACATAACTTCTGAAGATGACCTGAAACATCAACTGCTCCTTGAGGAATTTTAGAAAGATTACTCTTGATAAATAGTATTTTTAGGCTCTTCAGCTCCCGGAAAGACTCAAGATTTATATTTTTAGATATATCAGGGCTTAGAGAGCCGATTAAGTACAGTTCCTCCAGGTTTCTCAAACTGTACATCCATGGTGGGAGTTCTCGAACATCATCAAACTTCACTCTCAATATCTTTAGATTCTCTTTTAGAAAAGCCAGGGCTGCTGTATGAATTTTTACAGAGCACTGATACAGGGACAATTCTTGAAGGTTATCAAGCTGAGCAATTGTTGCTGGTATCATAACATTATTGATGATTTCCAGCTTTAAAGACTGCAGCTCGGTTATCTCAAAGACCGTATCTGGAAGACCGGAGAGCATAAATAATTGTATCTCCAGGCGGTTGTTGGCATTTGTTTGTAACCTCTGTCTCAGCTTATCAGCTGTCCATTCATTGTTCAAGTTCAATTGTTTCAGTTTATTTTCACTTACTTCCGATAAGAAAACCGCAAATCTCTTCGAGTACAGTGGGTCATATTGGTCTATCATGTGAAACATGAAGGCAAAGTCATTTTTCACATCAGGGATATCATCAATGCCAGTTTCTTGACGAACATATTCAAAAGAATATTCTTTTAAGGACCGGTAGAACAACCAGTAGAGAGTATAAAGGCACGTAAGTCCATAGACTCCAACGAAACACAAGTAACAAAAGGACAATTTAGAAAACAAGTGCGCCATTGTGTGATTACAGGAAAAGTTCTTATATCCCGTCATATCTTGTATGTCAACATTACAGTCCACAGTAAACTGTACTTTGGAAACAAGTGCACTATTGTAGCAGATAATAATGAGGAATTTAAGAACTTTCAGTATGGTTTGACGAACATACATAGCATAAAGAAGATCTCCTTCTTCAACATGGAGCCGAAATTTTTTAACTTTCTCGAATAAGGCTTTAGCTTGTTCTCCTTCCTTTTTATCAAGTGCTCCTGCTGTAGTTTTATCAACCACAAACTTCTCAGGTATGGATTTTAGTGATTGGGTCTTCACAAGTGGGCTCTCCACAGCAGAAGGGGTGGCAATGCTTTTGTTCTGAGCATTTTTACGGTTGTCCTTCTCCTCTGGTTCTTCACCAGATACTTCAGACAAGGCTCTGGTTGTCCAGGGTGAATCAAAACACTTTCCTAATATGGATATAAAATGCTCAATTTTTGAGCTGGACCCAGGAAATTTAAACCAAAAGTTACTACACACCATAAAAATTAAAGTGTGGATGAGAACCAGGTAAGGGAAATACTTTGCATACCAATGGAGGGCTCGCTCATAACACATCTGGTTAATGAAACTGTATTGTTGGAGATCCAAGTCTGTCTTTAATCCCCTCATTTCCACAGTTCCAGACGGAGCTGTTGGTTTGGGAGCCGGAGGAGGCATATTAGTAACCACGGCTCCAGATGCATTATAGATGGAAGAGTTCTGAGCTGGATGTATTCTCTTTGGCAAGCAGATAATCTTGTCTTGCATTACCTGAGTATAAAGAAGAAGAAAAAGTTGTTATTTCCAAAGAAAAACTAATAATCCTGTAATTATTAGAATGCCTTTTGTGAGCTAATGTGATTTAATGGAATTGGTTCAATGTGATATTTTGACACCAAAGAATCCCTTCAATACGACCTACAGGTAGTAACTTATAGCGTAGAAGAAGTTGCAGAGATAGCATGTATTTAATTTCTGGGTTTAGGAGTTCAGAGGGTGGTCTCATTTAAGGATTGACAATTATTTAACTCCCTAGATAGCTGGCATTGAACTTAGTTCAGCAGTGACAAAGAAGGGGGCTGGCGTAGCTGATAAACTGAATGACAAAGCCATCCCCTACATACATGTCATCGACACATGGAGGGAGAGGAAGGTCCCTGCTTTCACAGACTGTATTGGAGTGTCACAGCTCACAAGAGACACTCCAAAACCTCAAGGACAATGTGACAGTGATTAAAATGAATTGCAAACCACAGAACATTTTTTTTCCTTGCCATTAAATAACCCCCTTAAAGGGGTTATCAGGGCAAAAACTTTATTTTTTAAATAGGTTGGGGGAGGTGCAAACATTTTTAAAAAAATCATACACACCTTTCCTCGGTGCTCCAGTACCTCCTAGTGCGGTCAGGTCCTGCTAGTCCGTTGTTGTCTTCCAGCGAAGTCCCCGCCGCACGTGACCGCTGAGGCCAAGCAGCGGCCTCAGTGAAAGACACGTGACGTCACTACCTTTGACGTCCTGGGTCCCATCCTGAGGCCACTGATTGACCTCAGCGTTCACATGACCGCTGAGGCCAATCAGCAGCTTCAGTGAAAGGGATCTGGGACGTCATAGCCGGCGAGTAATTTCATTTCAAATAGACACCTGAGAAGCAGGACCGGATCGCACTGGGAGGACTCCGGAGCATCGGGAACAGGTGAGTATAATTTTTTTTTTCACCTCCCCTGGCCTATTTAAAAAATAAATTTTTGTCCGGACAACCTCTTTAACCTTCAGACCCCATAGCAGACATAGCTATTATGGCTGTACTTAGGTTCATGGTCATGCATGACCGTCTAAACTTAAATATAGCCTGAAGTCTGAATTTGTGACAGATTTACTTTAAACCTGTTAAACATTTGTTTCTACCAACAGTCAGTGCATAAGGCCACGTAAACTTCTGGATCCAAATTGGTTACAGATATCATCTTAAAGGAAATATCTTGTAATATAATTATCATTTGAATTGTTTGTTCTGGTACAAAGAAAATTAATCTAAACTGAACAAGCCAGGTGAACAATTTCCAATGTTGTTTCTAAGACAACTAGGAAAAGACCTTAAGAAACAAACAAACTAATTACAATTTCAGATGTGAGGCCGCAATGGAATTTCCTTAAATTATCCACTCGCTGAAGCAAATTCTAATGGAACAATAATTCAATTCAGATGGAACTAATGTTTAATTAACCGGTTATCAGCAGTGTTTAGATTTTATGGATATTTTTGCTATCAAAATACAGCGAGGAGATGTTTTTGTTCTGTAATGATCTTCAATGATAACACTTTCATTAGCAAACTAAATATGGGAATAGATCCCAGTAAAAATGTTTCCAAAATATTTCCCTCTGCTGAGATCCATTCATGTTTTTTGGTTTTCAAAACTCCAACGTGAACCATAACTGTAAGTGAGTCAGATAAAATCATATACAATCCTGGCAAACGCCGCAAAGTCGTTTTCTTTAGCAGAGCCTCGCGTTGTGCTGAACATCTGTGGAGAAAAATCGCACATCTCTCTAGATTTCTTCACTTCGAATTTATACTCAAAACCTATAACTCTGCCCTTCACCTCACTAAACAAGCCTATTTCACAACTCTCATCTCTTCTCTCTCCAATAACCCTAAGCAACTTTTTGGTACCTTTCACTCCCTCCTTTCTCCTAAGATGCAAGCACATGTCACAGACCTCAGCTCATCAAAGAAAGAAAATAGAACCGCACTCCAGAGTGGTTATGCTGCTTAATAATTTAATAGTGTTATAAATACAATGTTTCGGGTTTCGACTCAATGGAGACACTCACAGATTCTGAGGTTATGCAATAGAAAGCTCACCAGCCCTATCGCACTGGGTCTTATGCTGATGGATCTACTCCCATGACCTGATGCTTTAGTATCTAAACTACGGTCCACAGAACTGACCGACCGGGCTACTATTCATGTTTTTTTCTACGCCACATATTAGCAATTGCCTGACGAAGGGTAATAACCCAAAACGTTGTATTTATAACACAATTAATTTATTAAGAAGCATAACCACTCTGGAGTGCGGTTCTATTTTCTTTCTTCTATGATATCCAGTGGGGAGGTGGTCAGCCCCTCACAGAACGACAGAACGTGCACCCACCATATACAGACAACCTGTGTGCTGCCTATACATACTTGTGAGACCTCTGTGCTCAAGACAAGGCCGCATACTTCAAAGACAAAATTGATAACATCCATCAGGAAATAACCCAGTCCCCAAGTAGCAGCAATCACCTTCCCTCCCTCACTTCTCCTTGTGAATACTCATTCTTTGACCCAATAACAGAAGAAGTCTCCCAGCTCCTCTCTTCTTATTGCCTTACTATTTGCACAGGCAACCCTATCCCATCTCCCCTCCTTCAGTCTCTGTCCCCTGCTGTTACTACTTACATTCTAACATTTTTAACCTCTCTTTCTTCTGGAATCGTTCCCTCCTGTTTTAAAGATTCTGTCATAACTCCGCTACTGAAAACACCTCCCTTGGCCCATCCTGTGCTGCTAACTACCAACCCATCTCTAACTTGCCCTTCATCAATCAACTCCTTGAACACTTGCCCTGTTCAAGCCTTATCCACTCTCTCTGCTAACTTTCTTCTAAACCCCGTATAATCTTGATTTCATGCATTAAACTCTACAGAGAGAGTCCTTACAAAAGTCTCCAATGATTTCCTGACAGCTAAATCTATGATATTTATTCTTCTGGATCTGTCAGCATTTTTTGACACTCTAGAGTTCTCCTCACTATGCTCTATTCTACTGGCCTCAGGGACACCGTTCTC
Source organism: Leptodactylus fallax (assembly GCA_947044405.1). NCBI lineage: Eukaryota > Metazoa > Chordata > Amphibia > Anura > Leptodactylidae > Leptodactylus > Leptodactylus fallax. Next base: position 197,196 of record CAMRHE010000161.1, read on the forward strand.
TCTCTTGGTTTTCTTCCTATCTTTCTGACCGCTCATTTAGTGTATCATTCACTGGTGCTACTTCTCGTATTCCCCTTGCTGTTGGGGTTCCTCAGTGCTCAGTCCTCTCCTCACCCTACTTCTGCAGCTTCAAACGTGTCCTACAAGCACATCTGTTTAGACAGGCTTATCCTACTTATCATCATATTCCCTCACACTAAGCTAACATCCTAAGCTATACTTTCTCCTTTATTCCTCAGAACCTGACCCCTCCATCTAGAAGTTAGCCTGCACTCCATGAACTGAGTATCTGCATATTCACAGATCCCGGCTGGCGACAGTCTCATACAGCTTCATTCATATGACCTTATTTATTAAAAGATGGCTAGACCATCATATAAAAGATTCATCTGTACTCCCAGGGTCCGATTTAGCAGAACAATGTACCCTATTCATAACATCCTAGGGAGAAGATTTCTAAATACCAGATTAAATCTCTACCCACTGCCTTTTGTTAATAACATGGCTAATTTTGGCCTTTAGAGCTGTACCATATTTTCTATCTAAACCCCTTGCCATTCCACGCTCATAAATTTTCCAATGTACTTAGCTCCACGATTCCTTCACTTTAAGTTTCAGTTAATATTACTAGCAATATTGTAAGTCATTAAATAAAGGAGTCTGACATTGTTTTTCTAATTTTTTTTTTTATACCAATAACTGAAAACCATAAACAAGTTGTTAAATTTATTATACAGTTTATTAAGGCTCTGTACACACTGCCATTGTGAGCCTCTGGCAGGCGTTCCATCAGGTTTGAAGGCAAGAACAACACTGCATGTAGCACTATTCTTGCTATCTAAACAATAGAGCATCGTACTATGGATCGGGCACAGCATCATGAATGGTGGTCTTGATGCTGTCCTGGATTCATAGTGCGATGCTCTGATGTTTGGACAGGGGTGCGGAGTCATTTGGCCTAACCATTGACTCAGACTCTGACTCCTCTATTTTTCCATAGTCCAAGTCCAACTCTGTATTCTAGCTTTGTTACCTTCATAAATAGCTGACAGCCATGGTCAAACAGAAGCAGCAAAGCTGCTCAAATTTAGGAAAAAAGTCAGTGATTGAATTCCTATGAAAGTAAATATATGACAAGCTGTACATCTAACCAGCTATACCCTATCAATAATTGTATAAGACAATAAATAATATAATAATTTTAGAGTCAGTATCTTTTTTCTAATTCCAACTCCACCCAAATCTGGTCCCGACTAAGACTTCACAGACCTGATTTTGACAGCAAAAATAGTCCTGCATTCTGCATTCACCATGCCTTCCAAAGTGATGCATTGTGGCTCAGTGGTTAGCACTGTGGCCCTGAAACGCTGGAGTCCTAGGTTCAACTCCAACCAGGGAGCTTGTATTTTCTCCCTGTGTTTGTGTGAGTTTCCTCCCATACACCAAAGACATACTGATAGGGAATGTAGACTGTCAACCCTATTTGGGACAGTAACTGACAATATATGTAAAGCGCTGTGGAATATGTTGGCGCTAAATAAATAATGGAACTTCTGCTAGAGCCTTATATTTAACAACTTTATGACATATGTTTATAGGTCAAATGATAAACTTAGATATTATATTTAAACTAATGTTAGAACAAAGTAATGATACAGTATACACAGAGAATCTGTCACTATGAATGATGGTCCTGAACTACTATACTGATTCCAAATGCGTCATTATTATCTCTGAACTCACTTTCACTCCCTTGTAGTAACCTTCGGTCTCTTTTCTTCATGTTAATGCATCCTCCAGACTCCTAAACCCAGAGAAGTAGCAATTTTTTGGGCCGACTATGAGTAAGAGAATGTGAGTTCAGAGATAACTAATTTTAGTTAGTTTCAATGCTCATCCAAACTGATCACTGCTGCGAGACAAGACCTATATACTTTGGTGCTGGATGGACTACTGTGCCAAGATAATCTACAGTCATGGCCAAAAGTTTTGAGAATGATACAAATATTAATTTTTACAAAGTCTACTGCTTCAGTTTTTCTAATGGCAATTTGCATATACTCCAGAATGTTATAAAGAGTGATCAGCTTAACAGCAATCACTTGCAAAGTCAATATTTGCCTAGAAAATGAACTTTATCCCCCAAAACACATTTCAACATCATTGCAGCCCTGCCTTAAAAGGACCACCTAACATCGTTTCAGTGATTACTCCATTAACACAGGTGTGGGTGTTGATGAGGACAGGGCTGGAGATCAATCTGTCATGATTAAGTAAGAATGACACCACTGGACACTTTAAAAGGAGGCTGGTGCTTGCCATCATTGTTTCTCTTCTGTTAACCATGGTTATCTCTAAAGAAACACGTGCAGTCATCATTGCACTGCACAAAAATGGCCTAACTGGGAAGAGTATTGCAGCTAGAAAGATTGCACCTCAGTCAACAATCTATCGCATCATCAAGAACTTCAAGGAGAGAGGTTCCATTGGTGCCAAAAAGGCTCCAGGGCGCCCAAGAAAGACCAGCAAGCAGCAGGGCCGTCTCTTAAAAGTGTTTCAGCTGCGGGATCGGGCTACCAGCAGTGCAGAGCTTGCTGAGGAATGGCAGCAGGCAGGTGTGAGTGCATCTGCACGCACTGTGAGGCAGAGACTCTTGGAGAAAGGCCTGGTCTCAAGGAGGGCAGCAAAGAAGCCACTTCTCTCCAGAAAAAACATCAGGGACAGACTGATATTCTGCAAAAGGTACAGGGAGTGGACTGCTGAGGACTGGGGTAAAGTCATTTTCTCTGATGAATCCCCTTTTCGATTGTTTGGAACATCTGGAAAACAGCTTATTCGGAGAAGAAGAGGTGAGCGCTACCACCAGTCTTGTCTCATGCCAACTGTAAAGCATCCTGAAACCATTCATGTGTGGGGTTGCTTCTCAGCCAAGGGAATCGGCTCTCTCACAGTCTTGCCTAAAAACACAGCCATGAATAAAGAATGGTACCAGAATGTCCTCCAAGAGCAACTTCTCCCAACCGTCCAAGAGCAGTTTGGCGCACAACAATGCCTTTTCCAGCATGATGGAGCACCTTGCCATAAAGCAAAGGTGATAACTAAATGGCTCAGGGAACAAAACATAGAGATTTTGGGTCCATGGCCTGGAAACTCCCAAGATCTTAATCCCATTGAGAACTTGTGGTCAATCATCAAGAGACGGGTGGACAAACAAAAACCAACAAATTCAGACAAAATTAAAGCATTGATTCTGCAAGAATGGACTGCTATCAGTCAGGATTTGGTCCAGAAGTTGATTGAGAGCATGCCAGGGAGAATTGCAGAGGTCCTGAAGAAGAAGGGTCAACACTGAAAATATTGACTTGCTGCATTAACTCATTCTGTCAATATAAGCTTCTGTTACTCATAATATGAATGCAATTATATTTCTGTATGTGATAAAAACATCTGACAAAAACACACATAAAAACCAGAGGGCAGCAGATCATGTGAAAATATAATATTTGTGTCATTCTCAAAACTTTTGGCCATGACTGTACATACATACATACCCAAAAATCACAGATTTTAAATTAAACCCATATTTAATGCTAAAAGCCTAAAGTTTACAATACTACATAATGTTCATTCTGAACTGAAAGTATAACAGATAGAATTATCTTTTAGTATTCTATATCTGACCTATTCTTATAGTTGCTTTCAGACCTACTAACAGGCTGCCATTAACCAAGGAATGATGCACCCCATGTCTAGACAAAGTACATCTTTGCTGTCATTTAGAATCTAAGGCTTATCGGCAAGATCAGCCCCCAGACATGTGCCAGATGTCTGCTTTTACTGTTCACTTACTTTGTTGGTACCATTAATATTACTGTTTATGTATATAATGCCATCATCTATCATGGATAAGTAGAGCATACATTATAGTGTCAAATAAAACAGGAAAGAGCATACACATTAGACTAAAGTTTATGATGATTCACAAGACGATTGTTCCATTCAATGTTCCATCAACCTACATCTATCTAATGTGTATGGCCACCATAAAGGATCCAATGATAGCAGGAGGTATTCGAGAACACGATCATAATAACAGACCACTTACCTGCAATGTACAGCCGAACACTCCAATCATAAGCATGGCCACAGACAGATAATCCGTAAACACATCCCACCATGGTTTGAGGACTCGGAATGCTGGCTGCTGCTCCGAGAACTGACGGAATTCAGTAACTGGAATCATTGTCCTGTAAAGCACAAATAAGACTTATTATTAAATAAGCCAATAAATAAATGACACCAGACAACCAAATCATAATAACTATAAAACACAGTAAGAAAATGTTGGGTGCTTACAACATCATTTACCAATACAAAAATACATGGACCATCCATAATCTATTTAATAAGTTAGCAGCTTCCACATATTGCCATGACATACAGAGCATATTGGCCATCATCCATAATAAATACATTTATTACAAATGTAGCAAATACTTTCTTTTCATCTAAATAACCAAAATACATAGTGACACAGTGTCCCCCAATAGGAAAACACTGGCTACACCTATCATCTATCAGCATATGATATATTCATACCAATATCTGGCAATGAGAAAACATTAATATTCCTCATAAGACTTTCAGTGGTGGTATATCCAGTAACAGACAACACCAGTCATACAGCACCAAGCACAAATGCCATGTAAATATCGACCACAGATCCTCTGGTGATGTACTGTCATGGTACCACACCACCTGAGTATACTGAAAAATCCCTCCACATTGTGTACAAAGGTCGCCTTTACTACATCCAGGATAAACAATGGAATCCAAATATTGGACAATTGCACATATATCCATGGTCAATGTTACTTACAAACTGTGTTGCAAGGATTATGTCCAAGCACATATATAGATCACTGCAGCCTAAGCCATTCTGAACACTAGTTCATCCAGAACCTCCTCTGTCAAGTGCTAGTCTGAAAAGCAGGCAGCCCCATGTCATGCTGGATAGAGTTAACTCAAATATCTGCACCACATAAACATGGTGTGCTATGTTACAGTAGTGTCACACGACATGTTTCATCCCAAACAGGCTTCCTCAAGTCAGGGCTTTTAAAAGGAGTCTGTCACCAGATCTCATATCAACCCAAACCAGCATATAGATATGTTAGGCTCACCTGAATCAAACAGTGTTTTCCCTTTATGAATTGCTGCCTCGGTTGCCAGGATATCACAGTTTTTGTCAAATGTGCAAATTAATTCTTAGGAGCAACAAGGGCATTGCCATTGCTCCAAAGAGGTAAATGGCAATGCCCTATTGCTCCAAATGGCTCATCGCATATTGACAACAACAACATCTTGGGAACGGAGGCACCAATTCACAAGGGTAATACACCATTTCAATCCGGTGACCCTAACCTATCTATATGCAGGGCTGGTTTGATTTGCTAGGTTCTGATGACAGACTCCCTGTAGAGGGAAATCAAGGGCTTTAACAGGACAGTACACAAAGCACAAATAACGCTGTCATGTATCAGCTGTCAAAGCACGGGCAAGAATTCTCTACATCGTCATCAAGTAATCCATTATTGATAATGCCGTATATTCATATATGATGGATTATTAACCTGTGACTCATTTCATAAGCCTGAATTTGTTCCATCCACTTCTATGACGCCAGTACATGTGTTTCTTTCATTATATCTGTAAAATGTAATAAAGCCTTTTTGTCCAAATAAAAAAAAAATCTTTACGGTTATATGAAAAAGTATTTCCACCCATCCAGATGTTAAGTATTGTTGTAGAAGAAGAGACCATCACTTTTAGCCAACCCTAGCAAAATGCAAGCCCTGCTCATAGACATATATACCACGATACACAGTGAGACGGAATAGAATCTTACTAAACATCATAATATGGTCATCTAAGACTGGGATTGCATTGCACTAACATCATCAGGTACATGCTATATACCTAGTTTGTATTATAGTACATTCACACCATACTTGGTCTGTATTTCAAAGTTATATATACACCTGCACACGCATTTGACTTCTGTTGGGCAATAAGGGCTACAGTTATAGGGCTATGGCTATATTGGGGTATGCATTATATGCTTTGCCATGACATACACCAAATATGTTCTTCCAAATACAATATGAACATGCAGTATCTTCTCAAAATTATATGACTCTCAATTTTATGTGATTAAATATTTGGCATCATACATATTATTAATACTTAGTTGACAGTGCTGCTATAATCTTACTTACTATAATCTAATAATTTGGTCACTGGAGTAGTGACGTTTTTGGTGTTAGTCATGTGTATAACTGTGCACATACTCTGTCCAATATGCAGGACTTTTTCTTCAATTATAAAAGTAAACAGACGTCTGTCATATTGTTTACATTAGAGTCAACGGAAACGGACACAGATGGAGAGGGCTCTGTCTGTGTCCATTACTCTACTTAATGTCCATTGCTGTCATCCTATGATGGATGACAGCAACAGACTGTAATAACGGTAGTGAGAACTTACTCTGTTTACTATCAATGGATGTATAAGGAAAACATTACAACTTTGGAAAAAAATTCCAATTTCCACATAGATTAAAAACGGATTGGCTGAAAAGATAAATCCTTACTTGTAAAATCATGTCTGACACAAAAAGAAAGCAGTAATGAAAATCTGAAAAAAGGTTGCCATCTTAAGGATCCCATACATATTAGATTTATATCAGCTTAATCTGACAATTTTGACAGGTTCGGCAAACCATCTAATATGTTTGGGGGCCTCCCAACTCTCCCCTCAATCTTAAAGTTGGATTTTCCTGCTCAATCCTTTTGTTTTCAGGGAGATAAGCCACTGCCAGGGGAACCTGGTGGCATCCTCCCCTCTGTCACTTCCTTACACATGCCAACTTCTCATTTCATTACAGAAATGGAGAGGCCAATGCTTTTGCCGCCACTGCTTTTGCTGCCACTGCTTTTGCTGCCACTGCTTTTGCTAAAATCTGCAAGGCATAAAAGGTCACAGATTTTCTGCACACATTTACTGTGTGCACTAAAATTTCGGACTTTTTCTTTTCTGCGCTGCCCTAGCCACTTTCCTGAAAAGGGGGCGTGACAAGCAGCGTGCAAGTGGTGGCATAAGGTAGGGGTTGCATCTACGGAACAATGTGTCAAATTACAGGTGCACTTGCAAGCTAAGGACCAAACCAGCAAAGCTATGGTAGGTAAAGAGAGTAATACACAAGCCAAGGTCAACACCAGGAGAGTATAGGAATATCCAAAATAACAGCAGAGGAATAACAGATACCAAGCCAGGGTCGAGTCCAGGAGGTCACAATAAAGCCAAATCAGCAAGAGATCAGGTAACTGGGTGAATAGCTAAAATCAGTAATCAGGGATCAGTAGAAAACAGGATAACTTCTAAGAACACAGAGCCAGAAAACTATTGTAATCACAGGCAGAGAAGGAGTGGAAGAGCAAGGTTTTAAATCCACCACCTTAACTCTGGATTGGACAATGAGGCAGCTCTCTGATTGGCTCTGTGTCTCAAACCTCTGACTGGCTGAACAAACCCAGCTAGAGTGTGACTGGTAGGCATGGCAACCTTAAAGTGATGGGTGTAAGCAGTGCTTCACAGAAAGGAACAATGAATGCAAATAGTAGAGGAAGGAGCACAGATGCTGAGATTCCTAATTCCAGTGAATACAGAACTTTATTCTACTCTCATCTACTAGAACCCTTTAGGAATTATCTCATACTTACCATGCCTGTATTACTATTGTCCCTTTGCTGGTCTCATTTTAGGCAAGATCCTGCTAAATTTGGTTGGACTAACAAGGATATCTTACAAATGACCAATCTTATGAGTTCCAGATTTTTTTGCCAATATCCACAAGATACAATAAAACAATCAGACAATAAAGTAAGGTTAGCCACTGACTATAATGCATAAATAGATATACTGGCATGTTGTGACATAAGAATAATAATACACAGCAATGAGGCTATCCAGCAATTCAGAAGTCATTTCCTCCTACAAATCTGCATATCTGCGATGGAAGTGTGCATGTTTTATGTCACACTAGGTTAGATTTACAGTGGCAGCTACAAACATTACATAAGTATGTGAACCACTAACAGGTCCATTCAATTTGTCATACATAGATAAATCTCATAGCAGCAGAAAGTTATACTGAAGTTTAGTGCGCTGCTGGTATGGGACACCACCCTTTTACAAGTTAGTTAGTCATATGTCTGCCATATTGAGCTACCCAAAGTAGTCCTTTAAGTGCTACAGTATGTAAAAATAGCCTTACTGCATGCAACATCAGCACAAACCTGTGAGGAGCATCCCAGTATAGGCTTTCATGGATGAGCAGCTTCACACTAGACAGTCGCTGCCAAAACTCAAAACTTTGGTATCTAAGTACACCCTCTTTGATTTCTAAGAAAATCTTTGGACAGTCCAGTGAAAATTCAGGATAGCTGGCAAGTATGCAAGCCCTTAGATTGCCAAGTACACCAGTATAAAACTTTGGAGCAGTGGAATGATGTTTCTACAGCAGTGTTTTTCAGTGTCGGTAACCCACGTCATCCATACTGAAGTCAATTACAACAGACTAGCCTCAAGGATATGAGACATACAGCAGGAGGACACTCTCCGTAGACACATGGTGTTGACCCCAGGGGTGGACACAGACAGCTGAGGGCGCCTTGCTTTCCAATATCTTAGCATAGAGCACGCCCTTATATTTCTATAACGATCTACCAGTAGTCAGACTTGCAGGACTTTTTCAGCTGTGATTTTAGAAGGACTCTGACTCAGATGTCAATGTAGCCTAATCCAAACACTGACATTGACAGAATCCACAGTGATGCAGTCTAGGAAATCCTCAATGTCAAAAATATTTGCATGATAAAGGATGCCATGGATGAGGCACTCAATGCAAGTCTGCAGGAGTCAAAATAAGGGGGTGGGGATTTTCAAGGGGAGGCGTTTACCATTATTTTCGTCCTACTGCAGACAGCAGGGAAACTCCTGCTCCAGCTAGTTGTATTACAGCCAGACATAAGATAATGTGGAGGATTGGGGAGATGGCTGATCTCCAAAGATACAGATTTCTTTATGTAAGTCTTAATTGTAATATGTGACAAAATAGGCAAAAAGGAGGGAATTTTTTTTCTAATTTTTGTGCATTTTCTGTTTAGCATTCTATAAATCACTTTAATAAAACTATGTACATAACAAAAAGAATAATACATGTAAATGGTATTCATTGGGTAGATGGGTGCATTAATCTGTATTGTTGTCAGTACTTCATTGCGCTTAATATTTAATGTGGTTGGTCAATCACATTGCTCTTACTGAGGGTTATGCCCAGAGCGCAATATTTCAATTATGACCAAGGTGTCGTAAGTATATATAATGAAAAATCTAAAAAGCATTACTGCTGCCGTATTATTGCTCCCTGTTAGATAATGCCTGCTTGGGAATGAATGCAGAGTAAATTACAGAGAAAGTCTAATGACATATGAGGCTCCAGAAGGCCTGAACCTCTCACAAATGAACTCTATAAAAGGATTCTATGGAAAATGATATTTCCTGCTATTTAGATGATCTTCTACAGAATAATAAACCAACAATAAAGAAGTTTTAGATTTGACTTCCTAATGCAATGGGCAAAGAGGCATTAAAGCTCTTTATAAATGTTGAATGTGCTTCAACCAGGAGGCGGTGCTATATTTACTCCTATTTTTAAGAGAAGAAAATAATCTTTTGTACACTGTTATCCATATTATTTATTAAGTCTTAATATTGTAAATGCATCAGACATGTATGCAATATTAGCATATAGCACACTTTATGATGGAGTGTCTGTATTATAGTTTTCCACTATTAATATAACCTAATATCTGCCAACTGTACCCTTCCCTGGCAGGCCAAACAATAGAGTACATGGCCTTAGTAGGTTCTACTGAAAACCTTAGTGTTTTTATTGGACTTCCATATGGAGCTAGATATTTTTCTACTGTTTTGATGTTCAAGAGACTGGGCTCTGGGACGGTCCATGCACCCGGTGAATACCCTGCAATAGAGCAATGAGCTGGCATAATACAGATATTAGTACAGGCGCGATTTCAGCATTACAGCAGTGGGAGGACAAATAACAGAAGAGCTGTTTACAGTCTGTATCTGGGTGGACTGATCACAATCTGGGCCCTCAGTCTTTAAAGCAGGGGTGTCCAATACTTGGCTCACGTGGCCCAGGACGGCTATGAATGAGGCCCAACACAAAATCGCAAACCTACTTAAAACATTAGTTTTTTTGTGATTATGTGTCACAATGTCACATAAGATCAATATATGTACGCTCTTGCTATTTGTACGCATGCCTAGACATGAGTGGCTTCATATTTACAGTAGTAAGCGACTTTCATGTATTATCTTACAAGCATAGACAGTAGAATTGACACCATCTGACGTTACATACGTTTGTGGTCACAACTGCAACTACTTCCATCAAACCAGATATTGATGCATTAGTTTCTCAAATACAATGTTGCATTAGTGTCTTGTAGGCCTCATGTACACGACCAGTGTGTAGGCCAAGGGGATTCTGATTTTTTTTTAATGGAGGGCCTTCGGCTGATGCTCAGATGGTATTTGAGTGCCTTCTGTGTTACTCTCATTTCAATGGGCAGTTCCGTTCCCATCCCATAGGATAGGACATACTGTATAATCCTCGGAATGGTTCATCAGAACCCGATTTGGACTGCACACTCAGCTGTGTGAATGAGGCCTTACTTGGGACCTGCTCGACGAACAATTAGGACTATCATGACGTTTTTGCTTATCTGTGCTGGCAGATATCATGAAAATAATGCATGGACCTTTCGTTAGTGCTTTTGTATTCAATATGTGGCCCAAAATAACTCCTGATCTTCTAATGTGGCTAGAGATGCCAAAGTGTTGGACATACCTGCAGTAAAAGGGAATGCGTCACCAAAAAATGATCTATTTTTCAAACCAGATTTTGATATTAAACATATTTTTTAAGAATTTTTGATAATCTTTTAACAAAATTACTACTGACAACAGATGATATCACAGCTTATCTACTCCCCTCCCCCCACAGAGAATGTCTAGAAAACTCTCCCATAGACCTTAATGAGTCAGCTCCAGACTACTAATGCCTATGGTGTAAAGCAGGGGTGTCAAACTCATTTTCTCCGGGGGCCACTTCAGTCTCACGGGGTACCTTGAAGGGCCAAGATTATTTTACACATGTATAAAAGTAACTTCTCCTTAACAGATAAGCGAGCTATTAAGCAGTAGTTACATTTGTACATTACTACTGTTAGAATCAGCCCTTTGAGGGCAACCAGGAAGAACATAATGTATTGTTAAAACCTAAGACGTTGGCATGTTACATACTATCCTCATCCTTTTCTGAATATATCAAAAATTAAGCACTATACAAATACTGTTTACCCCTGCAAACGGTATTATGCTCTATAGTTGCCTCTGCACACGGTATTATGCCCCACAGCGGCCCCTGCACACGGTATTATGCTCCATAGTTGCCCCTGCACACGGTATTATGCTCCATAGTTGCCCCTGCACACGGTATTATGCTCCATAGTTGCCCCTGCACACGGTATTATGCTCAATAGTTGGCCCTGCACATGGTATTATGCTCCATAGTGGCCACTGCACACGTTATTATGCTCCATAGTGGCCCCTGCACACATTATTATGCTCCATAGTGGCCCCTGCAATCGGTATTATAGTCCATAGTGGCCCCTGCACATGGTATTATGCCCCATAGTGACCCTCCCCACCCATGAACTATTATTATACTCTGGGGTCTTTTCAGACCCCAGAGTATAATGATCGGAGACCCAGGTGGTGACAAACATAAAAACCAGTGTTACTTACCTGGGCCCCGGTGCGCTCCCTGCATTCAGCCTTCTTCAATGTCGCACAGACCAGCGTCGCGACATAATGACATCGGCCTGGGTCACGTGACGCCTGGGACGTCACCAAAGAAGGTCGAAGCCGGCTGGGAGCAGCATCGGATCGCCGGAGAGGTGAGTAACACAGGTTTTTATGTTTATAACGGCCTATTTATATATATAAAAAAAAACTTATCTTCACCTACCTGCGATGCCTTGATGCAGCCGCGGCCTCCTCCTCTTCTTGTCTGCATGTCAGCGTAGGAGGCGCGATGACGTCATTGTATCGCCGCCTGCGCTGACATGCAGAGGCCTTGTAAACCAGCCCAGGACAGGTATCGCGCAGCTTTGTTTTTTTTTTTTTTTTAAGCGGCCTGTCCTGGGCTGGTTTACATTACATAATGTACATAGACAATAAAAAATGCCACGGCCCTGCGGGCCAGATAAGTGTCGGGCCGGATAACAGAAGGCAGCGGGCCGGATTCGGCCCGCGGGCCTTGTGTTTGACACCTGTGGTGTAAAGCATATTACTAAATACTGTTAACAGAGCAAAGGAGAAGCTCAGTCAAGATGGCGGCCCTATAATCATGTACAGAAAATTGTATTAAAAAAAATACAAATCAGAAAATAAATACATAATAGAGAAAGTGATATATTTCACTATCTGATAACAGACCAAGGGGTTGTGTTCCCTATGGCACTGGCCAGAGGCCACATTACTGATATGCCCCTGGCCTGTATTCTGCAATCTGAGCGGACTACTGACAAGCATCAAGACAGCCTTCTATTAACTCAGGAAACCATAAGAGATACTTCTACTCTGCTCATGCGACATGGGGCATTCAATAATAGGTACTGAGGGCATAATGGTATGTGTCTGTAACTGGCGATAATACATGCAGTAAGTGGCTATAAGAAATGGTACTTACAAGGGGAAAAGTTGAATACTGAGTTTACAGTCATTACACCACAGCAGTAACTAAGGACCAATATGTGATCTCTCCCATGGCATGTATAAAACTGGGTTATGTACTTGACTTCACACTGAAGAGCATTCGGTCATGGGCCTCTGGATGTTTATCATAAAACATGTTGCTAGGTGGTGCGTCTGAACAGCTGGTTGTCATGTATACAATGCCCAGCTGATTTATTTCATGAGGTTCACTCCAAAGACAGCCAAGCCTTGACTTTCTGGAACTATATGTGATGATAAAATATAATAAAGCTTAGCAAATAACCTTTAGACAGTGTAAAGCACTTGAGGTATTTGATGGCAGCAGAGATTTGTCAAAAGGACAATAACAAGCACCAAAAAATACCCAACAAAGGAGAAGAAGGAGATCAGGCATGGTGCTGTGAACTATGGGCCAGTTTGGCCACCTGAGGCGCCGATTTGACCTTTCAAGGTGCCCAAAATGTCAAAAGAAAAGAGTTCGAGAATAAAAGTGAGAACTGTTCAGATTGTTCTTTCTAGCACAAACCTCAAAAAGAAGAATGAGGCTATATTCGCATTACCTTGTCCCTTTCTTGGCCGTGAAAAATGAATGAATCAGTCCATCATTTTTAACATCCATTTTGCATCCGTTCCGTGTCTGTTTTTCCCATTTCTGACAACTGCGTGTCATCTGCTTTGCATCCATTTTTAACAGACCATTACAAAACAGATACGTTTCATTGGCCTTTTTTTGACCCAATTCACAGTCTCGTTTTTAATGCATGTCATTCATTTTGACAGCCATTAAAAATGGACCCACTGACTTCAATGGGGGCTGTGTGGCCATCAAAACAGATAAAGATAGAACATGAAGACTACAATGTATAATTTCCTTTTTGCATATCCTGGTAAATGTAAACGTGCAATCCATGCTAGAAGGAAAAGTGTAATAATAACTCGGCAATGATATAGCGGCACAACATTACCGCAGTGATATATGACACAGCATATATTATTCATCATTTATGCTACCAAAAATAGATATATTCTGTAATCACTTGATATCCTAGATCAGTATCATTGTGCACATGAAATACTAATCTTATCTTCTTTTAGGACCTGTCAAGGCAGAAAGCTGAATGATGCAATGGGCAACTGAACTGATACCTGATGCCCAATTTATATTACACCAAACTAGATACGGCTAACCAGAGCCATCACTTTCCATAGGTGTAATACAGGCTTATACTGCAAATATAATGGAAGATATCTCTTCTGCCCAAAAAGGGGGAAAATGAGACGCAATGGCCTTCACACAGGATAAACTATGCTGCTTACTTACTGAGTAAATAATCTTTCACCAGTGCATAAACATTTATATTACTCATAAATAGTAAGGGAAGCCAGGACAGACAGCAAGACAAGTGACTCAGACAGACTTCCTGCAACGTCAATTTGTCCTATTTTCCTTGGGGTCTCGGAGACTAAATTTGAAACTTAAGAAAAATATTTCTTAGTGCAGAGTTCAAGGAAAACCGCTCCAGGACTCTTAATTTATGGGGAACACAAATTTAATAAAACAGTCATGTATGACGACAACCCCAGTCCTATGTCTTTGCACGCACCATTTGACAGCAGGTTACTGTCCTCAATGACCTGTCCTCAAGTAGAATGTGAGAAGACAACAGCACCACCGCAGCAGCGAGGCATCAGGCAGCCAGCATTGGAACAGAGGTGCAAGTTATGTTTTTTTTTCTATTCGCTTCATTAAAAATTAAATCTGCATTTTAGATGAGCTGGACAACCACTTTAAGACTTTAAACCTATGATCCTCTTTAATAAGACAGAAAAGGTACAGTCTGCTCATCTTCAACCTTCAGTGTGTAATGAGTACCTAAAGGGAATCCTTACCTAGTATTTATTTTCCTCAGATCTCGACTGCTTTTTAGCTCAGTTCTGTTAAGTCCAAGCTGTGATCTGTGAGTACAGTACAGGGAGTCTGAGGTAGTCTGAGACACACCCCCTGTCTCCTCATTGGTTCAGGCTGCTGCTCTGCTGATAATATGTACCTGGACACCAGCTGTTTTTTGTTATGAGCCTGTTGTCTGACAAGACCAAAGGGATTTACAACACACAAGTGAGACAAACAGGCAATATTTATAGTCACTATATAGGACAAACTTTCACCAACTATTATATGGCCAATCTGGGAATTTTCATGTCACTTCTGTGACCCAAGCACTGGTTATTACAATTTAGTAATTCTAGGATATGACTCTAATACTCCTGTCCCCTGCAGAATCAGACTACATGAACTATTTGTGTGTAGTCTGTATCCATGGAAACACATAAACAAGTGTAAATGCTTTTTTGTTTGTTTTTGTTTATTTTAATTACAAAGTTGCTTGTATAAAACTGTGCAAAAGTGCACATATATATATATATTCATATGAAATCCCGTAGTCTCCACACATACATATATTCAAATGAAATCCTTGAAGACAGTAGTCTCCAGATCTCTCTCTCTCTCTCTCTCTCTCTCTCTCTCTCTCTCTCTCGCTCTCTCTCTATATATATATATATGTAAAAAATGGCAGCACTCCAGAAATAAAGTGATCTAGTGTTTCTTTATTCCAAGACGACGTTTCAGTCCCATCTGGAACCATTCTCAAGCTTGACAAAGGTAACAGATAGGACCGAAATGTCGCCTTGGAATAAAGAAACATTAGATGACTTTATTTCTGGAGTGCTGCCATTTTTTTACTATCTTGTATGTGCTGAGAATGACCATCTGTCTTATATATATATATATATATATTCATATTCTCAGGTAGTTAATATTTAGAGTACTTGTTGCAATGTTCCGAAAAAGGCAAAAATAAAAAAACTCCAAAATTCCAACTAGGCCAAAAAAGGTCTGATTCAGTAATCCTTAGCGTTAGAATAAAATGACTCATTTACATGGGCCAGATTTTCATTTACCAGGTAAACATGGCTTTCCAGCCTGCACAGTGATTGAATTCTTCTGCACAGGATGCTAGATCTTTTCCTGTGAGTGTGAATAGGGGCTTTCTTCTGCCACCAATGTTACTTAAACTTATTCTGGGACACTTTCATGCTGTGAAGAATACGTTTATATCCGCACATAAAGCTCTTGTTTACTAAAACGATAAGGTACAAGATCTATTTTTGGGTGGCCGCAGACATAACGTCAGGTTTCCCTTGCTAAAACTTCTAGACTGTGATTAAAAATACAGTCACATTTGGCATATGATTTGGGAATGTCCGATCATACAATGTTTTTGGAAAGGGGTCGTGGATCTCCTGGCGGAAGTTCTGGCTAAACCTATACCATTAACCCCAGAGATATGCCTTTTCGGCGTATTAGATGAAGAAATATGGCAACACCATGTTAGAATCCTTTTGAGGGAGTCTTTATTTTATGCTAGGAAAGCTATCGCACTGCGATGGATGGCTCCGAAACCCCCATCAGTATCTCAGTGGAAGAAACTTGTTAATACTGTTCTTCCTTATAACCAGATTGTGTATAAAGGGAGAGGGTGCCCTCAGAAATTCCATAAGGTGTGGGGAACATGGTGCAATTCTCCGGTAACCCAATATACGGCTCCCCTCATTGCGCTCTGCCATTAATTTACTCATGCCGTGAGGGGTGCGAGACACCAGGAGTATCCACGACCTCTCATTTTGGAGTGTATCCTTGTTGTTACCCTTGACTTATTGACTGCATGTTTTGTACATGATAACTGATGTATACAGTATTACGCATGTCCTGATTATATTCTTTCTGTACCGAGTCTACGTTATATGGTCCGGATGGGACGAGGACCTGGCGAGGTGGGATGTGGTGCGTTGAGTGAATTTACATTGAAATTCTCGTTTTTTGGTGCGCAACATGTTATGTATTTGTTTTGATTTCTTTTCCTTTGTCTGATACGCAATTTTCAATAAAACGAGTTTAAAAAAAAAAAAAAAATACAGTCACAGAGATCCTTAGATGATTCACATCACATTAGATGTATCACTAAAGGCAAGATTAGCAAAAATCCACCGATTTATTGTTTCTTAAAATGTCAAGTATCTCACACAGTCACGGTTACCAGGATTTTTTTGATTCAGCATTGTAAATATTGGAGTTCAGGCCCGATATTATATTTACAATGCCCCATGCCACATTTTATGCCACAAAGAAAAGGAGGGATGGCTTTGACATGTTGCCCATACAGGTCCAATCTGCCCTTGTTTTCAGTCCACGCCAGATTTACCAGCCAAATTTATGTTGAAGAATCCGGTGTGTACTTCCCTCTTGACCGCTCTCACCATGTGCTACTTTTAAGCTCTATTCACATCTGTGTTTCCATTCCCCAATGATGCCCTATTTTGGTCTAGTTTTTTAATTTATCTCGAATGCCATACAGTGGCCCTGGACAAATGTGACAAGTGTTCTATTAGTTTCCTCATGGAGGCAAACCTAAGACTACACTGACTTGACAGGAGGTGAATCTATAATCCAGACTATATACTGTGTGTCTCCAGTAATATGTGGTTTACAGTGTAGGTTTCCCTTATGTGGTGTTATTTTGGGATTTTCTCCCTGTAGCAGAGGAAACATTCCAGTAACACAACATGCAGGCCTGTGTACTCTTCTCCTGCCAGTGTCGTGATCTGTCAATGTACACAGTCTAAAGACTGCTTTAAAACAGCCGATGTCTGCTGAGTTTTTCAGGCAGAGGAATTCAAGATCCTTTCCAGCCATGCTTGTGTAATGTTACAGCTGTAAAAGCGATGATCGGCTTCCAGGGGCATACAAAGGATTTTTAAAGAGGTAGTTCAAAGGTAAGTTGGTGCCCACAACCAAGATGGCAAAATTTCCTTCCTTACTCCTCCACCCCCAATTATACTTAACAGTATATTTGATACATCTTTCTATAGGGTGTTTTATATGTTAATAATTCCAGAGTGAGTTATTGACTATAGGTATTATCCAGTTTTTCGAAACTGATGTCCAACCCATAGGATAAGACATCAATTTTAGATTGGCATGGGTCTGACTGCTGACACCCCTACAGATCAGCTGTTTCTCCATGACAGTGTGAGCTGCAGTGCTCACTCACTGTATTTATAATAGTGGTAGTTGTGAGTACTGTCATATTCAAGTCTATGGCACAACCGATGCACTACTCACAAACCCCACTATTACAAGTGCAGCTCACGTCAGCATGGGAAAAGAGCTGATCTGCAGGGGTCCCAAAATTTGAAGTTCTATCCTATTGATAAGCAGGGTTGTGGAGTCATTAGGACAAACCACCAACTCAGACTGCTTCATAAATGGCTGTCAGCCATGGTCAGACAGACAAAAGGGATTTTAGCCAAGCCAATTTCACTTATCTGCATACAGCGCTGTTTCGGGATTGTTGTCCCTCATCAGTACAGAGCAAAGTGAACTGGCTGGCTTTGTGGGAGG
Source organism: Leptodactylus fallax (assembly GCA_947044405.1). Classification (NCBI taxonomy): domain Eukaryota; kingdom Metazoa; phylum Chordata; class Amphibia; order Anura; family Leptodactylidae; genus Leptodactylus; species Leptodactylus fallax. Next base: position 215,587 of record CAMRHE010000161.1, read on the forward strand.
CAATGAGTGGGTTAGGGACAAGAATCTCTCACATTGAGGAGAGCACCAGTGAAGGTGTGTAGAGATTGAATTGCCTTTTGCCCTCTACTTAGCATCTACATATCACAAGGCATTATGGGAAAGGAGCTGGGGAGCTCATACGCCCTCTGTTGGATGTAACAGATCCTCAATTTGCTTTTGACTCACCGAGTCTTGAGACAGCAAAAGGGATTTTAGCCAAGCCAATTTCACTTATCTGCATACAGCGCTGTTTCGGGATTGTTGTTCCTCATCAGTACAGAGCAAAGTGAACTGGCTGGCTTTGTGGGAGGCAATGAGTGGGTTAGGGACAAGAATCTCTCACACTGAGTCAATCTCTCGGTGAGTCAAAAGCAAATTGAGGATCTGTTACATCCAACAGAGGGTGTATGAGCTCCCCAGCTCCTTTCCCATAATGCCTTGTGATATGTAGATGCTAAGTAGAGGGCAAAAGGCAATTCAATCTCTACACACCTTCACTGGTGCTCTCCTCAATGTGAGAGATTCTTGTCCCTAACCCACTCATTGCCTCCCACAAAGCCAGCCAGTTCACTTTGCTCTGTACTGATGAGGGACAACAATCCCGAAACAGCGCTGTATGCAGATAAGTGAAATTGGCCTGGCTAAAATCCCTTTTGCTGTCTCAAGACTCGGTGAGTAAAAAGCAAACTGAGGATCTGTTACATCCAACAGAGGGCGTATGAGCTCCCCAGCTCCTTTCCCATAATGCCTTGTGATATGGTCAGACAGAAGCAGTAAAGATCCTCTAATTCACAAAAACAGCAAAAAAAACAACAACTGGTGATTGAATTCTCTAACTATCTATGCAACAAGCTTTGTATTTAATTCATTATACAATATCATTTATTGTACAATATATTAAAAATTATCATTTTATTTTGAAGTCCGAGTCAGTAACTTTTTTTCTAACTCCATGATCCGACCCCAAATCCACAGCCCTGCGGACAGGACATCAGTTTTGAAAAGCTGGATTACCACTTTAATGCCCATATACTGTATATGTACAGTGCTGGCCAAAAGTATTGGCACCCCTGCCATTCTGTCAGATAATACTCAATTTCTTCCAGAAAATGATTGCAATCACAAATGCTTTGGTAATAAGATCTTCATTTATTTTGCTTGCAATGAAAAAACACAAAAGAGAATGAAAAAAAAAGTCAAATCATTGATCATTTTACACAAAACTCCAAAAATGGGCCGGACAAAAGTATTGGCACCCTCAGCCTAATACTTGGTAGCACAACCTTTAGACAAAATAACTGCGAACAACCGCTTCTGGTAACCATCAATGAGTTTCTTACAATGCTCTGCTGGAATTTTAGACCATTCTTCTTTGGCAAATTTCTCCAGGTCTCTGAGATTTGAAGGGTGCCGTCTCCAAACTGCCATTTTGAGATCTCTCCACAGGTGTTCTATGGGATTCAGGTCTGGACTCATTGCTGGCCACTTTAGAAGTCTCCAGTGCTTTCTCTCAAACCATTTTCTAGTGCTTTTTGAAGTGTGTTTTGGGTCATTGTCCTGCTGGAAGACCCATGACCTCTGAGGGAGACCCAGCTTTCTCACACTGGGCCCTACATTATGCTGCAAAATTTGTTGGTAGTCTTCAGACTTCATAATGCCATGCACACGGTCAAGTAGTCCAGTACCAGAGGCAGCAAAGCAACCCCAAAACATCAGGGAACCTCTGCCATGTTTGACTGTAGGGACCGTGTTCTTTTCTTCGAAGGACTCTTTGTTTTTCCTGTAAACTCTATGTTGATGCCTTTTCCCAAAAAGCTCTACTTTTGTCTCATCTGACCAGAGAACATTCTTCCAAAAAGTTTTTGGCTCTCTCAGGTAAGTTTTGGCAAACTGCAGCCTGGCTTTTTTATGTCTCTGGGTCAGAAGTGGGGTCTTCCTGGGTATCCTACCATAGAGTCCCTTTTCATTCAGACGCCGACGGATAGTACGGGTTGACACTGTTGTACCCTCGGACTGCAGGGCAGCTAGAACTTGTTTGGATGTTAGTCGAGGTTCTTTAGCCACAATCCGCACAATCTTTCGTTGAAATCTCTCGTCAATTTTTCCTTTCCGTCCACATCTAGGGAGGTTAGCCACAGTGCCATGGGCTTTAAACTTCTTGATGACACTGCGCACGGTAGACACAGGAACATTCAGGTCTTTGGAGATGGACTTGTAGCCTTGAGATTGCTCATGCTTCCTCACAATTTTGCTTCTCAAGTCCTCAGACAGTTCTTTGGTCTTCTTTCTTTTCTCCATGCTCAATGTAGTACACACAAGGACACAGGACAGAGGTTGAGTCAACTTTAATCCATTGCAACTGGCTGCAAGTGTGATTTAGTTATTGCCACCACCTGTTATGTGCCACGGGTAAGTAACAGGTGCTGTTAATTACACAAATTAGAGAAGCATCAGATGATTTTTCAAAGGGTGCCAATACTTTTGTCCACCCCCTTTTTATGTTTGTTGTGGAATTATATCCAATTTGGCTTTTTGACAATTCTTTTTGTGGTTTTCCATTGAAGACAAATTAAATGAAGATATTATTACCAAAGCATTTGTGATTGCAATCATTTTCTGGAAGAAATTGAGTATTATCTGACAGAATTGCAGGGGTGCCAATACTTTTGGCCAGCACTGTAAGTGTGTATACATAAGTGGCATTAAATATTTTTGAGCTTATTTACTATTAAATTGCCTAAAAATACCCATTTAAAATGCTTAGAGGAGTATTTTTACTCTGCTGAAAAATATTTATTGTGACCTCTGAGCCGCACAATACTTAAGAGAGAGGCTTATATGATGAAGTCACCGATGCTGGCTGTTGTGCTACATTAAGTAAGAGGAGAACTTTAGGCCAAGTATATGGCAGATGTTAACATGTGATTCTATTCATGTCAGGACTTTAAAGCACTGTCTATAAACACGACTTCCAACATAAGCTGCTGCAAGCAGGGTGATTCAATGTAGTGGTCACAGACCTTAAACAATAACCAGTTCTGGGAAATTACACAAATTTACTTTGCCCTTAGAATATCACATGTTTTCTAGCAAGTTCTGGATGGCTGGGAAATCCACACTGTAAGTAATTCAGTTAATAGGGAAATGAGGACATGGGTGCTAGTGACTAAGTGCAAAGCTGAATGACTCCACAGACCCAACATATGGCATTACTATATAAAAAAAAACCTATAGAGGAAACCCTGGAGAAGCAGCAATATATAGTATAATAAACTCACACAACGTGTACACAAAATAGACTTCAGCTCCAGTAATTCTAGGACCCTCTGCCACATAGGACGACACATACTTTGGGTGGGGGCCCATGTTGCACCACTTAGGTCCAAGTGATCCAAGTTATGCTACAACATGCAGGCCTGTGTACCTGTCAGTGCTGTGCCATTACTTTATGGGAGCCAATGATCTGTAAATGGCCACAGTCTACATACTGCTTTACAACATACTGACTTTCACAGTGAAAGGTAGGCGAACTGAAGCTGCAACACAATATATGTCCTGACTCCTTTCTATCATAGCCACCTTTAAAGGGGTTATCCAGCCCTCAGAAGCTATAACAGTGGAAAGTGCAGTGCTGCACTTCCCCAGAACCATCACTATGCAGTGGACGGGACGCCAGTGCCCCTCCTATTGCTTGAATAGGAGAGCATGAAAACTCTTCCTGTCTAATGCTATAGCTTCTAGTGCCCAAAGGGTACCAGAATAGCTGAGCTGTGTAGGGTCCGGGTGTCAGACCCCCATAGATCACATACTGTAGACCTATCCTGTGGATAAATCATCAGTATGAAAAATCAATTTGGGACTGGAGAACACTTTAATTTTTTCAGCAATTTGTGCTACACTAGATCTTCTGTGGGATTGGACCAGATGGACATGCCCTTTCCCATCCCCTGGATGAACTTGATGTCTTTTTCCAACCATACTAACTATGACTAATCTTCACTCCTCATGCACATCAGTGAGCCTTGGGTACTCTGACATAGGTTCACCACTTGTCCTTCTTCAACCACTTCTGCTAGGTACTAACCATGGCTTAGATGGAACAGCCCAAAAGACCTACTGAATTAGGATAGGGATACACAACTTTGACTTCCATCGTGAGAAGAAACATTGCTGTGTGGCCCTGCAATTTCTTCACCAATGTAAGTGAATGTAGTCCTGTTGCGGCTTTGAGGGTGCTGAGACTGCAACTTCTAGTAGCAAAAAAATTGATCATAGCAGTTGGGATCGCAATGCGACTCCATTCACTTATATTGGCGAAGGAATTGTAATGTGATTTTTGGATGCACAGCAGAATTTGTGGCCAGGGTCGCTTTAACCATAGGGCCAACGTTGCAGCTACGGTTCACCTCTACCCTACAGTCTATGGGAACTGCAAAGTTGTCACGGCTAGATCTATCCATGTGTAATTACCAACGTAGCGCACACAGCAGCTGCTATGTGGCTCAGTGGTCAAGGAGGCCGACCTCATTACCCCACTGCAAATATAGATATAGGACCCTATGGTTACTTCTTACACTCCTGAGCTATAAAGGAAAATTCACATATGACTATATGAGAACGGTACATGATTTAATTTCTGACACTTTTTTGCCATCCTTTATCATGTATTTTTGGCTTTCCAGGCTTACAAAAAAACAGCAGACCATGCGACTTTGATCCCCAGGGTACTCAAACAACTAGATCGAGTAAGAAGTTTCCGACATGTTTGTATTTTCTGTAGATTTGTAGACACATGAAAATCTGTATGTGGATTAGACTACAGCTTAATCCTTGAAGCACAGCTAATGTAATAAACCTACTACAACTGTAAGTAAATGTCAGAAAATTATTAGCACTCCATACACATGACACTCCGAGGACAAGACACCATTGGAAATTATGATTCACATGTTGGCAAATATAAATGAAATTACACAACACATCCAGTGTCTGACCATTTACTCAATGCACTAAGTAGAAGAGAGATATCAGGGACTCTAAAGTTCAGGCTGAATCTGGATGGTAATTGTATTACTGCCGGTGACCCTACACAAGGATTATTTTATTATTATTATTATTATTATTATTATTATTATAATATATTAGAGAAATGCTTAAGCAGTAATACCTTAATGTATTCTTAAAGGACAGAATTTGTCAAAGAACACAGCAGGGCAACCTAAAGACATTCACGTAATCTGCAGCTGAAGACCTCATACACATGAGCGTATTACAACTCTAGCATCCAAAGTGTACAGAGCTGTAATACATTGCGCTCAGACTTCTATCAGACTCTACTATATCCCCATATGCTAACATTTTATAGATGCAGGTGCATCTCAATAAATTTGAATATTTTTGAAACATTCATTCATTTCAGTAATACAATCCATAATCAGCGTCTTCCATGATTGTGTGTCCTACTGAACCAGACTGAGGGACCATTTAAAGGCTTAGGAAACCTTGGCAGGTGACACACTGAATTTACAATACTGAACTTTTTTACAATATTCTAATTTTCTTAGATTTTGGTTTTCATTACCTGTAATCCATAATCAACATTTACAGAAATAAAACATTTGAAATAGAACACTCTGTGTGTAAAGAATCTAGAAAATATAGGAGGTCACTTTTTTAATGTAATTACTGAAAGAAATAAAAGTTTCAAAGATATTCTAATTTATTGAGATGCACATGTAGTTTTGCAAGCTGTATCTCCCAAAGAAGTCAATAGAGAAAGCATTTATACTTCACTTTGATGTGGCCTTGCTGTCGACACAGATGTGGGTCCAAGAGGTGTGACCAACGACCAACATATGTCAGACATTTATGGCATATTCTGTGGCTATTTTAATTTTTTTTTTTTTTTTAGCAAAGTGGTAGATCATAGGAACTAACCATCCCACAAGGCCTGCCTTTTTTAGATACTCTGACCCAGTCGTCTAGCCATCACAATCTGCTCCTTATCAGAGTCGCTCAGATACGTACAGTACGCTTGCTCATTTTTCCTGCTTCCAACACATCAACTTCAAGAACTGTCTGTTCACTTGCTGCCTAATATATCTCACCTTTTGACAGGAGCCATTGTAATAAGATAATCCTTGTTATTCAATTCACCTGGCAGTGGGTTTTATAGCTGGTCAGTATATAACCATTTACCCTATATACACCATAGTAAATTGGACATAAGTCTTTTTGTAGGGCTGCTACTATCTTAAAGGCTATGCACGCCTTTGGAGGCATTTTAGTATTATTATTATTATTATTATTATTATTGCATTGCATTTATTATGGTATAAAGAACAATTTCCTTATAGGTTTTTATGTTATATTTTGCTCTGCTTGTCTTCTGTAGCCTACACCCTGTCTCATACAGTGCAGGCTGATCTGTCACCTTTTCAGAGGGATCCATCAGAACAGCCACAAAATGTTCATTGCTGGAAAACAAGCCCAATACCTCTAGTTCTGACCTAAATTTTCAGATCACTGTTTATGACTCTAAATTCAAACCTTGGCATCATGACAAGACGATGCAAAGAAAATGGTTGTTTTTCCAATACAGACCATATGTTTTTAATTTTCAAGACAAGTATGTAATAGAAGACACGGCATCAAAGGGAAGTTAATGGTCAAGGAACACATGAAGGAAATTACACTCTGCTGCTCAATCTGACCCACAATGTAGTTCAGACCTTTCTCAACTGCAGCACTGGTTCAATGTAGTTAAAAATCCAGAGACTCAGAGTGACAACCATTCAGCACTATCTGACATCTACATATAACACCTGCAGTATAGAGGATGCAGCAGTAGCAGTCACTACTGGGCCCTGAGGGGCCCTAAAAGGACCCTCTGCAACATAAAATATACCACTATTCTAAATTATATATGGTAGTAGGAGCTTCAAGATACACCTCTGTATAATACTGTATGTGCTGTGCATAACTAAAATAAATGTTACATATATATGACAGGTGCCAGGTTGGACACTATACTACAACACATGGGAGTTAGGTTAGTCAGGGCTACTAAGGTAACATAACAGCAAAATGCAGTATATATAATATATAAAATTTAGAAATGTTAACTTTTAATTTTAGAAAAATATTACATAAATTATAATAATGGCGCTACAGTGCTCAGATAAATGGACCAATACTGTGCCCAGATAAATGGTGCCATACAGTGCCTACATAAAAAAGCCATGCAGTGTCCAAATAAACAGAACCATACAGTGCCCAGATAAACAGAACCACACAGTGCTCAGATAAATGGTGACAGACAGTGCTTAGATAAATGAAGTCACACCGTGGCCAGAAATATGGTACCATGCAGCACCCAGATAAATAGTGCCATACAGTGCCCAGATAAATAGTGCCATTAAGTGCCTAGATAAATGGACCCATACAGTGCCCAGAAAGATGGTACTATGCAGCGCCCAGATAAATGGAGCCGTACAGTTCCCAGTTAAATACTGCCAAGCAGTATCCATATAGTACCCCACAATGCCAATATATAACATTTTGTGCACAACAAAAAAGAGAAGTAGGCCCTGGGTTTTCCGGGTGCTGATGTTCGCCCTGATATGATGCCAAATCACTAATAAATTTTGTTAACACAAATCTTAAATATTTGCTTGTCATAAATTGTATTTATGTCTAATTTTTGCTTTTTTGTATTTTCAAACTGATTTATAAATTGCCGCAGTCTGCGGGACATAAAAAAAAATTGGCAGGCATTCACGAGTGAATAGACGTATTGGAAAGCCATAAAGTATAATGCATGTACTGCAGATATAACACTTCTTCTGGTACAGTAAAGTAATAGGAGCTCCCCTTGGGTATATCTGCTCTTCACTTCTCAAAGGAGATTATTGCAAAGATGATGATGTATATAAGATGCAAAATAAACTAGACATATTGTTTACTTTAACTAAAAACTTCTAAAGGAGGCGGCACAAAGGAATCTCGTGTTCCTCATTACTAGACTTCGGCTCATCCGGGTTCTAAATCCACATTAAACTTCTGTCTCAAGCATAAACAAGCCATGATGGCCTCACACCCGTCTCTGGGGAACGCGCCCAAAGCCATAAGTGAAAGGATATATCTGACAGAGAGCGATCGGCATCTTCAGCAGTTCACTAAATGAAAAGCAAGGGAAATGTAGTGCAATGAGTGCAAGAATGACAGCCAGCCTCAATAGGCTTCACGTCGGTACTACACCTTCACATCACACATACTTCAGGTACTACTTAAAGGGAACCTATCACTATTTTTTTATTTAGTGAAATATTTAACTTTTTTCTAATCTTTTTTATTTTCTGATTGTAGTTTTTTTATTCTATTCTCTGTACATGATTATGGGGGCAGCCATCTTGCCTGAGCTTCTCCTCTGCTCTGTTGACAGCATTTAGTCATGGCCATAGACAGTAATAATCTGGAATCGACTCAATGAGGTCTATGGGAGAGTTTTCTAGACATACTTGCTGCAGGGAGTGAAAGTAGATAAGCAGTGACATCATCTATTGTCAGTAGTGGATATAATTATGGGTTAGAGGTCTTATCTATGGAGGATTTATCTTCTATTGTAATCCTGTCTGTGATGTAAAAAAAAGGTCACTACTGCAAAGAAAACCCCTAAAGATCAGTCTATTGGCTTAGTGGCTAGACTAAAAACTGCAGGATTTATTACTGTTCTAAAAAATGTAGATAGTGACTGACTAATCCCATCTACACATTGCAGAAAAAAATCTGCAGCGGAAAAATCTGCGTTTTCAAAAACGCTCAAGTTTTTGAAAATCGCAGCATGTCAATTATACCTATGGAAAAGCTGGCTTTTCTGTATAGGTATAATAGAAGCAGAACGTCCGCAAATGAAAATTTTCTGTGAAAAGAGCTGCAAATGCAAAAAATGCAATGCATTTCAGCCGTGGTCTTTTCGACAGCGTTTTTTTTTTTTTTTTTGCTGCAGCTTGTTACGTGGGGCCCTAGCTTCAGACTGTAATGTACACCCTGGTATATGTCTTCTGCCATGTCTACTTGGCTCGTGTTCCTCGGTACATGTCTTATAGTTCTCATCCCATTAATGAAGCATCACCTCATTATGTAACTCTTTGGCTCCATATAGATCCTAATGGCTTCTGGGTTGTATTACCTTGTATCTAGAATGTTTTGTTCATCTCCAACATGGAATGTCATAAAGCAGCTCACATCTGCATCCTGAGGAAGGCATGGGAACAATGCTATTGTGTAGACCACATACCCCTCAATAAGTGAAAAATATAGCACTATATTTATCAATGAAAGGTTAAAAATAGCAGCCTCATGTAACTACTGACATTAGACTGAAGGACAGCACCCTAGGGGGTCATGCATCTTTATAGAAGTCTTCTAAAATCCCTGAATGAGGCCTGATGCATTATACACATTTACCAAAGGAGGCGCTATGTCAGGGAGGTCTTTTACAAAATACAGAAAATCATATGGATGATACTATTAACAGATCAAGGGAGTATATGTAGTAGTAGTATTTGTAGTATATAGGATATGCCACAAACTGTCTCTTAGACCCACATCTATCCCCAGAGTAAGGGTTCTCCAACTTCCACCCCACTTAGTAAGGTGGCCACTGTCCACTGCGTCTATCCTGGAGAATGAATAGAGAGGAGGCCATATATGTGTATGGCGCTCTCATTTCACTTTTAGTCTGAGGCCCCACATTTTGGAAAATAAGCTTTGTTTGTTGCAGATTTTGATGCATTTTTTTTTTGTTTGAGCCAAAGCCAGAAGTGAGCAGAAGCGAGAAGTATAACAGCTTCCTATATATTTACCATCCCTATTGTAGCCATTCTTGGCTTTGGCTAAAAAAAAAAAAAAATGCAGCAAATAAACTGTTTTTCTGCAACGTGGGGCCTTAGCCTTAAAGAGGACCTTTCATGTCCTGGCAGATCGGCGGTATTAGCTTAGGTGCCAGCTTTGCTGGTATGTGTCCGGGTGCCAGAGATATCGGTGCCGTTAGCTTCAGCCATAATATCCGTCCACTGTCAGAAGGGTCAGCCTTACAGCCTAGCGTCATCGCTGGACTGTGACGAACCCCTTTGTACTGTTATGTACGTAATTCAGCTCACTGTCAGCTTTCTAGCAGTATATAATACAGCTGATCTATGAGGACACGAAAGACAGCCAGGTCCTCTTTAAGGGAGAGACAAGAAAATGGCAGAGCGCACACATAGGCACCTCTCCATTAATTCTCTGGATGTGGTAGCCGGCAGTTGCCTTCCAGGCAGACCATGGGTCAGAGAACTTAAATTTTGGAGATAAGTCTGGGTTCCAGAGGTGGAACCCATATTTATCAGACATTTATGGTATGCTGAGTTCAAGACTACGCCAAAGATTCCGCTTAAAATCAGAGGAGAGAAAAGTCCTGCAAGGAGGAAACTGGCGAAAACTGGACAGAAACCCGGCGGACCCCATTATAGAATATGAGGTGCGTAGATGTTCGCCGGTAACCGCTTTTTTAAGTGGACAGGTTCTCTGAAATGATCATATCCTGACTATAAGTATTATCTGCTCAAGTAATATGAGAAAGTACCGAATAATGGAAACTCAAAAGAAATAATTCTCCTAAACAGCATTAGGGTATATCTGTTACAGAAATTTCTGCGACTGAAAATCAGTGCAATACACAGGAACTGTTTCCATAGCCTGCCCATGGATTTCTGTAAATCCCATCTAGAGGAATGGGAAAAGAACACCAAACAACGACAAAACAATGGCCCACATTTACAAAGGTGATTACTTTTTGAAAGTGGCCAAAAATGTGCCTCAATATGTGAATCTAAGTGGGCTGGGGTGGTCACTGATTGCCATAGATTTGAGTAATACTAGTGAGTCATGTGCCTGTCAGAGAATGAATTAAGACTGGCGTAAGAATCGCCAGTCTTAATAAATTCTCCCCAATGGTCGCTATAGTAAAGGGGTTTTACAAGGTCTGATAAAACTGTCAAGGGGACGAATGATTGTTAATATGATATACTTCCTCTGTATTCGCCACATATCACTAGGTAGCGGCCGTCATGTTACAGCACATGTATGACTGTTTCCACAGATGAGATCCGAATATCAATACCGCACTTTATTAAACATGCATAAAGGAAAATTTTAGCAAAAATTATTTTTTCAATGTTATAACTCATTAGAGACTACTAACATATTTAGGGGGTTATCTAGCAAACACTTGGGTCATACGTATGGGGAAGGGGCATGTGATCACTACAACATGGGGGTTCTAAGTCAAAAAAACTATTTCAAAATTTTGTTTTCTTTACATATTTTGGACATGAGCAGCCTGCTGGTTAGTTAGATCTTCTATTCAGGTACTTGTAGTTCCACAGCAGTCGTCACAAACATTGTCCATCTTGGGTGTCTCAGTAAAGCAATTCAGTAGAATTTTTTAAGACTGGCATTCTGCATGCCAGTCTTAATCAAGTCCTCAGCTGACTGGATGCCCCTGAATTATTAAAAGGCTCCAGCCTCGTAATAATTCAAGCGAACTTCTGTGCGCCGTAATTGAAATCTATGCTGGTCAGGAACTGGTGTAGATTTCAAGTTTATTTCATGTATAGGAAATCTGTCTCTACCCTGCTCTGCGCACTTTCGTAAAAAGTTATGAGCATGTGGCTAACATGTGGCTATAACATGTGGCTACATATCAGCGGGAAAGTCAAAGTAGAAGGGAATGTGAGAGTGCGGCACTGCTGAATTTATGGGCCTTTTTGAGGTGTAAATTCAGTTCCTAAAATAAAATGCTTAAAAAAATCCCAGTCTAATAAGGGCCATTCACACTACACCTCGCATTTATAGGGTATTTGACTCCAGACTCTCACACTGCACATCCACTGCTGCAGCCAGCGACATTCATCTTATAACGTATAATCCACCTCAAGAATAAACATCCAAGAGCAGCAGAAGATCAGATTAAATGTCTTCTGGCGCTCGCCATGAAATGACACTGTAATTTACTTAATACGCCTCGTAGCCAGCGGAAGCAGTTTTCATGACAACACAATATACAAGCTTCTGCTATCCAAGGGCAGTCACAGAGTGGAGAACTTGATCTGTTGTATTCCAGGCCCTGGGGTAAATATTATACCTAGACAACCCACAACCTAACCAGCAACAATGTGACAACACCAAGAATGAAATGTTGTGTCCAATTGTGTAGTGTTGGTAGTTGAGTTCATGAACATTTGAAAACACAGATGTAGCAGAGCTGGATTTGGGTAAATTCAGTTTGCAACTTTTGTGCATTGAGGGATTTCTGAGATAAGGTTAGTTATGGCTGAGGCTTTACTTTTTGGAAACACAACAGAATAAAAATGCTGCTTTTACAGGCCCTGCAAAGTAATAAGATTTAATTCAAACTTACTCATACATTGTGAAAAAAAAAAAAAAACCTTGTGGAAACCACAGAAAACGCAGCAATTTTACCTGCAAAAATGACTTATATAAGGGTAGGTGAAAATATGAAACACACAAAAAAACAGAGAGCATTTTTGGGATTGCGATTTCCGCTGCATTTTTTTTCGCAGCGTTTTTTAGCTGCATTTTGCTGAAGGGATTTTCCAGGATCAGGGTGCTGATGATCTATCCATGGCCATCAATATAAGACCTGTGAAGGTCCGCACCTCTGCCATTCATTTAAAGATGCTGCTGTGCGTGTGCAAATGCTGCAGCCACTTTAATGTTTACATTGCTCCACCCACATGTACATTTAGCAGCGGTGCATTGTATTGCAGCTTTGTCCACATCAAGTTATGCTGACCCCAGAAAACCCCTTTAGGCTAAGACCACACATAGCGAAACAAACGCAGCTAATAAACGAATCAGGAAAGAAATGCAGAAGACACATAGTGTTAAAAAATAAATACAGCAAAAACACTTTCGTTATCACTGCTTTTCTGCTGTGTTTTTCATTTTTGCCTCCACTCACATAAGCCTATGGGGGGAATGCAAGTGTATCCCCTGGTAAAATTATGATGATACATTTTTTACAAAATGCGCACGTTTATTGAGTGTTAATATTAAGCAAAATCTCCTCCACTGTGCTGGGACTGTAAAATGCAACGATTTTTTCTGCTGCGTTTCTACTATAGCCAAAAACGCTGCATTTCTGCAAAGTGTGGGCTCAGTCTTAAACTCAAGTTCACATCTGCACTGGAGGATTCACAAAAAGTCACATTTGATGGAAAAAACAGAGCAGCGCGCAGGGCTATTTTTACAGTACAACAACAGACCCCATTATAGGATACTGGGATATGTCGGGGACCGTTGGTTTCCGTTTTTACATTTTCACAGTGTTTTGTTTCCATCATATACAAAATTCACAATGCAGATGTGAACAGGGCCTTAACCTGAACTTATATGTAAAACTTATAGAGAACATCATCATTCTGAGATATAACAAAATACAAACTCCGCTCTGTTGCACCTGTACTATCTCAAAAGCATCAACATCTGCATAGAAAAAACAATACGATAAGGTGGAAGTAATAGTTCTCACTCCCATCATAAGCATCATTATTCTAGTCTGAACAAGCACTTACAGTGGTATACCTACATACTTACATGAGGCTGATGGGTCCTCGCACCAGTATAACCACTATACCACGGGTTGGATGATATGGATATTCTCAGTTAGCTATAATCTACCAGGAATGTCCCATTTAAGACAAGGTAAACTGGAAATCTGCCAAATTTTTACAACTTCTTGTACAGATTCTAAAAATCTTAGCAATGTCCTGAATGTCTGCGGTGTGTTACAATGTTACCATCACTGTGATACTATATGATGGATATATACAGCATTGTAAGTACCATATACCTGCATATTCCAGCATAGGGATAGTCAGAGGCTGACCCTGGACGATCACTGACATGTGTGGACGATCAATCACATTATCCTGTACAATTACATCGTACGATGGCGCCCTGATGTTACTGAGTACATCTACGGGCACTTGTAAAGTTCAGCAGCCCTGCAGAGCATCCCCAGGACCCTCCTCACCTCCTCGGGTCACATACAAGGGGCAGCCTGCCCCACACACAGCAGCCCCTGTACACACAAGCCCGTACACACCACGCTAAAGTTTCCTGCCTCACCTGACTGTGGGTGGCCGCGGCACAGACGTCTGGACACTCAGCTGGTCCTCATGGCCGTGCTGCCCCGCTGCCAGGGACTAGAGATGCCGCCGTGCCCTGCTTGCTTGCTGTCTCCCTTTCCTCTGTCCTGCAGGACGCCGGCGCAGCTGCCCAGCCCCGCAGTGACGCACAGACTCCCCCTCTATACAAGAAGAAGGGGGGCGGCCCTGCTCGGGGGGTCCTGGGGTGATGGTCCTGCCCCCTGCAAGCATCTGAAAACACGGTGTGCCCTCATGGCTGTGGAGGGTGTGGGCAGCTGGTAAAAATAGATAACAATATGAGGAAAAAGGAAGAGTCTATTTATACAGCAATGTCACTGCAACCACAGAACAATGCCAGCCTCACTGCTGGGTGACCCAGGGGGAGCCCTACAAGGGGAGCCTGGGGGCAGGAAGGGGTAGATGCAGGGCTCTGCCCACCGGCACTGGCTTATCCACTTACTACCTGTGTATATAGGGATTTATAGTATAGCTATATCTCATGAGGTGCCCTGACAGAGGAGCTTGGGGCACAGGGGGCAGGAAGGGGTCACTGCAGGGCTCTGCCCATCATCACCACCACCACTGGCTTCTCTACTTATTATTTATTGTATGCTTTATGATGCTATATGTGTAGAAGGTATATATAAAGAGAAAGAGAGAGCAATCTGTGACTATAGATGTATATATACAGTGAAACTTCTCTGAGCCATATTTGCATACAAAAATGGTCTTTTATAGGGTCCTATCTATAGTGTCCTCTTATTTGGGTGTGAGGGGACTTAAAAAAAACTTTGAACATAAAAAAATAGACATAATGCAGGTTAAAGTGTCTAGTGTAGTCAGCAAGCATGTACAACCCCCCTCCCACATACACACACACACAAAAGTACTATATAATGACTGTAAGAGCCAAAGTATTAATGTATTTTATTCTTGGTTTCACATCAGTATTTTACAGAACCAGGCTTAGACTAGGGCTAATAAAACCTACACAAGTCACTCCAACCCACACACATAACCATGAGGCTACGTTCACACAGCAGAATCTGCAGATAATTTTGGAGCAGATTCCGCAACAAAATCAGCATCAGATTTTGCCCTGATTTTCACTGGTAGGCAAACATCGCAGCAGGACACTAAAAAAAAAAAAAAAGGGTCCTGCAAAATCTAAACCGCATCGACATTCTGCCTGGGGAAGGGCGGAAAATGAAGAGGAATCCGAGGTCGGATGTCCTACTGAACTTCCTCTTCATTTTTCTTCATGGGATCAGTCGGGTGTCCTTCGTTTTTAAACTGAAAGCAGAAGAGGAAAAAGTCTTCCGTGCAGGACTTTTTCCAATGCCAATTTTCGGCAGACTCTGTAAGAGAATCTCTAACAGAGACTATAATACAGATGGGAACCTAGTCTTACTCCCCTGACGATCTGCACCTTTCCTTATTCAAGATGGCCCCATCATTCCTGGTGTCTGGCGTGGCATCTTTCTAAATCTTGGTCCCCAGCATGGCTTTTCTCTAATTTTTAGTTGCCAGTATGGCTCGTCCCCTTCTTCCTGGTCCTCAGCATGGTATCCCTTTATTTCAATAGTTTTTTATTGAAATTTTTAACAGAAATACAATACAAGTTAGAAACACATTGAGGAAACAAGGGCACAGTTATGACCTCATATACATCATAGTCGCAGTACAATACAATATACTCAGATGAGGTACATCCATGAATAAAATATATACAGTGACAATGCATAGTACGAACAAGTAAATCTTATCAAACGTACGGTAAACCTAACATGTTGAGGCTATAGGGAACGACAATCAGTTTTTGCCATAAGAAGGAGAAGATGGGGAACAGGCTAGAGGAGGATAAGGAATAAAGCGAAGGGCAAAACAAAAGAACAGAAAACACAAACCATAGTCTAGGCCTAGAGAATGAATACAGTCGGATCGTATCCCCCCACTTACAGAGTAGTCGGTTCGCCCCTTACAAAAGGGGGAGACCCATCAGCTACCAGATATCAATTTTCCAATTTCTTAAATAAATGGTATATAGGTGTTACAGGAATAACAAATCATAGCAGCCCCCAGAGGCTATAAATAAAGTAGGATGTAATACCCTAGTGACAGGGAAGGCCTCGCTGTATAGTCCGTCAATGATTGTACGGTGGGGGGAATGCCTCTGCCCATGACTCCCAGTGCGTCCTGAATCTATCCAGGCCCCCTCCATTACATGCACAAATGCGCTCGTATTGATAGTTCAAGGACACCGCTGAAATTAACTCTGTCAAGGCCGGGCATGCAGTAGACTTCCATCTTCACGCAATAAGTAGGCGGGCAGCCCCTAGCACCTGACAAACGACTGTTCTATGTCTACCAGGTATCATGTGAATACCCAGCAGGAGCAGTGCCAGTTCAGGTGTATACCCCACCACTCCACCACACAGGCCATTAACCAAGGAAAACACAGAAACCCAAAAGGGCTGAATGAGTGGGCAGTGCCAGAACACATGGAATAAAGAGCCGTTCTCCCCGCATCCCCTCCAACAAAGAGGTGAACACGATGGGTAGAACTTAGCTATACGTAAAGGAGGGTAATACCAGCGTAGTAGTAATTTGCTATATTGCTCCCAATGTGAGGCACATACTGTGGATCGCTTAGCCCATCTGATCGCCTCTCGCCAGTGACCAACCTCAAATCTGCTACCTATGTCCTCCTCCCAAAGGATCATGTGTTTAGTCTTGCGGAAAGTGCAATCCATATTCAAAATTCGATACAGGGTTTTAGTTTTATAAGCCGCTGTGGAAGCCTGTGGGTGTAAGAGGTCGGCGGCCGACTGTGGCAGGCGTACCTGAGTCGATGTCGTGTCAGACAAGTAGGAAGTCAATCTGGTATATGTGTATGCTTCCCTTGCGGGCAGATCAAATGTCTCTTTCAACACGGGGAAGGGCGCCCTAGTGCCACCCCTATACAGGTCAGAGACATACTTTACCCCACACCTGCGCCACACGTCTAGGGATAAATGTGGTATCTCGTGGGGGAGCGTCGTAATGGGAAGATTCAGTGCTACCGTAGGGGCATCCCCATCCTGCAGAGCACACAATGCATGCCATGCCCCAATCGTAGCCTGTACAGCTGGTGAAGCAGATATGGAAGATCCACTCCTGGGGCCTGACGCTAAAAGGTAACCCTCCCAGTCAGAAGTCTGAACCATTTGAGCCTCCATAGCTGGCCACAGTTTGTCATGGTTCGTTGTAAACCAGAACTGGAGTTGGCCTAAAACTATGGCTAAATAATAGTGATACAAGTTTGGTACACCCATACCCCCATTGTCTCTTGATTTAAACATTGTATGGAGTGCTATTCTGGGTTTGCCACCATTCCATATAAAGGACATCATTTGTTTTTGGAAACTCAGGAAGGTGGACTTTGGTATCGGTATCACTAGTGTTCTGAAGTAATAAAGTATCCTGGGAAGGATCAGCATTTTATATAGCACTATTCTTCCCATCCAACTATGCTCAAATCTAGTTAACCCATCAAGCTCCTTCTGGAGGATAGCCAGCAGGCCTGGAAAGTTGGCCTTAACTAAATCCTTTGTGTTTGGAGTGAGCTGTATCCCTAGATAAGGTATAGCGTGCGAGCACCATTGATAGGGCGATGTGTTTTTGATGTGGCATATATTGTTTGGAGACATACTAATTCCTAAAATCTGGGACTTGGATTCATTAACTTTATAATATGATAACTCTCCGAAATCTTTCAGAATTTGAGATACAGTACAGAGCATATTATTAGAGTAGGTGAGGGACAGAATCACATCATCCGCGAATAGGTTAATTCTGTGGTCTGTCCGGTCCAACTTGATACCAGACAGATCCGGATGTGTCCTGATCCTTTCGGCCAAAGGTTCCATCACCAATGAAAATATCAAAGGGGACAATGGGCACCCCTGTCTCGTGCCATTGGTAATGTCGAAGGGGCGGGACAGGACCCCATTCGCCAGCACCCGAGCGGATGGGCTAGAGTAGAGTGCAGAGATTGCAGTAGCAATGGGACCAGAAAAAACAAATTTATGGAGAACCTCGAAAAGATACCCCCAATGTACCCTATCAAACGCCTTCTCCGCATCCAGGGCAGGAGCAGAGAAGGCGTCCGTCGAGCCTGGGCCGCGGCAATCAGCGCGATCACACGCCTCGTGCCATCTGGTGCCTGTCTTCCCTTAGTGAATCCAACCTGGTCTCCTCCTATCAGTGTGGGCATGACATCAAGAAGCCTGTTCGCAAGTACCTTCGCAAACAACTTAACGTCCGCATTCAATAGTGATATAGGCCGGTAGTTAGAGGGTCGGGAGGGGTCCTTGCCTGGTTTGGTTAATGTCACAATCGTGGCGGATAGCATCTCACGGGGAAAGGTACCTGTCACCATTGCTAAATTAAACACCTCAGTAAGGTGAGCAAGGATAAGTGGCTTGAACAGCTTGTAGTATTCCCAGAGAACCCATCTGGGCCGGGAGATTTATTAAGCTTTAAACCATCAATCGCCCTAGCCACTTCCTGGGTGGAAATAGAAGCATTTAAAGACTGCAGCTGTGCAGGTGCAACAGAGGGAAGGTGCAAAGAGCACAGGAATCGGTTAACATCTATCATGGAAGGCTGCGTGGTGTCCGGGTCATCCTTCAAGTTATACAGGTCCTGATAATATTTACTAAATTCATCAGCAATTTGTTGGGGGTGGAAGACTTTGTCTGTGGTCGCTTTAGACACAAGAAATGGAATTTTAGATTTAATTCTTGCTGCCTTAACTCTCTGTGCCATTAGCTTGCTGGCTTTATTGTATGACCGGTAATAGGAGGCTTTCACACGTTTAGTGTGTTTTTCAAAATCCATCAGTAAATGGGCGCTCAAGTCATCCCTGGCCTTCCGCAAAGCATTCGACAGGGCAGGGTTAGGGTCAACTTTGTGCTTCTGCTCTAGAGAAGCAATAGAAGCGAGTAGCTCCCTCATCGTTTTCAGTCGAGTGCGCTTAAAGCGCGCAGCATGCTGGATCATTAGACCCCTGACAAATGCTTTATGCAAATTCCAGAGGCAAAACTTATCCTCTACCGAGGGGGAATTAATGTCAGAGAATTCGGCAATGTCAGTATGCAATTTCTCGGTTACCGATTTCAGAGACATGACATATGTATTGTTTCGCCATGACACGGGGGGGAGCCATTGTGCCCGCTAAGTGGATGCTAAGTATGATAGGCGCATGGTCCGACCACGTGATATTTCCTATTTCACAACTTTGTACTCTAAGTAGCATATCACTCTGGGCTAGGAACATGTCTATTCTGGAGTAGGATTGGTGACGAGCAGAGTAGTACGTATAATCTTTCTCAGAGGAATGGAAGCACCGCCAAACATCGTGAAGTTCCGCCTGCCGGAGCCAAGGGTCTAATTGTTGAGGTGGATGCTTGCCGCGATAGGTGGAGTCAGCAGCAGCGTCATGCACAATATTGAAATCCCCGTACAATAGAACCTGGCCCTGAGCCTGCTTCCTACACTTCTTCATTACTGAATTTAAAAAGGAAATCTGAGACGCATTAGGACAATATACGTTTACAATAGTGATGGGGCAAGCAGACAGGTGAGCGCTACATAGCGGCCCTTGGGATCTGAACTGACATGTATTAACTGAAATGACACTGTATGTTTTACCACTATGAGGACACCCGCAACCTTCTTGGTGGCATTGGAACAAAAGATACGAGGGAACAATTTGTGAGAGAGCTTTGGTGGATGAGAGTCACAGAAATGCGTCTCCTGTATGCAAATTACATCTGCTGCAGATCTGAGAGCCTCTTTCCACAACAGTGAACGCTTAAAGGGACTATTTAGTCCCCTCACATTAAGTGACAGTAATTTAACACCCATTAATATTATCAAGAATTAGTAATACAGACTGGTAGTATAGAGGGTCGGACAAGAGGATAACACTAAAATGACATCTCTCAGGCCTAGAGAAGAACAATTCGGTATTGTCATTAGTCAACACATAACTAGTTAACAGTAAGGGGAGAGAAAATAATGTTACACAACCGAGCAATGTAGTACTGCGCAAACTTGGGGGGAAGTTTGCCATAAAAAGGGAGGTACAAAACACACCACAGGTGACTCACAGTACGTCCATAATGAGCTGTTCACTCGGCGGAGGTGGTAGACTTCCATGGAGGGTCCAACTTATGGGGCTCGGGCCTTGAAGGTTTCGGGACATTAGGCACAGGTGGCGGCAGGTTCCATTGGTGGAGCAGGTTACTCACGGAGTCAAAGGAGTTAAAGGTAGAAGTCATTCCATTCCTGTTAACGATGACTTTAGTTGGGAATCCCCACTTGTAGGGAATGTTGTGTTGCCGGAGGACCGCTGTAACAGGAGCAAGCTCTCTTCTGGCAGTAATGGTAGCCTGAGAAAGGTCAGCGTAAAGTTGAATTTCTTTAATTCTGGCCTTTTCCTCGACTCAAGCATGAGACGATCTTTGACATGGTAGAAATGTATGCGGGCGAGGGTGTCTCCAGGGATATGATCCGGCATCCCCTTCGGCTTCGGCAGACGGTGGGCCCTGTCTATTATAAGATCCGCGTCAGAGCATTGTGGCAGGATAGTTTTCATTAAACGTTGTAAATAAGGCGTCAAGTCCCTAGCAGCAACTGATTCTGGTATGCCACGAAACTTGACATTGTTCCGCCTATTCCTATCTTCCATGTCAGCAAGTTTAAGTTTGACCGCTGCTAATTCTTCCCCAAGATCATTGTGGGCATCCACTATAGTGTTGTGTGCCTCAGCAAATTCACTCATTTTGTTCTCAACATGGTCTATTCTGTTGCCAAGAGAATCAACCGTGGAGGATACGGATGTAATCGCCTTAGTAATATCCTTCTGAATAGACCGATGCAATGCCAGCATTATATCCTTCAAGAAGGACTCAGAGGCCGATTGGGTACCTGCAGGGATAGCCTGGAGCGCATCTGAATCACCTAATTGGGGATCTTCTGCAGCCGGGCGAGAATCAAAACTAAACGTGGTATCCCATCTCATCCTTTGCTTTACAGGGCTTTGTGTGGGAGTAGTGTTATCTGCCTGGGAGGATGCTTCTGCAGGAGGAACCTCAGGATGGCTGACAAGGGCTGAAGTGGATGAAGATGGGGGTTGTAGTCCCCTCTTTTAAGCCTACTGCTGGCCCTCTAAAGCTTTTACCTGGCTGACCTGGGAGCCAGGACTGTCACCAGAGGCCTCCAGGTATAATTGCTGCTCACCTGGAGTGCCGTTGCGATCCGCGCCGGAGCGGCCCGCCGCCCACGGCAGCGGGTGCAGAGAGGAACCGCCGGCGCCATCTTGGGCCGAGTCTGCTGCGGCGAAGAATTCAGTCAGCCGCTTCGGGGGGCCTTTTTCCCCCCGTTTCGCCACAGTGCCGCAGTCCTGGGGAGCAGAGGACCCTTCCGCGCCCTGGATTCCGTGTGTCACCGGTGCCGGTTAGCCGCTACGAGCCGCTGGATTACTGTGAGGCCTCGGAACTTCAAAGACCAGCGGCCATCTCAGTCGGCTCCAAGCCACGCCCCCATGGTATCCCTTTAAATCATGGTACTCAGCCTGGTTCCCATCCCATCCCTATTCCCCAGTGTCCATTTTAAATCAATGCCCTTAGCATGGTTCCCTCTCTCATTCCTAGTCCACAGCACAATATCCCCTTAAATCACAGTCCTCCTCCTGGACCTAGTATATCTACTCTTCTATTTCCTGATCCCTCTTATTCCTAGACCCTAACATGACTCACTTGACATTTCATTAAAGCCCACCTGGGAACATCCTTAGAATACCCATTTTGGTATGGGGTATACATGAAAACCTGTCCCTTTTGTGGCCCTGCTCTTGAGATTCTCCTGGTAAAATTGTGACTGTTGACATGCATGCTCAGCACCTCAGTTGAAGACTGCATGGACTCTGCTCTGGTGTGATGGTCTCTTGCTCTCTTCAGTGATGAGAATGAGCAAGGGTAAGTTCACATGGCTGCAGAACCCGCAGCGAGAGACACTCTTGTTCATAAGTCCATTCATCTGAGCCTAATCAGCAAGTAAAAACTGTGGCGAAAAGCCAAGGTTCGGAAAACGGAGAGGAATTTCAGGTGGAAGTCCACCATATGAATGTTCCCTAAATACTGAAGTAGGGACTGAGATAGCTAACTGTATATTTGATAGCTTAAAAATAGATAGGCAAAAACTCCTTGCATTAAAGGAGTATTCCAGTTTTCACAAAGAAATGTCAGATATAATGTATTTTCCAGTATACAGGGTCCAGCTGCTGAAAGCACAGACAGTCAGCTGATATAACTGTGGAAATCTGCAGAAGAAATGTTATATAGCATGGCATTAATCCAGATAAATGGTTCTTTATAGCAGTCTCCTCTCTGGCTGACAATAACCCTTTCTATAGGAAACCTCTCTGCAACATCCATATTTCATATGTAATATCATTCTTAAGAAGATATTTGATTGCTTTTTGTTGTTATGTCAGGAAATTGTTGTCTTAATGGTTCCCATCCAAGAAAAAAACATCCTCACAACCAATAGTTGCTCTGAGCTGGACAATTGTAACTAATAGTATGCCACTGGGGAATCTATGATCCCAGGCTTGGGATGAGCTCACATAGCTACATTTTTTATACCTTTCCATTCATCTACATTTTCATGAAAAGGGAAGAAGAAAGAAAAGTAGAACCTGTTTCAAGTGGCTCGACTGTTTCTATAGCCTGACCACTGCTGACAGTCTAAATCTGGCTGTTCCTGGGGGTCTGGGGGTGAGGCAGCAGCCACAGGATGAGGTCTGCAGGGGTTCGTTCTCGATATAGGTGCGTGTTCCAGGCTGGGAATTAACTATATCAGACATTTATAGCTTGTCCTGTGGATATGCCATAAATTTTTCTAATTGGAAATCCCCTTTCAGTATAGGGAACAGAGACTGCACTTGCACATGAACAATAGGCTACAACTGATACTCTGCCATATTGCAAAATACCAGTGCCTTATTATAGTGATGATTATTTCTGTACATCTCTGACATCACTTTGCCCATTATCTATATATGACATTGCACTGACATTATGATCTCTGCACTGTGACATCACTGTGAGCATCATCTTAGTGCTGTTACTTCACTTGAGGTCCACTTTGGTTCACTAGCTTGTAACATGTAACATGTATCTATTATCCTTGTACTGTGTTTGTGATCCCTATACTGTAACATCACTGTGTTTATTATCCCTGCCGTGTGATATCAGTTTGTGCATTATTTAGGTTCTGTGACAGCTCTAAGAATTATTCCTGAGTAGTGACATCACTATGTATATTTTGTAGGGATGTAAATATATGAGGTTCAGAGGTTGCTTCTGGAAACGGGGGTCCGATTTCGCCCAACTCTTCCACTACCACAGTTGAGTGGGTAGCAGTACTATAAAAATCATGTACATTTCTGTACATTACAGTCCTGTAACATGTTTTGCACCAGGAGCTAGGACAGCCTTGGACTGACCCAGAGGTGAACACGTGAATCCCCAGTGGGACCCCATCTCATCCTGACATGGCACAATACACTCATTGGTGTTCATACAGATACCCATCATACAGCACCTCTACCAGGCTATGTGTCCGTATAATATACTGAGTATATTAATTAAGAAACTATGCAATTTATATTTACATACTATAGACACTGGGCAGCTGAGATCTAGGTACAGAGTCAGGCCAACCAGTATATTTCCTTCCTGGGCCCTATCTTCTCAATCACGCTGAATGGGCCCAATAACAAATCATCGTGAAACATCTTGCTGCTTCCAGGGATCTACTGCACATATGCTCGGCTCACAATGCTTAAAGTACAAGTAGTACAAGGCAATAGCCAGGCAGCCGACTACTGACAGCACCGCAGAACAGAAACAGTCAGAGGCCAGTCACTGTGGGCATATAATACTGAATGGGGGCCACTCTGGAGCATATAATACTGGGTGGGGGCCACTCTGGAGTATATAATACTGTCTGGGGTCCACTTCGGAGCAAATTGTACAGTCTGGGGGCCACTGTGGAGCGCATTGTACTGTGTGGGGGCCCTTCACTATTTTTATCACACATTATCTGTTTTATAACAGACGTGATATTATTAAAGGCTGTAATAACATTGCATGTTCACTATAAAGCAGATCCTGGTTAATTTAAAGGGGTATTCCCACAAACATAACCATATATAAACATAACATTTTTGCAAATACAAGTAATTAAAACTTTTGCTGAGTTTTTAAGATTTCCTCTAACCATCTTAGTGGTGGCATCTTTTGTCTTTATCGGTTGCCAATGGATACGACCATGAATAGAGGAACTTTCTATGGTCTGAAATCCAACCATGATTTCCTTATTGTAGCTGAATTATCTTCTTGTGCATCTAGTGTCTTTCCTTGATAAACTGGCCACAATAAGGAAATCATAAATGGGTAACCAATCAAGACAGCAGACTGTCACCACTAAAATTATTAGAGAAAATCTTTAAAACTCTGCAAAATGTTTAATTTATTATATTTGCAAAAATGTTTAACTTTTCATTGTCTATGAATTTGTATATAGTCATGTTCATGGGAATACCCCTTTAAGGTTAAATTGCCGTGTTGGCACTTTGCGATAATTTAATGGGTTTTGGGTTGCAGTTTGGGCACTCAGTCTCTAAAATGTTCACCATCACTGCACTAGACTATTGCAGTATCCTAAAAGCATCATGTCTTTTAGTTGTCTTTTCCTAATATAAGGAGGCTCCAAGATAGGGCTTTACTTTAAGTGCAGTTTTGGCATATTAGTGCATTGCTTAGGTATATGACAAATAATAAATAACAGCCCAGCACAAATGAAAATATTTTAGTAAGTATATCAAGTGTTTGGGTAATTTGTGATAAATTATAGCAATCCGCTAATTATTAACTTAGGGCTGCTCGTCCTGCTTACATTTCATGCAGTGTTGGACCACTTTACTAAACACAGATTTAGCATTGTTAGTAATGTAATCTTGTTTTATCGTGAATACATAACCAAACACAAAGTGCACTGAATGTGAATCCTGTGCACATCTTATCAGCCCTGAGCGTGTGACCTTAGAGGGAGTCTGTCACCAAGAAATGTGACATCAACCAGTGAAATGCAGGGGACATTATTCTGAGCACCATTATACCTTTAGATAGTCCTTGGAATGCACCATTTCCATGAAAAGATTTAATATGCAAATGAGGCTCCAGTGCAATGGGGCATGCTAGAGCCTCAGGTATTCCAGCCTTGGCACTCCATCATTGCACTTGACCTTCATGTGCATATTTATAATACAGCCTTTTCAAGGTAATGGTGCACCCATTGGACTATCTCAAAGTATATTGGTGCAACGTTCCCTACCATGCACTTCGGTTGGTCTCATATCAAGTTTGATATCATCCCTGCAAGAATCATCCCATGCAAGACATCACCAGTCTCACCTGATGAAGGGGGGTGCAGATAGGTCCCAATAATTCCCTACAATTAATACTTAAACAAAAACAGTAACACAAGTCCATAGCACCATTTCCGAGTGAGACAATTTCTTACCTTGCATAAATATATGAAAACTATAAATAAACCATTTGTTATCCTTCAAAAGCACCATAAACTGTATGAATGTGAATTTTCACAATGAGGAAGTCTCACGAGTTCTCCATGATTTGCTTCTACATTGAAAGATAATAATAATAATCATAATAATACATTGTATTTATATAGCGCCAACATACAAGCGCCAAGATATAGAGAAATAGTCAATTCACACAATGTCATCTGTATTAGGAAGTTCTTTCATTCTCCAAAAATACTGTTATACAGTACTCTGTATATTTAGGATCTAGAAGAGGAAGAATGGTGTTAGTCCTCTTGCACACATCAGTGGTTTTTCCCGGATAGCACACTGACCCATTCATTTCTGTTGGCTCATGCACATGTCAATGTCTGTAAAGCGCTGCAGAATATGATGGCACTATACAAGTAAGCTTAATAAATAAATAAATAATGATCGTGTATTACATGGATCAGTGTGCAGGCTGACAGTCTGGGCCGCAAAATTTAGGACAGGTCCTATTCCTGAATGAATGAGGCCGCGGAGTCATGGGCGGCACATGGATGACATCCAGATATCCTCCAATTATTAAAACAATTAGCCTTATTGAGAAAACAAACCCAGAAAACCTTTATAGAGGTTGGTTTACAGCACATTTGCATATGATAAATTACACCTCTAACCCCGCCCATTCTGCTTTTTACACGGCCTAATCCCACCCAATTCCTTTGTGCCCTCACACAGTATAATGCCCCCGTAGTGCCTCCATACAGTATCTTGCACCTTTGTGGCCCCACAGTAACATTCTAAATAGCCCACTTCCTACCCAGCTTTCCCTATCTTCTATACAGTGATCAGTAGCTTTCCTGTGTATCTCCAAAATATCTCACACCTGGACATCCTGTCGTCAACCCTTTCTAAGGGCCCCTTTCTGGAACCTCCAACCTAATAGGGCCAACTAATGAGATGTGTTAAATCAAGAGAGATATTACATATTTTGGGAATATACCATAACTCTGGTTGGGTACCACATGTAGGTATGTCCAGCAAGTGATGTCAAACGTTTTTACCAGTCCAGGTGTACCAAACTCGCAGATTTATTAATACTTAGCAGATACATAATTTGGGGTGCTTAACATCCAGATTTTTTATGTTAACAGCAGCTCAGGCAAGATGGTCGCACCATCCAGGCAAAAATGGACCAATAAATTATTTTTTAAATCAGCCGGGGGCGGTGAAAAAAAATAAAAAATCATACACCTTTTCCTGGTGCTCCATTGCCTCCCAGCATGGTCCAGTCCTCCCAGTCCATTATCTTCCGGTGGAAGTCCTCGCCACATGTGACCTGAGACATCACGGGGTCGTTTCCTGAGGCCGCTGCGACATCCCAGATTAGGGATCTGGGATGTCACAGCCGGTGAGACACCAGATCTGCAGGACCGGACTACGCTGGGAGGACTCCGGAGCACCAGGGGCAGATGAGTATGATTTTTTTTTTTTTTTTTTTTCACCTTCCCCGGCCTATTTAAAATATTAAAATAATAGCCTGGACAACCTCTTTAGCAAAAAAGTATATATAAATTAGAGGCTATAGGCAATGTAAGAGACTGTATGTAGTGGCATACATAGGAGGCATTCTTTCAGAAATCCCCCTGACATATATCTACTACATGCATGGAATAATATGGTAGGAAGCAATGCTGTGGAGTTTTGCTGACTGTTACAAGAAGGAGAAAAGGATCTAGTCATTGAGTGATTCACACAAAATATACACATTGGGGTGCGGTCTCCTGCAGAGGAAGCCGCTAGCATGAAGAAGTGACAGCTATCCTGACTGAAAGGGAAACCACAGCTTGATGTCTTACTAGCTGTCCACGCTGCAACCTAGGAACATTGCAGATGACTATTAACACATACACCAGCAGTAGCCACATGGGAACCAGAGCGATTCACTGCTACAGCTTTAACTGAATGTTTATGATGGGACATGCATTTACTCACCTTTCCCCATTTTTGTGCTTCTCTTTTCTCCTCTGTCCTGACGCTTATACCATGAAGATGTTGCCTGGAATGAACATACCCCATTATCTCTTACTGCCACATGAATTGTATTATTCTGTAAAAATATAGGAAGAGAATCTTTAAGGCTGTGAGTCTATTTGTTTGCCAAATTTACCAGCCTGAACACTATGCGGGGAGACAGACTCCTAGCATTATAGTTATCTGTGATGCTAAGAGCCCCTGTCTCCCTGTGAACTACTGTTCCCACATGATTACAGTATACACGATAGTATTTTCCAGGGACTCATGACATCATAGATAAGTGCAATGCTTGGAGTCTGTTTCTTTGCATAGTGCTCCGGCCGGTAAATCTGGCACACACACGGACCAAATTTCGCAGCTGAAACTCGGTCATGTGAAAGCAGCCTATAAATAAGGTATTGGTGTTGCAAGATCAGCTTGGGGAGCCAATGTACACAACATTTGTTTAGTCCCAGTGTGTACACCAGAGACATAACTATAAGGGGTGCAGAGGTAGCCGTCGCATCAAAGCATCCCTTACCCTCTGATATTATAAGTGACACATGGTACAGTCAAAGGGGGCTCTTGTTATAGCATTAGGACCCAGGAGCTTCAGGTTACACCTCTCGTACATACATTTCCATCTCTACTCTATATTTATCCCACAATAATTCTTTTTCAGTAGGCGCCAGGAATATTTTGAGCCACAATATATTTGTGAGACTAACATTCCCGGTTATTTCAATGTTAGTTTTTAAGGCTTTAGTTTCTGACACGCATCCCTCCATAGCTCAGCTGGACATATATACATACCTATAACCAGTGCACAACATTCCTATCCTTGCACTATATTATATGCCAGATTAATGCTGTAAGTGGAGTCGTATTAATTCTTCATGACATGAAGCTTAGAAATGTTATTATGATCCTGGGTGAGGCATCTGCATATAAACTATTCACATTGCTGGATCAATCTACGTGAGAACAAAATGTCCAGGTTATTGTCCACATTATTCAGATTTTCACGGTGCCTGAGACTGAGTCCATCAAAGCATCCACTAAAAGATTTCTGCCAAGTAATGATGGGAATGATAGACTCACTCAGGAGAAGATGATGGTATAGTAGTACAGGCCAGGCAGCGCGATCTGCAGAAATGAAATTCAATTGTGGATTAAGGTAAATTGAATATATTTGCCTCGTGTGTCATGTTCTGAGATTGATCTCAATTTGTAAGTGGTCTGGGTACAGCTGAACAATGTCTATGACATCTACATATAAAGGTAGAACGATAAGAGATTTAGACAAAATATTTGATGCCAGTAAAGGTCACGAGACACAAACAGGGGATAAATAAAATGTCAGAATCATGACAGTCCACTATTATGTTCTCTGCAAAAGAGTTTGAGGGGCACATACTGGACATGACATTTTGCAGGAAAAAGGGATGTAACTAAACAGGGACTTGTGCCATGTGCCATGGATGCTAAGGAAGAAACTGAGCTACTCTGTGTTGTCTGATATATCTGGATACAATGGTACGGCAGCAAACCAAATCTTTGCTCAGAACAAAGAAAAACCCAGCTACACATCTGGTTGGGCCTCCCAAAAAGTGATTCTTCAGGATAACAGACACAAAACACATAAGCCCCCAAATTCTAGTCCTGGAGCTGTATAATGGGAGCTCTGAGACCACGACTGAGGCCCTGCAACTCCTTCACTTATGTAAGTGATTGGAGTCACATTGCAACCCTGATATCTAGCCAATGTGACTCTATTCACTTACATTAGTGAAGGAGTTGCAGGGCGATCCAGCAATCTTTGCTGACACAATTGGAGTCACAGCCAAAGTCGCCATGTAGCTCTAGTCTTAGCACAAGTTGAATCGTATATAGGTAGAGGTACTTTAGGGAATCAAAAATGTACCATTGACCTGCTGCAATGCCTGGTTTTATCATATGTGGGACATCCAGCAGACTATCCCACTACTGTAGCAGCACACGAGATCAGAAACCTGAGTGTTTTTGACAGTCCCAATAGCCAGATCTTATGGGAATGGTGGTCTGAAGATAGCAATCTTGTGTCTGTATCTAAATATTATTGCATATGATTTGTTCCTACCCAGTTAGGTTTATTTTCTCTGCTTAGTCTTAAATTGAAAAGTCAATTAATTTTCCAGACCCTGAGATATCACATGAGTACAGACTGAAAAGAAAAACTCAAACTGCAGATGTTGCCTGGTCTCCATAACCCTATGCTGAATATTTTGTGTCCAGTTTCTGAACTGAAATTCAAAGGAACGGCTGCTCTGTTCTGATACAACTCACTGTTCAAATTCAGCTCTATTTCTATAGCAATGGTCCATGGGGTGTCATCTTAAAGAGAACCTTCCATTGCCATCACCAGCTCTTTGCATCCTTCAGTAGATGCTTCTCCACTGATCCCAGCACAGATAGAATTTTGTCTCTAGCCCCCACCTTTGCTGAGCAATCATTGCTGTTTGTTTCAATGCTTGATATGTTAATTAGGTTCCCTAGTGTCAGCTGGGTGGTCCTAGCCTGGAACAGAGGTCCTGGGACCACCCACCAGGGAGTAAGGGGCTTATGTAAAATATTGGGTGCTGAAACTAACAGCGCTGAAATAGTGGGGGCTAGAGGAAAAAATTCCAAATCTTCTGGAATCAGTGGAATGGCACCTACTGAAGGATGAAAGAGTTGGAGTTGATGGAGGTCATGAAAGGGATGCTTTAAAGAGGACCTTTTACATCCTCTGGCACTGGCGGTATTATATACCACTAAAAGCTGACAGTGCTGGAGATATTGGCACTGTTAGTTTCGGCACTGATATCTCTCCACTGTCAGAAGGGCAGGCCTTACAGTCTAGCTTCATCGCTGGGCAGTAAGGAATGCACTCTTCCATAGCCTTGTTCTGTCAGAGGGTGGCGTTCCTTACCACCCAGTGATGACACTGACATCCCCGCCCTTCTGACGGTGAAGGGATATCAGTGCCAAAACTAACGGCACTGATATCTTTGCCACCCAGGCGTGTACCGTCAAATATACAGCGCACTAACAGCTTTCCAGCGGTATATAGAACCACGGGTGCCAGAGGACATGAAAGGTCCTCTTTAAGGATATACTAGCAATGTATGATTGGGAAGACTGGGGCTAACAGAAAGATGAGGCACAGGCGCCCCACACTGTAATACAAGACACAGAGAATATCTTTTCGAAGCAGCACGGTGTCAGGCTCTGCAGCGGTGGTCTCTTTGTTCTGATCTTGATGGGGACCCGGAGCATTTGATCCCAACATTTACACATTGATGCCCTATCCTAAAATAGCCATCTAGGCTGAGCACACGAAATACAGAATAAAAAAATGTAGAGAATAAATCCAGGAGAAAACCCCAAATAATCAAAGTGCTGGTCAACAAGTAATGTAGTAATGTTATTTCCAGTATAACACAGCTTCTTCTTAATACAGAAATTGTACATATCTACACTATACAAAATGACAATGGTAAATTTCCTTCTCATGCTTTGTGATGTCTTCACATGTGCTGTTCACAAATGTCGCTTCTGCTGGATGTGGTTGCCTGAGTAGTGCTACATTTAATATATTCACATCAAATCCAGAGCAAGGGTTACAATAACCATTATTTCACTTCCGCCAGTCCATTTATTTTGTGATAAATCAGAAGCAAGCCTTGAGACAAGATTTGGTATGCAAGTAACTACGAGGTCATTGCAATGATTAATGGACTTAGTTCATGAATAATACTTTCTTATTACTCAGAACAATGATGTCATTTCCTTCAGAATGGAATCTCCTGTAAATTCTGATTTTCTGTGTAATCTCCTCCAGCATCCTAGTATTGTGCTACAGCTGTGGGGTCTGATACATGTACATGTAGTTGCAAGTTTCAGTATGACATGGGGGCCATATAATTTACTACAATGTACTGGTCATCACTTATACAATTCTGCAGCTTAAAGGGGAGTTCCAGTATTTTATTTATTTATTTATTTATTTATTGCTGTTTAGAGAGGCCGAAAATAACATTTACTATATACTTACCTGTCCATTCAGCCAGACGTCCAGCGCAGAGTCTCCACTTCTTCCTGACCATTGGCTCGCACTGGAGCACGTCAGCCAATCAGTGATGTTGTATTCAAATGGAGCATCATCGCTCAGCCACTGATTGGATGACATGCTTGTGAACAGGCAGAAGGTAAACAAAGATCAGGACCCAAATGGAGACTCTGTGATGGATCCATCTGCAGACTTTCTGTGAAAAACGCTGCAGAAAAAAACGTCAGGTGTTTCCGCCGCTGTCTTTTCCACAGTGCTTTTTGACTGTGGCTCGCTATGCGGGACCTTAGCCTTAGGCCCCATGTTGCAGAAACACAGCATTTTTGTTGCAGATTTTGCAGTTTTGTGGGGGTTTTTTTTAGCCAAAGCCAGGAGTGGATTGAGCAGAAGGTAGAAGTATAAGAGCTTTCTATATATTTCCCATTCCTTTTGTAGTCATTCTTGGCTTTGGCTTAAAAAAAACCACAGCAAAATCTGGAACAAAAAAAAACTGCGTTTTTTGCAACATGGGCCAAATTTGGGTAAACTAGAATGTCAAAGCAAATGTAGTGTTCATGTTGTACTGTGAACAATGAATATTCAGTCATCAAGACTTGTTCTCAGAAACCAAAGGATCTTTTTACCACAGCAAATTTTCAATTTTTAAATTTGTGGTTTTTATCTTGACATGGTCTGATAAACAGTTTCCATCTAGATTGAACGATTTTTTATTTTTTTTTTTATAATATATTTTGATCTCTATTTTTTAGCAAATAATGTGCACAGAATTTTGTGAAACAAAGCAAGGTGACAATGAGTTACAATGTTAAGCAATGAAGGTAAAACTTTTGCCTTAAAAAGTGTGTTTGGGGTTTATGGTCATTTTGCGGAACAGTATCACACCCAATAGGAATACTGTAAAAGAGACAATTTCTCCATAGGAAACATAGAAGTGTTGATGTCTACTAGAATGGATATAAACACATGAATGGGCAAATAAACAACAATTATGTAAAACACTATGGATCATGTAGAACTATGCAAAAACTGATTATCATGACCAAAAATATATAAAACGATATCATTTTATTAAGTAAACATAAATAACAAAAAACAAACATATATGGGGAAAAGAATAACTGGAGGTACACAAAAAATATGCAAGGGAGGATAAATAGGGGTACAATAATAATAACAATATAATTGCTAGAAAAGGGGATACACTGCTGATACTAATATATAAATAAATACATTATGGCGGTTATAAGTAGCCAAAACTGCAAATATCTCTGCATACACTAACATACATCAGGAATAAGGCAGTAAGGAAAACCCCTAAAAAGACTAGCAGAAAGCTAAAATATTCAATAATGAACCACCATAGTATCCTCACCTTGTCACACACTCCACCCCAACGATCATTTCGCCAAACGGCTTCATCAAGGGGGCATGTGGCATGGTCAAATGATCTGATTTAAATACTCATCCAATCCACAAAGAAAACACATATCACCTATGAAAACACACCTGAATAATAATGATGTATAGAACGGAAACTCGTTAGAAGAGAAAAACTCCAGAATATCATACAAACAACGCGAGACTGAGCGGAACATAGAGAAGTATACACCAGCCAAATCCCGCATATTGCTAGACTACGCGATGTCTATACTCTAAAGCGCATGCGCGAAAATTGTTGCCCAAGAATGCGAGATCTCGCATTATGGGCAAACATCCACGCGCATGCGTAGAATGGAATAAGACATTGCTCTAGAATGACAGGGAACCATATCAAATTCATGCATGCGCTGTGACTTAGAAAATATATAATGATAACAAAAACCAATACGCCATATAATAAAAACACATGACAGTGATTGTAAAGTGGGAGTGAGACACAACATGCATATGAGACATGCAGTGAAGTGAGCAGTGATGAGCGATTAGACAATATAAGTACAATGAGAATTTATATAATATAATACATAATTAGAGTGATGATACAATGAACAAGTGGAAATATATTATATTAAAATGTAAAAATATCTTATAAAGTGAAAAAAGAAAAAAAAAAGAAGCATTCTTCTTGAAATAGGTATGTGTATAACAAGAGGAGAGGAGGCAGATCTTTACGCACAACTAGACGACAAATCTATAATAACATACAATAAAGTTAAAACCATATAAAAGACTATACAACACAGTAAGTCAACAAGAACCCAACCAACCAGAAATTTACAAAAAAGAAGCAAAGCTAATTTGTTCATTAAGACCAAAAGGTTTTGTAGCTTTTAGTGTAAAAATCCATTTACACTCCTTTTGCGCAAGTAGCTGCTTCCAATTGCCCATTCTAGGTCCCATCTTTACTCCATCAATAGCCAATACCCTGAAACCAGTAGGATCAGAGTTATGGAACAACTTAAAATGTTTGGGAATGGTCTTAAGAGAAGCAATATCGTCACAATTTTTAGCTGCAACAATACCCAAAACATGCTCACGAACTCGTCTATGAAGTTCACGAGTAGTAAGGCCGATGTAAATTAAACCACATGGGCATGTAGCATGATATACAACTCCCATTGAATGACAGGTAAAGTGGGAAAAAATACGAAAACGACGTCTACCATCACTGCCACTAAAATCAAAACCAGAATCAATATTGGCACAGGCAACACAGTTGCCACATGGGCGACACCCATTCCTGGAACCAGAGCCATTGAACAAGTAACCTGCAGTTTTACCCGGATAGTGACTGCGTACTAACATATCACGCAGGTTTTTTGAACGTCGGTATGTAATAGATGGACGAGGTCCCACATAGCGTTTAAGAATGGGATCGCAGGTAAGTACGCCCCATTATTTCCTCAAAATCCGCTGTACCTGAAACCAGTGTGAATTAAAGGTAGTAATGAACCTCACCTACTGCCCTAGCTGTTTAGATGCGCTACGAGAACGTGATGACTGTAAAAGTTGACTCCGTTGTGAAGTAATAGCCTGAGAATGGGCATCACGAATCCAGCATTCTTGGTAACCACGCTGCCTAAATCTTGTACTCAATTCATGAGCTGACTTCACAAATGATGTTTCTGTGGAACAGATGCGGCGAGCCCTCAGAAACTGGCCTACGGGAATATTGCGAATTAGTGACTTAGGATGTGCAGAATTTGAATGTAACAATGACCCCTATTTATCCTCCCTTGCATATTTTTTGTGTACCTCCAGTTATTCTTTTCCCCATATATGTTTGTTTTTTGTTATTTATGTTTACTTAATAAAATGATATTATTTTATATATTTGTGGTCATGATAATCAGTTTTTGCATCTACTAGAATGGGTATCAGGCAGCACACTCAGGAACCATATTCCTAGAGGGACTGGCCATACTCCCTTGAAATACCAGTAAGCAGAAGAATGGAACAGCACTCCAGATGTGATCATGCAAATTGTGATATTTTTATTCCAGTGGACACATCCAATAAAATATAGTAGTATATATTAAAGAGAAGCACCGCTTGATTAAGTGTATTGCTATTTCAAAATGTTTTGTTATATAGGTGACACCACCCAAACTTAATCCTGACCACCCTGGACCCCAA
The DNA here is from genome assembly GCA_947044405.1 of Leptodactylus fallax. Classification (NCBI taxonomy): domain Eukaryota; kingdom Metazoa; phylum Chordata; class Amphibia; order Anura; family Leptodactylidae; genus Leptodactylus; species Leptodactylus fallax. The sequence continues at coordinate 251,129 of CAMRHE010000161.1, forward strand.
ATTTGGTGGGCTACTCTTGTTCTAGGCTATTCCTTGTCCAGATATACCTGATAAAGGGGTAACACCCAAAACATTGCATAGAGCGTAAAATATTTTGAGATACCATATACTTATTAAGCAGTGTTTCTCTTGAATGTATACTACTATATTTGATTAGATGTGTCCACTGGAATAAAAATATCACAATAGACCAGATCACATCTGGAGTGCTGTCCCAATCTTCTGTTTGTTGATATGTACCAGTTTCCCTTGCACAATTTCTTAAGAAAAGATGGGAATGATTCCCAGAAATTGAAACTTCTTTCTGTTTCTGCTTTTCCCAGAACAGCATATTGAAAAAGTCTACAAGGTGCCTTCAAAGTTTAATAATTCTTGCAATACTGTAGAGTGCGTCCACCTATCTCTTTATCACTACTGTATGAAAGAAAAAAAAGATTATTTAAAAAAAAAATATACAAAAATATCAAAAGCCAACGTGAGCCACAATCTGAACATTGAGGTATGACTGCACCCTTGAATCCTTCTCTTCCTTAGGGCAGCAGCACACGACCATGTTTTTCCGTGTGCTAGCCAGATTTACTGCCTTGAACTTCGTGCTGGGAGCGTGACTCCTAGCATCCTAGTTATCTGTGATGCTAGGAGTCCCTGCCTCCCAGCGACATATTGCTCCGGAGAGGATGCTGAGCCCAGGAGAGGTGAGTATAAGTATTTTTATATTTTTAGTCACCTCCCCTGGGCTGGCATCTATTGGAAAAGGGCCCAGCGATTGCCAGGCCCCTTTCCATTAGCAGTATGGAGAGCCAGGCTTTCCCCTGGTACAGCTTGTGCCGTGGTGGACTTTTTCTGAAGGCATCAAAGCAGAGGTGGGGCTAGTCGCAAATGGAGCCAAAACTGAAATGTCTTGGTGCTATTTGCAAATACTTGATCACACTGGTGACCATTTTGGTTGCCATCTGGAGATGCCATTATGCATTGGCCATTATGCCATTAATGTCCATCCCACAGTATAATGCCCCATTAGTGCCACCCCTTCCCCACAGTACAACACCCTTAGACTATATGGTGGTTTTCTAGTTCTGCAAGGACAGTACATCCAAGCAGAACTCAGCAGCTGCACGAGATTGTCTGTAACTTCAGCCGGAGCTCCCAGAGAGAAAGGCAGGTAAGGTTTATTACCTTCCCTGCCTTCCCGACCGCTGTGTTGCAGCTCCCCTCTGACCCGGCGGTCACGTGATCCGCAGGGATCAGCGTCTATAAGAGCTGATGGGTCCTACAGGACGCAGATCAGCTCTATAGTATTTCTCCTGCAACTGGGGCTAAATGTATCAGCCCCAGTTACAGGGGAAATCAGCCTCCCCCACAAAAAAAAAAAAAAAAAAAAAAAGTGATCAGATGCCCCTAAAGGTCTATTATGACCTTATGGGGATACAATGTTAAAAAAAAAAAAAAAAAAAAGTAAATAAAATAATTAAAATAAATAAAATAATGCGCCAATAAAACACCGTTATTAAAGGATATAGCCCCACCCCAGACGACACCATACAACATAAAAATTACCGTAATGGAGAGGAAAAACTGTTATATAAAGTTTTTTAGTAGCTCATTGTGTTTTTAAATAAAAAAAAAAATGAAAAGAGAAAAACAGACACATTCTCCCTCCTCTTTTGTTTATATTTTCCCGGATATAAAAAAAAAATTAAAACACATTCAAAAATAAAAACAAACACAAAAATAATGCCCTATGTGTCACTGAAAAAAGACGCAGAAATTAGTTGAATAACGCAAATGATAAAAATGTTATAGTCCTCAAAACCGCACATACAAAAAAAAAAAAATGTTTCTGATCCTGGACTAGAAATTAGCCTGATACTGAAGTGGTTAATGCCCCCCTTCCCCACAGTATAATGCTCTATTATACTGTGTGGTAGCACCAGTGGAACATTGTACCATGTGGAGGTTACTAATGGGGCAGACTGTTATTCTCCTTTATCTTCTGTAGCATACCAGTTAGCGACATTAAACCCTCTACTCTATTTGTCCACCATGAAAAGTTAAATTAATTTGAAATATTTTTTGCTAATTTTTCTTGCCCAAACCTAGGGTGTGTCTTATAGTCAGACACGTCCAAACATCCCAAAGATTTGTTATTTATTTCTTTTGCTTATATAGCGCCAACATATTCCATAGCACTTTACAGACATTGTCCAAGATTTACCAATATGGTTGCTCCTATAAAGCGTGTGAAACTGTACCCCAAATTGGCTTATTTCAGGCACACAATGGTGCAACTCAATTCCAAAAGATCTCCTCTGACCCACTTGGCACTTTTTAAGACAGTGGGCAGAATGAGGCAAGAACACCACAAACCATCAGTCAGATTTACTACAATTCATGCCGGTTTTGTGACTGGCGTAAACTTCAATTTTGGTGCAAAGGCCGGCTCCAGGTTTGTGTGGGCACTTGGACGACTGAGCCTCAGATGGCCCTTTTGCAGCACAACACATGCAGCTGCAGTTTTTTCCCCTAATAGACGCCGAAGCAAAAAACACCTGAAATTGGGTAATTTTGCCGCATGAACCTGCTGAAACACTGTAGGTCTTCTGTAACTTTCAGTCTTTGCATTGCAAAGAACAAAAATCATTAGGTGAAATTTGCAGCTATACTTGACATGCCCTCACATGTATAATGGCCCCTTATGTCCCAATTCAGAATCCAATTATTCCCCCATATTGTGGTTTCTTATACCCCATACAATATGATGCCCCTTTATTACCCCATATAATCGTCCTTATGCCCTCATACAGTACCCCTTTATTTCTCCATATAATGGTTTCTTATACCCCAATACAGTACAGTGTCCCTTTATTCCCTCATATAATGGTCTCTCATGACCCTATATAATGGCCACTTATGTCTCCATATAGTACAGTGCTTCCTTCCACCTTCCTATAATCTTCTCTATACAGTACAGTGCCCCATTCTGCTTTACCCCTCTCCCTGCTTCATGGAGAGAGGGCGGTAAGTGCATTCACTTACCACTTGTAGCTGCTCGGACACCTGTTCCTTTCTTGCTGTCATCACTAGAGCACAAAAGGGGTCAGAGATCTGAGGATTTTCGAGCAGTAAGTGAAATGTACACCTACCACCCAGCTCTGTCAGTGGAATAAGCATTTCTATATGTATTGATGGAAGTGCTCATTGCTGAACCTTAGTAGGCCTGCGCCAGGCTCTTTGAGCCCTGGCACATGCCCCATGCACAGGACATCAAGAGATGTGCCAAAATTTTGAAATGGATAGGGAATAACTTGCAGATCAGTGGGGGTCTCATCACTTTACCTACTGATCAGGATAAAGTGAAATGGCGGTTGGGCAGTATGTGCACAGCTCCATTCATTTCAAAGGGAGCGCTGGAGATAACCAGAGTACACAGCTCGGCTATCTCCATTCTCCTGATTAGTTGGGGTCTGAGAGGTTGGACCCCCAGTGATCTGACAGTTGTCCCCTAACCTATGGGGGATGGCTTCCTTTTGTAGGTAAACCCCTTTAATAATTCTGGTGTTTCTTGTGCCAGCAGGGCTATTTTATTAAGACTGGTGTAGGAAATGGTAGTCTTAATAAATTCCCCCCACTGTCCCCAATAGGGCTCGCAACCAAAATTCCCTAGCATTGTGTCATTGCAGTGTAGGAGGAAACCAGAGAACCCAGAGGAAATCCATGCAAACACAAGGAGAACATACAAACTCCATGTAGATGTTGTCCTTGGTCAGATCAGGACCCCAGCACTGATTTACCTATAATATAATATTGGGCGTCTGCATGGTGTGGATAAGTAATCCTTTTTATTTGCATATCACAGATCTAGTTGGGCCCCTATTGTTTGTGGGTTTTGTCAATTGTTGATTTTCTCTCTCTAGTTAGGGTAATTTTAGGCAGAATCTAGGTTTCACCTTGTTATATATTTACACCTTTGAGAGCATTATTTTTGTGATTTCATATGTGATTTTTGCATTAGTGCATTATTATTTCCATCTTCACCACCATGCCATATGTTTGGTTACTGGTATTATATTTGACTTTACAAGTCAATCCCCATATTGTACTTATATTTGTATTGTTTGTTAATTGTGTTTCCAGATTCATGTTTTTTATTGGATACTAATAAATATTTATATATTTTTAAATCTGTGAGGTTTGCTTTTTCATGTTTACTTTCTATAATATACGAGTCAGAAAACACAGGAAGTGAACGAGAAATAATTTATTTGTAAAGTTAATATAATATAGTATAATAACAATAAGTCATGGTGACGTCAAACCTTCACATTCCAGCAGCATAAAATAGCCCTGCCGAATCTTACTGGCCAGGACTCTACTGCTGTGCTGTTGTGGTTCTTCCTACAGCATTTTGGGATCCACCACTGTCTTGATGTAGATGAATCCAGGGGCGCCCATGCTACCTTCACATGATGTGTGGATGGTGCACTCTGTCTCTCACATATGTTTTCACTAGCTTCCTCTTGCACTTCATCCTCCACATTGCTTTTATCTAGACAGAAGGGACTATGTAATTTTCTTACTCCATGGATGGTCTCTGTCTCTGTCATGTTCTTTCTCAAACATCCTGGAATCCACCATTTTGTCTTTGGGCTAATAGGATCTACACTCGGCCATGCTTCCTTTATACTAAACTCTAAAGGAGCATTCACTGTCTCGTCCATGTCCTCCATGTTGTTTTCCTCCTCATCAATTTCAGCAACAACAGACCAATTTTCAGATGTTAATGATGCACTGTTGTTCATTTCAATCTCCTCTATCTCCTCCATCTCATCTTCCTCCTCTATGTAGATGGTCTCAAGATTAGGCCAACATGAGACCTCTCTGAACTGAAAAGGCCTGAATGCTGGCTCTGCATTCTCAACCATTTTTTTCCATGTTTCGTCAGGAAACTCAATATCTTCCATACTAATAGTTTTTTGAAGCTGCTCAGCAACACTGCAAACACTGCAAACACCATCAGCTGTAACCCTCAAGGGAATGTTAGTGCGGCGCCCACTTATATAATGTGCGTGATGTCATAATGTTCTGCAGAGCTAACAATCGGGAACATTCCGTTACATCTGCAGTTTTTTTGTTTTTTTTTAATATTATATCTTTATTAAAAAAAAAAGAACAAAATAAAACCACAACATGTCAGTTACATAATAAGGAATGAAAATAATAAGTATGTAGTCATAGGACACAATGAACCCTGCAGATCACATCAGTCCAATAGGGAAAGGAGTCAATGTAATATTTTAGTAGATAAAGGTGCCAGCAAATCAATGACTTGTCTTTAATCCAGTGCTATTGTAATAGAGAAAGTGAACATGAACAAAGTTACACACAATGGGGGAAATTCATCAACACATCAGTGTAGATGTGTGATAATGTGGTACATCTTTGGTGCAAGGCCCTGAGTTGCGCCAAAGATGCAAAACATGTCCCATTCCGTGCATCACTCACCACTGTCTGAAAGTGTGGGTACAGGAGAGCCGGGACACCTCGCCCAGATACATTTATTATAACTCATGTCAGTTATCTCAAGTCACTTCCTGACTGCCATAAATTTCTATTCTAGTGCGTGGGCGTACACCTGAATTATGAAGTGACCGGAGCCATATTTTTGCAGATACTGTATTTTTTGCACAATAAGGCACACTTTTTAGAAAGGAAACACAATATCTTGCCGAGAAACCATGCAGCCACCACCAGTGCTAAATATGGAACTGTCTTATCAAAGTCACTTTGGCGTTATTGGTAAGAACACATAGTACATAACGTCTATAGTGTATTCATATCAGAGATGATATGGTCCTATTATATGCTGCAGTGTACCCTAGTCACCCCACATATAACTCCTGCTCCACCAACCACTGTCCCCTAAGTCCTGACACATTGCAGTGGTAGCAGCGGAAATCGGTAATTGTCCCTACTGCCTACACAGGACATATTACTTATGTGCAGGCAGCGGGGACGCATGTCAGTTCCATCTGCTGCTATTGTGATGTACAGTATTAGTGCTAAAATGGCACAGTGTAGTGGTCCTTAGTGCCCACCACACTTTACAATGCCCCATTACTGACCCCCTACATAGTATAATGCCCATTAGTGCCCTCATAAAATTTAGTGCCTCATTACTGCCCACCACACAGTATAATGCTCCATTACTGCGCATTCACAGGCCTGAGACAAGGAGACATCCTCTACACCTTGAGGAAAGAACATTTCACCAGTATCATAGACTGGGATTCTTTACAGTAAGAGCAGTGAGGCTATGGAAATCACTGCCATAGAATTTCAAAAATGGACTGGATGCCTTTCTTGAAAGGAAAAATACTACAGGTTATGGGTTTTAGATTTTTTCATATGAGAAGTTAATCCAGGGTTTTATACTGATCTACAGATTTAGAGTTGAGAAATATTTTTTTCCCCTGACAGAAGGGAATTAGTATCAGCCTTATGGGCTTTTTTTTTACTTCCTCTGCATCTACATTGTAGAGTTGGACTTTATATACCTGTGACTTAATTCAATCTGCTATGTTACTATAAATGTTGCATACGAACAACATATAAGTTACATACTGCATACATACACAGTGCAAGCATACCTCCCAACTGTCCCGGTCGGCGGGAGGTATGTCCTGGATTCAACTCATCTGCGCCCAGAGAGGACGCAGTTGAGTTGAATACAGTGGGGAAGTGGGAGCAGACAGCTCCCGCTTCACCACTGTGTCCTCTGTGTGCTCCGGCTCCAGGAGCTGTAGGCACAATGTGATGACATCACTCACATCGCGCCTGCAGCTCCCTTAACACTCTGGGACAAGAGACTGCAGACTGCGCAGCAGGGGAGTGAGGAGAGGTGAGTTTCAGTGTTTTTTTATGTTAAACTTTGGCAGATTAAACTGTGGGGACAGATGGAGGGGGGTCATTAAACTGGGGGCAGATGAAGGGGGGACATTAAACTAGGAACAGACGGAGGGGGGAGCAGACAGAGCATGACATTAAACCATGGGGGTAGCTGGAGAGGGACATGTCTGCCTCTAGTTGCCCCCAGTTTAATGTCGCCCTCTAGTTACCCACACCAGTGGCGTAGCTAGCGAGGGGGCAGAGGGGGCGGCTGCCCCGAGCCCACTGACTCTGTGGGGCCCACCCCGGGGCCGCCATTAATACATGCTTTACTATTTACTAGATCGATGTCTGTAGTTTACAAGACGCTGAAACCACAGACAGCGGACGTCTGCTTATCAGTGCAGGCGGGCGCGATGATGTCACAGTATCGCGCCTCCCGCGCTGAGAGGCAGACGTCCTATGCGTGGACATGGAGGTGGCAGCAACTCCGTTCATCAGAGGATCGCAGGTAGGTGAGTATAACTTTCTTTTTTTTTGTTTTTTAGTGCAGTTGTGGGTAATTTAATAGTATAAGGGGTGGTTAGGAGGGGAAATTATAACTATAAGGGAGGATTCATTAGGGAGAATTAGGACGATAGGGGGGTCATTTATATAAGGGCTATTAGGGGGCATTAGGAATACAATGGGGGAGGTTATTTATATAAGGGGTCATTAGGGGGCATCATTTATATAAGGGGTCATTAGGGAGAATTATTAACATAAGGGGGTGGTCATTTATATAAGGGGTCATTAGGGGTGCAGTATTTATGTCAGGGGGAATCATAATATAAGGGGGCAATTAATTCAACTAAGGTGGCACTTGGGCTTTATTAAGGCTAAGGCCCCACGTAGTGTCCCACATCAAAAAAGCACTGCAGGAAAAAACGCTGCAGTAATGCATTGCAGTTTTTCCCGCAGCGCTTTTCAAAGGACTTTCTGCTTCCATTATACCTATAGGGAGCCGCCAGCGTTTCCGTAGGTATAATTGACATGCTGCGATTTCCAAAACCGCTGCACGCAATGTGTGGATGGGATTTGAAAGAATCTCATCCACTTTGCAGGAACTGTAAAACACAGCTTTTTTTCCACATAATTTCCGCCACGTGGGTGCTTAGCCTTAAGGAATTTTCCAGCTTATTTTTATTGATGATGTATCCTCAGAATAAATCATCAATAAGAGATAAGTGATTCCCCACTGATCAGCTGTATGAAGGGGCTATGGCATCGGTTTATATCACACACTGTCTGTTTATAGTGACCGTGAGATGTAATTACAGCCTTCTCACATAGACGTGTATAGGATGAGGCTGTAGTTACATTACATGGCCGCTATGAGATAAATGACACTATGTAAACAGAGAAGCGGTCACGGCGCTTACACAGGTACCACGGTTCATTCAAACAGCTGATCCTGGGGTCCCGGGTATTGGAACCCCAATATTTTTTTTTACCTTTTGTTTACCATTTAATTAGTTAACACCTGGGGCATTATTAATAAGGGACACTATTTATGGGGACATACAGGAGCCATTATTAATAAGGGGCACTATTTAAAGGGGGTACACATAGAAGTTATTAATTTAAAGATGCACTTGGGGGTATTATTCATTATGGAGGGGTTATATTATATCTCTTATATATATAAAAATGAGTTTCTGTCTGTCTGTTCTTTATGCGCGACCAAACGACTGGACCGATCCTCACCAAATTTGGCACACATGTACATCAGGTGTCCGTGAATATTATAGACTGGGTCTCAGCTCTCTTGGACATACCGTTCCTGAGATACAGTATTCCCAAAAAATGACCAGCATTAGTCTATACAAGCCTGCAAGTCTTTCACTCATATTCCAACTGCCATACACACAGTCACATGTCCCTTATCAGCCAATAAGAGCTCGCAAGTGCTTACTCTCCTCAGGCACACAGGTTTCCATAGCAACCAAGCTATGTATGACCTGTATTAGTCAATAGCAGTTCACAGGACCTTAAATATTCAGTCATATCACGTGCATCAGCCAATATAAGTTCACATTTAATTTACCAGGTTTCCATAACAACACAGCCATAAATAGACTGTACCTATACTGGACTCAGTGGCGTAACTAGCAATGGCAGGGCCCCAAGGAGAACATTTGACATGGGACCCCCCCCCCCGGAAACCCCCCCCCAGCACAAACTGCATTCCTGCACACACTATTATGCCCCATAGTGGCCCCTGCATACACTATTAGACCCCATAGTGGCCCTTGCACACAGTATTCTGCCCCATAGTGGCCCCTGCACACTGTATCATAGTGGCTCCTTCATATAGTATTATGCGTACTTCCCGCTACTTCTTCAATGTTGAACCAGATGTCACGTGAGCCAGGCATGTATTTCAACGCATAATGACGTCGGACTGGCCCACCGACATCTGGGACGCCACCAAGGAGGCCCGAAGCCTGCTGAAAAGACCCCAGAGTATAATGATAGCAGTGTTTGTGGGGTTCACGGCCCACAGGCCTTACTTACCAATCCCCGCTCCTGCTCACAGCCGCCTCTGCAGAAGGTGAAGTGCAGGCGGCCGTGAGCAGGAGTGGGGATAGGTAAGTAAATAGGGCCCGTTACCTGCTGGTGTTAAAAAAAAAAAAAAAAAAAAAACAACATCAGAGGCCCGCCGGGTCCCCTAATGTCCCAGGTCCTGTGGCAGCTGCTACCACTGCTAAATCGGTATTTACGCCACTGACTGGACTGCCATACTGGATTTCAGCATTCTTATAAATTGAAACGTTTTTAAACTACTCATGCCCCCTGCAGCAAAACGCATGGCTGCTGCTCGAGCTAATGAAAACTCTCAGCAGACCCAAGCCTGTCTCCAATCTGATAAGGTATGTTACAGACAACAGTGAGATGCTGAAACTCCCCAGCAGACCCAAGCCCGTCTCCAATCTGACAAAGCATTGTCAGCCACATGCACACAGATCCAGGTTTCAATAACAACCCAGCCATTTTTCTTCACTGCTGTAGGTCAGCTTTAAAGGGGCAGGGCGCTGTGGATGACACTGTTACACAAGGTCACATACACACAGCTTTACTCCAGGTTTTCCATAACAACCGATCGCAGGTTTTTCACTGATATCCAAACTGAGATGCACATGATCACATGACACTTATGGACCAATGGAAAATCGCAGGTTGTCTTGACATACACACAGCTTTACACCAGGTTTCCATAGCAACCAAGCTATTTATGTCCTGCATGAGTCAATAGCAGTTCGCAGGTCCTTAAATATTCAGTGATATGATGTGTATTAGCCAATATAAGTTCACATTTCATTTACCAGGTTTCCATAGCAACACAGCCATAAATAGACTATACCTATACTGGACTGCCATACTGTATGTCAAGTGCAAAACTGGCCAATTCTTATGGGGTCACTACACAAACAAAAAATAAAATATACCCGTGCGAAGCCGGGTCCTTCTGCTAGTATTTTATAATTGGGGGTAGCAGCAGGATGGGTGTGCAGGTGAGGACAATGTGGGTCAGGTGCCTGGAAAAGTGAGGAACCAAAGATGTCTGTGTTGCAAACTTTACAGAGATTGAAAGAAGTGGTCATGGCGGTCCAGATGGAAGAGATGGGAAATGTGAAGGATTAGTCAGAGACGTCACCGGTAAGTCACTAAATGTTACTGCCCTGTATTCACCTAAATGGTCTTCAGAGCCGATATATACCACTATATGGTCACCGTATTGTGATATCAGTATACCTAAGTTGGGGGCCCACTTGGACATGTTCCCCCCCCCCCCCCATGCTGAACCCCTAGTTAAGCCTCTGACCCCTACGGTTTAATGTCCCCCTCTAGTTTCCCCCAGTTTAATGTCCCCCTCTAGTTGCCACCAGTTTAAACTGAGGCACCAGGAGAGGGACTTCATACTGTGGGGTAATTCAATGTTCACCCTGAGATTTTCTCACACTACCCACTAATGCTTGTCAGCTCTGCATCAGTTTTTCTTAATCTTCTCCACCATGGAGGATAAAAACACTCACAGTCATCTTATATCTTTGCTACTTAGACTACTGAAAGTATGACATCAAGGGAAGAGAACATGAGGAATTCAAGTTTTGAGTGGAGTCAGACCTTACATTTACTATTTCAACACTCCAAAGTGAAGTTGGCAAGCTTACAGGATAGAAAGGGTAAAAGGTGATAATACCAAACCAGCAAAGCTATCGTATGAATGCAGCAGGAATGTAGTATATAGATCAGGTGTGGAAAGGTCACACAAGGCGATAGTCACATCACACAATTACAAAACATTTGATATCACATTATACAAGGTCATGGACATAGTTTTTGTTTTTATTCAGCAGCTGGCTATTTTTCTAGTAGATGCATTTTGTGCTGTAAGATTTGGCTGTATAACAATTTGAAGAGGACCCATCAGAAGGGTGATTCTACTATATACAGTTGTATATATCGTATTTGCACATAATAGATGGTCAGTCATAGACAGGGAATCTCAATATCTGGAAAATGTAAAAAAAGGTCAGGCAGCCACTGTTAGCAGGTTATGAATGTAAGATTTGTGGGCATTACAACAGTTAGTCTCCTGCTCATTTTCCAAACGAAGGTTGCTCTGGGGCAGGGTTATCTATTTTCTTAGAAAACCAGGCATTGATCTATAGCTTCCTTCCAAAAGGTGGTGCCAGAGCAAGTTTTCCTTTTTCCATGAAGGAGAACGTATTTGCATATTCCTTTTCCAGAATTCATAGTAGAGCATGCTTGGTCTGTAAGACTCTATACATCTCAAGGTGACCCGCAAAGACAGTCTCCCTAAGGAGACATAGTACCTCTTCTGATCCACATCTCTATGAACGCTCACCTAACCAAAGCAGTACCCTGCTTTGCACTGATGGGGGCAATAACCCTGAAATAGCTGTCAGTGGATGGGTACCTCTTCCGTTTGAAGGAGATGTTCTGTTTTTTAAGGTTTCTTAAAAAAAAAAAAAAAAAAAAAAAAAAAACACAACAGGCATTGATCTAGATCAGTAGTTCCCAAGCTGTGGGTTGCAACCCCCTGGGTGGTTGTGTGAAGACGCAAGCCATCAGTGATAACTATGCTGTGCATTGCTGCACCACAGTCCCAATATGGTGGATGATATAGATCAGCTGCTATATCTGTAGCAGAGCACTGTACAGTCTTCGGCGGTGGGCCCGGGGAAGATGAATAAGCACCCATCAGCAATTCACCACATTGACGGAATGCAAGCTGCCATAAATGGCTCTTATATTTTGATAAAGACTTCTGCAGACTGTGGTAGAGAATGTTACTACCTTGACATCCTTGGTTATCAAGAACCAAGATCAGCCTAGCTTGTAAAGGAAGTGATTCTGATAATAACATTTTATATGGAAACAGCTGATAACTTAATTCTTTAACGTGACTCTAATCTGGAGATGGTTTGACATAGTACGTAATACTGGTTAACTTTTGCATAATATCCTGGACACAGAGGATGAGTACTGAACATTTTAGAATCACAAGTCACCCTTAAAAGAACATAGAACATAATTAATTATCCGCTATGTACGTGAACGCCAAGTAAGAAACAATGTAGTTCTGTGTCAGAGCTGCCGACAGTCTTAGCTCGGTGTAAGGGACGTGACGCATATTGCACGTGAAGCTCTGAGCAGCCAAATTATAGGAAATGGTTCACACAGATATACACTGGGACATTACTAGCACTATGCCATGTATTAGCTTGTTTTCCCAGGGTTCGTGAGATAATCTTTATTAGAATCAGCGTTTCTAGAATACTAGAAAATTACATGACATTGCTGTCAAAGCAGATTGGGCCATGGGGGATTTCATATAGTCCTTTATGTCTGGGAGTGGTAGTAGAAATATAGATCAAGAAAAGAGATCTTATAATACATTACATGCATATCACCTATTGTAAAACCTTTCTTAAAGGGCTCGTCCTGCAACCACAACTAATTCCATATTGACAGTATAGTAGAGAAGTGTTTGATCGCTGGGGAACCCAACAACGTATCCACTACTGCCCCACACAACTTTCTGGGACTGTAGTCTCATAGGAATCAATGTAGCAGCAGCAGACATGGACAATCATGGCTCATTCCAGGGAACCCAGTTTATGTGATCATTGGGTATCCCAGCAGTGGGACTTCCAAACACGTTTATGGATAGGAATTAAGTGTTATTTATGGGACAACTCCTTTAAGGAAAAAAAAAAAAAAAAAAAAAGAAGAAGGGCACAAAGTATATAATCCGTTATGGTTTATAGAGATGGGGACATGGGAGACCATTAGATGTCCTTGGGACCACTGATCATGGGAGAAAATGGTATTTATGAATATATTTTTACCAATTTTTTGTTTTGAAAAAGATGCCCCTGTGCCACGTTTGTCAATGCTCCAGAATAAAGTGCTACTTTGTGCTAAGCCTCAGGTTTCTGCTGTGGTTTGCACGCCGCTTCTGCCATGGATCAGCACACCGATTAGCTGCACCGTATGGTGGGTGAGCACAGGGGACATATGAAGAGGTACCGCAAGTTAAAGCCCCCTAAGAGGGCAAAATATAAGAATAGTTAAAGTTTTTAAACATCATACAAAAGTATTAAACACTCTAAACACCCCTTTAAACAATAAAACAAAAAAAAAAAAACATACTTGATATAGTTGTGTGTGAAAATGTCCACATTATTCAAATATAAAAGTATTTATCCAGCAATTAGTAATGGAAAAAAAATTACAATGCCCTAACCACGGATTTTGACTCACTTGCCCCTGCCCCGGCCCATAAATAAAAAGTTATTTTAAAAAATTGCATGTACACTAAAATGGCACCAATAAAATCTCTACTGTTCTGCAGAATATTAAAAGATATTGTTATTGTTGTCATGAAACTTCGATTTTTTAAATTTGACAATACATTATGCTGGACATTAAAGGGGTTTTCCCATCTCCCTGTCTCTTCTTCTCACTTCCTGTATTCATGCAAGCTGGGGGAGGCGGCTTTGACTGTTTGATGAACAGGACACTATGAAGTATCACAATAAACGGGCGCACCGCTAATGAGGCTAAGTGAGGCGGCCGCCTCAGGCGGCACTGTCCGTCACTATCTGGGGGCGGCATTTTTACTATTTATTTAATGTAAACCAGCTCAGGACAGGCCGCTTTAAAAAAAAAAAAAAAAAAAACAGAGCTGAGCGGGGCCTGTCCTGTCCTGGGCTGGTTTACGAGACGTCACATCTCAGCGCAGGCGGCGATACAATGACGTCATCACGCCACCTACGCTGAGACACAGACGTCGCGGACAAGAAGAGGCGGCGGCTCCATCAAGGCATCACAAGTAGGAGGATAACTTTTTTATATATAAATAGGCCGTAACCTGCTGGAGTATCCCCAGCAGGTAACGGCCTATTTAATTACCTACCCCGCGTCTGCTCGTGGCCGCCCCTGCTTCCCCTTCTGCTATGGGACGCAGAAAGGGAAGTGGATGCCGCTGTGAGCGGCCGCGGGCATCGGTAAGTGAGGCCGCGGGCCTCAAATACTACTATTATTATACTCCAGGGTCTTTTCAGACCCCGGAGTATAATAATCAGACACCCAGGGGAGGTGATGAACATAAAAAACAGTGTTACTCACCTCTCCAGCGATCGGTGTTACTCTGAGCAGGCTTGGGGCCTCTGGTGACGTCATCAGCTCGCGTCGCCGGCCTGATCACGTGACGTGTGTGCGCAATTAAACAGGGTCTAAAGCTGCGGGGAGCGCACCGGTGTCCAGGATAGGTAAGTACCACTGATTTTTATGTTTGTCACCTCCCCTGGGTCTCCAATCATTATACTCTGGGGTCTGAAACATGGGTTATTATACTCTGAGACCCCAGAGTATAATAATAGTTCATGGGTGGGCAACTATGCATAATACCGTGTGCAGGGGCCACTGTGGAGCATAATACCAGTGCAGGGGCCACTATAGAGCATATTACCGTGTGCAGCAGCCACTGAGGAGCATAATACCCTGTGCAGGGGCCACTGTGGAACATAATACAAGTGCAGGGGCCACTATGGAGCATAACACCCTGTGTAGGGGCCACTTTAGAGCATAATACCAGTGCAGAGGCCACTATGGAGCATAATACCAGTGCAGGGGCCACTATGAAGTATAATACCGTGTGCAGGGGCCAATATGGGGCATAATGCAGTGTGCAGGGGCCATTAGGGAGCATAAAACTGTGTGCAGGGGTTGCTGTGGAACATAATACTGTGTGCATGGACCACTGCGGGGCATAATATCGTGTGCAGGGGCCACTATGGAGCATAATACCGCGTGCAGGGGCCGCTGCAAGGCATAATACAGTGTGCTGGGGCCGCTGAGAGGCATAATACAGTGTGCAGGGGCTGCTGTGGAACATTATAGTGTGTGTAAATGGGGCGTTGTAAACAGGGGCTATGGTGCCTGTTTATATTATATGCCGTTTGTTTATAGTGGCCGTGTGATGTAATTCCAGCCTTGTCACATAGACATGTATAGGACGAGGCTGTAGTTACATTACATGGCCACTATGAGATGAATGACACTATGTAAACAGAGAAGCGGTGACGGCGCTTACACAGCTACCAAACAGCTGATCAGTAGGGGTCCTGGGTTTTTGAGCCCCACTGATTAGTTTATTAATGACCTGGAAAATCTTTGAATTAGTTAACACCTGGGGCATTATTAATAAGGGGCACTATTTATACAGGGTACACACGGACATTATTAATATAAAGATGCACTTGGGAGTATTATTCATTATGGGGGGTTATATCATATATTTTATAATTGGGGTAGCAGCAGGATGGGGGCTTTGTGTAGGTAAGGACAATGTGTGACAGGTGCCTGGAAAAGCGAGGAGCCAAAGATGTCTGTGTTGCAAACTTTACAGAGACAAGTCACAGCTGGAATAAGTGGTCATGGCGGTTCAAAGGGAAGAGAAGGGAAATTAGTCAGAGACGTCACCTGTAAGTCACAAAATGTTACTGCCCTGTATTCACCTAAATGATAGAGGATAAATACCTGAGTGATGGGGGTCTGTCTGCTGAGACCCCCACTGAGCCTGAGAATTGTTTTTTTTCCCCCCACTGGGTGGGAATTTAGCCTGTCCGCAACCATATATAATTGTGTCACTTGGTGGATGGACAAACCCGCGTGGCTCTCATTCACTTCAATGGGAGTGCCAAAGATACCCGAAGTACAGTACTCAGCTATCTGCAGCGCTCCTATTATAGAGAATGGGGGCCACGTGGGCTCATCCATCCACAAAGCAGAAGATGTGTGAAGTTCCTTTCATTGTTAATGCCGTGTTGTTGATCTGATATTGAAGTAATGCAGTAAGAAGAATTCTTAAAAACGGTTTTATAACTTAGTGTATTGTGTATATTGTGCGACGATAACAGCATGTGAAGCTGGTAGCATGGAAACTCAATTTTTTTTTTTTTTTTTTGGAGGGGGGCGTATTTCTATAGTCCGCCTCAGGCAGCAAAGAGGCTAGGTTCACCACTGACAAATATAGATTTTGACCTTTACCATGAGATCAATGCAGATCAAATAATATGCACAATAAATGTATATTACATTACACAGGTTTGTATAGAACACTTGTTCTACAGAGAACGGATTCAGTGTTATCTTTGTGTTTATTCATAGAGATAACACACACTGTCTGAGCCTTTATCAGAAAACTGCAATTATCTGAACTGATTGTCCTGCTGGAAAAGCAGTACATAACAGTGGTAGCACTCAGCCCAACCAGAGAACAGTGACTCTTAGCTCTGTCCTGTTTATCAGACAGGTCATGCATCATGGAAATGCTGTGTAAACAATGGGGGGAATAAAGATTATTGTCATGAGAAAGATTTTTGGATAATTCCTTCTTCTCCAAGTACAGCTATGACTTAAATGACAGACATAAGTTTGAGCCTTTAGTACAACACCCCTTAGTTTTCTGCTTTGTATTTCCTGCAGCTACAGTCATATGAAAAAGTTTGGGCACCCCTATTAATCTTAATCATTTTTAGTTCTAAATATTTGGGTGTTTGCAACAGCCATTTCAATTTGATATATCTAATAACTGATGGACACAGTAATATTTCAGGATTGAAATGAGGTTTATTGTACTAACAGAAAATGTGCAATATGCATTAAACCAAAATTTGACCGCTGCAAAAGTATGGGCACCTCAACAGAAAAGTGACATTAATATTTAGTAGATCCTCCTTTTGCAAAAATAACAGCCTCTAGTCGCTTCCTGTAGCTTTTAATCAGTTCCTGGATCCTGGATGAAGGTATTTTTGACCATTCCTCTTTACAAAACAATTCCAGTTCAGTTAAGTTTGATGGTCGCCGAGCATGGACAGCCCGCTTCAAATTATCCCACAGATGTTCAATGATATTCAGGTCTGGGGACTGGGATGGCCATTCCAGAACATTGTAATTGTTCCTCTGCATGAATGCCTGAGTAGATTTGGAGCTGTGTTTTGGATCATTGTCTTGCTGAAATATCCATCCCCGGCATAACTTCAAATTCGTCACTGATTCTTGTACATTATTCTCAAGAATCTGCTGATACTGAGTTGAATCCATGCGACCCTCAACTTTAACAAGATTCCCGGTGCCGGCATTGGCCACACAGCCCCAAAGCATGATGGAACCTCCACCAAATTTTACAGTGGGTAGCAAGTGTTTTTCTTGGAATGCTGTGTTTTTTTGACGCCATGCATAACGCCTTTTTGTATGACCAAACAACTCAATCTTTGTTTCATCAGTCCACAGGACCTTCTTCCAAAATGAAGCTGGCTTGTCCAAATGTGCTTTTGCATACCTCAGGCGACTCTGTTTGTGGCGTGCTTTCAGAAACGGCTTCTTTCGCATCGCTCTCCCATACAGCTTCTCCTTGTGCAAAGTGTGCTGTATTGTTGACCGATGCACAGTGACACCATCTGCAGCAAGATGATGCTGCAGCTCTTTGGAGGTGGTCTGTGGATTGTCCTTGACTGTTCTCACCATTCTTCTTCTCTGCCTTTCTGATATTTTTCTTGGCCTGCCACTTCTGGGCTTAACAAGAACTGTCCCTGTGGTCTTCCATTTCCTTACTATGTTCCTCACAGTGGAAACTGACAGGTTAAATCTCTGAGACAACTTTTTGTATCCTTCCCCTGAACAACTATGTTGAACAATCTTTGTTTTCAGATCATTTGAGAGTTGTTTTGAGGAGCCCATGATGCCACTCTTCAGAGGAGATTCAAATAGGAGAACAACTTGCAATTGGCCACCTTAAATACCTTTTCTCATGATTGGATACACCTGGCTATGAAGTTCAAAGCTCAGTGAGGTTACAAAACCAATTTTGTGCTTCAGTAAGTCAGTAAAAAGTAGTTAGGAGTATTCAAATCAATAAAATGATAAGGGTACCCAAATTTTTGCACTGGTCAAATTTTGGTTTAATGCATATTGCACATTTTCTGTTAGTACAATAAACCTCATTTCAATCCTGAAATATTACTGTGTCCATCAGTTATTAGATATATCAAATTGAAATGGCTGTTGCAAACACCCAAATATTTAGAACTAAAAATGATTAAGATTAATAGGGGTGCCCAAACTTTTTCATATGACTGTATCTGTACATCTACTGACTTGCAGATCAGTCTTCCTCAATCTGGTAGAGAACACTACAATATACTTGACACACCTTATATGATGATTTATGTATACACAATACATATCATACAGACCTAGACACTGCAGATTGGTGACAATCATGACACAGTGCCATCTGGTGGCACAAATCTTTCATAATCATCTAAAGGGCAACAACACAAAGGCTTTCTGCCAGATGATTTAAACACTCACATTTTGCCTTTATTGCCTTATATTTGTGACAAAATGTTTTAATTACAAACTGTGCAAAAATAGTATCATTATATACAACTAGATTAGT
This sequence comes from Leptodactylus fallax, assembly GCA_947044405.1. Taxonomy (NCBI): domain Eukaryota; kingdom Metazoa; phylum Chordata; class Amphibia; order Anura; family Leptodactylidae; genus Leptodactylus; species Leptodactylus fallax. The sequence goes on from CAMRHE010000161.1 coordinate 270,051, forward strand.
AAAAAGAAAATAAATTATTGATAGCAGAAAATGACAGTCAATACATAGCAAGTGCACATAGTGATAGCAAATGCTATAAATCCATAAATGATACCAAATCATGTATAGACATAAAGGTATGCATTAGTAAATACACCAACCAGCCACAACAATACATCAAAAATTGACAATGGTCAAGGAGTGAAATATATTAGGCAGCAAGTGAACCATCAGTTCAAGCTGGAAATAATGGCAAACATAAGGATATGAGTGACTCTGACAAGTGGCAAATTGTGATAGAAGCCTGGGACAGAGCAACTGCAAAAGAGCAGGACTTGTCAGGTGGTATCAGTAGCTACAAAATGTGGTCCAAGAAAGGACAAAAGGGTCTGCAGTAGTGATGTGTGAACATGTCCCTGCTGCAGACAAAAAAAATCCAAGCAAGGAGTACCAGAGCACAGGCAAGTATAGGCTTACTTGTTATGTAAAACTCATTACCAGCATTTGGGAACAATTTGCAATAACTCATAAAACACTTTTAATAGGTACAAAAATAAAGAAATAAAGGATGTAAAATGTGCGGAAATCGAAAAGTACAAAACTTGGTGATTCTTTGTGGTAAGGTCCAATAAGATTGTTCCATTCACACATAGCTGAATAGCACATTTTTACTATGCCTAGAAAAAGGACAGGCAAAAGCATGCGTAATAAAATGCAAGACATCACCCAAATATAGAAAAATATACATCTTTTTGGCACTCTACTAAAACCATATTAAAACCCGACAATTGTGGCATTCCATAATACATAATAAATACTTAATATATGCTCCATGTAAACTGTCACTACTTTTGGTAACACTCTCCTAACATATGCCATGCTGAAATTTATACTAGGTCAAGTGTATAAAGTGATATATCCAATGTTATCTAGTTGTCTCTGATTCTATCCCTCACTATAAAGGCAGGCCTATGTCAGGCTGGGTTCACATCTGCGTTCGTCAATCGGCTCAAAATCAGTATTTGAAATCTTCAAAAACGGATTTCGAATGTTCCGGATTGAAACCCTTTGATTTCAATGGGTTTCAAAAGTAATCCGCACTTATCGGTTTGTGTCATTTCCGTCTGGTTTCCGTTTTTTTGTGCGGAGAGAAAAGTAGAACTTGCAGGACTTTGTCTCTTTACTAAAAATAAGGATTCCCGATGGACAGCAACCAATCCGTTTTTTTTTTTTTAACATTGAGGTCTATGGAAAACGGATTACAAACGGATAGCAATCAGTTTGTGTCCATTTTGCAATCCGTTTTTCCCTCTGCGCATGCTCAGAATGAAGAAGGGGAAGAAAAAAAAACGGATTGGACAAAAATGGACACAAACGGTCAGTTTTTTTTGAACGGAGACCCATTGACTAATCCGTCTAAAAAACACGGATTCAGGTATCCGCTGTGTAACCGCTTGGAATCCTTTTTGTAGCAAACAGTTTTTCTCTTAAAACGGTTCGCAAGTGGATGGATACCAGACGCAGATGTGAACCTATTAAACCTACAAAAAGAGGTTATAGAGACTATGTATATAGAAAAAATAATACATTTTATTAATAAAATACCATAAGCATACATATATAATATAATCATAAGATTGTGCCAACAAGATGTGAACCTAGCCTTAGGACCAAATAATGATTACAAAGTATCTGCAGAGAGAAGACAAAGACAAACAAGAATATACCAGAGGTATACCAGAATAAACCAGGTTTTTTAATTTGATGGCCATTAGGTTACAACTGAAATGCATAGTTGCTACTCTTTACTGCAATGAAAAAAAAAATGCAGTCCTAATTTTTTTTTTTTTTTTTTTATAGAGTAATACCTATCACAAATGATAAACCATACTCCCTTCCATCCATCCTCAATTTTCAGGTCACGCACATTCAGTAGGTTATCAAGAAGCGTACATATGAAAGTTAGCAAGAAGATAGATGAATATGCAGTATGACTACACAGTGTTTGAAGTCTGTTACCATGGAGATGCATAAGTATACATAAGGGGTTGTGGACAAATGTATAGAAAATATTTGGTAAAGACTATCGGCAAACTTGCTTAATTTTGTATTTTTTAATTTTAGATGCATTGGTACAATTAAAAAAAGGAATATAGTTTATGGCGGTATTACCGCATTAGGTAACTTTATAGGGATTAATCAAGGGTTTATTCTTTTTTTCTTGTAAAAGTCAATAGTTACATGCAAATGGAAATAATAACAACCCAATTATAGCTATCCATGTCCCTGGGAAAGAAATACACACAGCATAAACAACTAGTCTAAAATAAGGGAAGTAATCCCCAATTATACTATTCTTCTCACATTCCAGGATTATGTTATGTTTACAGCATTCGGATAAATAGAGCTGGTCTTGAAATATGACATTTGAAGTTTGTAGATGAGGTCTGTGAACAATTACGGAGAACTATATATAAAGCGATTATGTGTAAATACAAATACACTGCGTTCAGGACATGTCATGCTGTAGGGAATACGTGTACTCACTGTGTAATCTAATAATCTAACATAACTTTACAATGTAAAATTAAGATGAGGAATCATTAAACAGTCAATTGTTACCAGGCTCTGTTTGAAACAAAGAACTTTGCACAAAATCTACAGCAGCAAAAACAAAACAAAACAAAACACAAGCATGGCTATATTGTTACATACCTTCCCAGATTCTTATATACTGTAGTTCTGTTCATGTATTTTCCAAGTTCTGGTGGAGCAGTGCAATGGTTAATACTTCCTTGCTCTGAGCTCTGCTGTCCTGGATCATCTTGTCCAGCCTGGTATGAATACTCCCTAAGATCTCTCAGTCACTGCCTTGTGATGAGATATTTTCTGGCAGGTCTTATTATCATTTTGTTTCAGAGGGTTTCAGTCTCTGTTCCTGATCTCAGCTCGTCTTTGACTCCGCTTACAGGTTCTTGTACTTCTCAGGTAATTGACCTAGGCTTTGTTCTTGACTTTCACCTCTCTTTGCTGACTCCCATGAACAACTCCTGACTAGCCAGTGACCACATTATGCTATTACCACTATAAATCTGAGAATACGCATTTGTTTGCAACGTGGGAGTTCCCTGCAGTGAAGTCTAGTGCCTTGTATAGGGGATACAGGATGAATACCTGGGAATCCTTCAGCTTAGAGGATTCACCCCCAGCAAAAGCGCATCACATATTGTATTAAAGGGGAAAAACAACTGTAGAAGTTATCTCCTATCAATGGTGTAGGGGAAAACTTTATGATCAGTGGGGGTCCAATTGCTCAGACCCTCACTTTTCTTGAGAAAAGTGGTCTGGTTCCCCTGGCCTGATGAAGCAGTAGGCCAAGCATGCACCCTGCTGCTCCATTCATTTTCTATGGGAGTGCCCAGTACAGCACTTGTCTACCTCTGACAGATCCAATTAGCTTCGATAGGAGTCACAGAAATAGCATAGAGCAGCACAGCTCAACTTTTTTTTTGTAAATTTCACCCTTGTGGTCGGGACTTGAGGCCAGCTATTCCCGCCTTGGTCATTAGTGGCAGAGATGGGCATATCCCGCTAAACACACACCGTTTCTTTACCCTTTGGCTGCTTTGGGAAAGTCAAAGAAATGTCAATGTCCAAGTGAGAAGTCCTTGACATCAGTATTTGCATTTTGGGCAAACATTGTCAGACAATCTTGAGATGTTTTAGGGGTTTACAGTTCTACTCTCTTTCAGCAGAGAAATAGCAATGGAATAGTCAGATTTGTCGTTTTTATGCATGTTAAACCCTTAACGATCTCCTTTAAAGCAAACCAATTGTAATTTCGGCTGCCCTATCTGAAAGCAGGATATAATAGAGGATCTCAACTCAAGGATATACAAAATGGCAGTTGCACAGACAGCTTACCCTGTATCACTGAAGGCTGTCAATCACTGTGTGGGGGTGGGGTAATCAGGACTCTCGCTGTCTCTCAGTCCTGTCAGACTTTACTCTGCTTTTCACCCAGAAATTTTGTTCCAAATCATGTAAAACTATAAAAAACAGAGCTCAGCTTCTCTCCCCCTCCATCATCCCCTGTTCTCAGAGGGTAGTAGAAATCACCTGACTGGGTCAGTTTAGAACTGTCAGCCATTTATACCCCAGGAATGTAAAGTAATAGTCACTATGTCCTATGCAGAAAATTATATATGTTTTATATGAACAGGGTTTAATAAATCACCTTCAATCTACCTTTAGTCTGAACTTCTTTTTACTGCTCTGAGCAATAAAACTAGATGACATTCATAGATAAACCATTCTGGGAACAAATCTCAAGTAAACTAAATCTCTGACATAAATATATCTATTCATAATGGTGTTTAATGAAGGAGGAACAAGATGAGATCTAAACCTACATTATATATACAGTTGAAACCAGAAGTTTACATAAAGAGACACATATGCATGTTTTTCTCACTATCTGACATGAAATCAGAATAAACCTTTCCCGTTTTAGGTCAATTAGGATTACCAAAATTATTTATATTTGCCAAAAGCCAGAATAATGAGAGAGAGATTTTCTTAAGGCATTTTTATTACTTTTTGCACAGTTAAATGTTTACATACATTTCATTAGTATTTGGTACCATTGCCCTTAAACTGTATGACTTGGGTCAAACGTTTTGGATCTCCTTCCACAAACTTCTCACAATAGTTGGTAGGAATTTGGGCCCATTCCTCCTGACAGAACTGGTATAATTGAGCCATGTTTGTAGGCCGCCTTGCTCGCACCTGCCTTTGCAGTTTTGCCCAGAAATTTTCAATAGGATTGAGATCAGGGCTTTGTGATGGGCACTCCAAAACATTGGCTGTTATCCTTAAGCCACATTGTAACCAGTTTGGCAGTATGCTTGAGTCATTGTCCATTTGGAAGACCCATTTATGCCCAAGCTTTAACTTCCTGGCTGATGTCTTGAGATGTTGCTTCAGTGCTGTGGAATATGTTGGCGCTAGATAAATAAAATTTATTATTATTGCCACACAATGTTTTTTCCTCATGATGCCATCTATTTTGTGACATGCACCAGTCCCTCCTGTAGCAAAACAACCCCACAACATGATGCTGCCACCCCCGTGACTATCCTTATGTTTGGATGAAAAAGGGAGAAGTTTTCAAGACTGAGAACACCATCCCAACTGTGAAACACGGGGGTGGCAGCATCATGTTGTGGGGTTGTTTTGCTGCAGGAGAGACTGGTGCACTTCACAAAATAGATGGCATCCTGAGGAAAGAACATTATGTGGCAATACTGAAGCAACGTCTCAAGACATCAGCCAGGAAGTTGAAGCTTGGGTGCAAATGGGTCTTCCAAATGGACAATGACCTGAAGCATACTGCCAAACTGGTTACAAAGTGGCTTAATGATAACAAAGTCAATGTTTTGGAGTGTCCATCACAAAGCCCTGATCTCAATCCTATTGAAAAATTATGGGCAAAGCAGAAAAGGCAGGTGCAAGCAAGGCGGCCTACAAACATGGCTCAGTTACACCAGTTCTGTCAGGAGGAATGGGCCCAAATTCCTATCAACTATTGTGAGAAGCTTTTGGAAACGTTTGACCCAAATCATAGTTTAAGGGCAATGGTACCAAATACTAATGAAATATATGTAAACTTTTGACTTTGCAGAAAGTAATAAAAATGCCTTTAAAAAAAAAAAAAAATTCTCTCTCTCATTCTGGCATTTGGCAAATATAAATAATTTTGGTAATTCTAATTGACCTAAAACGGGTTAAGGTTTATTCTAATTTCATGTCAGAGTGAGAAAAACATACATATGTGTCTTTTTATATAGTGTATGTAAACTTCTGGTTTCAACTGTGTATATATACAAACTCATTGCAAACACCATTTATAGCAAAGAAGGATCAAGAAAAAAAACAAAACAAAAGTTTATTGAAATAAATGCACATTTCAGTCTTTGTACAAAGCAATGGTAATACAGTGTACACTTACATTCAGAAATGGCAAACTCCTTCATGTCAAACAGGAAAACACCTAGAAATTTGTGTATTTTCCTCACTGCCCTTGGGGCTCATGCACATTAAGAAATACTGTCTCCTGGTACAGTTTGGCACTACTTCCACTTCTAAATATTCACACAAGTTTGTACAGCTTAGACCATCACTGGACTAAATGTTGTTGAGTGGCTTCCATGTACACTAGGGTGTAAGTGCGCAGCAGGTCCGTAATAACAATTCACACTTGCTGAAAAGAATCTAACAATAATAACTCAAATACGACCAGTTATGGAATGTACAGAAGCCAAACAGGTGTTGAAATTCTCATACACATTTTGGCCAGGTGACCACAGGCGGTATGTACATCATCTTTGGAGACTTTGTTATGCAGGTGCTGAAAAACACCCAGTAAAAAGAATTGGCTGGTTATACCTAAAGGAAACTTGTCATCATACCATAAAGTGACCCCATCATGTACAGAATGAAGTAATGACCTTTCCATCGCTGCCCCTCTGTAATCTTTCTGTTGCAGCAAAGTGAAGTTAAAAGCGCTTCAAAGCATAAAAAGTCCTATGTAAATTATTATAAGTAGTCACGGTGGGCAGGGATAAGCCTCAGCCTAGTCATGCTGCCCCCTGCTAGCCACACCTCCTAGGTATGATGGACATCTCCCTCATGATGTCGGGGAGTAAGAGGGCTGTAAGGGAGATGTCAAACACCCAAAAGGTGTGAATACCAGGGGCAGCATGACTAGGCTAAGGCTTCTCCACGCCCACCGTGACTACTTAGGGTAATTTACATAGGACTTTTTATGCTTAGAAACACTTAACTTCACTTTGCTGCAACAGAAAGATTACGGGGCGCAATGGAAAGGGAATTACTTCTTCTAGTACATGATGGGGCTAGTTTACGGAGGGAAAAAAAAAAAAAATTAGATATAGCTATATATATATATATATATATATATATATATATATATATATATATCTTATCTCTCTCTCTCTCACCTGAGAACTTACCTTTTATTCAACCCAAAAATGGAAATGCAAAAACAAACAAAAAAAAAAATGCATTTTCTTCATCTAAATCTAAGGGTTACAGACATCTATGAAGCATTCGCTTACTAAAATGCTTAGATTGTTCCACCTGTGAAGGAGTCTGTGGTGATGGATTTCTGACAACAGGTATGCCATGGGCAACTAGGGGTGGGGGAGGTAATGGACATCTTCTAGGTGGCTAAATACAGATATCGGACATCCCCATCGGCGCTCATCGCTGGCTTATGCTTTTCAAATGCAGAAGAACAGCTATACTGCATTGTGCATCACAACCAGTACCAGTTTCCTAGATGGTAATTTGTATGTAGAATGACATTGCTGCTTGACAAACTGTATACCTATTACTCCATGTAAAAAGTTAAAAGGAGATAACCAGAATTTAAAAAAAAAATTGCCATAAGAGCAGGCAATGGTGCAAAATGCTGCAGAAGTCCTGGTTGGTCCTGTACATCATTTACCTGGGTGACACATGCCACACACATAGTAGTCACAGCTCCAGGACCAGAAGGTGGTAGTGTTGGATCAGCAGGGAATTTATGTGTAAGTAATGGTTATTTATATTTTACACCACTGCCTGCTTTTTGGCATTTTTCTAAAAATTCCACTTTGCTGCACACACCTTAAACTACAGGACTGCTCTTTCCTGCTTTTTATGGGTAGCATTAATGATCTAAAATACTGAAATCTGAACCTATTTTACAATATATTATATATACAGTATTTATTAGTAGTCAATACATTGTATGTTGTTATTTATGGGAGAAGAAGTCAAGAAAGCAGAAACCTTTACAGGTCACCAACTATACAGCTGTCCTGAGAATATATTAAATAATTCTTCCCAATTCTTCATTTCTAAAGTAGGATATAGACAATATGTATTGTAAACACTTGTAGTGGACTAGTCCATGAGTATATACACTGAATGTGTGCCATTTTACATATTGTGCCATGGTACACAAGTATTAGTTAAGGTAAATGACATGACAACACAGTATCACCTCCTGCTACATACACCGACAAACACTACACAAGACTATGACTTTCTAACATTGAATATAAGTAATGTATGGACATTATGGATTCCAATAGTTCTATAGTGGGTCTTTATATAATGCCAATATAAGAATGGTTGATTCCATTGCATTAGTGTGTAATGACATTCAAGGACTTGCATTTACAGAGAGAAGGTTTACATCCACCATTGTTTCTAATAGATCTCATGCAATACTTGGCCAGAAATGGCACTGTAGGGAGATCGAGCATTCCCATGGCAGAAGACTACAAGATCCAGTGTCTGAAAACAGGTTGTCCAAAGTAGACATGCACTTTAACCTGACTCACAAAAATCTATGGCTCATTCAGTGTCCAGGAATATTAACAATACTGTCAGGTTATAAATCCTAGTAGCAACAATACGAGAAAGACAGATTTTGTTGACCTGTCTGCTATAGATAACAGGCTAGATTAGTGGCACATATGAGCCAGTGAAAACTGGGTTACCTACACTGAGGCCACACATCGTGGAAAAGCTGCATTTTATTTTGCTGCAAATTTGTGCGCCAAAAGTCAAGAGTGGCTTTAAAACGAATGGAAAATATAAAAAGGAAGTGCTAATACTTCTCCATTTTTCCCCCCAATCCACTCCTAGCTTTGGTTCAAAATTCCCGAACCCCCCCTCCCAAACAAACAAAAAAACACAGCTTTTGCACAAATGTGTGGCCTCAGCTTACATTAGTTATTCCACAACAACATCAATTCTGTACACCATCACTGGGGGTCTGATCACTGGGACCCCCCTTCAATCCCACAGTCCAGAGGCATCTGTATGGAGCGGTGCTGATGCATGTGTCCTGCCATTCCAGTCAACGTCTATGGGACTGTTGGGGTTCGAGTAGTCAGACCCCTGACGATAAGTAATATATGTTTATTGTAAGATAACCTCTTTAAATTCCCAAGGAGCCATTAGCTAAAATCCACGAATGCTATAGGTTGTGTCATACAAAACTCTTTCAACATTATATAAATAATAAAAATTAAGAAAATACAGAAAACAGTAAGACCAGACAAGCTCACACAACACCAGATTTACCAGGTTTGAGTAGGTTAACATACTATTAGTATGTAAACCATATTGTGCAAAAAAATTCTGAGTACAGGGTAATAAGATATTGCCTTTAGTTTTGCATGTAGGTGTGAGCATTAAAACATTTAAAGTGTTTTATACCATCAGAAATCAGTTGCATAGTAAAAAGAAATGCTGGAGATGAGAAGGTATATGGCTAAAGTGTATCATTAATATAGAGGAACATAGTACAGTAAATCGCCTAGCAAGTCTGGATTTACTATACTAGAAACTATCAAGAATAGGATCAAGAAGTCAAACAATATAGAAAACCATTTCTTAGTCTCAACCAATATCTAACTAGTGTATTCACTAACAGTTTGCATTCACTACATATGCTTAAAGACTGCCTTGTGCCTACATAAAAGCTCTTTCCACTGGATACACAGGAGGAGTGAACCTGTCAGGTGAGTGCAGGAGATAATACAGGGTGGTGGTGAGCTCTGTGATATAAAGGTGTATAAGACTTGGAGAAGGATTTCTGAGTAAACAGCAGAGTAAATCCTGACAGGACTCCTAGAAGAGACAGTGAGAGTCCTGATTACCCCGCCCACACACAGTGATCGACAGTCCTCTATCTATTAGTGTGTACACATATGGCTGTCCATCACTGTGTGTGGGCGGGGTAATTAGGTCTCACTGTCTCTTTTAGGAGTCCTGTCAAGATTTACTCTGCTTTTAACCCAGAAATTTTTGTCCAAATCATATAAACCTATATATCACACAGTTCCACACATCTATTATAACCTTCTCTCAGATAGACCGCAGAAATCTCGACAGGTTCACTATTTGGGATGTGCATCCAAAATAAAAAGTAACTCATCCTACTGTCTGGAGTTTTATGCAGACTTGTGGGTCTTTGTGCTTACAGATTAGAAATACCCTTTGTGTATTCTAATCCTGTAGTCATGTGTTACTTTTCTACCTCGCTTCCTCCTCTTATCACCCTACAGACCTTCAAACAGGGTCAGATGATCGGGAGTAATGTGACTACAGGGTTTGTTTGTAGTCTGTAACTATGGCAAAAGATATGAGCTGTGTACACAAAACGGTAGTATGTCCAATGCCATTTTAAAAGAATGCTTCTATTCTTTTAGATACACTGAACTTGTTGGTCCAATTATAAAAAAAAACAAAAAAAAACAAAACTTTTGAATGGCACACATGAATATAAGAAAATCAGAAGATATCTTACAACATTTCTTATCAGGTTGTTTTCCTCCATTCAAGACACTTGTCTTTAGTAGCACCCATATCCATAAACAGCCTCATACACAGAAGTCTATGAAGGGGGCTGTAGATTTATTGCCTTATTCTATACAATGGTAGGACATCTTATGATATATAGTAGAGTCAAAAAAGCCATCTTAGTTACTCAGTGTAGTAGAGTTTAGCAGCTGCAAAGTGTATCTTTTCCAGCAGCCTCTGTCTCCCTTTTCATAGACTTCTATATTGGAAGTAAATCTAGATAAATATGCTTTATTATGTATTATTTATTATGTAAGCTATGACAAGCTTTCTTATATTCACCTATACTATTAATTTAGGAAAAAAAAAATTGATAATTGCAGGTATACTTTAAGCAGTCTTGTTAAGGAAATATTAAACAAAAAAAAGGAGTTTAAGCAAACATGAGCCATCAACTTTACATATTAAAAAAAAAAAAAAAAAAAAAAAAAGCCGAGCAATTACAATTCAATAAAATATTATACTATATTATACTATTTCACACAACAGCGATAACTATCAAGTAAACAGCCACAGAAAGTAAGTATCAATTGAAATAGAAAGGCCAACATAGGACTTTGGTTTGGAAGCACATACTCTTACATAACAGGAAATGGGCGTTATCTGCAACACGCTAATATACTCTCACTGCAGAACAAACAGTTGCGAGCAGAAATATCCTGACACGGGCAATCAAATTGCTAGTTAGAGTCAACCTGGAAACCTTCGTGTTGATGTTTCATTGAGCAACCACTTAGACTATTTTACCATTGATGTCTATTTCAATGTCTATGTTAGACAGAATATAGAAGATAGCTGCAGCTAAGGCCAGCTGCACACAGGCTTTGTAAACTAAGCCCTGTATATCCAGAGACACTGACTCACAGTATCATAGTTATCTAGGATGCTGTGACTTTCTGCAGGACTACTGTCCCATACTGTAATAAAGATGGACCAATAGTCCTGCGCTGTGGCAATGAATCACTGTGCTCATCAGGTATATTATGTTATAAATAATAACACTGTATCATTATATAGGAAGTTCTTATACATTTACCTTTTGCTCAATCCACTCCTGGCTTTGGCTCAAAAAAAAAAAAAAAAAAAAAAAAGGATGCATTTCTGCAATGTTGGGCCATAGTCTCAATATCCACACACACACACACACAGGGCATCTGCAGGGATTTCACATTGTTGTTAAAATAAAAGAAAGATGATGAATCACGAAAAGTGACATAGGTGATTTTGGTTACACTCTCACCCATACATACCAGTGCCATAGTATTTTCCACTCCACTGGATGAGGAGTCCATGGGCTCAATAGCATTTCTGATCCACAGATTTGTCTGAGATTTGTCAGTAATATCTACCTAATGTAAAACCTTTACACCGGTTGTAAGTCTTACATCATTTCACACATTTCTAATATACAAGTCTACCATATAGCTACAAACACAACTATAAGTTTTACTATCACAGTAGTTTATCACATAACGTTTAAGATATTGGCATGCCTGGGTCTTTCAAAGATCCAAGTATTTTTGACATATGGCTACTTTTTGGTCCCATAAAGGGGTATTCCGACAAAAAAAACAAGCCCCTCTGTTCCTCCTCACTGCACAACCACAATGAGAAAGCGTTTGACTAGAGCAGCGGACACGCATGCGCCCTTTTGCTCCATACGTAGGCTTATTATAAACAGCGCTAATATTTTCATCATCTTGTGCTATAATATACAGAAAATAAACACTAGAAAGAGAAACAGGATATTTTAGCTTTTTCTGTGGCAGGTCCTAGAAACCAGCTACAGCTTTAAGAATATTTACAAAGAAAATAACAATCGTATAAATAATATAGAATGCCATAATAAATGCTAAGAATAATCCTGAGGCTGCTGCCAATAAGTCTTTGTGTGTGCAAAAAGTACAGTATTAATGCACGAATCTGCTGCTGCCATATACTAACTAGCCCATGAATGAAATAATGCTGCTACCCTGTCAGCTGTAGATATCAGAGACTAAACTTTATAAACTAGTCACAAAATTTGCAATGAAAAATGCAACAACCACCATGCTGTGGGTTTCCTATCTGTGCGCAGACTTGTGGTTATCTTTTGTATATGATGGCAGTGTATGCAGCACATTGGTCTCTACAATAATACAATTTGGTTTTAGGGACTGACAGGACTCAAGCTCGGGAGGAAGGGATTCAATCTGGTTTCCAATCAGCTCTATCTTAATAAGGTTTGTCAATTCCCTGACGTGCGGCGACAGGCTGGTCAGGCTGTTTTTTCCTAGGAGTAAACACTGCAGTTTGCTGCAGTTAAAGAGCCCATCTGGTAACATCTCAATCTGAAAGGAAAAGAAAAAAAAATATGTTAGGAAATCTATAAACTAAATGTTTTAGCAAACATATGGATGATTTACTTTTTACACGTGTTACTCTCAAATAGGATTTAAGCTGGGGTGAGATAAAGGATCCACAGAGACAGCCCAGCTACCCCTCCATGTATAGTGAATACTGCACACAACACAGAGTATTCCCACTGCACTGCGGATTCTACACATGACATACAGTACACATACATATGCCGGAATCTGCTGCTGATTTTGAGGCAGATTTTGCCCTTATTCTGCCTCCCATTGTATTCAATGGAAGGCAGAGATCACAGCAGGACACTGATCTAATAAGCATCCTGGCTCAATGTTTTCATGGATTCGATGGCTGATTCAGAGTCAGAAGCATTGGAAAGCCATGGCAGAATGTTGAAGCTCTGATTTGGCATTCCGCCTTGGGGAGCAGGAGGGCAGAAAATGAAGATAAATCTGAGGCGGATGACCATCTCAAACTCCTCTTCATTTTCTGTCATGTGAAAGTAGCCCAACACTCCTATAGAAATCAGTCATATCTGTTTTGCATGTACTCACACAAAAGAGAACCTATCACCAGTCACTCATGACAGTAAGATGTGTTAATGCTGAAGCAATGCAGTACTTCAGAGAAAATATTGGGAGGAATTTACTAACTGATCTACGCCTGAAAACTAGCATAGAAATGGCACACAGTTAGGATCTGAATTGAAGATGTACTCTGATCGGGCATGCCTCGGCCCACCAGATTTACAGAAAACTTGCATGGCTGGGATAAATTTCAGGTCTGGTGGATGGGGCTTCCAGTGAGACACCAGAATTATGAAGAGGCTGAAGTCACCAGTGGGACAATTGATTAAGACCAGAGTAGGAAAAGCCAGACCTAACTTTGTTCTAAAAATGAGCCGGGTTCAGGGAGACAAGTCCACTGTGCAGCTTCTTCTCTCCCTACACTGCTTGACCGGCAAGTCTCTCCAATTGCACGTAGGAAGAGACTTGTCTGTCAAGCCAAGCAGGTTGGGGAGGATCCACACAGCAAAAGGGCTTTGTTTGCCCTAGCGACAAATTGTATCATTGAGTGGTGGTGCCCTGCACCCTCCTCAGGGGGTAACTAAACCATACAGTGGACTCTTTTCCCTTCTACGTTTTTTTTTACCATATGTTTCCTCTAAAAAACTGAAGCTTTTCAGAATATAAAGACAGATCCGGCATCAGCGACACCATTGGGATTTCATACTGCCCTCGGTTCCCTTTAACTCAAATTACAATACATGTATCTTACAGCTGTCGCACATTTTTAGAGAATTGTGACCCTTAATTGCCCTTGTTATACATTACGTTTAGTTAGAAATGTTGGAGACTACATAAATAAGCTCAGCCTGCTCCATTACATCACTTACTACAGTCACCTTATAAAATGGAAGATGGACCAAGCAGTCCATAGAACAAGATCTCTTATAATCTACAGCTGAAAAAATACAGCTGCTCAGACAGGATGAAAGTAGATGGAGGAAGCACATCCGCCACACTGACAGGCAGAATATACCATCAACATCTGTTTCCACGTGATAAACTTATTTACTTTATATTAACAATGCAAAAAGGGAAAGCAGTGTATAAAAGTGAATAATAGAGCAATATAATGTGATACAGCTTGACTTCAACTCCATAAATGGCTGACAGCCATAGCCAGTCAGAAACCGTAAAGATCCTCTATTCATTAAAAAGCCAGTGATTGAATTCCTATGAAAGTAAATATGTAACAAATTATACAATATTGATAATTGTACAATATAATTTAAATTAAGTAATCACTAAGTAAGCTGGAGTCCGTAACCTACATTAGTAATATGAATGAGGGTGGATTCACACTGCGTACCCTCCCTGGATATACATTAAAGAACAAGTCCATAGGGAGAAATTTTAGGCAAAGAGCTCAGAGTGGGTCAAAATAGAACAAAAGAGATACTACTGCAACTACTACTACTGATGCCATTCTAATTGGTCCTGGGGTTGTCTCGAAATATTTGCTCAGCTCACTAGATGAGGCAGGTCACTGCTGCGGACAGTACCTGGATGAGAGGACATTTGTGGTGAGGGCCAACAGGTAACAGGAGTGAGGGGCAACTGTAACCAAGTGTTGCTTCTTTTATTTTTTGAGCTTTTTGCCCAAACTTTTCCCCCACAGGGCAATCCCTCTAAAGCATACCTCCCAACCGTCCCAGATTCAGCAGGACAAACCCAGATTCCGGGTCCTGTCCCGCTCGGTATGAGGCATGTCCCAGTTTCAACTCATCCGTGGAGGACAGAGATGAGTTGAATACAATGGTGAAGCAGGAATCGTCCGCTCCCTGATTCACCATTGTGCCCCTGTGTGCTCTAGCCCCGGGAACTGTAGGCGTTATGTGATGACATCACTCACATTGCACCTGCCGCTCTCAGAAGCCTCTGGTAGCAGAGACTTCTACAGAGCAGTGAGGAAAGGAGAGTATCAGTGTTTTTTATGTCAAACTTTGGAGTCAGGTGGAGGGAGGGGCATTAAAACCATGGGTGCAGCTGGAGGGGGACATTAATGCTCCCGTCTAGTTGCTCCCCATGTAATGTCCCCCCTCCAGCTGCCCCAGGGCCAGTTTACATAGATGTATATCTACTTTGCTAGATAGAGTTGTCATCTATGCTATTCTATTTTGCAGATAATCCAAAAAATGTATACCATGGGAAATCCTACTCAATGGAACATACTTACACTATTGTTTGTCACAGCAAAATACTGAAGATTTTTCAATAGCTGGATCTCGTCTGGGATGAAATTCAGATTGTTATGGCTGAGGTCCAATACCCGCAGCTTGTTGCAGAGGAATAGTTGTAGTGGCATCATTTCTATATTGTTGTGATTGAGGTGGAGCTGTTCGAGGTTGGCTAAAGCTCCAATCTGTAGTGGTATGTAGGCTATAGAGTTGTGCCACAGTTTCAAGCAGGTCAGTTTGGGCAAATGTTGAAAACTAATAATTTCTTCAATAGTTTTAAAGTTATTCCCTCTAAAGTCAATCTCCCTCAGTTCGGCCAGACTGAAAATGGAATGTGGAATTCGCTCAAGGTCACAGTTTATCAATTCCAAGCTGGTAAGGTTGACCATCTTCTTCAGACTAATTAAGATTAAGAGTCTATTTCCTTCATTGTTAACGCTAAGCTTCTGAAGAAACGGTAGCATGTCTGTAACCACAGGTGGGATCCGGGGAATGCTGGTCTTCAAGTAAAGGGTTGTCAGGTTCTTCAAGTCCTGAAGGCCCTCAATGTGTGTGAAGCTGTAGTTGTCAATACATCCTGCTAAATACAATTCCTTCAAGTTCTTCAAGAGGAAAATCCAAGATGGAATCTTCTCTACTGAAGTAAATTTCAGATGTAGAGTTTCAAGGTTGTCAGCCAGAAAGCTCAGAGCTTGTAGGTCCACAGTAAGTGTTGAATGGTAGATATGGAGTTCCTTGAGATTGACCAGTTGCGTTATCATTGGGGTAATCTTGGCATCTGGTATAAGTTCTAACTTCATGACTTCGATCTCATTGAGTTCGAAGACATTGTCCGGCACTCCACTCAGCATAAAAAGATGAAGCTCTATTTTTTCCTTGGAATTTCGGATCAGTTTATTGCGCAGCATATCCACTGTCCACTCATTGTTGAGATTAATCTGCTTGAGTCTGTTCTCGCTGACTTCAGACAAAAATATGGAGAAACGTTTGGCGTACAATGGATCATACTGGTCTGCTAAGTGAAGGATAAAGGCAAAGTCATTCTGGACATCGGGGATGTCACTGTAGTGACTCTTTTCTCGAACGGCTTCAAATGAATACTGTTTCAGGGAACTTCTCAACATCCACCACAAACTATAAAAACAAGCAAACCCGTACAAAAATACAAGTAGAACATAAAATGTAGCCAAAACCTTGAAAATTGCAGCAAGAGAATACACACATTGGTATCTCTTGTACCCTGTAAATGCTTCAATGTCAACTTTACAGTCAATTTCGAATGTTATATGCATCAAAAAATAAGACACGTATGTAATAATCACAAGTAGAGCAAGGACTTTCACGACAATCTGCTTCAGATACAGTCTATAAATGATGTCCTTCTGCTCAACATGAAGACGAAACTTGCGGACTTTTTCAAACAGGGCCTTAGCCTGTTCCCCTTCTTTCTTGTCCAGGACACTTGAAGCATCATCCTCCACTGCGGTGGCCTCAACCCCATGTTGTACGGATTGTCTCCTTGCATCCGTATCTTCGCTAGTCAACCGTCGTGATGGCTTGTTTGACCAGTTTCTCATGGTCTGTTCTGCAACAGTCTCAGACAAAGCTCGTGTTGTCCATGGAGAATCAAAACACTTATACAGAATTGCAACAAAGTGCTCCAATCTAGAACTTGTGCTTGGGTAATGAAGCCAAAAATTGCTACACACAGCAAATATTATAGTATGAAGAAACACCAGGTAGGGAAAAAACTTTGTAAACCAATGGAGCTGCTTTTCATAGCAAACTGCATCAATGTAGGCGTATTGCTGGCGGTGTAACTCATTCTGGATTCCTCTTGAGGGACTTATTTTTCCCAGGGGATTGGCAGACAGATTAATCTTTACACTGACTTGATCCAGAGGATGTGCACAGTGGTTGCCCACTTCCGCCTTACAAGGAAGACAGAGCATTCTACTTTGTGTCAGCTGCAGAGCACCCGCCAGGACTGCGATCATCAGCATCACCATTGTGATGTAATACCAGAACACGTCCCACCATGGCTTCAATATGTGATAGGATGACTGGGCATCTGCCAAAATTTTGAGTTCCGTTACTGTGATCATTATGTCAGTGGTAGCTGTGGTAGAGAACAAAAAGATATATTAACTTAATGTGTGTAAAATGTGTCACATTACAATTACAATTGATCTGAATGAGGCTAGGACATTTGTATAATTTCTAGCTGCTGAATTGGTCATAAAGTTTGGGATCCCCACATACACCAGTATGAGCATTGCGGCACTCTCTCAGCTTTTTGTCGATTTATTCATAAATATTCCAGTGGAATAATAGAGGAACGGTAATATGAAAAGCTCTAAGAAAAGAGGTGCCAGAATGGTTATTTCATTGGGAATACACGACTACTAAAATCAGATATGGCAGGAGAGATGACTGATCCTCTTTAAAAGGGGTTATGCCCCCCCCCCCCACCAATCCTGAGTAGTGGGGTGTTTTTTCTCTCCCACTGAGAATGTAAAGGTGGATGCAGAGGTTCCCCTGCTTTATTTAGTTCAAAGGGAGCGCTGGATATAGCCAGGAGCTGTACTTTAGCTACTTCCAATGCTACCATTGACATTAAAGTGGGTGCGGATCCGAGTTCACCACTATATTCTCAGTGGGAGAAATAAAAACACTCCTAGTTCTCCGGATCAGTGGGTTTTAGCGGTCAGACCAAGCCAATCAGCAATTTATCTTCTCGAAGGATGACTAATTTCTGTGGCATAACCCCTTTAGCATTTCACTGAGGATTGAATATGATACTCTTTGCAATTAAATAAATGGCCTTCTTTCTTAAAAATCAAAGTCATCCTGTATGATGTAAACAAGAGTTTCATGATATAAAGCCAGAGAACTGTCTGATCTCAGCTTGTAAAAAAGTCCTGAAGTGCTTATAATGGCTAACCACAAATTACAAGTGTGATTCTTAGATGAGGGCTCTATATTCAGTAAAGACAATTCAGTACTAGGATTCATGTTTACACATCCATGGCTGCTCCCAGTTGAAAAGCAGGGAAGTTATACAATCCATGATGTAAGAACATCTCTTTTCTATTCATTTAAATGGAGGGTGTGCAGCAATAATTGACGTTGCAATAAAGTCATTTTTAGGACTTTCTTTAATGAAACCATTTCACTTTAAAAAGGGTTGTCCAGTTTTCTTTTATTGATAACCTATCCTCAGGATAGGTCATCAACAAGAGATCAGTGTGTTTCTAACAACCAGACTGACCTCTGTGTGAAGCGGCTTCAGTGCTCGTGCAAGAGCTATGACCTTTTCACTGTTGACATAACACGTATCCCTGTATGCGCCGTATCCCATACAAGTTAATAAGATGAGGCTATTATTACTATGCATAGCCGCTATGAAAAAAACTGCATGTGAAGTAAACTGTGAAGGGGTCACAGCGCTAGCATGAGCACTAAAGCCCCCCACTGATCTCTTATTGATGACCTATCCTGAGGATAGGATCAATAAGTAAAACGAACTGGAATTACCCAACTTTATGACAAAAGTGACTTCAAAAGTTATGAGAAACTGGTATGTATACATTTTTAAATAAGAGGATAGGTCATCAATAAGAGATCAGTGAGGGGCTGCAGTGCTCATGCAAGCGCTGTGACCGCTTCACTGTTTACTTCACGTGTGGTTTGTTTCGGAATGGCTGTGCATTGTAATAATAGCCTTGTATCGTATTCACTAGTAAGGCTGTAGCTAGATTACACTGCCACTATGAAGCAAATGGCATGTGAGGTCAACAGTGAAGAGGTCACTGCACTTGCACGAGTGCTGCAGCCCCTTCACACAGCTAATCACGGAGCAGTCTGGATATCAGACCCACACTGATCTCTTATTGATGACCTATTCAAAGGATAGGATCAATAAAAAAACAGAACTGGAAGGACCTCTAAGATAAATTTATACATTTTTTTAATGACAAAAGAGATTTCAAAATGCATACTTACAAGTTTCTCATATCTTATCATTGTTCAGACTAAATCCATGTACAAGCATGATTGGGGTGGAAGGATCTTTAAGTCTTCCAATTTGTCTTCTGTGTAACTTACCTCAGAAAGGCAGACTGGAAAATTCTTCAGTCAGGGGGTCTGCATCTTTTGTACAGTCTCAATCTCTTCATTTCTGCTTTCATTCTGGATCATAGCCCAACGCCATTGTAATCCTCCTGTAAGAAGGAAAGCCCATGAATATAAAGCCAAACCATAACAAAGAGATATATAGCAACTTATTATATAAACACTGATTCAGAGGCTTCGTAGTTAATATGAAAACACATAAGCTTTCCTTATAGGGTTCTACACCACAGGCATTGATGGACCACCACTAGATCCAGCTGATGGGGGTTCAGCCACTGGCTACTTTTTCTGCCCCCCTTGGCTTTTTCAGAGGCCACAGAGTCAGCCACTGACTATAATAAGCTGACTAGGTGGACAAAATGTGGTGCAGGAGTCACAAGATCAAAACACCTACAAATAGAGATTGATTGAGAGCAAGAGCAGTGGCCTACAACAGTTTCCATATACATATAGTATATACCATTCAGTCCAATAATGATTTGTCATCACATATCTTCATTGAATGAATCAGGAAACTGCACACGCTTAGTATTAGCTGGGAATTGTTTTATTATGGCATGTCTAAAAGTACTAGTTTCACATTTGCGTTGTAGACTCCGTAGGAGATCCCGACACAGTTTCCTGCACGGAGGACTTTTCTCTCTGCTGGTAACTTGACGGACTTCATTATAGTCTACAGGGTCTGCGCGTAACCACTTTTTTTTTTTTTTTTTTTTTTTGCTGCGTATGGGCTCTCTGCCATTCGGGTCCCTACGTGAACGCTAGTGTGAACCTAGCCTAAGATAGGATCCCAAGACCCCTCCTGAGTAGCTGTTTAAAGCAACCTGGTCACTAAGGAGAGTGTTACAGCCTCTATTTCCAGGCATGGTGCCGTACATTTTGTAACAGCTGTACATGGAATTACAGGTAGCCCCTTCCCATTGAGTTGAATGGGACAGAACTGCAGGACGAGGCACAGCTGTTACAAAACATACGGCACTATACATGGTACCAGGAAGGTGCTGGATGTTAGATCCCCACTGATTCGATACAGATTCTTTAGGACTGGTCATCCTGGTTTTGAACCAGACCTGGAAGTGTTCGTTTAAAGGGCTAGAACTTTATTGTCTTGTCAATGTCATTTTGTAGCATTTTGTGAATAAGACATCTTTTTTTTATCAGTTTTATACACATAATTCTGAGTATATACACATGAATTTTAAGGCTTCGTGGTGCTGCCTCTATTCAGTGTTTAGTGTTCTGACAGCGGGGGATCTGATATTTGGTTGCCCAATTGCTAGGACATCCAGGTAAAATCTGTACTGTGTATGTATGTATATATATATATATATATATATATATATATATATATATATAAATAATATATCATGCATCTGTCGGTCCATAACCAGTTAAAAACCTTGACTATTCCGCCCTCCAAAGGGGGGGTCAGGAGTTTTTTTTATAACTTAAAAATATAATAAGACCATATCTTATGTTATTATAACCAACTAGATTATCATTATTATTAATAATATTATTATTATTATTTACATAAATAAAGTAAATTATATATTCCATAAAGCTGGTGAGAACTACATAAGGGGAAAAAAGAAAAAAAAAGAAACCAAAACCAAAACACAGAACACAGCAAGATACTGCTTGTTCCTCCTGGATAATACCAGATACATTTCAGATTTATGTCAGCCAGGCTGTTCTGGGAAGTGCTCAAACATGGGAACAATTGATACAATCCCACGGGAAATACATGGATGTTTCTGTGAAACGCAATGTAGAGTGCTGCAGTCTTGCTAGAAGTAAAGAACAGCTAGAAGCAAGGCCACTCATTTCTGTACACTTCTTAATCCATCCCTTGGTCACCTATATAAACAAAATATATTTTTATATTTTTAAGTGGGCGGTAACACTGCATGACATACAGCAAACAGAGCCGCACCCCCAGAGAAACTAGTGTTACCACCCACTTGGCTAGTAGACCCTAATTTGCATCAACACTAAACGGGCTTATACCTTTGGAATGACTAAACATAACACCAAAATACTCAGGGTGGCTGTGCCTTTCATATGATAAGTATTTGGTACAGATACTGTTCAAAATATATAAATATATATTTTGTTTATATAGGTGACCAAGGGATGGGTTAAGAAGTGCACAGAAATGAGTGGCCGTCATTGCTTCTACTTTACTGTACATCATGTATCAGATGACGCAGGTCATTGGGGCAGAACATGTGCACAATCGTTCTAACAGGGAATTGAGAACCCTCATTCTCATTCTCAGTGGAGTCCCAGCAGTCACACATTGATCCATCTTGGGACAATATGGAACAGTAGACCAGATAAAAGCTTCATGCTGATTCCATTGACTCAGGCCTTAGGGTCAGTGGTTTCACAACAAATCTCAAACTTTATCACCCAGCATCACTTTACAACGCATCAGAAGACATCTTGAAGAATATTTCAGAGAAATAAAAAGGCACAGATCTTTAAATTTCATTTTACCATGTGTGACAAGTAATGTTAGGACAAGTGAAAGCTTAGTATAGTTGAACGAAGGGAAACTGCACCACAATAGAACAGAGATTATGTGAAATATATCAAATCACTGTCACAATGTATTCAACGTACAATCCATTAACTCTTCTAGAACAGAACACTCACATGTATAACTGGAAACAATATACCAATAAGATAAACCATAGATAAATCAGAAAGGACTCCTATGACCAAATACAGTACTATTGTGAACAATTTACACCTCCCGACCCCCCAGACATCTATGATTACAAGGAAATCTCTGTGGGTCAACCACCTACATTTACACATTAAAATGGTATTTTATAGGAGTCGTCCTCTCAAAGGAAAAATATACAGAATGCAGGGTAAAGTTTGTAATGGAGTCAACAAGCATGTGTAGTCCCCCCGCCCAAAAAATTAAAACAAAAAAAGAAAAAAAAAACGATGATGAACAAGGCAAAAAAAATAATTTTATGCTTCAGTGTATCACACAGAACCAGGCTATTCTAATAGAACAGCCATGTTACTGTACTCAACCCGCACACAACCATAGCAGATCCCACCTCTTCGTCCCCAGGTGACCTGCACAACTTCTAGTTCACAATGGCCCCAACATTCTTGGTCCCCAGCACAGCATCTTTCTAAATCAAGGTTCCCAGCATGAGTTTTTTTTATAGGCCAAAAACTGCCCACCTGAGAACATCCCAAAAACATGCCCATTATGATGTGGGGTATAAATAAAACCTGTCCCTTTTGGGGTCCAGTTCCCAAGATTTTCCTGACAAAAAACTGGGACTGTGCACATGAACACTTGGCACCTCAGTGGCTGATTCCATTGAATAAACACCTTTTATCCTTCCTCCTCTGTTCCTCAGATCCTGTCCCCTCCATCTAGACGTTATACTGCACTCCTTGCACTTAGTATATGTTTATTCACAGATACTGGCTGGTGACGGCTCATACAGCTTCAGTTGCACAACCTTTTCTATTAAAAGATGGCTGGACCATGGTAGCAAACAAGCCCTCTGACCTCTCGTGTCCCCCTATCTCCTCATAGAATGTAAGCTCTTGCAAGCAGGGCCCTCACTCCTATTGTTTGATATGTTTATTTCTTTGTCAGATTGTGATGGGATTGTCTGTTCATGTGTCCTCTGATTTGTTAAGACCACTACCACTACCTGGGGACATTTCTTCCCTGATATCTCTTACACCAGGTTCACACTAGCGTTCTGGTCATCTTAAAAAGCGGTTATCTGCGTAAAACCACGGACCCCATAGACTATAATGGGCTCTGCAGGGTTTCCGTTGGTTTAATACTGAAACCAGCAGAGAAAAAAAAAAAAAGTCCTCCATGCAGGACTTTTCTCTCTGCCAATTTTAAGCGGATCTATGGCAGAGTCTCTAACGCAGATGTGAACCTAGCCTTACAAGTCTTTTCGCTGCAGATTAGAGGCAAGAACACGTCTTCTCAGACAATAAAACCAGTAAATTCAAGGCATCTTTAAGAAGAAATTCTGAAAAAAAACCCTGAGGTTTTGAACAAACATTTCTAAGACCAGGCAACATCTGCTTGTTTTTCAGCATGTGCTGAATTACCAGATAATGTACATTTCATCTGTCTGCAGAAAGTAAGCTGTTTCTACTACCACAAGTTCCCACAGATCCCTCCAAAAATATTTGGCCAAAACCCCACACCCCTCATAAGAAAGACAGGAATATGCATTAACTAGATCATATCCTATCATAATATGTACAACAGTACAACGTTTTGCAGCAATTTACACGTCTTGGTCTTCCTGAACATTATGACGGCCAACAGGTAAGTTTCTTTCATTTGGACATTAATAACTAAGTATTGAACTTTTATTGAAAGGCTATTTTATAGCCCAGTCAAAAAGGGGTTTAAAAGATAAGTACCAGAAATGATATCACATTATTACGCCAGGCGGGAAACAGGACTCGGGACTGGTCAGGATCTGAACTGTAATATATATTTTGTTATTTTAACACACATAAAATGAAGTGTAAATTATTCCTAGGTCTTTAGAGGATCAGACAACAGTCATTGTCGTTCCTTTTCATCAGAAAAGGGGAGCATTACTTGTCTCATTGATGGCTGAAGTGTCCACTCAACCAGTCACTGGCACAGTGCCCTTCATGAGTAAGATAGGCTAGACATGGCAGGCGGAGGAGTTACAGCCATTTATGAAGGAGTCAGAGTAGGAGTTGGGCTGTGGAAAAATGAAGGGGTTAATAGTCAATGATATGGCCTATTGACTCCATAGACCTGGTGCTCTGGTAGCCGCAGTCTTCTCTTGGATCACCCCGCTGAGAGCAGAGGGGAGCCTCTCAATTTAACAAAGCATGACATGCACAGTGTAGCCGGAGAAGCAGGTGGCCATTTTACATAAAGGGGTAGGGGGTGTTTACAGAAAACAGACCCATTCATTTGTTTAACCATCAGGATCTAGATCTCTGCACCACAGTTCAGGTATTGAGCTAGGCTGAACACAGAATATCAGTTTTGCTTGAAATCTTCCTCTAATGTAAACCAGCCAATCACATTATATATGGTCACTAAAAGAAAGAAAGGGTGAGGTCATAATAGAGCGAGATACCCCCCCCCCCCCACAAAAACAAAATTAAAATAAAGTGTTAGTTCCAGCAAAGTGACTAGCATTTTGTTATTGCAGGAAAAAAGCAGCAACTTTTTTTTTTTTTTTTAATAAACATAGTATGTTAATGTGACCTGTGTTCTTCTCATAGACTTACTGTCATATGAAAGGGTGGGCACCCCTAGGAATCTTAATCATTTTTAGTCTAATACTGGGTTTTTGCAACAGCCATCAATTTGATATTTTTAAAACTGCTGGACACAGAAATTCAGGTTGAAATTCGTTTGGCTTTTCTTCCCGCAAATGTGCAATATGCGTTAAACCAAAATTTGACCGGTGCAAAAGTATGGGCACTTCACATACATGTGACTTAATATTTAGTAATCCTCCTTTTGTCAAAAATAACAGCCTCTAGTCGCTTCCTGTAGCTTTTAAGAATCCTGGACCTGGATGAAGGTATTTTTGACCAGGCCTCTTTACAAAACATTCCAGAAACAGAGTCCCAACACCTGTTCCATGAGTTTGTGTCTGGGGAATGGGGTGGCCATTGCAGACATTGTATTGTTCCACTGCTGAATGCCTGAGTAGATTTGGAGCTGTGTTTTGGATCATGCCTATGCTGAAATATCCACCCGGTAACTTCAAATTCGTCACTGAACAGAGAATGTAGCAATAGCATTAAACCAAAATTGACCGGGCAAAATTTGGGTACCCTTATCATGGTCTTGATTACAATACCCCTAACTACTTACTGCTTACTAAATCACAAAGGTTGTAACCCACTAACTTGACTCATAGCCACGTGTATCCAGTCTTGGGAGAAGGTATTTAAGTGGCCAATTGCAAGTTGTTCTCCTATTTGAATCTCCTCTGAGAGTGGCTCATGGGCTCCTCAAACAACTCTGATATGATCTGAAAACAAAGATAGTTCAACATACTTGTTCAGGGGAAGGATACAAAAAGTTGTCTCAGAGATTTAACCTGCAGTTTCCACTGCGAGGACACCTAGTAAGGAAATGGAAGACCACAGGGACAGTTATTGTTAAGCCCGAAGTGGCAGCCAGAAAAATATCAGTAAGGCAGAGAAAAGTATTCTGAGAACAGTCAGAGAAATCAATATAGACCAGGCACACTGGGGGGGGGGTCATACTGCAAAGGTCAACAATCAGCCCTGAACAGGGAGACCATGACAAGGAAATCCGTTTGAAAGCACGCGACAAAAGGCGCCTGAGCTATGCAAAGCACTTGGACAAGCCGTCATTTTGGAAGAAGGTCTGTGGACGATGAAATAAAAGTGGATCAAAAGGGCACACATGGTGAAAAAAACACAGCTTCCAAGAATGGTTACGCACTGTATTGGCTGGAGGTCCTCATGGCTTTGGGGCTGTGTCCAATGCCGGCCCGGAATCTAGCCAATGACAATATCTGCCAGAGAGTTTGTAATGTTCATCCCTGTGTAAATTGCGAGGCATATGTGGTAAACCGCTGATGGCCATCTCAGTCACCTGGCTATTGGAGTCTGCGGCAGCAAGAGTCAGACTGTGGAAAAAGAGGATGGTCCCTTGATCCGTCAGGTGGCCCACCACACAGGCGTTGGGCAAGAGGATCTACTAATACTACCTTACTGAAGAGTCCCATTTTTACGATCAAATTTGGGTGCTATCCCACCGAGTCATACCCATTTCAATCCTGAAAATTACGGCCCAGTTCATGTACATAACAAAAAATATCTGGAAGGTTATTAAAGGGGTTATGTGTGTAGGAAGCAATCCGCTTTTTTATCCTCTGTCCATAGGATAGCAGGACTATAGTAGCTAGAACTTAAGGAGAGAAGCCCAGAGCACTTGGCTACAGCCCCATTGCACTTGAGCCTCATTTGCAAAAAAAAAATATACCTACCAAAACTGCTTTGTCATTTCTAGGAAATGCCGCACTCTAATGGACTGTTAGTCTTAAAGCTATGATGGTGACTTCCAGTCCATAATAGTCCCAAAAAAACTACAATGTACTGTGTCTGGGGTAATATTGAGTTTCTCAGTGACAGACTCCTGGTGTAATATTGAGTTCTCCTTGTGACAGACTCCCTTTAAAAGGTAATGCAAACCATAATGCTTAATGTCTGTATTATGTAACAGCCACAATAACTACAGCTCGGAAGCTATAAATCATAAAAAATAACTGCAACCTAGGCTATTAGGTCAGAGAATCAAAGGATTTTGTCCATGGTACCAAAGTCTTAGCTAAAGGCACCCACAGTCAGACAACCAAAAGTACGGAAGGATGGAAGAGTGCGAAGAAATCCCCCAAGGAGAGGATACCTGTAGAGAGCGAGCCTAACGCCCCATGACGTACTCATTTCATAACCTAAAAACGCTTTGTCAAGGAAAGGGCATAATGACGATCAAGCAGAGGTGCTCAGCTTTCCCCCGTACTGTGTCTGGGGAAAGATTTCTCAGGACAATGGTGTGACGTGCGACTCCCTTTAAAAAGAACCTGAAAATTAACAGATGTTTAAACATAATAACCACATAGGTTTAGGTCAGAGACATTTGTCCATGGTGCCAAGTCTTAGCTTAACCACTAATATATTCTCAGTATTTTCAGAGTCTAAACTCGGCCCACGCAACCCCCAGACCCACTCACTTCTATAGGCCATCTGTGAACATTATCTATGGGATTGCATGATCTCTGATGTGGTACTCTGACAAATGTCTAGGATATGTCAAAAGTTTATCAAAACATGAACCCACCGCATATTTTAACCAATAAATCTTACATGTGCTCATAAATTGTCCTCTATCTCTGGCCAGTTTCACACAAGTGTAATATGCACATGATTTTGATCCCTACGATTCATTGCTTTTGGGTCATTACAGCCAGTGTCAGGCCTGGATTATTGGCCATAATACTGTAGTAAATAAGTGCCCGCTTTATGCTCATGTGAACCTGCCCTTTGGCTGCATTTACACAAACAATAAAACTCCATGCGAGGGCTGTAAATATAGTGTCAAAGAGGAGAATGTCTTCTTACACTGCAAAGCAGTAAAGTCTTTAAGGGGTAGTCCTAAGAGTTAAACAGTGGGGGGTCTGACTGGCGGGATCCCCATGATAAGAAGAATGGGGGTCCTGTGTCCCCAGTTTGAGAGGAGAGGAGGTGGAAAGATCATTCTGCTTTCACTTTTTGGCATATGAGCCCATCTTAGGTTAGCGTTTTTTTCTGCCTCCTATTCATTTAAATGGGGTTTGCAAGGCAGAATCTGCTTAAAGATTCTGCCTCAAAAATCTGCCTGCAGAGAACTCCATGTGAACTTACCTTTTAGCAGACAAGAGCACACCAGAGCCGCCACGAAGAGCCAATGGCACTGCCCGTCAACAATAAGTATTACAATCATGGAAACCTTTAGCAGAGTGTCAGCAGCCATTTTAATTCAACATAGAGCAATAAACTGGCAGATAAATAAAAATATATATTATTAATAAAATAGTGCCCCCTGAGCCAAATAAAATAATCAAATGCAAACTATTATGTCTGGAGCCCCCTGATGGAAACGCAAAAACTGCAGATGTAACAGAGCCTTACAGGTCATATATACTTTTTCTCTAGAGATACATCCTTTGGCAAATGTCCAGATGGCACGGTCCCTGCTTTGGATCTTGCATACAGAGGGAACGTGCTTGTCATAGAATTTAAGTCCTTGTTGGGGTAACCAGCATCAACCATGTCACATTCCATCCACCACACTATGAGCACTAAACATGAAGACAGATTTTTTCCAAGTCTGAGGACTGTCTCTTCCATACCTAGCTGGGAAGCGCTGTCTAGGATCCTTATTTGGGATGGATCACTTTACAGTTTTGTATAGCATTTAGACTGAATAATAAGGGTGTAATTCATTAGACTAAGACAAAGAATCTGCTAAACTCCAGAAGCCTTCTATAACATAAACCTGGGCCATGACCATTAGGACTGTATATACTGTACTACTTAAAACCAGTCAGTAATATAGTAAATTACCAAACATATTGCCTACCCTCTACTAGAAATACCATAAAACATTTGGATAAATTAGCCAAGGGACACAAAAATCAACTGGTAAGGCGCTGCGCTCTCCACTTCTAGTAACTTCTGACTAGTTCCTGGAGTCCTAAATGCAAATCTTCCAACACCCATTAATCCACCAGACCCCTCTAGCACAGATTTTGTTTGTCTGGAATAGCAAATAAAAGCCTGCAGGGTAGTTCACACTACAGTTATTCAATGTCTGTTGCTCTCATCCATTAGAGGATGCGAGCAATGGACATTAAATGACAGAGGCAGATGGAGCCCTCTCTGTCGGTTGTCAATCTGTCTTCACCCCAATGTAAAAATAATGACAGATGCTCTCTTCCGTCATGTTTTTTGCTTTTCTGATGGAAGAAAATGTGGTACATGCAGGACTTTTTCTTCCATTACAAAAGTAAACAAACATGCCAGAAGAAAGTGTCCGTCATGTTTACATTAGAGTCAGCGGGAATGGACACAGACAGAAGGAGCTCCATGTGTGTCCATCACTCTGCTATAGTTAATGTCAGTTGTTATCCCATGATGGATGACAGCAACGGACATTAATAATGGTAGTGTGAACATAGCTTTATACAGTAAAACCTCCCCACTCTTACAGACCGATTTTTTCAGTGACCAATTTTCCTGCTATTACACTCTATGGAAGCCGTCTCTGTATAAGCAGACTACCCCCTTATGCAACCAAAAACCACTTTTTATTAGCAAATTTTTCAGTGGGCGTTCCACTGAAAAGACCACGCATTGGGCTTTCGTACACTGTAAGCCCAACATGGACAAAGTTCTGTGTCACATGACTGATCACTGAGGGACATCAGGGCAGAAAAGTCGCCAGCATCACAGTGGAGTAGACAGCTCATGTCCTACTCATTGCAGGATTGCTGAAAGGACTGCAATCCACCACCTAGGTGCCCAGATTACATGACAACAGTCCCAATTTTGCAATCCTGGAAACTCAGCCACAAAATGAACAAGGTTTATGTAAACCTCAAACTTGTATAGTACAGGCAACAGAAGCAGCCCCATACAGCTGGACAATCCCTTCAAAGGTGCTTTCCAAGACTACGATACTGAGAACTTATCCTTAGGATAGTTCATCAATATCAGGACACCTGAGATCCCCACAGAATAGTTGTTTGAGGAGGCTGTTGTATTCACAAGCACTGCTCCCTCTTCCCTGTGCAAATTATGTCATGTTCATCAGTCACATAGTAGAATAGCAGTTCAGTCCTATTTGAGTAAATGGGGCTGAGCTACAATACCAAACACAGACCCTATGCAATGTATGGCGCTGTGTTGAAGAGGTGGTGGAGTTTTGGACATGTACTGCAGTCTGTTCACTGCATACCAAGCACAATGACATGTACAGGACAATGGCTGCATTTTGTACTGCGGACCTTTCACCACCTCCAACAAGTCCAACTCTTTACATCAATTAATAGGCTTTGTTCCACTGATTGAAATGCTGTTAGTTTTGGTGCCTGATATACGGTACTATTTAGGCTCTGTACTGTCAGGAGGGCGGTGTCAGGCAGGAGCAGACAAGGGGTGTGATTCTGAGCTCTGACACTGGCTGCCTCTGACTGGAGCTCTGAATCACACGCCTCTGCCTGACACTGCCCTTCTGACATTACTGAGCTTAAATAGCACATCAGACACCAAAACTAACTGCACTTGTTGTTTAGGAATGGTGGGGGCTAGAGAAAAAAAATTCCAACTGTGATGGAATCAGTGGACTGGCACCTATTAACATATTCCAAGTACTAGAATTGGTGGAGCCAGTGAAAGGTCCTCTTTAAAGGGAGTCTGTCAGCAAGAAAATCAGTATCAGACTAATCACAGTACCTTGTAGGGCAGCTTCTACACTTTCCAAGAATGCCTTTGTTATTGTGCATTGCAGCTTCATTTTCATGAAAATCAGGATTTTATTCCTATGCAAATTAGCCGAAAAGGGCTTTAGGGGCATTCCTTCTCCTGCCAGAGCTGCTTAGCAGAGAGTGAATAATAATAATAATAATACATTTTATTTAGATAGCGCCAACATATTCCGCAGCACTTTACAATTTGTAGGGTTCAAGTACAGACAAAAAGATACATTACAAAGAAATAGTCAGTTCACACACTGGGACTGAGAGCCCTGCTCGAAAGAGCTTACAATCTAAGCCCCAGTAGGAGAGGAAACACCCTAAGGCCCTTTTCAGCTAATTTGCATCAGAATAAAATCTTAATTTTCATTATAATCTGCATGGCAGAATAAGAGAGGCATCTTTGGAAAGTTTAGAAGCCGCTCTACAAAATACTGTTATCAGTTTGATACTGATTTTTCTGATGACAGACTCCCCTTTAAATAGGACTGTGCTTCAATAGGGCCACGTGACCAGGGAACCTGACTGAGCTGAGAAAAGGATGTAGCTCTCTCTAGCTCTGCTGCCTCTACAGCTGTAGAACTCCCCATTGATCTGATATGAAGGACCATAATTCTGGATAAATCATCAATATCACAATCCCTGAAAACAGCTTTAAAATTTGCATGCATGAAAAAATATAGGCAACAAAACTACAAGTGTCAGCTCACAATGGTCACCAAGCTGGTACCTGTATTCTGATATACCGGTTACTGCAGTCAAAGTTTTTAGGGTAATGGTACTTTCGTCGGGGTCAGTGCAGACATTACGAGCTAGCTCTTGACAAGGTTATTATGTGCTTTATGGTTACTGTTCCTGTCATAAAAGCATGTTTATTAAACTGCTATCACTATGTACCAGTGTATATTGTCCTGACTTTCATAATCACTTAAATTGGTCCTGCCATGAGATCTAGCAGTGACTGCTCTTCAGATCAGAGTTTGGGGGCTATATACCGCTATACTGAGCTGCCTACCCACCCAATCCAGTTTGTAGACAAGAGTCCCAGAATGCTGAGTAGACGGTTGTATAACCAGTGGTGCAGCTTTAGCGCACGCATCATGTCTGTCAGACAGCTACTGCAGTAACTTGGGCCTGTATAGTTTCCTGTGGGTAAGAACACAAAGACCTAGTTACTATAGTACTGATCTTCTTGTTCCTGGATGCGCCTCAGCTATCGGGACTGTACTGTGAACCAAAAAACAAAAACAAAGCAGCCTTTTAATCTCTGGTATGTATAGCACTTTACCTACTCTATCATATGCCTGTTTCACACTAGCGTTTGGGATTCAGTCCCTATCCGCGTAAAAAGACTTAAATAGACTATAACAGGGTCCAGCAGGTTTCCGCCAATTTTATACTGAAATTGGCAGAGAAAAGTCCTCCTTTCTCTTCGCCGGTTTAGGTCGGGGTCCCATGTGGCATAAACGCTGCTGTTTGCCAGTGGCGGAGACGCTGCTGAAAAAAACGCGGCGTTTTGCAGTCACAGCAAAGCGGATGGGATTCTAGCGAATCCCATCCCCACTTTGCGGGAAAATACACGCAGCGGACATGCTGTGATTTCCAAAACCATTGCGGTTTTGGAATTCACAGCATGTCAATTATACCTACAGAAACGCCCCCAGTTTCCCTATAGGTATAATTGAAGCAGAAAGTCCACAGAGGAAATTGCCGCTTTTTTTGCTGCGGGACGCCACATGGGACCTTAGCCTTAAGCGGAATCTGGGACAGAGACAAGCGAGCGCTAGTGTGAACCTAAAGTTAGGCAGGGTTCACACTACCGTTGATATCCGTTCTGATAGTGTCCGTTAAAAAAAGAAAAACAAAAAAAAAACGGACACCTATCATAACAGACATTAACGGACAGTAACTCATTTAATGGGTTCGTTTTTTTAACTGATCCAATTAATGAATTAGTTAAAAAAAACGGACACATTAGCATCAGTTAGCATCCGTTTTATAACACTGTCCATTTTTTTTTTTTCTCTTCTCTGCTTTCTGAGCATGCACAGGAAAAAAAACAGACATAAAATAACGGACAGTAACTGATGGCTATCAGTTACTGTCCGTTATAAGTCCGTTACCCATAGACTTCAATGTTAAAAAAATAACGGACACTTGCTGCCCGTGAAGAAACCATTTTTTTCAAACTGACAAAAAGTCCTGCATGTAGGATTTTTTGTCCGCGAAAAAATAATGGACTTCTGACGGAATTGGTGTAAACGGACACAATATAAAAACCCATTGAAATGAATGGAAATTTTAACGGATTTCTGACGGTTCAGCTAGTGTCCAAAGCTAAAATCTTCTAACGGACAATAGTAACGGACACTATTGAGGGTCACCAACGGTAGTGTGAACGCCCCCTTACTTCAAGTGTATTCAAGGGGAAAATATCTCTGTAAGGGTATTTTCACACAGTGATATTTGCACAAGCTGGAAAATTCAGACTCAGGAATTTTCAGCTAGAGGAAAAAAAATCTGTATCTGCCTCTCATTGAAATGAACGGGGGGGGGGGGGAAGATTTCATGTTGAATTTGGAGCGGATTTTGAAGCTGTGTGAACATACAGTAGGTGAGAGATCGGCCAGTTTTTCTTATTGACAGATTAATATAGAATCTAACAGAGAAAGACTCATCAGGGGAATTTATTAAGACCAACAAATTGTGCACCAAAGAGCAAATGTACTAGAATTATTAAGAGAGTCCGGCCTCTTAATTCTGGAGAACCGCAGAAGGTCCCATGTGCTAGAATTGAAATCTGTGCCAGCCAGGTATAACTCTCGGCAGTTTTCTGGCATGACTTATAGTAAATCTATCGGGACAAGATGTCCTACACCCTGTTCCCTACTATGCTCACTTTTCTAAAAGGTGATGAACAAATTTGAAAATGGGCAAAGTGGCACACTTTTTGGCGCAAATGAAGTGCTAAAACGTAAAGGGGTATTCCCACGAACATAACCACTTTTAAATTTGTAGTTAATTAAAAGTTAAATATTTTTGCAAATATAAGTGATTAAACATTTTGCAGAGTTATAAAGATATTCTCTAAATATCTTGTTGTCACAAGTTGTTGTCTTGCTTGGTTGCCAGTGGATACGACCATGAATGCAGGACCATTCTAAGGTCAGAAAATCAGTCATGATGTCCTTATTGTGGCTGGGATATCTTCTGATACATGTAGTGTCCCTGCCTGATAACCCAGCTACAATAAAAAAATCATAGCTGGGTTCCTAACAAGTCCCAGACCATAGAAAGTTTCTGCATTCATGGTCGTATCCATTGGCAACCGATCAATACAACAGATATCACCACGAAGATTATTAGAGAAAATCTTTAAAACTCTGCAGAATTTGTAACTACTTATATTTGCAAAAATGTTTAACTTTCAATTATTTACAAATATAGATATGATTATGTTCATGGGAATACCCCTTTAAGTTTTCTCTAGTATGTTTCCATACCAAATGCCAGTCGGTAGAAACCCTTACTCTGATGAGTATATATATACAGGGTGAAAGCTGAACTTCTGCAGGTCCCGTAAGTGTTCAGCTAAGGCTATGTGTATAGCAGATGCTCCAAGTCTCTTATATTATCCCATAGCTGGCATACTGTAGATGCAGTTTCACCTAATAATGAGAGATTCTTATTATTTGCTGGTGTTGTGGTTGTAGTCCTCTGACGCTTTTTCCGACACATTCAGGGCAGTTCTGAAGCTCATTGCTATATTGATATTCATAAGAACAGAAACACTGTATAAAGATACAAATAGACTTGTAAAAACCATAATTTATATAGCCAACTTGTCACTAGGTTCCATGTGGCCCACTAATAAAACATTTACTACATATAAACTTCCATGTACAATGCTTACAATATTGTACCTAGAACTCCTGACAAGGCAAATTGTTCAAAGCAGGGACATAGGATACTTAAATGAGTTGCAAAATGTGAAAAGCAGAAGTGGTTTCATCCATAGCAAAATCTGCTGACATGTTACATTTTTCAATGCAGGCAAAAGACATACATACTGTATATACTGTAGCTTTCTTGTACTATCTTCCTATGTCAAACCCTGTTTGCAGGCTCTGCCATGAATTTCTTAGTGATTGAAGCCTTCGTTTACAGCCAAGTCAGGTCCAACAACCCCACCAACCAGATGTTCTCTGTGTAGTGGTGGAACCCAGTCACTGCAGCTTAGTTCCTTAGTTGTCTGACCCACACGGATCTGATGACCTATGTTTAGGCTGGCCATAAACATAGGTCATCAACAATTTGTGCTGGACTGTCTAACCATCTGTGGGGGTCTCCTGACTCTCCTAGGAGTAGATGTCAAGGGAGATAAAGACAGATCAGTTGGATTTTAACAAGCTGGATCCTTTTGTTCTAGGGGAGATAGAGGAGCAGGTTAGGATAGATAGTGGTCTAACACGTTTAGTCAGGGTGGGTTCAGACTTGCGGTGGCACTCCGTCCGCTGCGAATCCGACCTAAATGTCGGAAAACTGGATAGGGAAAGGTTTGTGAGCTTTGCTTAAAAACCCATTCGCTTGAATGGGTTTTTAAAGAAATGCGCGGGTGTGCGCTTACACCCTCTGCGCCATGAATCTGGTTTATTTCGTCGGACACAAAGTCCTGCATGTCCGACCCAGCCACAGGGGAGCTGGCTGTGTTACACAAGATGGGGGTCTGACAGGTCAGTAGGGGTAGTTTTTAAGACAGTGGGTTGGGATCAAGGTGGGCCAGTATACTGGCGTGTTATTCCAAAAATCTACCTGACTAGACAGATTTCATTCCTTGCCCACGGGAGAGCCAGAGCCTCTTAATAATTCAGACGCAGCGGGCGCCAGCGGGGAATCTGTGGGAAACGGCAATCTCTATAGATTCCCATCACTTTGTTTTTTTCCTTTTATTTTTTTGCAGCCAGAATTACAAAACTCACTACAAACTGTGTTTTTTTGTGCCTTTTTACCATTTTTGGTGCCGTACGCTTTAGGCTTGTTGTTTTTGTGCTCTCCATAGATTTCCCTACGGAAAAAAAGTCTAAGGGAAAAACGTGCAATTAAAAAAGCCACAAAAATAATTCTTTTTAGCACTTTAACAGCATTTTTACCATGAAAAATACTGTTAACAGTGCCACACCCAATTTTACTGGTTATTCAAGTAATTCCAAAAAATCTTATATACATAGGGTTTTCATGCCATGTTTTTGCCTCTTTGGCATTTTTTTCAGCATACCACAATTTATAGCTCATGTACATTTGACACCGCACCAAATTTCAGGCATGTCGTGTGAGGACTTTTTACTGAAATCATAAAAAATAGCAGAAATTCAAGGAATGACTGTCACCCATGACAACCAACCAGATTGCTTCTTTTATTTTGAACTCTAAGCTGGAAAAATGAAAGCAGGCATGTGATTGCTTGCAAGGCTCCATGTAGCTGTGCACAGTTACACATGAGGTCCAGTGTGTCATACGTGTAATATACAGAGACCAGCTCATTATAGGAGCAGTCTCCATCATATACATAACTCACAGCTGTACAGACAAAGACATTATACAAAGCATAAGTCCCATCATTCCTCTTCCCACCGACTAAAACAATAACATATACACCTCGCAGCTTTCACTTACATGGCTCAGCTCCCATCTATCCCATCAGCCTGTGGCCTCTGTCAGCTGCTTCTTCCTACTCCCTCACAGATGCGATGCACTGCTATACACACCAGCCAATGGCGTCTCGCCGTGATCCTTACGCCTCATCCTATTGGCTCCTGAGGCTGTCAATCACCTCGCATCCACCTCTAGTAAGAGATAACGAGCGACCCCTGCTGGAAGGGGCGGTACTAAGCGCTGAGCTCTGCTATTGGCTGATTTGCCCTTCAATCATGTCATCCTCCTGTGACTTCTATTTGCTGTACTGTAACCTAGTGTCATTAGCCTGCTAGCTGCCCTCCCTTTCCTCCCATGCTTGTGAAGTCCACTGGGTTAGAAGGACGCAGTCAGTAAGTGATACGTAATTATCAATACAGTCCGCTTTACTGCACTGTTGTATTCCCTGGTGCTTGACAAGAGGTGCTGCAGCAGCTGTGCCTTGCACTCTGTCTTAAACTGATGGATGATTAAGCCTTAGTAAAGATCTAGTGGTATTGTTTACATGGAACTCTCAGGCTGCACTATAGCTTTGTTCACACACTGCAGATTTGTTGCAGAAATGTCTGTAATGGAAAATCCATTCCATACAATGGGGTTGGTCTGGCAGCATGTACATGGATTTCTGAAAAGCACTCATTCAGAAGTGTCATGTGTGAGCCTAATGGAGTAAAGAGACTGGGGCATCAAATTTATTGCGACTGACGTATCATACGCCAGTCTTAATAAAGGCAACTACTTGTGCAGGGAGCTGGAGATTTATGAAGAGACTGTGGCACAGATTTCCATTCTAAGGTGCCGTTCACATGTAGGAATTTGACGCTGATTTGGGGGTAGATTCTGCCAAATTCTGCCTTCCATTGAAAACAATGGGAGGCAGAGATAGCAGCAGGATTCTGCTCGATCTTGCCGCAGATAACAAGGTTTATTCAGCCATGACTCCAGACTCCCTGTTGATTAGAGGACATCCTCAGTCCTCCAAAATGGAAGCAACTCTCTGACGTTATGCCCTAATAGGAATTTTAACATGACCTAAGGACTCATTCAATGGGGTTTTCCAGGACTTGTGTATTGATGATCTATTCTTAGGATAGGTCATCAATACGTGATAGGTGGAGGGTCAGGCACCTGGAACCCCCGCATCAGCCTCTTCCTTGTGCCAATGACATCAAGTTGAGCAGTTAATAAAAAAAATAACCAAAACCAACCACCAATTAATTCTCAAGCTTTTACCTGCAGTTTCGCTTAGACTGAAAACGTCCGAACTGCAACTGCTATTATTATACTGTGGGGTCTCTTCAGACCCCAGAGTATAATGAATGGAGGCCCATTGGAGGTGATAAAACATAAAAAACAGTGTTATTCACCTCCCCTGGGCTCCGGTCCTGGTCTTCATCCTCTTCAGGCCTTCAATCACAGGCCTCAGGGGTCCCAGACATCATTCAGGAGGTCTGAAGAGGACCAGGAGCAGCACTAGAGCACAGGAGAGGTGAGTAACACTGTTTGTTGTGTTTGCTCACCTCTCCTGGGCCTCTGAAGAGACCCCAGAGTTTAATAATAGCAGTTCCTGTTCGGTCTGATGAAAACCACCGGGCAAACATTGCGAGACGAATTTCATACTCATAATTTAAGAAGGGCGTGATTTTAACAGGGATGTGACCTAAATTATGTCACAAATCGCAATTGAGGTAAAATGCCTGATTAAACGCAAGTTCAATTTAGGTCATAATCGCACAACGGTACGTGAAGTTCATCGATCACATAGTACAGCAGAAGTTTAGTCCCATTCAGGTGAAAGGGGCTGAGCTGCAATACCAAGCACAGCTCCTACACAATTTATGGCGGTTGCTTGTGCTCATCTGAACCCTGCTACTTCTTTAACCAGCTGATCTCTGGACTTCCAGGGTGTCGGACCCCCTACCAATCACATATTGATGACCTATCCTAAGAATATATCAATATGTATCTAGGTAAACCCCTTTAAAAGGGGTTGTCCAACAGGATAAAAAAAAAAAAAAAATTTATGAAAGGTGCAGAATGGGTTAAAAACTATAATATGCATTACTCACAATATTCATCGGGTCCCGTGCAAGTCTCTTCTTTATCCAGGCTCAACGTGCAGGAAATACATGGACGTGTCTGCGCACAGTGAGGGGTGTCACCACTGTAGTCAGGGGAGTAGCTGGTCAGGCATGTCATGTGTTTTGAAAGAAGATGACAAAATAGAGACTGATTTGTCACCTCACCACTACCAATGCTTATTTTCTTAGCCCCTTTTCTAAATATATATATCCTGCTGGACAAGCACTTCAAAGGGAATTCAACAACAGTGATATGTATTGCCTGTTCACGGAATAGATGAGCGTCTGATTGCTGGCCCCCACTGATCACAAGAACAGGGGTCCTCCCTTCTTCCTCGCTCTATCCACAGTAAGTAGCCGTTTTAATTCAGTAGCATTCCAGCATGTATACCACCACATCATCCAAAGTCTGTGGGATCGACTGTTACTCCACTATCTCCATCAGTACCATAGACTATAAATGTTCAAATGCCCCTCCATTGGTACTTGGCCTCACTGCTATCATGGGGGTCTCAGTGATGAGACAGTAAGAGCTGACAAATGTTGATTTTAGAAAAACCTTTTTATTGAGTTGGTTGCCAGAAGAAAAGAAAGGCAATCATCCCAGTGACAGATAGCTAGATAGATCCTCCAGAGATTAATGGAGTAGCAATGTGCATACTAAACCTGCTGCTTAAAGGGGTTTTCCAGGACTATGATATTTATAACATATACTTGTGATAGACCATCAATATTAGATCGGTAAAGACTGACACACAGGACCCCAGCCGATCAATTGTTTAAAGTGCTTGCAGCACTTGGGTGAGCTCTGCTTCCTTTTCTCATGTCAATGACATCAGGTCCATTTTTCACATGGCATTGCAGCAGCTCAGTACCATAGAAGTGAATGAGGCTGAGCTGCAATACCAAGCACAGCCACTGTACAGCGCTTGTAAGAAGTGAAGAGGCCACAGCACTTGTCCTAATGCCACAGCCCCTTTGGTCAGCTGATTGGTGGGGTTTCTGGATGTTGGACCTCCCCCAATCTATGGATGACCTATCCTAAGGTGATCAATATCATAATCCCAGAAAACCCCTTTAAGGCTCTATTCAGATCACGTTTGTTACTTACAGTTAACGGATGCAAAAAAACTGATCAATTTCTGTCCATTTTTTTGGGCGGACACAAAAACGTAGTATGCCATACTTTTGATTCCTTCAAACAAATGGATAGAAATTGATCCATTTTTAATATTGTTGTCTATGTAAATGGATGGCCATCTATGTGCATCCATTTGCGTCTGTTTTTGCAGATTTTTTTTTTCATCTGTTAAACGGATGTAAAAAAATGTGGTCTGAATAGAGTCTAATTCATACGCACCAAACAGAACCTCCCGTTTTTGTCATTGGTGGCTGTTCCGGTGGTTGGCCCTCCACTGATCAGCAACTTAAAAATTGCTAGAATACCCCCTTAAATTAATATGGCTATATGACATAATCACCGGGTTTGCCCTCCATTCTGATCCCTTTACAACACTGAAGCTTTAAACAATTGAACATTATACCCTGATTGCGACTAATGAAGGATTATTTTAGGACACTCCCCCTTTTACACACCACACCCCCTTTTTATATGCAACGCCATGCCGCTGAATTTTGGTTTTACTTATTCACATAAGTTTATCGATTTCATGTAGCTGACTTTTGGATTTGGTTATTTTGAACGAATTGCCCAGACCTACTGTATAACTGTACCTAAAAATACTTGTCTCTTAGCTCCAATACTATACTTACACACACTGTCGGGGTATAGTCATATGCTGCTCATGTGCTTCACTGCAGCCTAAAGCCTCATTCTATATTAGACACGCTGGTCATGTATGCATGTCTATGTGGAGCGTTTCTCCCATGGTTAATATAGCTTCAGGATTGCAATGTGAACAGTAGGAGTAGTGAAGGACATAGAAAGTTATGTAAATCCCTAATTGCTCAGGTAGTAAGCCTTGCATATGTAATGAATGTTAAAAATGAGCATCAGAGTCCTGGGATCGGGTAGGGGGCAGTCAGCTGGTCATGACATCATCTGTTGCACCTTACATCTAATAATTGTGATGTTAAAGGGCTTATCCACTTTCTGTTATTGAAGGCCTCTCCTTAGGATAGGTTGGCAGTATTAGCTCTGCAAGAACATGACAGCCAGGACCCGCACAGATCAGCTGTTCCAGGACAGCGCAGCTCCCAGTAATGTTTACATGCCAGGAGCTGCACTGCTCACTCTGCTGTGCAAAATGTAGCAGCAGCTTTAGGTAATGCAGCGGTGTCCCATTGAAGTCTGCAATACCTAGTGAGCAGCCCAACTTCCGCCATGTACAAGTAATACCTCGTACACTCGCGTTTCCGAATTTGCGAATTCACAGATTCGCGATATTTTTTTGGCAACTAACATATATAGATTTTGCTCTTTTTTTCTCAGATCTGTGAAATTTAAAAAAAAAAAAAAACACCTTCGCTATTGGGTAGTAGCGTCCTGTTCGTTACGTACCCGGTAATTAGTTTAATTTTACTGTGAGTGTATAAGAAAAATGAATGAATGTATTAATATACAGTACTGTATAGTATACTTTAGTATACTGTACAGTACTGTAGGGTAAAGTTTATTGATATTTAGGGGTTAAACATTAGAAACTGGCATTGTAAGCGCTTCTAAGCGCTTGTACCAAACATTCGCGATTCCTTGCGATCCGCGACCGGTTCTGGACCCTAACCTCGCGAATGTACGAGGTATTACTGTAAACCTTACCTTGAGCCGCACGGTCCTGGTTGTTGAACCCTCGCAGATCTAATAATGTTGACCTATCCTAAGGACAGCCATCAATATTAAAAAGTGGATAACCTCTTGAAAGCAATCCTGAATAAGGCCAGGGATGGTGAAACATAACAAAAGAAAATCATACTCGCCAGTCTCTGGCGCTTACTTGCGTCACCGGCTCCATTCCTGTGGCATGTGCAGTGCAGAACCTTTGGTGGCAGCTTCACTGCTTGCGCTGGAATGGACAGTGGTGACAGACACTGTAGCGCTGGGGACAGGGGAATATGAGATTTTTTTATTTTTATATATATATATTCTTCCCTGGCCTCCTCTGGGACTGCTGAAATTCCTGGACAACCCCTTTAAGTGCTTTGTACTTTTATAGTCTTGTATAAGTATTGTGTGCCCTCTAGCAATGTAGCTCTTGCCTTAGTAAGTCACCTTGAATAGTCCATTTTAAGTTTCCTAGATAATGTACAGACTACAGTCGCCTTCACACAAATTTTTTTTCAGTATTTTTGAAATGAAAACATCATCTGCTTCAAGTGCTTTTAATAGAGTTTTTTAAAACCATTTTTGTTGGTGTTTATTATTTTGACTTTTTTTGTATATGGCTTTTTCTTCTGGCCTCTTTGGCACATTGGCCCTTTTCTGCATTAAAGCTGCTCCCCAGCCTGTCATATTTGTTATAACTCATGCCAGAAAACTGTCTTGTGCTACCGTACATAGGAAATGTACACCAGTTCCTCACAGGATTAGATTTCCATTCTAGAGCTTTAGAGACTGCGTCTCATTTATTAAGAAGCCAGAGCCTTTTAATACTAAAGTGCTCAACTAGTGTAGGGCACACCTGAATTAAGACTGGCATAGGAAATGCCAGTCTTAATAAATTCTCCACAGTATCTTTTATACCATACAGAACAGTTACAATCATTCCTTTCACTGTGTTTTTAAAAAAGTTTTTAAAAAGATGGGTCAGAAAAATGCTACTTTACATGTATTTTAAAGGGAATTTCCCATAAATGTTATTTTTCTCCCTATACACAGGATAGTAGATAACAGATTGAGAACAGGGGTCCTTGAGTTCTGGAATAGTAGCGTGCTTGTGTGACCACCACTCCATTCACTTCTATGGGACTGAGGGAGTGTGCAGGCAGCTATCAGTATACCCATCAGTAACACAGAAATGAATGGAGTGGTGGACACACAATCTACTGCTGCAGAATCCCTTTAACTTATGTGTGTCATAAGGCTAGGGCTACACAGCGATTTTGGTCATGACTCCCATTATACCATTTTAGAGAATGTTGGATGTTTCGATTGCTTTTTATGCACAATTTTATGGGAGGCAAAAAACTAAAAAAAAAAAAATCCAGTTCTGCTGTTTATACCTACCGTAATGTGTTTATGTTTTACTTTGTTTATTTTATGTGATATAGGGAAGGTGGTGTGATTTGAACTTTTAGTTTTTTTAATTTTTATAATTTTTGAACCCCAGGGGATCTGATCACGAATACAATACTCTGCCATGCTACCGATTTGCAATGTATTGTGAAAGTTCTATGAAGGCCCCAACTGCCTATGCAATGGATTGCCGCCCCCTGATCTAACTCCGAATGCCAACGACCCACCCCAAAATTATGGTGCCTATGTGGCGCCGGGAAAATGGCTCCTCAATCATGTTTGACTGAGGCATTAACAGGGTTAATACAGCAGCTGCCATATATAAATACCTGACATCCACCATACTATTATGGTGTCGGCAAGGGGTTAGCTGTTCACTTGCGCTACACATTATTATGGATATTGAATACGGTATTCTACCATGTAAACCCAAGCAGCTTGGTCTTGATTGAAAATGATTTCAGTTTTGTGTTTACAGCTCCTATGAAGATTTATGCATAGATCAGCCCTGTGTGTTACAAAAAGAATTTGAAGGAGTAACCCAGGCTCTAACCTGTTACCTTGCTGTGTTTGGTTTTGTCATATGTGTTGCTTCAGTTCCTTTGCTATTCACCCATTACGTTTTCCATTTACACCCCGAATTAAAGCTCCAGGAATTACTTCAATCCATAAACCCATAAACTGGGACCATGTTTTATGAACAACAAACTTGCACTTCAAAATAAGCTCTAAATTCCGTCTTAAATCCATTATTTTCAATGGGGAGCCAGTGATGGACGTGTACAGCAGCTGGAACCCCCGACAATATGGAGAACAAGCTTCTCATGCTCAACTCTGTATTGTTTTCACTGGAAGTTAAAGGAGTATTCCCACGAACATAACTGTTTTTAAATTTGTAGATAATTAAAAGTTAAACATTTTTGCAAATATAAGTTATTAAACATTTTGCAGAGTTTTAA
This sequence comes from Leptodactylus fallax, assembly GCA_947044405.1. Lineage (NCBI taxonomy): Eukaryota > Metazoa > Chordata > Amphibia > Anura > Leptodactylidae > Leptodactylus > Leptodactylus fallax. The sequence continues at coordinate 313,682 of CAMRHE010000161.1, forward strand.
AGATTTTCTCTAAATATCTTGTGATCACAGTCTTGTCTTGATCGGTTGCCAATGGATACGACCATGAATGCAGGATCTTTCTAAGGTCAGAAAATCAGCAATGGTTTCCTTATCGTAGCTGGGATATCTTCTCATACATGTAGTGTCCCTGCCTGATAACCCAGCTACAATAAGAAAATCATGGCTGGGCTTTGACAAGTCCCAGACCGTAGAAAGTTTCTGCATTTGTGGTCTTATCCATTGGCAACCGATCAAGACAACAGAGGTCACCACTAATATAGGTAGAGGAAATCTTTAAAACTCTGCAGAATTTTTAACTACTTATATTTGCAAAAATGTTTAACTTTATTATAATCTCTAAATATAGATATGGTTATGTTCATGGGAATACCCCTTTAAAGGGGTTGTCTGCTTCCAGACCAATACTGAGAGACAGATGTTATTGCTTGTATAATAAAAAGTCCTACAATTCTCCAATATACTTTCTGTATTAATTCCTCATGGTTTTCTAGATCTCTGCTTGCTGTCATTCATTCTGCTTACTCGCAGTGTATAAAAATCTGTCCATGGTCATGTGATGGACACACAGGTGCACAGCTAGTTACCAGGCAGAGGACTGTAACTATAACCTGTGTGTATATCACATAACCATGGACTGATTTTTACCCATTGGAAGTAATCAGAATGAATAACAGCAAGCAGAGATCTAGAAAACCGTGATGAATTGATACAGAAAGTATATTGGAAAACTCTATAACTTTTTGTTATACAAACAATACCATTGGTCTCCTAATATTGATTTGAATCTGGACAACCCTTTTAAATGGGTTTACTGAGACTGTAGTATTGATGGACTATCCTTAAGCCATCACCTTGTGGGTCCGACTCCCAGAACCTGCTGGCCAGCTAAATAGAGGGACCAATTCCGCTTCATTGTTTGCCCAGGCACCTTTAATTTAGCTGATCAGCAGAGACTATACAAGGTGGGTTTCTATAGCTCCCATTAGATTTAGAGACGACCATGGCTACCTACCCACCGATTAATATTACTAGGGCAGCAGGGCTCCAGTTGCTATACCACCCTGAAATTATCCTCATGATTTTCTTAAAAGTCATTTTAATTTATCACTATATACATCTATGTGTAAACACTTATGTAATTGCTATTCATAACATCACCAAAAACATTCTAGCAATTTTTGATGATATATGTACACCTATACCTGATAGTGGAGGATACCATTGTAAAACATGCAGAATTCATTTTTGGTTCTATAAGAATAAATAGCACTGATGTATGAGACATTAAAGGGGTTGTCCAGTTCCTACTTTTATTATTTCATCACTATTGAATACTGCTGCTATAGGAGACATAACCATAACCAATGAGTACTCGCCTCTCTCTGGACCTCCGTTTCCATCACTGGCAGCTCATGTGCTGTCTGTGCGAGGGGACCATTTCAGCCAGAGGCCTTAGCGGTGAACTGTTCACAAACGGCATGGGACCTGTATACATATGAACGGAGCTGCTGGCAATGGAAATCAAGTCCCGGGGAGAGTTGAATACTCATTTGTTATGTGTATGTCTTACAAGGTCTATTGTGGGCCTTATATTTTTCAGGCCCACAATATTGGTTTCCTCCACTTTGTCTATGGTATAGGGACATGTAACAATAAAACTTTTATTTATTTTGCTGTTGCTTAAAGGGAACCTGTCACCTAAAAATTCAATCCAGTCTACAGGCAGAAGAGCGGGAAGAGCTGAGTAGATTCATATATCATTTTGTGGGAAAATATAGTTTATTGCTCCAAATCTCTGCCGATTCTGGGCTTAGAAGTCCAGTGGGCGGGCCTAGTGATGACTGCTATGCACTTTCATTCTGTCACTGATTAGGACCGCCCACATGTCCCCTAAGCCCATAATCATCTGAAATTTAGACCAATAAATGACAGGTTATACTGAATCTTTTCCCACAAAGCTATACATCAATCTACTCAGATCCTCCTGCTCTATAACATGCTGCCTGTAGGTCGGGCTGTATTTTCAATGTGACAGGTTCCCTTTAAGTAGATCAATATAACTCATATAGTTGAATGACTATAATTCACACATATTAAGTGCCTGCTAATTCTTTGCCTCTCTTATTGACCTATCCTATAGGCATGTTGATTGCTTTTCGCACTGTCTGCCGCCTTGGGAATCGCTGTCAGTTGCTGAAGACAGTTCATTCCTCTCAATTCCTCAGCTTTTCCACTACAGGAGTATGTATTGCTTTTAACATTCCAATGGACTCTTTCCAGAATTGATTTTGGCTGTGCCGGTGCCGCATTATACTGGGAGGTTATTTTTGGAACCGCAAATGTGTCCTCAATGAGCATAAATTTCACATTTGTTTCTCTTGCTCAGAGATATTATTGTTGTTGTTTTCCAGTATGTTTTTTTCCATTATTTTGACCTAATAATGATAATATTTGCTCCAGCATTGACAGCAGTGCCGTGGGGAAAGTAAGTGGAATTTACTATTTGTTGATTAGGACAAATATAAGATGTTTATTTTAATCTAAATATACACAAACACGCACTCGGTGCGGCCAAATTTGCGTTGATGTGTTTTAAGTAAAACTCAATGGCCTGTCCTAATGAACTGGAACTGTTGATTTAGGAAATGCTGGAGGACAATCAGGAAATGAAGAGATCGCCACAACAATCTCAACGCGTAAGGAGAACATTGAGTATTAAAAATGCCCTGTATGCCATGTTTGTCATGGTACTGGCGATGAGAGAGTGACATGGTGTTCATGTGTTCAGTGTGAATTAAATCCATAGATTAGTTTAGTTTTAGTCATCCCATACATTGGGGTAAGGTCAGTATCTGGGAAACTGGTTTCCTATACAAAGTAGAGAGGTTCACCAGTACAATGTACTTATCACAAAAAAGGAATTCGCCAAAGTCAGAAATGAGGCCCACAGAGACAAAGCGCCACTCTAGTTCTTGGCAATGCCAGACACAATGAGATTTATTAGGCTGAAGCCCCACGTGAATCCCATCCACACATTGCAGAAAAATACCCGCATCGGAAATGCTGTGATTTCCAAAACCATTGCATTTTTTGGAAATCGCAGCATGTCAATTATACCTACGGAAACACAATTGGTTTTAATCCTGCAGCGTTTTTCGGTTGTGGCCCACTATATGGGGCCTTAGCCTTAAAGGGATTTTCCCATGAAAGACATATATGGCATATCCAAAAGGTGGGACCAGTACCTATCTCTACAATGTGCCCCCGCCAACTTCAGTGCCCGACGATGTAAGGCTGTATGGAAACAGCAGAGCTTTGGGCTACGCTGTTTCCGTACCTCTCATCGAAGAACAAGCTGCTTTATTTTCTGCAACTCCCATTCTCTTCTATGGCAGTTCCGGGAACCGCATAGCTGAGAACACCTGTGGATATGCCATAAATGTATTTTGTGGGAAACACTTTAAGTCTTGCGTATCATGCACTTGTCTTAATATTGTGAGCTCTGCTGGCAGATGCACCAGACTTAAGAAGATCTGACCTCTTAATAATTCGGTCACATCAACGGAGGTCCTGTGCGCTCGAATCTGTGCTAGCGAGAAACTGGCGTAGATTTAAGCTATAACTAATTACTAGTTTTCTTAGCAAGTTAGGCTACATGCACACAACAGTGAAAATAAATGGGCATTAACCCCTTCCCGCTGTAGGCATTTTTCGATTTTAACTTTTGACACCCCCCCCCCCCCTCCCCGTCATCCAAAGGGGCTTAATTTTCGCAAGACAAATTGTACATTTTAATATTCCATATGATATACTGTGAAGCTGGAAAAAAAAAAAATTCAGAATGGGGTGGAATTGGAGAAAAACTGCGTTTGTGCGACTTTCTTACAGGCTTTGTTTTATGGCTTCATTATGGGGATGCATAAGGTGTCTTTTTTTTTTTGCAGGGCCAGATGTAATTTGTATTTACAATATACCAATGTCTATTGCTTTGATCATGTTTTATTTAAATTTTTATGGGAGGCGAAACAACAAAAAACGGCGGTTCAGTTCTTTTGATTTTTGCTGTCATACCGTTCACCATATGGGAAGAATATTTTTATAAGTTTGTAGACCGGGATACCTAATGTTTATGTGTTTCACTTTATTTTTTTATATGTGTTCTAAGGAAAGGTGGGTGATCTGAATTTTTATTATTTTTATTTTTTTTACTACTGTAATTATTAGAACCCTAGAGGGGTCTTGCACCCCAGGGGGTCACATCACTAATATGCATTGTAAAATTGCAGCATTTCTATTACAGGCTGCATAGAGCAACCTATAATAGAAGTATATGCCAGACAAGCTTAAAGAGCCTTCAATAGGCTCCTGGCTGTCATGGCAACAGATCTCATTCTGGGGGCCGTCAATCCACCCCAAAATGGCAGCACCCAAGCGCCACAGAGAATATGCTGACTGTGGTACAAGGGGGAATAATGCCCGTAATCAGTGTGGGCACTGATTGCAGGCATTGTTGCTGGGTCATTGCTATATTATACTTTGTTCTGGCAGCTGCTCAGCTCCTGAGAGGCAGCCATATTTTATTACCCAGCATCTGCCGTACTATTATGGCAGATGTTGGTAAAGGGTTAAAAACGGATGAAACTGTATTAATGTCGGTTTTCCATCCATGGGTCACATTTTTCATCCATTCCCTGGCTGTGCATCTGTTTTTGAAGTCTGTTTTGCATATATTTGTAATCCATTTTTAACAACTGATTAAGGCTAAATTCACATGCGTTGGAGACTGCGGAAAATTGGCAGAGAGAAAAGTTCTGCATGGAGGACTTTTCTGTCCACCAGTTTCAGTATAAAAACGATGGACACCCAGTGTTCAATGGTGTCCACCGGTGTCTGCGGGTAACCGTTGTTTTAGGCTCTCCGTTGTTCGGGTCTCCTGTGAGATATATGTGTAGTGCCAGACGTCAGCTGGAATCCTTTTAAGCATGACGCCTCCAGACTTTGGATAGTGGATGTAAGTTTAATAGGAAGCCACATGATGGATGTAGCTGGCGTTCTAAATATTAGCTTGCTATATGGGATTGGAAGATTGGACCATTGCATGCTGGACTTGCAGGAAACCAGCTAGTATTGTTTATGCATCAGCTTATGTTACAGTCCAGAATATCTAATATTATATTTAAGGGGTTATCCAGTTTTTAAAATGTGCCAAATAACAGGATGTTTCACTACAAAACACTGTGTAAATTCAGCACTGTTTATCTGATTTATTTCCAGGTCAATGACCTCAGCTGTGACGTTTCATTTACAAGCTCACTACCCCTGTGAGCAGTACAGCTAGCAAAAGAAACATCGCAGCGGTATGTGACTTTAGATGTGGGAGTGATTTATTACCTGTGAGAGGTACACAGAGAGTAAGAGCAGACAGATGAATAATGGGAAATGTAGTTTATCCACAGATTCACTGCACAAGGAGCAGCAAGTAAAATAAAGCCAAGCAAAGGCTGCACATGGGAACAGTGAGTATTTAGCACTGCTGAGGATGTATTTGCAGATAATTTTTGAAAGCTGGATAACCCCTTTAATAATGGGTTTGATGATCATTTGCTAGTGACCAGCTATAAGAAGTATGCCAGAGATACATTGTCAAATGTTACATGCTATCAAGAATGAAGCACAGCTTTCTGGTGCAAACAGATGTCTTTATAGTATAATGCTACTTTGATGGTAGCAGGTGTCAGTTGTAAATACTGGTACTTGCTATATCCATGAAAAACCTTTTTGTAGTTTTAAAGGGTTGTCCTGTTCTTTTTTTTTTTGATAACTTATCAATAAAGATCAATGAGGGTCTGATACCTGGGACCGCAGCTGATCAGCTGTTTAAAGGCGCTGCAGCACCCATCCGAGCGTCAGAACTCCTTCACTGTCTATGTTGTTTGCAGTTTGCTTTCTACCGGTAGCGGCTGTGTGATATAGTTACAGCCCTGTCCTGGTCAGTTGTATGGGACAAGACTGTAATTGCATAGCACAGCCGCTAGTAAACAAATGGCGTGCAATGTAAACAGGACCCGCACAAGTGCCACAGCCCCTTCAAACAATGTGGTCCCACTGATCTTTTATTGATAACCTATCTTTATAAGTCATCAGTAAAAAAGAACTGGACAACCCCTTTAACTTCTTCCAAACCTACCTACCTACCAAACCTTACTAACATTGATCTCATATTGAAGCCTGTGCAGGTAGTTATTTACATTTGTGCATGACTCTTTGGTGAATGTCCTGTCTTGGGTCTTCAGGTTTCGCTGTGAGGTTATCTTATCAGTCCTGTTGCTAAATGCCCTCCCCCCATCTTTTTGTTTCAGCCCTTCCAACCATACCTGTCTTTTCTAATAACATTGGTCTTCTCAATTGTTGATTAATCAATCTATGTCTTCCTTTGTGGTTCATAACATTTTGTATCTTATTAACACCAATAGATTTATTGTAAAGATTTTTTTGGTGAATCTTGCATAATCAGATTACTCTGTAAAGCTGCGTTGTTTTCATCTGTTCTTCTGGTCCATCGTAGAAATAGAAGAACAGACTGAACATTAAAACTGATCCATCTTGTGATGAACAATGGATCCCAAGGGACTTCATTGACTATAATGGGGTCTGTTGGGTATCCATTGTTTTCTCTGTGATTTTTGCGGGCTATAAAGTCCTGATGAACAGCAGATCGTGCTAGAGGCTCTGAATGGGGTTTCCATCACAGATGTCAATGTATCCTTACCCTGGTTGTTTCCAAGGTTCAGTCTTCCAAACCTGCACAGCTCTGAGACACTAGTAGTTGCTCAGCATCATTGACCTAAAATATTTGTTCCAAAAATAAAAAAAAATTCCAGTATTTGAGCAGTTCTCCCATTAAGATGTACATATGGGCAGAAGATACATGGATGCTAGGCATCTTGGGGCCACTTACCTCTGGGGATGCAAAAGATTTGGACAGGAAAATTTCAGGTGCAGCTGCTTCAAAGGAGCACATACAACCTTCCGCCCAGCCATCCAGAATCTTACTCTGTACTGTTGAGAAGCAAAAAACTCAGAAGCAATGCCAACTTAACATGAGTATCTGTGATTTGCTTGATATCCCTAGTTATGTCTCAAGGTTGTATATTGGGTAAGACATTGACTTACATGGTAGCTACATATAAATGGCACAAGAGATGCAGCTTTCTTCATTCTGACACTTTTTATGGTGCATGAGGTCCAATTTTAAAGGTAGTCTACCACCTCCCCAAAGCATATTCAGCTGTCACCACCATGTTACAGAGCACATTACAGTGATAAAACAACATACTGCTTTTGCTGCTCAAGTAGGATGGGTAATGTCACAGCACTGGGAGGTTCATCTCTCATCGCATAGGGTGAGATGGTTGGAGTCTGAGTTGCAAGAGCAGTGAGAGCCCATCCCCAGTGCACCAACAGCCTAGTTTCTATAAGACTTAAAAGTTGTTTTTCTCCAAATCTACAAAAGTGACATACATAACAAAGGTATGCTGTTTATCACTAATGTGCTCTGTAACATGGGGTGACAGCTGAATATGCTTGGAGGAGGTGGTAGACTTCCTTTAATATTTGATCCCATGCACCATAAAAAGCGTAATATTAGACTAGAAAATGTAAAGATTCAGGAGATTTATCATTCAGCATCAGCAACTATGATAAATCTGGTGCATTTTTAGACTGTCTAATATAGTAATAGTAAATCTGCCACACTATTTTGGGTTTCCTAGAGTTACTATATACAGAATTTATTTATATTGTGTTATTTTATTTACTTTGTTTACAAATGTTTTTATTTTCAGATTATGCCTTTAAGACACAAAAACGCTAGACGTATTGAGGGGATTGATAGCAATGTATGGTAAGAAGCCACTTGGAAATATAAAATGTGTTATGTTAAATTAAATCCATTTCTGTTACTATCATTACTGTTTAGCAAAAAAATCGATTGGTGAGGGCCTGGCTGCTGGGAAACTACAGAGAAAGCTGGTGCTGACCATCAATGTAGTAGCGGCCATACATTCACTTTCATTCTTCTTGTTTGTTTGTCTTCATACTGACTTTTTCTAAAGGGGTTTTCTGATCCCAAGTGGATTTCTCATATTGATGACCTATCCATAGGATAGGTCACTAGTATCTATTCTGTGGAGGTTTTGACACCCAGACTGTGGACAGTTTGACTGTACTGTCAGCCTCTGGATGCTGGAAGCTGCTGCAGTGGATGTGCATGTATTCTGCTTCTATTCAAGTAATAGGATCTGAGTTGCAGTTCCCTGAAACCACCACTATGTAGTGGATGGGGCTGATGATCCGCTACTATTACTTGAATAGGAGCAACCTGCACATGCTCCTCGTCCATTCCAGCAGCATCCAGCACCTATAGACTGCCATAACAGCTGATCTCTGTGGGATCTGGGTGTCGAACCCCCACAGATCAGATACTGATGAACTATCTAGTACATAAGGTCATCAGTAAAAAAAAAAACAAAACAAAAAAAATATATCAATTTCTGGCCAGAAAATCCCGGGTTCACACCTGTGCATGTACTCAGTTCGGGGTTTCTGTCCCCGAACCTATTACAGTACTTTTCTCGCCGCATTTTTCGCCCTTTTCGGGCGCAAACCCTACGGACCCCATTATAGTCTATGGGGTCAGCGGGTTTCCGTGCGTAACTGCTTTTTTAAGTGGATTAAGTTTCTGTTCGGGGGGGTCCCTTAATTGGACCCCCTGAACGGAAACCCGAACGCAGGTGTGAACCTGGCGTAAGACATTTAATTGACATGTACCAAAACTTGGCCCTTATATATTCAATAGCAGTGGTGCCACAAATGCTAATATTATGTGGTGCCCATGAGTGGAATCTCCAATCCAGTATACAGTATTAAGACCACAGCAGACATCAGGGTAGATGTTTATTAACGTTCTCATTGCAATGTTGTACATTGCATTGGTACCAATCTATCCACCAAACTAACAACGCATATAGAGTCCAGATCACTGATAGGCTACATTTTGGTTTTGTGTGATCAAAATTGCAACCAGATTGCTTGATAAAAGGTATGCACAAACATTAAAATGACAAAAACAAATGCCAAAAGTGCATGACTTTCTGGTGATTATTTTTGACATTTAATCCCTTGAAGTCTTTGGGTCATCTGCCATATTTGCAGCTAATAAAAAAAGAGTAAGCAAAACTAAACTGCTGTGAAATGAAATAAAGAAATACATAGTTAACGTCTTATCCTTAGTAAGTATTTTATACATGAACAACTACATTGTTAAACCCTATACTGCCATCTGTTGGTAAAGAAAAAATAAGCATTGTATAGTAGTAATCTTGAAAGTGAAACTTTTTATAATTAATAAAATAGTTTTCCTAATATCATCTAACATACCAGGGCCATCAATTCTTATACCCTGGTCCAACATAAAATACATTGTCTGCATGTTACTGGGCTGTACAGGAGAAGATGCCAGAACAATACTCTATTCTCTGACATCACTTCCTTCTCTGCAGCTATTGGCTGAGACTCTGCCTTACAGACTTCCTTCTCTACTCGTCCCCTGCACATAATCCAGGTACTACTGAGAGCTTTCTGCTCTATTTACAGGGTACCTAAGTTATCATGAAAAGTTGAAATATCTGCAGGGTCTTGCTTAACAGTCTGTTCTTTGACTGTATAAACCTTCATACATGGTTTCCTTTCAGTTTTTCTGCAGCTGATAATCGCATTATGGCTGAAACACATTTTGCATTTGTCTTTGAGGCTGTGGGCCTGTACAATCAGGAGCAAGGTGTCCCTTCCCACATTCCATTACTGATACTGTTCTGCCATGCTGCCAAGAGTAACTATACAATAGCAAACAAATAGCTGACAAAAGCCAAAGTGACCATAATATAAGAGATCCAGCAACACTGGACTGCGAATATATGGAAAATACAGGCAGGCATGCAGATAAAACACAAGAACACTGTGAATAATATTCTGTAATCACACAAGCATCCAGAAGTAGATACAAGTACATAGAAGATTTTTCTTACATTCTAAGCTGTGAGATTTACAGATTTGGCAGATTTGCTGTAGATTTCTTAAATAAAATTCACTTCAATGCAAGTGAATGAGGCTACTCATGTTGCAGGCTTTCAGACCTGTAGTATTTTTTATACTAATACATACAGTGGGGAAAAAAGTATTTAGTCAGCCACCAATTGTGCAAGTTCTCCCACTTAAAAAGATGAGAGAGGCCTGTACTTGTCATCATAGGTAGACCTCAATTATGAGAGACAAAATGAGAAAACAAATTCAGAAAATCACATTGTCTGATTTTTTAAGAATTTATTTGCAAATTATGGTGGAAAATAAGTATTTGGTCACCTACAAACAAGCAAGATTTCTGGCTCTCACAGACCTGTAACTTCTTCTTTAAGAGGCTCCTCTGTCCTCCACTCATTACCTGTAGTAATGGCTCCTGTTTGACATTGTTATCAGTATAAAAGACACCTGTCCACAACCTCAAACAGTCACACTCCAAACTCCACTATGGTGAAGACCAAAGAGCTGTGGAAGGACAGCAGAAACAAAATGGTAGCCCTGCACCAGGCTGGGAAGACTGAATCTGTAATAGGCAAGCAGCTTGGTGTGAAGAAATCAACTGTGGGAGCAATAATTAGAAAATGGAAGACATACAAGACCACTGATAATGTCCCGCGATCAGAGGCTCCACGCAAGATCTCACCCTGTGGGGTCAAAATGATCACAAGAATGGTGAGCAAAAATCCCAGAACCACACGGGGGGGACCTAGTGAATGACCTGCAGAAAGCTGGGACTAACGTAACAAAGGCTACCGTCAGTAACACACTACGCCGCCAGGGACTCAGATCCTGCAGTGCCAGACGTGTCCCCCTGCTTAAGCCAGTACATATCCGGGCCCGTCTGAAGTTTGCTAGAGAGCATTTGGACGTTCCAGAAGATTATGGGGAGAATGTCATATGGTCAGATGAAACCAAAGTAGAACTGTTTGGTAGAAACACAACTCGTCATGTTTGGAGGAGAGTGAATGCTGAGTTGTATCCAAAGAACACCATACCTACTGTGAAGCATGGGGGTGGCAACATCATGCTTTGGGGCTGTTTCTCTGCAAAGGGACCAGGACGACTGATCCGTGTACATGAAAGAATGAATGGGGCCATGTATTGTGAGATTTTGAGTGCAAACCTCCTTCCATCAGCAAGGGCATTGAAGATGAAAAGTGGCTGGGTCTTTCAGCATGACGAAGGAGTGGCTTCATAAGAAGCATTTCAAGGTCCTGGAGTGGCCTAGCCAGTCTCCAGATCTCAACCCCATAGAAAACCTTTGGAGGGAGTTGAAAGTCCGCTGTTGCCCAGCGACAGCCCCAAAACATCACTGCTCTAGAGGAGATCTGCATGGAGGAATGGGCCAACATACCAGAAACAGTGTGTGCCAACCTTGTGAAGACTTACAGAAAACGTTTGACCTCTGTCATTGCCAACAAAGGATATATAACAAAGTATTGAGATGAACTTTTGTTATTGACCAAATACTTATTTTCCACCATAATTTGCAAATAAATTCTTTAAAAATAAGACAATGTGATTTTCTAGATATGTTTTCTCATTTTGTCTCTCATAGTTGAGGTCTACCTATGATGTCAATTACAGGCCGGCCTCATCTTTTTAAGTGGGAGAACTTGCAAAATTGGTGGCTGACTAAATACTTTTTTCCCCACTGTAAATTACTGGATTAAAATCAAGTTCCCATAGTACAGATTATATTTATCATATGATTACATAATGATTGTTCCAAAGACAGGAAAAAGGTATTTTTGTGATAGATTGTCTTTTAAAGCAGACCTTTCATGTCCTCTAAGATCTGGAGTGTTATATACAGTTGCAAAACTGACAGTGAGCTGAATTCCATCTACTTGCAGTTTTGCCACTATTTGCCCCAGTTCTAGAGATGTTGGTGCTGTTAGTTTTGGATATCACTGCACTTTGAGGGGTCTGGCCTCACAGCTCACTATCATTGCTTCCCCCCCATATGTTACACTTCTATAGACTTGTACAGTGAAGGTGGCGTTCCGCATGACCCAGAAATGACGCTGAGCTGTGAGGTCGACCCCTCTGACAGTGCAGCAATATCCGAAACCAATATCTAGATATTGGCAAAACTGAAAATTCCTGAAATTCAACTCATTGTCAGCTTTGCAGCAGTATATAAAACTCCAGATCTTAGACGATATGAAAGGTCCTCTCTAAGTGGGTAACTGTGGGGCAAAGTTACACTGCATTAATGCTTACCAGTTTATTCTACTTTGTCATTATTTCCCTGTGATCTTACCACTAACTACTACATATGTACTATGTCTGATCATGTACAGGGTTGAGTTCACAACATTGGCTGCAGATCCCACAGTAGTCAACCTTGGGCAGGGATTTCCAGACATATCTCCTCCTTCCTATGTAAAAGAAGGTCTTGCTAAAGCAGCATCTGTTGATAGACTGAATCAGTACACTCGTGGCTTTGTGAGTAAAATATTTGCATTTTTTTTTTTCAGAAGTATATTGACAACTATCTATATTATGGCTAGTGATTTACTAGTGAAATAGTGATTTACTATATGGTTACAAATTAACTGTAAGGCCGTGTTTACATGAAAGAATTTGCCGCGGATATGGGGGTGGATTTCTCCCCTGAATCTGGGGCAGATTCCTCCCAGAATCCGCCTCCCATTGTTTTCAATGAGGCAGAGATCGCAGCAAGCCACGGAAAAAAGCGTCCTGCTCGATCTTGCTGCGGATTCTACGGCTCGAGACTCCCTGCTGCTTAGGCCCATTCATCTGGGCCTGATCTGCAGCGGAATGCCGATGCACTGCATCAGCATCCCATCACGGCGAAAATGCCAGCGGTGGAAAATGAAGAGGAATTCCTCTTCATTTTCCACTGTGTGAACATACCCTAAGATTCCATGCACACGACCGAGTGTGCTTACGATGTGGTGCAGAGCTTGCAGCAGAATACAGTTGGATGACACTGGGAGTGATATCCAAGTGCATTCCATGCATTCATGTCTATGGGGGCTTCCGGATCCATTCTGTTCCGATAACACAGAGCAGGATAGGACCTGCTCTTTAATCATCCACGTTATCAGAAGAAAATGGATCTGGAAGCCCCCATAGAGGTGAATGCAAACTTGGCCCCAACTCGGATGCACACTCGGTCATGTGCATGGGGCCTAATTTCCATGATAAAGTTTACAATTGGGCAGAACGTATAATAGTAAATCATATACAGTAATTCATTAAAGGGATTTTCCTTTAACAAACGTTTATCACCTATCCACACACAGCTTCATATAGTCATTGCACTAAATCACACACTGCAGAGTGACTGACATGTCCCTCACCACTGGACGTCAGCCTGATACCTTACCTAGATTTTTACGACTCAAACTCCACCCAAAACTAGTCCTGACTTTGACTCAGACTCCACAGCCCTGGAAGTTTTTAACCTGTTTAGATGTTCATAAGTATGAACTAGCTTCCGAAACTGCACAGATACTTTGAGCATAAGATCTTAGCCTCTCTCTTTTAACCTCCTCGATAGATTTATGTCTCTGTATCAACAAGACCTGATGCAATGACTTTATGTAGCTTTTAGATATAGGTGGTAGCAGGGGCGTAAATACCGGGGTAGCAGCGGTAGCGACTGCCACAGGTCCTGGGACATTAGGGGGCCCGGAGCCCTGTGGCAGCCGCTACTGTGTACCCCACAAACACTGCTATCAGTATACTTGGGGGTCTTTTCAGACCCCTGAGTATAATGATCGGAGGCCCAGGGGAGGTGAGGGAACATAAAAACACTGTTACTTACCTCTCCTGCGCTCTGCAGGCTTCGGGCCTGTTTTGTGATGTTCCAGACGTCAGCTAATGTCATTATGCATCGCGACGCCAGGCTGGCTCACGCGAGATCTGGTCCAAGATTGAAGATGGCCGAAGTAGCGCACCGGCGCCAGAAAGAGGTAAGTAACATTGTATCCTCCCCTGGGTCTCCGATCATTATAGTCTGGGATCTGAAAAGACCCCAGAGTATAATAATTGTTCATGGGTGGTCCACAATGGGTCATAATACTGTGTGCAGGGGCCACTGTGGGGCATAATACTGTGTGCAGGGGCCACTGTGGGGCATAATACTGTGTGCAGTAATGTGGTTTGTGCGGGGGGGGGGGCAGTTGGAGGGGGCGGTCTGGGGGTAGGGGCCATGTCAAATGTTCACCTTAGGGCCCAGCCACTCCTAGTTACACCACTGGGTGGTAGGTTTTCTGTTGAGGCTGGATGGCTGGTACAGTCTGGAGTTTTTCAGTGGTGTCACAATGCATATACATATTTCTTTTGCTGCCAGGGTCACCCACCGCTGGTAGATGCCCTTTCTCAAATTTATGGTAAAGTTACAGGAAGGCAAATTAATCCGACCAAAGATATCCTTGTGACGGTTGGAGCATATGGATCCCTCTTCAGTGCTATCCAGGGCCTGGTTGAAGAGGGTGATGAGGTGAGTGTGTTGTAATAAAATTTACACTCTGTTCACATTACCAAGCCTAAATTCTGCTGTCTGTTCAAAGATCTGTGTGGGATCCATTACTTTTACAGGCCCATTCACCTCATTTGGACCGTTTCCCAGTCCAATCTGTTCTTTTTTTTTTTTTTTTTCTGAATCACACACTCAGTCATGTGAATAAGCTTTTATTCCGTGTATATCCATAGCACTTTATTGCATTGATTTCTCTTTCCTTCATGGTAATATGGAAGCATTATATAAACTGTAAAAGTGCTATTAGTTATTGTAGGTTAGCAGGACATTCCTGGGTAGTGACAAGATAATCGCCTGGTTACGCTAGGTTCACACTAGCGCCGGGCTCTCTGTCCTTCAGGTCTGTCGGGGGACCCGAATGACAGAGAGATGGACCACTAAAACAGCAGTTACACACGGAGACCAGCAGACTCAATTGAATATAATGAGGTCCACATTTTGAAAATGAAAGCGGCGGTAGGAGAAGGTCCTCCGCACAGGACTTTTTTCTCTGACGCTTTTCAGCGGTCTCTGCGATGGAGTCTCCAATGTGGTTTTTGTCATGGACTTTACTCCTGTGTCTGGGCCAGTTTGCAAGCTTCACATTGCAAAAAATGAAAACTGTGCTGAAACTGCAGCAAGACGTTGACCTGCTGTGGGTACAGAACCCACAATACAAAACACTTTACTCTGTTGTTGTTTTTCTGCAGTGTGTGGATGGTTCTACATCCACTACATTGATACTAGATATCACAGCAGGTTAGCTGCCAGCAGTTCATGTGGTGGCTAAGCTGCTGTGACTACATCTGGCCTTTCACTGTATAGATCTAAAGACATTTTTGATGATATATAAATTGAAGATGGTATATATAAATTCAGATGGTATTGATATAAGTTGTCTTCTAATGTGTTTTTACCTGTCTCAAAATACAGTACAGTCCACATATCATAGATACAATCCCTGCAGCTGTAATTGGACCTGCTGAGGATGGGTGCAGTACCCTGATTAGGTTTGGTCTATCCCCTCTTCTCTATTGGCTATTTTCTATGTAAATCTGTTCAGCACTACAACACGGGGACAAGATAGTTACAACAGGCTTGGTAAAGGCCCTCTTTCCTACCAAAAAAGGGTGCTAGTAGAGACATTTTAGATGCAAAGGTATAGTTGTGAGGAACCAGTGACATGAAAGAGTCATAAGTAATTGTTTTTTTTTCTTACATGTTTATATATTATCTGAAGTACCTTCTTCATACTTTACTTTCCAATTCTGGTAACAATACTGAAAAATGTTATAGTGTTAGTGTAGGTAAGCCCAAAGTAAGCAAGCCATGACCTCAGTTGGTGTAAAAGGTACCTATTTAGGTATACTGTAGGCATATATTATATTGAGTCTTGCGCTTTTGTAATATAATTCATTTTTGTTACATTACATTTTCAAACAGGTGATAATAATTGACCCTTTTTATGACTGTTATGAACCCATGATAAAGATGGCTGGAGCCACTCCTGTCCACATCCCACTGAGATATGTAAGTAGCACGTCATGTTGTACTGCATGTATAGCATCCTATACTATAGTATTCGTCAGGATGGTTCTGCTGAGCTCTTGTAAAACATTGACTGATATTGTATCACTGTTAAAGGAGGTGTCCGATAGTGGAAACAAACAAGTGTCCGCAGCAAATATTAAAAAGACCCTACTATTAAATCCCCTGGCATGTGACTGCTTCAGCCACTGCCTGGCCTCAATAACTATGTTCCTGAGATGTAGTGGGGGACCACCAGAGCATCAGCTCTGGAGCAGCGAAGGATTTAGCAGTTGGCACTTTATTTCATATGTATTTCATTAGCTGCTGCTAGTTTATATTACATTACCTTGAAGACCCAGTTGTAGGAAGTGTTTCTAGGAATAGGCTTTGTGCAGCTCTCCATTTTTTTTCTGCAACTGGAATGAATAAAGGGGAAAAATAAAATAAAAATGCAACAGAGCGCTAAGAAGTTACACTTGACTGTTGTGTTAATGTATCACAGCAAAATACATTTCTTGGTCAGGTTCTGGATATAGATTTCTATGCAGAAAGTCTTGTGCATGCTTGGATCCCCCAATTGGTGGCTGACCGTATTGACAAAGACTAGGATCCTTTATTATAGCCAGTGGTGGATGTCCATGGCTGAACCCCCATGTATTTAACATTAATCACCTATCCTCTGGGTAAATGTTATCTATCTTAAACCTATTTTAGTTTTATATTCTAAACCAAATGTTATTTATGTTCTATATGTTTGGACCTTACAGAAGGATAGTGGTAAGGTCACTGTATCGAGTAGTGACTGGGCTCTGGATCCTGAAGAACTGGCCAGCAAATTCTCTCCTAGAACTAAGGCTATAATCTTAAATACTCCAAACAACCCTATAGGAAAGGTAAGAACATGTCCGCATTGTTTTCATAGCATTTGCCATATGTTTGAGAAAGGGGACGACCACAATATTTCTTCTTGTTGGTGAGATTTTTTTTTGCCTCTATTGTACTTTTAGAAGAAAACTAACAAGCAGTGTTCTGTGTTTTTCCTTATGGACAGCTCCATTACACTTGTTCTGCTGCCTCCTGACAAATTACAACTAGTCTGGTTGCTAGGGATACTGCCTAGCAACTACAGTCCTGGTCAGACAGCCTTTTCAGAGCAACCATTGTGTCCAGTCTTGAGTTGAAGGACTCCATAATCTAAGGAGGGGAAAGGGTTTCTTGAAAGCAACGTAAAATAACTTGCATTGAAGTTTTGCTTAGTACATATGCTGATGTAAAAGGTAGATTACGTGGTGGCCCAGATTTACTTATAGACACAAAGTCTGAAAATACACCATTTATCACAGAGGCGGATGCTGGAAAATAAATTGTCGTCTCTTTAGACTGTCTAGTCTATGGTTTAAAACTCCCTTTAGTTGCCTTACTTTGAGACAAAATTTTGGAATACTTTTGACACATTAAAGCCACACCCCCTTTTTCTGAGAATTCACACCCACATGTCTAGCAAGTTGAGAAATTTTAACCCAATTTAGATGTACCACATTGCACCAAAGATGAGCCATGTTTACCCCTTTGTCTAGTTGTAATGACAATAGTAAATGTGAGTATGAAATTTATCTGACTCCTGCTGTTTTCAGTAATATATGACTAACATCTATTCGGCTGTTTTGTAGGTGTACACAAAGGAAGAACTGCAGATTATTGCTGATCTGTGCATAAAAAACAACGTAATCTGTATCAGCGATGAAGTTTATGAATGGCTGGTGTATGCAGGAAACAAACACGTAAAAATAGGTATTGTATTTCTGTAGTGTTATATTAAAGGGAGTCTATCAGCAGGAAAATCAGCATCAAACTAATGACCATACCTTGTTGGGCGGCCTCTCCATTTTCATAAAATCTGTGTTTTATTCATATGCAAATTAGCAGAAAAGGGCTTTAGGGAGGGTGTGTCCTCTGCAAAGGCTTCACTCTCTGCTCTAGATAGCCACCCCTAATTTCTGCCACACGTGAATAAAGTTATATTCACTCGGCAGCTTTTCAAGCATGTTTTGAAGTTTTTTACTGTTTAAAGTGTAACTCCCATTTCATTTACTTTTTCTTTCCGCTATTGTGTGGTGAACAATTTTGTAATATACTTTATTAATCTTTCAAACTTCCTTTTAATAGAAAACAGGCTGTAAAGTTCCCATTACTTTAGCTTACACTAGCGTTTGATTCTCCGTACGAGACTCCGTCCCACATTCTGCTTAAAATCGGCGGAGAGAAAAGTCCTTTTCTCTCTCTGTCATTTTCGGCAGAAACTGGGTGGAGACCCAACGGACCCCATTATAGTCTGTCAGGTCCACAGGATGGAAACCCGAACGCTAGTGTGAACCTAGCATTAGTAATGCTCTACCTAAGCAATGCCAGGAGACTGTACACATGTACTCAATGTAGTGCATAGCGATGAAGCATTTATCAAAGGGGGGGAATGGTCTCTTCAAATGGCTGTATCTTCAGTTTTATACCACCTAGAAAATTTATGAACTACAGGTGCATCTCAAATTAGAATATTTTTGAAACGTTCATTCATTTCAGTAATTCAGTAATTCAATTCATAATCAGCGTCTTCCATGATTGTGTGTCCTACTGAACCAGACTGAGGGACCATTTAAAGGCTTAGGAAACCTTGGCAGGTGACACGCTGAATTTACAATACTGAACTTTTTTACAATATTTTAATTTTCTTAGATTTGGGTTTTCATTACCTGTAATCCATAATCAACATTTACATAAATAAAACACTTGAAATAGAACACTCTGTGTGTAAAGAATCTAGAAAATATAGGAGGTCACTTTTTTCATTTAATTACTGAAAGAAATAAACGTTTCAAAGATATTCTAATTTATTGAGATGCCTCTGTAGCTATAAGAATCTGAGATATAATTTATGTGCACAGATCTTTATGTAAAGCCCCGTGGACCATGTGTGGTTATGACATGATTGTAATGGCCTGACAGAATTTGTCTCATTCTAGTTGTATCCCATTGCAAAGTTACATTATTATTAAATGCATCTATATACTCTGTGCTCTTGCAGTTTTAAATGCGCACATATATTTATATATTTCAGCCACAACAGGTTTGGACTTTCGTTTGAATAATTTTTTATATAGATTCTTGTATTATTTCCTAGCAATGTTGCCAGGTATGTGGGATAGAACAATAACAATTGGAAGTGCAGGAAAGGCATACAGTGTAACGGGATGGAAGGTAAGCACTGCAAGACAATATTCCTGTTCTATGTATAGGTCAGTGCTACTTATATTATTATTATAACTATTACTATTACTTAGTCCCCACTCCCCAGCATCCAAAATTACATTACATTAAAGAGGCCATTTCACCATCAACTCTTACTCTTTGCAACCTTCTTATACGTGTAGTTGGAATTTTTTCCTTTAGCCCTTATCATTCCCAAGTAATCATTTCTGTTAGTCAGATGGGCGGTCCAAGGCTAGAGCAGAAAGACTGGGACCAACCACATAACAGGAGTGAACAGAATTGTGTTGAAACTAACAGCCATGATTGCTCAGGAACATTATGGCCTATAGAAGAAGGGCCAGTTAGTGAAGTGGGCCCTATTGAAGGGTACAAAGAGGTGGAGGTGGTGAAATCTCCTCTTTAACTGCCAATATATACCCCAGGGGATTTTCAGGGAGATTTGTTGTAGACATTTCTGAGACTGAAAATCATGGCATTAACATGTTAAGAAACCCAAAATGCATTAGTCCCATTTACGTGTAATAGTTGCCTCATTCTGATGAATGCAAGAAATCTGTTTCTGCAGCAAATGACCTGTATGTGAATATACTTTAAGACAACTACTTTTATGGTTTTTCTGTGATTTTGGAAAAATTGCCGCAAAAAACATAACACTTTGCGTATATTTACATGCAACAGTTCCATTCTTCTGAATGAGGTTGTTTGAGTGGCAAGCACATGGAGTTCTGCAAGTCCCATTCAGGGCTTTGTATATAAGAGGAGAAGAGAATCATATGAAGTTATGTAGTCAGCATATGACTGCAGGACATACAATGTTACTGGAGATTTTTTTAAGCTGAAGGTAAAGTAGCATACTCTGCTTGTGGATATAAGGTTTAAGTCACAGGGGAGCTTGTAAAACTGGGCGACTATCTAATAGGTAAAGGGTCCTCGGGCCTCTCCCAATGGCAGATGTGGGGGTAAGGGATGAGCATGCTGGATTTCAGCATGCCTGATCTTTTATTCTCAGGGAGAATAGTGAAAATAATTAAAAAAGTAAGAAAAAAACCTAACAATTAAAGTAGTAACAAGAACTGGCAGGACTCAATCCTGGGCTCAGCAAATCTAGAAGATGGTATTATTGCAGTGGCTGCTAGCTGTGGAAGATCATCATGTCCTAATCCCTCCTTTGTGGAGCGGTATCTCTGAAACACAGTAGAAAAAAAAAGAAATAAAAAATATATATATATATATATATATATATATATATATATATATTATTATATCTCTACAGTGCTGCTGACCATTGTTATAGTCAGATAAATTGCCTTTTGCTTTGTTTTTAGATGTACTCACTATTGAAATGCATGTGCAATGAGCATGCATGTGCATGGGGGGTTGGGAGGATTATCCGTTTGGCTGACAGCTATTCATAGCGTATGGCTAATTTGTGACTCCAGGTAATAAGATGCAAGTGTGCGTAAGTATAAATAGAGAAGGAGTTCAAGAATTTGAGGTACACCAACAGAAAAACAAGTCGAAAGAGAGGATGTAGTGTTAGAGGATATTTTAAAGGGGTTGTCCATTTTCAGCAAATAAATGTTATTCTTTGTATAATGAAAGTATACATTTTCCCAATATACTTTGTGTATCAATTCCTCACGGATTTCTAGATCTCTGCTTGCTGTCATTGATTCTTTACTTCCAGTGGATAAATTCATTCCGTGGTCACAGGGCCATTTTAATGCATTGGGGGGCCCTGTGCAAACTTTTTGAAAGTGCCTCCCACCCATAGTTTTATTTCCCCTACCCTCCTCAACCACCATTGTCACATTTAAAAAAAAAAAAACCTCACCAAAGCCCATTCCCACGGACCTGCAGGCTTCAACTGTAATGTCTGCGGCTCGGCGCTCATTGCCCTTTCTTGCCGCAGACATTATCAGCCAAAGGTTGATAGCTCCGTGATCCACTATTGTATTCAACCTCTATCTGTGTCCTAAGGACACAGAGTTAAAATCACTGCCTGCCACCCAAAATGTGGGACGGTCCTGCTCAATCCAGAGCAGCTGAGGGGGCCCCTGCATGGTCATATGATGGGCACACAGGAGCATGGCTCGTAACAGTTACAGCACAGTAATCAGACATCTGCCTGGTTATGAGCTGTGCACCTGTGTCCATCACATGACCACGGACTGAATTTTATCCACTGGATGTAAAGAATCAATGACTGCAAGCAGAGATCTAGAAAACCATGAGGAATTGATACAAAAAGTGTTTTGGAAATTGTATAGTTTTTTTATTATACAAAGAATAAAATGTATTTGCTGAAATTGGACAACCCCTCTAAGCATTGTATCCAATAGCCATAAAAATTGTTTCTCATCTATATGCATGTTATTTCAGAAAATGACTTTGATTCCATTTGGGGGTTTTTGTTGATTAGGGATGACCGCTATCACTAGGCCAAACTGTGAGTGATCTTTTGGAAACTATGAACGTACCTTACACATGTACATTTGTGATTAAACATGGATGCTAAAAGGCTAAACAATTATGTAATATTTCTTCCAGCTTGGTTGGTCCATTGGCCCTGCACATCTCATCAAACATTTGCAAACTGTCCAGCAGAACTCTTTATATACCTGTCCTACTCCATTACAGGTTAGTATTACAATGGTGAGACAAATCTACACTAGTAAATTCAATTACAGGTCAGTAACATATGTCAGTATTGAGCGAGTAAAGTCAGACTACATTCACATTTGGTACAGATCTGTCAAAACTGGACAAAAAGGTGCTGCAAGCATAACTTTTTTGTCTGGAGATACAAGTTGAAAAAAATTAAAACCTACACCCATCGGACCTCATTATAGACAATGAGGTGCCTCAGGCTCTGTTCATGTCCGCTTACTTCGGGGTCTGATCCTGTAATATGGATACAATCTACTGTATTATAATGTAATATGGTAATTACACTTCATTGTGTGGTGTATGGACCTGACGTAGACACAGTCTTACTGCTTTTAATCCATATGCATATGAGCTGTTTGGTTACCTGGGACATGGTTGCATCCACTAGAGCACTCATTTTTGTCTGTACCAAATTACCTGCTATTATGAGAAGAGCCACCATAGCCACAGTACAGGTATGTGGGTCAAAATCATCTGAACTAGGAAACTGTTTTCGGATGAAATACGGATTTCCACTGAGTAACTTGTTCACACCATCCCTCTTCTTCTCCACATTGTTGTAAACAATAAGAGTTTATGTAAATCTGAGTTTTATTGTATATCAAGTAGATTCAAAATAAAGAAGTGAAAAAGTAATATATTTAGTAGAAGGGATGTGTGAAAAGCTTGTGCTGTAAATGCGTCATTTGGTGGTAGTGGTATAATGACATTGACAAAGGCTGATCAAAGGATATATAGTCTGGGGATATACACACAAAGGTATTCCTTTGCTTGCCTCATATTGTGCATTCATGGTTACTTCCCCTCAGCAAAGGGGACTTTTGACAGAAAGAAATAGTGTCCCCTACCATGTCCTCCAACCACTCTCTTTGTGTTGTGTGCAGGAAGCCTTAGCCCATGCACTTTTCAAGGACCTGGAGAGGATGGATGAGCCAGAATGCTACTTCAATGAACTACCTCGGGAACTTGAAGTGAAGCGAGACCGAATGGCTTGCTTACTCCAGGAAGCCGGGTTGAAGCCAGTCATTCCAGAAGGAGGATATTTCATGGTTGCTGATGTCTCTGTACTAGGTATTAAATGTTTTGCAGTATATGAGCAATAGTCATTGTAATTCAAGTGTAACAGTGAGAAAGCAGCATGTAAAAGTAAACCCTCAGAGCACTGCCATTGTGAAATGGAGATGTCAGCACTACATAAAAACACTGGATTCTGTAATAAAACATAACTCCTATTGTACTACATTCACAGAAAAGAAAATCTAATGGGAGACACTGATTGTCATTTAAATTTAAAACTTCACTTTTATTATAATCCAATAAAATTTATATATTAATTCAGGGCACAATATAAAATCATTCAAAACCGCCAAACACAGCAGTCTGCTGTAAACCGCCTAAAAGTGGCAGTATATCCTAAACCTAATATTGTTCTTAACAAGAAAAACTTGCAATAGTATATGGATAGACAGCATATCAGTGGATTAGCTATAATATCAACCTATATCTCACCACTAACTGAACTCCCTCATCCAAATATGCATGTCAGAACATAACCTGAAATGGCTTCATGAAATAATTGAGCTAGTCACAAATTCCAGCAGGTGTATCCCCTTTTAACCCAGAGGCTACTGGCCTAATGCCACACCAACAGGGCTTGGAAGGGAAAACATCCTGTTCACTAAAACTCAGATAGAAGCCAATTCAGCAATGTTTTAAACATATAACTGATATTACTGCAACCTCAAAAATAGCCCTACGTACACGTTTCCTCACAAATGATTCATCAGGGCCTGAGTTCCAAATTCATCAGAGCAGTTAAAACTGCTGTTAAATATAGTAAAAGAACGGTAATGTTAGTCTGACCGCCAGCATGACCGCTCTAATGTCGGCGAGGATTACTGCAGCACTCTTCCGCCCTTAAATAGGGTTATACGCCACCCAAAAAACTGCTTGAGAGAATCACTTCAAGTCCCACCAACATGCTCTCCTTAACCCTTGAACAGCTGATAATTCAAAATAACTTCTATCAGTAACTCCCCTGATAGACAGGAGATACCTACTATTCTCCTCTCAAGGCTATACAAGCCAATCATGCAACCAATTCCTTGCACACCCACTCTGTAAGCCAATGGAGCTTCCTCAGCTTTCCATGCCCACTCAGGCATGTGCACTCAGCGACAGGCTCCATTGACAAGTTTAGAAATCCCCCAGATACATGGGAGACTCTCCCTAACTTTCAAAACAAAGCGTGCTGTATATTAACTTAGCGCTGAATACATAAAACAAATACCTAACGGCTTATCATAATCTTAGCCATTGGAATATAGATAAACTGAGTTTAATAATCTATAGGAGAATAAAAGAGCATGCTAGTAGGGACTATACAGTCATTACTTTTGGTGAGCATAGTACTTGATAATATAAAGAGACGGGGGTAAACAAATACCACCCTATGAGATAGATTCATAGCTGCTAAATGCTAAACTTATGGCTAAAAACTATAGAATATGATATCAAAAAGTCTCCAAAATGAAATTTAACTAATTGTTATTACACAGTTATTAATTTGTACTAATGTAGATAACAGCAAAAAAAAAAAAAAAAAAAAAACACACACACACACACACACACACACACACACACACACACACACACACACACACACTGGTATCAATCCAAACAGACCAAAAAAGGAGGATAAATGTTAGACTGCATCATGGATGGGAAAGGATAAATAGAAGAAACAGAGGCAAATGGAAGACTAGAATAAATTTAAAAAAAAATTAAAAAAAAATTTCACCTATAACAGGTGAAGTCCAATTGTTCATTTAATCCCTGTGAAGTCTCCAAATGATAAATCCACTGTACTTCCTTACGTAAGATGAAATTGTCCCATTCCCCACCCCTCAACGGTGGTCTAACCCATTCAATTGCTTGAAACTTGAGTCCTGAGACATCTCCGGCATGATGTTGAACAAAGTGTCGCGCTATCGGCGTATCAAGTTTGTTTAGAATATCGCACACATGGTCTCTAATCCTCCTCCTCAACTGCCTCCTCGTCTTACCCACATAGTTGAGAGGACAAGGACAGCTGAGGAGGTAAATAACTCCCGTAGTGGCACAATTAACAAAATCTCTGCAACTATAAGTGACCCCTATGGCAACACTCACAAATGTGTTTTTTTGATCAATATGGCTACATGCTGTACATCTCCCGCATTTAAAAGTCCCAACTGGTTTGTTAGCTGTCAGCCAAGTTGACCCCGTTGGCTCAAGCGGAAGATAACTGTGAACTAAGCGATCTCTGAGATTTTTACCTCTTCTATAAGTTACCAGAGGCCTATCGCCTATCTCATCCACCAATTCCAGATCAGCCTGTAGAATTTTCCAATATCTCTGCAAAACCGTTAGAACCTCCCGATTTTGAGTGTCAAAAGTCCCTATCACCCTCAGTTGCTGTTTTTCGTATTGTTTAACTTTGGGTACCAAAAGTGTGCTCCTTTTTACATTTGAGGCCCTACTAAACGCCTTATCAACAATCCCTTTAAGGAAACCTCTCACTTGAAGGCGCCTCGATAGATCTCTAGATTGGCTGATGAATTCTCTGTAAGAAGAGCAGTTTCTTCGTCCTCTAAGAAACTGGCCTACCGGTATACCCCGTTTTAACTGCGGCGGATGGCAACTTCCCCAACTTGGTACTGTAGACAAAAGCATGCATGCTCAACAGGAGCTCTTGAGTCATGGACAAATAACCATCTTACTTTAACTTGTATCTATTTTATAAAGATGTGCCGGCTCGTACAAAATTTTCCTTATTTTATTGCATTTTATTGTTCCCCAATAAGGGTAGAATAGGACAGAGATAACTATTAAAGACAACTATTGCATTATTATCTGCTGCCACCTAGTGGACATTAGTAGACTTCTGTATAATACATTTGGTGCCTCTAACAACATAGACACTCAACTTCATGTCTAATGTAGATTCAGCAGCTTTTCAGAGGTCTCCATAGTGAACTGGTACTTATATGAATATACTCACTGTATGTATTTATGATCTGTTGAAGGTGTGGACCTTTCTGATATGAAGAGTGATGAAGCTTATGACTACAATTTTATAAAGTGGATGATAAAAACAAAGGTGGGCAGCATAGTGTGAACAGTCTCTGGTATATGTACATGTGTGGTACAGTTTTTTTTATTATTATTATTTTAAACATTAACCCCTATATTACTGGATGCCTTTCCACTAGCATCAGGTTGTAGAAGATCTGTTAAACGTTTCTGCTAAATGGATAAGGCTGGGTTCACACCAGCGTTGGCTCTCCATACAGGGATTCCGTTCCCCTCTCTGCTTGAAAAATACGGAGAGAATAGCGCTGCAAGCAGCACTTTTCTCTCCACATTTTTCATCCTTTTCGAACAGAAACCGAGCAAAAACCACTTAAAAAGCGGTTACCCACGGACCCCATAGACTATAATGTGGTCCGCGGGTAACCGCTTTTTTTAGTGGGTTAGGTTTCCGTTTGAATAGAAACCAGAACGCAGATGTGAACCTAGCCTAAGGTATAGGTTCAGTTATAAAGGATTACAGATACCTGCTGTACTATATGTAAGCCATATGTACCAATACAGGTTTATGTATTGAACAAAATGTATCAAAATTCCAAACAAAATGATAGCTGTAGAATTTGCATGCACCTTCTATCTTACAAATACCTGGTGGCTGGGATTGATAGGAGCAGCTTCTTCGTTGTCCTCTACCTGCAACAAGCGATTTAAATTGGGTTTATAGCTATAACTTTTTTTTTTTTTTTTTTTTTTTTTTTTTTTAAAATATCATGAATTATAACCGCCTCTTCTCGGCCATTTTTTAGGCAGATAGTTATAGGAAGTGTAGTAGCTCTATCCCAAATCAGTCAATGCAGATTAAAAGGGTTCTGAATAAACACATTGAAATGAATAGGTACATATGGCGTACATGAAAAATGTGGACGCCGCACGTATGTAATAAGGCCTGGCAGGATTTTTGTGGCAGTAAATGATTGTGAAACAGCTGAGAAGTAAGGTTGTTGCTGCTTGCCAGGCCAACACTGTTTTTAATGAACACAAAAGGAGCAGGCAATACTTAATAAAAGGTGTTATTAACCATGTGGTTCTGCAGGTTATCATGCAGCCAGTAACAAGGAGCAGGCAATAATCAATCCATGTTTCACTGTGTGAATACACTGGCAGCCCAACCCGGCATACAGCAGGAGTCATGCTGTGTGGCATCGCCCTCAGTGCCTTTAAAATGCAGATAGTAGTATAGTGTTGTACCGTGTTAGCCATTGAAAGAAAGTAGTGAAAGAGTAAAATGCAGAAGTCACCTATTCCAGCTACCTTTTGTGCTTTTGTCACTAAGGGACTCAAAGCACAGTTAGCATTGTGGAGTAGGGGAGTTAGTGGCTGCCGTACAGGCGAACATCCACAACACCCGCAAGGGTTAGTTGTTTTTCGGGAAGACAATTTTCCTATTGGTTTATTTTTGGCATGTGGGAGGAAACCCACAAACATAGGGAGAATTTACAAACAACTTGGTCGTATTTGAATCCCAGGGCCACAACTAAAGTTATTTGTACGCATGTTGACAGGCTTTTTTTTTTTTTTTAATTCCCAGACAACCCCTTTAAGTCAGAAATTTTAGTTTGGTGTGACATTTCCTTCTCACTTTCTATTTCCATGAATATCTTCAATTGTCTCTGAAAACGATGAAACATTTACTCTATATGTATGCTATCTGTTGTAGAAACTAGCGGCTATCCCATTAACAGCATTTTGTGGACCGGAAACTAAGAAGCAGTTTGAAAAATATATACGATTTTGTTTTATCAAGGTAAGACATAAGTACATGGGCTCGGGTTACTCTGCAACTTGTGGCAGTGCCATATTAAGATGGCAGATGTTGCACCTAACGAATGTGGTTGCTCATAAATCCAGCAGGATTGGGTTTTTGCCAATGATCAGGTCAAGGCAACTTGTGGGTAGCAACAAGACCACATTCACTGTGTAATGGGGTAGTGTGACATGATGATCTTATGATGTGTGACTACAACTAGCGTTAAGGGCCGTTCTCAAGAATTTGAGGCTGATTTGGGGGCGGATTTCGCCCCCAAATCAGTGTCAGATTCTGCATCCCATTGTTTTCAATGGGAGGAGGAGATTGCAGCAGGACGCTGAAAAAATAAGCGTCCTGCTCAATCTTGCTGTGGATGCGCCGCGGCTTGAGACTCCCTGCCGATTAGGCCCATTGCCCTGAATTAGCATCTTGTCACGGGTAGCCGGTGGACAGAAAACCTCTTCATTTTCCGCTGTGTGAATGGCCCCTAACTATGAGCAAGATTGGAATATTGTTTGCCCATCTGAGATGATCTCCCCTTAATATATGTGCAGACTGCAGTTTTTATAGCAAATTATGAAGCATGTCCCATTCTTAGTGGCATCTGTAGCACAGACAAGTATAGGGAATCATACAAGTCTTTTTGTGGATCCATGATTTTGGGATTGATGCAATGTGGACATGTTTTTTGCAGATGGTGGATCAGTATTTTCGGACAGGAAAAACCACTGTGATCATATGCATGTAGCCTCAGAGCTGGCCGATTATCACCCAAATCAATATAACGATTAATTGAACATTTTTCCTTAAGATTAACGAACGATTATTTTAGGACACCCCCCCCTCTTACATGCCACGACCTATTTATACGCCACGCCACTAGATTTTGGCTTCATTTATTTGCATATCAGCAATTCTAATTGGAAAGGTATAATGAGTGACATTTAGCCAATGACCATGTGAGATAGGATGGCATGGACGCAAAATAATTGAAATAATCCATATCAGCAGATTCACAACTATTAATTCAGCTGACTTTCCATTTTGGTTATTTTTCAATTAATTGCCCGGCCCTACTCCTGATACAAGTTTTGCAGGGATTTAGTGGAGAGAGAGTGATGTCCTGCTACCTTAATATCATCGCTCCCTGTACTCAGACTCTAGCTAGAAATAACCACACCACTTCACGTCTACATTATGGACTCTGAAAAAGTGCACAAATTAATATTCTGTATTGTTCTCAGGCAGTGACTTCATATCTGTTGGTCACATGAACAGGACTGAGCTGTAGCATGGTCGTGTGACCGATGGATGTGATGTCACTGTCTGAGCAGAGGAAGTGGAGCACTTTCTAAAAGAAAGCAGATGTATTTTGTAATTCTGGATAACCCCTGTATGTAATAAAAAAAAAAAAAAAAAAGTGTAAACCCAGCATATGAAGTTATGCTAATAGGCACACAGATGTGGCAGACTTAGGCTACATTCACCAGTTTTTCGTCCAACGCTTTCAGTTTAAAAACAACAGACCCTGTTATAGTCAGCGCAATCCATTGGGCTCCATACATTTCCACTATTTTAGTAGTCTGCTGTTCTGGTCCTCTGACAGACCCAAACAATGGACAACTGACGCTAGTGTGAAGCTGTTGTAACCCAGTTAATAATCAGGATGTCCATTGTATGTCGTAGCAAATGACTGCCATGACGTGCCATCACTTGCTGATCAATGGGCAATATGTATATCTTGTTTTACAGTACAGTAAATAATGACGGATGCAAACAGATTGTGCTTCATCTGCATCCCTAATTATATTAGTTTTCATCCATTGTTTGGATCCTAGGACAGATCAGACCAATAGACTGAACTTTAAGCTGACGTGAACTTAGCCTAAGATGTTCTAATTTTTAATGACGGTATAGTAGAAAATGTGAAAAAAGCTATCATTTGGAAACAATTTGTTTTTGGTAAACAACCTTTCACAGTCACATTTTATATCATCATTTATTTTTGGTTCCTTACAGAAAGACGAAACATTAGACGCAGCCGAGAAGATCTTGAAAAACTGGAATAATTGAAGAATGTATAAATGTAATATCTAGCTTTATTAACTGTAAAGTAATGTTTTGATGATTTATAGCATCATGTAAGGCCTTGTTCGCATTACCAGTTTAAACAAACCATTCCTGTATATTCCAATTACTAGAATATTGTCCAACCCGATACATTTTTTACAAATTGCTTACAAGGGTATAAAGCTGCTCCACTACCAACATTTCACTGGTCCCCTCTGCTGGTCTCTGTTTACTGGGACTCAGTGATGAAATGGAATTTCTACACTTGACTTTACTTCAGTCATTTTTTAGAACTAGTGATTATGCTTTGACACCACTGAGGTCACCAATGACTGGATCTAGTGGTCCCATGTGTCAGCACGTTATTACTGGAGCCCAATAAACTGTAACCGATGGGGGACCAGAGAAGCATCAGCAAGCAAGCAACAGGGCATTAGTTGTATAGTATGATACAATGGTATCCTTTTGGTCTTTTAGGTTAAGGCCCCACGTAGCGAGCCGCAGCAAAAAAACGCTGCGAGAAAAAGAATTTTTCACAGAAAGTCTGCAAAGTTTTCCTCTGCAGACTTTCTGCCCCTTTTATACCTATACAGAAAACGCCAGCGCTTCCATAGGTATAATTGACATGCTGCGATACTTTTTGAAAATGCAGCTTTTCCGCTTTGGATTTTTTTTTTCTGCAACGTGTGAATGGGATTAGGCAGAATCCCATCCACTTGTACTGTAAAACGAAGTGTTTCCACCGCGGCCAAAACCTTGGGGCCCCGGTCTTAAGGTGTTTGTAAAAATTTTCAGAGTTGGGAGACTCCTTTAGGCTAAGGCCCCACGTAGAGGGCCGCAGCTAAAAAGCACTGTTGGAAAAACCGTGGCGGCAACGTATCACTGTTTTTCCCGCTGTGGTTTTCACAGAAAGCTCTGCAAACTTTCTGCTTTCATTATATTTATAGGGAAACCACCAGCGTTACCATAGGTATAATTGACATGATGCGATTTTCAAAACCACAGCATTTCCGCTGCGCATATTTTTCTGCAATGTGTGGATGGGATTCGCTAGAATCACACCACAGGGGGCCCCGGCCTTAATCTCTATGGGTATGTCTTCATGGGACTAACACACACCATAGTTTTTCCAAAGCAGAAAATCCGAGCCTGTAAAATCCACACCAAATAGTGTAGTTTTGAGGTAGAATTCAGATATTACTGTCTCCATTGTGAAAGGTCAAATACGCAGTGAAAACCCTCACTGCTGCAGATTTAAAATCTGCGCCACAGATCAGTTTATGGTGCAAATTTTTTTTTCTGCAGGGTGTGGAGATTTGTAAAATCTGATCTATTTTACTGGTACTTTAATACGCTGCAGAACTTCTGCATGCAATCCCATGGCTGCAAATCTGCACACTATCAGCTATGTATGGACATACCCTATAGGGGGGAAGAATGCATAAAAATTGGCAAAGAAAGTTACTAATTTCTCTTCCATTAAAGTGAACTTTTCATCAAGTCCAGCTCTTTGTAACATTTAATAGGTGCCACTTCACTGCTTCCTGAGCGGTTGGAATTTTTTTTTTTCTAGCCCCCACCATTCTCGAGCAATAAGTGCAGTTAGTTTTGGTCCCTGATATGCTACTTAGACTAGGTACTGTCTGGTGGGCAGTGTCAGGCAGGAGCAGACAAGGGGTGTGAGTCTGAGCTCTGACACTGGCTGCCTCTGATTGGAGCTCTGAATCACGCCCCCCCCCCTCGCCTGACAGTGCAGAGCCTAAACAGCACATCAGACATCAAAACTAACAGCATTATTTCATGGTGGGGGCTAGAGAAAAAACTCCTACTACACTGTGGAGCAGCATCTATTAACAGACACTAAGAACTAGAGGTGGAGAAAGGTTATTTTTAAAGTAGTGCATGCTTCTTCTAGCTGTAGTGTGAATGAGGCCTTGTGCAGACTTTTAGCCAATGATTTATTTTGATATAATAAAAAGAAAATAAAAAACACTACAAAGAAAAGCAGAAGACTGTGTTTTGTACGTACCAGCTTCCTTTATGATCTATTAAGTCTGTGTCTGCATTTTTCTCCCTCTGTCAGTTCACAATGGCAACTAGTCATTGAGGACCCCTATCCCTGTAATATCCCATGCACTGTGCAGAGAAGTTCCCGACTGAGTCTTTGCCTACAGCTGCCAAGCTCACAATGTTGTATTGTCTAATGTTGTATTTTACCAAAGCAAAAGGATAAAAATCAGTCCATGTGTCAAATATCATGAGTTACAATATTCATGTGAATGGGGCATATAGAGTTAACTATATATAATTCCTGACATATACTTATCCATATATAGTGACAGAGTATCTAAGCTTTTAAAGCACACCTACATTATCGGTACAAGTTTTTGCAGATTCACATGCGGGGTGGCTATGGTTGTTGTCACACTTACATTGTGTGAAGTAGGCACAGAGAATATTGCACAGAGGGCTGGATGGAGTCTCTGACACCTAAACTCTATGCCACTACGATGAAAACCTTACCTGACTATGGACAGCTGATACATATATCGGTCATCTGTTTTTGCTGTATTTACCTTTCATGAAGACTTCAATAGGAGTCCTCCTGCCATATATAGTCCATGGTCATGTGATGGACACACAAGTGCACAGCTTGTTACAAGACAGATGTCTGATTACTGAGCTGTGGGTGTGACGAGCTGTGCACTTGTGTGTCCATGGAGTAATTTTTATCCATTGGGAGTAAGCAGAATGAAGGGCAGCAAGCAGAGATCTAGAAAACCACCGTGAGGAATTGATACAGAAAGTATATTGGAAAACTGTTGAATTTTTCAGGAAACAAACAATAAAATTTCTTTGCTGGAACTGGACAACCTCTTTAAGGTTGAGGCCCCACGTTGCAGAAACGCAACTTTTTTTGTTGCTGAGGTTTTTTGAGCCAAAGCCAAGAATGGCTACAAAAGGAATGGGAAATATATAGGAAGTTCTTATACTTCTACCTTTTGGTCAATCCACTCCTGGCTTTGGCTTAAAAAAAACGCAGCAAAATCTGCAACAAAAAAAGCTGCGTTTCCGCATCGTGGGGCCTCAGGCATGAATCTGTGTGTTATTGCCACAAAGAGGTAAGCGGTAACACCCTCATGGCCCCACAGAGCTCATTTGTATGATGACAAAAAAAAAAAATGACAAATGCACACCAGTACATGGGCAGCGTAAAAAAGCCGTCGGGTTAGACTGTACTAAAAAGGGGAAATTGTGCCTTTTTAAACCAAAAGGCGACAAAGTGCAAATAGCTTATTAAGGCACATCTAAACTAACACATGTGCACAACATTTTACAAGAAGGTGCATCTAGACACCACAGGAAAACTAACCCCCACTATCTACACCCTTAGGCCGGTTGCAGTCGGACCATGCTGCAACTGGCCTGCTGTGAATTAAAAGCACGGGCGGCACATGGGGACATATTAAATGAATAGGAGCCACGGAATCATGGGCTGCATAGGACAGAAATAGGACCTGTCCTATCTGATGCGGCCCGGACTGTCGGACCACACATGGGACCATGAAAATCACGGTTGTGTGTAGGAACCCATAGAAAAGAATGGATCAGTGTGCTCTCCATGAAATACACGGATAGCACACTGACCCACACCAGGGTCGTCTGCAAGGTGCCTTACCTGCATTCACATGACTGAGATACATCTGTGAAACTCTGTCCAGGTGTTGGCCGAATTTACCAGTCTGAAAAGTATGCTGGGAAAGGGACTCCTAGCACTATAGTTCTCTATGATGCCTCCCAGCAACATACTGTCTATACTACTAGGACAGAGACATCTCTCCTTGAGGAGAGCACCAGTTAAGGTGTGTAGAGTTTTGAGTTGCCTTTCGCCCTCTACTAAGCATCTACATATCACAAGGCATTATGGGAAAGGACACCTTAACTGGCGCTTTCCTCAAGGAGAGATGTCCCTGTCCATAACCCACTCATTGCCTCCCACAAAGCCAGCCAGTACACTTTGCTCTGCACTGATGAGGGACAAAAATCCCGAAACGGCGCTGTATGCAGATAAGTGAAACTGGCTTGGCTAAAATCCCTTTTGCTGTCTCAAGACTCGGTGAGTCAAAAGCAAACTGAGGATCTGTTACATCCAACAGAAGGCGCATGAGCTCCCAGCTCCTTTCCCATAATGCCTTGTGATATACTACTAGGAGTCCCTCTCCCGGCATACTGTTCAGACTTTCAAGGCTAAAACTCGGTTGTGTGAACGCGGGCTAAGGGTAGGTTACGTTATACTACGGCGGATGTTGGGTCTTTAAAGATAGCAGCCCCTCTGCTGCAGAGCGCCCATCATGCTGCAGAGCGCCATAGCTGTAGTCTATGACCAGCCTCAATAGTAATGTAGTAGCAATACAGTTGTATTGCAGTGTATGGGACTTGCAATCAGAAGATTGCATGTTCAAGCACCCTATTGGGTTAATAAAATTAGTAAAAAAAAAAAAAATTTTTTTAAATGTAAAAAAAACCTAAAATTTCAAATCACCCCCTCCTTTCCCTAGATTTGAAATAAAAGTAAATAAACGTAAACAAATTATACATTCCCACATCCAAAAACAACTGGTATACAAATATATAAAAATATTTTTTCCCGTACAGCGATACGTCCGTATCAGGAAAAAAAAAAATCTAAAGAGCCAAATCGGCGGGTAATCAAAAAAGAAAATCAAAAGTGTGTGCGGCTGGAAGGGGTTAAAGTCCATTGCTCTTTTTCATCATAGTATGAAAGCAATGGACATTAACGGCAATAGAGTGACTGATGCAGGCAGAGCCCCCTCTGTCTTGTTTCCGTCTGCATTTACTGCTATGTAAAAACACAACAAAAAAAACACGACACAAGCTTTCTTCTGCCATGGTTGCAACTTTTCTGATGAAAAAAAGTTGTGCTTGTATTACTTTTTGTTATGTTACAAAAGTAAACAATTATGGATAAAAGCTTCTGTCATGGTTTTTTTTGTTTTTTTTCTGCATCATTTGAGCAACAAATGTTCATAACGGTTGTGTGAATATCCCCTAAGTCTGTTGTGCATGTGTCTTCAAACTTTGAAAGCAGCAGAATATCTTGGTGCTATATAAATAAAAATGTATTAAAGTGGTTGTCCTGGCAAAAATGGACAACCTTTTTAACTTTTAAATCAACCGGGGGTATTAAAAAAAAAAAAAAGCATACTCACCTATCCCCTATGCTCTGGTGCGGCTTCTCCTGGGTCTCTCCTGGAGTTCCGCTGATTGGCCTCAGCAGTCACATGACTGCTGAGGCCAATCAGCGGCCTAAGGAAGAGGACACGTGATATCACAGGTAGTGACATCGCATGCCATTCGCTGTTTGGCCTCAGCGGTCACGTGAAGAAGCAGCGATATACTGCCCCTGCCCCCTGCAAACTACCAGCACAATGCTGGGTTCTCAGTCTGGACACACTAGAGTCAAAGTGCACTGAAGCCGCATGACCTGTAGATCAGCACAGTTTTTACATTGTAGCTACAGTGGTGGTTAACTTCGCCTTTTTTAGCTAAACTTTTCTCAGTTGTGCCCTTTTTTTTTGCTTCTTTTTCGGTAGTGGATATTTAACAGGCGCAGTTCCTTGATGAATGTTGAAAACAAGTCAGTTATTTTAGGCTAGGGCCATATGGCAACTTTGGCCGTGACTCCAGTCCACTCTTTATGCAAAAATTTCAAACTCTGCAATTTGGACTTAATATTCATGCCAGTTTCTTGTCACACTATGTATGAACTGTGAGGGTCACAAATCACCTCCTGATAGCAAACAGATAACAGACCCTCTGTCACACACCACAACTTTCCAGATTGTTTTTTGACCTGTTGTAAATAACTTCTCTACTTAGATTGCATTTTGTTTTGGTTTTTTTAAGGACTCTAAAATCCTTTGAAGATCATGTGTATAGGGTATATAAAAAATCTGTGAATTTTCAGTTCTTGTATAACACCATGTCTGAAGAAGAGAGCTAGACTCTTGAAAGTTTACTTATCAAATATACTCAGTTAGCCTCTAAAAGGTATCACCTGATTTCTTCACTCTTCCATTATTTTGGCAATGTGCACTTAGTGCCTATTTTTCTAAAAATTTTGTGCAAAATACACCACATAGAATAGTGCTTTTTTACACTGCCCATGTACTGAAATGCATTTGCACCTTTTTAAAAAAGGTACAAGTCATAAATACGGCGAGAACAGAAGCTCCGCTTTGGCCATGCCCCCTTTCTTCTTCAAAAAGCAAAAGTGGCGAGGCAAGAAAAACATTTTGGGGAAAAAGACGCAAATGCTTTATAAGTGAAGCACAAACAAGACCCCAAAAAGGCACAATTTATGCCAAATAAAAGCGCAAGTTACTCGATATATGTGCCCCATTGACTTTCATAGGTGTGAGCATGTGCAGCTGAACAGTGGTTTACTGTTGGCCATGAACAATCCAAACACTTTTATGTAAAATTCACGTGAAATATGCTGATCTAGATTTTGGCGTGGTTTCAGTCACCACACCGACAAATCTTAGCCATGGTGCATCCAGAACATGTACGCCCTTCGCCCACAATACAGACATTCCATGTGGATCGGAGGACCGATAAAAGTGGCTGGTGTTTTGCACATGAACCAGCAGTACAACACATTGCGGGTTACATACGTTTTATTAAACTACAACTTCCATCATTCTGTGAGTTATAACTTTACGTGATATCTAGATCACCGCAGATTCCACCACGCACTGCTAAAGCGCCATGTAGCCTGAACTATGCAGAAATGAAACCACGTGGAAAGTGTAAGCAACCATTTACTAGACGTACGCACCGCGCGTGCGCTGTTATGAGACACGGAAGTGCGCACGTGCACTGAGGAGCTTCGCATAAATCACTCTAGAAGACTAGAGACATGCGCGTTGGCGTTCTAGAGTTACATTTGCATCTCATGCGCATGCGCGAGAGGTAACAATGAGCCACCGTTCGGGCTGACGAGTCTCCTCTACCACGTGATCGAGCTTTATAAAAGGAGGAGCGCTGAGACGGCTGGTTTACTTGTCGAGTAGCTCGGTTGTTCGGACGCCGTAACAATGGCGTCAACGAGTCGGTGAGTGAGCAGTCAGGTTTTACTGTTGCCTGACCCAACTGCGTAGTTAAAAAGGCTGCTGAAGACTGTGAGGGCTCAGTTTACGGCTACTCGTTGGCCGGGCCGGGCAGCTGTCGAGCTCCTTTTTAGGGTTGTTGACGGTGATATGGCTGTATCCTAAGTGTGGAGCTCTCAGCCCAAAATCTGGAGTTCTCCTTCTAATTCGAGGAGCAGGAGACAGCCTGTGCCCAGTACATGAAGAGGGGCCAGGAGTGAATTGAGCATTTGGGCAGAGGATAGCTTGTGGTCGGTACATCAGAAGGAAGGGATAGCCGTGAGTTGAGCATATGGACAGGGGACAGCCTGAGTCCCAGTACATGAGGAGAAGGCAGTAGTGAGCAAAGCACCCGAGGAGAGGGCAATAGTGAGCAAAGCACCTGAGGAGGGGGCAGCCTTGTGCCCAGTACATGAGGAGAGGGCAATAGTGAGCAAAGCACCTGAGGAGGGGGCAATAGTGAGCAAAGCACCTGAGGAGGGGGCAATAGTGAGCAAAGCACCTGAGGAGGGGGCAATAGTGAGCAAAGCACCTGAGGAGGGGGCAATAGTGAGCAAAGCACCTGAGGAGGGGGCAATAGTGAGCAAAGCACCTGAGGAGGGGGCAATAGTGAGCAAAGCACCTGAGGAGGGGGCAATAGTGAGCAAAGCACCTGAGGAGGGGGCAATAGTGAGCAAAGCACCTGAGGAGGGGGCAATAGTGAGCAAAGCACCTGAGGAGGGGGCAGCCTTGTGCCCAGTGCCTGAGGAGAGGGCAGTAGTGAGCAAAGCACCTGAGGAGGGGGCAGCCTCGTGCCCAGTACATGAGGAGAGGGCAATAGTGAGCAAAGCACCTGAGGAGAGGGCAATAGTGAGCAAAGCACCTGAGGAGAGGGCAATAGTGAGCAAAGCACCTGAGGAGAGGGCAATAGTGAGCAAAGCACCTGAGGAGAGGGCAATAGTGAGCAAAGCACCTGAGGAGAGGGCAATAGTGAGCAAAGCACCTGAGGAGGGGGCAATAGTGAGCAAAGCACCTGAGGAGGGGGCAATAGTGAGCAAAGCACCTGAGGAGGGGGCAATAGTGAGCAAAGCACCTGAGGAGGGGGCAATAGTGAGCAAAGCACCTGAGGAGGGGGCAATAGTGAGCAAAGCACCTGAGGAGGGGGCAATAGTGAGCAAAGCACCTGAGGAGGGGGCAATAGTGAGCAAAGCACCTGAGGAGGGGGCAGCCTTGTGCCCGGTACGTGAGGAGGGGGCAGCCTTGTGCCCGGTACGTGAGGAGGGGGCAGCCTTGTGCCCAGTGCCTGAGGGGGCAGCCTGTTCCCTTCTAGTTGTCTGTGACTAATAGTTATTACAGGAGTCAATGCCAGCTAGTAGCTGACAAATACCTGGTTCTTAGTTAAATTATCCCTAAATTTCCCCTAGCCCTTCCTGTCACCTTGTTATATCACATCCTCTTATCTATCTCTGAGAAAGCTGGGTGGCAGCCAATGTGGCTGCCCTTACAGCTCTTAAAGGGGCAGTCACCAATTTCCCATATCTCCCAAACCCTGCCCAGTAACTATTATTTACTTATTACAGTATAACCATGGTCTGGCTGGCATTATAAGATGTGATGCTGCTGTGTTTCTGTGATAACCGTGGGGGCGTCAGACCGGTTGCTTCACTCTGTTTTGCTTCTGTTTGTGGTCTGTACACACTTCCTTTTGTATTATTGGGCTAACTTGCTGATCAGGAGTTTGGGAAAGCAGCGTCACATCCTCTCCTACAAGTCTGCCGGGTATTTCTGTAACCTTAGATCTTCAGCTGCAAATTTCTCTAAAGCTGTTTATTATATAATTTATTGGGGCAATTCCTACTTTTTCTGTCCAAAATAATTGACTTGTCATTTATCTAAAATGATAGCATCGTTGTATATCTTTGCAGAAATTTTCCTATATGTGTAAATTGGGTTGTATTAAGTCAGGTCACATGTATGAGATGCAGGTCATGGAATCCCCACCGAAAACCATGTAAAATCAGATACGTGTGATCACAACCTAAAGACTGTGTGAACAGGCCCCAACATATAGTGACATGTCACCTATGGGGATGCAAGTTAAAAATACTATTTTACTTGATATTGTTTTGTTTTTCTTTCTTTCAACTTTGCTCCGCAGGTGCAGTATAGTTTATTAGGAGTAGGCCAGATCTTGTAAAAATGCAGCTAAAAACAGGAAAACGCTGCCAAAAATGAACTGGTATATAAATCTAATGGTGTCTTGCTATTTTCTGCAGTGTTTCTGCAATGAAATGATGCTTTTGCTGTTTTTTCCTCAACATTTCTGCAGGTGGGATCAAAGGGGTTTTCCTACGAAAGAAGTCTATGGAATATCCACAGGATATGCCCTAAATGTCTGAAAGATGCAGGTCCCACTTATCTCAAAAATTACCCCCAGCCTCCATGCCCTGCTACTTTTCAGCCATGACTTTGCTGAGAACTTTCAGCTATGGTCAGGCTGTACAGAAATGGCATAGCTCTAAGCCATGTGGTTTCCATAGCTCCTGTAGAAGAGAATGGAAGTTACGGAAATAACATGGCTCATTGTTTCTATCATACGTATGACACACTCTGTGAATGTCATAAATGTCTTTCATGAGAGAACCTCTTTAGCTGCATTTCTGCAATGAGTGGCCCTAGCCTTAAAGGGCCGTATGGTTTTGTAGGGTTTGTACACTATATACAGGGTTATGGGGTCCCCAAGATCTGATCTTGGGATGGCTGACATGTATTTAGCAGTGTATTAAAGGATAAGTCATCAGTATGTGATCTCTGGGGCTTTAACACTTGGACCCAACACAGATCAGCTGGAGCAGTGGACAGGGGATTGTGTGCAGACTGCTCTTATTCAAGTAATAACATGGCTGCTGTTTCCCAGTACCACTGCTATACAGTGAACGGGGCTGCTGCACCACTCTATTACTTTAATCGGAGAGTCTGCACATGCTTACCATGCACTGCACCAAGTTCTAGGGTGCAGACATTGCAGGAACACCTAATCTGTGC
Source organism: Leptodactylus fallax (assembly GCA_947044405.1). NCBI lineage: Eukaryota > Metazoa > Chordata > Amphibia > Anura > Leptodactylidae > Leptodactylus > Leptodactylus fallax. The sequence continues at coordinate 353,943 of CAMRHE010000161.1, forward strand.
CTGGTCCAGGTGTCAGACCCCACATATCACATCCTTATGACTTATCCTGTGGGTAGGTTATCGGTAGGAAAAAGCAATTTTGGGCTGGACAACACCTTTAATGATGTTACCTGCAAGTTGTGAAATGATGGCATTGTCTGGGCCATAGAGCATTTTTATGTGGCATTGACACCCATACAAAAACTTGTGGGAGTTTAATCCCAAAGGAAAAAATGGTGTGAACTGCCAGAAGACCAGTGATATTCCCTCTGTCTGCAAATGACAGCCTTAACCGGACTACTGCCCTTGCTCTTCTGCACTCGCTTTATGGATATATTTGCCGATAACAGGATTGATTGTTGTGCAGCCATCACATTCCTATACATATAGATATGCCATTTACCAGTTCCATTTCTGTTGACTTGTAGTGGAGTGTGACAGTCACGTGCTATACATTTAGTAAAAATTACTGACTAGCACTGGACATGTGATAGCAGAAGTTATAGTCAAGCTGATCACGATCGCTCACTGAGATGTCCCATAGGAATGCACTGTGTGATCTCACGTGTCCGTCTGAAGGAGTCTGAGGACATTGACGTAGCTGTATGACATGAGCTATATTGCCATTGATGTATATGGGGAGAACACCTCATTATTCCTCTTGGTGAAAGGGGGATGTGGTTTTTTTTTTAGAATTTCTTCTGGGAGACAGTAGCAGAAAAATTGATTTAGGGCCAAAAAACCAGGGCTGTGGAGTCGGTACGCCAAAGCTCCGACTCAGACTCCTCAATTTCCCCTGACTCCGACTCCACCAAAATAGGCACCGACTCCACGACTCCGACTCCACAGCCCTGGCACTGCTAAACCTTATAGGTTCACTCAGAACTCAGTCCCATCATTATATGAGGAATAGAACAGACCTTTACAGGACATTTCATCATTTTCAACATTTCATCATTTTCCCAAATTCTTATGAAAATATATTCAGCACATACTGCATTGTACTACTAACTGTACCAATTTATTATATATTTTGGGAGTCGGAGTCGGTCCATTTTATACCGACTCCACCAAAATAGGCTCCGGCTCCGACTCCGACTCCACAGCCCTGCAAAAAACCCTTTAATGTTTTTAGATTTGTGTTAAGCTACATGTGGCTACACTGACCCATGCATACTCCCATGAACACATGTATTATCATGAGCCCATGGCAGAACACGGCACAGTTGCTGTTCCAGGCAACAATACAGACAGGTCTCACTGAAGGACATGAATGGGGCTCTGGAGGTAGCCTTTTTTGGAGACACCTATGGGAGTGCTACAGATAGCCACGCACTGTGCATTGCTCCTTCTATTAAACAGTCACATAAAGGTGAATGGCGTGCAGCAGACACTCAACCTGCTGTTCCACAGGACCCCCTTTCTTGTGAACAGTGGGGTTCCCATTGGTCAGACCCCACTGATCTGACAGTTATCTGTGGATAGGTAATAACTTGTAAGCTTGGTCCATCCCCTTTAACATGGAGGGTGTACTTTCAGATTTGCTGTGAGGGGGTTCTCCTCTATTATATATGCTCATTCATAGAAGTAATCCCTGCTTTCAGTGTAAATGACTCCCACACGCTGGATGGTAGCGGTGTTGGAGCTCTATTATATGACAGGAGCCACGAAACCTCTAACAAAAGACTTTGTATGTAAGCAGTGTGAAAGGTTACAGTCTGAGCAGGGAAATCCTATGACCCCAGTGGCCTGACAGATGACTACATGGGATTGTAACGCAGCACTCTGCACAATGGACTACTACCTTTAACATGTAGTTTATCTGTAAGTGGCAGGGTGTGTTTTCTTTAGGCGGCTTTGTCTGATTTGACACAATAAAGGCAATAAGGAAGAAATTCTTCAGTGTGTGCTATGTCATTGACTGAATAAGTATGTGATATTATTAGGTTTAGGTAATTCAGGGATTGGGCGGTTTCCAGAATTAAAGGCCATGGGAGTGCAGTGTACATACAATATGAATGGATGGGTGAGGGGGAGCCTTCCCTATTGATATAAGCAGACAAAGATCTAGTGAGTTCTGTAAACATCAAAGATCTGAAACCTTCCCAGCAAAAAGAACCTGAAAAAAGGTTTTCTGGGAATATATGGATTGTCTGTTCTTAGGACAGGTCATCCATATTGGATCGAGGTGGTCTGACACCTGAACTATCCTTTTCACTGTGTCCAAACCACACTGCCACGCATTGCATAGCGGGTGTGCTTGGTAGTACAGCTCAGCCCCTGCTACTCAGTGGTTAAAAAATATAATCGCCAACATTTTTGCATACAGTGGATATATTAACACTTTGCCACACGAGAATGAGAGCAGTAAATTTCCATCATCTTGTTTTGTAACCTGCTGCAGATTTCACCTGTGCAACATGCAAATTCACCTTGAGGCTGGGCGGTGAGGGACAGACTCTGCAGAACACACTGAGATTGAATAGCCATCACTGACATGCTGTGGGTGTAAGACCTGCAGCACAGGCCACCGCACTCCAGCTTTTAGTCGCAGCTTGTGGATGAGATCTGTTCAGCCTCATCCACAACACTGTCACTACAGATAGTCGCTGGTGAGTTTGCTGCAGTTAGCTCTCTGTGATCTCTGCTCTTGTGGCCCCAGGCTTAAGATTCCCTTTACCATAGATATGTAGTGTCATTTAATGCAAAAAATAACATTTCTTTTGTTTTCCTGTATTTTTCATTAGTGTGGAGCCGAAAGTGACATGTCCTAATCATCCTGAAGCCATTTTGGTAGAAGATTACAGAGCAGGGGACATGATCTGCTCAGAATGTGGGTTAGTTGTAGGTAAGGTCAAGTGTGGTTTATAGACTTAGAATCTATGTAGATTATTTTTTTTCCTTTCCCGGATGGCAGAGATTGGCATGGTGGGCTGGAGAATTTCCAGCACACAAGACTTAGAACAGCGCTGTCTGCTTCCTGCTGCATTCTCTGTATCAGCTGCTGAAAACAGCGTATCTTAGAGATGCCAGGTTACAGACCCTCAAAGACCTGATATTACAGACTTATCTTTAGGGCAAGTCATCAGTATTCTTAGCCTAGAAAAACCCTGTTAAGATCATAAATGTGCCCGCTAATGTTAGTGAATGCAGTCATGTGAGATCCTGCAGGGTTGGACTCCTGCCAAATGTCAGGTCATAATGCCATTCACTATCAGTAGGTATGATGTAGCAGCAAGAGATTGCAATCCTATCTGTATGTTGCTATGTAGCCCTAGCCTTAGGATGTGTTCACATGGAGGAATTTGGAGCTGATTTTGAGGCTGTTTCCAGATTCTGCCCTGTATCTCCCTGCCACTGTGTTCAGTGGGAGCCAGAGAGCAAAGTTAGACACTGATAAAATAAGTAATAGCAGAATATTATGGTCACTTTGTGGGTGTGTTAGTAGTACAAACACATGCCTGCAATACAATCCTCTCCAACAGGTCTGCCAGTGTAGCCCATATACAACAGATCACAACAGGCACAGTAGAAAAAATCCAACAAAACAGATTTTGGTTCTGACCAACTTTTAGCTAATGGTTGGCTGTTTGGGATGCTGTCATAGGTTTATGTATGACCAACCAATAGCAGACAGTCCAAAACCTGCCATTCTGCAGTCTAAAATCTGTGTATGGCCAGCTTTAGTTGATTATTCCCTTTCATTTGGGGCAAATTGGCTAGTGGAAGCCAGAGGACTGTAAAATGGAGAGGAATCTGAGGGGGAAGGTCTGCCTCAATTTTTCGTCATTTTCCAACGGTCCCTTAGAGTGCATCAATCAGAGGATCTAGTTGTATGTGCTGTAAAGTACTAGCATTGTACTACTGAATACATCAAAATTTAGGTCTTCCTAATTCTAGATCATATTTGAATTTTTTTTTTTTTATATACCATTATAGGTGATCGGGTTATTGATGTTGGCTCTGAATGGAGAACTTTTAGCAACGACAAAGCTACCAAAGATCCATCTCGAGTCGGAGACACGCAGAATCCTCTTCTAAGTGGTGGAGATCTGACTACAATGATTGGAAAGGTATATTTCATTGGACCTGTAGTTGGCTTACTATAAATGTACAGAGTAATTCCTTGATAGTTGTTCAACAGCAGTATAGAACTACAACTCCCTGCAGTGATCAGGACATGCTGGCAGTTGTAGTTTCAGGACAGCTCGAGTGCTGGTGTAGAATATTGACTGACCTATTAGAGTACTGAGAAGGGACGATTATGTTTAATAGATGTATTTCTTCCTGTCTTGGGCCACAGGGAACAGGTTCGGCAAGTTTTGATGAGTTTGGGAATTCTAAATACCAGAACCGTAGGACAATGAGCAGCTCAGACCGAGCCATGATGAACGCTTTTAAGGAAATTTCGACAATGGCAGACAGAATAAACCTCCCACGTAATATTGTTGTAAGTCAGCATCTTGTAATGCCAGTTGTGAAAGCCGCAAATATCACTTCTCCAAATTGACACATTTTTTTTTTATTTTTCTTTAAAGGATCGGACTAATAATTTATTTAAACAAGTGTATGAACAGAAAAGCCTGAAGGGCAGGAGTAATGACGCTATAGCTTCTGCCTGTCTATATATCGCATGTAGACAAGAAGGGGTCCCCCCGAACGTTTAAAGGTAAACTCTTGTCATACCATAAGTGGCAGAATGTTTTTTTAAAGAAATGTTAAAGGGTTGTTTAAACAGAAGAATAGGACAATTTTCAAATTTAAACAAAAGTAGAATAAAGTTTGTATAAACTAAACATTGTTTGGCCTGAAACATTTAAGGGGTTAAAGAGCGAATGCCATGACGACAGCCCTGTCCCATAGAAGTGAATGGGATGAGGCTATAATTTCATCATACGGTCATTATGAAACAGACACGGCAGTATAAACAATGAACAGGTCACATGCTGAAATGAGCAACATGTCCTATTTTGAGGAAGGCCTTCCACAAGAGTTGGACAATCCTTTAACATCAACGGAATCAAACCTTAATCACCACAGAACCTCCTGGTGTTCTAAGTTAAAAAGTCCAGTTAGTGCTGCTGTAAGACAGACTTTAAAGTGCACCCATGTATCTGCTTTCTGTAAATTGGCTTATAAAGTAGTAGAGTATAGAACATGCTGCCAAATGATGTGGCCTTGGTCACACACTGTGCTGTGCATCCATTTGCTTTTGTCAGCTGGTCAGGGGGAATGTTCTCGATAATTGACCTGATATCCATACTCTATAATAGACCCTTAAAACCCAGCAGTAATACCATGCTGGGTAGCACCTAGTGGTCGTGTGATTACCAGTTCACATAATTGTAATGCATCTATTCACTAAATGGCTCACTGATGACTGTATAGTCTAGTACAGTTAGGGAACCTTTAGGATAAATACATGGCCCGTATCTGAGAGCCAGGGACCTGACTGTTTCCTGGTAGACTGCAAGATCTCTGAACATATGGGAATGTAATTTTACAGCGGTGCAGGATTAAAGCCCACATCCAGGCAATGTACTTGTATGTATGTGCTTGGTCACAGAGGTACATTAAATACTAGACTACTGCCTTTAAAGAGGGCCATTCACCACCTCCACCAAATCCAGTTCTTGTCATCATATAATGGGCTCTGCTCTGCTCTACTGATTCCAGCACAGTTGGAATTTTTCTCTAGCCTCTTCCATTTCTGAGCAATAAGTGCTGTTAGTTTTGGTGCTTCATGTGTTACTTAATTCACTGCAAGCTGATAAGCAATTTAGGCTCTAACTTTGTCAAATATTCTTTACTGAGAGACTGAGCTATTGCAGAGCTAAAACGTAACTTTTAATACTTAATTTTAGTGAATTGTATTATAATGTAACCTGGTGTTCCCTACACCACTGTGCATAAAATCAATAACCTCATCACCTCTATTGTATTCTATGCGATTGATGGCAATAATAATATTCTTAATAATAATCTTAAAGGTCTGTAGGTTTTGCTCAAGTTCCCTTAACACAATGGTATATGAGAAGCAGTGTGTGGCAAACCCAGGCATCTGCCGGGGTCACTGGTCATCACATCTTCTCATCCTGATCGCTGCCCATTGTGGCCATCTGTCTCCCCACAGTACCTACACACCTGCCACCTGACATTACAGAGCCTAAATAGTAGATCAGGCACCAAAACTGGATGGTTTGGAAACTGTGGGACTAGAGGAAATGTTACAACTGCTTCAGAATCAGTGGAGCGGTGCCTTTTAAAGGATGCAAAAAAAATGGACATGGTGCAGGTGGTGAAAGGTCCTCTTTAAAATAAAGTGAAGCAGTAGTTTAGGTAGTGGCTTTCAGACGCCGACTCCCTAGGTGGCTATGCCATGGGAGATCCCAGTTCCTGAGTAGAGAAGTGCTTTCATATCACTGAGTGACCAGCACTCCTGTAGTGGGGCACATCACATACAGCCAGTAGTCAAGGCCCGAGCCTAGGTGTCTCTACTCTGCTTCCCGCGATGTGATGGCCATTTGTCTTCCACTGCTCATTCTTGATCCAGGGACTGACAACCCTACAATTAGTGCCAATTTCACCTGCTGTTTCCTGTTTAATTTCCATGAAGACCCCCATTGAGCATGGACCCTGTCCTCCTCATACCAGAACCCCCAACCACCCCCTCCCCCCTGGACACATCTGATGCAGAGGATTCGCTGCTATTTAATTAAAGTTTGCTTGCTCTTGTGAACGACCTACAGTAGTCTGACAACTGATGTTTGCTTTGCAGAAATCTGCGCTGTCTCAAGAATTTCCAAGAAAGAAATTGGCAGATGTTTCAAGCTGATTTTGAAAGCCTTGGAAACCAATGTGGATTTGATTACAACGGGAGACTTTATGTCCAGGTTCTGCTCAAACTTGGGTCTCTCCAAACAAGTGCAGATGGCAGCTACTTACATTGCACGCAAGGCCGTAGAGCTGGACTTGGTTCCTGGAAGAAGTCCCATATCTGTGGCAGCTGCTGCCATTTACATGGCTTCACAAGCATCTGCTGAGAAAAGAACGCAGAAAGGTTAGTAAAATGCTGCTGGGGTGACCATCAGCTGCTCACACGACATCTCTTTAGAGGTTATGTATATGTTTAACAAAGCCTTCTACCCAATGCAAAAAAACGTCATACAGTTAGGAGATATTCACATGTGACATTGTTACAGAAGTTTCTGCATCTGAAAATCTGTCCTGTTCATCAGTATAGGATTGTTTCGGAGGCAAGCACATGGATTTCTTCAGGCCCGACTCAATGAGAGGTCACAAATTTCATCAAGAGCCCCAATCTACAGTGTGTGAATTCACCCTTGCACTGTGTAGACACTCCTGCTTTTTGCAGACGTGAAAAGTCTATACTTTTCACGGACTACACAATACTGTCCATGATTGGTCCTTTTTTCAGTGTCTGAATGAATGCATGGAAATGTGAGTCGTCTGAAAAATGCGGATGGCATACGTATGTGGACGTGTGAACATAGCCTTGCCGTTGCATTTGACCAACATTGTAATATTCATTTGCTCACCAGAGGGTGCTGCTCCATTAAATGTAAGCATTTTGCCTTTTTTGCTGGTTATATAGAATTGACACAAACTACTGGATAATGTTGATAAATTTGGCCTGATAATGGCTTCCTGTAGTGTATAGAAATTTCACTGGATCTCTCCACTTTAGTTGAACTTGTGCAATCATAGAAGACAGCCATTTTATAACACCAGTTTAGATATTTAGCTTGCATCCATACTCTTTTATAATTGCCCTTGGCATATTTGCATCTTGTCTGATTCTGCCACTTGACTAGAGAATAGATTAAGCAGCGAGTACGTTCTGCCTGCTGCTCCATCACAGCGGAAGAATGTGATTGGCAGGGGTTCCATCTGTTTTTCTCCCCACCTCCCCTTTGGGTGTCTTTAGTTGGACCCCCACTTCAAAGGCCATGTCACCCTCATCGATCACATGGCCTGCTCGCAGCGCTGTCCCATTTAAATGATTGAGACTAGTTGCAACGCCAAGCACAGCCACTGCACAAATGTACAGCGCTGTGCTTGGTAAGTACTTTAGAGGCACTGCAGCCTCTTAACAGTCCTGGAAACCCTCTAGGTCAGGGCCACATGTTGTGAAAATGCTGTGGCAAAAAATGCTGCATATTACAGTACCTGCAAAGTGGATGAGATTCTGGCTAATCCCATCCACACACAGCAGAAAAAAATCCACCGTGAAAACCGCTGTGGGGAAAAAGGCAATGCTTTTTGCTGCGGCTCGCTACGTGGGTCTTTAGCCTTAAGCTGTAGTCTATATGGAGACACTAGATCAGTGTTGTGCTACTAGATTACAACCAATGATAGTGAATGTGGACACAATGTAACCCAAAGATTATCATGACCTTGACCTGACAGTTGGCAGAAAAACAAATCCTGCTAGATTTCTGCTCAACCTTATTCAGCATAAGTTATTGCAACTGGCCGTGTGGCATCTGCACAACACCATAGCCTCATGTTTTGCTGTAGCATTTCTATATACTTTTTCCTAAAAGTAGAATTGCAAGTTTCGGGCCTCACACACATGGCCGTATTACAGCTCCTTACCTTGGGTCTTTACTGTGCCTGATTTCATACATAGGCATACAAGGTTTTCCATCTCATTCTGCATGAATGACACAATATGCAACATGCTTTGTTGGATGGTGTGCCTGACCTGGCTCACCTGCATTTGAGTCGCTTCGATGCCTCTCCTCTTCTGTCTACTATAGTTAAGCCAGCTCCCATAGCATGGGTAACTACCTGTGAACACTGGCGAGGAGGAGGTAGAGCGACACTGGGGTTGGTTGTGTGTTCCAATCTTATGATCTGGAGTCAGAAGTGGTCTGGAACCCCTAGGCACAGCACCTAAAATCTCCAGAGGAAGTGTACAGACTCATTGAACTCCTTTAGCACTTCCAGAACCCTCAGATCCACACTGTTTTTGTGGAATTAAATGTGTGACTTGTACTTTCTTTTTTCTGCCCACTTGCTGTGCAGAATTTCATTTTAGGAAATGTAGGAAGTACTTGCTATTGCAAAATGCCATACAGGACCTCATCAGAGCTTTTTGGGGATTGTGTAGGATTCATGGCAAATACTATAGTTATGAACTTACATGAAATCACCTTAGTAAATGTTGTCCTTTGTCCACAGAAATCGGTGACATAGCAGGCGTGGCTGATGTAACCATCCGACAGTCCTACAGACTCATCTACCCACGGGCCCCAGACTTGTTCCCTGCAGACTTCAAGTTCGACACACCAGTTGACAAGTTGCCGCAGTTATAGGCAGCCTTGTGCGGTTCTGGAATAGTTGACCATTTGATTTGCGGTTTAATTTGACGGTGATAGAGACGTCAAGTACAGTTGAAGACTGCGCCAGGTCTAATACAACATTCCAAGCATTTTCTATGTGTATATATCATAGCAGGTTAAATATTTAAGATTTGAACAATGGCGTGTTTCTTTGTTTTGCATACGTTGTATATTGACAGCTAGTAATGGCTAATAAACACTTTCCAGAAATTCTTCCTTGTCATACTTTCAGGAGCCAGACACAACTACAGCGTCTCACATCAGGTGTGTAAACCGGACCAGACAGTAACTCGGTGACTTTCAGCTCCGGATTTGATTTAAGCCTTTTTATTGTACACTGTAACAGTGGACTTATTGTTTTAATGATGATGCAATTTTCTATTTAATATATACTTTTCTGTAATAGAATGGCTTACTGTGACTTTCTTCAGACATTTCAGCACCTTGTGGTCACTAATAGCTGAACACTTATTTGGTTTCTTAAAGGGGTAGTCCTGGATCCGAAGATTAGGTCATCAGTATCAGATGAATCGGGATCTAGAACCTATCTGGGTCAGATTTTTTTGGCCTGTGACAGCAACTCTGCTCCTATTCAGGTCAAGTGCCACTGCTACAGTATATAGCGTTCTGTACACTGTATACAGCTTCCGGTCTGTACAGTGCAGTGGTGGTGCCTGGAACTGCAGTCCCATTCACTTGAATTGGAGCAGGGCTGCAAACAGCCATATACCTTTTGTATATGACTTCAGGCAGCTGCATCAGCTGTTTGGTCAGGGTTCCAGGTGTCAGACCCTGACCAGGAAACCTGGAGCAGTGTTTGAAGGCTATGTGCAGTACAAAATAAGAAAAGATGGTACACAAAGAATCCTTTTTCCCAATATTTCTTCACTACTGCAGTCAGCTAAAGTTCTCTACAAGCCCCTATATTTATATACAGTCAGAGGTGGTAACTCCTATAAACCTCCTATATGTTTGCATATAGTGGATTTGTTGCAGAAATTTCTGCATGTGTCCCATTCAACTAAATAAGGTTTGAAAATTGGCTCATTATGGGTATGCTGCAGAAATAACCTGGCCCTAGAATCTTTTCCAAATTTTATTTTTTTTTCTTAAATTCCTTAGTCATTGGGGTTTTCCTTGATCCACATATACCCGTTTTATTCAGTTTGCAGTATATGACACAGTATAAAGAAACCTCATTTGGATACTCAGCAAAATTACCCTGTGACTGTTTTACAGTAGTGAATAGTTTGGTGGTAGGACAAGGAAGTCTGCGTCATATATATCAGATTTCATCCTGTGCTAGTTCTCGCCAGATAATATAAGCACTATGTGCCCACCATTACTTATCTCATATGGGGAGTGCAATACTTCACCATTGCATAGGAGAGGACAATAAATAATACTCCTCCCCTATCCAGCTAAATGTACATATACATGACTCTTGGCTGCACCTTATAGTACCCATGTCCACCATCAGGATGCTGGGGAACTGCACTTTTTACTGCACCTCATTGTAGGGTTTAATGTAGAAAAGTCTCCTGAGTTGATCTGTACAGACGAAAGTGTTTATTAGTAATGGGCTGTTTGTAAGAACCCGTATACTGTCCTCATACACATTAGCACGGTGTGTAGTCTAACATGTAGCTAAACGCCCTGTCCTCTTTAAGAAAAAGGCTGTGAAGTTGTAAACCAGGGGTAGGCAACCTTTTTTGTTCAGCGTGCTGATTTTAATCAAAAAATCAAAGATGAGGTACTCGGAGTGCCAGTCAATAATTGTAAATCTGACGACCCCTAAACTAAAGTCATATACCACAAACCATAACACAGAAGTGCTGCCACCAGATGCTTTAGGACACGGTTATTGCTATTTCCTGGGACGCTCCTGTACTTTCCGATTAGAAGCAATTAAAGTCCATGTACAGCCCCCAATTAGTGGTAAATGTAAGTGTCCAGGAGCACTGTATGGCGGCATCCTTATGGTGGAAACACACTATGTAGCTGGATGCAGATATAGTCTTAGGCCACTGGAACTTTTACTTCAATGTAAAACTGCGCTCACATGGTGCATTTTTGCACAAATAAAATGCCTGTTTTCTGTGCAAAAACACATCCTTAATGCAGAAAACACATACAGAATAATGGCCCATAGCGGCCACTGCACACGGTATTATGTCACCTAGCGGACCCCAGCACACGGTATTATGTCACCTAGCGGACCCCACCATTCCACACTCCGCAGCCTCTCTGTTCTCTTCGTCGCTTCTGCCTGTAGTCAGCGACCGCTGACTGGGTCTCTGGGGTCACGTCGTGTAATGACGCCGGCTGTGACCCCTGTCAGCTGTCAGAAGCACCTGCAGATCGCACAGCCGCCGCGTAGCGCAGGGAGCAAGGTGAGTATCATTGTTTTTTTATGTTTCATCACTTCTCCTAAGTCTCCGCTTATTATACTGGGGGTCTGAAGAGACCCCACAGTATAATAACAGCAGTTTCGTTTCGACCGGGGGTTGCCGACCCCTGTTGTAAACCTTCTCTTTATTGCAAGTTGACAGGAAAGGTGAAACTATAAGAAATAATGGCACTTAGAATAAGATCTGTACAGTCCACATAATACAGATTCAGAGCTATGTAATGCAGCAAACACACCATCAACAAGGTATAGTGCACTCTTACCGACTATGCTTAAAACAGGCTTGAGATAGTGAACATGAGGTACATATGGTGTAGAGTGTGACCTCCTCACACTGAGACAGCATGTAAAAAAGGAAGATGCTAAATCCTAGTGGTCTAAAGGACCCTTAATGATGTCATGAACATGTGATCAGACTTGTGTGGGCGGAGCTATTCTGGATTATACAGGATAGTGTGGTGTTACACAGGAAGAGGAAGCGGCTGGGAACAGCAACTAATGGAAGGTGAGGAGGAGCAAACCTGTGAGCAGGAGGGGGGAATAGGGGTGCAGGGTCTGTGTGAGCAAGGGAGGGGAATGGGGGGTTCCTCTCCACATCATCTTCCACGCACACAGCTTGCACCCCCATTCCCCCCTCTTATTCATGCACAGCCTGCACCCCCATTTCTCCCTCTTGCTCAAACACAGCCTGAACCCCCATTCCACCCTTTTAGCTTACACATTGCCTGCAACCCACATTCATCCCTTTTGCTCTCATACAGTCTGCACCCCCCATTCCCCCCTCTTGCTCACTCACAGCCTGCACCCCATTCCCTCTTCTTGCTCACACACAGCCTTCACCCCTTTTGCACACACAGTCGGCACCCCCACTCACCCTCTTGCTTACACGCAGCCTGCACCCCCCCCATTTTCTCCTTTTGCTCACACGCAGCCTGCACCCCCCCCCCCCCCCCCATTCTCACCTCTTGCTCACACACAGCCAGGGGCGAGTGGGGGTGCAGTCACAAGCTGTCATTTCTTTTCCAAATAGACAGTACCAGCCCTGCACAAATATGTAGAACAGAAGGTGGGCCAGTCCTGTGGGCCTGTCGGTGTCTGCCAAAGTGCACTGCAGCGCCGATGTGTGGAGCTGAAACTACGGTCAAGGACGATATATGTCCTTTATGGCCCACTGGGTTAATGTGGTGCCTGCCCAGACACACCAGCAACTTGGACAGTTGATTTCTTCACACCAAGCTACTTGCCTATTGCAGATTCAGTCTTCCCAGCCTGGTACAGGTCTACAATTTTGTTTCTGGTCCTTCCACAGCTCTTTGGTCTTCACCATAGTGGAGTTTGGAGTGTGACTGTTTGAGGTTGTGGACAGGTGTCTTTTATACTGATAATGTCAAACAGGAGCCATTACTACAGGTAATGAGTGGAGGACAGAGGAGCCTCTTAAAGAAGAAGTTACAGGTCTGTGAGAGTCATAAATCTTGCTTCTTTGTAGGTGACCAAATACTTATTTTCCACCATAATTTGCAAATAAATTCTTTAAAAATCAGACAATGTGATTTTCCAGATATGTTTTCGCATTTTGTCTCTCATAGATGAGGTCTACCTATGATGACAATTACAGGCCGGCCTCATCTTTTTAAGTGGGAGAACTTGCACAATTGGTGGCTGACTAAATACTTTTTTTCCCCACTATATGTGGAATCAGCAGACAATAATGTAAAACGAGTGCGCTCTTTCACGCTACAGTAGGATGTTGGGCCTCTGCACAGTTCTTTCTACCTGGCACTAACATGGACCTGTAAGGCTGAGTTCACACTTGAGTTAGTTGGTCAGTTTTGGCCCCGTAACTGGCCAAATAAGTGAAGTGTGCAGTGGTTCTAAAAGCGATGGCTGTCATGTGCGTGTCATACTGACTCACAGCAGGGTCGGTTTTAGACAAAGTGGGGCCCCGGGCAAAATTAAAAGTGAGGCCCCAAATGTTGAAATATTGTACCTACTACATAGTCACATTCCGTTAATTTGATGTGCTGCAGTGCTTAAAGGGGTGTTCCTAAGGTCTTTAAGGCCGGGGCCCCCCACGTTGTGAAAACACAACATATTACAGTACCTGCAAAGTGGAGGGGATTCTGACTAATCCCATACACACATTGCAGAAAAAAAAATCTGCAGCGGAAAAGCTGCGTTTTCACAGCATGTCAATTATACCTTCATAAATATGTAAATAAAGGTATAATAGGTACAGAAAGTCCACAGAGGAAAACTCTGAGATCGCAATGAAAAACGCTGCTGAAAAAAAACGCAATACGTTTCCACCACAGTCTTTTCCGCAGCATGGGCCCTTAGCATAAAGGGGTTGTTTCATTTGTATGTAAATTTTTTTGCATAGCCAAACTAGTTGCTTGTGACCCTTTATAAATCAGGTGCACAAGTAACAAGGCATATGTCTTTTCCTACACACATTAAAAAAAAAAATGTACCTACATACAGAATCAAATAGGACCGCTATACCAGGACTAAATACTGTGACGTCGCCCGCTGACCGCTATACCAGGACTAAATACTGTCACGTCGCCCGCTGACCGCTATACCAGGACTAAATACTGTCACGTCGCCCGCTGACCGCTATACCAGGACTAAATACTGTCACGTCGCCCGCTGACCGCTATACCAGGACTAAATACTGTCACGTCGCCCGCTGACCGCTATACCAGGACTAAATACTGTCACGCCGCCCGGCGGCCGCTGTACCAGGACTAAATACTGTCACGTTGCCCACTGACTGACCGCTATACCAGGACTAAATACTGTCACGTCGCCCCGCTGACCGCTATACCAGGACTAAATACTGTCACGTCGCCCACTGACTGACCGCTATACCAGGACTAAATACTGTCACGTCGCCCGCTGACCGCTATACCAGGACTAAATACTGTCACGTCGCCCACGACTGACCGCTATACCAGGACTAAATACTGTCACGTCGCCCGCTGACCGCTATACCAGGCTAAATACTGTCCCAAAACTTCACCGCCCCGCTGACCGCTATACCAGGACTAAATACTGTCACGTCGCCCGCTGACCGCTATACCAGGACTAAATACTGTCACGTCGCCCGCTGACCGCTATACCAGGACTAAATACTGTCACGTCGCCCGCTGACCGCTATACCAGGACTAAATACTGTCACGTCGCCCGCTGACCGCTATACCAGGACTAAATACTGTCACGTCGCCCGCTGACCGCTATACCAGGACTAAATACTGTCACGTCGCCCGCTGACCGCTATACCAGGACTAAATACTGTCACGTCGCCCGCTGACCGCTGTACCAGGAATAAATACTGTCACGTTGCCCACTGACTGACCGCTATACCAGGACTAAATACTGTCACGTCGCCCGCTGACCGCTATGCCAGGACTAATTACTGTCACGTCACCCGCTGACCGCTATACCAGGACTAAATACTGTCACGTCACCCGCTGACTGCTATACCATGACTAAATACTATCACATCAGCCACTTACTGCCAGATTCCCCTCTGTCCTCATAGTATAATCCACAAATAGCGGCTTTTACTGTATAATGTTCTCCTTGTAGCGCCAAACCCCTACGATCAGAGTTACTCCATTCCCCATCTTGAGAACACAACTACCCCCTTTTATTTGCAGATGCCCCCTGATAACGCCAGCCAGCAATTAACCTCTTCCTGCCCTGCACTGTAATAGTATGCTGCAGTAAGCAGTTTGTTCCTAGGACTACTCTTTGCAGAGACTGTAAAATGACTGTTTATGCCACGTGGGGCCCCGGCCTTAAGGCTGAGGCCCCACTTTGTGGAAAATCAGCTTTTTTTGTTGCACATTTTGCTTCAGTTTTTTGAGCCAAAGCCAAGCAGGGCTATAAAAGGATTGTGAAATATCTAGGAAGCTTCTTACACTCCCTGCTCAATCCACTCCTGGCTTTGGCTCAAAAAACAGCAACAAAATCTGCAACAAAAAAAATCCGCTTTTCTGTAATGTGAAACACAGCGATTGTGGCTGCTGCAGAAATGTGCGAGCAAAGTGAATAAAATGTCATCATTTAATTCATCCACAGCAGGTTAATTTCAGCTGTGGAGTCGCGGGAATTTCGACATATATTTACCATAATAGGGGAAGAAAGTGCAGAGAAAAATGCATCAAAAACTCAATGAAAAACGCTGTGGGAAAAACAATGTGTTTTTGCTGCTTTTTATCTCCTGTGCTTTTTAGCTGTGTTTTGCTGTGTTGGGCCTAATCCTTAAAGGGGTTGTCCAGGAATTACAGGTTTCTGCAAGGAACCCGGGGAAGGTGAAAAATAAAACCCACTCACCTGTCCCTAGTCCTCCCACTCCTGTCCGGTCCAGAGGCGCCCCGGGGCTTGTTCTAGCGGCAGTTCTCGCCACACGTAACCGCTGAGGCCTCTCATCCGCCTCAGCAGCCTAAGGAAAGGAACCTGGATGTCACTCACATAAGTCACCTGTGATGTCCCGTGTCCTTTCCTTAGGCCGCTGATTGGCCTCAGCAGTTACGTGCAGCGAGGACTTCTGCCAGAACAAGCCCCTGGGCGCCACAGGACCAGACAGCGGTGGGAGACCCCATGGACAGGTGGGTATGCACTTTCTTATTTTTCACCTTCCCCAGCCTCCTTGCAGAAAACAGTAATTCCTGGACAACCTGTTTAACATCTCAGTATACTGAGCATCACACTATACAATACAATTCTAGTATGTATAATGGTGCACATGTACAGAAGAAAACACAGACAATAATATGCTGTATATACCTACATCTATACCATATATTTACACACATACATTCATATACAATATATACACACACACCTGTTTACAATCATACAGTACTCACACAGTAGCTAGCACACATACTATAAACAAATATACAGATATATACATATTAAATATACATATTTTACACAAAACATACACTTACACTTGGCTGAATTGCTGGGTGAACTGGAAATGGAGGAAGCTCCTGTGCAGCTCTGTCTGGCAGTAGTGAAAGCATCGCAGCAGACTCCCCCCTGCACACTACGATGTGCTGGATGACTCACTGTATGGGGGGAGGGGGGAAGCTAGTAACTGCTTCTAAGTGCCCGCAAACTGTAAACTTTGATCCGCGAATTAATTCGGATCAAAGCAAATCTTTTTGGAAACTTCAGAAAATCGGTCAAATCGAATTTTTGATAAATACACCACTATGCAGACTTTAGCTTTGTTTTGAACAGTGATATATATTAACGTTAGTACACCACTTGAGGCTGTGTTTGTATCATTAGGGTGGACAAATCACATTTCCTATTGTTAAAGTTCTATCCACATATGGTCTCCTTGGTGAATTAGTTTCCCCATATGTACATTGTATATTGTGGTTGTAGCGTGTGGTGATTCCGTATTCTTTATATAGCTTTTATAATTGGGAATTTTTAAAGTATATTAATAAAATTTGTATTTTATTTATTAGCCATTTACAGTGAAAATTATTGATCCTTTTTGGTCCTTGGTAATAGTTCCCTGTGCTAGTTCACTGAATATTTAGCTTCAATAAGGAAAAACAGAAGTGCCAAATACTCACTGGTCCCTTGCGTAGCCTTTGCCTGGCTTTATTTTACTTGCTGCTCCTTGTATCACTGTGATTTCCATGCAGTGAATCTGTGGATAAACTACATTTCCCATTATTCATCTGCCTGCTCTCACTCTCTCTAACCCTGGAATTAAATCACAGGACACATACACTGCCTATGTGCAAACTCTCTCCCTGGGGTCTGTGTTGTGGCAGATTTCTTCTTCAGTCTGCATATCTGACCAGATAATAAAATCACTCCAACATCTGAGGTGAGTATGAGTGACTTCAAGGAGGTCACATGTGATGTAGTGTTTGCTGGTTGAACTGCTCACAGGGAGAGCTAGTGAACTTGTAAACAAAATGTCACAGCTGTGGTCAATGACCTGAAGATAAAGCAGATAAGCAGGGTCAAATTTATCCAGCATATACATTAGGAAGTGTTTTGTATTGATGCATCCTGTTATTTGGCCCATATTTTTTTTTAACTGTATAACCCCTTTAGAATTGAGAATTATCCATAAACATGGGAAAAAATATATTATTTTAGGCAAAGTCACAGATGAAACCATTGCTCAAGGGGTCTCCAGCTTAGTTTGAAAGTCTTTGAATGTCGTACAAAGTCCTACAAGCACAACTTTTTTTTTGCCAAGAAAATCAGAGCGAAACGTAATAGCCCTCAGTCAATGTGTCTCTTCAAATTCATTAAAGTTTGATCCATTCTTCTGTTCTTATGTTTTGTAGAAAAAGGATCGATTGACTCCAAATTTGGAGCATTGGAGCATCAAAGGTATCTCTGGCTCAATCCAACCAGTGGATTATAATAAACAAATGTGAATAGACACCTAAGCGACTAATCAGGGCTTTTTTTTTTTTTTTAAATAGATGGGAGTCGTCAGCATAAGATCTGTGGTTTTTATTGTATAGGACAATATACAAAATAGCAACGTGCATTTCAACAGACTATGGCTATGTTCACACATGCGCCCAGTCTCCGTTTGGAGTTTCCGTCTGCATTTTTCAGGCGGAAGCCTGGCAGACCCCATTATAGTCTATGGGTCTACGGGTTTCCGCCTTTTTAAGCAGATGTTTCCGTTCATCATGTCCCCAAGCAGACCCCACGAATGGAAATCCAAATACAGGTGTGAACCTAGTGCATGCTGTATTTCTTATGATAGTACAGACCAAATTGATACAAATGTGAGCATACCTTAACAGTATTTCAGGAGATATTTTACATATTCTTCATATTCAAGGGCACTAATAATGTTGACCATAATTGTACATCTAATTTGTAAGGTTAGCTATAGCCATTGTCTGATACTGAAATAGAATCCAAAAAGTCCTTATCCCATTTAAAATTTTCCTTAGGTTTTTTTTTTTTTTTTTTTTAAACCAAAAAGGAATGGGAAATCTATAAGAAGCTCTTATACTTCTACCTTCTGCAACGTGGGGCTTCAGCTTAAGGCTACGGCCCCACGTTGCGGAAACGCAGCTTTTTTTTGTTGCAGATTTCGCTGCGGTTTTTTGAGTTAAAGCCAGGAGTGGATTTAGCAGCAGGTAGAAGTATAAGAACTTCCTATATATTTCCCATTCCTTGTGTAGCCATTCTTGGCTTTGGCTCAAAAAGCCGCAGCAAAATCTGCAACAAAGCTGCGTTTCCGCAATGTGGGGCCGTAGCCTTAAAGAGTTTTTCAGGCTAAAAAAATATTGATGACCTGTCAAAAGGATAGGTCATCAATATCAGAATGGAACAGCCAGTGTCGCACCTCTAATGAGGCGAGGTGAGGCCGCCGCCTCAGGCGGCACTATCCGTCACTGTTTGGAGGGGAAGCATTTTTATTATCTATTTACCGTAACCCAGCCCAGGACAGGCCACTTTAAAAAAAAAAAACACAAAAACAAAGCTGAGCGGGGCCTGTCCTGGGCTGCCTTAGGAGACGTCTGTATCTCAGTATAGGCGACGATACAATGACGTCATCGCGCCTCCTGCGCTGAAACGCAGACATCTTATGCGCGGACAAGAAGAGGAGGCGGCGGCTCCATCAAGGGATCGCAGGTAGGTGAGGATAACTTTTTTTTATATATTTATATATATATATATATATATATATATATATATATATATACACAGTACAGACCAAAAGTTTGGACACACCTTCTCATTCCAAGAGTTTTCTGTATTTTCATGACTATAAAAATTGTAGATTCACACTGAAGGCATCAAAACTATGAATTAACACATGTGGAATTATATACTTAACAAAAAAAGTGTGAAACAACTGAAAATAAGTCTTATATTCTAGGTTCTTCAAAGTAGCCACCTTTTGCTTTGATTACTGCTTTGCACACTCTTGGCATTCTCTTGATGAGATTCAAGAGGTAGTCACCTGAAATGGTTTTCACTTAACAGGTGTGCCCTGTCAGGTTCAATAAGTGGGATTTCTTGCCTTATAAATGGAGTTGGGACCATCAGTTGTGTTGTTCAGAAGTCAGGTGGATACACAGCTGATAGTCCTACAAAATGGAGTGTTAGAATTTGTATTATGGCAAGAAAAAAGCAGCTAAGTAAAGAAAAACGAGTGGCCATCATTACATTAAGAAATGAAGGTCAGTCAGTCCGAAAAATTGGGAAAACTTTGAAAGTGTCCCCAAGTGCAGTGGCCAAAACCATCAAGCGCTACAAAGAAACTGGCTCACATGAGGACCGCCCCAGGAAAGGAAGACCAAGAGTCACCTCTGCTGCGGAGGATAAGTTCATCCGAGTCACCAGCCTCAGAAATCACAGGTTAACAGCAGCTCAGATTAGAGACCAGGTCAATGCCACACAGAGTTCTAGCAGCAGACACATCTCTACAACAACTGTTAAGAGGAGACTGTGTGCAGCAGGCCTTCATGGTAAAATAGCTGCTAGGAAACCACTGCTAAGGACAGGCAACAAGCAAAAGAGATTTGTTTGGGCTAAAGAACACAAGGAATGGACATTAGACCTGTGGAAATCTGTGCTTTGGTCTGATGAGTCCAAATTTGAGAGCTTTGGTTCCAACTACCGTGTCTTTGTGCGACGCAGAAAAGGTGAACGAATGGACTCTACATGCCTGGTTCCCACCGTGAAGCATGGAGGAGGAGGTGTGATGGTGTGGGGGTGCTTTGCTGGTGACACTGTTGGGGATTTATTCAAAATTGAAGGAATACTGAACCAGCATGGTTACCACAGCATCTTGCAGCGGCATGCTATTCCATCCGGTTTGCATTTAGTTGGACCATAATCTATTTTTCAACAGGACAATGACCCCAAACACACCTCCAGACTGTGTAAGGGCTATTTGACCAAGAAGGAGAGTGATGGGGTGCTACGCCAGATGACCTGGCCTCCACAGTCTCCAGACCTGAACCCAATCGAGATGGTTTGGGGTGAGCTGGACCGCAGAGTGAAGGCAAAAGGGCCAACAAGTGCTAAGCATCTCTGGGAACTCCTTCAAGACTGTTGGAAGACCATTTCAGGTGACTACCTCTTGAAGCTCATCAAGAGAATGCCAAGAGTGTGCAAAGCAGTAATCAAAGCAAAAGGTGGCTACTTTGAAGAACCTAGAATATAAGACATATTTTCAGTTGTTTCACACTTTTTTGTTAAGTATATAATTCCACATGTGTTAA
The DNA here is from genome assembly GCA_947044405.1 of Leptodactylus fallax. Lineage (NCBI taxonomy): Eukaryota > Metazoa > Chordata > Amphibia > Anura > Leptodactylidae > Leptodactylus > Leptodactylus fallax. Next base: position 374,951 of record CAMRHE010000161.1, read on the forward strand.
TTCATAGTTTTGAAGCCTTCAGTGTGAATCTACAATTTTTATAGTCATGAAAATACAGAAAACTCTTGGAATGAGAAGGTGTGTCCAAACTTTTGGTCTGTACTGTTATATATATATATATAAATAGGCAGTTACCTGCTGGAGTAACCTCTGTCTCCCCTTCTGCTATGGGACGCAGAAGGGGAAGCAAGGCGGCTGTGAGCAGGAGCGGGGATCGGCAAGTGAGGCCGCGTGCCCGCGAACCCCATCAAATACTATTATTATAGTCTCGGGTCTTTTCAGACCCTGGAGTATAATAATCAGAGACCCAGGGGAGGTGAGGGAACATAAAAACCAGTGTTACTCACCTCTCCTGCGATCCAGTGTTACTCCCAGCAGGCAGTCACCTTCTTTGGTGACGTGTGTGCGACATTGAAGAGGGCCGAAAGCAGGGAGTGCACCGCAGCCCAGGATAGGTAACAGTGGTTTTTATGTTTGTCATCACCTGGGTCTCCGATCATTATACTCTGGGTCTGAAAAGACCCCAGAGTATAATAATAGTTCATGGGTGGGCCACTATGGGGCATATCTTCGTGTGCAGGGGCCACTATGGGGCATAATACTGTGTGCAGGGGGCACTGCGCGCCATAATACCGTGTAATACTGTGTGGCAGGGGCTGCGTTATATTGTGTGGGGGCCAGGAAAGGGGGTGCTATTGTGTGTGGGGGGGGGGCAGTCTTTGCTAGTTACTCCCCTGATAAGGGGTCATTAGGAAGTGGCATTAAGAGTTGTTATTTTTATAAGGGAATTATTTATACAAGGGGGGGTTATTTATATAATAAGCGTTCATTAGGGGACATCAATTATATAAGGGGTCATTATGAATAGAAGGGGGAAGCAGGGGTATAATATAAGGGGGCAATTAATTAAAGGGGTTATCCATAACAACCACTTTCTTAATATGAGACCAGGGAAAGTGATTAAAAAAAAAAAAAAAAAACACACCTACTCACCTGTCCCTTGTGCTCCGATGTCTCCCACCGCAGTCTGGTTCTGCTGCTCCGGTGTTTTCAGCACATGATTACTCAGGTCGCTGACACGGGACGTCACAGTGCTGTGGGGAAGAACCACCGGAGCAGCAGATCTGGAACACGCTGGGAGGCACCTTCCCAGGCCTCATATTAAAAAAGTGGTTATCCTGGACAACCCCTTTTAAGGTGGCACTTGGGATTTATTAAAGGGGCTTTCCAGCTCTCTTTTATTGATGATCTATCCTTAGGACAGTTATCAATAAGAGATCAGCTGTATGAAGGGGCCCCGGCACCTGTTTATATCACGTGTTTTCTGTTTATGGTGATCGTGTGATGTAATTACAGCCTTGTCACATAGACGTGTATAGGATGAGGCTGTAGCTACATTACATGGCCACTATGAGATGATTGACACTATGTAAATAGAGAAGGGGTCACAGCACTTACAAGGGTACCACGGTTCATTCCAATAGCTGATCAGTAGGGGTCCTGGGTTTTTGAGCTCCACTGATTTTTTTATTTTTTTTTATTAATGACCTGGAAAACCTTTTAATTAGGAAACCTATGGGGCATCGATAAGGGACACTATTTATATAGGGTACACATGGACATTATTAATATAAAGATGCACTTGGGGGTATTATTCATTATGGGGGGTTATATCATATATTATATAATTGTGGGTAACAGCAGGATGGGGGCTTTGTGCAGGTGAGGACAATGAGGGACGGGTGCCTGGAAAAGTGAGGAGCCAAAGATGTCTGTGTTGCAAACTTTACAGAGACAAGTCACAGCTGGAAGAAGTGGTCATGGCGGTCCAAAGGGAAGAGAAGGGAAATGTGAAGGATTAGTCAGAGACGTCACCTGTAAGTCACAGAATGTTACTGCCCTGTATTCACCTAAATGATAGAGGATAAATACCTGATTGATGGGGGGTCTGTCTGCCGAGTCCCCCACTGAGCCTGAGAATTGGGTTTTTCCCCCCTCACTGGGTGGGAATTCAGCCTGACCACAGCCATATATATATAGGTGTGTAGCTTGGTGGATGGACGAACCCGCGTGGCTCTCATTCACTTCAATGGGAGCGCCAAAGATACCCGAAGTCCAGTACTCAGCTATCTGCAGCGCTCCTATTATAGAGAATGGGGGCCACGTGGGCTCGTCCATCCACCAAGCAGATGATGTGTGACGTTGTTGTCATTGTTAATGCCGTGTTGTTGGTCTGATACTGAAGTAATACAGGAAGAAGAATTCTTAAAAACTGTTTCATAAGTTTGTGTATGTTTATTGTGCGACAATAACAGCGTGTGAAACTTAATTTTATTAAATTTTATTTTCAGGCAGCAAAGAAGCTAGGTTCACCACTGGGTTCAGCTGTTCTCAGCAGTTGATACACAGAATGAAGCAGACAGCGCTGTTCTCTGTGTAGTGGTCAGACCAGGTACTGCAGATCACTGCTTAGATCCTATTTAATTAGGAACAGCTGATTTATTGGGGTGCTGGACTCTAGGAATAGTACATCAATAATTTTAGCTTGGAAATCAAGGGGAAGGGGGCCAAAATAAAAAGCTATACACCTCTACCCCCCTGGTCCTCCATCAGATCCCCAATTCTGTGCCTGCTGTGCACAGTCATTGGCCTCAGTAGTCACATACTGTGCACTGGCGATGTATTAGCGCTGATGTCACTTGTACCCAACAAGTGATTCCTGGGGCCAAGGATTGTGGGTGTAGGAACAGGTGGTCAGAAAGGAGGACTGGGGGTAGGAGAGTCATTTTATTTAAACCTAGAAAATCCTTTAAGATGATCTTGTTATCATGTACATCTAATGGCCATCAGAAACGCCCTGTATAGTGCCCTGTATACAATAAAGAAAGCTCGTACAAATGACCCATGGTGACCGGCTAATTCCGGTGAAAGAGCGTGCGGCTGTCCATCTGGACTCTGTAGCCTGTTCCACCACGGATCCAGGTATGGTTTTAGTATACACTGCACACTTGCAGATTCTCCATCTTACCCCTCAAGTATCGTAAATTCGATCTATCCTCGGTCATACAAGGTCCTGTAGTAATGACACACAGGCCAAAAGATCTATTTGAAAGGTTTTAATCTGTGCATTCATATGACTTAATGACTGCAAAAACACTCTGTTGTAGAATGACATTTCTTAAAGGCACATGTAATATCGATGCATAGTGTACCATCCTAAAATACTCTAATATCCTTACAAAGTGCTTTAGCAGCCACTTACAGCTATAGCAAAATATATTTACAATCTAGAGTTTAAAATCATAATTTGCCTAAAAATAGTTGAAATTTATAAAAAACAAAAAACACAACAAAAACACATTCTAAAATTAGTGCTTCTCTTGAGCTTACATCTGTGACATACCCTGGCTTATAATGACTAGTGATTCCATTAAACTAGCGGTTATGTACATGATGTGGTTTAGCTTGATAATCGGTCAGTTATGATACTAAAAGCCATGTTTGCTCGCTGCAGTCTTACTACATAAAACAATCAAATAGAAAAAAATGCACCTCAAAAGCAAAAAAGTATCTAAAATAAACATTTAACACAGTCCAAGATTCCTGCTCAGATTTCCTGTGCACATGTAACATCCTTAATCAGGTTAGGGCCATTCCCTGCATTTTATGGAGATATCCATCATGCAGATCCCAAGCCAGATAAAGCTAGTTATGGTATTGGTGGCAGCCATTGTTAATGGTTAAACAGAGTGGCAGCCAGTCATTTCTAGCAACCAGTGACCTCACAGAGGTCTGAAGGACCTGGTTTTATAGTAGGACCTGTATAGGATCTAAAGGACCTGGTTTTATAGTAGGACCTGTATAGGATTTGAAGGACCTGGTTTTATAGTAGATTGTCATGTGCTTTCTCATTAAATTTGGGATTTGGCCACTAGGCCAGGCCTCTTTACATGAGAGCATGTTACCGATGCCCTAGAGGGCACAATGGGGCTAGTGAAACAGGCCGCACCCACCTGCCAGCTATTTTTATTTTCCTACTCTAATTCTATGCAAATTACCTTGATAAAAATCTCCTATTTGTGCCTACGTTTTTTTGCACAAATTTGCATCTTCATAAAAGACTACAAACCAAGCCTGTGTAATGTGTCAAGCAGTTCTACCTCCATCCATCCTCAACAACTTTGTAGACATTCAATAGGAAGTCAGATGGAAGAATATATGACTGCCAGACTACAAATGGGTTGATTGTAGTCTGTTGCCATGGAGACACAGATCTGCATTTTGTAATTAAGACCATTTGCAAAGTTGCATTTTTTTTTTTTTTTAAAGAGGATTACAGTAGGTTGTTAATCTTTTAATGTGACTCATAAAAGGATGGGATATATCTGGTTAGTTATATTCCAACTTGGGTCTTCTTAGTATCAGCACAGCTGCAAAGGGTTATGTAACTTTCTACCTTCTAAGTGATGGTTTCTTTAATCTGGGCAGGCTAATTTTTCAGTGGAGGTTAGAGGGTATAGCTGTGCCTGTAGTTCAGCTTCGAAAGCCTACTGTACAGATGCCCTAATACAACTGAAGCCTGTCCCAGTAACAGGTTTCCCTTCACAAATGACATTAATTGGTCGTGTGGAAATTTTTTCTAGAAGTCTTGGTAATGTTATGGAGCCTGGTTGTGTGAGGTACGTACTGTGTATCACAGCTACATTTAGGACAGTCCATATACATAAGGAAATCAGAGCAAAGATCTGGCCAGACACAACATATTTACTAGTATTTGATCTCAAAAATGAACAAAAATACATGACATGAATCTTTTTACTGCTGGAAGGGCCTGAAAATCCATGAGCAGAGCCCATCAGCCAGGAAAAAGGCAGATTTTTATTTTTTTTAACTCTTCAGACTTTGAGGTACAGCTACAATTAGTGTTACAATAGGATTATAAAATATACAATTATCAAAAATATTTATACATTCTGTTACACCATATTGCATTTCACCTCAGATGCGCAAGGTTCAGAAATCCAGTGGCCCGCATGTTAGTGTGTGTTTGTCAAAAGCGAATTCTCGTCTGTCGTTCACGTGGTCAGTTGAAGGTGCCCACATGAGAGAAATCTTACAAGTCTTATAAATACATATGAAGGGCATGCATTAGAAGAGCATGGCTGCAGCGGGTATTCCCAGCATAGGTACGAGCCCCTTCTCAGAGCACTAGAGTATAGGGGGTGGTTTAGAAAACACTTCATTTATGGTTACTTAAAGGAACACTGTCATATAAAGCGGAGTATAAGAGATCGGGATTAAGGGTAATAGCTATGTAAAATTAGAAAACCACCATATTTAATGGTAACCAGCGAGGAATTCTCTCCTCTGTGATACAGCCTATATCTTTCCACCATGAGGTCAAGGATACGTACACAAAACCTGCATTTGCTGGGGCAGCAGCCTATTTCCAATACACTGAAGACCCCCAGGGGTGTCAATGGTGTGCAGAAAGCTGGTTTCTATGGGTTACCTCACATGGCGGCATGTTCTTTAATAAGGCATCTAGTGCAGCATTTGTGACCTATTTGTAAAATGGACTGTTCAGTTACATAGCTAAAGGTCAAGGAAATCATCTCTTATTGGCAGAGCCTTCCTCCTAGGATGCTAATGATGGAGAAAGTCTTACATTACAGAGCTGTATTTCCCATATAAGAGACAATGGCTGAAATATGTGTTAAAGGTGTTTTCCTGGACGTAATGGATGACTTATCCTTAGGACAGGTCACCAGTTGAGCATCAGTAGTTGTTTGATACCCGGGACCCAGCAGATCAGCTGTCAAACTGCAGCAGCACTTCCTGTGATGTCCCATTCAATGAACACATGGGCTGTTTGCAGCGTAGACTAATTCAAGTGAATGGACTGAGCTACAATACCAAGCACAGCTGCTGTACAAATGTATGACACTGTGCTTGGAAAGTAGGGAAGAGGCTTTAGCGCTCATCCAGCTCTTCAAATAGCCAATTGGTGGGGGTACTGGGTGTCGGGTCACTAGTTGTGGGGTCTCTCATCGATAGGTCATCAATTATTAGACCTGGAAAATTTCAGAAAGTTGCCCAACAGCAGGCAATGGTACAGTATAATGAAATGACCACTGCTTTCATTGTAAATTCCCCACCAGTACTGCAGCTATGACATCCCGTACACCATTTATGTGACCACTTGAGCGACTCACCTCAGCAGTGACAGTACAGCATGTGAATGATGCTAGTGGCTGCAGGACTCACAGGGACCACTAGAGTCGCAGGAGATTTAATGGCTAATTTTATTTTATGCCATTACCTGCTTCAGCAACTTTGAAGTTCAACCTGCATTGTCTTGTAAAGGGCAGAATTATGGCTCCATAATAGGATATTGGTTTGTAAGCAAATGTAGACAAATTAACTCCCCGACAAAGCATTCTGCTGCACCAACCACTCCCTGCAAGTTTCCACAAGAGGCAATGAAGCCCTTGCCTCTCCCACCTAATGAAATCATTGGCACAGGAGCCAGAATGCCACTACCGAGTTACGTGGCGTCTAAATCGGGAACGATGCAAGGCAAAGTATTTGGCAAGTGACTTTGGTACGCGGAAGCTGGAAGCTCACAGTTGTCAAGTTAAGGCATTGCTAGGACACGACAGTGGAAAATGTGTTAGTGGACTCTCACAAAGACAAGGCATCTCTTGCTGCACAAAAGGACAGAAGTAGATGACAAAATCATGCACAGGATTTATAGGGTGAACTAGGTGGCCCAGACTGGAGACTGTGCAGCCTGAGCCACATTATACGAGTAGCGATGGGTGTAATGCAGAGTATATTAAAGAACAGATTATGGATTGAAAGTTTATCAAAAGAACAAAATAAACATGATGCCCGGGACACAGCACAGCGAGACACATCTTGCAATGGTTGGGTACAATGGTAGACACAGCGCCCGCTGTAGTGTGTTAACCAATAGCAGTGACTTACGAAGGCACCAGTATGATTAGAATAGTGTTAGAAGGCCGACAGCTTTAGGTCTAGAGGATAAAGTGGACAGGATGCGTAAGCTGATCTTACAAAATCAAGACCTTAATAGCAGACATTCTTGTATTGCACCATATTTTACCCAGAATCCCTGTTCTAGAGAACGCGCCAACTGCAGACAGAGACGCAACGGATATAAATAGGAAAAGGCCCTCATTTAGAGCAAACACCAAAGTAATTTCTGTCCTTAGAACTGAACTGACCAAAAGTCCGGACTAAGATTTTCCCCCATTCGGATTTTTGCCCCCATATGACCTGATGAGCTCTGGCATCGAGAGCTTTAGTGTTGGGAGTTACCAAACATTCCTCACCATACAGACATTTCTTCTGTTCGGAAAACAAGTAAAAATCTAACAGTGTTCTATTTCTCCGAAAAAAAAATAAAATTTTATCTTATCTTCCAAAGCATGAGCCGGCTTAACTCTGGTCACATGCTCCACAAAATCTTTAGCTGCGAGTATCTTTAAAGCATCATTTCATGTCGCTAAACCAAATTCCGGTATCGGCGGGTGGCAAATCACCATGGAGAACAGTCTACAGGCCCTGAATCCTTGTGTTCAATGACCAGGTGTGAAGTTGCGTTCCAGTGCTCAGTTATAAAAATAATATGGGCGTATGTTGGAAGTGGCCGCTCTTGTATGGAGTTCACATACATACATACATATATATAAAATGAAAAGTACTTTAAAAGAATCTTCATGTGTTTTAAAAAATAAAATTAATCCGGAACTGAAGATGGCACAAAGCGGTGAAGATTGTTTTTGCTTTTCTGTAGTCATCTTGTCTGCCAGTTCTCTCCAGTTTCACAGTGTCCTCCCTCAACACCAATCTGCAATATAGTCAAAATCTCTGAATGCTTCCTGCTCCTCCTCTGTCAGTAACCTGGGCTCCCGGGGAGGGGTAAGAATGGGGGCTTCTGAGGTAAATTCATCATCAAAATTGCTGACGTCTTCTCGTCCTTTGATTGTGGGCACAAAAGGAGGCTTCACTTTCTTTGCCAACAATGTTTGCCAGTCTATATGCTGAAAAAGAGGAAACTGTGTTAACATCTACATAACTGCAGGGACCCTACTTACTAGTACCAGGACAAGAAAAGAGGCCACTCTCTACACACCAGTCATCTCCGCACATATCCTGTCTTCTAGTAACAGGATATGTGCGGATCATAGCCATCTACAGGACGTCAAAGACATGGCTGCTTCCTTCTTCCCAGGAAGTGATAGCACATCTGTTGGTTGGTCACATGGTCATGCTGCAGCTCAATCCCATCAATTTTAATGGGACAGAGACGCAGCATGGCCATGTAACCAACAAATGAGATATCCCTTCCGGTGAAAAAGAAAGCAGCCAGCCATGTTTCCAAAGTTGTTCACAACCCCTTTAAATAATGTCCAAGAGGCAACACAGAGAAGCAGCATTTTCTGCCATTTTCTCCCTCTGAAACAGGAAAAAAAAAAAAAAAAAAAGAAGAAGAGAGAGAGAACAGAGGATTCAGCAGGGTGCAACTTTTCTGTTCCCTGTGCTAGGAGAGGGTGTTCAATCTTTCAGAAACACCTACTCAGGTATTAAATGGGGTTTTCCAGTCTTATTAATTCATGGCCTATCCTTAGAATAGGTCATCCATTAAAGATCGGTAGGGGTCAGACACCTGCGCCCCCACCAGTCAGCTGTGTGAAGAGACTGCAGAATCAGGGTGAGTACTGCAACCTCTTCTGTACATGCTAATCCCGGCACATGTAGAGGCTTTGCTTAGTATTCACTAAAATAGGACTGAGCTGCAATCAGGCCATGTGACAGATGAACATGACATCACATGGCCTGAGAAGTCAAAGGCAGGCTTGGGGAATGCTGCAGCCACTTCAACCAGTTGATCCAATGGGGCCCAGGAGTTGTACCCCAAAGGCCTCAATGACCCATTCTAAGGATAGATCATCAATTTAGAAGCCCTGCAAAACCCCTTTAACCCATAAAAGGCACAGCATCCCTTTCCTCCCGTCTTTCATGGTCCCAAAAGATAGGCACCATTAACCGAGGGGACACTGATCGGGGTTCTGCAGAATGCAGCAACAAGATTTGTTACTGACAGATAGTGATGGACAAGAATTATACAACACTTTACCATAAGCCTAGCTTTTTCTGAGGCAGGGTTGGCATTAGAGGTGGGGTGGGAACCATATTTTATTGAACTCCTGGATCAGTATGACTTGGGGAGTTATTACAGAAGCTAGATAGAAGGTACACCTTTTGGGTAAGCATGAGGGACATTTACCCTAAAGAACGCGTGCTTCTTTACATCTTCTGCATCCCTCTCACTTGCTCCCAGCCTGCGTTCAGGATTTCTTCTCAATAGCTACAAGACAAGATTTTTCTTCAGTATTCAAAACATCTCAATACAAACAAAGGCTTATACACACACACAGCATTAATGCATGTATCTATAGCACATTATATATATTATTATGTGTGGCTCCCACTTGTCTAAGGGTATTAGGCTATGACTATGACACATTGCTGTATTACTAAATGAGGTCTTAGGATTGTGAATAGGTTAGCACTACCCACAAGGTGTGACTGTGACCTTGCCTGTCAGAAATCAAATTCTACTGGATTTCTGTACAACGACATTCGAAATCATTAGTTTCAGCTTTGCACACAACATTTGGAATTTTAATATCACACGTCCAAAAGTTGTCATCATGTACCCTAGCCTTAAAGGGGTTTTCTGAGCAAAGAATGTTTCTTTAAAAAATGTCTGTTAGTGCTATTAATGGGTTAATAAATGCACCCGTGTTTTGAGTGATTTCTGGGTGTGTCTGGCAGCTCCTGGAATCTTCTGCATTTGTTTACATGGTTCAGCTTCCTGCTGTGTAACTTACACACTAACCCCTCTCACCTTACTCCCACCCTCCTTTCTCTTTACCTCCCTCCCTTCTCTCCCCCCTCCCATACAGCTCCTCCCTGTCTCTCTAGCTATCCCGCCCACTACTAGCCCTTCCCTACCTACTCAGCCCAAACCCATTATGTATTTACATCTCTTCCTTCCATGGCTTCTTCCTGCGTGACGGCCCCTCCTTTATTATCTTTACTGATACTGCAGGCACGTGTTCTTCTCCCACCTCTACTGCACATGCGTGGGTGCTGCGCCATAGAGGTGGATTATCGGCAGCAGAGCAGCAGTCAGAAAAGAAGGAAGAGCTGTCTCGCAGGGAGAATGTAAATATGATATTTGGGGGGGGGGGGGAGATCGTCACCGGATAATCAGAAAATGTCCCTGGGGCGGGCAGGAATATGGTTAAATATACATTTTTGATAAATTATGTTATTTAGAAAGTAGGAAGGTGTTTAGATTAGTGTAGGGATTTCAGTTTATCCTGGACAACCCCTTTAAGAAAGAGGTAAAGATCCTCCAGAAACTCAATCTTGTAAAAACACAATTTTAATCTTGATTTTATCTGTTTGGCCCCAGCCCCACAACATAAGGACAAGCTGAAGGCGATGACTTATGAATTGAAAAAGCCCAGCACCATGTAAGCAGGACCAGGCGTTCTGGATGGCACAATGTGTAGAATGTGCGGCATGCATGTTGTGTGAAGCTCCCTCTGACAAGAATAGGATTATACCATGACAACAGTCACTTACTCTTCTCATAATAGAAATGGCTTCTGTAGACAGGAACCGCGGGTATCGGACTTCATCATTAACTATACTGTCAAAGACTTCCTCTTCATCATCTCCAGGAAAGGGCGACTAAACAACAAGAAGGCGAGAATACTGGCTCAGGAAACAACATTATAAGCAGTAGCACAAAATAACATTATTCTGCCCTAGTATGGTTAGCATCTATATTTGTAAGTAATATTGGTCCTTACCAGACATGTGAACACTTATTTGGATTTTTCTGCATTTCCCATTCCATGTGCTGCTACTCAAGGGTTTCCACCCTTTCCTGATCAATGGGGATAAGACAGCTAGGACCCCCACAATGAACCAACATGGTGTCTCCTGCACAGTCTGTGATCCTGTCCATCTGCAGTGTATAGACCTGAATCACAGCCCTTTCCCCCTGAAAGGAGCGATGTGGCAATTCCCTGTGCAACCAGTGGCTGTAACCATCAATGTGCAAAGGAGAAAGCTGAAAGAGCAAAAAACTCTGTTCAGGTGGCCAAGGGATAGGTATCCAATATTTAAGACTGTGGAGTTGGAAGGCCAAACACTGACTCAGACTCCAATCCCTACTCCTGCTCTAACACCTTCATAAGTGACAGTACTACTTCTATCTGACTATTAAAGATCATGGAAGAGAAGAAATCAGGCAATACCTTTAAGAGGCTAACTAAGTATATTTGATGGTGAGCTTTTGGAGAGTACTAGCTCTCTTCTTCCACTACTTTCTATGGCTAACACGGTACAACATTATACTACTATTAAAGATCATCTAACTTAAGAAAAATCTATGACAGAATTCCTATTAAAGTAAATATGAAACTATAAAATTATATAATACCAATAATTGAATAATACAATTAAACATAACTAAACAGTTTTATTTTGAAGTTGGAGTCAGTAAGTTTTTTGGACTCCACCTAAAAGCCTTGCTTGGAAAACCCATTTAAAGGCCTTGTTTGGCCACACACTTCATCCCTTGGAATAGAGTTACATTATGATTGAATTCCTGAAAGCTATTCAAGGTGATTGTGTCACCTACCTCCCCAACAAGCATCTCATAGATAAGGACACCAAGCCCCCACCAGTCCACCGCTCTTGTGTATGAGGTTTCTGTAAGGACTTCTGGGGCCAAGAACTCCGGCGTTCCACAGAAAGTGCTTGTTCGATCCCCAAATCCCATTCCTGAAAGTAGGAGAAGACACAAAACTGCTTTAGATTTGAGCAGTATTTAGTTTTATGCACACGACTACGTGTATGCTATTAACAGTGGCGGACATAACGAAAACTAATGTACATGTACAAAGTCATCCTGTAGACCGAACGTTGAATGTCTTAATGCATTCTGTAGCGGAAGTGAACATAACATGATATAATACATGATAAACTATGTACTGACTAATGTACTGTATGTAATGTACTGTCTAATAACTAGAAAATTAAAAGGAACCTGGCTGCAGAGCTTACAATCTAAATATGGAACATAACATTCTGACTGACCCTTTAAGCAACCACTTTCTGATAGAAGGATCCCCTGGACATAGGGTCCCCTGTGATTACTCTTCACACCTTATGCCACTGTGAACATTGTTTGTTTTACCTTCTTTGCAAAGACCGAAGTCAGCAATCTTCACAAATCCTTCTGTATCCAACAGCAGGTTATCCAACTTCAAATCTCTAGATTATAGAAATATCATTGTATAATGTGAGAAAAGATACAAAATAACCATCTGACATAGATATCTTCAGAAAGAAAACAACGCACTGTTAAGCAGCTAGCCCTGACTCCATAGGAGCTGATCAATCATTGAAGTAAAAATCTTATAAAACTCTATAATATGCAATATATAAATTGTACTCAAAATTAAATATTACATCCTCAGAGCTATACGTTTACAACATTTTTGTGACTATTTGGCTTTATGCCACCATGTACCATGCAGTAACTTACCGGTAAACAATCTTGTGCTCATGTAAATACTGAAGGCCGAGAACCACACACGCTGCATAAAACCTGTTAAGAACACAAACATCAACCTGATAAGTTCAGCAATAAAACGGTCTTGCAATGGCCGTAAAGTTGCCTGACTAGGGATCCAATGAGCCAAATTTACAGTAAGATAATCACTATGACAATGTTATTTCTTTCATTATGCCGCAATATTACAGATGCTAAATCTCTGCAACATTACAGCCATCTGAATAAGGACTCAGAACGCAAAAAACATAGGTGTCATTAGCAATCTATTACGATGTGACATGTAATTTAGGGTTAAGGGACAACTTTAGCAGAGCAACTGAAGCCTCCTTAGGAATGCAGAGAGTTACCCGTAAGATACAGATGTTACACCAATATTAATACCAATAGAGGTTGATGCATGACAAGTGCTTATACATGCAGATTTATAAGGCAAACTGCATTAAGCCTGGACTACGCTGAGATTTTCTAACTTTCGACAGATATCTTCAGTCTACAAGATTGCATGCATCTTAAGACAGGCATAGATATCGTGCATCTTTGGTTCACAGCCCTTATTTGCACCACTATTATTTTTCTGACCCTTGCACCACTTTAAGTGAAAAGTGGGTGGAGTAAGGTGGGGATCAAGGCAGGCTGGGGGACCCGGTGTCCACCTGATTTACTTCAACTAATGTGTTTATAATGGCACAAGCTAGATCTGAAATCTACGACAGTTCCTGACTACTGTAGATTTTATTTCTGGTGCAAAGGACCTCCCGTAATGCAACAGAATAAAGAGGACAGTACCAATTCTGGTGCCCCTCTGTAACCAGTGCACACAATATTTAAACCAGCGCACCATGCATCTGTCTCAAATTCCCCCTACAGATTTCTTTGGACTGCAACTGTGGCTTCATTGTCTGCTAGTCATATCCTCAACGGTGACTGCTACAGTCCAGAAGCAACTCTACGATCTCTACATATTGTTTCACATTTTGTGCACATACTCAGCGTAAGAGGACAATGCATAACAGAGATAACAGGTACACTCTGGGCAATCCTGGGGCATGAGAGGACTTACACAGCTCTAGGTTCAGAGAAGACATCAGTGTGGATGTGCATCATGAGATCTCCTCCAGCTGCATACTCCATCACAAAACACACGTGATCTTTTGTTTGGAAACAGGCAAATAGATTCACCAGGAACGGGTGCCGCACGCTATTCACAGTTTCAAAAATGCGCTTCTCACACATAAGGCTGAAAAGGAGGCGAAAAAAATATAAAAAAAAAAGTGAAAGGCATACAGTGGAAACAGAGAAAAGGAATAGGAAACTTACAAAGAACTGTGCGCAAATAAACCTGTAACCACAAGGAAATCTCAAGAATAATGACCTAAATGGAGAGACTTAAAGGGGATTTCAGGGGGGGGGGGGGGGAAATTACAAGTGGTTCAGAATGGGCTACAAATTTAGACAGAACACCTCTAACTCCATCATAGTTATTGTTACAACATTTCCTGGGTACCCACAGGAAGCCTCTCAAAACACAGGAAAAGCTGCAAAATTGACCGGTGGTTACGCGTGTGTCAAGAGGGACAAGGAAGTAGATCAGCAGTAAAGGAACGGGAGGCAGAGGGTCAATGGCTTCTTTAATTTTTTTTGTTTAACCCATTTTGCACCATTTGAAAATCACTTGTAACTCCTGAAATCCTCTTTAAGCTAAAAGGGGCATGTAATAAAACCCGGAAAGAGAAGCCACCAGGTAAGATATATATTTAATAAATTTAAACAAACAAAAAAAAATAATAATAAATTATATATTCTCTCTCATTATATATATATATATATATATATATATATATATTTATATTTCTCCCATGTATGCGTCTTTAATTGCCGATACAGTCCAAGCTTTCAAGTTCACAATGTGATTCTTTTCTAACCTAGTCAATTACTTCTAAACAACAATTTCACATCTAATGAAAAACCCTTGAAGCAGCAATATTCAGTTTACAAGCGTCTGTAAAAGGTCATTGCTGTCAGCCAACACTGGAAAAACAGATGTCCACAAGAGGGCAGTATGCCTAGCCGCTATCATTTCCCGCATATCCCTCAGAACTGAAGTTATATTCCGGTAGTGTGGAGACATACAAGGATAAAGCTGGCGTATGTGGTTATTTTTCATTTTTAGATCCAAGTATAAAATAGATACCTGTCCACTTCATCACGGGCTACAATGTCTCCTTTCTTTAAGGCTTTGATGGCAAACATTTCATTTGTGTTCTTATACTCTGCCAGAAGCACCTGAAAGGTGACACAGAAAGTAAATACACACTGTACATGTAACACATGGATTGGGAATCAAAAGGATTCTTTAGTCAACATACTTTGCCAAAATGCCCTCTGCCCAATACTTTACAGCATCGGAAGTCCTGGAGACTGAACTGAAAGCGCTGCTGCACTCTGCAGAAAAAGAAGCAAGAAAGCCATAAATAAACTACAGACAAAAGGGAAGTACAGCGAGATCGTAAATGCATCTGTAATAAAGAAATGACTTTACCGTCTGTCCTCGGTTTCTTGCATTGCACTAAATTCCAGATCCGACCCTGTGATCTGCCCTTCATTTGTCAAGTCTGTCGTGGGTTTTGAAGCTACGCTGTTCCTGGTATTTGAAAACTCATAGTTTGGTCCCATGTCCTGAATGGAAAGAAATAAGACCATTAAAGATTCATCGACTGTGGGGAACCACACTGTGATTGACCATTTTTATGAACACCTGTAGAAGTGAATGTACAAAGGTCTGCATGGTGGTCACCTATCAAGTCATAGCAGCCATGAAACAGAGATTGGGATCCCCAATTTGAGATAAGGGCAGGTCCCAGAGGATCTACAAGGCATTTATTGCATATACCCCATTAATAAAATCTTACTGTATTGATTAACAATATAGAGGGGGGGGGGGGGGTTCTGGCAAACAAAAATAACAACAGCCTTAGGATAGGTGAGAGCCCAACCCCACAGATCAGCTGTTATCAGCAGCCTCTATACAGAGAACATAGCTGGAAGCAGACAGCTCTGTTCCTGGTGTAGCGGCTGTGCTTATTACTGCAGCTCTGCTCACACTGACTTGTACAGGAGTTCAGCTTCCAGCTTTATGCTCTGTAAGGCAGCTAGTGAAAACAGATCAGTGGGGATCGGACCCCGCTAATTTACTGATATTGGTGACCAATCCCATAGGTTATCATAATTGTTTGCATTGTGTGATCCCTGTTACTCCTCCTGGAAATATAAGTAAGAATAAATGTACAAGTAGGTCAACAGCATGTCTGTATATAAGCTCTCAAAATCAGTGCTGGAAGTATTGGACACACCCTATTAAAAGGGGAAGTGGTAGCAATCAGTGACCAGGTTATTTGTACATTTTCAGGAATAACAACTGAGGAATGGAACACCACCGATTCCAAAGAAATAATACTTCAACACTGTTATTTCATGGGGATCATAAGTATTTAATAAAGCATGAATACACAGAAAACATCTGATTGGCAGCTAGAGAAATACATGCGGGGGTTTAAGATGTACGCTACTTATACCCAATATATATCATGGGGACTGGGAATGTCCACAAGTGCTCCTTTTTTTGGGAGGAAAATCGCTTTTTTTTTTATTTTTTGCTGCAAATGACCTAGACTACATTTCGTTTAGAGCCTTGGCTATACTACTTTTACAAAACTATTATTTCGGTAATCTCAGCGAGTTCACAGGTGATAGCTATAGGTCGGATACAGATGAGGTTAAGTGAAACGGGGAGGTGCGATTTGCCTTCTCTCGCTTTCTTTTTAGATTAATGATGGTACACAATGATTTATATATATATATATATATATATATATATATATAAAATTATCTATTGGTGTTAAATATGACATCTATCAAATACGTGGGGGGCAGCTGATTTGCCAGAGAGCTAAGAGTTGGATCCCTACCAAGAGTCCGTCTAAACTTGCAGATGAAAAAGTCCTGCAAGCATGACTTTCTCGTCTGGCAAAATGACTGCAAATGTGGATACCTGATGGACCCCATCAGTCAATAGGTTTTGTTGGGATCCGTTGTTGGCAGTCATTAGACGGATCTATTCTAAGGTGGTTGTTCTGTTCCTACAAAGGCACAGAAGAATGGACATAAAAAGACATAAGCGTGAAGGTGCTCTTTGCCAAGTTGCCTGGTCTGTCTTCTTGAGAGTGTTATTTTGCATAGCACGCTGTAGGTCTTTACCTGAGCTGGTATACTTGGTGTCTTAATTTCTGACGGCGATGGATACAGATCCAGATCTAATGAAGATGCCCGAGGTGGAGCAGTCGGTGGTTCTGGTTCTATTTCAAAGTTTAGCTTGCCTATAGGAGATTCACTGAAACAAAACAACATTTTATAGGTTACTTATAAAGATATGGTTTTATATTTTAAAGTGGTTTGCTGACACAAGGAAAACACGTTCAGTATAAAGAAACTAATATACCCTAAATATTAAAACTACTTAGATTTCACTTGCAGACACATTTCCCTGAAGTCGGGTGCTTATCCTGTAAGATGTGACACTCCGGCATAGCCTCAGGTGACAAAGAGCTTTCTCCTATCACCCCACTTTTTTTTGTATTAATATACAGTAATTTTCAGTCCCAGAACTTCAGAACATCTCTTGTAAGAGACAGCTTTGACTGAAAGGGACTGTCTGTCTGGCTCAGATCGTTTGCTAAGACAGTCCCTTTCTGTCAAAGTTGTCTCTTACAGGAGATGTTCTGAACTTCTGGGACTGAAAATTACTGTATATTAGTATTATATCATGCTACATTTGTGAACCACTGAACATGTTTTTCTGCAAATACATTAACACAGGGAGGGAGAAAAAACCCTCTTAAAAGACACTGCAGACAGATGTTACAGGTTATTCAATAAGCAAGGTTGAATAACTTTACACACTTTTTTTCGTTTTCCCCTCCCACTCCATTTCCTGCTTTTTTCCGACTCTGGCGTTTTTAAAAGTTATGTGTTTTTTGTATATTTTATTCAGGCATTTACTTATTGATATCTTTATTAGGGAAAAAAATGTCAAAGACAGCAATACAGGCGTTTAACGATAAGCCCCACGTAGCAGGCCACAGCAAACTGCGGGAAAAACTGCGGCGGCAAAGCATTGCGGTTTTTCCCACAGCGTTTTTCACAGACAGTCCATAGAGACTGCCTCTGTGAACTTTCTGCTTCCATTATACCTATAAGGAAACCGCTGGGGTTTCCGTAGGTATAATTGACATGCGATTTCCAAAACCGTCACGGTTTTGGAAACCTCAGCAGGGTCTCCGCTGCGTGCATTTTTCCGCAGTGTGTTGATGGGACTCCCTAGAATATAATGCACTATACAGGGACTGTAAGATGCTGTTTACGCCACATGGTTCCCTGGCCTTATATGGCTTTCCTCCCCTCCCAGGATAGATTTTACCCAAAAAAAAAAATTAAATTAATAAAATGGAAACTCTGCATGTGAAGGTAGCCTTAGGGGCTCAATCTTGCCACAGGTCCGTCACTCGAGACTCCCTACTCTCATGCATCTGGACCTAATCAGCAGCATAAAGCCGAACTGAATGCCGATGCCCTGCAAAAACGGTGAAAGAGGAAGCGGAATCCTCTTCATTTTCAGCTGACAGAATGGCCCCTTGGGCTATATTCACATGACTGTGCTTTTCAAAAAAAAAAAAAAAAAAAAAAAGCACACACCATGATGAAACTGTTCATTCACTACTATTACTTACCCGACTGCTGGAGATAATTCTACATTCCGTGTGTCCACAACTGGTACAGAGGCAGGGACAGACACCTGCGGGCTATAGGTGCCAGAGTGATTTACTGTGGGGATTGCTCTTCTTACTAGTCGCCCCCAAGTGGCAATGTTAATGTTCATCTGTGGAGCTCGGAGGAATGTTTTGCCTGCAAACAAAACAGGCAATTTCTAACAATGTAGAAGAGACAGGGAGCAAATATCACAATTTCCTTGAAAAGGCAAACACCATTTACCTTGTTGTTTTGAAAAGATCTTCTTTTGCCTCTGAAGTTTCGGTCTTCTTTCAATAACTGGATTGAAAAAGGTAACCTGAAAAACAGAACAAAAATAAGTTATGTCTACCTATACAAGACTAATGGTAAACCTGGCAATGCCAACTATGCACCTATAAAGAGTGATAGGATCTGGAAACCTCTGAAATGCTACAGAAGAGGCTCCAGCACCATAAACTGACATAGGCAAGCCCAAAAAAAAAAAAAAAATAACACTGTGCCTCATGTATCAAAATTCACACAGGAAGGGTTAGCTTATTAACACATTCACCTACCATTTTCCAAACCCCCCCCCCCCAAAAAAAAAGACGAAATGAAATGTGACTGCCATTGGTAACCGTTCTGTAGCTTGAAAGGGTTAATCACATCTCTACCTTTGACGGCTGCGATGGGAATAGGCCTCTTTGCCTCCCCCGCCCCCTGGCGGTTGGAAGTTACAAAAATTGCATAGCTTCAGAAACTCCTATGTTACAGAAACAGTGTAGAACAGCAGAGTATGGCTGTTTCCATAGCTTCCAACCTTGTGGTCAGGAACATCAACCTCATATTCCCATCTCTTCTATGTCTGGAATGAGACAGGAACTCCCTATTGTCCTATAGACATTGGATGAGGAAGTAGCATCCACATTTAGACTAACACTCCATACAAGTACCTAACTGTATGACCAGGACTCAAGAACCCTACTGGGGTATGTTCACATGTGGCAGAATTTTTTCAGTAACTTTTGGGACTGAAAATCTATTCCATAGATGTGAATGGGGTTGTTTCGGCAGCATGTGCAGAAATTTCTGCAAGCCCTGTTCACATGAATGGAAAAATTGCCAAGTGTGAACTTAACCTAAGGGTCATCCGCCTCATATTCCTCTTCATTTTCCAAACTTCGGCCTACCGCCCATGATTAGACTCTGATGAATAAACTTCATCTGTGAGGAGTCTCAAGCAGTCGACCCTGTGGCTGAATCAGCCGTGGAATCTGCAGCAAGATCGAAAAGGACACTTATTTTTTCAGCGATCTGTTTCGATCTGTGCCTCCCACTGAAAGCAATAAGAGACAGAATCAGGATGGAATCTGCCAAATTTGAGGCGGAATCCGCCTTCAAATCAGCATTGATTTGTCCATGTCAATGGACCCTCATAGTGACTGGTGGGTCCTAGCAGTGATCACAGACTTATCACCTAACCTATGGAAGGGTGATACATGCATTTTGAGGGATAATCCCATTAAGTGACTTATGACGTTAATCACACTTGTTGCACAGGTCTGATCTCTTCACTGAAATCCCCACGTCTTAAATGTCACTTGTGGGAAAACACCTCTAAAGATTTCCTACATGTACACTTCTTTCATTTCAATAGGCTGTATTTCTGCAATTGACATATTTTGATGGATTTCATTACATGAGTCACCTTTAATAATAAAAGAAAAGAGACTTTAGGAACACAACAAAAAAAAAAAAAGGAGGATTTTGTTTTATTTTGTGAAGGAAAATCTTTAAGAAACTCACAAGTTGGTGAAGGGAAAAAGTCCTACTAAAAAATTGTGTGTGTCACGTTCTCACCTCTGCAAAGAGTGTGCCCTGCGGCTCCAGGTATAGACACATGCCATGCCGCTGGTTGTCCAGGAAGTCTTCTAACCTCAGGAACTTGACTGCACACAGGGATCTCCAATCTCTCCAAAACACTGATATCTCAAGTTCTCTGGACTGAAAGAGAAAAGTAACAAGATAAGTGTAGTATTTGCAACTATGCACTAGGTTCACCTTAAGAGCTGTCCCAGGTTTGGTAATTCCTTCAAAAGAATGCAAAAAGTAATTGGATTTTACTCAATATACTGGTTTTAGTTGGATTATACATAGAAGTCAGAGATTTCTGCTCTTTGCTAATGATGGAGTAAAATGAAAAGTGGTCACCACATCTTTACTGCTTTCCTTACATGTGTGTGCACTTCCTACATTAAAGATGTCACAAAACAGTCAAAGAGCAGGCGAGGAGAAATACTCTGAAGCACCAGGTCTGTGATTTCGTTTTGGTCATCTCCACAGCCAACAAGGCAATATGTTGTCTCAGGACATATCACAAGGTCAAAATCAGAATCCAGCACTAGCGTGTAAAGCATACAGCACGATGCTTTAGAGCTCTTAGTGTTCCAGACCTCTCATTCATCAACCAGGAAGTTATCAGTGTCTGCCATGGTATAAATGCAGTGGAGCAACAGTCCACAAAATTGCTAGATCACAATATAATTGCTACCCTCCTATCCTGCAGTCCAAAAAAATTATGTAGAGGCTGCTGTAAGCACGTGATAGTATCTCGGAAGTTCCCTATACAGACAGGTTGCAATTCCTCCTGTGAGTAAATAAAAGTTTAACTACCTCTGTCTCACTATCAGCAGGGAGAAAGTAAAGAACTGCAGTAATTAGCAATTCCTTCTACTCAGCCCCATTATTGAAATAAATGTGAACATTGCAAGTGACCATTTTTTTAACACAGAAAACTTTGTAACTTATGTACATATTCTATAGGACTTTTTAAGAGGCACTTTACAGGACAGCTAAAAATAATTTTTTTCCAATTGGTGATTGTGATGTACTGTATATAGGCTGGCTCCCATTAAAGAGGACCTTTCTCTTTCAAACAAGTCCAGCTCTTTAAGATCAATTAATACGAGTTGCTCCACTGTTTCTGGCACAGTTTTTTCTCTAGCCCTCACTTTTCCTGAGCAATCAATGCTGTTAGTACAGAGCCTAAGTAGCACATCAGGCACCAAAACTGTCAGGAGGGCGGTGTCAGGCAGGAGCAGACAAGGGGTGTGATTCTGAGCTCTGACTCTGACTGCCTATGGCTGGGAGCTCTAAATCACAACCCCTGCCTGACACCACCCTTCTGACATGACAGAGCTTAAATAGCACATCAGGCACCAAAACTAACTGCACTTGATGCTCAGGAACGGTGGAGTCTAGAGAAAAAAGGTGCTAGAATCTGTAGAGTGACGCCTATTAGAAGATGCTAAGAACTTGAATTGGTGGAGGTGGTGAAAGGTCGTCTAACAAAAACATGTCTGGGGAGTCTAGTCATACAATATTAGGTAACAACACATTAGTTAACTGCTGCTTGTTATTAGCAGTGGGGGTGCTGATAATATACAGAAGGACAACAGCAAAAGAACTTCTGCTTCCTTGCCAGAGATGTGGTCTACTGTTGTGTGTCCAATTGCAGGATGTAGATTAAATTTTAGTGGGAAAAGACTTATAGGATTACAGATAGAAGTTGAAGGCAACAGCATTGCAGTAAGATGTATTACTGAGGTTAATGTAATTCTCTTCTACTGATATAAAGCACTGGTCTGTGCTTACTGTCTACAAACAGACCCTATATGTAATCTTAGCCTGCAGTTATGTATTGTTCTCTTCCATCTGTCCCCTATCCCTGCTGACCTACTCTGTAGGTTTAATCACAATGGGTTTGCCGGGTATGTCAGGAGGATGTCCTGATCTATACCACCAACAGATGCCTCAAATATGTCACAGTATAGCCACACAGTACTATGCTATGTCACCCACAGGTTCCTATGTTATTTAAAAATAAAAAATATCGCACACTATACTTTTTTTTCAGGATTCGTCTGCTGAAAAAAATTCTATTGTAATATATATATATTCATATATATATTCTTTTTTTTTATTATTATTTATTTATTTATTTAATTTATTACACACACTTTTTTTTTTTTTTTTTTTGTTTACCAACCTGACAGAGGCCAAAAGGACACACTCTTTTGTCCTCCATCAGGTTGAATGAGGGCCTATGGATACAACTGTCTTACATGTTTGGTAGCTTTCCTGGCACGTACGGCAAATGGACACTGCAGACCCAGGGTGAATGCACCCTAGTTAATTCAGAAAGAGGGAGCAGGAAGCTGCATCCTCTAAGTAGATGGGGGCACAACATACAACCACGTTGTCCTATTCTCAGTGATGAGGTAAGGTACACAGGGTGTAATAAGCACATTCAGCCTCTTATATCCCACAATGTAATTAATGTCACATAATTTTATTGACCCCTTGCAGACGGAGTCTGCTCACTATACATACTCTGTCCAGCTCTAGTGTAAACTTCTGGTCCCATGACTGGTTTGAAATAGGTTTCCAGTTGGTCTGACCGACCACGGTATTGTCCAGCTTCAGCACAGCACAGACCTCATCTGTAAGGAAATTACACCAACTCAGCTTAAAAGGCTAAGAGGATTGCAGGAAACAAAAAGCCCCACTGTTAAACCCACGACAACAAAATATCTGCTTAAGAAAAGATTAGAGATTTAGGTTTTCTTTTGTAAAGAGCCCAATGTACGAACAGACCAATTGCTTTCAGATGGACTAGGCTTCCACGCCAATTGTAGGGCGAACTAAGCAGCATTTACTATGGATTGTCCTTAAACCCTTAGTCTGCTAGGACCTCAAACATTAAAATGGAGCTTGTCAGACTAAGTACCATTACTGACCAAAAGGGTGGTGGTGTGGGGGGGAGGGGGGCACATTGGGAGAATTTACTATAATATGTAGGTGAAGCACTTTTTTGGTGCATCACTTTGTAATTTTTCCACTTGCGCTTGCCACTTTTTAAAGACATTGGGTGAGGTGAGGCAAGGATCAAGGTAGACCAGTGTGGGGACACCTTACCCCTTCAGATTTACTGATGACCTGCCCTTTGGATAGGTAACCAAATGAAGATCTGTGGGGGTCTGACACCCAGGATGCCCATAGATCAACTGGTTGAAGCAGTAGTGGCATTTCCAGTGCTTGCGCCATGCAATGTCATGTTCATTGGTCATATAACCTGATCGCAGCTTGGTCCTTCTCAAGTGAATAAGATGAGCTGCAATACCAAGTACAGCTGCTGTACCAATGTACCGCATTGTGCTACATAAGTAATGAATAGGCTGAAGCCTCTAAGGGTCTTCAGAGGTCTGACACCCGGGCCCCCGGCGAGTCAGATGTTTTCAATTACCTGTACTAAGAAAAGGTCATGAATTATGTAGCCTGGAAAGCACCTTTAAGAGGTTGAAGCTTCTTAATAATTGTGGCTCATCTTGCGCCTGCAGGGAATTGGATTAAAACTGGCACAGGAAACAATGCAAAGGTTGAAAGCAGAGGAAGACCTGCGGTGATTCTTGCAGGAGTGTCACCGCCAGTGGACTGATGGCTATGTAGTAACTGTGCTCTGCTAGAGCAGTTCTACAACCCATATGCCAGTAAGAAGTGTAAGACCGGCCAGTTCCTCCACACACATTTCAAGGTTAAATCAGATTACACAACATGGAAACTTGAAGGCCTTCTGCGAGAAACCTTTTTCCATAAACGTAGCGATCATGAGACATTAGTTTGCCAAGATCATGTATATGGAAGGAGACAATAACAAACAGAAAGTTACTGAACTGGAAAAGTCATCTGTCTTCAGGAGATTCCGACTGCTGACACTTTTAGTTTTACTTGTCCTGCTCATGAAGGACGATCTCTGTTCATTTGGACTCCAGCCTGGAAGGGTAGCGGTGGCTGCTTTCGACCTGCCAGGGACATTCTCGAGAATGTCCTGGCAGCCCATGAGTCGGACTTCTAGGGTACCTGAGGAAAAAAAAAAATAAAAAAATATATATATTATATATATATATATATATAAATGACAGCTACTCTATCCTGATATATCAATAGAGGAACACTATATCAATGACTAGAGTTTCAGACTAAACATTGGAGTCAACACTAGGAGAAGAATAGCTAATGTAGGTTGCCTGAAGGCCTTACAGTGTTCATGTGCAGTTCCTATGAAACACGTCTGACACTAGTCTAATTTCCCAAACACCGATATACCCACAAAAGCATCGGCCAAAGAGATCTGCAGCAGCCATAGATTTTAAACCATGCATTGTGTGTGGCATCTTTTTTTTGTTGTTTCACGGACCCACCTACTTTCAAAAGGGTTGAGTCTGTCTATGCAGAGCTGTGTTTCCAAGGTGTCAAACAGTAAAGCATGCTCCACTTTTTCCCAGATCATGGCCAGCACTTGGCTGTGAACCTTGGTTGTGTGAATAGAGCCCAAGTCAGCCCTAATAACTTGTATGGGACAAAGCTTTAGTACCCTGCACTGCCACTACAAACAGCATGACTTTGCCAGTACAAGCAAGGTTCAGAGCAATGTAAACACTGAAAAGGCTGCATCGCTAGCGCACATTGTGCTACCTCTAAACAAAATCGATAGCGGTGCTGAGTCAGACCCCACTGATATGATATTGATGGCCTATCCAAAGAATAGGCTACTAATTTTAGACAACTGAGTAGCCCCTGTAAATACTGTATGACTACAATATGGGCAACATTCATTACAACAGGCCAAGCAACATTTGCACATAAAATTATTAATAAAATACGCAAACTATAGATTTTTTTAGAATAGAATACAGTAAACAGTCTACTTTACTTGTATATATGTCGTCCCATAAAATCAGAACTTTACTAAAGAACATCAATTGGGGTCCCAGTGGTGCTGACAATCTACACCACCCACCAGGCACATGAATACATGCACCAGGACTAATTTAGTCAGACGCCAATTAGAAGCCAATTAACCTACATAGTCTGTAAATATATTACCCACAGCGTACACACTCCGCTGGAGAAACCACATGAAGCTGGTTATGTCTCTAAAGGCAGATAAGCAGCAAGGAACACGCTGCGTATAAGCAAAGCAGGGAATTACTGATACGGGTCAAAACACATTAAAAACAAGCTTTAGACCACCAAGGAGACCAAAGACACAATCGCAAAAATTGCTTGTTCCACAAAAACAAGAAAATATATTATTTCGGGAAGTTGATCTAGGATTATTCAGCAGCAGAACAATCTGCATTTATCTGGACCGTAGTGCTCACACAAACTGCATGAATTCCAGTCAAAACCACAGATTATTGCGGGACTGACTAGTCATCTAATGTCAGATGTACAGGGGCATGTTGGATTTCAATGTGTTAGGATCTTTTATTCTCAGAGAATATAAGGGGTGTCTGCAAGCTCTTTACTCCCCTCTCCCTTTTGGCAAAACATGCAAGAATTTATATATATGGTTTCTACTTTAGATCATATTATCCATATTTTGTAGGTCAATCTTCCCTCCCGATCCACAGCACACAAGTCCACCATGACGTGATACGTAGGGGTTTACCTGTTAGAGCAGCTGGCTTGGATAGGGTACTGTATTGGTTCTGTGTAGAGATCATACTTTGTCGTGGGCTCAGCGTTGGAGATGCAACCATGGAGAGCTCTTCTATGATGATATTACTTTTCGGGTGATTTTTTGGCAGTTCACTGAGTCTTTGTTCTAGAGAATATTTTAGTAGGTCTAGCTTCTGACTAGACTCATTAAATCTTGACTGAGCCTGAAATCGAGATAAAACCCATTAGAATTCAGATTTATGGAGCAGCCAAATATATTAGCAAGACATTTGACAGTAAAGGCTGTATATGTAGATGCCTGTAGATCATTTTTTAACGAAATATTTATATCTAAAATTTTTTTTTTGGCTTCTGCAGCTTGCATGTATTACAGTCCAAAGAAAGCTGCAGAATGCCATTCACTAGCAAATCCATCCTCTCTCTTCTAAACCTGTTTATGACCATATTCTATGCAACTCAGTTGGTGGCTCCCACCTTTGTGCACAAACTTTTACAGTAAATTAAAGGAAAACACAAAGCCATGTATTTGACATTTTCCTGACTTCCGGGGGCTTCCATATGTGTGGTTAAAAAAGGCAACTGGTATTGATATTGTGAAACCTTAGTAACATACATAGTGAATAGAAATAGAATTACAACCAAATTTAAAGTTCAAAGTTTAATATGGCCATTAATCCATATCAAGCTATTGCAAAAAACAGTTGTTGTTTTTTTTAGCCAAAATACACACACAGTTAAATATTAGAAAAAAAAAATCAAAACACACAACCTGTTTGTCTTAAAATATAGTTGTGTGTTCCAGGAGGCAGAAATGATGAAGACTGACACACATTTGGGCAAATTTACTAATACCGTCTACAAGTATCAATCGTAATCTAGACAGTTTTATACCGCAACAGATTTATTCGCACAGCAGAAACGCCACTGCATTTTACAGTACCTGCAAAGTGGATGGGATTCTGGCTAATCCCATCCACACATTACAGAAAAATATCTGGAAAAGCTGTGTTTTTACAAAAACACTCTCGTTTTTGAAAATTGCAAGATGTCAGTTATACCTACGGAAATGCTGCCGTTTTCCATATAGGTATAATAGGGGCAGAAAGTTCACAGAGGGAAACTCTGCGGATCTTCTGTGAAAAATTCTGCGGAAAAAAACGCGATGCATTTACGCTTTTTTTTTTCGCCGAGTCTCACTACATGGGGCCTTAGACTACTAAACAGATTAAGACTAACTTTAAAAAGCGCCAAAATTTTAGTGCATGGTGACATCTTAAGCTCCACCCCTTTCAGGTGAGCCCATCCCTTGTGACAAGCCCCTCCCCTCACTGGGGGAGTAGCAGAAAGTGTCAGAAACTGTCTACCACACTAAATGTGATGTAAAGCATATACGTCAAAAGACAACCCCTCACAGCTTCTTTCCAAAGCTCCATACTTCACATGCAATAATTCTAGGAGCAGAACACATTACTTTCTCTTTAGCATTATTATATAAATAAAAGTAAAGTTCATCTAAATATGACATCATGGTCAGTACAATCATAGTCTCCAAATGAAGACATGCATACTAGTGCACACAAATATTAGATGTGACTGATGTCTCTACAGAAGCATGGCACCACACCCATGGGGCTGATGAAAAGCAAGGTGCACGGAGCCCGATGACTCGAAGATTAACAATGCAGTAGGCAGGACAACCTCCTATGTACTGCATATAAGAATGCTACTTCTATAAATAGTAGTTTTACTAGAAGGACATAACTTACTGCCTCTATGTGCATGACCTGAAGAAATGCTGAGGAATCTGAATCCTAATGTAACTTGTCGACATTTCCTCAAGTAATTACATAATGCTTTCTTCTTCCTCTGTGCCGTTCCAGTGAGATGTAAGCAATGTACTCCGGAAGGCACTGCAGCATTACGCCCGTTTCAGTGGATTTATAGTGCTGACCAGCAGGACACTTATTCTGCTAATCTGAATCTAGCCTTACACCGCTAATGCCATTAGGGAAGCATCACACACACACACACACACACATATTTGTGTGTATATATATATATATATATATATATATATATATATATATATATATCTCCATACACACACACACACACACACACACCACAGATTTGTTCAAGAGCTTTATCCATTACCCAGAGAGTAGAGCAGTCACATAGAGCGTCTCACAGTACTGGGTAGGTCCTTCACAATATACCACCCATTGATATTAACAGGGCACTGCGTAATAAGGAGGCTATCTAGTGATGACAACCTACTTCCAACTCTAGGAGCCTCTTGAAACCCTCAGTGACCGCCACTGGCTGCATGCACCAGGCAGTGTGTGAATATTGCATATATTCAGTGTTACACAGAGGTCACTCAGGTGAAGGAAGGACAGACACTTTATGGTGAATAGGAACTGCAACTCTGCGCTAACAGGCACATGCCTCGAGTCAGTTTGTCTAAAGCAAGGAATCTAGGATGGTTTTACCCAGTTAGATCCTATGAAAACGACCTGGTGTGCCGTCCGAGCAGGGCTCTGATGCTCCATTCCGATAATTATCCTATCCTGTTCCACGATATCGGAATGGGACAGAACCCTTCATAGGAATGAATGAAGCACAAAAGGTCATCCGATTGCGATCCGAGTACCTTCTGTTAAATCAGCACTCGCCTGGCCTGCACCCTAGGTTGTGTGCATGAGACCTTATTTGCAACATCTTTCTGGCGTTTTTTTTTTTTTTTTCTATATTTAACACTGTGAGCAAATCAGAAGTAGGTGAACAGGGAAATGTAAAAAGGCACTACAAAGACTGCTTTTCGTCGTGGCATCTTTTCGTTTATTGGCATTTGTTTTTTCCAAAATACAGCACGTTAAAAGAAATAGTGTTTTGCCCACATTTCTCTTTTGAAACTACAGAAGCTTTATAATGGACAACTTGGACTTCAGAAGAAAAATACACAAAAACCCACAGATGAAAGCCTTATGTGCAGCTTCTACATGTGATGCTCTACACGTTAATGCAACAAAAATAGTTCAAAGAACATTCCTAGAGCTATTTTTATTTAACAAGGGGCTCTGAATTTGCCTAAAAAAAACTTGGCATAGAAGACTATAATCGTATGATGGTGCATGAGAGTGTATAAACTTTACCAAGGAGTCGATAAGCACACATGTGCCCCAGATATACTGTACAGATTTAAAAGGAGTTTTCCCAGGTCTTTAAAACTGAGGATTTAACCTTAGGAAAGGTCATCAGTTTCAGATCGGGGGGTCTAACTCCTGGCAAGCCTACTGATCAGCTGACTGAGGAGATGGCAAGGCTCCAGGACTGGCACAACATGTAGTGGTCATGAATGGTACTGCAAGTACAGACCTGTGCAGGATTTATGGATGGTAAAAACATTCTTTGCATGAATATTTACTCACAGGATAATGACCAGATAAAATAAATACATGCAAAGCCCTAAAAACGTGTTTATGCGACACTGAGTGGTTTTCATAAAATGGATTATTTAAGCCTCCTTATAAAGTAAAGGAGCTTTCTCATATGGCAGTCTGTAAGGTGGGAGGGACCTCACCTAGAATAAACTTGAAAAATCAAACACTACTCCACCCAAGAAAAACGCCAAACCCAACTGCACCTGAGCTGTCATATTCTGACATATCGTGTATTAACCATGACTAAACCATTCTGCCTCTTGCGGTATGCTGACTATATAACAATATATCAGGAACGTCAAGAAGGCTGCAAGCTTATAGTGTTACAACGTCATCTTATAAAAGGAACTTGTCATATCGTATATACAGTTCTATCTGCAGGTTGCCTGTTATAGAGCTGGAGGAGCAGATTTTTTTTATTTTTATTATTTTACTTTTGTAAACTTATTGGGGGAGATTTTCAAAGCCAGGCTTCATATCCCCTGCGTAGCAGCGTGCACCTAAATGAGATGCACTCTCTGCTGGGTCAGAAGCTTGGAGAGAAATCTAGACTTCCGCCATCATTTACACCAGTTTTCTGAAGCAAATGATAAATCTAGCAGGCCCACGCCATGGGAAAGTGGTGTGGGCAGCACAAAAACACCAGTTGTGACAATTTCAGCACCAACTGGTGTCTAAAACCAACGTAAGAGAATAATAAATCTCCCCCAGTATACCCAGTACTTACTTCAGAGAGGGCTTTTCTGTCTGTAACCTTCCCAGATCCTAGCAGCTTCATAACGTTTTTTGCACCTTCCGCCACTGCGAATTCTATCCTAAAATGGTGCCGCAATTCTTCCATTCGGAGCTCAAGTGGACTAATCACAGGTTTTGCTGAAAAAAATTAAATTAAATTAAATAAATTCCTAAATTCACAAAACTGGACAAAGCATATCAATCCATCAATTACTGAAGCAGTAAAACTCCTCTAATGCAAATCAAACATGGCCACCAATTCTTCAGAATATGGAGTCCATTAACACTTTTGTCATTTTATTCATGCAAGAATAAGGATTATTTATTCTTTACCAGGAGTCAATAAAGGCATTTTCATTACACGACACTAGAAGTGAAACATTTTTCTGACACTTTACCATTGTCAAAGGACATTTCGTTGGTCTGCTGCATGGCCTGAAGTATCTGCATGCGTATGACTTCAATTTTTGTTTTGCTGTCTTGAAGCATTTGCTGGGCAGTGCCAAGGAGCTTTCTGTCCTGTAGAGAGAAGTACACACACATTTTACACATTGTCATCTTACTCACACAGCTGTATACTTGTTTATGTTGCATCCGTGTCTTTTTTTTTTTTTTTTTTTAACGCACCCATAGACTTCAATAGTCCTGGTCCAAAAAAATGGACCAGAACAAAAAAAAACAAAAACAAAAAAACCCCCAATTGTGCCATTTGTTGGAACATGGATAAGAAACACATTTGTAAAAGTTACGGATTTTTTTTTTTTTTTTTTAAAGGGGGGAGGGGGTTTGGGCCTTATTTACACAGTGTCACAACAGAATGTTTTTGCCACCAGACACCAAATTCCTGTAACTTCACCAGGTAGTTCTCTCCCTGTTCTTCAGTTATTTCAGTGAAGATCAGGAACATAATGCTTCAAGAATTTGCTTCATTGATGACTGTCCATCTTAATACTGGCTACACAAGAGGTCACTGTACACCTGGTCCAAAAGGACACTAAATATAAACACTTCCTAATATTTTATCATCTTTCTGTATACTAAACCCACATCTTGACTTACTTTTGAAGGACCATTGGAGTAAGTCTGGATCATATTTTCTGCTCCTTGCTTCACTTTCAGCTCAATGTCTAATTGCTTCTGTAAAGCTATCAGCCTACCATTGCTTGCAGATGAGCCGGAGTCACTTTTTGGAGTGTCTGGTGTCTTGGGACAATCTGTAAGAATCAAACAAATGTAAGCATGACTATTAAAGTTTCTGTTTGTGGATTCGGTCTTCTACATTACAGACTTTACATTTACCAGCAGAAGAGGTTAATAAAAGCGTAAAGCAAGTGGAACAAAAAAGAAAAGAAACTGCTAAGTAGAAAGTAAACATGCTCAATGACCTGTTAAGATTTGCAGTACAAGGAGCAATGGACTCCAAAAGGACGGCTTAAATCTTACAAAAGACAGGCAAGAAAGTGCCCCAGGGAACTAAAAGAGGAACAGGAGCAGGTGCAGCCGATGGGGCGCAGAATAATGGAAGGCTTCACCTGCTAGACAGGTAATGTAAAGGTCACCTGGTGGGCAGAGCAAAGGGAAAGCCTAAAGGTGTCAGGCATAGTAGATGGCTGTCAATCCAATGTGTATAAAGTTGTCCTGACCCTCGCCCGACACCAAATAGTAGGGGGTAGTTGGAGTCAGGCATGTGGACTTCAACATGCCTGATACCTTGTTCTCAGGGAAGACAAACTTCCACTTTAGGAGTCTTGCAGTGGCTTACACCCTCTCCCCACTGAAAACACATGCATATTCTGCTGAATGCCAAGCTGAGCATGCATGTGTATGAGGAGTCAGTCAAACGAGTGTGGGAAGATGGGAAAAAGGTAGTCACCAGCGGTGCACGGCAAAAAGCAAAACTTTTTTTTTTTTTTATATATATATTTCTTTTATTAACAGGGCATCGACTTTACTAGAGCAATAAAAATAGACCGGTCTAATATTCCCAAATAGAGGCAGCTAAAGCAATTCATGATAGTTAGGACCCTCCAGAACCGATGCGATACGGGACTCTGGGGGTCAGTCACATTGTAAATGACATTGGGCTTCAATAATCTAAGTTGTCAGACTAGACCAAATTATAAAAAAAAAAAAAAATTATGTGCAAAACATATGCAGGTACAAGTACAACAGAAAGAGACACATGGCCTTGTCATCCACAGCAAGGAGGATGCAGCTTTCTTCCACCTCTGTGTAGCTTGCTTCTTGTTGGAAGAACCTACCTACTTTTCTGTCTATTCTAATACAGGTGTATGACAAGATTTTGGTCTGCTAACAATGATGATCATGAAAGGTAGTCAGTTATCAAGTCACACCACAGTGCCAAGTAGGGGTGTAGAGCACACTAGTAGATGGACCTATCCTGACGTGGACTGAGGTCTAATTCCACAAAGCACCCAGCTGTAGTCAGTATGTCATACCATTGTAGAACACGCTTTTGGTTTTTTTTGGTAGTAGACCAGCCACAGTTTTTTTGAGCCAAAGCCAGAAGTGGATTCAAAAAGAATGAGAACTATAATGGCTAAAAAACACAACAAAAACCATCTCCCTTTGGCACCATGCACACAAACTATGCTGGCCATGTTTTAAACTGCAAGGACAATGCCCCATTATTTTCTATGGCCCCTCACAGACAGGCCCATGTATTATCACGGAGACACGTAGCCTAGGATAAAACTCAGGACAGCTCCTATTTCTGCCCATTTTGCACCGTGGACTCACTACATGAAATCAGTGGAGGCATGGATGACATACAGATATGTGTCATCTGTACAGTTCTCTTATGTACCCGCTGATGCCACACATTGTGGGTAAGCTTTTTTTTTTTTATAAACTTGGTTGATTTAGTAGAAGCATTTATGGATTTTTTCATTTCCCATGTGGACCTTTGAAAGGGGGGGGGGGAGAAGTGCTTGTTCCTGGTCTGCTTGCCCAGAGTTGAACATTTTAATATGCAGTCAGAATTTCTCAGTCCTGCATCCTGTGTCTTTTTTTCCAATGTTCGTGGTTCCATGGGCCATCACGAAGGAGAGAAAAAAAAAAAAAAAAAATTAAAATAATGCAATCCACTTGGGATACGACTGCTG
Organism: Leptodactylus fallax; assembly: GCA_947044405.1. NCBI lineage: Eukaryota > Metazoa > Chordata > Amphibia > Anura > Leptodactylidae > Leptodactylus > Leptodactylus fallax. Next base: position 408,253 of record CAMRHE010000161.1, read on the forward strand.
GGATTTTTCCAAATTCAGCAGCAGCACAATATACTGAAATAGGTGCCGCATTCACTTTGTTTTTCAAGGGGGTTAAAGCAGTAGCAAAAACTGCAGCATAAATCTACATGATGTGGCAATTGCTGGCCAGCCCATGCTACTTTCTTTGGCGCCTAATGTGTGGGGACAGTCTTTACATCTCAGCTACAAAAGGTTCATCCATAAGGACCACTGGGCAGTGTAAATGAAAAATAATCCACACTGCTAAATTTAAAAAAATAAAAAAATAAAAATAAAAAGTAGTTCATGGCTAAAATGGCCCATAGACAGAAGTGAAAGCTGTAATGCAGGTATATACCACTCTTGTAAAATACATACTCATAAGGCTCCATTACACTGCACTATTATAGGGTCAATTATTGGGAACAAGAGTGGTTACTAACACAACTAAATGCACAAAATCCCCCCCCCCACCCATGACAAGCAAGCAAATGCTTACAAAGATTGCAACTTTTATGCAGCCTAAAAGATACTAGATTGTCACTGCATGTAAACAGGGGGACTGACAAATGCAAACTGTATAGGATGAATGATCCACTGACTGCTACATTCAGCAAAGTAATAGAAAGTGGCTCGCACCGTAGGCTCTGTGGCTGAATCAGCTGCAAAATCCACAGCAAGATCGAACAGGACACTTTTTTTTTTTAGCACCCTGCTTGGATCTCTGCATCCTACCATTAGACCCCTGCATTACTCCGACCATTGGAGGAAGAATCACGCACCTATTTTGAGGCGGAAACTGCCTCAATATCAGCACAAAATTTCACCTTGTGAACAGGTGAAAAGAAGATGACAGTGTTGCTTGTCTATTATCTCATGATAGACCAATAAGTTGCATTACTAATAAATGACGACTAAAATATTATTATTATTATTATTATTATTAATATATATATATATATATATATATATATATATATATATATATATATATATCTCATCCTGAAATCCCAGGAAACAAAAGCCAAATCTTAAGTATCCCCTCACTGATTTCCTCTTAAAGTGAAGGACAGGCACGCCAGAAACAGCAAATGACTCATCTGTACAGATGGCCAAGCTTCATCCAAGGATGATCAACATGTACACAAAGAGGACATCAGCGTAAAGTAGAGTATACCATGGCCAACTATCTGGCAGAGTGAGGAAAGTCAGGCTAGGGTATTGTTGATCTCCAATTGTACCACCATGAAAAACATTAGCAATAGCTGTGTGTTCACCAGACAACTGTTCCTAGCAACATCCCTACCCACACAGATCAGGCTGAGCTTGCATGTTCTGTCAAAGGGAAGAGAGTGATGTAAGCCACTGCTAAATCTCTATGGAGGTCAGCTGCGCCAGAGAGAACGATTAGACACATACAACATGTCCGATCCTTCCTTCCTCCTGCCAACTCCTGTTATGTGTATAGAGGCATCCTGACTCTCCGCTAAGATAGTCAAATGGTCTGACCAAAAAAACAGCAATTAAGGGGGGGGGGAATCTGATGTATATGGCATCCTCTTCACAGGGCACTGCTACTTCGCACACAGCTCTCACAAGACCAGTCACTAGGGATCAAGAACTGTAGGAAACGAGTCTGGAAATGGTATATCCTCATTAAATGATCAGTGGTACGAGAAATCATGGCTGACTGTTGTACCATAAGAAGAGAAATGTATCTGCTTTCTATCAGTTGTCCATGAGTTGTGTGTAGATTTGCAGCACAGCTCTATGCACTTCAATAAAGCTGCAATATCAGACCTAACCCATAGACAGAGAAAGCAAAAAAGTTTCCCTGGTTCTACCCCTTTAGAGAGAATGGCTGGACAATAAGCTCTGAACAAAATGTGTACATATTTTTACCTATGATATGGCTCTAGATGACTGTTTCATCCATAAGGGGAGAGGAGACAGCACTGCATTATTACATAGGGACAGAGACTAAAAAAACCAAGTCAAATCCCACAATAAGGAGAAGTATAAGTCCTTTCCTTTATAGGTAACTTTCCTTCAGAATCCACTGCTGGCTGAGGCTCATAAAACTGGATGTGTGATTCCAGCCTAAATTGTCCACATCCCTATCTAATACTGGCTAGTATACTTCCCTATCCATGGATGTGTCCTGTGTAGCACATGCCTGGGCTGGCTGATAAAAGACGTGCCGTATCATGATGTATGAATGGCAAGTGGCTGATGCCATGTTTAGTCCTATTCAGACAATCCATTGAAACACTTTACAGGACACATCCATGTATCTCATTTGACGATGCTGGAATAGGCTACTGTAATGGAAAATGAAATGTATCATTGTCTAGTACAGACATCTCAACTCTGCGGCCCCTGAGAAGGCAGTCTGCAGCCCGTGGCCTTCTCCACGGTTCTGCCAATCCGACTCCAAGCTTTTAGACCACAAACCTGCAGCCTACAAGCTTCATTGTTGTTGCTGATCTCTTCGCTCCATGGCTCATCCTGCTCTCTTCCATTGCTTCGGGCACACTGCTGTGATGTAGGTGTGCCTGGAGCAGGGGAAAAGAGTGCCACCGGGAGCAGCGAGGCAAGTCCTGGGCCACTGCTGGGGTATTTAATAAATTTGTACTGTATAGAATTTGGAAGGAGTACAGCACTCCGCCCATTTGCCCAGCCGAGTTTGGGACTCCTGGGCTAGTACATGATTGTAAATTAATGCGTAATGTAATACGCCAACAGCGCAGACACAAGTAGCTGATGTCAGCCGTATAACTATACACACAGGACGTACCTGGCAGATCCTCCGCTTCCCGCACCACAATATGTGCATTGATTTCCTGCAGGCTGTTATGTAGCTCTTCTAGTTTTTTGTTGGACTTTTTTAATATATTATCCACATATGCCAAATTCTTTTTATCTGTAGTAACCTTGCGCAGGTTTTCGGCTCCTTCTTTAATTTTAAGTTCTTTTCTAATTTCGCGCTTGATCTGATCTTTTATTTCATCCAAATTTGGCTGATCGGAAAAATCTAGTTTCTGATTAATACCCATGGGTTCTGGAGCTATGTGGCTTCTGGTGTCCTATTAAAGAATGGAAGAGAAAAAAAAGTCAGTGTGATAAAAAGAATATGAGAACAAGAGATCATGTATATGTGTGCACAGAGGGAGGGGTCATAAATAGCAAGTTATAAGTTAAGCTCATTGGACTAAAACTGATGAAAATAGACAATTTCAACCATTATAAATGTCAACTTTGTAAGGTTCATCCACGAGTGAACTTTCCTTAAAAGAACATTCCCAGTATGTGTCCAGACAGATTGTTCGTCGGTCCCCTGATGTCACTGAACATGTATGACCAGATTGACTGCGATAGCCAATATAGACTAAAACATGTAGGGCTAAGTCTGTGCAACGATCACCAGTGTTCAGTCGATGTTCAACCATCAACCTATTATCTGACGTGTATGCGCTCCTAAAGGATGACCAAAAATAGGGTCATTTGTAAGCTCAAACCAATCCCTCCCAACCCTCACTTGGCCAAGTGTGCATGTGTTCTAAATGGTGAGAAGGCCTCTGCTAAACACCTCTGGCAGCAGCTTATAAGTTCAGGCATGCTGATCCACCATATCCAACCCTTCTCTCCCCTGATCAGCCTGTCCTGCTGAAGTTGACAGGATTGGTTGATATATTTCCAGGTACTGTATAGCCAACTTACAAGATCCTTAGGTTAAGTCATTCACTTAAGATCAGTGGTGGTCTGAGACCTGGGCCCCACACCAATCAGCGGTCTTTGCAGTGTACAGGACTGGAGGCAGACAGCTCCACACACTGCATAGTGGCCTGGCTGCGCCATTACAGCTAAGCTCCCAAATCAAATGAATGATAATGGCAGAACTAGGTCATGTTCTAAAATAGCCGATTGGTGTGGGGCCCAGGTGTTGAACTGTCACCAATCTCAAATGAATGACACAGCCTAAGCATGGGTCTTTAAGAGTCTTGGAAAACCCCTTTTAAAGACATTTACACAGCTCAATCACTGTCTAGCACATGTACAGCAAGAGATGGGTGGACGGGATCTCCCTCACATCTTTTATGCGGACCTTATGTACAGTCACACACACAAAGGTCAAGGCAAGAAACTAACACAAAACACTGCAATAGACTAAAGAAAAGGTAAGAGCAGCTGAAGTTCTGAGCCTCGTGGAAGCAGCTACCAGAGCCTGTCATGGTGCCCTGTGCTGTAATCCAATGACCATGTCCGGGTGACTCCAGCCATGAATAGACTATAATTATTTCAGAAGATTGGCCTCTTTTATTCAGCCTTCATTTCCAGCCAGTCCGTACAGGAGCAGCTGATGAAACCTTCAATGAATATTTAATGGCTCAGGATCTCGTATCTCCGGCCTCACATTTCAGTGCATGCTCACTACTGACATCTCCCCTAACGTAACACATATAGCTGCATGAAGAAATCCACCCACAAGCAGAGTCACTGGAGTGTTAACTAGAAAAGGCCTCCATACTTATACCTAAAAGCTCACATCAAACGCTCTGAAGTGTAGCTTTGAAGTAAGTGTGCTGGATATATAAGGAATGGCTGCTCTTATCTGTGATCATGACCCAAATCTATCGGAGGGTTGCTGGGGGATCTTCAGATTCCCTGCAGCCTCCATGTTCAGAACACTAAAAACTGCTGACTGTGACGAGATATAAAATAAATATAGCTATATTACACAAATACAGATATAATCTCTTTCTATCCATATATAGTGGAGCGGTGAATTAAACTGATGTCAGCCGAACCCAACCATTTCAGAAGGATCAGCCATTGATTTAACGTAAATTGGGTCTCTCAACTCCTCCATGACGGCAAGTGTCAGGAAAAATAAGAATCACACTGTTATACGTGAACCTACATGTTCAACCAATCTGACTGTGTATTTATATATTGTAGGCAAAAGATTCATCAGTGCCCACGGAGGCAGCACATATATACCCTAAAGATGCCCATAACCGGATCTGCAGTACCTAAACCCACTGCCACACATTGTACGGTGAGAGATAGTAACACACACACACACACACACACACTATCTCAGAGCAGCTGATCTGCGTGGGTCCTGCTGTCACTAGTCCCTACTGAAATTTCTTTTTGCCAGGACAGCTATAGGGAGAAAAAAAAAAAAAAAAAAAAAAGGGAGATTCCAAAACACCTGAGCCAGTCAATGTGGATTTTCAGTGCGGATTTTCTGCATGTAAATCGTGATCACTACAGCATGTGGAAATGAATATAAAATTCTTCCACCAGGGGAACCTGAAACATAGTTCATAGTGTTACCGTACAAACCATACCCCTTAAACCAAAGAAACTGTGCTGGTTTCATGCAATAGCCCTGCCATCTATTACATTACTACAGATGTATACACTAGAAAACAGAGACAATAAGCCAAAATGTGAACACAAACAATGGGGTTGAGAAACACTGGTCTGTGGTACTTTTGCTTCTTGGACCTAACAAGGCCCTAATGCGACTGCCGCATTTCCTAGACTGCCCACAGCGTGTTAGAAGTGAACTCCAGGCATCACAATGGTACATCATGTGATTATGGGATAGCAAAGCTGCCGTAGGTCAGGAACGCACAGCATCAGAAATCATCATGACAAGCAGTGGTTGGCCCAGAAAGTGCGTCAGACAAACTGGCAGTATTTAATGGACTGGACAAGTCCTAAGCCCCAGTGCACATTGCGTTTAAGCCTGCCATCAGAGGTATAGGTCACCCATAAGGTCACACACACAAAAAGCAGAAAATGTTAATGAAATATGGAAATCACAAAAACAAAACACTAGATGGGTTTCTTTAGAAACAGCTGCAGTCCTTTATCTTAAAATGTTCGCTGCTCAGTATCAGAGCATTAGTCAGCCGGGGCGTAGTGCCGAGGACAGGAGTAAACACGGAGAAACAACAACCCAGTTGTCCGGGAAGTATCTGAGCCTGAGTAGTACAACCAATCCACGGCAAATCATGTAGATTTACCCATACGGATAGCTAGGCCATATTCACATCTGGAAGATTTGCTGTAGATTTCTTAAGTAAAATTCACTTCAATGCAAGTGAATGAGGCTACTCATGTTGCAGGCTTTCAGACCTGTAGTATTTTTTATACTAATACATACAGTGGGGAAAAAAGTATTTAGTCAGCCACCAATTGTGCAAGTTCTCCCACTTAAAAAGATGAGAGAGGCCTGTACTTGTCATCATAGGTAGACCTCAATTATGAGAGACAAAATGAGAAAACAAATTCAGAAAATCACATTGTCTGATTTTTTAAGAATTTATTTGCAAATTATGGTGGAAAATAAGTATTTGGTCACCTACAAACAAGCAAGATTTCTGGCTCTCACAGACCTGTAACTTCTTCTTTAAGAGGTTCCTCTGTCCTCCACTCATTACCTGTAGTAATGGCTCCTGTTTGACATTGTTATCAGTATAAAAGACACCTGTCCACAACCTCAAACAGTCACACTCCAAACTCCACTATGGTGAAGACCAAAGAGCTGTGGAAGGACACCAGAAACAAAATTGTAGACCTGCACCAGGCTGGGAAGACTGAATCTGCAATAGGCAAGCAGCTTGGTGTGAAGAAATCACCTGTGGGAGCAATAATTAGAAAATGGAAGACATACAAGACCACTGATAATCTCCCTCGATCAGGGGCTCCACGCAAGATCTCACCCTGTGGGGTCAAAATGATCACAAGAACGGTGAGCAAAAATCTCAGAACCACACGGGGGGACCTAGTGAATGACCTGCAGAAAGCTGGGACTAACGTAACAAAGGCTACCATCAGTAACATACTACGCCGCCAGGGACTCAGATCCTGCAGTGCCAGACGTGTCACCCTGCTTAAGCCAGTACATATCTGGGCCTGTCTGAAGTTTGCTAGAGAGCATTTGGACGTTCCAGAAGAGTATTGGGAGAATGTCATATGGTCAGATGAAACCAAAGTAGAACTGTTTGGTAGAAACACAACTCGCCGTGTTTGGAGGAGAGTGAATGCTGAGTTGCATCCAAAGAACACCATACCTACTGTGAAGCATGGGGGTGGCAACATCATGCTTTGGGGCTGTTTCTCTGCAAAGGGACCAGGACGACTGATCCGCGTACATGAAAGAATGAATGGGGCCATGTATCGTGAGATTTTGAGTGCAAACCTCCTTCCATCAGCAAGGGCATTGAGGATGAAACGTGGCTGGATCTTTCAGCATGACAATGATCCCAAGCACACCGCCAGGGCAACGAAAGAGCGGCTTCGTAAGAAGCATTTCAAGGTCCTGGAGTGGCCTAGCCAGTCTCCAGATCTCAACCCCATAGAAAACCTTTGGAGGGAGTTGAAAGTCCGTGTTGCTCAGCGACAGCCCCAAAACATCACTGCTCTAGAGGAGATCTGCATGGAGGAATGGGCCAACATACCAGAAACAGTGTGTGCCAACCTTGTGAAGACTTACAGAAAACGTTTGACCTCTGTCATTGCAAACAAAGGATATATAACAAAGTATTGAGATGAACTTTTGTTATTGACCAAATACTTATTTTCCACCATAATTTGCAAATAAAATCTTTAAAAATCAGACAATGTGATTTTCTGGATTTGTTTTCTCATTTTGTCTCTCATAGTTGAGGTCTACCTATGATGTCACTTACAGGCCGGCCTCATCTTTTTAAGTGGGAGAACTTGCACAATTGGTGGCTGACTAAATACTTTTTTTTCCCCCACTGTATATGCTAAAATGTAGCCTGCAATGAAAATCCACAAGGTGAATGCCGCATGTTAATATCACTCCAGAGTGCACAGCCTATACTAACCCATTATATGCCGTGCCACATTGGTCTTGGTTTATTATACAGCACCAATGATGTACGGCCCGGCCCAGCACAGCACAGCACCACTGGTGTGATGTATAGAGACCACAGAGCAGCGTATGATACTAGACTTAACAGACCTATTAAAAAGGGGTCTTTGGGACTGCTTAGGATAGGTCAATGTGTTACTGGACAGAGTCCACCACCCCACACCGCTGCCCATCAGCTGTTTAAAATGTGTGTTGTGGACGCTACCATTGCTGATGTTGTCACATTGACTGGCCATGTGGTACAACAACAGCTCAGTCCCATTCAAGTCAATGGAACTGAGCTGTAATACTAAGCACAGCAACTATGCAATACACAGCACTGTGCTTGGTATTCAGTGAAGTGGTCGCAGCGGTCACGCGAACACTGTTCGGCTGATTGGGTCTGATACCTGGAACATCCACCAATCAGATAGTCATGACTAAAGAGAATCCCTTTAACATTTTGCTATTAAAACACATGCAGCTGACAAAATTATTTACTAATACATATATATATATATATATATATATATATATTATATAAAAAAAAATATATATATATATATATATATATATATATATATATAAAAATTTATATTATATATATACACACACACACACACTCTGTATATACAGTCACCAATGCCCTCCCGGGGATAGATTGTTGTCCACAAGTTCCTTGTTCACAGTGAGAAGAGGTTGGAATGGAGCAGTAGTGAAGCATGCATGGGGCTGTTCCATGCAAACTCTACAGATTGTATTGGGACAGCCGAGCACAGCGCCTGGCCATCTCCATCCATCCTACAGACAATGAAACAGTGGGGTACACACTTATTATCCCTCCCATTAAACTCTGCCTCACTGCAATCCTGCAGTGAAGAGGAACAGGGAAAACTGGACCCCACACAGAGGATCCCCCAACCTACCTACAGGAAAAGTCATAAAAGACCACTTTTGGGAAAAACCTCTAAATCTGACAGAACACAAAACATCCCCTTTAAATTGAAAAAGAAAAAGCCAAGAAGAGTGTTTTCTGCAGGGCAGTTTTAGTGACAGCGGTGTTCTTACTATGGTCCTGATAGGGAGGACAGCCGCACTCACCAGGCCGCCACAAGAGCTGACACCCTTTGCTTTCCGTCATACAGCTGAACGCAGGATAATTTGGTCTGGAAACATCACAACATAAAGCGGATCACTATCCCTGGTGTTAGGTCTGCACCTCATCCTTGTAAGCTGAGTAATGTGAAGGATGTGAGGAGAATTAGGAGGTGTCTCCGCAGGGCTACATCATTTCCTTGCCTGTTCCTGTGTAATATCTTTAAGGAAACCAATCAGGAAGGTGTTTTTATCATGGGAAGCAGCTCGGTAGGCCCTCACTCCATCGCTTTCCTCACTTGTTTTCCTCTGTAAACTTAAGATCAATTCTATAAAAAGTGACACATGACGTATGAGATCTATCACTGCATCACAAACTTCACCATGTGAACCAAGCCTTACAAGTCACTTTGTACAGCATGAGCCTCGCATCACAGGGAATACTGTTTTCTGATGTTCCAAGGTTTATAAAAGAGCCCTATTCTAGAGAACCAGACAACTGTTGTATTCCCCAGGACATAGCTATATTGAAGCCCACCTTAGAACTATTTATTGTGATGGTCCTCTATTATTCCTCCTGGAAATACATGAATAAACTGACAACTGTGCACTCCTCATGACAAAGGGACATGACCTTACTCAGTCTTACAGCCACAGGAAAAATGCCAACACCCATTTGCAGATTTATTCAACCATTTTCAGGAGAAATAACAGAGGAACAGTACAATGCAATTTTTAAAGTAAAGATGTGTAAAAATGGTGATTTCATAGGGAGCACAATAGATCTGTCAGATCCTCTTTAAGGCCAGGGCCCCACGTAGCGTTTTACAGTCACTGCAAGGTGGACGGATGGGAATCTAGCAAGTCCGATCCACACACTGTGGAAAATTACGCGCAGCGGACATGTCAATTATACCTGTGAAAAAGCTGGCGGTTTCCCTATAGGTATAATGGAAGCAGAAAGTCTGCAGAGGAAACCTCTTCGGACTTTCTGTGAAAAGGGCTGGAAAAACCGTGATGCGTTGCCACCGCAGTTTTTCCCGCAGCGCTTTATATGGGGCCTTAGCCTAAAGGGGTTTTGACCTATCTTTAGGATAGCTCTTCATTATTTGACTATTGCGGGTCTGAACCCAGCACCGATCATCTGATCCAGCTACCTCTGTGGGCACTGAAAGCTATAGAGAACTACCGTTCCTGAAGTAATAGGCACAGAGCTGCAGCCCTGTCCACTGTATAGCGGTAGCCCCGAGGTACTGTACATATCAGTATATGTTATAGCACCCAGATGAGCTGACTGGTGCGGGGTCCATTGGTAAGTACCACATCAAAAACTAAGAAGACGCCTGTAAAATGCTTTAATAGGGCTTATGATAAACAGCAGAGAACCCTTTCATGACTAGGGTCCATCTATTTCATTCATTTATATAGCTCCACCATATTCTGCAGCGCTGTACAGAGATTTTCACATTGACAGGGATCAATTTAAAATCCAAACTTAACCCATCAGTATGTTTTGTTGTGTGGGAGGAAAGCCACGCAAACACAGGGACAGCATACAAGCTCCATGCGGCGATGCCCTTGGATGATTGAGCCCAGTGCTGCTAACCACTTGGCCACCATGCCATAAGGGGAGTGTAATGTGTATTAGAGATTCACACCTATAAACCAACCTCCTGCAGCTCTACACATGGAGGATGGAAAAGACTACCAACTACACCACAAGTAAAAACCCCCATCGGTCACACTGGAGTAATGAATCTTCAGCACAGACAATGGGCCACTGGCATTACATGAGGATGTGCATATTTCCCAGCTGAGTAATTCCTATTCTGGGATGAACCAGGTTAGAAAAGCAGCATTTGAGGCAGAATTTACACTCAGATGTTAGGAACCAAAGCGTTCCGGTCTGCACTTACTGGAATAGCTTTGTTGTCTAAAGACATGGGCTGTGATTCAGATTTAGCTTAAATCCTAGGATTCTGGCGTGAACTTAGTAGACTCATACGTCAGTCTATTAAGTCTGGGATTCCTGCTGCCAGCTATTTGTTCTCAGCTTCTCCAGGCCAATACCAAACCCCAGAACAAAGTGATAATTATAAGGAACGTCCGATGTTTGTCTGCGCCACGCTGACCTTGTGCTGCACGTCTGCAGGGGAATGGCACACACCGAGGCCAGCTAACACCCGCTACAAAACAGCAGCTACCTGATACAATATAAGGAAGAGATTTTTTTTTTCCCCTTGTAGTAAAATTTAAAGATCACAAAATAAGATTATATATATATATATATATATATACACACACACACCCATACATATACATATATATATATATATATATATATATATATATATATATACACACACACACATATATATATATATATATATATATACACACACAACATTTACATATATATATATATATATACACACACACACACACAATATATATATATATATATATACACATACACACACACACACACACACACACACACACACACTATATATATATATCCATAAATGTTGTGTGAATACAACCTTCATGTATTCACCTGGCATAAAATACTTATTGGAAAAGAAGCTGTATTTTTGCTGTGCAGCCTGAGGCGCCTGCTTTGGGTAGGCAAAATCATTCGCCTCATTCAGACGGGGATAAAGGGGTTGTCCAAGACCCCAAGTGTTTTGCATACTGATCACCGATCCACACAGTAGATTAGCCATATCTGATCTAAAATTCATTGGAAAGCCATTGTCTGAATTCCTATGAGAGTAAATCTGTAACAAACTATGTATATAATGCATTATATAATGAAAATCATTATATAATATAAAATGTATAATTTTATTTTGAAGCCAGTAACTTCCAGTGACCACTTAGTTTAGGGCGCTGAAGCCACTGCAAGATAGGGCAGGTCCATCACTGGCTCCCAATGAAAAACATGAGGGCAAGACAGAAGGGAGGCTTTTCATTTCAGAAATCATGTTAAAAAAAAAAAAAAAAAAACGACACCATGTAAACCCAACAAGTATGCACTTTCATCCTTTGCAAAGCATAAGGTGAAGTCTACGGAAAATGTACAGAAATAAGGCCCAAAGTCCACAACAGTAAACACACGTAGTTTGGCGAGGAATTTGCGGCTGCAGATTTTGGCCAAATACACTGCAGGATGGAAAACCTGCAGGGCATATGTATACATCCCATGTGGACATAGGTGTCTGTGGATCACATATCAAAGTCACAATTCACCAATATATCTTCTATATCTTAATATTTGAGGTGCTCTTTGTATCTTTCTGCCCTGAATAACTAAAATAAGAGACAATCTAGATATAATCTTAGTGTACTGTATTAAGCATCTAATATTTGCATCTATATGGATAACATGTCCACATAAGATTATACCCCCCCTTAAGACATGTAGAGACACACTATGCCTTCTGCATATATTTTTGCAGACAATGTGGCTCCCCGTGGCCACCTGTCACCACACAATGTATGGTCCTCTTTTAATAAGGAAACCTTTCAGAAGACACGGACAGCTGCTCCTTCACTTCTCCCCTGCAGAGCTTCCTTTTAAAGCTCCTTAGAACAGATGTCAGCTTACCTTATTACATATTGTAATATTCATAGAGCTGGAGAAATATATGCACCGTAAGGTAAAGCCAGCTACAAACCCAGCTGGCAGAATACACAATACAGCGAAGTATAAAGGTCATTCACTTTACAGGACAAGCCTGTACACCATCAATGACCAGGAATGAGCTTTCCTAGGAACGTATATATATATTTCCAGTATATTAGCCTTTACGGATCAATGGCATATGTCCAGATCAGGGACCCAAGCAGAGAACGAATGAAGATGTGGCCATACATGTTCGGGCCGTCTCCATTCCCTTCTATGGAGATGAGGAAACGGCTGAGCAAGCAGAGACCAATAAATAATTCAATGTCCCAAACTAGTTTTTTAGTAGCCAATTGCAGAAATGTCCCCTTCCTACGTTCTACAAAGGGGATAGCGATACCCCAAAATTTTACTAAAATCTTTTAAATTGCTTTAAATAAATTGCTCACGTAACTTAGACCTTAAACACAGCATAGACAAATTCATGGAGTGTGCTAGATAGACAATAATCTGACGTCTAGGGATTTGCTCCCCTGAGTAATGCGCTGCACCAGGGGTGTCTGGCAGGCAATTATCCCATTGGCCTTATAGGAATAAGCAGGAACGCTCAGGAGATCCTGTGGGGAATGTTTACAATGGAGCTGCCCATCCAAGTGTCACTAGCATTAGCCATCAGGTCGTGTACAAGATGCCCACACAGGGTTAAACCAGCAGACCCACTACACCGCTCCCTTATCGGAAAGCATCTTCGCTGAACCACTTCTGCTGTCCTTTAGAAAGCCATAAGCAGGCAGCACTTCAGGAAAAGGACCCTTTCAGTCAGAGTCTTGCGGTAACTATTTATAGGCATCTGAAGGATAATCTTGAAGTGCAACTGTGTCAGTGTCTATGGCCAGTGTAAGCCAGGCCATATTTATAACTGCAAGCTATAGAGACCTCTGGGAATAGCACTTTGAGCCTACATTCACGTCTGCAATGAAGTCTCTGTTTGGAGACTGTTGCAGTGTGCGTTAATCGCTGTGCAAAAAAGTGATGCAAGTCCATCTTTTTCGTGCGGCGGTTTTAGTTTACAATAAGGGAGTCCTGGCAGATCCCATTATACTTAATGGCGTCTGTTGGGCTCTGTATGTGACTGCTGTCGTAGCGGTCCGCCTATCTGTTATTCTGGTCCTCCAATGGATTGACCAACGCTAGTGTGATCCTAGCATAAGACTTAATGTCAGTTCCAATAATGTCCTGATGAGGAATCTAGCGCATGCTGCTCCGGAGGAAAGACTGGTGCACTATTACAAAACTGCCCCAAAAGAAATAAGAGTAGAAAGAGAGAAGTAAACACAAACACAAGGCTTTTCTAATGTGCCTAAAAACAGGCAGCCAAACATATTATCCTCATTAAACTCAGCAATGTTATATAAGCAAACAGTACAGCAGCGCAATATACACAGCGGTGGTATACCGAGAGGACCACAAACATGAAACAACATGGACAGAACAGGAAGCCAACGCTCGAAGGTATTATAAGCTTGTGCAGTGGGCATGTCCCTTGTACGCTACCAATTCTACTATGTGGTTGGTTTACAGGATTTAGGAACATTTCCATCTACAATTCTGCAGACTGTTCACCACCAGCGATGGCTCAGGAGAAAAACAGAAACAACATTTTCTTCCCTTGTAAACTAAAACATGTAAGACATGGGTATATCAATGACATTGCCGAAACTGGTCCTAGCTACCAGTACTGACCCTGCAGCCACCAGTAATTCACATGTGTCCTGCCAAGGACTGACGCTTAAACCTATAATGTAATGTTATAGTCTCGTAATTCCCATCCAGTGGCTCAAGAGATGGTTCCCCGGATGTTCGTTGCACATTCTAATTTATATTCAAATATAAAACTTAATATTTTTGTATTTTATATATACACATTTTTAAAATCTAATACATCATTGGCACCCAAGACGCGATAATACTACAAGAACTTGGGCAGGATTAAAAATGTGTACGGTATGACTAGGCCATATTTTACTACAACTTTACCCATTTTTTGGTTACATGGGCAAATGATATTGAAGACCTATCCTCGGGATAAGCCAAATATAAGATTGTGGGGTCCAAAACCTGAGACCCCTGCTGTTCTCAGCAGCCGTACAGGGAAAACGTAGCAATAAGTAGCATTGTTATCTATGTAGTGGCTGTGCCAAGATACTACAGCTCACGTCCTATACAAGTGAATGGGAGCGGAGCTGGAGTCTGTCTCTGGATGCTAAGGACAGGGACATCTCTCCTTGAGGAGAGTACCAGTGAAGGTGTGTAGAGTTTTGAGTTGCCTTTCGCCCTCTACTAAGCATCTACATATCACAAGGCATTACGGGAAAGGAGCTGGGAGCTCATGCGCCCTCTGTTGGATGTAACAGATCCTCAATTTGCTTTTGACTCACCGAGTCTTGAGACAGCAAAAGGGATTTTAGCCAAGCCAATTTCACTTATCTGCATACAGCGCCGTTGGCTAAAATCCCTTTTGCTGTCTCAAGACTCGGTGAGTCAAAAGCAAACTGAGGATCTGTTACATCCAACAGAGGGCGCATGAGCTCCCAGCTCCTTTCCCATAATGCCTTGTGATATCTGGATGCTAAGAACAGATGATAAACAGGGGTCTCAGATGTCAGAACCCCACCGATCTGATATTACTGACCTTTAGTAAACATAGGTCATCAATCTCGTATGCCCAGAAAACCCCTTTAATATTTAGTGTGACTCACTCCAGTCACATTTGAAAGTGGTGCGCGACATGCAAAAGACTGAACAACTACCGTAGTATGTCAATGGTTGTCACTAATGCTAGGGCTACACGGTGGCTTTATCCATGATACACATTTCATGGCCACAGATCACAGAGCTAATGAAAGTGTAGTCTCACTGCGGCCCACAAGTTGCCACACCTGAGACATGCAAGTCAACAGAAATCCGGCAGCTTGGAGTTACTGGCGACTGTCATGTCATGAACACACTCACTTTCACTACTTGGGATGAAGGCAGCGAGACACGGCAAATGGCGCAAGCTGCAGCGATAAAGGTTACAAATTGCACCAAGCCCTGACAAACTAAACCAGATCATACAAAAGGTAGAGTAAATTTTGCATAGTAGCACAGTCACATTGTAAAACGCAGAATTTACAATCACGGATTGGGACACAAATGGACACTTTGTGGTGCAACAAGTCACAAGACATTCACACTACCACTACCAGAACTACCACCACTACGGTTCTTTCCTACAGGTGTAAAAAAAAAATATCACTTGAAATTTAAACCTAATCTGCTGCATGTGAACACGACCTAAACCTAAATTTCACAGGCCACAAGAGAAGACTAATACAAAGCAGAGAAATATGGATGTGCAGGTTAGATGGAGGGAAGGTGTCACATGTGAGAACACTGTCACCATCCAATAAAGTCTCCAAAACAAGTTTAACAACAAGTCAGTCGACGATTGCCTCTTGTCAATGACTTGTGTGTTCTGAGTACTCGCATCCAAGATGCAGTTTAAGTAGGTTAACTTAAGACTCATGTAAATACTGGCGAACCAGTGCCAAGTGAGTGGGAACAGCACAGCTGATCAAGTGACAGCACCAGACAAGTGGTCCCACCCAGCTGACAACACTGCACAAGGCTCAGCTCACACGTTCAGGATTTCATTAGTATTTAGGTGCTGATCTTCATCAAAGCCACTGATATTACACACTGAATGCAAGTGGACTGCAGGGATTTCGTACCCCAGTCATAAGTCACAGAAAAGTAATCCGCACCGAACAATGAATGTGCAGCGGGGTTATTACTTACACGGCTTCTGCACAGAAAGATTATTAGCTGCACTGCACCCCAAATGTCCAGGAGGCAGCCCCTTCATGTGCAGTGCCCAGAGATCTCTGCACTGAAAGCTGCCCATGCTGAATACGTCTCCTGTGCACGGGGGGCATTAAAACCATAAAAACACAACCTAGCAGATCAGGAGGTATCCCGCACATGAATTCCAATTCATATACAATAACAAACATAGAAAAAAAATCTCAAGACAGATCAGTAAACGCTACGATAAGGTCTTGAAGAGTTTTGTATCTTGAGTAAACTTGGATTTATTGTTGTCTACATATATTGATGATCTCGGAGTTACTTCCTGCCATGTCTCTCAATAGCATTAAAACAGGATGTCAGGGGAAAAGTCCTGAGTGCGCAGGATAATGGTTTCCCTTTGGAACAGCATTGCCTGCTTTAGAAACCTCCTTATAAACATGAGCTCTGAAAACATGATGGACACTTCTGGACGAAGAAAACAAAGCCATCAGCAAGACTAACAATACCGTCCCTACAGCTGTCCAATGTGAAGACTAAAGGCACCACGTTGCGGAAACGCAGCTTCTTTCGTCACAGATTTTGCTGCAGTTTGTTTGAGCCAAAGTCAAGAATAGCTACAAATTGATTGGGAAATATATAGGAAGCTCTTATACTTCTCCCTTCTTCACAATCTATTCAAGGCTTTGGCTCAAAAAAACGCAGCAACAAAAAAAGCTATGTTTCTGCAATGTGGGGCGTCAGCCTAAGGTGTTGCGTTTTTGAAAGTTGCAGCACATCAATTATACCTACGGAAACGCTGGCGTTTTCCATAGAAGTATAATAGGGGCAGAAAGTCCGCAGGGGAAAACTCTGCAGACTTCGGAAAATGCTGCAGAAAAAAAATAAAACAAACAAAAAAAAAAAAAAACCACAAAACACACATGTGATGCGTTTCCACTGAGGTCTTTTTCGCAGTTTTTTTTTTTTTTTTTTTTTTGTCAGCGATTCACTTTGTGGGCCCTTTACCTAAAAGTGTTTTCTGGGCATTTTCTGAAATACTGATCACTTAATCCTAAAATAGTTGGCTGACAGGGGTCTGAGACCCAGGACCCGCACTGCATCCCCTTTAAAAGTTGTGTGGTGTCATGTTCATTTAGAGTTCAGTCCCATTCAAGTGACCAAGGCTCAGATGCAATAAATAAGAATCACACGGGCCGCTGTGGTCTCTAAACAGCTGATCGGTTGGGGGTCTTGGGTGTCAGACCACCACAAATCTAGTCCTTATGGCCTGTCCTAAGTAAAAGTTAGTAATCTTTGTCGCTTAACTAAGGGTATATTCACAAAAGAGAGTGTCCTCTCCCCCTCCCAATGGCTAAAATTTCTGCTGCCAATCTGCAGTTGATCTAGACTAAGGAGACCTACACTAAGATTAACCCCATTGTCCTCTTTCATCACCTGAAAAAAGTGACAAGCCACAAAATTTCCTAGCGGAATATAAAAAAAAAAAAAGGCGGCAGCTGGAAATCCGTAAAACATTTTCCCCATGCATGTGGACGCTAAACTCGCGTATAATTCTGTCATGTGAACAAAAGCTTAGCACCTCTTTGCCGCAGCAGGTTCTGCACTGTCATATCATTGGCAGATTATTTTTTCCCCGCAGTGTAGGAAAAAATGCCCAATATAAACTGGTCCTGAAATAAACAGACATAAATAATTGTAAAAGCTATATAGAGACGGCTATGCAAAGAGCAGCAGTCAGCCACTGGCCTGTGATGAAAGGCAAGGGCTGCTGTCGACAGCGCAGGAACACCTCGCAGCCATTAGCGGATTTATTTATATCGGTAATGGATGTCAGTGGGAAATAATTAAAATGCACATAAGCAGAACTCGGCGCTTTCCAGCCGATTATTTCGAATCATTTTCCTTGCAGGTTAAATAGTCATCTAAATAAAACATTGCTTTGTGTAAACTCGAAAGCAAGCAGACTAAATACTGTAATGCTAAATAATTCACAAGGAAAAAAAAAAACACAAATAAAATCATGAAGAAACCACGTCTCTAATTATTCCCAAGGAGGAAAGACCGTGAAGCGTTTCCTCTGCGAAACACAAGTGCTGGGCTCTAAGGCAGACTGGCAAAGGCAGAGCCCTACAGCTGCCAGAAGCAGCAGCGGCAGCCCCCACTACATACACTTTGTACGTCATCCCACATATGGGATCTCAACCAATATGAATTGGGGGGGGGGGGGAATAAAAAAAAAAAAACACACACACCTTAAATAAATAAATCCCTCTTTCTTTGCAAAGAATCGCAGCCAAGATAGAAAACCTTCCAATACAATAATAGGTCTCCCTACTTAATACTAGGACACCTGGCACCTAATCCAAGTATTACCACCCACTCACTTATACATGTGCCAAATGTCATGGGTAATGTCGCTTTGATGTGCACAAAGTAAAAGGTGCTGCTAGGTGTGATCTCCAAAAATCCTCCAGAGCCAAAACTAATGCTGCATAGGGGCTTTTAATAGGAGCAGAAACATACCTTAGGGGCCGCAAACCGATGATGCACAGCAGAGAGAGTCCTCTTTTTCTGCATATATAAGTCAGCCTACAAGTGCACCAGGGGCGGGCACACTTCACCTACAGACAGTCACAAGTGCTCCTGCTCTCTTCTGATATAACCACCTATTTCACTGATATTTTCAGGGGGTGCCCACATGTAGTCTGCACCCACTACAGTTGTAGGCCAATTTACAGATCCATAAAAAGATAATTGGTTTGGGTATTAATTGACTGCAGTGTTTTTCAGTCCAGCCCCATGTCCATAGCTCCAGGAGGGTCCTTCATTTGTGTCTATAGGGCGCCATACAATATGCATCAAGCTTCTGGCGCCCAGTATTCCCATTCACGGAGGCTCTAGATTGCAGGACACATGTGAACACACTTTTTAATGTTGGACAAACAAAATTGCTACAAGACCAAACTTTGGTTTTCCCTGCCCGTATTTGCTGCCAGGTAAAGCATCTGGACACACCAATACACATTAGATGGTCAGCCTGTTGTACCAATATCAGTGGGTTGGACTGATGTTCATTTAAAGGGGTACCTCAAGACTTGTGTCAACAATATAGTGATTAATCTGCATGAGTCGCATGTGTTTAACCCTCACCCTGTGCCGATGACATCAATTCATCAGTCACATTTTACATGGTGTCATCAAAAGTTTAAGTGAATGGGGCTGAGCCGCAGTATCAAGCACAGCCCCTATTTATTTATTTTGCTTAGTGATATAGCGCCATCATATTCTTTATTCAGCTCTTTACAGCTCAAAAAAACACAAAAAATATAACGCAACGTGGGGCCTCAGCCTAAAAGACAGTCAGCCAGCTTCCATAGACAAGAGTGAGCAATAGAAATATGGCTGCACCATGTCTGTCCCTTATACACTATTCCCTATTCTTTTCTTTAAAAGGTATGACATAAGTGACAGGACTATTTAACCCATAGTTTAAGTAGAGACTTGTCAGAAGATCATAGATGCCTCCCTAGGTGACCCTAAACCGCAGACATTCCACAACTTACATGTCACCTTAGCCATAGTGTAAGATAAATTCCTGATCTGGTGGGCGTACTCGTGTGAAGTGAACAAGAGTGACACATAGAAGAACGCAGGCACTTCATGAACATACCTCAATGCACATCACATTTCAGAAAATAGACAAAAACTTGAGTAACTACGCTCCAGTACTAAAACGAACTAAAATACTACCAAAAGTGGTCAGTAAGGGTAAATTCACATGGTAGAACTTGTACAAGCTCAAAAATTAGGGATCAGCTAGTAGGTGTATCTCCCATTGAAATGAAATGAGAACGATTTTAGGTGGAATCTGGGGCAGATTTTGAGACAGAATCCATCCCAAAATCAGCTCCAAATTCCTGTGTGTGAACATATCCTAACAGTAGTCCTATACATGCTCATGTGTGCTGACAGAGGAATGCCAATCCTCTCAATTTAGGAGCCAATTTGTGTAAATCACCACAATTATGTGTCACATTTTATGATTTGGATAAACAAATCCATATACATAACATGGCAATAAAACCCCCCTGACATTTACATTTCAGCACCCATCCTTTGCTTACGCAGGGTCATGCTCTATGTGACTCCATATGTAGACAGGTGTTCTGCCCTAGAAGCACAGCAGTTGTCAGCAGAAGCCGGCCACAATACAGCCTCAATCTGACCCCTATTAGTCATAACAGTGTGCAATTTTAGGAAGAGTGATCATTTTAAGCGCTTAATTACACTTCACCTCTGTGGTGGACAGCTGCCAGCTCACTCCTGGCACCTCACACTACATGGCAGCTCCAGGTCCAAATAACGGCAAACAATATACCATACATTAGTGACGCTCTCTAGAGGTGTAAGGTGGGGGGTGGGGGGTGGATCTGAGAAGTAGCAGAGCAACCTTGCAGCAATGTCTCCAATTGTCTTATCACTAGACTCCGATCAATGTCTGGTGGTGTGTCCCGACTCCCCCCGACGGCAGAAGATGGAGGAAATAAGATTCAGGTATATAGTAGTTACAGAATATAAGGCTCTGCTGGCGGCAACTTATACCCTTTCTGCCCAATTGAGAACGCATACAAGCTCAACGAGGCCAAGTGTGCATGAGTTTAGTGAAGATCAAGGAAAACGGCCATCAGTGACCAAGCATTAGGCTGACCGCTAGGGTGTAGGACCACTGGAGTCCAGGAACATCAGGCTGCACCTCTAACCTGACCATTCTGAAATCTGGTACGTGCCACAGAAACCACCCCATTCACATGGATGGGACTAGATTTTCACCAACTAGTCTGCTGAAAACTTTCCCCAGAAGAGCACAAGCCTTTAAACCCTCAGGGCAACAAAGGACTAGCCTGGTCCCACTGATATACCTGGTACAGGTCAGCACCAACACAAGACAAGACAGGACAAACCCAAAAGAGCACATTAATAATGTCTGTTGTCAAGACGAATAAAAAAAATCCATTGATGGAATTGACTGAAGTCAGGATCATGAACCTAATGAAATGTCGACCTTCATCCGCAACCATCCCTTTCCCCATTCACAAAATTCATATAAAAAGTCCTAAAAGAAAAACTTGTGTTCTCTGTATCCACTGTATTACATATGCCTATAACACATATCAAATTCACTGTCTCTATGCCAGATTGATATTGAGGTGCAAGTTTAGCGCAAGGTCCTTTTTTTACACCACAGGCCCCGATTCATGAACACTGTGCAAATTTTCAGTGCAAGTTTTCTGGCAATAGTCAGAATGGAAACCTATGCCAGTATATACCTGACCACAGCCTCTTCATAAATCTCTGGTTCCCTGCACCAGTCGGGCCATTTATTAAGACTGGATTATGATACGCCTGTCTTAATAAATTTGCTCCATTACATTTACATATATACAGACTTGCTGCATTTCCTATCTTTGGCAGAAGCTCTTGGAAGAAGAAAGACACTTTACAAAGCTGTACGTAAAAAGCAAGGCCACAAAGTTATTACAATTTCAACTATTAAGACATCTGAACTGCAGTTTTGCTGATATTTGTGGTACAGAAAGTCATATACCTTCATTAAAAGACAAAAAAGCGCAACAAAACTTACCAAACCTTACTGTATACCACAAAAAAATGTTAGTAAAAAAATGACACAGCAAACAAACCTTATTTCACTTCCTACACTACAAAAACTACTGTAATATGAGGTTAACCTTTCATGCATTGCATAGACAGTATACAAATGGCGGAGCTTCGCTTCTAGGCATCGTCATAGCACATATTGTGCCAGATGACAAGCACAGCTCTGCTACCCCACTACACATCACTTAGAGTAATAGAAGGTTATGTATTCTATAATAAGTTTGCTAGAACACAAAACCTAATACTCTCAGCTCTGTTGTCATGAGACGTTAACCCCGCTGAACTGACCTTTGCCCTATTGCAGATCTGTCAGGATTCCCATATCATCATATAGACTTACCAGATGACTTTCCTGCTAATATCTGTTCCCGACAGTAACCCATTACTTAAAATAACTAAAACATAAAAAAAAAAAAAAAAAAAAAAACACCACAGAAAAATGCAAAAAAAATAAAATAAAAGAAAAGACAGAATGAGGTTTTCTTGCTACACAAGGCAGGTTGTCAGGGAGACGCGAGGCTGTTTACTGTACCACCCATTTCCTTACAGTGACCAGGCTACCCCCCTGGCCCAATGAGCAGACAGGCCTCCCCCCCCCCCACACATTCCAGGCCGCAGATATCCCACCCTCTTATCTCTGCCCCTCTCCAGCTACATGGCATCCAGACCTGCTCAGCAACAAATACAAACCCTGCCAGATCTAGGCGGCCAAGTTTCTCACAAGATGACTGAAGGTTACCCTCGTGGCACCCCCTGCTACCTTTTCCTTTTGCAGGACTCGGTGTTCCTTGTTAGATGCTGCACATAATGTAACCAGCGCAGGCACATTTTTAGGCTTCATATCATTAACCAACATCCTCACTAAGACAAAAGCTGTATTATACAAGGAAGGCCAAAGTACATGGGCCGCAGCAGTGTCCTGTGTTTGGAGGCAGAGAGCCCTCTGAATCTAAGTACATACATATGACATGGGTATCTTTTACAGCTCCTGCTTGGGTGTGCGCAGTGCACCCGCACACACATCTGTGTGTATCAGCCCATTGAAACATGCGTACGTAATTTGATCAATTGTGTACCAAAAGTATGTTCGTGTGCATGAGACCCTTAAAAGGGAATGTGTCACTATATATGTCCTCTCCTACAATTTTCACCCTGGCCACTAAGCCAGATAATAGACTGTCACTTGTCAATTCTGTAGGGGTTTTGATTGCAGTGGTCACCTCATTTACATCACAAACAAGACAGACAGCATTACAATAGAAGCTAACACCTCTATAGATAACACCACTGACCCATCATTGCATCCACTACTGACAATAGCCGTCACAACTTATCTACTCCCCTCCCTGAACAGAGCATGTCTAGAAAACTCTCCCTAGACCTCGATGATTTGGCTCAGCTATTGCTCTGTATGCTGTAAAGCAGATCTCTAAATGCTGTTAAAATAGAGGAGAGGCTAGAGTAAGATGGCAGCCCCCATAATTATGTACGCTGGGGCGTAATCTACAATCTGAAAATAAAAAGTGAAATATCACTTATGATATACAATTTAATAAAAAAAACCCTGCATGGATGTCTTTTATAGAAGATCTTGGATGGTGCTGGCTCTATATAAATTTTTACTACAGAGCAAGGACCCTGGAGGTGTGCCTGCAATATCTAATACCTAGAACTGTGTCCTAGCAGATATTACACTCCATGGGAAGCAGAAGGCACACTGTGCTAACCAGAGATTTTCAGGACCACCTTGGCAAATACAAACAAGCTTAGACTCTAATCTTCTGTAATGGGATCCCGTCGGATGTTGCAGCTTTGCGTTCTGAAGCGAGGCCATGTAAATGCCAAGGAAATGGATGGTAATTTAGATGGAAGGCGCTCTCCAGCAGGTGTATGGACATCAAACAGAACCAGTTAAGTTGTTTGTAGTAGATCTCAACACAAGGAGGACTTGGCGGGTAAACTGTATCCCATCAAAGTGACACCCCACTCCAAAAAACTAGCACTATAGAGCTCATGTCAAGAGCAAGCCAGGGTTCTTATGCCTTATTCTTCCAACAGAAGGCCACTCGGATATTGTATCTTAAAGGGGCCTGACAACTAATGACCTCTATCCCCTAAATTATAGGGAATAAGTGTTTAATTGCTGGAACACCCGGGGATCATGAGAATGGGTGTCAACAAGCGCCCCTTGTGAATAAAGGGGTGGGGCGCAAGCTCGGACACAGCTCCATTCACTTCTTAGGGAAACGAATGGAGAACACCCACTTAGAAGGGGTGGTCCAGGACTATACTATCGATTGCTGTGGTTTCTTCGCCACTTCCAAAGCATAGAGTCTGTGCTTGGCACTGAAGCTCCGCCTCGATTATTTGAGTGGGACTGGGCAGCAACATGGCCATGTGACAAAAAAGTAAAGAGGTCACTGCCTGGGAAAAAGGAAGTGGTGCTCGATAGCAGGTGGTCCTGAAAGGCCGAGCCTGTAGAGGAACATCACTTAACAGTACACTTAACAGCACTGATCTCTCGGGGGGTGCTAGGAAACAAAATATGAGGGAGAACCAGCAAAATGGCACCAAATGATGGGTATATACAGACTTCTAGAGATCAGGGGTCATGACAGGCCAGAACCAAAGTTATTAATGAAGTCCAAACCACAGACAGCATATTATAGAGTAGGAGGAACTAAGATTGATAGACAATTTTTGGTGAAATTTAAGAATAAATTTACTGCTCTAAACATCTACTCCATACTTAAAGATGGGTTTTCACACCATAGCAAGTTAATCCCCTATGCATCCATGAGCAGTCAGACCCCACCGATCTGCAAGTTATCCCTTATCTTTTGGCTAGGGAATAACTTGCTTACGCTAGCTTCATACTAGTTTTCAGGGACTCCGTCCCCCATTTCGCTTAAAATAGTCCTTCAAGCAGGACTTCTCCCTCTGCCGATTTCAGTATAAAATAGGCAGAAACCCGGCAGACCCCATTATAGTCTTTTTAAGTTTCCCCAAGCAGACCCGAAGGAAGGAAACCCGAAATGCTAGTGTAGGGGACCTAGGGAAGACCTTCTCAGTGACTGGCAACTATCTGAGTATGTACTTATAGAGGAAATCACTAAATTGGACTAACCACTAGACAAAAATAAAATACAAATTATACCAAATATTTTCCTATAAAAGCTATATATCAATCTGCTCAGCTCCTCCTGCTCCATAACATGCTGCCTGCAGATCGGATCGGACTTGCAACATGGCAGGTTTCCAATAAAGAGAATTCTGTAGAACTCATGACTAAGCCTGTAAAATGTTCCTCTTCAGGCACTTGTTATATACTGTACTACCCAAGCATCTAGTTAGGCTGCTAGGCAGAGAGTATATAGCCCTGCAGAAGGTGCACCTGCTCCATTGTATTGAGATGACTGCACACTTTGCCTTTCGCTATAATATGCGCTGACATTGCTTGACTATAACTGGTGTATTACAGAGAAACAGGGCTCAGAAAACACAAGGCATATTTAAGCAGCACCAGCCGGCAGACAAATTGCTTGCAAACCACTTTGGTTGTAAAGTGATGAGCTGGAGACTTTAGTATTACAGAGACCATGTGTCCATTAAAGGGCATGACAAGCACTCTTAGCACTGGGCAGCCATTCAAGAATGCTATAGCAGAAGTTAAAGACTTATGGGACACACAGTAGACTGCAATGTTCCCGCGAGCAGACAATGTATAAACTGATTCACAATCCTATACCAATACTAAAACGTCGATAGATAGATTTTAAAGGAGAAAGTGAACGGCTCCGGTCTGGCAGGCACACGGCATAGCTTAGCACTTACTGGATTCTTGGCTAACCCTGGCATGTTATTTAAAGGATGTGCTTTCAGCTCCAGAATATATTTTATAGTAATTAACAGGCTATTAGGAGTCTGTCTGATGGAGAGGGAGGTAGAGAGCAATACTTGCTAGGAACACAAAGGATACCGCCGAGAAATACAGTATCTGGAGAAACTGTCCAAGATGCTATCCTAACATGTATATATAATATGTCTAGTTTAAGATGAAGGATCATCTATAATAACAGTGATACATAAAATGGGGCTTTTACACCACAGATTTGGCTCCTCTCTTCCAATGTACTCTATGGGACAATCGGCATCCTCTGGATCAACACTGTAGGATTGATTATAGGTTGGACTTGATGGACTTGAGTCTTCATCCAACCTCGTCTACTATGTTACGATCAATAGGTTTCTGATTTACGTTATGTGGGTAATGGAGGAAATTTCTGGGGTCACAAATTGCATATACAATGTGAAAGAGAACTGTCTTTATAAAAGGCGTACTCATCTCTGCATTCATGGCTATTTCCACAGAACATGCAATAAAGGCATGACAGATGAAGGTCCCACCTCTGGGACCCGCATCTTGAGAATGGTGCCCTGTTTCCAGCTGCAAGTACATATAGAAAACTTTATTTTAAATTTATTTGCTTACTTATATAGCGCTATCATATTCTGCAGCACTTTACAGATATTATCAACACTGTCCCCTCCTATAGGGTACACACTCTAAATTCTCTATCAGTAGGTCTTTGGAGTGTGGGAGGAAACTGGAGTACCCCAAAGGAAACCCACACAAACACAGGGAGAACATACACCTGAGAAATGGGACCCACATAAGACATTTATGGCATATCCTATGGATTTAGCCATAAATGAAGATGGGAATACCCCTTTAAATCAATAGTACAGTGGTGATGGGGGGGGAATTTATCAAAAGAAGATTTATCAGAAGGTATAGAGGAGCGATATTTTGGTGCAAACTGATTTCTTGTGCCAAATGTGCACCACAAACACCATTATGCACATTGTGCAAATGTGGGTGGAGCAGGACAGGGACTCCTCAGCTCAAAGCAGCAGGGTCATACAGAGAAGCAGTGACCCGTATTGATGCAAATTAAGCACTTGGGGTGAGATAGAAGCTTCTCATTTAGTAGGTTTCCTCTGAGGACTTTCTGCTTCAATAATACCTATAGGAAAACAGACAGCTTTTCCATAGGTATAAATGACATGCTGTGACACGATTTCCAAAACTGCACCTGTTTTGGAAATCGCAGCGTTTTCGCTGTGTATTTTTTTTTTTTTTTTTTTGAGTGAGTTCCACAGGGAGGGGGTGTGAGTGAAAAAGGGAGGGGGAGGGAGTGAGTGAGTGTGAAGGTTTAAGAGTCAGCTCTGAGTGAAGCGCAAGGCATCATGGTTGTAGGAAAACAGAATAGGAAGCTACGCATGTAAATAAATGCCAGGAGCAAACAGAGAAACCCAGAAATCACCGCTAAAGGTATTTGGTTGACCTTATTAACCTATTAATAGCACTAACCGACCTTTTTTGAACAATTTTTTTTTTTGCCCGGAAAACCCCTTTAAATAGGGCAACTTCTCGTGTAGATCCTCCATTAAATGCTTACTTCGCAAACGTGCAAAATAGTTAACTGAAGACCATTTGATGTACACCAAGTAACGTACAACATAAGAGTCTATGGGAAAACGGAGACCTTTTGGTGAGCTTTAGTGGTGATTCTTTTCCAAACATCTACTGATTTTTGGAACATACAGTACAGACCAAAAGTTTGGACACACCTTCTCATTCCAAGAGTTTTCTGTATTTTCATAACTATAAAAATTGTAGATTCACACTGAAGGCATCAAAACTATGAATTAACACATGTGGAATTATATACTTAACAAAAAAGTGTGAAACAACTGAAAATATGTCTTATAGTCTAGGTTCTTCAAAGTAGCCACCTTTTGCTTTGATTACTGCTTTGCACACTCTTGGCATTCTCTTGATGAGCTTCAAGAGGTAGTCACCTGAAATGGTTTTCACTTCACAGGTGTGCCCTGTCAGGTTTAATAAGTGGGATTTCTTGCCTTATAAATGGGGTTGGGACCATCAGTTGTGTTGTTCAGAAGTCAGGTGGATACACAGCTGATAGTCCTACTGAATGGAGTGTTAGAATTTGTATTATGGCAAGAAAAAAAGCAGCTAAGTAAAGAAAAACGAGTGGCCATCATTACTTTAAGAAATGAAGGTCAGTCAGTCCGAAAAATTGGGAAAACTTTGAAAGTGTCCCCAAGTGCAGTGGCCAAAACCATCAAGCGCTACAAAGAAACTGGCTCACATGAGGACCGCCCCAGGAAAGGAAGACCAAGAGTCACCTCTGCTGCGGAGGATAAGTTCATCCGAGTCACCAGCCTCAGA
This sequence comes from Leptodactylus fallax, assembly GCA_947044405.1. NCBI lineage: Eukaryota > Metazoa > Chordata > Amphibia > Anura > Leptodactylidae > Leptodactylus > Leptodactylus fallax. The sequence goes on from CAMRHE010000161.1 coordinate 436,636, forward strand.
AATCGCAGGTTAACAGCAGCTCAGATTAGAGACCAGGTCAATGCCACACAGAGTTCTAGCAGCAGACACATCTCTACAACAACTGTTAAAGGAGTATTCCCATGAACATAACCATTTTTAAATTTGTAGATAATTAAAAGTTAAACATTTTTGCAAATATAAGTAATTAAATATTTTGCAGAGTTTTAAAGATTTTCTCTAAATATCTTGTGGTCACAGTCTTGTTGTCTTGATCGGTTGCCAGTGGATACGACCATGACTGCAGGACCATTCTAAGGTCAGAAAATCAGCTATGATTTCCTTATTGTGGCCGGGATATCTTCTGATACATGTAGTGTCACTGCCTGATAACCCAGCTACAATAAGGAAATCATGGTTGAGTTCTTGACAACTCCCAGACCATAGAAAGTTTCTGCACTCGTGGTCGTATCCATTGGCAACCGATCAAGACAACAGACTGTCACCACTAAGATGAATAGAGAAAATCTTTAAAACGCTGCAGAATTTTTAACTACTTATATTTGCAAAAATGTTTAACTTTTAATTATCTACAAATATAGATATGATTATGTTCATGGGAACACCCCTTTAAGAGGAGACTGTGTGCAGCAGGCCTTCATGGTAAAATAGCTGCTAGGAAACCACTGCTAAGTACAGGCAACAAGCAGAAGACACTTGTTTGGGCTAAAGAACACAAGGAATGGACATTAGACCTGTGGAAATCTGTGCTTTGGTCTGATGAGTCCAAATTTGAGATCTTTGGTTCCAACCACCGTGTCTTTGTGCGATGCAGAAAAGGTGAACGAATGGACTCTACATGCCTGGTTCCCACCGTGAAGCATGGAGGAGGAGGTGTGATGGTGTGGGGGTGCTTTGCTGGTGACACTGTTGGGGATTTATTCAAAATTGAAGGAATACTGAACCAGCATGGTTACCACAGCATCTTGCAGCGGCATGCTATTCCATCCGGTTTGCGTTTAGTAGGACCAGCATTTATTTTTCAACAGGACAATGACCCCAAACACACCTCCAGACTGTGTAAGGGCTATTTGACCAAGAAGGAGAGTGATGGGGTGCTACGCCAGATGACCTGGCCTCCACAGTCACCAGACCTGAACCCAATCGAGATGGTTTGGTGTGAGCTGGACCGCAGAGTGAAGGCAAAAGGGCCAACAAGTGCTAAGCATCTCTGGGAACTCCTTCAAGACTGTTGGAAGACCATTTCAGGTGACTACCTCTTGAAGCTCATCAAGAGAATGCCAAGAGTGTGCAAAGCAGTAATCAAAGCAAAAGGTGGCTACTTAGAAGAACCTAGAATATAAGACATATTTTCAGTTGTTTCACACTTTTTTGTTAAGTATATAATTCCACATGTGTTAATTCATAGTTTTGATGCCTTCAGTGTGAATCTACAATTTTTATAGTCATGAAAATACAGAAAACTCTTGGAATGAGAAGGTGTGTCCAAACTTTTGGTCTGTACTGTATATAGACATGAAGATGAATTCAGATACCAAATAGTCACAGGCTCAAGCATGTTAATGGTGGTGCACAAAAATCGATGTATACTCTATATAGCTGCCTAAGACAAATCCAACACATGTGAATATATCCCAACTCATGCAGAATCTGCAGCGGATCTGACCTTGGCAAAAAAATATGTAAATATAGGTCAATAACGACAGTACAAGGAATGTACAGACATGCAACATCTGGAACCACTACCCATGGAGAGATACTATATGGATATTAATCTTTATTGGGGCTTCAAATATTTATGACCTATCCTTAGAAGACATCATCAGTATGGAACCTAAGGCACCCGACACCCTGCACCCACACCGATCAGCTGTTTAAGCAGCAGAATTCAGGTTCAAACCAACAGTGGTGCTCAAGTGTTAGACCCCCAACCAATCTGACGATGAACTATCCTAAGGATAGGCCATCAATATCACATACTCCTTCAATATGGACAGCCTATGCTTAGAATAGGTTACCAATATCAAACTGATGGGGAACAAGCTCCCCGATCAGCTGTGTGAAGGGGCCGTTGTATTGGTTGAATATGGTACTACACAAGCTCTGTCCAGCCTACTTGAATAGGTCATGGCCGTAGTAAGCTGCAGTACCAGGCACAGCCACTACCAACATTCAGCACTGTGTCTAGTAAACAATGAAGAGCCTGCGGGGCTCTGCCCCTTCAAAGAACTGATCCGATCTGATCTTGAGGACTTATCCCAAGTCCTGGAAAACTCCTTCAAGTCTCTAGAGTCACTTTATGCATAATGATCATCTATTAAATGGATTCTATACATTCTAATAAAGAATACATTAAAAGCACAAAGGATTTCCGTATAACATCTAAAAACCGTGTTTAATTCAGGACTAGAATCTGGCTTTTGGGGCCAGAGCTTCGGAGAGAGTGACAACAAATGCTGGAGTCGAAATATTAAGACATGAACGAAAATCTGCCTTTCCAACTTACTTATATTGTTTGTTCTCTTGCGATTTCAACAGATGACCTGTACAAGGCTCAGCAAAGAATAACTGGTTGGGATGGGTGTAGTCTCTATATTTAGCACAGGAGTGAGCTACCCAGCCAGAGCGAGTTCCTTGTCATGGGAGCAGGGGCTACCCAGCCCTGCACAGCGGGTCAGCCTGGAGGCTCCACAACACTTCTCATGGCAGGAGTGAGAGCACAGCCTTAGTGTGACCTCTGCAAGCTAGGAAGTGCTCTCAGTGTGACCTCCGACACTGCACGCTACAAGGACTGCCCCATTTCATTAGGGTTTGGTCTCTCCTAACACACCTCAATTATTATCAGGGCAACTATGAAGCAAAAAACTTCAGTTTTCACTTTTTATCACTTTTCAAAAACAGTTTTTGCTTCGTTTTTACAAATCCATTGTACATATTAGGTAAGACTGCTTACATGGCACATACGCCTGCATCATATACCATCACATACCAGCTATAGACATCACCCAAACAAGTTACTTATGTTTGTCCAATAAAGCAGGGGGCGAGTGACTGCTATGCACCTCTTGCACATGCATGTACCCATGGGGCAACCAATAGATTCACCATTTAAGAAAGTAACCGGCCTCTTCATAAGTCAGGCGCACACCCATGTGCCAGAATGGAGATCTATGCCAGTTAGGAACCGAAGTAGATTTCTATTGTAACTCATGCCAGAAAACAGGCCGCGAGTTACAATATGTCGGATTGAGGCGTCCCCACCTCAGCCACCCACATTCGCACAATGTGGCGAATCAGGTGCAGAACGGGGGTTGTGGTACACGTTTGGCGCAAGAAAGGGCCGTGTGCCACAAGATCATCCCATTGCGCCCGAAAACTGGCAGAGAGGAATTGATAAATTTCCCCCAATGGATAGAAAATGAGAAGTTTGGGCATCAGTTTCCCTCCTGCACATGGTTGGGTATGTGAGAACAAGCCCCATAGTAAAAAGCCTGCACTTTAGACTGTAGCACTAAGTCTCTGTTCACACTGGTTTCAGAATTTTATTTTTTACACAGTCGCCATGGCAGATCTGTAATGATTCACTTAACGGATCCATTTTCCCCCTCCAGAAAAGCACAGAGCCCTGACCCCTCAATGATCTCTTGAGATCCAGCTCTATTAACTAGAAAGTATATTTATTTGCAGTTTTATTAGGGCTTCCTAGAGCTCGGCTGTCAGCTCGGGGGAAAGATTTACGTTTACTCTGCATCTTGGTTGGACAAAGTACAGTTTCACTTATCATTCACTACAATGAATGAAAACAGGTTTGACTGGTTAGAAGAAATGGAGACCGTGTGCTTGGGAGAAAGTATATACCCCCAGCTCTGTTCACATAGAAACTAGTGAAGCAGTGTAACGTGTATAACACCAGTTTGTACAGTTTTCAAAATTTGTTATAGTGCCCAAATATTTAAAAGGAATAGAAAGATATGGCTGCTTTATTCCAGAAACAGCACCACGCCTGTTCATAGGTTGTGTCCGGTACTGCATTTCAAAGCCATTCACTTCAATGAAGTTGCAATGGCAAACAACCTATGGACAGTGGTTGTTTCACTCTGGGAAGAAAGCAACCATGTTTTTTCTAATCCTGGAGACCCCCTTTAACACAATCCTGTTATGTTTGTAGCATGCAGGGTAAAAAACGCTACTCAGTATAAGCACCCATGACCTTAAGCGGCAAATAAGATTTCAAGACTCTCTCAGACAAATGCACAATGTCAATGAAGTGGAGCAAGTACTCTCTGTCCTGCTGGACATCATTCTGGATCTTACAACAGAGACCATTGTGAAGCCGAACTCTAAATACTCAATTGTTCCAGTGTTTGCAATCATTGTGTAAAAAGGGACGACACATTAGATCAGTCTATGGAAAGACTGGAAAAAGTGACACATCAAAACAAAGGGAGATGGGAAACAGTTTTTCTTTTGTATGTAGGAACGGTACACAAACCAACGCATACATGGCCGCCTGTCCAGTGGGATAGTGCTTCAATAAAAAGAAAGTTTCAGAATGGGTGAAAAACAAAACATACAGAAGTTTACCGCTCCCCTGCCATTGCTGCTCCAATACGTACTACTGTGTACCCCACTACTCTTTACTTCCTATGGCGCCGAAAATAAAGACACAGCGTAAGAATGTAGATGCCAAAAGCAAAGCATAAGCCTTGAGATGTGCTTTCACCTTAGTTGTGAAGTGTCATAAGAAAAAGTCACATCTGGATAAGTGAACCTGTTGAAGGAGGAGCTACCGTAGGTCAAGGCCATGCCAGAGGATCAACCTGGATGTCAGAGGATCTCTGGAGTAAGAAAGAACGCCGGCCAAAGCGATCCTCCACTTAGTGCAAAGTGTTATTCAAGTCTAAAAACACAACATGTTTCGGGGACAGATCCCCAAGATGGAAGTTTGTCTATACACTTGATAAAGGGGTTCTATTCTGAAACACGTTCCTCCTCGAGATCCCCATTAATGATCTGCTGCTTCCTACATCCTCTTGACATGCAGGTAATAATGCTCAGCATCACATGCAACCCATTCTGCCCCTGCCTAAACAAACTGTACCCCACGAAGCAACCACTCCAAAATGGAGAACCTCTGAATGTATTATTAGGAAAGTGTGGAGAAGATGAAGCTCGGCAAAATTCACACCAGACTTCTTTACAAGTACTGTGTGGATTTTTTTTTGGTTTTTTTTAGTGCAGTTTTTTTTGTTTTTGTTTTTTATCTGGAAGATAACAGAAGGATATTCTCACCCCTATCTGCCATACTTACATATTCACTTGATTTTTAATATGCACCACATACAAAGCTATTGCAAACTGGTTATGGCAATACCATAAGAAAAATTATGTTATAATTGCTGGGAGGGGGGATATGATGGCAGGACCCCCAACTAATCCCTAGAATGAAGGTGCTGAGCACCTGTAGAGGAGGAGCTTGAAGAGAGCAGTGATCATGTACACACGTGGACAAAATTGTTGGTACCCCTCGTTTAATGAAAGAAAAACCCACAATGGTCACAGAAATAACTTGAATCTGACAAAAGTAATTTGCCAAACTACATGTTGACAAGCCACAAAGCTTCTGGGAGAATGTCCTAAGGACAGATGAGACAAAAATCAAAATTTTTGGCAAGGCACATCAGCTCTATGTTCACAGACGGAAAAATGAAGCATATCTTGAAAAGAACACTGTCCCTACTGTGAAACATGGAGGAGGCTCTGTTATGTTCTGGGGCTGCTTTGCTGCATCTGGCACAGGGTGTCTTGAATCTGTGCAGGGTACAATGAAATCTCAAGATTATCAAGGGATTCTAGAGAGAAATGTGCTGCCCGGTGTCAGAAAGCTTGTTCTCTGTCGCAGGTCATGGATCTTGCAACAGGATAATGACCCAAAACACACAGCTAAAAACACCCAAGAATGGCTAAGAGGAAAACATTGGACTATTCTGAAGTGGCCTTCTATGAGCCCTGACCTAAATCCTATTGAGCATCTTTGGAAGGAGCTGAAACATGCCGTCTGGAAAAGGCACCCTTCAAACCCAAGACAACTGGAGCAGTTTCTTTTTTTAAAAATTCTGCTGAAGCATGGTTGAAAAGCAATGTCTGACTTTCATTTGTTCATTTTCACAGAATTTTTATATATTATTACTTTTGTCAGATTCAAGTTATTTCTGTGACCATTGTGGGTTTTTCTTTCATTAAACGAGGGGTACCAACAATTTTGCCCACGTGTATATGTGCTCCATAAGTCCCATACAGAGAGGAGCAGCAGTGTGCTTCAGAATAGGGGCTGAGGACCCCTGCTCTAGTAGTTGGTGGGAGTCCCAGCTATCATACATTTATCATCTATTCTGTGGATAATATAAAAAAAAAAACAAAAAAAAACACACACAAACAACACACCGTTTTGAGCCTGTTTTTTGCCCAGTTTCTTAATCTGGGCTCCATGAACATTACTGTAGCAGTTATCAGTATATTGCCCACATTCACGGATCTGTAACTTTGGTTAGTGTACTGACCCATTCACACGTCCCTAGTTCTTACAGATCAGTGTCCAGCTATAGAAACCACCCACAAAATACGAAGCAGATCCTATTCCTCTCCGTATTTGCAACACAAATGTCTCCATACAACTGTCTTTGCAGATCAGAGATTGCGGATGACATACTGATGAAATGCAAACTTTTTTTTTTTTTTTTTTTTTTGGACAGATATGGATATTCTGTTTGCAGAACGTGAAAACCACTAAGACCGTGTTCATGCATCAGGCAACACTGACCAAATCAACACTCTCTCTTATCTGTCCACATCCCAACTCCAACATAAATGGATGGCCGCCATGGTCAGTCAGAATCAGTAAAGATCCTCTAATTCATTCAACGAAAAAAAAAAAAACCACACACACACTTCCTATTAATGTCCAACTGTATAATAAAATGATGAATTATTAATTGTACTTTGAAGCTGGGGTTAACTCCCCCCCCCCCACCACCACCCAAAATAGCTCACCAGCCTCTGACTCCACAGCTCCGATAGACCAAACATTTAAATGTTTCACTAGCTTAATATACACATGTAGTTTTTGGTGAATGTATTCTAAGGCTCCATTCACATCTGCACCAGAGTCTTCGTCGCAGAGTCAGAATAAAATCGGTGGAAGAAAAATTCCTGCGGAGGACTTTTTCTTCAGCCGGTTTTAGATTAAAAACGACAGACCCCATTATAGTCAATTAATTGACTGATTATTGCAATTAATATCTGCATTCAGTTCTCATTGTATAAAAATCTATGTAATCCCAGCCTAAACATACCGATGGCGTATCCTTAGAAAAGGCCATCAATATCAGACTGGTGGGGGCTCAGCTCTTAGTACCCCCGATGATCAGCTATTTTCAAGGTCTGTAGAACTTGGCAGAATGCTGCAGCTTCTTCACTGTTTACAGGGACCCATCCACTTTGTAGACTGCTGGTCTCAGCCAATCACAAGACAAGTAATAGATTTTGAGGTAATGGATCAAATAGACATCTTGCACAAAATGTATGTTTCAGTATAAATTTCCCTTTAAAATACTTTAACCACAATGGAAGACTATTACCTACAGATATATATATATATATATATATATATATATATCCCCATCTATCTATCTACATTATAGCAGTCCAATACCACATACACAGGGATATAAAAGCACCACAGACACATAACAATATGAGAAACCAAGTACATAAACTCTAAGTCACCCCCGCTGCTAAGCCACAACAATACTACTACTTTTCTTTGAGGTTAGTCAGAAACTCAAGTTTTATGGAGCGACGTACACCACAATGGTGGAGATGAAACCAAATATACTAGACGGAGCTTTTATCCTACAAGGTCTGTCATAAATCTACACCTTGAAAACCCAAGAAGAGCCTGTCTGTAGAATATACGTTACAGATGGATTTAGTAGACCAACTTCCTACAATTCCTAGAAAGACATCTAAAATAGGAACACAATTAACATATATACACGTGTAATACATAATGTATAATTTTTGTGCTACATTAGGAAATCACAACAAGAAATAAAAGGATACAACTGTATAAATGTATATTTTAAGCATGAAATGGAATAAAAGTTAAAAAATACTGAGCTGCTAAATCCCCCATCACACAGTGATGACATCACGTACACCTTTCATGTGATTGCTGTGGCCAATGACTGACCATATACAGCACAAGACTTCTGAGGTCAAATAAAGGATGTACGTGTCATCACCGCAGGGACCACCTGGAGCTGTGGGGCATTTAATGGCCAGGTGAGGAGTGTGTATATATCTCTATCTATACATACATACATACCCCCCCCCCCCACCCCCCTTCTCCATTGTAGGTTCCCATCACGTTCTGGATATGTGCAGATGAAGTCATCTCTATTATGTGAGTTTTAGGACTTTCACCACATATAAGTATGCTCAATTCAAGGCTGCTTATGTGAGATTAAGGGGTTATTTACAAGATACGTCATAGCACAGTTTTGGAAAAAATATGACCACAAGATATAAAGCACACAGAAAAAAAAAAAAAAAAAAAAAAAGTACAACAAAAATATATTCCAATTCACATAGGGTTTTTTTTTTTTGTAAGCATTTGCCAAACTTTTTGACCTTTTAAAGTACATTGGTCATGCAAAAATTCTACCGCAAACCAGAGAAGGGGTTAAGCCAGATGCCCTAAGGCTGGAACCACAGTTTGTGCGCCTTTAAGACAAAAACACTGCAGCCTGATGTTCACCGCCTTATGCTTTTTGCACATTTTGCTCTAGATATGGCGTTTTCTCCTTAGTCTAAAGCCTCTTGTCTCTTAAAATCCAGTCTGTACATTGGCCAGACTTGCCATTCGGAATCCAGTCAGATGACCCAGACTCCAAGTATCATAAGTCTCCTGTGATGCTAGGAGGGGAGTCTGCCTCTCCATGGGGTTAGTGTCCTGTACTGTATATAGTAAGGGACAGAAGCCACAAGAAAGCATGGACTCCTAGCATCTTAGATCACTAGGAAGTAAGTTTGGATCTCCGGATCAGATTCAGTCTGGGAAATACACAATATATTGTCCAGACTATATGGACTGTGTTTACTCATGTGCGGAAGGCCATAAAGTGGGTTTCCAGGACTTAGATGATGCCCTATCCCCAGATCAGTTCTGGCCCAATGCCCAGCATACTTCACTAACTTGAATGGGAACTGAACTGCAGTAACTAGGGACTGCCACTACCCCATGTATGGCGCTATGTACTTCTGTACACTGTGATACTTCAGGCAGCTACGGCTTCTACCATCAGCTAATCAGAGGGGGTGATATGAACATTCCCTTAAAGGGGTTGACATCAACTGACATTTGTCTATGCACACAGTAGATGATAAAAGTCGGATCACCTGTGCCCCCAAACCATTATAAACAGGGGCCCTAATCCACCCCATTTGAGTTTGAGCGGAGCACTACTTAAGCATGTGCAGTACCTCTCCAGCTAAATCCGGGATACTGACGGACACAGCCAAGTTCAATGCCTGGTCCCCATGAGCAGCAGAGAGCATGGTCTGCTCCATTCGCACTCCTGCTGAATGCCCCACCAGCCATACTGTAGATAGCTGATGTGTGTATGCGTATATTATATAATAAATATGTGTACTAAGCCTAAAACAGAGCCTGCACCCTTCATCCATGATCTCATGGGATGTGTCAGCTGTGTTGGTAACCCAGAACCGCTCAGCAATGCCAAGAGGGATGACACAATTGCCAACTTGCAAGAGCAGGTTAGCAGGCAGGAAATCCCTTACACTGCACCACCCAGGTGACTACTTCATTCAGCGAGTAGGTGGAAGTATCTCGCAGATGTTCAGGCTTTACAGTACATTTGTCTTTGTACAGTTTAGTCAACAAGTTCACTGGGTTTATGGCCGCTAACACTGAAATGTAACGTCAGCCCTGACAGCTTTCCTGCTGCTAATGTAAACTACACTGACAGTCCCTGCTCAACAGTCATGTGATTTATCTTAACCAATCAAATAAATAGCTCTGCTTACCTTGGGGTTTGCAGAAAAGCTACACATGAGAAGCAGCATGGACTCCTCTCTGCCTGGAGGGCTCCTGCTAGTCTCGGGCTACATGGTAACTTGTGGCTACCAGTCACTAGTAAGCACAATGAATGTGGCTGCCCACAAAACCAGCAAGATTGGCTCTCTGTTGACTGTCGGGGTCACAGTTGCAGCAACCTGCACGCTGCAACGTGACCTCATTTGCCATTAGGTGCAATGATGTAGTCTGACACCATGTGCACTACTATGTAGCCTTAGTCTTAGTGACAGACCGCTATAAGACACAGGTAACCCCCAGCAACGTCAGGCCAAGCTCGCACTTCTAAGAATTTATCATGGTTTAAGCACAGGTTTCACATCTAAATCTGAACATAATCTGATGACATTCTGCAGCAAACACAAGTGGTTTAGGTATTTTACAACCAATTCACACACACACAGCTGAAAAAAATCTGCATGAATGTTCTTTTATGAACCACTTTGTGCGAGTTATGTGCAGGGCTGTGGAGTCGGAGTCGGAGTCGAGGAGTCGGTGCCTATTTTGGTGGAGTCGGAGTCGGTATAAAATGGACCGACTCCGACTCCCAAAATATATAATAAATTGGTACAGTGAGTAGTACAATGCAGTATGTGCTGAATATATTTTCATAAGAATTTGGGAAAATGATGAAATGTTGAAAATGATGAAATGTCCTGTAAAGGTCTGTTCTATTCCTCATATAATGATGGGACTGAGTTCTGAGTGAACCTATAAGGTTTAGCAGTGCCAGGGCTGTGGAGTCGGAGTCGTGGAGTCGGAGTCGGTGCCTATTTTGGTGGAGTCGGAGTCGGAGTTGGAGTCAGAGTCAGGGGAAATTGAGGAGTCGGAGTCGGGGCTTTGGCGTACCGACTCCACAGCCCTGGTTATGTGCCCAGATCCTGCAGGGATAAGTGACAGACTAATCCCAATGAGTGTGAGATCCGCTGGCAAAACAGGGGGGGGGGGGGGGGAAAAAAAAAGTCACTTTCCACTATAGATTTTTGATACAGATTCGAATAACCCATAGGTGATTTCTGACCATGTGAACACAGCCTTATAAGATGCACATGCCTCCCCTGTGTGAAAAGTCATAAGAGAGCAATGCCTATTTTCTCATGGAGTCAGCGCAGTGCCTAGAGAACAGGAGACAAAAGCTATGTAAATTCACAGGTTACGTTATGCAGCAGGTGCATTGTGCAGGGCTCGGAGGAGCGAGCAGAAATACGACCTCAGTGGGCAGGGGGCCAAACATCACCTTCCCCGTGAGCTTCACATTACAACAGTCTAGCCCATAATGCTGACATAAGGACATTTATGTTCAGTTTCAGCTTAAGCCGTTCACATCCCACAGAAAGTGAGGGGCTGCCGTATAAAAAAAGGGGTTTCCTAAATTACAACACTACCAGTAAATAGTGGACAAGGTTTTAAGGTCTACACCAGTTTGCCACAACCAGGCTACGAGACTGTGTCTATATGGGAGGGTCACGGAACATCAACTCCATCCATTTAATGGCGTTCTGTACTTTTCTGGTGTTTTTCTATTGTGCACAGATTTCCAATTCTATATCATCATGTATAAAAATAGCTTCCATGGACATAAGGCTGAGGCCCCACGTTGCGGAACCAGCATTTTTTGTTGCAGATTTTGCTACTTTTTTTGAGCCAAAGCCAGGAGCGACTTGAAAAGGAAAGGAAAGTATAAAAGAAAATTTTTAGATCCCTTTCTCTTAAATCCACTCCTGACTTTGGCTCAAAAAACCGCACCAAAATCCAAACACAGAGGCGACGCTAGCGTAAACCTAGCATAAGCGTCCTGCTCAATCTTGCCAAGTATTCCGTGGCCGATTCAGTTGCAGAGTTGGCGGCTTGAGACTCCCAGCCGATAAGGCGCGTTCAACAAAGCCTAAACAGTGGCAGAAAGCCGCAACAGAATTCCTCTTCATTTTCTACCGTGTGAACATGCCCTAAACAGTAGTAACCCCCATAAAACTACTGACAGCGCCATATGGTGGAGCGATGCAAACATTCCAGTGGTGATGTTCTTGCTGTCTGCATGACCGAGAAAGTCATGTTTAATGCCCCCGGAGTTGCGATCACTAGTGCCCAGGAGATCATAAGATATCAGAATATCGCTACTAACTAGGGCTGGGCAATTAATCACAAATAAATGAAAAATTGGCTCAGATAATTGATGTGAACTTGCTCATATCAATTATTTTGCATCCACGCCATCCTGCCATTGGCTAAAGGATATGTCACTCACTGTACACTATCCAATCAGGATCGCTGATATGTAGACAGCGCAAACCAAAGTGCATTGCATGGTGAGGAATGTAAAAACAGGAGCGTCCTAAGAATCGCCATTCATAGTAATCGGGGTAAAAAGTTTGCAAAAATTGGGATCTTGATTCTGGTCACAATTGCCCAGCCCTACTGAAGAGGCTGCCTGATGGGCATTTACATTGCATTATTCAGTCAAGCAACCTGCATGTCCATCACCCCAGCTATATTAACACTGCCCACAAATCCCCCATATAGTGCTGTCAGTTTTGTGGGCAAGGGTCAAAATTAATGACATTTCCATTAAAAGGGAACCTGCCATCAGTTTTGGGGACCCTAAACCAGGAACATGGTTTAGTGATCCCAAACCTGGTAATCTCAGTTATTAGTTTAGAGAACATGTCATCTAGTAGATAGGTAGGTCCTCGGGTAGCTCCGGCTGCATGCACATTGTAGGGGACATTACAGCTGGTGACCCTTTCAGTTAAAACAAATGACAGGGAATAGATACATTATTTAACATATTTGCCTTTATTCATAATATAAATTCCAGAACCAGCTCCATGACCTGATCTTGGATGTCACAGAAAACACCAAGGCCACCAGGCCCTATCAGTCAGAAACATATGACACATGGGAACACGATAGAAGCGTTCACACAAGGGAAAACCTCTCAAAAAAAAAAAAATGCTCTGCACAAAAATTAGATGCATAAAACTAAGGTCTTAAGTAACAGGATGGTCTACTGTCCTTTTCTATTTCTAAAGCATTCACTCCAGAAAAGCATTGCTTGTAGAGAAGAATACAGCGCCTCAGTTACCATATGGGTCTGTACAGATGGCACTGCCATACACAAATACTACATACACATACTGATGTAACATTCTAAGGCTCTATTCAGATCATGCAAAAAACGGCCATCCGTTTACATAGACATCAATGTTTAAAATTTATTTTTTAATTATATATATATATATATACACACACACACACACACACTGTATATAATTTATAAAATCGGTCTGTTTTTTTGAAAAGAAAAGGACAGAAACTTGTTTTGTTTTAACATGGCCATCTGTTTACATTAAAAAAAATGATGTAAATTGATTTTAATAGCGGTTCGGCTCCAATGTCACAGAACAAAATAAGGTCTGCTCAATTGAAATATAGCATCAGAATCCCCTTCTATGGGGCCTAATGCAGCCACAGTACAGGTACTGGCCCTATTGTCAGCTAGTAGAGATGCAGCATTGTGTATGAATGTAAAGGATTCCCTAGATAAGAGAGGAGCCGTCACTTCTGACATGTTTGTTCTAGTAAATACTTAAATTCCCCATAAAACAACAATTCTGGAGCATCTGTTCTTACAACTGTGTCATGCTCTCTGTTATTCCTCCCTGGAATGTACGAATAGACAAAGTTCCTTACACATTATGGTATTGTCCAAGAATTGCTCAAATTCTTGGACAATTCTTTTTTTAATCTACTGACAAGGACACTGGTCAGTTTAATTGTACTTTGCCAGGAGGACTAAATAGAGGAACATCACTATATAGACTTCTAAGAAAAATTATAATTGTTATTTTATGATGGATTCAAGTACTTACTGGAACGCATGTCAGGAGAGTAGACAGGTCCCTTTTATAGAGCACCTTGTGTGCCCTGTGTGTCCTTGTCCTCTAATTGTTTGCATTATATACTGCTGCAAAGCTGACTGTGCGTAGAGGCACTGTCAGAGGAGCTGGTCTTACATCTCAGTGTCTTCGATGGGCAGTGAGGTACCCCGATCCAACAGTACAAGATTATAGAAGTGTACCGTACCAGCGTATTCCTCACTTACGGAGCTGTAAGACTGTCCCTCGGACGGTGCAGGGATATCTGTGCCAAAAGTAATGGCACCAATATCTCTGCATCCACTGAATTCATCGCACTGTCAGCTTTGCAGCAGTATATAACACACTTGATGTTAGAGAACATGATATGTTGTGCAGGTGTATTCCTCCACATAATATAAAGTGGGGGATGCAACAACACACCAAGCAGTCGGGTTACATGTCGTTCACATCTGAATTGGAGTTTCTGCTCTTATGCTCCAGCGCAGGACCAGAAGAATAGAAAAACGGTCCGTCTAATAACAGACAGAAATGGATCTCGATTGGCCCTGTTGTAGTCAATGGGGTCTATCATGGGTCTTATTCGAATACAACTCGTGCACAATACCTGCTGGCTGCCTCACCAACCTGACAGCCTAGTGTGCAGGTACATCACTCGACACCCAATAGCTGTATACCTGCACAACCCCTTTTATTAAAGGGAAGTATGTGAACAGCACACAGACTCCATGGAAGAGTTTTCCTCATTAATATCAGATCTGAACCTGAAACTCCAGTGCTAACCACCAGTCCACCATGTTGTCAGCTATAATTTACCGCATTAAGATTTTAACAAATCTGACTATGAATTGCTGATTTTGTGCAATTATTTTAGGCACGTTACAGCTATTAACCAAGGCTCTTTCCACTTATAGCTGCCCTTGAAAACAAAAAAAAAAAAAAAAAAATAAATAAAACACACCTAGGAATAACAAAGCGGCACAGACAGAACCCTAGAGTATATGCCTTGAGAAGTGCACTGAAGGACGGAGGACATGCTCACTTACCATGAGCGGCTAAGAGCAAAATATTGACAGGACAGACTCCTTCCTTTGAAGCAATTACAGCTGCAATCTCACTAGTCCAATTCCTAAAAGCCAGATGGGAATTGCAAGGCCAGTAACCAAGTAAATTCATGCCCAGTCAGCAGGTTTCAGGCTTCCTCCCTGGCAGTCCATTAACTCCTACCTACACAGACTAATATCCTCCTCTTCGGCGGATGATGATGTGATCAGGAGGAGGGGAGGATCACCACAAACTCATCGGCTGTAAAAAGAGAAATTAGTCAAATCCAGGACTGTGCTCTGTAAATTGCAATACTTCAGCCATTAAAGGGTTATGTCCGCCACATGCGCACAAAAGTATCCAAAAGTTTGTACAACAGGCCAACATCTGATTCATGTCATTGGAGTGCTCGAGAAATCTGAAATGCAGCGTGAGCAAATCCAGAGACAGCAACTTACTGAAACTGAGGAGTTAGGTCAAGATGGATTTCTGTATACACCATCCACTTGTACAACCAAGTAAGACACAGGAAAAGGAAAAAAAAACAAAAAAAAAAAAACCACACACTACAAAACATTGAGCAGGATGAATGTAACAACATGTGTGTGTCATGTTATTAGAGAGGTTTTCTGGTGTCACAAGATTGATCATAGACGCCTACCGGTCAGATGCGGATGACTCGACTCAGCACCACTAGCAGTTTTCTGGGGTCACAATTTGATGAATGACCACCATTATCTGATCTGTGGGGGTCAGACTCTTGGCACCCCCAATCATCAGCTGTTTGGAAGGTCTTCAGTTCTGCAACCTATCCATCTTGTACGTTGATCCATCTACATGTAAGTGGTCTGCTTAGTGAGATTATTATAGCTCTGTCCTATACAAGTGAACGGTACGAAGCTGTAATACCCCACACCGCTAAGTAGACAACATACATTTAGATTGGCCGGTCTAAACAATGAAGTCACAGCCCCCGGCTGAGTCCCATGGTCCCTCCTTAAAACATCTGCCACCAATATGAGATGGGCAGTCTATCCTAAGGACAGGCCATTAGCCTTAAAGGGGTTTTCAGGGATTGTAATACTAAGGCCCCACATTGTGGAAATGCAGAGTTTTTGGTTGCAGATTTTGTTACGATTTATTGAGCCAAAGCCAGGGATAGATTTAAGAGAAGGGAAACGTCTAAGAGCTTCCTTTATATTTTACATTCCTTTTCAAACCACTCCTGACTTTAGCTAAAAATATAAATATAATATATTATAGCAAAATCTGCAACAACAAAAAATATGCCATTTCCGCAACATGGGGCCTTAGCCTAAATCTTGTGGCCAAGCCATAAATATCCCAAGTCTCTAAAATTAGAGTAATACCCAATACAGCTATGGTAATGGGTATAAAACACCAGCTAAATGGGGTGCTGCAAAGTAAGCAGTCACATGATCTCTAATAAAGTTAACAGGATAGAGTGATCTACATCCTATGACTTCCCAAAAACAGGAACCAGTCTGCACCAAAGAATTCCCAGAGCTGCCAATTGGTGGAGAGGGATAGACCGTGCGAGTCCACAATGAAAATGACCTCGATTCGGTCCTATATTTCCCCCATGGATGGACTATTCAGTGTGTGAATTGTACTCACTAATTGAAATCTATTAGACAGATGTAAATCCATATACTCCATTTGTTTCTGCTACATGTGAATGAGGGTTTTCTAAAGTCCCATTCAGTAACATTATATTGTACTCTGTATTCCTGCACTTAAAACCTAACAGGATCTGTCCATGGCTTCAGAATATCAAACCGAATTCCTTATCTTAAGTCCATTCACTTACATGAGAATAAAATAAGTGGATTTTATTACCCTGGCATATCTCTGGACACACAAGGCGTCCACAACCATAGTCAGATTGTGTAAAGGTCCCATTTTTTCAGTCAAACGTACAACAGTTTTACATCATTTGCCTATTTTCTCCAGGTATAAAAGGAATACAATCCAAGAGAAGAGACCCAACTTTAACCCTATTTGGGCATAAGCAAATACCAGTCCTTTACAAGATGCTCTACACAGTCTATCAGTCATACTTAGAAAGCAAGAGCGACCAAACACAGATGGCTATCCTGCTTAGCAAATAGACAGCTGACACTGGACAGGACCATGAGGTGACCACCTCGTAGCTAGCCTTCCTTAAAGGTCACCTGTGTCCTAAAATACAACTTTCTCATCTATTCGGTGACGGCTAATCTCGGACACCACAGCTGTGGGGTAGTGACTTTATACCCTCAAGCACGGCTTTGACCATTTACAGTCACTTTAAAAGCATACTGCAACATTAGGGCCAGAATTTAGTCACAAATAGCCAAAATGGTGTACAGGTTTTGGTTCAGAGGTTAAAACCTGTCATTGACTAACCTGTCAGAAGCAGATGATATGTGCACTGCCAAGAAGGCAGCAATGAATAGGCTCCTTGTAGACTGTCTGCCCTTTCTATTATGAGACACTGAGGATTACCCTTTTATGATCAGAGAGGAGAAACGCTGCGAAATCTACTTTATTTTGTATTTCATTCATGGAGTGAACGTGCCCACTGGATAGACGCCAGTCTGCATATGGAATCGGTTTCTTCGGCATATGCAGAGCTGCTAATGTAAGCCAATATTTGTTCTGCTGAGACCAAATTAAATATCAGCCAAAGACTCCCACAGAACACAGAGCAGAACCGTCCTACAGGAGGCGAATTAAAGAATACTGCCTTGGCTTTAGCACAAAACCTTAAAAAGTATTGACATTAATGGTTAAAAAGATAGATTTCCACTAAAGCAGGACTGTCAGGTGATTTCTGCTCTTATCTGAGAGCAGGATATGATAGAGGGTGAGGAGCTGAGCACTGTGATATATAGGGGTTGGAGTGATTCCTGACTGGACTCCTAGGAGAGACAGCGAGACTCCTGATAACCTCGCCCGCGCACAGTGATTGACAGCTCTCCCTGTATCAGTGTGTGCACAGAAGGCGGTCAATGTGTGTGGGCAGGGTTACCAGGACTCTCCCTGTCTTTCCTAGGAGTCCTTTCCGGATTTACTTTGCTTTTCGCTCAGAAATCTTGCTCCAAGTGCTATAAAGCTGCAACTTAAAGGAAAAAGACAGACAGTGCCGAGCAGCGAAACCCCATAATAGGAAAAAAAGGGTGTGAGGTATACAAACTATATGTGAAACAGATGTGATGGCCTCTCACCTGAAAAGTCACCACAAAGAGTATAGACTAGTTCAAACAGGGGATGCATGCAGGATTCTCTACCTGGAGGATTGGTCTAAGGCTGGTTGCAGACGACCTGCCATGAAGTAATGTCCCTGCGTGCCGCCCATGCACACCGTGCTTCAGCGACTCCTTTCATTAAATGAATATGACTGTCGGCCCGCATATGGATAGCACACTGACCCACACCACGGTCGTCTGCAAGGGGTCTAAGAGTCAAATAGTCAGCAAAGGTTGATCAGTCACAATGCTGGGTGTTAAATTCCAAACACTACGCATTTCTGGGTGAAGGTCCCATACTTCATTTGCAAAAGGGGGACCTTCTTGGACCTTTGGGTGCACACGGATTTCCTTTCGTCTATCCAATGGCTACCTGTGACCTGTCAACCTTCTCTCTATCATATATAACTATATATATAACTCCAGTTTTAGCAAAGAGAAGGTTACTCCTTGTATAGTGAAATGTTATACAACCTTCTAAATATACTTTCCTTGATCAAATCTTACATTTTCAAGATCTCTAAGGTTGTCTAGTTTGGGTTTACGTTTGCTCTGTCTAGCTTTTATTAGTAAATCTGGGCCAATAGAAACAGTTATCGATTTTTAAAAAGGGCCATTTCAGATGGCCATGTGAAAAAAAAAAAAAGATGGTCCATGTATTGGTTGCATTTACCTGCCCAGCATATGAGTTCAGTTCAGCCAAGACACGGTCGAGCCAGTAAAAGTAGCAGATTACACAAACCAATTCTTTGCAGTCCAAACACCACTGTCTGAAGTGGCCCTTGGGATGTCCTTACAGACACACAGATTTTGCTGCAGATATCACTCCGTGCACTGGGTAAAATTCAAAGCAAAAATGTATAAGGAAAAAAATAAATAAAAAATTGACATGCTGCATATGGAAAATCTGCACCATGTCAGTTTACGTGCAGAGCATGCATGCAGTTAAAATCTCATCCCCTTTGTGACTACTGTAATATTCTATGGATTTGCCTTTTACAAATCTGAAGGGAAAATCCACATTGTAAGCATAACATGTGAACTTGTCCTTACTGCAGATAAAAATGTGTCCTGCGCATGTAAAGTAATGGTGTGCACCTATGATGTCTCCAACACGATCAATAGTCACTGACTGTCCCCATTCACTGACTGCAAGCAGAGACTGGGAAAATAAGGAAATGGTATGGAAAATATATTGGAAAGTTTTCGTGATGTAAAGAATATTGGCTGTACGCAACACACAATCAGTATATATTGTCAGAAATGCAACATTCACAAGACACTATAAATGGGTTAATACTAAAACATTCATACATATAGAAAGCTAAACCCCAGTCCATAAGTCCTGCTAAAGAACACAAACACCTTCAATTGTAACATCACATTGTGACTGCAGGTGAATGACTATGTAGAAGAATCCTCTGGAGGCCTCGTATGCTTGAAGATCCTGTCCATAAGTCTGGGAGAATTTACAACTGCTGCAGATCGGAGCAGGAGCAGCATCTGCCAAGAGGCTCACATTAGCTCATCCTCGTACTTTCCTCTTTCTCCAAGTCATCTGTACAGAACAGTCATTCGCTGCAATGACTAACAGACCAGGAATTTTCTAAGATTTCGTCATGCCTTAAAATTGGTGGATGAAGCGATCCAATGTAACAAGTGATTTGAAACTATAATCCCGCCAAATTCTTTGTAGTTCTTCCCTTTAAGGATATTACTTTACATGCCGACTACCCCAGCAGACCCACAATATACAGTGTGGTTGTTACAGTCCGAAAACACGAAGAGGTTCTTCATACACACAGCAGAATTTATACAGGAGACAGGGTGCGACCCCGAGTACATACAGCATTACAAAAGCACAAAACTACTGGACAGACATTTCCCTGTCCTAAAGTCAGGGGAAAGGTTGATCGCTGCCAAGGTTCACACTGAAACTGCCCACACACCTTGACGGTTCAGTTTTTGGTAACTTTTTATTTTGTATAGTTGCCATATTTAAATTTGTATATGAAGCCTATGGAGGACACCCCTATATATTCACTGTTTTGGCTTAAAATAGTTGTAAACCTGTGGTCAGAAATGACAACAGAAGGCTATGCCCGCTATGAGCCGACACATACACTCCCAGAGGATGCGCCCAATTCACAGCATATCCTCCGTCGGCGCAGGCTACAAGACCAGCATATACTATATACTATGCGGACGGTGACAAATTCCACCAATAGAACTTTGAGTTGTTATTCTGAGACAAGCCCTGTATAAAATGATCTGTAAAACCACAGCTGCCTTGTTGCATTTTTTCTCTACTGAATCCAAAAAGGAAAAAAAAAAAAAAAAAAAAAAAAAAAAACCTCATGACACTAAAGTAAACCAGTAGTATCCACATCAAAAACAGAAGTGGGTCCAAACCACAGAAGAGGTACAAATCGTTCCATTATACTTTTTTCTGTCAACTACATTTCTGTTTTTTGGCATAAACATGCAAATTCTTCTGTGTGAACATACCCTAAGGCTATATGCACTTGTAGATTTCATGCAGAATTTCATGCCGAAAATCCACAGCATAATACAGTAGCATTTAAGTCAATGAGATCTTCTTACGCTAGGTTCACAATAGCGTCGGCTTACCCGTTCTAGTCCACAGGAGGACCATAACAGAAAGGCGAACTGCTACAACAGCGGTAACATACAAAGCCTGATGCACCCCATTACATATAATGGGATCCATCGGGTGTCCAACTGAAACTGCCGGACGAAAGAATCAAACTTGCAGGACTTTTGGATGCACACTGCGATGGAGTCCCTAAACACAGACTCCAATGCAGAAATGGACAAATGTTTAAAATTGTTCCTTGTGCAGATTTCATCTAATTCAGGAGGAATAAAATAAGCAACAAGGCCAGTAAAAAAAAAAAATCCAAGAGAAAAAAAATCTGCAGCATAGACTTTTGCATGTGCAAGTAGTGTAAGACTACAGCTACACTTGCATATTCAGCCTGTATTTAGTTTATAAGCCAAACTCAGGAGTGGTACAAAACCCGGAGGGGGGTTGGGACATCATTTTAGCCTCTCTGTAGGTTTCACTCCTGGCTTTGTCTTACAAATGCTTTTGTTCGTGGATACAGAACACGTGTAGTACTTGGATCTGCATTTGCTGTCAGTGCATTGGCTTGTGAGATGAATAGTTATATCGATATAGATTTTCAGCCTGGTAGGAGGAATAAGATGAAAGGAGACATATGTTGTGCAGTCAGCTGTTTGGGTCATCTGTTGTATCTTCAGGACAGAGGAAAAGAATAGCACAGATAAGAGGAGACTGATGGTACACAATGCATACAATTAATACATTGTATCAAATAGGAAAGTTCAAAACAAGCTTAACAGACTGCACTGAGCAAAAGATTTATAGGTAAGCGCGGGGAAAAAAAATTCTGCAAGAATGATATACATTATTTAGGTCAATGAACAAAATGAAGCGAACGAATAAAAGGAAAATCTAAATCCCATCAATATTTGGTGTGAGTGCCGTTTGGAGAAGTAGTCCTGGAAGTGATGATATGGCCTCCACAGAATCCTGATCTCAACATCATCCAGTCTGTCTGGGATTACATGAAGAGACAGAAGGATTGGGTCAAGCCTACATCCATAGATCTGTGCTTAGTTCTCCAAGATGGAAGGAACAACCTCCCTGCCAAGCTTCTTCAAAAACTGTCTGCAAGTGTAACGAGAAGAAATTATGGAAGGCAAAGGGAGGTCACACCAAATATTGATGGGATTTAGGATTCTCTTAATTCATTTTGTTAATTTAACAAAATAAAATTCTATTTTTGAAAGCACTCATTTTGCAGCATTTTTTTCTGCCATATTTGCCTAAATCTTTGGTACATCTTAGTGTTTATGTAGACAAGAACTACACATAATGTTGTCATCATTCCTGTCCCAGCCTCACAGACCACTATATAGATGGCCACATGATTGATATAGGTGGTCATTACACTGCAACCTTGATCACAGCCACATGAAAAACACATGGGGCAGATTTATTAAAAATACTGGTTTTTTTTGGTCAGTCTTAAAGGCCCCAACTAGCACAAGGTGCACCTAAATTATCAAAGGGCTACGGCCTCTTAATAAATTAGGCGCAAGTCCGTATTCCAGAATGGAAGTCTACCTGTGTCAGGAACTGGGGTAGAACTCCTGTATAACTCACTCTTGTTTGGTTCTAATAAATATGTAGGGAGACGTATCCCTGCCCCGCTCACATTTACAGAAAGCTGTAAAGCAGGAGCAGAAGGGGGTACGTGGTGCATCTTTAGTGCAAGAAAGGGCCTTGTGCCAAATATGAACCCCATTATCACACATCTCTATCGGAAAACTGGTATAGAAACATTGCCGAAATCCCCCATCACATGAATAGGCATAAATATCTATATTGACTGAACAATAGGTTTTAAGATACCATACACACCAGGGTCAGGCATGTTGGATTCCTTTTGTTGGCCAGCTTTAGACCTCAATAAATGATCAGAAAGGTTCAAAACCTTACCCAAAAGGCTGTGAATCCAGCCTAAAACACAAACTATAATGTGCAAGGGGTTATACAAACATCCTGGTGACAAATGGTCATGAGAATTTACATTTATTGATCCAAAGGCATGCCATTATGGAGTAAATGAAATACAACCCATAGCAGCTACTATCGGGTATCACTAGGAGTAGTCACTGTCTACTTGCTTGTGAGACTACTGTACAGAACATATCCGCAGTATTATCAGCAGAACTCCGTCATCTTCAAAGCTGGATTGATACTATGTAAGGTCCAGTTCACATCTGTGTTCGGGCCATTCTGTTCCCCTCTCTGCATCAAAAATGCAGAGAGAAAAATCCTGCAAGCAGCACTTTTCTCTCTGCATTTTTCACACGGAAACCACATGGACCCCATTATAGTCTATGGGGTCAGCGGGTTTCCTAAGGTAACTGCTTTTTTTATGTGGATTAGGTTTCCGTTCGGGGGGTCCCCAAGCGGACTCCCCGAATGGAAACCCATGTGCAGATGTGAACCTTGCCTTACTAAGGGAAACAAGTAGCAGCAGTTGACCATGCACTTTGCTGCTCCATGCGAGGTCCATTGAGCCCACAACTGCCAGGCAATGTATTCAGCGGTTTCTGTCAGCTCCAAAAACAAGGAACAGCAGGGTGCATGGTCATTCACAACTCCATTCACATTGCTCTTCACTGCAGTTGTGCACAGAGGAGGAAAAGGGGGCTTGCCACCTCATATTAGTGGTCAGTGGAGGGTCCTAGCAATCACATTTATCCTAGGGACAAGTCTTTTAATTTATGTCATGTTTTATTGTCCCATCTGCCCGCTTAAGAAAACCCTCTTCTGTATGCCATGTTCAAGCAGAAGCCGCCACTGGTTTGTTTTCCTTAGGGCATCAGATACCCCTTTAACCATGGTTACCTATAAGGGATTGTATTACAGGGAATTTATTTTCATGAACTAGATAACAGTTGTGGCAGCCCTGTTATTACTTTTACTATCACTCAATAATGATGATGTCTGCCAGAAACATCTCAGAGAAGATCACATGCTTAACCACCATCCAAACCTTTATACGAACTTCACTTGTCTGTTTTGCAAAGAATCTGCCCATACACATGAAGAAACCATCAGCCAAATGCTTGCTAGGCCAGGAGCACAAGTCACAATATTGCCTGGACAGGCATCATAGGCCGTAGAGAGAGTGTGAAATGGAGGGGCCAAGGGGGTGCAACAGCAGTGGCTCCACCATCTATAACAACCTGACATCAATCCTTAACATCTGCAAGGGGGACATTGTGTTAATGGATCCCACATATATTGGAGTGTAATCACGGAGTGAATGTAGCCTTAGTCTGGGTTAATAAGATTCTCTGTGGCAGGGCTGAGGAGTCAGTAGGCCAAATCCCCAATCTCTATTTTTTCCACAGCCCAACTCCTTTATGCTGAAACCAGCGGAGAGAAAAGTCCTCTGTGCAGGACTTTTCTCTCCGCTGTTTTAAGGCCGAGGCCCCACGTGGGGTAAACACTGCGATTCGCCCGCGGCGGAAATGCAGTGGAAAAAAATTTTAAAAATCGCTGCATTTTACAATCAGAGCAAAGTGGATGGGATTCTAGTGAGTCCCATGCGCACTTTGCAGCAAAAACCGCACGGTTTGGAAATCGCAGCATGTCAATTATACCTACGGAAACGCCGGCCGTTTCCCCATATGTATAATTGAAACAAAGGAAACCTCTGCGAACTTTCTGTCTAAAGTGCTGCGGGAAGAACTGCGATGCGTTCCTGTCGCGTTTGTTCCCGCAGCGCTTTTTTGCTGCAGGACACCACATGGGGCCTTAGCCTAAGACAGAATCTGGGGCAGAGTCTCCCATGGAGATTCCAATACAGATGTGAACCTGTCTGAGGTAGAAATAGCCAAGTGATAAAGTACATCATCAGATTTACTATATTGGGCTGTTAGTACCACAGTCTAATGCAATGTACCTGATCTGGAAATAATCACTTGGATATACCTGGCTGCTGTCCATTTACCCACCCATGGGCTCATTAAACCAAGCCCATGCCACCCAGGGTCCTTTTGGTTTCGGTTATTGACAGATCAGCGATCCTAAACGGATGAAGTAGAGTGAATGAAATACCCTGTAGCCAATGGCAGTGTGATACAGGATGGCATGGGTGCAAAATAATTGAAAATCAACATCGGTAAGTTCACAACGATTAACTGAGAGGACTTTCGATTTCATTGCAATTATTTTTCGATTAGTTGTCCAGTCCTACTATGAGGTCAGAGCCTCTTTAGTGGTTCTCTGATTCGGACACCTGGTAGATATTTTTTTTTTTTTTTCAGCCAAAATAGCTTGAAATGGAATGGAAACTATTAAGGAAGCTCTTAAGACATTTCCCTTCTGTTAAATCCACTCGTGACTTTGGCTCAAAAAAAACTGCAGCAAAATCTACAAAAAAAAAAAAAAAAAAAAAAAAAAAAACACACACCACGTTTCTGCAAAGCCAGGCCATCGCCAAAGGCTGGTTTAGGAAACCCCACTGAGTTTTCAGCTGGAGCAACGTTAGTTGGACACCTGTCGATCAGGTACTGATGGTATAATGGTAGCTACATGTCATTCAATTCTGATGAAACAACCCCTTTAATAAAGACAGACAACAAACAAAATGGAAGAAACATCAAATGCAACAAAATAGTACTATGGTCATGTATACAACTAAGCAAGACTGACAAGCAAATGCCAAGGAAATCATAAAGCATGACCACAATAAACAGGAAGAGCTGTCTACTAAGAATGTAAATATCCTGGAATACAAAAAAAACTAAACATACAAGTCTACACTGCAGGCACACTTACGGCTTTACTGTAAGTAAGAAAGATTATCCTAAAGGGCCTTCCACAATTGTGCCACCATAGACGGTTATCAATGGCAGGACTGTTACATAGCACCATTTACAACAGTATTGCCCGTAAAAAGGCGTTCAAGAGTGCCAGCAGTAACAGCCAGCAGATACCTGGGAAAGATTTTAAGAGTGTATTTAAATCCATCAGATTGAAAACACATGAAACAGGTGAAGCACTTCACCTTTACAAGACCTTACACTGGCCATATAGTAAATGAGATAAAAGGCCAAATCCACCAGTTACCAAATGCATATAGAGGACAGCAAACGTCACACAATGCAGGCGATCCCTTGTTCCCAGCTACTTACCATGAGTGTTTATGGTGGAGTCAGCTGAGCAGTCTGCTATGAAAGCTACAACTCTCAGCATGCAGATTGCATATCATTGATCTAGAAAAATTCTGCATCCAAAGATGAACCCTAGAGATTGTCAATCTGAACATAACCGCAAAAGCGATTGTTTAAAGAGATTTTCTGGGACTTACACACTGATAACCTAAGGATAGGTTACCAATATGTGATAGGTGAAGGTCCAATAAGTGATCAGGTGGTGGAAGTGGCTGTAGCCTCTTCACCGAGTACTAAACATAACACTGTATATATGGTCGGGGGTGTGCTTGGTATTGCAGCTCATCCTCATTCACATGAATGGGACTCAGCTGCTGCTGTACCATCTGACTGATGAACGTGATGTCACCGGATTCTTCTGGTCCCAACGATGTCACATCAGTCACATGGTACAGCTCTCACCTGAATGCTGCAGCCTCTTCAACCTGCTGACTGGTGGGGGGTCCCGGGTTGTAGATCCCCACCAGTCAGACAGAACATAACACTGAAGGTTTTCCAACATGGAATTACAGTAACAGCAGAACGGATGAGATTTCAACAATTTCTATCCAACAGTTTCAGAACAAATATTTTTCTGTTGCAAATTTAATCCATTTTAATGAGCAGGGTTAAACCTGAAAAAATCCTTTTATAATTCATGCAGTTTTTTGTTTTTTTTTTTTGCCAAGTATCTGCTGTACATTTTTGCAGAATCTATGTGGACATAATCTAAGCAGCATGCTACTTTATCCTGTGGATATTTTTCAGTGGCACAGATGAAAATTTACTAGTTTTTCGCAGTGCATGTGAATGGGTTAAACCCCAGTTATATACATTGAACGCAAACTGTCACCAGAACAGAGAGATCTCAGGCACATGAAATTCCAAACAAGTGAACAGAAGAAAACCAAGAAGAAAGCGCTTATAAGATCACTGCCATCTCAGCTAAGCAGTCATGAAGGCTTAATATAAAAGCTAAAGAGGATACTGGGCACTGCATCAAAGACCCATAATGCATGGACACAAGTCCAGTATGTGTCTGTCATCTAAAATATCAGATACATATAAAGTGTATATTCCCATGTATACTGTATAACTAGAAGTAATTACACAAGAAGGTCTGTCCCTTCTAAAACATACAGGTGCCAGGCAGCACAGCCGGCTTTACTCTCATCCTTTAATTGAATTTGGTCTGGTGACCGGCTTCCTTTTCAGAGCAGATTATCATTTTCCAAAAGCAAGAGTCACACAAAGAAACACCTATAAAACAGCGAGGGCAGGGGGTGATACATGGGAAGCACAACATACAAAACCTGTGCAAGCAACCGTCCTCACACCTCGACCATGAGCTATAGGGTGACGTTACCAGGAACACAAACCAAAACAAAAGCTGATTTATTCCTTGTGACAAGTGAGATAAAAAGGAAAAGAAAAAACACCTGCTTAATGACATTAACACCGATTCCTTGAAGAACAAGGAAGTCAATACTTCTATGCACCTGAAGAGTGTACGAGCTGCTTTCTGTATACTTCAAGCACAAGATATATAACCTATATTATATATCTATCTAATGCACACGCACATATACCATCACCCACTGTAAACAGAGGGCAACACCACAGCATAAAAGAGTTAATAGGACTACTCACATGTTAATGTATAGGCAGCATCCTGACTGTGATGCCGAGTACTACATTTCGCTATATAAAAGTTTATTATAATCTAGTTTCTCTAGGGCAGGGATTATATAGTCACAACATATCCAGGGCGCCTAAAATATACCAAAAACCAATCAATAATAACTAGATGTGTCCAGCGCTGGAATCAATAGACACAATGAAGATTATAACTATATAAGCAATGATCATTGACTTACACTGCTATTTCCCCTTAAGATAATAAATCTTTTCATTGCTTTACAATTATAAATGTCTCCATAAATCATATAAAATTGTCTGAATTTATTTATTTTTGTATCTGTTTGATATCTACACTTCAGAATAGACAATGCACCTTGCAATACATCACGTAACAGCAGCTGTAATACAGACCCCGGCATGTAGTCATATCATAGCTATGAGACCAGGCTTGACAGCAATCGGCTATCTGCAGCAAAGAGACGTAGAAGTGATCATATATGACCACCTCTCCAAACAAAATGGGGTAATTTATGATGATGGGTCGGACAGTAACCAAACAGTTAACCATTGGACACTGTTATTGCCGGAGTAACCCTTTAATGCCTTCCAACTAATGAACCCTGAGACCGATAACCTTGGCATCTACGGTACTGAAATAACCAGATACAATGTCATTTGCAAAAACTGGGAGTGTTTTATATATACAGTATAACTGTGACTAATGATCTAAATGATTTTATGATCGGTATCGATCGTCTGTGATCAATGGATTACAATAAATCACTGTGATCTCATTGTATTTGTAGATCTGAACCCCGGTGACAATGATCGCTGCATTGATCCCACCGATCATGGGCTTTCAGCAGATGATCGAGTCTCTACAATCCATTATTTGTTCTTTATAGGACACTTTGCCAATGCAAAACTAAGGAGCACTGATATAAAGCATACAAAGAGTCCAAGACTGGCTGCAGGACTGTGGGCAGCTGCCCCTTCCCTTAGGAGTAGCCGAGGACCCGCAGGCCTGTGCCTGTCATTCATTGATGTGTGCAGCACACACGCTCAGATCTCACAACTTGCACACAACTTGCTGGCTGCTCAGAAAGAAACTTTTCCCTTGCTGCCTGCAGGCAGTGAGCAGGCAGGACAGGGGCTACGGTCCCTCCCGGAGCCTCAGCACAGTCCACAACAGGTCCCTGTCCGGATCCCGCCCCAGCCCCGGGCCCCCTCACCTGGTAGTCGGTCAGGATGATCTCCCTGTCCGTGTTGGACGCCATTACGCTTCCGGCTGCTCTTGTCCGAGCACCTGGGGGAATGGAGGGAGGCTAAGAGCACACAGGGGGAGGGAAAGAAGTCGCCCTGCTCCCCCCCTCCTCACATGAAGAGAGCGCTGGGAAACCGAGAGGAAGCGGGGATACAGGAAACCAGCAGGGAATGGCAGCACCGCCTCCTCCGCCCTCACCCTGCCCCAGCCCGCAGCCCTCTCAGACCCCCTCTCACTATCGCCGCCCGTACACCGCGCCTGTCGCACCGTTTGCGTGTCACGCTGTCGCACTGGACGACGTTTTGCAACCGTCACGTGATCTTCGGACAGGGTAGTACACAACGACCCGAGGAGGGTATGCCAAGTGCCGCCTTTACCTCAGCTCCCCCTACTGGCGGCCCCTGGAAGCTCGTCTGGCAGAGTGTACGCTGCTGATGGGATGTCTGGAGAGGACAGTATAATGTGAAACTGAAAGAGTCCGGCCACATAGTCACTGCCCTCTGCTGTAGCCTGGCGACATGTCAGCGCCAAGTGCTACATAGCTGAATAAAGAGCACTCACAACAGCCGGCCATGCCCTGAGTCACAGGAAACTGCACATATACCCATATAAGTGCAACAGTGCCAAAGTAGTCACTGCCCCGCCCATTACGCCAGCCTAACCAAAGGAGCGTACACGGCACTTTGGGGTACTTATTGTTTTGCCTGGCTTATTACTACAAAGCTACCATTTTTATGCTTTATTTTTTTTTTCATGACTGTCTGGTAGGTCATTCCAATTACAGTGACACCATATTTATGTCGGTTTTATTACATTTTAGCGCTTTTACTAAATAAAATACAATTTTCCTGGTGTCATCGTATTCTGACTTAATTTTTTTTACTGTTTTGTTGACGGAGCTAGGTGAGGGCTCTTTTCTGCAGGACAAGTTGTAGTTTGTTTTTTTATTAGTACGTATTTTTGGTGTGTATTTTTGGTGTATACATCTTTTTGATCACTTTTTATTGCTATTTTTGGGGGAGACGCAGTGACCAAAACACATTTATTTGCATATTGCTGTATTTTATTTTATAGTGTTTACTGTATGGAATAAATAAAATTATTTTTGGATAGTGCGGACATATACGCACATGGGAGATATGTAGTATGTTTATTTATATTGAAGAGGGGGATGAGGCAATCTCATTCCCTAACCACTCAGATGCCATGATCACTATTGATCACAGCATCTAAGGGGTTAAGTTGCCAGAGTCAGCGTAACCAGCAGCTACTCCCTGGTCCCGGCTATGTCATACAGTCAAGACCTAGAAATCATGCCTACATACTATTACAGTGCTGAACGTTAACTATACCCTCATCACAATGTAGTTGTATGGTGCAGAGTGGGAAAGAGTTAAAGGGAGTCCATCACCAGAACCCAGCATATAAATCCAGACCCACAGATAGTTTAAGGTCACTCCGCTGCCAAGATATCGCTGTTTTTGTCAACATGCAAATGAGCTCTTTGGAGCAGTAAGGGCGTTATCAGATCAGCCATATGTTTGTGTCTCGCAGCCACTCTTTATTTACAGACATCAAGTGTACTTAAATGTAGCTGACCAAATACAGCACCTCATGTTATAGGCCAGGCCACACCATTCCATGGAACCACCTATCAACTAGTAACCAGCAGCGCTCATGTTCCTTTACTGGTTCCCCATTACTGGGGGCCACGTGATCTACCTTATGGCTCCATACAGATTTTGCCCATTTGTCATTCTCAGATGTCATGGAAAATACCTATGGTAAGACCTAATTTAGCTTTTGATCGGCCATCTTTGCATCTGTATAGATAAAACGATTACCACTAATGTCACAAACCCTCTTACCTCTATTAATTGGACTTCTTACATTGGCGGTATAAGAAAACATCACTTCCACATCCAAGATTGACAATTGGTCAATTTTCAACTCTTTTCTCCACCATGAAAAAATGCTACTATGGGAAATATCTTTGTGCCTAACCCCACAAAAACCTACAGCCCCTGGGGATTGTATCAGACATGCTATCTTAGCTGATTTTACCGGGATTCACCCTATTTTTAGCCTCCCTCAAATTGTGAACTGTGAACCACAGTTGGTCCAGGTTCAGGAATTTTCTTGTAGTTTATTTAGGGGGGGGGGGGAACAAAAAAAAAAAAAATGAAAATGAAATCTGCATATATTACAAAACCGCAATACCTATGGCAAACTTCCTAAAATCTGCAGTTATTTTGTGACATGCATAAATGGGGTTTTGTGAAATCCCATTCACTAGCAGTGGACTGAATTTTGATGTGGATTTTCATTGTTCAACCTCCACTGAACATGGCCTTTAGACTAAGGCCCTACATAACGAAATGCAGCAAAACGTGGCGGAAATGCATAGTGTTTTTTCCCCACAGTGTTTTTATTGCATTTTTTTTTTTGCGTTTTCCTCTATGGACTTTCTGCCCCTATTATACCTATATGGAAAACGCCAGCGTTTCTGCAGTTATAATTGACATGCTGCGATTTTCGAAAACGCGGCTTTTCCGCTGTGGATTTTTTCTGCAATGTGTGGATGGGATTAGCCAGAATCCCATCCACTTTGCAGGTACTGTAAAACGCTGCATTTTCACAACATGGCGCCTCAGCCTTACAGCTATGTTCATGAGCCTTAAAGCTAAATTCACACGACTGAGTAGAACCTGTGAAAACCTGTGTTTTCGCTGGATTTACTGGCCTGAACAGTATGTCGGGAGTCCCTGCATCCCAGCAGCATACTATCCTGTATCGAGTGCAGTTCAGGACAGTATGTAGTTGGGAGGCAGGGACTCCCAGCATCATAGATAAGTATACTGCTAGGAGTCCAACATCCGGCATGAAGATAAGGCTAGTAAATCTGGTGAACACATGGATGGAGTTTCACAGGTGAAAAGAGGTTGTCGAGACTAAACTTTTATTTATTTATATTAGGCAGGGGGATGTGAAAAAAATAAAAAAACAAACCACACACACCTGTCCCCGGTGTCCTCCCAGCGCAGTCCAGTCCTGCTGCTTGGCTGTCTTCTTTTGCTAGAAGTCCTCGCCGGCTGTGTCCTTTGCTGAGGCCGCTGAATGACCTCAGCGGTCATGTGCTGCAGGGACTTTACAGCAGAAAAAAAAACAATGGGGCTGCAGGATTGGACTGCGCTGGAAGAAACTGAAGCACTGGGGACAAGCAAGTATTTTTACCTCCCCCAGCCTAAAAAAAAAAAAAAAAAATAGCCTGGACAACCCCTTTAAGTGTGTATCCAAGTCATATGTGCATTACTAAAGTGATTTCGTAAAAGTGGCAGCAAAAGACACAATGTATAAATAGATCCTTAGACCAGCTGTACGCAGGCTTTTACAATCCGTATAACACGGTCTGTATTTCAACTTGTAATCTGTCCAGAGACCTGAACTCTCAATATCATAGATATCACAGCAGGACCACTACCCTGTCAGAATTACCATATGGGAGTGTAGCCCCACCATTAGGCAGTGGCTTGTAGCGTCATAGATCTTTATTATGCTATCAGTCCAGGTCTCAAGAGTACAGTCTGGGAAATACAAACCATACTTTCCAGATTAAAACAAAGCCCCTGTGCAGCCATAAACACAACCGAGTCTTATCCTGCATTCAGATCACCAAGTTTCACCCGTTAAATTTGGTCCATGTATTGGCCGGATTTACTGGTCTGAACAATATGCTGGGAGAGGGACTCCTAACAATAGTTATCTATGCTGCCAGCCAGGAGTCCCTGCCCCCCAATAATCGGTAGCAGACAATAGAATCAGTGGGAGGCAGGGACTCCTAGAAGTCTAGTTATCCATGCTACTAGGAGTCCATCTCTCGGCATACTGTTCAGGTCGGGAAATCTGGCCAACACACACACCGAGAACTCAGTTGTGTAAATGCAGGATTAGGCTATATTCACACAATAAATAGAAGGATAAAAATGGCCGTAATGGGCCATCTCTTCACAGCCACGAAATCTGTGGGGCAGGAATTTTCACAGATCCCTCATAGGCTTGAGTCTATTGACGGTTCCATGGAAAAAAACAAAAAAAAACACACAGCCAAAAATAGGACATGTCCTTTAAAATAACCTAGAATTTATGTGTGAATAGCCCCACAAAAATCAATGTGTTTTAAAAGCAACCGTGTGGCAGCCACTAATGTTCATGTGAATAAGGCCTAAGTCTAAAAAAATAAAACTATTAGCAAGAAGAAACAAATAGCAGTAAAAATAAACATATGTCTCTATATTTATATAGATATAAACTAGCACAGCCTACTCACCAGAAGCTTGATTTTTAGCCTTGTGGGTTACTTTTTCTGCTCCTCGGTAGTGTAAAGACCCTTGGCATAACCTGCATAGAGCTGCACAATGCACTAGGGGATGTTCCTGGATAGGTTTCCGTCCTTTGTCATTATTTGTGAAGTGATTGGTTTAGACTTCCCAGGTGAGCTTCTTAGTTTCCCCTACAAACCTGATTCCCTGGTTAACCCCTTATCATGCAAATTTTTCTTTTGTTTCATACAGTAGTGTTTTGGTCAGTCATTTGCATGAGTATAGATGACCCTCCAATGGTTTTACTTACTGCATAATGTCACTGGGAAAATACATTGCGGTATTATATGTAATGTATTCCTATGGGTTTGCATAATGTAGTAAGTGTACAATGTTAGTTTTTGTATGGTAATCACATAAAACCTATTGATCACCCCACCACTCACATCTCCATATTTATACCCTGTTCACAGGTTAGAGGTATAAGTGTCTCTTCACTGGGGGCAGGGCCGGTTTTGTGGCCTTGGGCAAAATTAAAAGCAGAGCCCCAAATGCTGATATACCAACCAACGCCATCATATTTCCAGTGGCAGCCCCTTTAATAACACCCCCTTACTGCCCCAAAACAGTAACAACCACCCTTATGAACACAGACAATTCAAATAACCACCTTTGTACTGCCTAATTGATTTTTGCACCCCCTCATCAGTTATTATAGCGCGTCCTTATAAATAATAGTCCCTGCTTATAGTGCCCGATATCAGTAATAGCTCCCCCTTATCAGTAATAAATAAATAAATAATAGTGCTCCCTTATAAATAGTCCTACTTATTAATAATAGCCCCCTTATAAATAATAGCCTCTTTACCAATACCCTCCTTATAAAGTTTCCCTCTTATAAATAAAAGCGACCACATTATAATAGCCACCTCCATATATATACAGTACAGACCAAAAGTTTGGACACACCTTCTCATTCCAAGAGTTTTCTGTATTTTCATGACTATTAAACTTGTAGATTCACATTGAAGGCATCAAAACTATGAATTAACACATGTGGAATTATATACTTAACAAAAAAGTGTGAAACAACTGAAAATATGTCTTATATTCTAGGTTCTTCAAAGTAGCCACCTTTTGCTTTGATTACTGCTTTGCACACTCTTGGCATTCTCTTGATGAGCTTCAAGAGGTAGTCACCTGAAATGGTCTTCCAACAGTCTTGAAGGAGTTCCCAGAGATGCTTAGCACTTGTTGGCCCTTTTGCCTTCAATCTGCGGTCCAGCTCACCCCAAACCATCTCGATTGGGTTCAGGTCTGGTGACTGTGGAGGCCAGGTCATCTGGCGTAGCACCCCATCACTCTCCTTCTTGGTCAAATAGCCCTTACACAGTCTGGAGGTGTGTTTGGGGTCATTGTCCTGTTGAAAAATAAATGATGGTCCTACTAAACGCAAACTGGATGGAATTATTATTATTATTATTATTGTTTATTTATATAGCATCATTAATTCCATGGTGCTTTACATTTGCGGATATACATTCAGTACACAAGATATACAAAACAGATAATATAGACAGTGACCAACTGGCACAGAGGGATAGAGGGCTCTGCCCGCAAGGGCTTACAGTCTATGAGGGAAGAAGGAGAGACACAGAAGGTGACGGGAGAGACTGTACAGGTGGTGGTTTGGTGACAGTAGCGTTATTGGAGGTTGTAGGCCTTCCTGAATAGGTGAGTCTTCAGGGCCTTCTTGAAGCTTGTTATTGTGGGGGTCAGTCTTATGTGTCTTGGTAGTGAGTTCCAGAGTATGGGGGATGCACGGGAGAAGTCTTGGAGACGATTGTGTGAAGAGCGGATGAGAGCAGAGCGGAGTAGGAGGTCTTTGGAGGATCGGAGGTTACGTGTGGGCAGGTATCGGGAGATTAGGTCGGAGATATATGGAGGGGACAGGTTGTGGATGGCTAGTAGTTTGAACTCTATTCGCTGGGTGATGGGTAGCCAGTGGAGGGATTGGCAGAGGGGGGCAGCCGATGAAGAACGGGGGGAGAGGTGTATTAAGCAAGCAGCACAGTTTAAGATGGACTGGAGGGGGGCGAGAGTGTTTGCTGGGAGGCCTTGGAGAAGGGTGTTACAGTAGTCTAAGCGGGAGATTATGAGGGCGTGGACTAGCATCTTTGTAGTTTCAGGGGTGAGGAAGGAGCTATTAGATGCTCCGGAGTGCCCCCCACCCCCCAGAGCCGGTGCTATTATTATACTCTGGGGTCTCCTCAGACCCCAGAGTATAATAAGTAGAGGCCCAGGATAAGTGATTAAAAATAACAATAACGTCACCGCTGGGGCCTTTGATTGGACCTCTGCGGTCACGTCGGGCGTGATGACGTCATTACGTCGGCGCGCCCATGTCACCGCTGGGGCCTAACCACAGGCCCCTGCAGTGAGGCCGGAAAAGTGCCGGAGACGATGCTGAGCCCAGGACAGCCAGGTGAGTATTTTTTTTTTTTTTTTTGTCACTTTCCCTGGGCTGGCATACCCTTTCCATTAACAATAGGTATAGCGGTTGGGAAACCAGGCTTTCCCCCGACCACTATCATGGTAGTCCGGGGCCCCGGCCGCTTCCAGCTGGCCGCGGGATTAGATACACCTCCGGTCGCAGTCACACCTCCTGCGACCACGATCCTTACGCCACTATCCATTGGTCAGGAGCCCGATCGGAATGGTCAGGGGCCTGATCGGGCCCCTGACTGTCCCAATTGGACCCCTGACCTTTGCAATGGCAAATTGAGGACTAAATATAGTCGGGACTCGGGGCCCACGGGGGGGATTCACCGGTTCCCTGGTGGGCCAGTCCGACCCTGTATATTAGTTCCTCTCCTATAATAGCCTCCTTATATATAATACTTCTTCTCTTATACATAATAGCCCCTTATAACAGCCAACCTTATATATAATAGTTCCCCCTTATAATAGCCCCCTTATATATAATAGTTCCTCTCCTATAACAGCCCCCCCCTTATAATAGCCCTATATAGATATATATATCTATATATAACAGTTCCCCTTATATAAAATAGTCCCCATTATAATAATCCTCTTATAAATAATAGTTTCCCCTTATTTATTTATTTTCAACCTTATAATAGCCTCACTTATTTGTAATAGTTTTCCCCTTTTAAGGGGGGACTATTATAAGGGGGGTACAATTATACTATTATTTATAAAAGTGCTGTTATAAGGGAGGAACTATAATATATAAGGGGACTAATATAAGGGGGGAACAAAAGCCCCTCGTTATACATAATATGTAATCTCTTATAATAACCCCCTTATATATAACAGGTTCCCCTTATAAATAGTAGCTACCTTATATATAACAGTTTCCCCTTATATATAGTAGCCCCCTTATATATAACAGTTCCACTTTATAGTTCACCTTACAGTAGCCCCCCTTATATTTACTAGTTCCCCCACTATAAATACTAGCCCCCCCATAAATAATAGTTTGCCCCCTTACCACATCCCTTTCCCTTACCAGAAAACAATAAATCTTGTACTCACCTTACTGCGCTCCCACGATGAGCAGAGCTGCCGAGGGTTCCCCCTGTAGTAGTGACACAGGTGACGTGATGTAGTGACGTCATCACCCCACCTGCGCCACGACGTCCCATGCATTTCCATAGGTCCTCTGTGACAGAGCAGGGACTTTTGAGCTCCCGTTCTGTCATAGAATTAAACAGTATTGGCGTGCACAGCACAGCGATATAGCAGTGGAGCTCCCGGGATCCAGAACATCAGGCTAAAAGCCTGATGCTCCGGATCCCAGGGGCCCCTTTGGGGACAGGGCCCTGGGCAATTGCCTAGTTTGCCCCCCCCCAAAACGCTGGCCCTGACTGGGGATCTGACCGCTGATCCCAGTGATCAGGCAGGGGGGATCAAAAGTCCCCCATGCCTCCTCCATGTCAATGAAGTGCCAGTGTGCTTGTGTGACGTGGGTCCCAGCTGCCCCATAGCAGAGAATGGAGTGCGACACAAGTGCACTGGCGCTTCAATCACATGGAGGGCTTTCAAGTCACCGTTCTCCTGATTGGTAGTGAATCCAGCGGTCAGACCCCAGAGATGTGGCACATCTGCTATCCACAGGATAAGTGTCTTTAATAGGACAA
Organism: Leptodactylus fallax; assembly: GCA_947044405.1. NCBI lineage: Eukaryota > Metazoa > Chordata > Amphibia > Anura > Leptodactylidae > Leptodactylus > Leptodactylus fallax. The sequence goes on from CAMRHE010000161.1 coordinate 474,110, forward strand.
CTCTTTTAAGAATGACGTACAGAATGCTAGTCTTAATAAATTCCCCCAATATTCCTAATGAAAAAAAGAAAACACTTGAACAATTGCAATAGAATATTTGTGTTTGTGCATGTGTTTGTGAATGCTGCCTACAAAATACTTGACAAAACCTACATGATTATGGGAGTGTGCCTCACAAAAGGGGAAACATTTCATAACCCCCCCCCCAGGGGAAACAGGAAAATATCTAGGGGCCGGACCCATGTGCTATGTCGCAAGACTATTTGAAAGCATTTTGAAAATGTTGTAAAAAATGTCTAAAAGAGACAAAAACAATGGAAAAAGTCCAACAGGCTAAGTCCTGCCCTTCCACTTCTTTGTGATTCACTGACGTTTCTCTAGTGGATATGACTAGGTGTGTACATCTAATGTATATGGACTGTTTTCTATACTAACATAATAAGGAATTTCCATGTATGGGATGTGAGCAAAACTTCCTAAAATTGTCCATATACATTAACTAATAGGTGGACATAGCAGATTTAGGTGGGACAATCTGATACAGTGGAGACATTTACTAAAAGTTAAATATTACAAACTAAAGCAAAGTTCACATCTGCGCGACGGTCTCTGTCGTTCGGGGCCGTCGAGGCTTACATGCGGAGACCAGCAGACCGCATTGACTCTGTCGATTTTCAGCAGTTTCTGCAATGGAGTCTACAACAGAGTCTCCAATGGAATGTGAATCCAATGTGAACTTAGCCTAAGTCTAGTCAGCCTTAAAATGCACCAGATTTATGACAGTGACTAATGCTGGATGATAAATCTGGAGCATCTTTAGACTGTCTAGTCAAAGATTATATCACCTATTACTCTATATTCACACGAATGTCGCAAACGCGTTAATATCACTGCATAATATTCGTTGTAATGGACCGTCAAAATACAGGTCATGCTTTATTTTTGTCCACTTTCATGGATCCCTTCATATATTGCAGTATCGCCCAGTAGTGTTAGCTGAAAAGGTAGAGAGAATAGACTTCCAGCCCCCACAGCACTATGAGAATGTAAGAACTGGCAAAATGGGGGGCTTGGGTGCACATTAGTAAATTTGCTGATATGGTGAAGTGAGTACACTGCAAGAGGGAAACCCCAACTTTCTTCCCCCTGGAGTAGTCTCCATTACAATGGCTGGAGAGTAGATGGAGAAGATCCTGTACCAAGGAGGCTGGCAGGAATTGCATTTAGACAGTTGAGTGATTTAGGCAAGTGGTGTTTGGTCATAAGCTAGACGGGCAGAGGTCAGGATGGGCAGTCAACGCAACAAACACCTTTATGGACAGGAGGAAACAAATTGAATATATTGCTTCAGAACAATGGGAGAGGGTCCCTTGTGAAGTCTGAAACACATTGCCTTTGGTATCATGACTATGCTATTCCTTTGGCAGGCTGAGAGGTGGCACATGTGTGTGACCAATGGGCAGAGAAGCAGGCTAAGATGGAAACACTGATATGCATAAGCTAGCAAAGCGTGACGGGCACTACATTAAGTTGGAGATACAAGGTGGTGAGTCTGAGCCCAATGGATTTATGAATGCCATATTATGGATCCCTACAACACATCTGTAAAACAGGGATGTGCTTGTGGACTGGTTTACAAAGAGGGCCTTGTAAATTGTGTGGAGTTACCATAGAGTTTGTATTCAGGAGCACAAGGTTTATGTTATGGTTATTATAGGCCCACTTGTAAATGTGCCTTGACATGGTTGGGTCTTGCATGGGCTTTGGAGAGCAAGGGATCAGTCATACTGAAATCCAACATGACTGATCCCTACATTAGATTTTCAGCTAACATCAGCAGGTTGTCCAGTATTTATTGAATGCCTATGCCTAGCTTATGTGTCCACTAGCTCAACCACTTTCAATGTTCTAGATAATCTCAAGTGCAACACACTGTAAGTCCACGGAAGGCTAAGGATGACTCTACCAATGAGAGCTGGAGATTTAATGGTGACATTTAGTGGAAAGAGTTACACTTACAGGTCATAAGTCAGTAATCATTTAGTCAATGTTTTCATTATTCTGCATATGTTCCTATGATGACACATACTTTTATTCTTATTCACACCTACTAACAGGTATTTCCAGCCATTCTATGTATGAATAATTGGTAACACCCTTTATGTTTGAGTAAGTTTCATTTACAACACAATTGTAAAAATGTGATGTCATCATTAGGCAAAATAAGTCCTCAATACATACTTAAGAAGTAACATATAAGGAAACATTTATTGCTGATTGTTCTTAAGATGTTGAATGACTACAACTCTCCTTACACCACAGTACATGCAGATGCCTACTGTTTAAGAGCTTGTAATATATGTGGCTTCAGGTCACTTCAGTTGTATATAAAGGATTATAAGAAATGTAGCACTAGAAAATGGCTTTTTTTTTAACCAAGTTTTATGTTAAACATACAGTACTGTGCAAAAGTTATAGGCATGTGTGGAAAGAATGCAGAAAAGTAAGAATGCTTTCAAAAATAGAAGTATTAATAGTTTATTTTTGTAAATGTAACAAAATTAAATGAATGAAAAAAAAAAGAAATCTAAATCCCATCAATATTTAGTGTGATCGTCCTTTGCCTTCCATCAGTTCTTCTAGATACACTTGCAGTTTCTGAAGGATCTCAGCAGGGAGGTTGTTCCAAACATCGTGGAGAACTAAGCACAGATCTTCTGTGGATGTAGACTTACTCCAATCCTTCTGTCTCTTCATGTCATCCCAGACAGACTGGATAAGGTTGAGATCAGGGCTCTGTAGGGGCCATATCATCACTTCCAGGACTCCTTGTTTTTGTTTTTTTTACACTGAAGACAGTACTTAAAGGGGTTTTTAAATTTTGCAGGGTTTTAAAGACTTTCTCTGACCATCTTAGCGTTGACAATCTGTTGTCTTGATCGGTTTCCAATGGATATGACCATGAAGTTTCCATGGTCTGGGACTTGACAGAAATCCAGTGATCTACATGTAACAATTTTCAAAAAAATATTTGTTCCCAGTTGTTAAGTGTGTTTTCCTGATTGTTTGTACCTTAAATGAATAGAAAAAAGTTATTATTCCCTGTAAACTTTGCTTTTGTGGTCAGCACAATGATATTTTTAAATTTATCTATTTTTAAGGATATTCGCAATATTTCAAGATACTTAAGAAGCTTCTGGAATTGTGAGAACTATCAAGAAGTTTCTAGAACTGCCTAGAATTATCTAGAACTTTCTGGGACTGTACAGAATTGTAGGTAGCTGTATAACTACAGTTATATAGGGCCACTATAGCCCTTCCTGAGAGATGGAGAGACAGGATCTAATTGATTGGGATTGCATAGTAAGTGGGCAATGGCCATCACAGACAAAGGGGAATTGACCTAGACAGACAGGTGTGAATTCAATATCTATTCAGATTCTGATAACGACAGTATTCACACTACACCCCACACCCATTACAGGAGGAGCTTAGGAATATAAATGTATATATTGTGTGTTACTCTGGTACCGGGTGATCAATCTTGCTCTGCTGAATCCTCAGTACACTCTTGAACTTTAATACTGCATGGAATAAAGACCTTATGGGCCTCCAAGGTGGTTTTACTAAGTATCCTTGCTTTATTTGCCTTTACCACAGGCGGGACTGGCCTCAGCGGACAGAGTTCACTGTGGGGAAGAACAATATAAAGTGGGAGCCACTGGTGGACCCACGCAAGGTGCTGATGCCACCACTACACATCAAGTTGGGGCTCATAAAACAATTTGTCAGGGCTCTAGATAAGGAGTCGAGAGCTTTCAATTACCTCCAAGATCTTTTACCTAAGCTGTCTGAAGCAAAGATCAAAGCTGGTGTCTTCGTCGGACCACAAATCAAGAAGTGCAGTGAATTTCCCAAAAAGCTGTATAGGAAGGAGAGAGCAGCTTGGAACAGTTTTGTCGCAGTGGTTCGCGGCTTCCTAGGCAATCATAAAGATGAAAACTATGTACAACTGGTTCAGACTCTGATAAAGAACTATGCTGCAATGGGCTGCAGGATGTCACTCAAAATCCATATCCTTGATGCTCATCTTGATAAGTTCAAAGAGAACATGGGAGCTTATTCAGAGGAGCAAGGCGAGCGCTTTCACCAGGACATTATGAACTTTGAACGCCGTTACCAAGGTCAATATAACGAAAACATGATGGGCGACTATATTTGGGGATTGATTCGTGAAACTGATTTGCAGTATAGTCGTAAATCTCGGAAGACCGCACACTTCTGAACAGTTTTTGGTAATCTGTGTAAATTTGCAATGCATATAGTCTTCTTAGTCTGACTGTATAAATGAGAAGATGCAAAATCGTCTGTTTCTATAGTAAAAATGCATCATTTTCGTTGCCGTGGTCACAAAAGCGAAGTTTATGATGAATGTAAGCAATTTTTAATTTGTTTTAGACATAAGCAATTGGAATATAACATTTAAAAGCTGGGAACAAAATTTGTGTTACATAGTGATTTGAGTAAGGATCTGAGCAATACTAAATCCATATCTGTGCTTAGTTCTCCAAGATGTTTGGAATAACCTCCCTGCCAAGTTCCGTTAAAAACTGTGTGCAAGTGTACTTAAGAAGAATTGATGATTTAGATTTTTCTTTTGTTCATTCACTTCATTTTGGTAACTGTCAAAATAAACTATTAACACTTCTATTTTTGAAAGCATTCTTATTTTGCGCTAAAACTTTTGCACAATATTGTTTTTTTTGTTGTTGTTTTTAAATAAAATTAGATTAGAAAAAATTCTATATTTTTATTATCTGGTTTTAATAAGTAAATTAAAAAAAAAATGCTGATAAATTCCCTTTAATGTTATGTTCACATGTAGTAGATACACTGCAGGTTTTTCATCTGGCTTTGCAGTCAGCTCTGTATTTAACAAATCTCATCCTGGAAAAAAAAAATCCACAGTACAAAATATTGGATGAAATTGGCCACAAATCCTCAACAGATTTTTCACGTCCATGTGGACGTACCCTTAATAAAGTATTAAGGAATGATGTGATAAGGTTGATCTGAACACTGGAAATCCAGCAGCCTCAGGTAATAAAGTTATATGGCAGAGGAGTTATTTCAGGTTCCAGGGCCCCAATGCAAAATAAAGAATAGGGCCCCTACTTACCATGTGCTGTTTATATTACTGGCAGTTCTGTTACTTAGTGTCGCATACTAATAAGCTAAGTCATGTTCATATTGCCCTTGGCAAATCCATAAAATATGGTTTAGACAACTACTTCATTTACATGTACGAGATGGTAGAAGATACGCTCTGATCAACATCTGGTCAAGTCATTCTGGAATGAGGAAGTGAAATATCGAAAAAAAAAATAATTGTAGTGTGTTCAAGGAAATTTCTGCAGTTTAGTAAAACAGCTCTTAAGGTACCCTCCATACACAGGGGTGTATATGCTCACATTAGTGTAATTATAGACCCCCTAAAAGAAGATGCTCCAGAAGAACTAATTCAATTTGGGCATTGACATTAAGTCTGCATTAGGCCGACTAATCCTTCTGAGTCTGGATCCTTGAAATGCAGCAGATTATTGAGGCTGTATGGTGAGGAACGTGTTGTTCATTCCCATACAGTTTGCATTTTTTGGCTGCTCATCTAGCATCTTTTATGTTGTATTTACAATGGGAACATCTGGCAAAGAGGCAGCATGTTTGTTCAGGTTCCTGAGCGGCCGGTAATAAGTAATGGGCAGGAATCAATAATTGTTTTGCTATGTTAAAGGGGTTGTCTAGGAGTTAGAAATGTAACCGAGTGTGCATCTGATGTGGGGCCGAGTTTGCAGGGAAATGCACTCGTGTGTCATTCCGTGATCCACTCACCTCTATGGGGGCTTCCGATCCATTCTGTTGTGATGAAACAGATGATTATAGATCGGAAGCCACCATAAAGGTGAGTGCATCACGGACTGTACTCAGATGACACACAGAGTGACATCCGAGTGCATTCCCCTACAAACACAGCACCACATCACATGCACACTTGGTGTATGGAGCTTTAGGCCATATACAGCACAGAGCTGGAAGCAGTTGGCTCTAAGCCCTGTACAGTGGACGGGCACGGGTACAGCAAATCAAATCCCACTGAACTCAATGGGAGCTGAGCTGCAGTACTGGCACCTGGCCACTATTCAGGGACCGAAGCCAACTGCTTAGGACCATGTTTTGTGTACAGTACAGCGTCAGAAGCTACCCATACAGCTGATACGTGTGGGAACTGCCTGTTGGCCCCCCACCAATAAGATATTTATGGCCTATTCCAAGGATAGACCATACATTTCTAATTTCTGTACAACCCCTTTGAAGTGAAAATACTGGGCAGTCTAGGAATTAAAAAATTCTGCCATGGATTTCACCAGCTGTTGTGCAAGGGGAAATCTGCATGTGGATTATCATAGAACTCAATCTACCTTCAGCAGGCTGTAATGCCCTATTCTGGCCATTTCAGTCGACTATCATTTGAAAAATGACAATGAACAATGTTCTATGTTGACATTTTAAGCTGCTGGTCAGCCGAAAATATACGCGCATGGTACACATACTTGGCTGAACGTAGCCTATCATTTGCCATTTTGTGCAGAATTAGGGTAGCTGCATGCGACCAAGTTTCACCCGTGAAACTTGGTCCATGTGTTAGCTTGAACTTCATGCTGGGAGCAGGACTCCTAGCAGTATAGTTATCTATGATGCTAGGAGTCCCTGCTTCCAGCAACATACTGTAATTGGTACGGGACAGTTTGTTGCTGGGAAGTAGGGACTCCTACCATCAAAGATAACTAGGATGCTAGGAGTCCTGCTCCCAGCATGAAATTCACGCTGGTAAATCTGGCTAACACATGGACTGAGTTTCACGGGTGAAACTCAGTCGTGTGCAGCTACCTTTAGAGTATATTTTTCCTAAACTGCCCTCCTGACCAGAAAGTTTAGCTGGTTATGTTGATGATGGAGTAGTTTGTATAAACAATCTCGCCAACAATTGGTCGCCAGCTTTAGACTAGACCTTTTTCACATGTCAAAGTTTTGGTAAATACTTTGCATCAGTGTTTGTAAGCACGGGGACTATGTCAAAAATCTTTCCATCATATCTCCTGGTTTTGGCTTACAAACACTAATGCAAAACACTGACATGTGAATAAAGCCTAACACAGAGCATTTTTTATGAAGTTATAACAAACTGTATGTTTGAACAGAAAAGAATAAAATTCCAGCAGTTGAAAATAAGAATATAATCTCTTCAATTATACATAAAATAATGGAAGGTGAACTTGTTTACAATGGTAATGATGCTTTAATTGCAGACATTTCGGCATTGATGCTTAGCTCTCAAGTCGTACCACTGGACACAGTTTGCTGCGTTTGTCAATCAATAGAGGAAATACTTTCTTATTATTACACAGGCAATGGCCTTCCTGAAGTATCAGCAATGCAAAACTAATGGTGGATGCCGCATATTAGGTTCCTTTCTGGGTTACTGTAATTCTCTACTTGGTACAACAATCACATTAACAATGCTATAATCCATATAATGTTACAATAAATTTACCAGTTATATGGAAATGCAGTAGAGGCATAAGAACCCATAGTATAATAAAAAAGTATAATATAAAACATAATAGTATACTTAAAAAAAAACATAATAAACAAGTTAAATCTTTGCATGTATTTTAAGGAGTATTTATAGTAGTTTAATGTAACGTGTTAGCCATAGAAATTAGTGCAAGAGTGAAGAAATCAGGCGATACCTTTTAGAGGCTAACTGAGTATATTTGATGGTGAGCTTTCGAGAGTACTAGCTCTCTTCTTCAGACATGATGTTATACAAGAAAGTGAAAATTCACAGACTTTTTATACACTAAAGACATGGACCTTCAAAGGATCTTAGAATCTTTAAAAATAACAAAATGCAATACAAGTAGAGAAGTTATTTACAACAGGTCAAGAAATAAACAATCTGGAAAACTTGTGGGGCGTGACGGAGGGATCAGTAATTCTTGCTGTTATCTGTTTGCTATCAGGAGGTGATTTGTGACCCTCACAGTTCATACATAGTGTGACATGAAACTGGCATGAATATTAAGTCCAATTTGCAGAGTTTGAAATTTTTGCATTAACTTATATTCCCATTCCTTTCTCTCCCTCGGCGTCTTAAAATATCCCATTAAAACCACAACCCGCAAATATTCAATAGAGTGGTCTTCTCCGGAGAAATGTGCAGCCACTGGGAGATCTGTTCTGCTCTTATTAATGGTGAATCTGTGTGAGTTAATGCGCTAAGTGAGTCTCTGCCCTGTGTATATCAATTATTCGCACAATAATATACAGTCATTTTATCTCATCTTATAAATGTCGGATCATCTGCTACCAATCAGTTGGTATAAATCACAAATAAAATTGGTCATGCATATTAAAAATGTTGCTTATCAGACGGGACAATCATTACATGATTCAGCGCACTGTCGGCTTTCCTGGTAGGTGCCCCGGTGTTGGAGATATCGGTGCCGTTAATTTCATGTGTCATCAGTATGCTGTCCATATTTGTGGACAAGCTAGGGACATCATTAGATTTCTCCTGAGTTTTTTTTTTTTTTTTTTTGCAGATCTGCAAACTTGGATTATACACTGATGACACACTGTCCGTTTTTGCACACATATGGCAATGATGCTGAAGACACGCGGTCCACAAAAAAGGAACACTGATTACTAGTTTGCTGACCACAAAATACACACGGTCATCTGCAACTAGGCTAAGGGTCAGATGTGAGATGTCTACACTCCTTTATAATCTGCACTCACTACATCATTGTGTCTGGTGAATATGAAACAAGAACAAGTCACATGTTTCCTATGACCTCCAGGCCACACTGTATATACTATTTATTGTACATATACATAATGGTGGTTTCAAGCACAGTGTTTTTTGGAACAATGCCACTGCAGTTTTTTATGTAGTTTTTTGAGACAAAGTCAGGAGTAAATTCAAAAGCAATGGGAAATATAAAGAAAGAACTTCCTTTTTATTTCTCCTTCCTGATAAATCCACATCTGACTTTGGCTCAAAGAACTGCATCAAAAACTGCAGTTTAATTTTTCCAAAGATGCTGTGTGTGAAACCAACTTTATCCCGCAAAAATATGCATTGTTGTGCCAAATAAAACTAATGAGGAATCATATAGTTTTGGTGCAGTTTACATAGGGTTGGCTACAGAAGAGAACAATTTCTTAGGGTCACTTTTACACAGTCATTATTTGTCAGTATTTTGCATCAGCATTTACAGGTGCATCTCAATAAATTAGAATATTTTTGAAACGTTCATTCATTTCAGTAATTCAGTAATACAATCCATAATCAGCGTCTTCCATGATTGTGTGTCCTACTGAACCAGACTGAGGGACCATTAAAGGCTTAGGAAACCTTGGCAGGTGACACACTGAATTTACAATACTGAACTTTTTAACAATATTCAGATTTTCTTAGATTTTGGTTTTCATTACCTGTAATCCATAATCAACATTTACAGAAATAAAACACTTGAAATAGAACACTCTGTGTGTAAAGAATCTAGAAAATATAGGAGGTCACTTTATTAATGTAATTACTGAAAGAAATAAACGTTTCAAAGATATTCTGATTTATTGAGATGCACCTGTATATGCCAAAGCCAGAAATGGAACCTATACACAGAAATATGGATTTTTACCTATTGTGGTGTTCTGTTTTTCACTTACAAGAACTGTTGCAAAAAAAAAAACCAAAAAAATAAACCAACCAAATACTGACCGTGAGAAAGATTTTATACTTTTCATTTATTATGGATCCACTTCTGGCATAAAGGGTCTTCTACCACCAAAATTGATTCTAAACCTTTCTTGTGTCAAAGTGCACTCTAGCAGCTAATTTTTTATACCATATACCATATGTTATACCAACTTATATGTTTGGAGCACTCTGAGCTGGCCACACCTGCTAGTGCACCCATTTTCTTTTGTGGTCACCACCCAGTACCGACCCCAAAACAGAAAGACTAACATGTCCCATAGACAGCAATTTGCAACAACCACAAAAGAAGTTCCTGCAGATATGGCCCTGCCCAGAGTTCACCATATATCTCATTTACATAGGGAATGTTTACACAGCAGTAACTTAATCAAATCCCATCCACACAAGGCAGAAAAATACGTGCAGCAGAAACACTGCGATTTCCAAAACCGTAGTGGTTGTGGAAATCACAGCATGTCAATTATACCTACGGAAACGCTGGCGGTTTCCATATAGGTATGATGGAAGCAGAAAGTCCATAGAGGAAAAGTCTGTGGACTTTCTGTGAAAAGCGCTGCTGGAAAAACCATGATGCATTTCCACCGTCGTTTTTCCCACAGCGATTTTTCACTGTGACCCGTTATGTGGGGCCTTAGCCGTAAAGTGGATTTGGTGGTAGTAGAGTCCCCATAAAATTGCACCAATAACTGTACCAAAAGTTGCATTGATTTATGTAAAACCATAATAAAGGAATTTATTAAAGGGTTGTCCAGTTTCAGACAAATATTGAGAGACAAATGTAATTTTTTTATAATGAAAAGTTATAGAATTTTCCAATATACTTTCTGTATCAAATTCTCACTGTTTTCTAGATCTTTGCTTGCTGTCATTCATTCTGCTTACTTTCAGTGGATCAGACATCTGAAATTGGACAACCCCTTTAAGGAACTTAACTGAATTTTGTAATTTTTTCCCCCTCTTGCCATGGTTAGCATTATACAACTAAAAAATGCATCAATCCTGCAATTTCATTCCAGAAGTAAAAGCCTCACAATAAATACTTGGACACTTAACGTGGCTGCTAGAAATGAAATGCTGTCACTGGCATCTGGGAAGTAATACCAGACAGGCTGGTCATTTACTAGTGGCAACCCCACTTGGATACCAACTGATCTAACATTTGCCATCTACCCATTGGATAGCTGATATATGTTTCTGGCTGGAATAATAGTCAAGCTAAGGGTGGGTTCACACTTGCGCCGGCACTCCGTCCGTCGGGAATCCGACTTAGTCGGAAACAAAGTCCTGCATGTCCGACTTTGTTTCCGACAAAAAAAAAATGGCTTTGCGGTGTAGAGGGTATAAGCGCACACCTGCGCATTGCTTTAAAAACCCATTGAAGTTAATGGGTTTTTAAGCAATGCATCTCAAACCTTTCCCAATTCATTCCCTATCCTTTTTTCCGACATTTAAGTCGGATTTGTGGCGGACGGAGTGCTGGTGCAAGTGTGAACCTACCCTAAGAGGTGAATTAATAGAGGGAAAATAAAAAACCAGGTGGATTAGATGAGGACTGATGCAGCCAGAATAGTTTTTAGAGATGACATTCAGTAACTAGATCCAATTCTGGCCAGTGAGTTTATACATCTGATGCGGAGCTTTAAATGATAAAATCCTTTGACTACACTTTCACATATCACTGACTACAGATATAAATGTGAGGTTCTTAGCGCACAGTTTGGTGAATTGTGCGAGCCCATCTGCCACGTCAAGGCGACCTCATTCAGATGGGTCCCTACACTAAGACTTTATTTATATAATAAATGCTATACTCCCCCTATAGACAAGACCCCAGAGATCAAGTCCTTAGAGACTGCACTGTAACACTATATAAGAAGGTTATCTCCTGTCCTATATACAAAGTGTTAGTGTAGGGACCCATCATAATAAGGCCACTAAGTGGCTGATGGGCTCTATATACAAATACTGTACATAGAAAGTCTTATTACAATAATATATATATATATACTGTTATATATATATATATATATATATATATAATTACAATATTATACAGTACATATATATATATTACACATATGTAATGTTTGCTAAATCTTTATATACACATATATTTATGTATATATAGTCTGCATATATATATATATATATATATATGCAGACTATATATACATAAATATATGTGTATATAAAGATTTAGCAAACATTAGCTTGACTCAGCAAACTTGACATTTAACTCATATGCCATTGAAATAATTGGCATATAACACATTAACAGTTGAGTTAACATTTGCTACATCGAGCTTCCACTGTTTCCAAAACACCTGATCTGGGCAGGGTTTGGGTGTCAGACCCCACTTATCCTACTTATTACTTATCCTGTGAATAGGACATCAATATGAAAACTCCATTTTGAGCCAGAAAAAAACAGAAATTTCTAAATACATATAATATGTATATATTATATAAATAAATATATAGATGCACCTACCAACAACTTAGTATATATGGGCCACTGTCTTTAAAGTTAGACTGTGCAAAGTTAGTCCAGACAGTCTTAAAATGCTCCAAATTAATTAGTGTGTTTGATGGTGGATGATAATTATTATATTTGTATTACACCTCCTATCACCTCCTATCACATCACTAGTTGGCTTAGTTAGTATAGAGATGTCATAAGTTAACAATACTTACATATATATACTTACACATACACTGTAAAGAGATGTCATAAGTGGGCAATACATACATATATATATATATATATATATATATATATATATATATATTTACACATATACTGTATAGAAATGTCATAAATGGACAATATTTACATATATATACTAACTCATATACTGTATAGAGATGTCATAGGTGGAGAATAATACATATATATACTTACACATATACTGTATAGAGATGTCATAAATGGACAATAATACTTACATATATACTTACACATACACTGTATAGAGATGTCATAAGTGGACAATACTTATATATATATACTTACACATATACTCTATAGCGTTGTCATACCTGGATAATACTTACATATATATATACTTACACATATACTGTATAGAGATGTCATAAGTGGACAATACTTACATATATACTTACACATACACTGTATAGAGATGTCATAAGTGGATAACACTTATATATACCTACACATATACTGTATAGAGATGTCATAAGTGGACAACACTTACATATATATACTTACACATATACTGTGTAAAGATGTCATAAGTGGACAATACTTACATATATACTTACATATACTGTATAGAGATGTCATAAGTGGACAATACTTACATATATACTTACATATACTGTATAGAGATCATAAATGGATAATACGTACATATATATATACTTGCACATATACTGTATAGAGATGTCATAAGTGGACAATACTTACATATATACTTACATATACTGTATAGAGATGTCATAACTGGATAATACGTACATATATATACTTACACATATACTGTATAGAGAAGTCATAACTGGATAACACTTACAAATATATACTGTATAGAGATGTCATAAGTGGACAATACTTACATATATATACTTACACATAAACTGTATGGAGATGTCATAACTGGATAATACTTACATATATATACTGTATAGAGATGTCATAAGTGGACAATACTTACATATATATACTTACACATATACTGTATAGAGATGTCATAACTGGATAACACTTATATATACAATACTTACATATATACTTACATATACTGTATAGAGATCATAAATGGATAATACGTACATATATACTTACACATAATGATGTCATAAGTGGACAATACTTACATATGTACTGTATAGAGATGTCATAAGTGGACAATACTTACATATATACACTTACACATATACTGTATAGAGATGTCATAACTGGATAATACTTACATATACTGTATAGAGATGTCATAAGTGGACAATATTTACATATATATGTAATATATATTTACATATATATACTTACACATACAGTATACTGTATAGAGATTTTATAGGTGGAGAATAATACTTACATATATATACTTACACATATACTGTATAAAGATGTCATAAGTGGACAAACTTACATATATATACTTACACATATACTGTATAAAGATGTCATAAGTGGACAATACTTACATATACTGTATACTGTATAGAGATGTCATAAGTGGACAATATTTACATATATACTTACACATATACTGTATAGAGATGTCATAACTGGATAATACTTACATATATATACTGTACAGAGATGTCATAAGTGGACAATACTTACATATATACTGTATAGAGATGTCATATGTAGACAATATTTACATATATATACTTACACATATACTGTATGGAGATGTCATAACTGGATAATACTTACATATATACTTAAATATACTGTATAGAGATGTCATAAGTGGACAATATTTACATATATATACTTACACATATACTGTATAGAGATATCATAACTGGATAATACTTACATATATATACTTACACATATACTGTATAAAGATGTCATAAGTGGACAATACTTACATATATATACTTACACATATACCGTATAGAGATGTCATAACTGGATAATACTTACATATATATACTGTACAGAGATGTCATAAGTGGACAATACTTACATATATAAACTTACACATATACTGTATAGAGATTCTATAAGTAAACAATACTTACATATGTATATAGTTCATATCAAAGGTGGATTGCAAAGTTAATGATTGCTACATCAGTTTATACATATAGTATACATTTTAGGGTTCACACCAGCGCTTCTTGTTGTTCTTTTCTCTGTTCCGTCATAAGGAAACTAGACAGTAAAGAAACAGCAATGGATTTAAGAGACCCCAAGGACTATAATGGGGTCTGTGGATTATCTGCTATATTATACTATATATATGTCATTGCACTGGACAAAAATAGTCCTGCTTGCAGGAATTTAGAATGACTCTGCAACAGAGGCTCTTAATAGAACCCCGACGAAGATGTGAACAAAGCCCTACACATACTGAATATAGAAATATGTATGTCCTATATATGATTGGGCAGAATAATGTGCAGAGAAGCTCATGGGGATTAAGACTAATGCTGGACATTTATTAACAGTCGCCCCCTGTAATATATTCTGTCTAATGTCTGGTCATGTCTTAAGATCGTCAGTATTATGATGAGATTTCTTACCAAAGACGTCACTATAAAGTTATGAGCTCTACAGAGCCCAGCATGTAAACTTCCATCTCCTCCCATCATCACTAACTAGTAACTGATAGCAGACAACTGATTTTTCAAATTTAGATCCAGCAATCCTATTGGCTGTAAGTGGCTGCAGTTACCCTGGTGACAGATGCAGCTGAGGATTTAACTCCTTATGTACCAGTACTGTTTTAGCATTAAGGACTTTTTATTTTTTCTATAGACATTGCTATATGAGGGCTTGTTTATTGCAGGATGAGGTACATTGTACTTACTGAGGCATAACATGTCAGCATTACATTATTTTGGCTCTACAATAGTGGCTGCGCCTGATTTCTGGCGTCAAATAAGTAGTTAGGTACATTTTAGTCACATCTATTTCTAGGACATTTTTTTTTGAGTAACTAGGCGAGTTGTGTGAAAAAGGATCTAGCTTAAGATGTGACAGTGTGCAGCCCAATTGCACCAAAATTGTGGCGTAAAATTCTGACTCAAAATAAGCCACATAATAGGTGGTATAATCTCTGACTAGTCAGAGTAATGCCAGTTGTACACGACTGTGTGCTAATCGGCTGCCGTTAATAACAGCACAAGCGGCACACGGGGGACACACGGATGTCATCTTTGTGGCGCCCGTGCTTTCACGGCCCCTTTCATTCAATGAATAGGAGATGCGGAAGCAGAGCCACAAAATCAGACAGGAATAGGACCTGTTCCATATTTTGCGGCCCAGAATGTTGGCCCACACACGTGACTGTGTAATTCACGGTCATGTGTACGGGACCATAGAAATGAATAGGTCAGTGTGTTATCCTGGAAAAACCCAAATAGCACACTGACCATTCATACAGTCATGTGCAAAGGGGCTAAGGAGTAGTCAGACTTATCATCCAGTATCAGCCACTGTGATAAATCTGGTGTATTGTAAGACTGTCTAGTCTACATTTACACTTAGTCAGTGACATACCAGGGTCTAGTTATGCCAATATGAGCCCCTGCATCTGTATAACTAAGCAAATTTTCCAAGCAGGGTGATAATCTGTGTGGGCCTAGTAATGACTGGAGTCACTAGCTGAAGCATGAGGAATTCTCACCTTGCCACTCTGCTGGGCTTGCTATGTCTTTGGCCTAGGGTGTAAGTTTGTGAACCCCACTGAAGGCATACAACATGATGGTTTGATGTTGATGCTTTGGGACACATTAATTATCCGGGCATCCAGTTAATTACTAGAAGAGGCTTTCTTAACCCCTTCATGCCACAGCCATTTTTTGATTTTTATTTTTCATTATTTACTCCCCGCCTTCCAAAAGTCATAACTTCTTTATCTTCAGAGGTGTATGAGGGCTTATTTTGTGCATGAGAAATTGTACTTCTTAATAGTACCATGTAATATTCCATACAATTGGGAAGCTGTAAAAAATTCAGAATTGGCTGGAACTGGAGAAAAACTGCATTTCCGCAACTTTCTTACAAACTTCATTTTTGTGGTGTTCACTGTACAGTCAAAATAACATGTCACCTGTATTCTATTGGTAGATGTACTTTTTTATACCAATTTAGGGAATGTCCATTGTTTTGATCGTTTTTTATCCAAATTTTTATGGGAGGCAAAATGGCAAAAAAAAAAACGCATTTAAGCTCTTTTAATTTTTTATTATCACGACATCTGCCATATGGAAAAAATATTTTTATTAATTTTTTAAACTAGGCATTTTTGACACAGGGATACTTAATGTGTATGTTTAAAGAGGACCATTCTTATCCCCTGGCACCGGCGGTATTATATACCGCTAGAAAGCTGACTGCGCTGAATTCAGCAAACTGTCGAGCTTTGACGGTACGTGCCCAGGTTCCCGGAGATTATGGTGACGTTAGTTTCGGCACTGATATCCCTTCACTGTCAGAAGGGCGGGCCTTACAGTCCATCATCATTGCTGGGCAGTAAGGCAATTAAACAGTATTGTCGGGGGTGGGGGTCTGGCGGACAACCTTTCATTCTAATTTCTCTAGATTCCAATTTCAAATCAAGTTGTAACTCTTATTTGTATCTGTAGACTTTAGCTAATGTGTATCTGCTGAACCTACGAACCATCTAACCAGTCATCTAGTCACAATTCACCACATCCAGTTGAATACAATAGGAATGGACTACACAGACAATGGACTTAATTCAGCAAGCCTGATCTTTTTTAATTCCCAACATCTGCTATCAGTGGAGTCAGGAAGCTCCCATACACAAATGATCTTCAGCAGATCCTACTAAAATTGTCAGCTTTGACCAAGTTTTGTCTGAAGGCAGGTTCACACTTGTGCCGGCACTCTGTCTGCCGCGAATCCGACCTAAATGTTGGAAAACTGGATAGGGAAAGGTTTGTGACGCTTTGCTTAAAACCCCATTCACTGCATGTCCGACTTTGCTTCCGACGAAATAAAATGGCTTTGCAGAGCAGAGGGTGTAAGCGCACACCCGCGGATTGCTTTAAAAACCCATTCAAGTGAATGGTGTTTTAAGGAAAGCGTCGCAAACCTTTCCCTATCCAGTTTTCCAACATTTAGGTCGGATTAGCGGCGGACGGAGTGCCGGCGCAAGTGTGAACCCACCCTAATGTGTATGGGCACCTTTAGCATTGCAGCTAAGAAATTTACGACTGTACACACTTGAAAGCCAGAAAGGGAGTTAAAAATCCACTGTGTGAACCTGGCTGAGTTTTTGGCATGAGTTAATTTTAGGCTGATTATTAGAGGACTAATGAACCTAATATAAGGTGCTATTGTACTAAATCCTCCTACATGTGCTACTTTGTAGTCACAATTCATTTACAGCTTTGTATGTTATAATGTGCCAGTGAAATATGTAATGGCTGAGTGGTCTCTGTAAATATTTATATGTTACAAGGAAACCTAATAGCCATGCAATTTATATGATTTAATCTTTGGATTAGTCTTTGGAGTGCAAAGAACCCATTTATAAACTTTAATAAAGCTATACACTTAAGAATCTTGTAACAATTTATACATTTCTTTTCTTTATTAGAATAAAAAATGCCGAATTGGTTAAAGTAGCAATCCAGCAAAAAAGTTTTATTTTCTAGTGTAATTAACCCTTTAATGACGTAGTGTAGTTTGGATGTTAATGCTTGATGACTTTTTTCCATTCCTCGCCTTCTAAAATTCATTCATTTTTTATTTTTCTGTTGATATAGCTCTAGCGATCTTGCTCCTGAACCACCCGGAATGCCGAGATCACTAGTGATCATGGCATCTGGGGGGGGTTAAGCTGCCAGAGTCCGAGTATTTTCCGACTATACGCTCAGTGCGGCATACAACGCAGAGCGGGAAGGTGTTAAGGAGGACCTTTTACCACCTTCATCAACTCCAGTTCTTTGCATTATTTAATAGGGTCTGCTTCACTGATTCTGGCACCAAATTTTTTCTGTAGCTCCCACTGTTCCTGAGTAATAAGTGCTGTTAGTTTTGGTGCCTGATATGCTATTTAGTCTCTGTACTGTCAGGATGGTGGTGTCAGGCAAGAGCAGACAAGGGGTGTGATTCTGAGCTCTGACACTGGCTGCCTCTTATTGGAGCTCGGAATCACACACCCTTTCCTCCTTCTGCCTGACACTCTTTTCCTCCTGACAGTAGAGAGCCTAAGTAGCACATCAGTCACCAAAACTAACTGCACTAATTGCTCAGGAACATTAGGGGCTAGAGAAAAAATTCCAACTGTGCCAGAATCAGTGAAGCAGCAGGTATTCACAGATGCTAAGAACTGGAGTTGGTAGAGGTGGCGAAAGGTCCTCTTTAAGGTAATCTTGTCACCGATGACTGTGTAGTTTTACACTCCCTTCTGGACCTCAGCTGTGTCATGTGTCCATCAATATTACTCTGCAACTGACAGAATATTACGCGTGGACAGGAATTTAGTTTCTACACTCAATTCTATGAGACTCACATCAAGGCTTTTATTGGAATGAATAGAGAAACCCATTTCCTGTACACGCACACTGGGGCATATTTAGCAATAGAAGTCCAACACTTTTTACCTCCTACTTTTGCGCCAAAATTTATGGTGCACATCATTTACGACATATTTATGAATAGTGTGCAAAAGAAAGAACAGAAAAATACGACAGGCTAGACTCTTTTGAAAAATGTGCACTGAAACTTTACAACACGTTTATGAAACAGAAAAGAATGAATATGGCGCAGATTTCTTGTACAAAGTAGACCAAGATTAAAATGGTGTAATGAATTTACGAAAATTTACTTTGTGTGCATTTGTCTCAATAAGAGAAAGGTGATTTGTTGCTGCTTATGTTGTGCCAAAAATTGTAGGGTCTTGATACGTGAGCCAAATATTTGTTCCTTACAGCTTGCCAGGTAAGTTTTTTTGTCTACAGATTTTGTCTACATGTTTTGCACCAAATATTTATCTCATGGTGAGGCTCGACACTTTTAGTCAAATGGAGTATACAACGGGGACCAGGATTTTAGGGACTGCGCGGGATCAGTATAATTTGGACAAATCTTTTTTTTTCAAGTGTGTACTTAACTGAAGATCCACCAGGGATGGGAGAGGTTAGTCAAATGGTATTTGAGGCAGAATTTTGGAGCTTCTAGAAACACTCCATATTTATAAAGGAGTCGTAGTTTAAGACAGTGCAAAGTTCGACAGTATTGATAAATGTGCCCCACTGTGTCTGTTGTAGAATCACATTGCTGGTCACATGACATAGCTGAGGACCAGAAGGGAGAAGCTAATCCACAAATACAGACACCAGTAACAAGATTACCTTCACTACAAGTCATAATACTATGGGGTTCTTTTTCAGAGATTGGCCTAGGTACCTCAGATCCTGTGAAGGGAACATTTTAATGCTTCAGCAAGCCAAGACATTTTGGACTATTGCATGCCTCCAACTTTGTTTGAACAGTTTGGGGAAGGCCCTTTTCTGTTCCTTGGTTGGATGAATTTGGTGTGAAAGAAATTGACTGGCCCGAGGGAGTCCTGACCTCAGCTCCATTGAACACTTTTGGGATAAACTAGAACGGAGATTGTGAGCCAGGTTTTCTTGTTAAACTTCAGTGTCTGACCTCACAAGAGTGGAAACTGTTTTAGATGCATAGAGGGACTAACTCCATATTAAAGCCTATGGATTTAGAATGTGGAGTCATACGGTAAAAGCTCTTGCAGGTGTACCAGGCTCATGTGCACATGAGCAAGTATGCCACAAGATAAGCCACCACCCATGCATGCTCACCATTACTGGGCGCCTAAACAGCTTGTTTTCCTTTACATTACAGAGTTACATTCCACAAGCACAGTAAAGGCATACTGTGTATATGGACTGTGTGGGATGTTGTGCTTTATGCAAGGGTCACTGTGAGGGAGAGGGAGGGGAGCTGCAACCATCACTTATTGTGAAAGGCGTGATTCTTTGTTATATATAGATGATGCCTGTCATTGTAATCTTGTCTATGATGATAACAAGATGAATGCTGCAAAGTAATCTCTACAGAACAGCAAGTGTCAGCCTGTCATGAGGCTCAGTGGCTAAAGTGAAACTAAATTTAGGCTGAGGCCCCACATTGCAGAAATGCAGCTTTTTTGTTGCAGATTTTGCTGTGAATTTTTTTGAGACTGGCTACAAAAGGAATGCGAAATATATAGGAAGTAGTTGTACTTCTATCTTCTTCTCAATCCAAGGATTTTTTTTTAAAGAAATAGTGGCATGGTAAATTAAATAAAACGGCACTAAAAATTCTTAGAAAATATTCTAAATGTAAGCAATAGTTCATTTTCTGATGACATATTCCCTTTAGTGGCCCTGTCCAGTGCAGTAACTTCTGGTGCCCAGAGGTAGCCGGATCAACTGATCGGTTCAGGGTCTGGGTGTCAGACCCCCATAGATACTGATGACCTATTCTGTGGATAGGTCATCAGTAATAAAATCTACCTCCCTTAAAGGGATTTTATCACCTCCCCAAACCATTTAAACTACCCTACAATGATATAGATCCCATAACACTGATAAATATCATACCTTTTTAATGACTGAGACTGCTGTGGATGCTGAGAAATTAATTGTTATCCATTATGCAAATTAAGCACATGGAGCACAGAGGGCTGTCCTTTTAGGTCCCCGAGCACCGCTCTAGCTGATGAATCCACACCTCTTTTCATGTTTGTGTCGTCCCTGTGCAGTGAAAGCTGATCTGACATCACCACCCCCTCAGCGAGATCTCGCGCATGTGCAGTGCACTATTACAGTCCTCCTTGAATAAATCTTGTGCCTCCTGCTCAGCCTGCCCTGCGCCTGGAAGAGAAGAGGAGAGAGACTGTAATAGCACACTGCGCATGCGCAAGATCTCGATGAGAGGGTGGTGATGTCAGATTAGCTCTCACTGCACAGGGACGGCACAAACATGAAAAGAGATGTGGATTCATCAGCTAGAGCAGTGCTCCAGGACATAAAAGGGACAGCCCCCTGTGCTCTGTGTGCCTAATTTGCATAATGGATAAAAGTTAATTTTCTTGGCATCCACAGCAGTCTCAGTCATTAAAAAGGTATGATATTTATCAGTGTTACGAGAGCTATATCACTATAAGGGCAGTTTAAATAGGTTGGGGAAGTGATAGACTCCCTTTAATCTCTGTAAGTGCTGGAAATAACAAAAAAATACTTTGTGTTGACTAGCGATAATATTCTTGGTCATTAAAGAAAAAGGATTTATTTCACAGATGTTTGTGGAAGAACTGACATCATTCATGTATTATAAATAACCTTGTATTGCATTTTGGATGGCGGTTAATGGCAAGCATTCTTCAAGGAGGCTTTCTAAGCCTTTGCTGCGGTTGTCCATTAACCACGGTATAATGCACAATTTTTTCTACTTAATTTAAAAGCTTTCCATTAAATGTGCTTCTAATAATTAAGAGGCTGTATATGCAAAGCAGATTTATGGCTTTTAAGTAGAGTTAACACACTAAAATGGTGTGTCCCAGCTCGTACATGGACTAAAGCATTTACAATAACAATATGCATCACAGCCAGTCTGGAGAATGGCGACATCTCATTCTAGGTTCACACTAGCATTTGGGTTTCCGTCCTTGGGGTCCGCTTGTGGACCTGAAAGATGGAAACCCTATCTGCTTAAAAAGCAGTTACATGTGGAAACCCACGGACCCTGTAGACTATAAGGGGGGGGGTTGCCGGGTTTCCGTCAAAAACGGCGGAGAGAAAAATCATCCTTACAGGACTTTTCTCTCCACCAATTTTAAGCGGAATGTGGGACGGAGTCTCATACAGAGACTCAAACGCTAGTGTGAACCTTGCGTAACATAACATACCTAAATTAATGGAGCCTTGCAACTTATTACAGTCAATGCAAATTTTGCTATGCTGTGTAGAATTCATTGCTAAACATGAAGCTTCACCTGTTGAGTCCATATTAGTATACTGAAGTACTGTAGCTAGTCATAATGTTCTTAAAGGGAGTCTATCACCTCCTCCAAGCATATTCAACTGCCACCACCCTGTTACAGAGCACATTACAGTGATAAATAATATACATCTGTTATGTAGATTTTGGGGAAAAAACTTATGGAAATGAGGCAGTTTGTGTACTCGGGGTAGGCTTTCACCATTGGCTGTATAGTTATGCTAGGATGGGTGATATCATAGCAGTGGGAGGATCAACTCCTACTGCAAGAGGTGGCACAGGCAGGAGGTAGTAGGGGTCTGAGTGGCAAAAGCAGTGCTCTAGGAAGCTGAAGGCTGCCCCCCGTGCACAACTTTCTCATTTGCATAAGAATTAAAAGTTTTTTTCTCTCCAAATCTTCAAAAGTGATATATATAATAAAGATATATTAGGTATCACTGTAATGTGCTCTGTAATACGGTGTTGACAGTTAAGTATTCTTGGAGGAAGTGATAGACTCCCTTTAAGGCCCCATATCACTGTATTGTAGATTTGTACAACCACTGCATTTTACAGAGCCATAATACTGTACCCACAGAAGTGTATAAGGCCTCCAATTGCATACTGATATATATGGAGATTTTATTTTTCTTATTTTTGGCAGGACCAGATTTTGTGTATGGGACTTCCCGACTCTCCATCGACAATAAATATCCGGGAATGCCTGTTTCAACATGCCTGATCCTTTTGTTCTCAGGGCCATAAGCTAGTACCAAAGGTTTCTGGTAGCGGCTTACTCCCCCTCATCCTCCTGCCCTTTTCCTCTATGTAGCTGCATGTCAGTGCCCAGTGCTGTAAATCACTCAGTTTAACAGTTTAATGGCTTCCCCATTTGTGGCCGGTGTCTGTTCTAATGCTGATAATGACTGACGTTGAGTGGCCGTGCTGCCGGATGAGAAGAAGGAAGAGTTCCATAAAATGAGTAACCCAAGTCTGTGCTGTAAGACCGGCATGTGCCAGTGGAGAAATGTCATCTCTGACTACCCTGCAGGATGTGCTTACCCCTCTTGAGATTTTCTGAAGTCCTGCATCAGAGAATGACATTGCTGCAGATTTAGATTGCTTTCACACTCCATCTTATGAATATGTAAGGCCTGATGCATACACTGACTGGATATATGAAATGGATGCCACTGAGTGACATCTCAGCCTCTTAGGTTCCCACGTGAAAAAATTACTTAAAAATACTGCACAATATACAGTATGTTTCTAACTGGACACCACTGCATGAAATGGTGCAGTCTACTGTGCTATTCCATACAGCAAAAAAACAAGCACCAAGGTGAATAACAGCCAAAACCTCTGTCTGGCTTTCCACTTTTAGGAAATGCACTTAGTTTGAAAAAGTCCCTCAAGTGGGATGGGAATTGAAATAGCCATGTGTTCCAAAGCTGAGACCCCCCAACCTGACATTTATGGCATATCCTGGGAAATATCTGAGAGGACTACCCCTTTAATTCTGGGATTGGTGAGGCGCATTTGGAGCATGGACAACATAAATAGGTGGGTCATTTGTCTGCAAACCATTTGGGCTGTCAGCGAGCAGTGCTGAAGTATTTACCAAAGGGAGGTATGGTCACTTCAAATGGCTGTATCTTCTACTACCTAGAAGAATGGTATCACAAGAAAGCTGAGATTGTCAGCTTGAAGCACTAGCTGTAACAGAACCTGAGATATCAGGTGGTATAGAACCAGAGATACAGCCATTTGAAGTGACTACCCCCTTGGTAAATACTTCAGCTCTACATACTGCATTGAGTACATGTATACAAAGTATCCCTGGCATTGCTTAGTTAGAGCATTACTAATTGTAACTTTCCAACCTGTTTTCTAATCATAGGACGTTTGATAGGTTAATAAAGTACATTACAAAAATGTTTACCACACACTCCCTGACACAATAGAAAAACTGGGAGTTACACTTTAAGTAGGAGGTTCAGCCTCGGAGGTTGGGAACTCTAGTGGCCAGCCTTAGCCTTGGAGTCTTTTCAATACCAATGCCTAGGGCTATGGGGGATATCCTATTCAGAGACAACTGACAGATCTGTAGTATACAGACTTTTTCACACAGTGTATTCTGTGTGTAGTCTATTGATATAGGCAAAGGTTTACAGTAAATTCACTGAAGTAATGTCACTTAGTAATACATCCATCAGAAAATGCTTCCTCAACTTGAACTGGTCAGAACATGCAGCTCACATGGCTGGCTAGGATAGCATATGGCTTGAAAAGGACTCACTAAGTGTTTCAGCAAGTCCTTCCACTGCCTACACTGGGCTTCCTGTTGAATCAAGGTTTCCTGAAAGTGTATTACTGGAATTGTTTCTTGTGCTCCTAAGACAGTTGATGTATTCCAATTAAGGTCAAGGGCACATTTGATCTTAAATAGGATGTAAGATATTGTGTGTGAGTATTTTCTCGCTATAAGTATTCCCTCTTTACATGTAGAAAGTGAAAGCTGACTTCCAAAATGTAGTAAAATAAAATTATTCATCTGGATCTCAACTTCAGCCTCAACCTGCAATGCTAGAATATGGACAACATCTAGTCAAGGCTGTTACAGAGGATCTTTCACCACCACATCTGTTAATGGGCGCCAAAACTAACAGCACCGATGGCTCGGGAATGGTGGGGGCTACAGAAAAAAATCCAACAGTTCCAGAATCAGTGGAGTAGCACCAGTGGCGTAACTAGGAATGGCTGGGCCCCAAGGTGATCATTTGACATGGGGCCCCCCCAGGACTGCCGCCCCCAACCCCCCCCCCCCCCCCGCACAAACCGCATTCCTGTCCACACTATTATGCGCAATAGTGGTCCCTGCACACGGTGTTGTGCCCCATAGTGGCCCCTGCACACAGTATTATGCCCCATAGTGGCCCCTGCACACAGTATTATGCAGCATAGTGGCCCCTGCACACAGCATTATGTAGCATAGAGGCCCCTGCACACAGTCTTATGCCCCATAGCGGCCCCTGCACACAATATTATTCCCCATAGTGGACCCTGCACACAGTATTATGCCCCATAGTGGTCCCTGCATAATACTGTGTGTAGGGGCCACTATGGAGCATAATAGTGTGTGCAGGGGCCACTATGGGGCATAATACTGTGTGCAGGGACCACTATGGGCATAATGGTGTGTGCAGGGGCCACTATGGGGCATAAGTGTGTGCAGGGGCCACTATGGCACATAATAGTGTGTGCACGGGCCACTATGGGGCACAATAGTGTGTGCAGGAATGTGGTTTATATGGGGGGACGGGCGGTTGCCATGGGGGGGGGGGCATGTCAAATGTTCGCCTTGGGACCCAGCCATTCCTAGTTACACCACTGGGCCATAGACACAATGGCCTGGAGCAGACCCTATTGACTTCTATGGGAGAGTTTTCGAGGTACGCTCTGCATTGCAATGGGGTGGATAAGTGGTGAAATCACCTATTGTGGATTCTGTTATCTACACATACATGATGTCTGTGATCATCAGTGGGCTGAGAAGTGAGGTGGTGGCTGCAAAGTAACCTCCTATAGAAAATAGGAAGTCTCAGCATATTATTTGTCAGAGCTGCAAGATTTTTAGGAATAAATAAAAGATAAATTTATAAATAAAAACAGTACATTTTTAAAAACCTCACCAAAAATTTTTTCAAAATATGTTTAACATAAAACTTGATTACAAAATTGGTCATTTTCTGGCGAAACATTCCTTTTAAATTCAGTCTATGTCCAGGAATGACCTTATCTAAGATTTCAAGGAGTGAATGGGACCTTCCTGCAGTTCCCTGCTGAGCAGAAGATAAGGCGCTGTCACTAAGGAAAAAATTTACAGGGGAACCAATGCTAAAGCTTAGGATTGCCAAGGCTGAGGCAGCCAGACTCCAACCAAACAAAAGGAGTTCCCAGCCTTAATGATATGCCATCAATTTATGATACAAGAAAACCCCTTTAATTATGGCCTGTAGTCTGATGTAATCTCTTGATCTAAGGAGAGTTACTGGTCTATGGATTCTGAGACATACAGAACCTAGGATCCTAGTGAGGTGCTGCCATCTAGTGGAAATAATATCTACTCTATTCCAGGCTTCAAAAAACTGCACCACAGACACCAGGATTCCTTTATTAACTGCAATTTTCTATGATAGTGCAGAGTAATGAACAGGACAGATGCACTTATGTACATAGTTATAGCATACCTCCCAACTCTTGATGGACTGAAAGAGGGACAGAATGTGCAGCGGTATGTGCCCCTTGGCGAATTTACAAATAGTAAGCCCACATCCACCCCCCATCCACTCAACACATTGGCTCCGCCCATTCCCATAACTGTCTCTTTGAGTCCCCACACTGTTTATTGCCCCTATAGTGGCCCAGACACGGTATGCCCCCATATTATAATGTCTCCCTCCAGTTGCCAGCACAGTTTAATGTCTTGCTCCAATTGAGCCCACACTATATAGTCTCCCTCCCGTTGCCCTTACAGTATACAGCGCCCACAGTATACAGTTGCCCCACAGCATACAGTCCCTGTCCAGTTGCCTCCACACTATACAGGCCCATCAGTTGTCCACACAGTGTACAGCCCCCACTTCAGTGGTACCCACAGTATACGGCACCCTCCAGTGGCTCCCACAGTTACAGACCCCTCCAGTTGCCGCCATAGTATACAAAAAAAACCTAATGCTCACCTTTTCCCCTTCCCCTGCTGTTCTTGACTGTCTCTTCCCCTGGTACCTTTAAGGACCAGAAGGCGCGTTGTAAGTGACATCACTACATTGCACCTACTTCTCCCAAGACACTGGAAGCAGAGACCAAATGGGAAAACAAGAAGCAGACACAGATAACCTGAAGTCGGGACAAACCTCCTGCCAACCAGGACAGCGGGACAAGACTAGGAATCTGGAACTATCCCGCTGAATCTGGGATAGTTGGGAGGTAGGTTTATATAGCAGTGTGATGAACCGACCCTCAGTTGTACATCTTTCTTAGAAATGTATTTTTACTTGCTCATGTCCGTCCTCCCCCTACCTATTGGAATGTTGTGTTTAACTTGGGTTTTACATTGCTGGACGATACGCTTCACTGGTTTTATGTGTGTTCATGGGAGATGGCTTGCTATAGCCAGGCACTTTTATTATCCCTGGCCAGATGGCGATGGGGGGATAGCAAGCCAGTGACCTTAACTTCACCCATCTCTCCGAGGGTTCTGCAAAGGAGGGAGAAGGGGGGCTGCCTGGGTGCAAGGGGTGGGTGGAGCACTAGCCATATGCTGTGGGCAGACCTGGATTCTGGGGTCATTCAGCAAAGAGGCAGTAAGGAGCTCTGATCTGGGAGAAGATGAGAGGGCCTGCCCTAGTGAGGAATGCATTGAGGGCCTAGCATTGAGGCCTGAAGCCTTTCCCTTTGTTCTGGACGACATGTAGAAGGATTGTTTTAGGCAACTTGCTTAAGCTTGCGCCCTAGGCCCAAAACTCTGCTGTGGCCTAGAGAAACGGACTACGAGTCTTTGTGTGTGGAGCCTGGAAGAGAGACAGCTAAGACAGAGCTGTGGGCTCAGGTATCTTTTCTATCTTTTATTCCCATTTTTCGTTTTATGTACGGTATCATTGCTCTTTTGCTTGTATGTTTATGCTTGATCGTATTAATATTGTATATTTCTGTATATGCTATTAATTCATACCGACCCACTTGGGTTATTAAACATATAAAATTTATATCGCTCGTTTCGTTTTATCCTATGACCCAGTCTACTCACGGTGTGTGAGTGGGAGGTTAAGAAAGAAGTTTGATCGCAGGCGTGCCAGGCGGCTG
Source organism: Leptodactylus fallax (assembly GCA_947044405.1). Taxonomy (NCBI): domain Eukaryota; kingdom Metazoa; phylum Chordata; class Amphibia; order Anura; family Leptodactylidae; genus Leptodactylus; species Leptodactylus fallax. The sequence goes on from CAMRHE010000161.1 coordinate 502,477, forward strand.
GGCGAGGCGATATTCTTCACAAGCAGGTTCTGAAGAAAACATACAACCATCAAGTTCAACTATTTTGTACTTACAAAACAAGGTTGATTCAGAGGAAGGCAAAAACCACTCTGTTAATGGCAGGGGGACCGAATTTGCCAGATAGTGAAAGGAATTCCTTCCTGACTCTTGCTGTCAATGGAAGAGATCCATTGATCAAAATTCTATATAAATACTAGTCGCCCTGTTTATTGTGGCTTACACATGGTGGATATCTAGCCTTTTCTAGAGTTCACCAAAGTTTCTGCCACTACCAAATCCTGCAGGAGCTTGTTCCATAATGTTATAGTGGCTGTAAAGGAATGCTTCTGAACCATGTCACAAAAATGGACTTACTTTGGCTAAAATTTAAAGTGACTTATGTCCACTGCGAGCCACCTGTCCTGACCCTTTGGCCTACAATTCTTCCTGACCTTTTGGTGCTATGCAACATTGTCACTTTGGCCCTTGCAAGCCGTGACTTACATTGAGACAATCCTGAGAGGTAGACACCTGGTAATCCACCTGCAGTAAAGTCCAGATCCCCGTATGGGGATTTCAGGGTGATCACTGGGAGGATTGCTTTGATAACACCCCTGGGAGTGACCCAAAGTGAAATTGGTTAATTGGTACAGTGGTCCACATCCCGCTGTCCGTGCCACAGTGCTTCACTCGTCTCTAAAATATTTGCAACTTTATCCAGCTTGTCTGATCGAAAATGTGAAGCAGGTGCTTCATGTATATGGAACTGCCCATAGCTGTGGCGTGGTCTGACTCTATAGTGAGTTCGCCACTGGATTACATGAACGTTATAAATCTAATATTCTGCAAATCACTATATCATATGCAAACATGCTAAGACCAGGCGCTAACCACTGAGGATCAAGGCAGGTCTGGACAAACAATCTGTTGATTCTGTCAGCTTCAAAAAGTGCCTTTCTGAGTAAGGCTGGCCACACTCGTAAGATAGTGTTCAGCCAAACACTGTATCTCTTGGATCTCCCTCTTTACAGGGCCCACATGGTATAATGCCCCTTTACTGCCACACAGACGGTATAATGCCCCTTTACTGCCACCCACACGGTATAATGCCCCCTTTACTGGCACCCACACGGTAAAATGCCCCTTTACTGACACCCACACGGTATAATACCCCCTTTACTGACACCCACACGGTATAATACCCCCTTTACTTATCCCAGGGCCAGTGGCACTCACCTCTCCTGGGCTCCAACGCAACTCCGTCCTGGTTTCAGCCCACTTCAATGACGTCACAGATGTGAGTTATACCGGAGTCATTATGTGTCGCAAGGCCAACATGACCCACATCACATCTCTGATGTCACTACCATACCTCCCAACCGTGCCAGATTCAGCGGGACAGTTCCAGATTCCGGGTCCCACTGTCCAGGTCGGTGGGAGGTATGTTCCGGTTTCATATCCATCCGCGTCCATTTTATTATTTTAAACTTTGGGGGCAAATGGAGGGAGACCATTAAACTGGGGGCAGGTGGAGGGGGGCATTAAATTGGGGGCAACTGGAGGGGGGCATTAAACCATGGGGGTAGCTGGAGTGGGACATATCTGCCTCTAGTTGCCCCTTGTTTAATATCACCCTCCTGCTACCCCCATGGTTTAATGTCCCCCTCTAGTGCCCCCAGTTTAAACTGGGGCACCAAGAGGGACTTCATCCTGTGGGGCAATTGGAGGGGAACATTATAGTGTGGGGGCATATAATCTTAGGGTGACTGTAGGAGCATTATACTATGTGGGAGCACAAAGAAAAATGGATGAGAATGGGCAGAGTCAACATAGAAGTGGGTGGAGCTAAAATACTGTCTCTATTTCTATTCTTTGGAAAGTTGGGAAGTATTCACTACAGAGGCCCAATGACAGCATGGAGTCACGCCTGAGCCCATGAGAGGTGAGTAACACTGTTTTTTATATTCGCTCTCCTCCCCTGGGCCTCTGATCAATATACTCGGGAGCATGATGAAAGCTCAGAGTATAATAATAGCAGTATTTGTTTGGGCTCACCCAAAATATACTCTTGCTGCGGGCCCATGGCCTTACTTACCGATCCCTGCTCCTGCAAACGGCCACCTCTGCTTACCCTTCTGCCCTCCAGAGGGCCCCTTGCATCCAATATCATGTCGCTGAGATGCACAAGGTGCCCTGGAGGGCAGAAGGGGAAGCAGAGGTGGCCATGAGCAGGAGCAGGGATCGGTAAGTAAATAGGGCCCGTTATCTGCTGTCACAGGAACTTTCCTAACAGAAACACAATTGTGATGTCATAGCAGTTTACATGACAAACTCTTAATATCAAAGGAGCTTATCCATAGGCAAACACTAACAAGAGAGGAACTCCTGAGCAAGAACATCATAGAGAGCGTACACCTTGAGTCTATTTTTATGCAGTGAACGCATGTATATTTGATTTTTGTTTGTACAGTATATACAGTATCTGTGTGTACGTTTTGTATTGAGGTGACTGTGTATGCCTGCTCATTTGTAGTCAGTGCGTGTATACACATAAGTAGCAGATGTTTGCTTACACAGCGAGTGTGTGTTCTTACTAAATAAAACGCGTGGGCAGCTATTATTTCTCAGGACCAGTTTCTATTCTTAGTCTAGATCACAGGTGTCAAACACAAGGCCTGCAGGCCGAATCCGGCCCGCTGCCTTCTGTTATCCGGCCCGGCACTTATCTGGCCCGCAGGGCCGCGGCATTTTTTATTGTCTATGTAATGTAAACCAGCCCAGGACAGGCCGCTTAAAAACAAAAAAAAAAACAAAGCTACGCGATACCTGTCCTGGGCTGGTTTACAAGACCTCTGCAGGTCAGCGCAGGCGGCGATACAATGACGTCATCGCGCCTCCTACGCTGACACGCAGACGTCGGGGACAAGAAGAGGAGGAGGCGGCGGCTGCATCAAGGGATCGGAGGTAAGTGAGGATGGATAAGTTTTTTTTATATATATAAATAGGCCGTTGCCTGCTGGAGCATCCCCGGCACGTAACGGCCTATTTACTTACCGATCCCCGCTGCTGGTCGTGGCCGCCCCCCGCTTCCCCTTCTGCTATGGGACGCAGAAGCGGCTGTGTGCAGGAGCGGGGATGGTAAGTGAGGCCGCGGCCGGCGAACCCCATCAAATACTACTATTATTATACTCCGGGGTCTTTTCAGACCCCGGAGTATAATAATCGGAGACCCCGGGGAGGTGATAAACATAAAAACCAGAGTTACTCACCTCTCCGGCGATCCGATGTCACTCCCAGCAGGCTTCGGCCTTCTTTGGTGACGTCCCAGGCGTCACGTGAGCCAGGCCGACGTCATTATGTCGCGACGCCGGTCTGTGCGACAATGAAGAAGGCCGAACGCAGGTAGCGCACCGGGGCCCAGGTAAGTAACACTGGTTTTATGTTTGTCACTATGGGGCATAATACCGGGTGCAGGGGCCACTATGGACCATAATACCGTTTTCAGGGGCCACTATGGAGCATAATACCAATGCAGGGGCCACTAAGGAGCATAATACAGATTGCAGGGGCCACTATGGAGCATAATAACGTGTACAGTGGCCACTATGAAGCATAATACCTTGTGCAGGGGCAACTATTGAGCATAATACCGTGTGCAGGGGCAACTATGGAGCATAATACCGTGTGCAGGGGCCGCTGTGGGGCGTAATACCGTGTGCAGAGGCAACTATAGAGCATAATACCGTGTGCAGGGGCAACTATAGAGCATAATGCAGCATGATGCTACTTACAGAGACTTGGCTCACTGAAGTTACTCCTGACCCTCTGGTCTCCTTGGATGGTTTTAAACTCCTTCGGGCAGACAGGACAAGGGAGAGCGGTAAGAGGAAAGGAGGAGGGCTGGCAATGTTTGTGAATAATAGATGGTGCAATCCTAGGCACATTGTGATTAAGGATCAAACTTGCTGTAAGGACATTGAACTATTAGCTGTGAGTATGAGACCTTTCTACCTACCAAGGGAACTATCACATGTCATCGTGATAGCTGCATATGTCCCCCCCTCTGCGAAAGCTGACACTGCCTGCGAGGTCCTACAAGCCACGCTGAGCCAGTTACAGATAAAACATCCCCAGGCCCTCTTTCTTCTGTCGGGTGATTTCAACCATGTCTCTCCATCATCCACACTGCCCAGTTTCACACAGTATGTAACCTGCCACACAAGAGACAACAAAACACTGGACTTGTTCTTTGCCAACGTGAGGGAGGCATATAACTCATCAGCCCTACCGCCCCTGGGGAGATCGGATCACAACCTAGTACATCTCCGACCTGTGTACAAGCCACTTGTACGTAGAGAACCAGCTGTCACCCGCACAGTGAGGATATGGTCCGAGGAGAGTGATGAGGCTCTGAGGGATTGTTTTGACACAACCGCATAGGAAGTTCTGCAGGATTCTTATGGGGAAGACATAGAAGGACTCACACACTGCATAACGGACTACATTAATTTTTGTGTGGACAACACAGTACCCACAAAAGTGGTGAGGTGCTTCTCCAACAACAAACCATGGATTAACTCTGATATAAAAACACTACTTAAGGAGAAAAAGATGGCATTCAGGACAAGAGATAAGGAGGGGTTGAGGGAAGTACAAAAGGAGCTGAGGCATCAAATCAGGCAGGGAAAAGCCAGTTATAAAGAAAAAATGGAAAAGCAAATGGAAAGAAAAGACATAAGGGGGGTCTGGGAGGGGCTTAAGTCAATTTCAGGTCATAAACAGTCTGTCTGCCAGATTGAGGCAGATGTTAATTGGCTTAATGAACTAAACCTATTCTTCAACAGATTTGATCACACACCAGCTCCTCCCACCCCAGTATGTCCTTCAGCTCCCCCCACCACAATGACTTCTCCCCATGCGGCCACTTCCCAACAGACCAGTAAATCCAGAAATCCATCTTTATCTGGCCACAGTCTGACCTTCACACGGGCCCAGGTGAGGAAGGAGATGAAAAAGATCAAGGCGAGGAAAGCCGCAGGGCCAGATGACATCAGTGCAAGGCTAATTAAGACTTGCGGGGACCAGCTGTGTGGTATAATTGCATATATGTATAATATGAGCCTGAGGCAGGAAATAGTCCCTGAATTATGGAAATCTTCTTGTGTGGTACCAGTTCCAAAGAAACCCCACCCTATGGACCTCAACGACTACAGACCTGTAGCACTGACATCCCACCTGATGAAGATCTTGGAGAGATTGATTCTCACACATCTCCGCCCTCTAGTGAGCCCCGCTATGGACCCCCTCCAGTTTGCTTATCGGCCAGGCATTGGGGTAGATGATGCCATCATCCATCTTCTGCACAGGGCTCTGTCTCACCTGGAGAAACCAGGGAACACAGTGAGAATAATGTTCTTTGACTTCTCCAGTGCTTTTAACACCATACAGCCCAGGTTATTGAGGGACAAGCTGGGCCTTGCTGGAGTGGACCACCACCTCTCCAACTGGATCCTAGACTACCTCACAAATCGACCTCAATACGTGAGAGCCCGAGACTGTGTGTCAGGTACCATGATCTGTAATACGGGGGGCACCTCAGGGTACGGTTCTCGCCCCTTTCCTCTTCACACTGTACACTGCAGATTTTAGGCGCAACTCATCCAGCTCCTACCTACAGAAGTATTCTGACGACTCTGCAATAGTGGGTCTCATCACAGATGATGATGACAGGGAGTACAGAGAACTGAACCAGCATTTTGTGGACTGGTGCCACCGGAACCACCTGAAGATTAACGCGGGGAAGACCAAGGAGATGGTGGTGGACTTCCGTAAAGGCAGATGCCCTCCAAAACCAGTGGACATCCTGGGGACGGGCATCGAGATTGTGAACACCTATAAGTACCTGGGTTTGCTCCTTAATAATAAGCTGGACTGGGCAGATCATATGGAGGCCCTGTACAGGAAGGGCCACAGCAGGCTCTACCTGCTTAGGAAACTGAGAGCCTTTGGAATCCGGGGGGCACTTCTTAGAACTTTCTTCAACTCGGTAGTGGCATCAGCCATCTTCTTTGGAGTGGCCTGCTGGGGGAGCAGTATATCAACCAGGGACAGAAATAAACTTGACAAGCTGATTAGAAGGGCCAGCTCTGTCCTGGGGAGCCCACTGGACCCAGTGCAGGTGGTGGGTGACAGAAGGATACTGTCCGTGGTGAGCTCCATGCAGAAGAAGAAGTCCCATCCCATGCATGAGACTGTGATCGCGCTGAGCAGTACTGTCAGTGACCGACTGCTCCACCCTAGGTGTGAGAAGGAGCGCTATCGGAAGTCTTTCCTCCCCACCGCGGTTAGGCTGTACAACCAACACCGACCTAAGCGGAGATCATTACACACAGAGAACTGAAATATCTCTCTGCCTGTTAAATCCCCCCCCCCCCTCTGCTACGCCCTATCTGTCTGTCTGCTATTAATGTAATGCCTCTCACCTTGGAACATTCCTGTACATGTTGTATTTGTATTTGTATCTGCTTATCTTTGCTGCTGTAACACACTGAATTTCCCCATTGTGGGACTATTAAAGGACTATTATTATTATTATTATTATTAATACCGTGTGCAGGGGCAACTATAGAGCATAATATCGTTTGCAGGGGTAAACGGTATTTGTATAGTGCTTAATTTTTGATATATTCAGAAAAGGATGAGGATAGTATGTAACATGCTTTTTAGGTTTTAACAATACATTATGTTCTTCCTGGTTGCCCTCAAAGGGCTGATTGTAACAGTAGTAATGTACAAATGTAACTACTGCTTAATAGCTCGCTTAACTGTTAAGGAGAAGTTACTTTTATACATGTGTAAAATAATCTTGGCCCTTCAAGGTACCCCCCCGTGAGGCTGAAGTGGCCCCCGGAGAAAATGAGTTTGACACCCCTGGTCTAGATCAAAGTCACTATACTGCCCTGGTGATTGAAAGTCGCCTAGAACAATTTTTCTTAATATGGGCAATAAAAAGATCAGACTGAAACCTCTTTTGGTCATCTGGCGCCACCTAGTGTGATTATCAGACATTACAAGTCCATAATTGTTTTCTACTAACATTATACTCCGTCTGACAATTTTATTAGGGATAGCATAACTAATACATCAGTCAGACTGGGGCTCCATGACCCCCACCATAGAAGATGATGATTCTAAGGGCCATCTGTACAGAATATAGGAAAGTTTTCTTTTTTATTGCATCATAAAGTTTGTTTTTATTATTGTAAGATTATTATTATTATTATTGTTTATTTATATAGCACCATTAATTCCATGGTGCTTTACATTTGAGGGTTTACATACGGTACACAAGATATACAAGACAAATATAATATTAACAGTGACCAACTGGAACAGTGGGATAGAGAGCCCTGCCCTAGATCATGTATAATATTTAATAAACCCTAATGGCAAATGATTGGCTTCAAAACTTGCTTCAAATGGCTCTGCATTGCTTCATAGCCTGGGCCAACCAGAGGTTTCTCTGAACATTCCTATGAGCTATGACTCTATACATATACTCTGTATATACGCAACATGTATTTTATACTGTGTATGTATGCAGCATGTATCTTATACTGTGTATGTATGCAGCATGTACCTTATACTGTGTATGTATGCAGCATGTACCTTATACTGTGTATGTATGGAGCATGTATCTTATACTGTGTATGTATGTAGCATGTACCTTATACTGTGTATGTATGCAGCATGTATCTTATACTGTGTATGTATGTAGCATGTACCTTATACTGTGTATGTATACAGCATGTATCTTATACTGTGTATGTATGCAGCATGTATCTTATACTGTGTATGTATGTAGCATGTACCTTATACTGTGTATGTATGCAGCATGTATCTTATACTGTGTATGTATGCAGCATGTATCTTATACTGTGCATGTATGCAGCATGTACCTTATACTGTGTATGTATGCAGCATGTATCTTATACTGTGTATGTATGCAGCATGTACCTTATACTGTGTATGTATGCAGCATGTACCTTATACTGTGTATGTATGCAGCATGTATCTTATACTGTGTATGTATGTAGCATGTATCTTATACTGTGTATGTATGCAGCATGTATCTTATACTGTGTATGTATATAGCATGTATCTTATACTGTGTATGTATGTAGCATGTATCTTATACTGTGTATGTATGCAGTATGTATCTTATACTGTGTATGTATGCAGCATGTATCTTATACTGTGTATGTATGCAGCATGTACCTTATACTGTGTATGTATGCAGCATGTACCTTATACTGTGTATGTATGTAGCATGTACCTTATACTGTGTATGTATGCAGCATGTACCTTATACTGTGTATGTATATAGCTTGTATCTTATACTGTGTATGTATGCAGCATGTACCTTATACTGTGTATGTATGCAGCATGTATCTTATACTGTGTATGTATATAGCTTGTATCTTATACTGTGTATGTATGCAGCATGTATCTTATACTGTGTATGTATGCAGCATGTATCTTATACTGTGTATGTATGCAGCATGTACCTTATACTGTGTATGTATGCAGCATGTACCTTATACTGTGTATGTATGTAGCATGTATCTTATACTGTGTATGTATGCAGCATGTACCTTATACTGTGTATGTATGCAGCATGTATCTTACACTGTGTATGTATATAGCATGTATCTTATACTGTGTATGTATGCAGCATGTACCTTATACTGTGTATGTATGCAGCATGTACCTTATACTGTGTATGTATGCAGCATGTATCTTATACTGTGTATGTATGCAGCATGTATCTTATACTGTGTATGTATGCAGCATGTACCTTATACTGTGTATGTATGTAGCATGTATCTTATACTGTGTATGTATGCAGCATGTATCTTATACTATGTATGTATATAGCATGTATCTTATACTGTGTATGTATGCAGCATGTACCTTATACTGTGTATGTATGCAGCATGTACCTTATACTGTGTATGTATGTAGCATGTACCTTATACTGTGTATGTATGCAGCATGTACCTTATACTGTGTATGTATGCAGCATGTACCTTATACTGTGTATGTATGCAGCATGTATCTTATACTGTGTATGTATGCAGCATGTATCTTATACTGTGTATGTATGCAGCATGTACCTTATACTGTGTATGTATGTAGCATGTATCTTATACTGTGTATGTATGCAGCATGTATCTTATACTATGTATGTATATAGCATGTATCTTATACTGTGTATGTATGCAGCATGTACCTTATACTGTGTATGTATGCAGCATGTACCTTATACTGTGTATGTATGTAGCATGTACCTTATACTGTGTATGTATGCAGCATGTACCTTATACTGTGTATGTATATAGCTTGTATCTTATACTGTGTATGTATGCAGCATGTACCTTATACTGTGTATGTATGCAGCATGTATCTTATACTGTGTATGTATATAGCTTGTATCTTATACTGTGTATGTATGCAGCATGTATCTTATACTGTGTATGTATGCAGCATGTATCTTATACTGTGTATGTATGTAGCATGTATCTTATACTGTGTATGTATGCAGCATGTACCTTATACTGTGTATGTATGCAGCATGTATCTTACACTGTGTATGTATATAGCATGTATCTTATACTGTGTATGTATGCAGCATGTACCTTATACTGTGTATGTATGCAGCATGTACCTTATACTGTGTATGTATGCAGCATGTATCTTATACTGTGTATGTATGCAGCATGTATCTTATACTGTGTATGTATGCAGCATGTACCTTATACTGTGTATGTATGTAGCATGTATCTTATACTGTGTATGTATGCAGCATGTATCTTATACTATGTATGTATATAGCATGTATCTTATACTGTGTATGTATGCAGCATGTACCTTATACTGTGTATGTATGCAGCATGTATCTTATACTGTGTATGTATGTAGCATGTACCTTATACTGTGTATGTATGCAGCATGTACCTTATACTGTGTATGTATGCAGCATGTATCTTATACTGTGTATGTATGTAGCATGTACCTTATACTGTGTATGTATGCAGCATGTACCTTATACTGTGTATGTATGCAGCATGTATCTTATACTGTGTATGTATGCAGCATGTACCTTATACTGTGTATGTATGCAGCATGTATCTTATACTGTGTATGTATGTAGCATGTACCTTATACTGTGTATGTATGCAGCATGTACCTTATACTGTGTATGTATGTAGCATGTATCTTATACTGTGTATGTATGCAGCATGTATCTTATACTGTGTATGTATGCAGCATGTACCTTATACTGTGTATGTATGTAGCATGTATCTTATACTGTGTATGTATGCAGCATGCATCTTATACTGTGTATGTATGTAGCATGTATCTTATACTGTGTATGTATGCAGCATGTACCTTATACTGTGTATGTATGTAGCATGTATCTTATACGGTGTATGTATGCAGCATGTACCTTATACTGTGTATGTATGTAGCATGTATCTTATACGGTGTATGTATGCAGCATGTATCTTATACTGTGTATGTATGCAGCATGTACCTTATACTGTGTATGTATGCAGCATGTACCTTATACTGTGTATGTATGCAGCATGTATCTTATACTGTGTATGTATGCAGCATGTACCTTATACTGTGTATGTATGCAGCATGTATCTTATACTGTGTATGTATGCAGCATGTACCTTATACTGTGTATGTATGCAGCATGTATCTTATACTGTGTATGTATGTAGCATGTATCTTATACTGTGTATGTATGCAGCATGTATCTTATACTGTGTATGTATGCAGCATGTATCTTATACTGTGTATGTATGCAGCATGTACCTTATACTGTGTATGTATGCAGCATGTACCTTATACTGTGTATGTATATAGCATGTATCTTATACTGTGTATGTATGCAGCATGTACCTTATACTGTGTATGTATGTAGCATGTACCTTATACTGTGTATGTATGCAGCATGTATCTTATACTGTGTATGTATATAGCATGTATCTTATACTGTGTATGTATGCAGCATGTATCTTATACTGTGTATGTATGCAGCATGTACCTTATACTGTGTATGTATGCAGCATGTACCTTATACTGTGTATGTATGCAGCATGTACCTTATACTGTGTATGTATGTAGCATGTATCTTATACTGTGTATGTATGTAGCATGTATCTTATACTGTGTATGTATGTAGCATGTATCTTATACTGTGTATGTATGGAGCATGCAACCTATACTGTGTATGTATGTAGCATGTATCTTATACTGTGTATGTATGTAGCATGTATCTTATACTGTGTATGTATGTAGCATATAACCTATACTGTGTACAGTATGTATGCAGCATGTACCTTATACTGTGTATGTATGTAGCATGTACCTTATACTGTGTATGTATATAGCATGTATCTTATACTGTGTATGTATGCAGCATGTATCTTATACTGTGTATGTATGCAGCATGTATCTTATACTGTGTATGTATGCAGTATGTATCTTATACTGTGTATGTATGTAGCATGTATCTTATACTGTGTATGTATACACCATGTATCTTATACTGTGTATGTATGTAGCATGTACCTTATACTGTGTATGTATGTAGCATGTACCTTATACTGTGTATGTATGTAGCATGTATCTTATACTGTGTATGTATGCAGCATGTACCTTATACTGTGTATGTATGCAGCATGTACCTTATACTGTGTATGTATGCAGCATGTATCTTATACTGTGTATGTATGCAGCATGTATACTATGTATACATGTCCCTAATAATGTACACATGTCCCTAATAATAATGTCCCTATAATATGTATATATTATATATTATATTATACTATGTATGTATGTATGTATGTATATTATACTATGTATGTATGCAGCATGTATCTTATACTGTGTATGTATGCAGCATGTATCTTATACTGTGTATGTATGCAGCATGTATCTTATACTGTGTATGTATGCAGCATGTATCTTATACTGTGTATGTATGTAGCATGTATCTTATACTGTGTATGTATGTAGCATGTATCTTATACTGTGTATGTATGCAGCATGTACCTTATACTGTGTATGTATGTAGCATGTATCTTATTCTGTGTATGTATGTAGCATGTATCTTATACTGTGTATGTATGCAGCATGTATCTTATACTGTGTATGTATGTAGCATGTATCTTATACTGTGTATGTATGCAGCATGTATCTTATTCTGTGTATGTAGGTAGCATGTATCTTATTCTGTGTATGTATGCAGCATGTACCTTATACTGTGTATGTATGCAGCATGTACCTTATACTGTGTATGTATGCAGCATGTACCTTATACTGTGTATGTATGCAGCATGTATCTTATACTGTGTATGTATGTAGCATGTACCTTATACTGTGTATGTATATAGCATGTATCTTATACTGTGTATGTATGCAGCATGTACCTTATACTGTGTATGTATGTAGCATGTACCTTATACTGTGTATGTATGCAGCATGTATCTTATACTGTGTATGTATATAGCATGTATCTTATACTGTGTATGTATGCAGCATGTATCTTATACTGTGTATGTATGCAGCATGTACCTTATACTGTGTATGTATGCAGCATGTATCTTATACTGTGTATGTATGCAGCATGTATCTTACACTGTGTATGTATGCAGCATGTACCTTATACTGTGTATGTATGTAGCATGTATCTTATACTGTGTATGTATGTAGCATGTATCTTATACTGTGTATGTATGTAGCATGTATCTTATACTGTGTATGTATGTAGCATGTATCTTATACTGTGTATGTATGTAGCATATAACCTATACTGTGTACAGTATGTATGCAGCATGTACCTTATACTGTGTATGTATGTAGCATGTACCTTATACTGTGTATGTATATAGCATGTATCTTATACTGTGTATGTATGCAGCATGTATCTTATACTGTGTATGTATGCAGCATGTATCTTATACTGTGTATGTATGCAGTATGTATCTTATACTGTGTATGTATGTAGCATGTATCTTATACTGTGTATGTATACACCATGTATCTTATACTGTGTATGTATGTAGCATGTACCTTATACTGTGTATGTATGTAGCATGTACCTTATACTGTGTATGTATGTAGCATGTATCTTATACTGTGTATGTATGCAGCATGTACCTTATACTGTGTATGTATGCAGCATGTACCTTATACTGTGTATGTATGCAGCATGTATCTTATACTGTGTATGTATGCAGCATGTATACTATGTATACATGTCCCTAATAATGTACACATGTCCCTAATAATAATGTCCCTATAATATGTATATATTATATATTATATTATACTATGTATGTATGTATGTATGTATGTATATTATACTATGTATGTATGCAGCATGTATCTTATACTGTGTATGTATGCAGCATGTATCTTATACTGTGTATGTATGTGTGCAGCATGTATCTTATACTGTGTATGTTCAGCATGTATCTGTATGTGCATGTATCTGTATACTGTGTATGTATGTAGCATGTATCTTATACTGTGTATGTATGCAGCATGTACCTTATACTGTGTATGTATGTAGCATGTATCTTATTCTGTGTATGTATGTAGCATGTATCTTATACTGTGTATGTATGCAGCATGTATCTTATTCTGTGTATGTATGTAGCATGTATCTTATTCTGTGTATGTATGCAGCATGTACCTTATACTGTGTATGTATGCAGCATGTACCTTATACTGTGTATGTATGCAGCATGTATCTTATACTGTGTATGTATGTAGCATGTACCTTATACTGTGTATGTATGTAGCATGTATCTTATACTGTGTATGTATGCAGCATGTACCTTATACTGTGTATGTATGTAGCATGTACCTTATACTGTGTATGTATGCAGCATGTATCTTATACTGTGTATGTATATAGCATGTATCTTATACTGTGTATGTATGCAGCATGTATCTTATACTGTGTATGTATGCAGCATGTACCTTATACTGTGTATGTATGCAGCATGTATCTTATACTGTGTATGTATGCAGCATGTATCTTACACTGTGTATGTATGCAGCATGTATCTTATACTGTGTATGTATGCAGCATGTATCTTATACTGTGTATGTATGCAGCATGTATACTATGTATACATGTCCCTAATAATGTACACATGTCCCTAATAATAATGTCCCTATAATATGTATATATTATATATTATATTATACTATGTATGTATGTATGTATATTATACTATGTATGTATGCAGCATGTATCTTATACTGTGTATGTATGCAGCATGTATCTTATACTGTGTATGTATGCAGCATGTATCTTATACTGTGTATGTATGTAGCATGTATCTTATACTGTGTATGTATGTAGCATGTATCTTATACTGTGTATGTATGCAGCATGTACCTTATACTGTGTATGTATGTAGCATGTATCTTATTCTGTGTATGTATGTAGCATGTATCTTATACTGTGTATGTATGCAGCATGTATCTTATACTGTGTATGTATGTAGCATGTATCTTATTCTGTGTATGTATGTAGCATGTATCTTATTCTGTGTATGTATGCAGCATGTATCTTATACTGTGTATGTGTGCAGCATGTATCTTATACTGTGTATGTATGCAGCATGTACCTTATACTGTGTATGTATACAGCATGTACCTTACACTGTATATGTATGCGTCATTTCTCCTTGTCTTTGTCACAGGCCTAGGCACAGGCATTAATGGAGCATTATACTGTGCGAAAGAAACTAGGGATCACTACACTATGTGAAGGGCTCTATTGTGCCATTAGTGCCACATAGTATAAGTAATGTGTCCTGTGTAGACAGCAGGGATGATTACTGATCCCCACTTCTGCCACTGCAATGTATCAGGACTTAGGGGACAGTGGTTGGGAGATGTGTGTTATTCCTGGCTGCTATCATTATGAAAGTCAAAGAGGCAGGGGTCTGGACAGCTGGTGGTCGCGGTCCACATTCAGACTGCGGTCCACCAGCTGCACAATCGAGAGCATTTTTCCATCTCCTGCCCTGCACATATCTGATAGATCAGTGTGGAGCAGGGAGGGAGAAAGCTGTGCAATGAAGCACTAAGGAAGCGACACGGGTACTTTTTAGCAGGGATTTTCCATTCTAAAAAGTGTATCTTATTGTGTGAAAAATACAATAAATATCAAGACACATGCCCATGCACCAACCGCTCAGACCCCCAACTAATCAGGAGAATGGAGATAGCCAAGCTGTGTACTCTGGTTATCTCCAGCGCTCTCTTTGAAATGAATGGAGCTGTGCACATACTGCCCAACCGCCATTTCACTTTATCCTGATTAGTAGGTAAATGGATGAGACCCCCACTGATCTGCAAGTTATTCCCTATCCATTTCAAAATTTTGGCAAATCTCTTGATGTCCTGTGCATGGGGCATGTGCCAGGGCTCAAAGCGCCTGGCGCAGGCCTACTAAGGTTCAGCAATGAGCACTTCCATCAATACATATAGAAATGCTTATTCCACTGACAGAGCTGGGTGGTAGTTGTACATTTCACTTACTGCTCGAAAATCCTCAGGTCTTCGAACCCTTTCCTGCTCCAGTGATGACAGGGCTCCTAGGGCAAGAAAGGAACAGGTGTCTGAGATGCTACAAGTGGTAAGTGAAAGTTAAATCTGAACTTACCGCTCTCTCTCCATAAAACAGAGAGAGGGGTAAGGCAGAATGGGGCATTGTACTGTATAGAGGAAGTTATATGAAGGTAGAAGAAGTCACTGTACTATATGGAGACATAAGAGGCCATTATATAGGGTCATGAGAGACCATTATATGAGTAAAGGGGCACTATACTGTATTAGGACATAAAAAAACCCATAACATGAAGGAATAAAAGGGTAAGGGGTACCGTATGGAGGCATAAGGACCATTATATGGGGGAATAAAGGGGTATTGTATTGTTGGGAGCATAAGGAACCATAATATGTGGGAATATTGGGATACTGTATTGGGTCATAAGGGGCCATTATAGTGGGGGATTTAGGTGGCATTGTCTAGTCTGTGCAGATAAGTGGCCAGTATATGGGAAAATAAGAGGTCAATGTATGGGGGTACAAGGCAGCATCATATGGGTGAATTGTAGTGAATGCGGGCATAAAGTGGACATCATACTGTGATGGTGTAAGGTGGGCATTATTCTTTATGGGGGCATAAGGGGCCATTATACGTGTGAGAGCATGTCAAGTATATGTTGCACACCTAATGAGTTGGGTAATAATAAGGGACATGCATAGACATGAAGGTTAGGACCTCCCTTCTTCTTGTTATCTAAAGTGCACTACAATAAGTGTCCTACCAGAAACACTCCCCTGAGATAGATGGTCCCACTCTAGTGTCATATTACAGGACCTGTATACTGCTATTCTGGCACTTGTTAACATTAAAATTTAATGGGGGTGGTTCATTCTCTTTACATATCTCACATTCTTCCCCACTAAATTAATGTCGTCCTTGACATTCCACAATTATGTGGATTGTATTAACGCACTTTAGTAATTGAGAACAATCAAGTGGTGGTTATATCTCTAATAGAGGTCAGTAGGTCATATGTTCCTATAAAATGTCACAAGTTACTTCTAGGTACATTGCTAGCTATGAGACCTAGAAGTTCCAATGTTACACTGGTTCTCAGTAGTATTGGACCACCATGCATAACAATGCTACTATGATACTTAATCCTCATTTTATGAGGTAGAGATTGGTCAAGTCTAACTTTTTACTAAATATGATCTTCTGACCATGTAACCTCACAGTTTCTATACCTAAACAACAAGAAACATTGCCAAATTAACAAAAAAAAAAAAAAGAACTTAACTGCGCAAGTGTTTTGAATGTAAATAGTCTTTACATCCGCTCACAGTTCTCCAAGAAATATGTGGGTGTTAGGTACCATTCAGGTTGTTTCTCTTAGCCAACGGTTGTCACTACCTGTTTAGCATGAAAACTTCTTTGTCCCCTACTTGGCTCTCCCATGGTATCATAAGTAAGTGTAACAGGCCTTCGCCTTTCTCTCACAACAGAAGATCTTTTCAACGTCTGTTGTCCTGAAGTTTCTGTTTCTTCATCTGTTGGTTCAGATTTCTCCATCAATTGTTCTGCCTGTGGAATTATGGCAGATTCCAGTGATGACTTTTCTGAATCAGACAGTAGACCTTCAGGTGGTGCCAAGATCTCTTATGAATTTTGTGGTTGAAACTCCGCTGCTCCAGGATTAAGTTTACTGCCTTGTGCTGTATAGTTATCTGTCGTAGGTAAACTTAATGAATACATTTCATCTTCTTCAAAAAACACTGTTAGTTTCATATCCTACGTGTAATGTTGGTTTTGGTTGCTTTGGTTTGGCAGATCTCTTTAGGCCTAACAATTCCGCAGTCTGCTGTTCATTTGGAAGATAGTCACAAAATAATAACAGATTACGGTGCAAAATCTTTGATCTGTTGCTACCTGACTTTGGTTTTACCTCTTACACTGGACTGTTTTCATGTTTTCTTCTCACAACAACATAAATCTTATCTTCCCAATAGGAGCGAAGTTTGCCTGGTTCCCCTTTCTCATTTAAGTTATTCACTAGAACTAGACTTCTCCGGAGTAAGTTCAGCGCCATGACTTTTCTGGTCATAGTATTCCTTGCTTTTACATGCTGACTTCTTTGCTGTTTTTGAAGCTATGTTATAAGCTTCTGCCATTCTCTTTTTCCAGACAGTAACATAATCTGCATACGTTTTGTACTTCTCTGATACTGGGGTGTCAAACATTATGTCAATTGGAAGTCTTGGTGATCGACCATACAATAGGTAGAAAGGTGAATACCCTGTTGCCTCAATTTTTGTACAATTGTAAGCGTGGACAACTTTTGACAAAGCGTTCTTCCAGTCTTGCTTTTCTTCTTCTGTAAGAGTTCTCAACATTGATAACAATGTACAATTGAAACGTTCAAACTGTCCATTGCCCTCTGGGTGATATGGAGTTGTATGAGAATTCTGCAGTATTTCCCAAGTCTTGCTAATAACTGATTCTCAAATTCTCTTCCCAGATCATGGTATAATTTTGTTAGAAAGCCAAACTTTAGAGCAAAATCATTAAATATTTTGTCTGCTGCAGTCTTACCAGACTTGTTTGTGGTAGCATATGCCTGTGCAAATCTTGAAAAATGTTCCATTACAACAAGGACTTTTCCAGATGCAAAAATCAATGGATACCAGTTCAAAAGGATAAGTGGAGACAATGTTGTTCAATGGTGCTCTGGTTGGTTTATTGGGACGTTTATCTTTTAAGCACCTGCATTCTCTGGTGACATAATGCTCAATATCCTTCTGCATGTATGGCCAGAAGAAGCGTTTCTACTCCCAAGTGTCCCATTTGTTCATGGAGTTCTTTGAATACTGTCCTATGGTAGACTTTTGGCAGGACTAATTGTAAGCTATGGCTAGTCTTCCTATAAAGAATACCATCTCAGTTGAGGTATAATTTAGACCATTCTCTGAATAAGGCAGTTACAGCTGGTGGTTCTGTTTTTCTCTCCTTCTTAGCTGGAAATCTATTTTGATGTTTGTAGTATACCAGTCTCCCAATGATGTTGTCTTCTTCTTGTGCTTTTCTGATTGTTTCTTTTGGGAGCTGGTTACCACTTGCTATGAGGCTTTGTTCAGCTTCCCCAGCTGCACTTTCTACAGTTACAGGGCACCACCATGGCGTATGTTCCTTCTCTTGTATTTGAACTGCTTGCACCATGCTACCAATAGCTTCCATGCTGATTTCTTGGGAACATTCCTTCATGTACTGGTCCTTCCTGAGATGCATCAGTGTGCAGTATAAACGGGTTGTTAAAGTCTGGGTACCCCATCACTGGTGGCTTAACTAACAAATCAGTCGGTCTCTTCAGTCTTTCTTGATGATGAACAGTCCAATTGATGGGCTGATGTGCAGGAAGTTGACTTTTGCCCTTCTGTTTGGACCTATCTTTATTTGCTTTCGTTTCTGTGGTTGATGGTGAACTTAGTCCTGCTCGCAGTAGATCATACACTGGAGTGGCAAGCCAGGAGAAATTTTGAATATATGTCTGGAAGTAGGACAGAAAACCTAGTCTTTTTCTATGCTCACCAACTGTAGAAGGAGGTTTGTTTTTCAAATCCATTACTGGAGCAATTTCTGCTGGATCCATAGTATAGCCATCACCGGAGGCAATCACTTGGACAGCTTTTACCACCATCTCCACTTTTCTTGTAGGCAGTAAAAATGATGCAGCCAGGGTACTCACCAAAGACGATGAAGGGGTTTTTCTTAGGATGACTTCCTCAATCACATTATATCCAATGATTGGCTCTTCAGCTACATTGTTGTCATTGGGTACTAGGAAAGGCACCAGGAGTTCTATGTTGTCATTATCACAGTTCAGTTGAAAGGTTCCTTTGAGCCATCCAATGAAAGGAAATTCAGTCTTATTTACTGCTCTCCCACATAATGGTTCAGAGCCTATTAATTTTTCACTGCCCTTACATCTGTTTGAGGAAGGTACTGCTGTCGCCAACTTTCATTGATGATACTTGCTTTAGCTCCAGTATCCCATAATGCCTGAAAAGGAACCCCATTCAGTTTACATAGGACCATACACCTTTTTCCTATTAAATTGATGAGTTTTCTTGATACACTTTCACTTATCTGTAAGTTAGTTGTTGTGCACTTCCTAGTAGTGACTTGCTGTGTGTTGTTCTGTTGAAGCTCCAGTTGTTAATACGATCACATACATTTTGGAAATAAGCGTGTAACAGATTTTCTTTGGCTTCCATACCTGAAGATGATACTTTCTTTGGTTGGGACTGAGGCTTGGCACAGGTTACTGATTGTCCCTCACCAGCAACCTCCTGTCTTTTAACTGTGCAGATCTGGGTGTGCAACATTCCCTAGTGTAATGTCCTTCTTTTCCACATTTGTAGCAATGGCGACATGTATGATCTTGATCTGATGCCTTGCAGGCCTCACAAATTGAATTCTGCCTACTTCTGGAAGATGCTTGGGATGAAACCACCTTGGTTCTTGAGAAGTCTTAAGTAGCTTTTTCAATTCCGACATCTCATTCCTCAGTTCTTTCACAGCCTCCTCCCAGTTTGTCACTTCTGTATCTCCTGAAGGTGGAACTTTCTTTGATTTTAGTGTAGGTGGAGCAGCTTGAGTTGTAGATGACTCTACTTTTGTAAGCACTCCTTGTTGTTTGGTACCAGCCTGCATTTCACTAAGTTTGCTGATTTTGCTGGAAGAGCACTTCTTTAATTTCTGTTCCCTCTCTTGTTCCAAACTGGCAGCTTCATTCATTTTCTGTATTAATACGTTATCAGTGACAGTGTGATCATCCAAATAGGATTTCAAATTTTTCCTCTACTCCCACTTCTCTAGAGGCAAAGAGAAGTCTGTCCTTTAGTTCTATAGCCCTGAAGAGGAAATTTTGAGGAGATTCTTTGCTGTCTTGAGAGATATTTATTAACTGGTGGTATAAGTCAGAGATGCTCTCCTCCTTGTAGTGTTCTTTTAAAATAGTCTTCAGCTGTGGCAGTGTTAGGTCACTTTTCATCTCTAACATATTTCTTATATTCAGGCTGAGGCTTATTGCTTTAACTACTGCCTCAATCACCTCTAATTCACTGTAGCCTTTTTGCAGTCTCATGTATATCTGGTGCATGAGATTTGTGTAAGACAGTTTGTCTTTTTGACCTCTATCACCAACTTGGCCACTAATTTTAAAGTCTTTCCGTATTGTCATTTCTGTCAACATTTTCTGTGGAGAAGTCCTTCAGTAAGTCTCTCTTTCTGACACCTCTTGCTTTGCTTGATGTCTCAGAAACTAGAGCTTTTTCTAACAGCTTGCTAGATTCTGTACCTTTAAATCTTCCAATTGGGTCTGCTCTGTCAGGGTCTCAGTCTCTTTTGCCTGTGCCCCCACCTCTGTCTCTGAATGCAGATCTGTAATGAACTGTTTGCCCTTTTGGAGGAACAGACAGGTAACATCTTCATCCTCTGTTTCTCTCACTTCATCAAGCAGCCTATTGATAGCATTCAGGAGGTGCCTGCGGGTTTTGGAGATTTGCTCCCCTGGCACTTTAATATATTTGTAACAGCACCCAGTTCATCAAATGTTACATGCAGCAAAGACTCACTAATGTCATTAATGCAGCTCTCCATATCCATTGTCAGTCTGCTGGGCAGGATCTCACTGAGGGGACACTCAGGATATTACTGAGATGGCTGCACTTTACAGTCGGTTCTTTTCTATCTCTTATTGAGTGAATTCTGCTCTGTATCATCTATGAATTGTCACTCAATCCCATCCTCGTCGCCATTTTTGTTGCACACCTAATGAGTTGACACTGGTGTGTTTGGGGGGATTTATATTCTTTATTTAACATTTGTCTGCAATAATAAGGGACATGCATCAGACATGGATTAGGACCTCCCTTCTTCTTGTTATCTGAGGTGCACTACAATAAGTGTCCTACCAGAAACACTCCCCCGAGATAGATGGTCCCACTCTAGTGTCATATTACAGGACCTGTATACTGCTATTCTGACACTTGTTCACATTAAACTTTTATGGGGAGGATCATTCTCTTTACATATCTCACAATATGATAGACAGCAGAGTGACACCAACATCTTTCTTGAGATTTGACCAGGATCTTAGCCAATGGGCCCAGATCAGTTTCCATCAGAGCAATGTTATAGTTAAGCCACTGTAATTCAGAGAATGATGTAGTCATGTTCTCCAATCTTGGCTGAGATGTGTCTGGACAACTAGGGAATCCACTTCCCAAGCATAAAAGGTCTTACACCACAGAACATTCAGGTGCTCTTTGGTAAAGCAGCAGTACTGTCTTATAGATGGTATATAGCAGGGGCGTAACTACCATGGTAGCAGTGGTAACGACTGCCACAGGGCCCGGAACATTACGGGGCCTGGAGCCCTGTGGCAGTCGCTACCGCGAACTCCACGAACACTGCTATCGTTATACTCCGGGGTCTTCTGAGACCCCGGAGTATAACGATCGGTGGCCCAGGGGAGGTGAGCGAACATAAAAAACACTGTAACTCACCTCTCCGCCGCTCCGCAGGCCTCGGGCCTGTTTGGTGACGTCCCAGACGTCAGCCGACGTCATTATGCGTCGCGACGCCGGCCTGGATCGCGCGAGATCCGGTCCGACATTGAAGATGGCCGAAGTAGCGCACGTGAGTGCCCCAGAGCGAGGAAGAGGTAAGTTGC
The DNA here is from genome assembly GCA_947044405.1 of Leptodactylus fallax. Lineage (NCBI taxonomy): Eukaryota > Metazoa > Chordata > Amphibia > Anura > Leptodactylidae > Leptodactylus > Leptodactylus fallax. The sequence continues at coordinate 524,862 of CAMRHE010000161.1, forward strand.
AGTGTTTTCTATGTTTTTATCCTCCCCTGGGTCTCCGATCATTATACTCTGGGGTCTGAAAAGACCCCAGAGTATAATAATCGTTCATGGGTGGTCCACTATGGGGCATAATACTGTGTGCAGGGGCCACTATGGGGCAAACTACTGTGTGCAGGGGCCACTATGGGGCAAACTACTGTGTGCAGGGGCTACTATGGGGCAAACTACTGTGTGCAGGGGCCACTATGGGGCAAACTACTGTGTGCAGGGGCTACTATGGGGCAAACTACTGTGTGCAGGGGCTACTATGGGGCAAACTACTGCGTGCAGGCGCCACTATGGGGCAAACTACTGTGTGCAGGGGCCACTATGGGGCAAACTAATGTGTGTAGGGGCCACTATGGGGCAAACTACTGTGTGTCTGGGCCACTATGGGGCAAACTACTGTGTGCTGGGGCCACTATGGGGCATAATATTGTGTGCAGGGGCCACTATGCTGCATAATACCGTGTCCAGGGGCCACTATGGGGCATAATACCGTGTGCAGGGGCCACTATGGGGCATAATACCGTGTGCAGGGGCCACTATGGGACATAATACCGTGTGCAGGGGCCACTATGGGGCATAATAGTGTGCTCAGGAATGCAGTTTGTGTGTGTGGGGGGGTTGGGGGCGGCGGCTTGAGGGGGGGCCCCATGTCAAATGTTCGCCTTGGGGCCCAGCCATTCCTAGTTACGCCACTGGTATATAGTTATTATCTTCAGTAATTCTACAGTAGATGATGTGAGTTGTCTTTAACTGTGGCTGCTTTTTATAGTGATTGACTCATAAAGACTACTGAAGCCTTCCCAATGATCAGCGCGTATTGTTATAGGAGGCTGCAGTCAGCCATATATTTCTCATTTAACACTGCATTGGAAATGTAGCATTACCTGGTGGCCATTCAACTGAGCCACACCCTTGTAACCTGGTTACAGGGGTATTTCCATCTCAGCATTTATGGCTATATCCAGAAGATATGTCATAAATACCTGAAAGGTGCAGCAGAATTAGGCTACATTCAAACAACCTAGGTGCAAAACAGCCGTGAAAAACATCAATTTTTCATGGCCGTCTTCCGCCCGAGGGACGGTCGTTTTCAGGGATCCGTAAAAAACAGACAAAAACAGAATATGACCTATATTTTGACGATTTGTTACAATATTCACTGTCGTGTGAATATAGCTTAAGCCTGAACAACTCTACAATTGGTTAAATTGTTTCAGTGTGGTATCTTATCAATGACTTTTCTTTGGTTTTTGTTATCTTCTGTAATAAGATATCATGCTGCAGCAGTTTAACTAATTGCAGAAGTTCGGGTTAACCCTGCTACATCTGTAGCATCTGGATAATAGGGTCTTGTTCATGGTCGCAAGCACCTACTTGACTATATGTGGATCTCTCATACAAGTGAATGGACTGACGGGCATGTTACAATTTTACTTATTATTAAGATGGTTTTCCAGAGCCAGAAAACTAATTGCAATAGTACGTAGCAGGGGGATGTTAAAATAACAAATGGTCACTTTTCCCTCACGATCCCCTGATGCTCCAATCCACAGGTTTACCGAATCCCCACTCAGCTCAGTTTTCTGTTGTCTCCCAAAATGCCTCTCCATCCAATCGCTGGGTGAGCATCTTAGAACATTTCCGTGGTGTCAGGAGATACCAGGAAATGGAGCTCCATGGTGACCTGGGCAGCATGGGATCTTGGCGGGATGAGTTTTATTAATTCAGCCTGGCCATATTATGCAGTATAAGGCCACATGCACCTGTGCATTATCAGTCTGCTAGCCATGTTTTTTTTTTTATAAATCGCAGCATGTCAATTATACGTATGTAAATGCTGGAGCTTTCTGTATAGGTATAATATGGGCAGAAAGTCCGCAGAGGAAAACCCTGAAAAACATTGTGGAAAAAAAAACACAATGCATTTCTGCCACTGTCTTCTCTGCAGCGTTTTTTGGCTGTGGCTCTCTACATGGGGCCTTAACCTTAAAAAGTTGTCTTAATATATGGATATCACACTCAGGTTCCCACTCTATGAACCAGATTGTTTGTGACTAATAAAGAGGGCTCTCATGGACTCAGCTCGACCACTTATTAGATGGTTGGCAACATTTCTCCTGTTAGTGGCCAATGTGGGGGAAATATATGGTTACCTGCAGCATGATAAAAGCTGACATTCAGGGAATCCGGAAGTCATACGTGTACTGATCAATAGATCGCTTGGTTAGGCTGAATTCACACTATTATAGCAGCTTCCATTTATACCAGAAGCTGCTATGATCTCTCACACAATGGATACCACTACTTTGACTTGTAATGTGGTCTGTCATGTTCTGTCATCGTCTCCATCATTTTGACTGGAAAAATAGCACTGGAACCTTTATATGCAGTGTGAACAGAGCCTTAACTTCATTATATAAAGTGGTTGACTTGATAAGACAAATATGCAATTATAGGTTAGCCTGGAATAAAAAGGCTGTAACAAAGAGTTATAAAGCATTGCTAAAAGCCACTCACGTAATTTATTTTTTAGGCTTACAGATTTTTTTTTACTTTTCCTTCAGATCAGAGCCTGGGTGGCCTGTGGAGATGTGTGATCCTAATGACTGGGTGCACAGTAAATAGCTAGAAAAAGGCCCAATTCACAAGCTGAATTTGCATAATGTAATGTTTATGGTGTTTATTGCTTTCATGTGTGGTTTCCAGTGTATATAAAAAAGAAAATTCCACATATGGTTGCAGGGGCTTACAGCAATAAGTAATGGTACAGCAGATGCTAGTTAATGAGGTTAATGATATTTTAAGTGCTCGCAGAATAATTCCTCATTTAGATTGCATGACTTCCACTTAGGACATTTAAATCAACCATCATTTTCATGTTTTAGAATTTATTTCGCTTGCCTATTTTTAAATGGCAGGCATTGGATTCTTAAGAAGACAACCACAAAACCGACCTTTTAATGTACGGTTCCTAATGGTCCTCCTTTCTCTAGCAGAGACTCTTAGAACAATTTTCAGGTATCAAAGGGTGGGTTCACACTTGTGCCCGGGGTCCGTCCGCCACGAATCTGACCTAAAAGCTGTTTTTGTTCGTCGGACACAAAGTCCTGCATGTCCAACTTTGTTTCCGATGAAAAAAAAACAGCTTTGCGGCGCAGAGGGTGCAATCGGACACCTGCGCATTGCTTTAAAAACCCATTGAAGTTAATGGGTTTTTAAGCAATGCGTCTCAGACCTTTCCCTATCCTTTTTTCCGACATTTAGGTCGGATTCGCGGCGGACGGAGTCCGGGCGCAAGTGTGAACCCACCCTGAGCCTGTAGTTAGGATGGTGATGGCAATAATCACATCACAAAGTGGCACCATCAATGATCAGCTGTAATCTGTGGGTGAATGTAGCTGCAAGTGGTCAATTTCCCTGCAGCACCACCGCAGAAGAAACTGAGCATTGCGCAATATTTATTAAACCAATTGGCTCCTTGTGTAATGCAGGGCAGGAGTTTCAAAGCAAGCAAAGTGCACCAGACAAATTTTTCTAGGGCAGGAGTCCACCCTAAAAAATGCCTCCTTATTCCTCAATTTTTTCAGCTAGAGGAAAAAAAAAGCATCATGATCTATCTTCAGGTGGATTCCGCCTTCCAAAGCCCATTGAAATAAAAATGCTAGCTTATTTTTTATGCCTCCCTTTCATTTCAATGGGTTTTACAAGTTGGAATCCACCTGAAGATAGGTCATGAAAAATCAGCTAGAAGAAATAATCTACTACTGACCTCCACTGAAATGAATGAGAGAGTTAGGAGGCGGTTTTTTAAAACTCGTTGTGAACATATCCCTAGATTCCATCATCGGCTTGCCTGAACTTGTTCTATATCCTGCATCTCCAGCATACCCATAAGGGGGGAGAACAGATTATTTTACAGTAAGGCCGAGCACTGAATGTAGAATTAACAAGCAGGACAGACCAGGGTGCACCCTGCCAGTTCAGTGGCACCTTCCTGCCTCCGCTAGCTATGCCCTTGCCATCAATGTTATAGTCTTGGCAAACCACTTTAACACAGGGTACAAAGAGAGCCTCTTCTTAAGCCCCAATGAAGTAGAAATGTACTTTTTTGGTTCCTTGAATAAATGGAGTTTATATCCTCAGAGAATTCTTTTATGTTTTCTGCTTTAGTAGCAAAGTAATACTTCCTCTTTATAAAGACACTTATAATTATCTGACAATGTATATTGAGTTAGTTTGCTCTATAATAAAATTTCGAAGTGCTAGTGTTTCCTTGTATGCCGGATAGCGGGTTTCCAATTTGAATGATCTTTATCCAGGGAATATTTGCTATAATGGAAACACATATTCCAGTTTGATTTGGTGAATTTCTAATATATTTTAGTGCTAATACTTTATGATACTCTATTTTGAGGCTGACTTTATTTTGACGGAACGCTTTTCTCCAATGAGGATTTTAATAGCCGTATCATTCATCTGATCCTACATTTCTTACATGAGACAATGAAGTGGTTTTAATGCATTCATTACTGGCATGTAGTGTTGATGTTAATATTCCGCTTTATGATATCTCATCAATTGTACAGTATGCTCACAATTTAGTGCATTCTTTTCAATGCACCAAATTATCATTTTATTTTACGATACATAGAATTGTTTGATTCTTAATACATATTAAAAGAGGAGGAAGAATAGGGTGCTATTTTCTAAACCTTTTTGAAGTTTTTATCCCATATTTCATTAGCATATTGCCTTATAATATCATTGAGGTCATATAGTTGATGATTGGGAATCTAAATCTCATGGGTTAACTGAAAATGCAGGGGTGTAGCTATAGGGGGCACAGAGGTAGCTGTCTGGGCCCTTGAGGATGAGGGGATCCAAAGGCCTCTTTAGAACACGATAAGACACTAGTATTATAAATAGCACATGGTCAGTTGAGTCCTGTTATACATTTTACTTTGGGGGTCCAGGAGGTTCTTGTTATGCTCCTGCTGAACTGCGTAGATATTTATGGCAATATCACTGTAGTCACTGCAACATTTTGCCTTTAATGACAGACTATGGGACTTAAAGAGGACATTTCACCATCTCCACCATCTTCAGTCCTCTGCATCCTTTGATAGGCACTGCTCCACTGATTCCAAAACAGTTGAAATTTTTTATCTAGCCCCCACCATTCCTGAGCAGACAGTGCAGTTGTTTTTGGTGTCTGATATGCTGTTAAGTGAGTGGTCTGAGGCCAAAGCAGGCAAGGAGGCATGGTGAGCTCTCTGACACCCAGTGGCGTAAGTACCGCCATAGCAGCTTTAGCGGGCCCCTCCTGGGTTTTTTTTTTTTTTTTTTAATAGGCTGTTACCTGCTGGAGTAACCCCAGCAGGTAATAGGCCCTATTTACTTACCTATCCCTGTTCCTGCTCATGACCACTCCCACTTCCCCTTCTGCCCTCCAGTGGGCCATGTGCATCTCATATCACATCCTGGGGCCCCCTGGAGGGAAGGAGAATTAGGGGAGGCTGTGAGCAGGAGTGGGGATTGGTAAGTAAGGCTGCAGGCATGGGGCAAGAGTATTTGTTGGGTGAACACTGGGATCTCTTCAGTGGAGTGAACAAACATAAAAACCAATATTACTCACCTTTCTGGTGTGACTCCATGCTGTCTTCGGCCTCTGTAATGTCAATAGATGTCATGTGGGTCAGGCTAGAATCGCAACTCATAATGACACCTCAAAGAACGGGACAGAAAACAGCAGGGAGTCGTGGCAGAGCCCACTGGTTTTTATGTTTTCTCCTCCCCTGGGTCTCCGATCATTATGCTATGGGGTCTGAAAAGACCCCAGAGTATAATAATAGTTCATGGGTAGTGTACCTTAAAAGTTTCGGATTCTGCGAAACAATTGTTTCTGGGAAACAATATTGGGCCACTATGGGACATAATAGTGTGAGACATTATACTGTATGGAGGCTGCTATAAAACATTATACTGTGTGTAGGGGCCAATATCAGACATAATACTGTGTGGAGGGGCCACTGTGAGACATTATACTGTATGGAGGTTGCTATGGAACATTATACTGTGTGCAGGGACTACTATGGGACATAATACTGTGTGGAGGGGCCACTATGTGATATTATACTGTGTGGAGGGGCCGCTATGTGAGATTATATTGTGTGAAGGTAATATAGTTTGTGTAAATGGCGCGTTATACTGTGTGGGGGACAGGAAAGGGGGCGCTATGCCATGGGGGCATCCCGAGTCAAAAGTTTGCTTTGGTGCTGACACCAATTAAAGGTAGATAGTGTTACAACTCAGAATCACATTCCCTTGTCTGCTCTGGCCCAAAACCAGCCACTTGACAACAAAGAGCCTAATTAGCATACTAAGCACCAAAACTAACTGCACCGATTTCTTGGGAATGGTAGGAACTATAGAAAGAATTCCAACTGTGCTGGAATTAGTGAAGTGGCACCTATTAAAGGATGAAAAATGTTGGAATGGATGTAGAAGGTGAAAGGTCCTCTTTAACAATTTGGTAAAATATCATCTACTTTGCTGGTACTATAATATGATCCAGATTTCCCACACAAAATTCAATGATGGAACATCTTTAGAATATTTGATAAGTGTTACCATGTCCCAATAGCAACTTTGTGCACAATGTGTATAGTTATTGCGTATAATGGGACAGTTTCAAACAGTCCAATTTCACTATATACACCTGTACAGTGTGCCTATACAGTTGCATATGTATTTCATTGAGTACACTGTATATATATATTGTGTATTCAGTTCTATTGAAAAATTTAATCAACTAGATTTATACTGGCCTGTTGAATTAAGGTTTTGTATTTTGGGGTGTATATATAAAGTTTAGAAGACGCTCAAGAGTTTTAAAGGAGATGTCCAGGAATTCGAAAAATCCCAGAGGAGGCCGGGGAAGGTATAACATAAAAAAAGAAATCATACTCACCTGTCCCCACCACTCCAGAGTCCACTGCCACTGTCCATTCAGATGCACACCATGCCTACACCGTCTGAAGTCCTGCGCCTCATGTGACGCTGAGGTCAATGAAGATAGGACCAGGTGACATATGTCCTTTCCAGTCACCCTTTTAATTCTAGGTAGTTTTGGTACTTATTAAGGAGAACCAACTGAAGTAAGATTGAAGATTTTCTCCTCTGGAAGGGAGAAAACTATCTCTTTAATGTCACCTATAGGTACCTACCCCAGAAGAAAATGTCTGATCCATTTAAGAGCCTTAAAACACGACAAAGCAAATTACCCACCTATAGGTGGCACTAGCAAAACAATTTCCATCATTCTAGAGGAGAACTTATTTGTATGACAGTCTTAGGCCAGGAAATTTGGTTCATGCATCATCTGGATTTTTTGGGCCGAAGGCAGCTCAGCTACGCTAAACTCAGCATGTCATTTCCGTTCAGATGAATCATGTTTGGGCCAGTAAATCTGGCCAATACATACACGGATTGAGCCCAAACTTGGCTTTTTGAAACTAGCCTAAATGTAATAAGTAAGAAAGTGTTGTCAGTTCTTTTTTCTATGTCCTCTGTTATTTTTATATTAGCTATCTTATATGCCACCTTTCAATTGTTTCTCCTTAAATGTGCAAAAAGCACTATGTCTGTCAAGGGGCATTGTTGTACCATTATGGGATATTACAGGCTGAGGCAACTCCATGTACAGTTCATTAAAGAAGACATTTTTAATAATATAATGCTGGGTACTGCTGGTGGTTGATCTTCAGTTGAGAATCTTGTATGTAATAAAAAAAATGTATGTTTGGATTTGATTTTAGTTATTTAATCTGATAACTGCTATAGTGAGAACTATATATATATATATATATATCTTATATATATAAAATTGAGTTTCTGTCTGTCTGTTCTTTATGTGTGACCAAACGACTGGACTGATCCTCACCTAATTTGGCATACAGGTACATCAGGTGTCCAGGAAGATTTTAGACTGGGTCTCAGCTCTCTAGGACGTACTGTTACTGAGATACAGTATTCCCAAAAAATTACCTGCATTAGCCAATACAAGTCTGCAAGTCTTTCACTCATATTCCAACTGCCATGCACATGGTCACATGTCCCTTATCAGCCAATAGAAGCTCACAGGCGCTTAGTCTCAACAGGCACACAGCTTTACACCAGGTTTCCATGGCAACCAAGCTATTTATGACCTGTAGTCAATAGAAGTTCGCAGGTCCTTAAATATTTAGTCATATCACGTATATCAGCCAATATAAGTTCACATTTCATTTACCAGGTTTCCATAACAACAGCCATAAATAGACTGTACCTATACTGGACTCAGCGGCGTAACTAGGAATGGCTGGGCCCCAAGGCGAACATTTGACATGGCCCCCCCCCCCGGTAACCGCCCCCCCGCACAAACCGCATTCCTGCACACACTATTATGCCCCATAGTGGCCCCTACACACACTATTATGTCCCATAGTGGCCCCTGCACACAGTAGTATGTGCCATAGTGGCCCCTTCACATAGTATTATGCTCCACTGTGGACCAACCATGAACATTTATTATACTCTGGGGTGTTTTCAGACCCCAGAGTATATTGATCGGAGACCCAGGGAAGGATAAAAACATAAAAAACAATGTTATTTACCTCTCTCTGGCGCACTCCCTCTTCGATGTTGGACCAGACTTTACGTGAGCCAGGCATGCGTCGCGATGCATAATGACGTCGGACTGGCCCACTGACGTCTGGGACGTCACCAAGAGGGCCCAGAGCCTGCTGGAGTGCAGGAGAGGTAAGTAACAGTGTTTTTTATGTTCCTTCACCTCCCCTGGGCCTCCGATCATTATACTCTGAGGTCTGAAAAGACCCCAGAGTATAATGATAACAGTATTTGTGGGGTTCGCAGGCCGCAGCCTTACTTACCGATCCCCGCTCCTGGTCACAGCCGCCTCCGCAGAAGGTGAAGCGCATGCAGTCGTGAGCAGGAGCGGGGATCAGTAAGTAAATAGGGCCTGTTACCTGCTGGTGTTACACCAGAAGGTAATGGCCTATTAAAAAAAACAAAAAAACAAACATAAGGGGCCCGCCCCTAATGTGCCGGGCCCTGTGGCAGCCACTAACACTGCTACCCTGGTATTTACGCCACTGACTGGACTGCCATACTAGATGTCAGCATTCTTATAAATTTAAACGTTTTTAAACTACTCATGCCTCCTGCAGCAAAACGCATAGCTGCTGCTCGAGCTAATGAAAACTCTCTGCAAACCCAAGCCCGTGTCCAATCTGACAATGTATATCACAGACAACAGTGAGCTGCTGAAACTCCCCAGCAGACCCAAGCCCGTCTGTCAAGGCATTGTCAGCCACATGCACACAGCTGCACTCCATGTTTCCATAACAACCCAACCATTTTTCTTCACTGCTGTAGATCAGCTTTAAAGGGGCAGGGAGCTGTGGATGACACTGCTACACAAGGTCACGTACACACAGCTTTACTCCAGGTTTTCCATAACAACTGATCGCAGGTTTTTCACTGATATCCAAACGGAGATACACATGATCACATGACACTTATGGACCAATGAAAAATTGCAGGTTCTTCAGTCTTGACATACACACAGCCTTACACCAGGTTCCCATAGCTACCAAGCTATTTATGACCTGTATGAGTCAATAGCAGTTCACAGGTCCTTAAATATTCAGTCATATGATGTGCATCAGCCAATATAAGTTCACATTTCATTTACCAGGTTTCTATAACAACACAGCCATAAATAGACTATACCTATACTGGACTGCCATACTGGATGTCAAGTGCAAAACTGGCCAATTATTATGGGGCCACTACACAAACAAATAATGCGTGTGAAGCCCGGTCCTTCTGCTAGTATACTGTATGTATATGTCTGAGTAATATCAACATACCATGACGGAATAATATCACCATTCAGTGATGTTTGTTTTTCACCTATTACTGGGTCTGCATATCCTTTGTGGGGTTTTTTCTTTTCGTAAAATGAAAATGCCAACAAAAATATGTATCATACAATGATGAAATAATAGTACTGTACTGTGATTGAATACTTCTATACAGTGGCTGAGTATTACCACCTTACAGGGACTGAATAGTATCATCATGCAAGAACCAAACAATACCACCATGCAATGACTATCATACACCACTCCAATTTATGGGTATTGTTTTAGTTGTAAGAATGACTCAATTCTGCCTGTATCACAAAAATTCAGAGACAGCTGGGTATGGGGACCTCTTTTAAAGCTGGCCATAAACTTTAGATAGCTGTTAGCTTTAGATAGCTCAGATATTAATTTCATTTTTCCCATCACATGCCAAACCTGCATGAATTATGACGGTACAATGGAAGACATCTCAATTTCTAGGTTGGCCAAAGGGGTTTGGGATTTTTAAAGGTTTTTACAAATCTTTTGAGACATCTTTTATATACCATGAAAACATTAACATTTCAACAGCACACACTTCTAATATGTATGGCCAGCTTCAGAACACTTTGCTTATAAAGATAATAGTTGTTATCTCACCCCAGTGCAGCATGATACCACTGGTGGGGAACTCCATCATGTGAAAAATCACAAATTTATTTTATGGTTACAGCTACTCTGTTCCCAACACCATAGAAGACAAGGCTGAGGTTTCCTGTCTGTCTAACTCAAGGAAAATAACCAAAATTAACCAAATATTTCAAGCTTTATAAAGACGATGTATTTCAGGAGCAATCTGCTCCTTTCACCCTGTCCAATCTAGTATAAAAACAATTAACAAATCTCTGTTGATATAAACATGTATGCTTAATTAATTAATTAATTAATTAATAAATCTGCAACACACGATTCCTACATTGCAACCAAATAAATCCCTATAATATCTGTAACGTCCGTACCTGTTCAGACTTCTGCACTATCCTCCGGCCGTAGGGTACAGCTCAGGAGGTGTGCCCGGCTATGATTTTATGCTTTTCGGTTTCTTGTTGAACGCAGCTCTATCCCCTCACTTCTGCTAATCATCCTCCACCACACCCATCTCTTCCACTGTTTGTTTCCCTCTGCTCCTCAAACAGTTACCTCAGCCTTGCTTATGTGATTGACATCCTTCCTTTCCAATCTAGTCTGGGGCAGATTCCTGACATCCTATATATAGTTTTGTAACCCACACCTTAGTGCTTGCTATTAGTCTCTCTGGAGCGTGCTAGCGTTTTCTCCTGTATATCTGATCTTGTTTTGCCTAACCTCTGCTTTCTGCAGACTTGTTTATTCTTCCAGTCTTTGTTTTGTTCCTGCTGCCTGACTGTTCAGACCCTTGAGTATTTTCCTACCTGTTCTCCTTTGTTTATCTTGTTTGCTCTTGTGACATAGGAAGGGACCGTCACCCAGTTGTCCTCTACCGCTTAGGGTAGTTGAGGCAAGTAGGTAGGGACTTCGGGGTGGATCTAGTATTAGATCTCACGTCCTTGTCTTCCTTTGTTTTTCTGGACATTCACAGCAGACGAAACCTAACTGGTTTCGTAACAATATCACTGTGCACAAAGGCAGTTTAGACTTATATTATTACTTTTTATTATCTACACATGCGTCTGATCACGGGAGAAACTTTAGCCTGTAAACCTGATGTAAGAAAATAGCTATTTATTGCTTTCCTCCACTCTATCCATAGGACTGTGGGCAGTTTAGGACACTATTAAATACTGCTGCTAAATTGTTGACAAAGAGTTAATACATTTCCTATTGTTGCAAATAAGCAGTATTTCATATTTCAAGCACTGGTGACTTGGTCATTACCAGACACAATGGCCTCTGTAATTACTATATCGCTTGCATTGCGTGGCTGATGGCTGTTGGACTGATCACCTTCTTTACTGCCTTGTTATTCTTCATCTTCAGTGATCCTATACATATTGCTGTTAGACAACTATAAAGAAGTTTTATACAAGCAAATTAAGGCTGAGAAGTCCAATTTTCAAGCTCAGTGTCCAGTACTTGGATAAATTGGTGTTTTATGAAGTGTATAGAATCGGCTGCTTAGTGCTTTTATGAAGAAATGGAGTCTTGAGAGGATATTGAACATCAGAAAGGCAATCTATTTTTTTGAAGTAAACAAACTACAACTTAAAAGGGATTTTTTGAAAGTGGCTGTCGGCTTGATGTATAGGAGTTTTTTGGACTTTTTACTTATGACATCCATTTACGGCATTAAGCCTCCGGAAAACTAGTGCGTTGCATTAATGATTCAATGTGAAGTTGGCTATTGATAGCATTCAGTTGCAGGTATTTGCTTATACAGGCCAGTGTTACCAATTCTTGTTCTCTGTGTTAAAAAATATAGACTATTTAAGATAGGACATATAAAGTGAGATGTCTCATCTTTCATTCTGTGACACATCCCAACTTTTTAGGCCCTTCTACACTGGCAGATTATCTGACCAGTTATTCTATTCCTAGGACCCATCACTCCTGATAAATGGCCTGTGTAAATGTGATCTTGATCTATATATTTTATGCAACATAAAAAATTGTTAGCAGCACATCGTCCTGCATAAACGGGGATACGCTTCCCACATTTTGGAAACTGCATGTGCTGTTACTACAGGACTTGTTACATAGTCGGATATTCAGGGCAATTCCTAGGAACACTCGTTCCCAACAAATGCCCGGTCTACATGTTCCGTGGATCAGGCAACCAACGACCAAAGTCTTATTGGTTGGGCGATTGCATGCATGTAGTTTAAAAGATGCAGATTATTATCACATTGCCCTTACAATCATTTGGGCACATACAGTCCCTATAATTGCTACATGTAAATGGAGCTGTTTTGTCAATTAGCTCACGTTAAACATCGATTCTAGACCCATGTACAAAGACCATTATTCTTCTCTGACCCTCTCTGCTCTGCCAGCACAGTGAGGGTCTATTATCCTATATCAGTTAGCATGAGATAATGGTATAATAGGTCAATTACTTTGTGATTTGCTTGAATGTTGAAAATATCCTTCTAAATAGGAGCTCTTTGGGTCACCAAAATCTCTACACACAAAGGCAAACAAACAAAACAATAAAGCAAAGAATCATGTTATTACAGAGAATCTAATGTCTAGCTTAGACTTAATATGATGGATACTACAGTCTTCCAAAGTCTGCTTCAGGAACTCGGGATAAACCATATGTCCTAAATAATTACTTATTTGAAGCCGAAATTCCAAGTGATTTTCAGCATTATCATTTTGTATAGACTTCCATAGATTCTACTAGTCCATCAATACACTATTATGAATTCTGTGGAGAAGCATCCTCTGTTAGTGTGTCAGACACATATAAGGCTCCATTTAGATCACATTTTTACATCCGTTTAGCAGGCCATCCATTTGTGTCCATTTTGTGCATCCATTTTAAAAGGATCCGCTAAATGGATGTAAACAAGATGATCGGAATAGAGCCTTAAGTATGCTTATGTCACCTCACACACTTGTTTGGCCGAGAGCTATTTCCCCATTCCCACTCCTACTCCAGATATGTGTTCTGGATAGAGAGAGGGAGAATAAGCCACAGCCAAACATCTCTGGAGGCAGCTTATTTCTCTTAAGAAGAAGGACTACGATTATTCACAAGATTTGCCCGCCAATTTAGTTCCAGACTGAACCTGTTTGTGCCGAATTGGAACTATATGTATGTACAGTTCCAATTCGTAAGTACTGTATGATAAGTGGAGGTCCAGGTGAGATGCATACATATAACAGTCATACTCACCTCTCCTGAACTCCGGCATAGCAACTGGTCTGGGTCTCCACCATCTTTGGGCCTTTTGAATAATATTAGTGGCTCCAGGGACTGCTGGAGCCTGTTATTGGGAAGTTTCTTCTAGCTATCTACTGCTACATTGTATGGGTCCATTCATATGTTGGAAAATGAAGAGGAATTTGGGACAACTTTCGTTCTCAAATTCCTGTCCATTTTCCAATGCCATGCTTCCCGCGGTGGAGAGCCGGAGCAGCGTTTTATTAGCAGCTTTTACTCACTGATTACCCTCAAATGAATGGAGATAATTAGCAAATTGTCTTGTGCTGTGAGTGAATCTGCTGCAGAATGAGCGGCAAGATTGAGCATGGCACTTATTTATCCAGCGTCCTGCTTTAGTCCCCAACTCCCATTGAATACAATAGGAGGCAGATTGAGAATGTTATTTGGTGTTGATTTTGAGGCAGAAAATCTCCTCAAAATCATTGCCAGATTCTTAAGTGTGAATATACCCTGATAGTAATGGTATGTGGAATGACCTACTTGTATCTGTTATATACTCATCAAGTGATGTACCAAAGTCCTTCCATCTAATTCTATAATCCTATACGCACTTAGAGTTTCTGCTCAAATGCTCCTTTTCTGTATTTTTTCACAAATTATGCTATAATTATATGATATTAGAATTATATAATAAATACTCTGACCTATTAAAAGGTTGTTCTCATGCATATTGATTGGGGATTCTATCCATAGAGAGTACATTATTTAGCTGCCTCTCTACAAACTTATAATGAATGGTCTGCATGTGACCACCACTCTAATTCACTTGCAGTAACTCAGCCCAATGACTACACCAGAGTGGAGCTGTACTCCTGGCTTTGTTTTATGTTAGTTCAAGGACCAAAATTCCCCCCAAAAAAGGAGCTCATCCCAAAATGTGTATATAAATAGATCAACTTTATTGAATACAAAAAATACATATAGATAATAACATCCAGACCACAATGGTTCCTGGCAGCAATCCTAGAACGGACATAAATACTAATTCATAATTTTAGTAGTTAACCGACACTGACCAGCAATAATCATTTACAATGGTCATACAGACTCACAATATACGCACAGTGGCTAATCTCATGGTCAAAAATGAGGTTTAGGTTAATGCCCCACGTAGCGTCCCGCACCACTTTGCGGTTTTTCCAACAGCACTTTTCACAGAAAGTCCACAGAGTTTTCCTCTGCAGACTTTCTGCTACAATTATACCTATAGGGAATTCGCCGGCATTTCCGTTGGTATAACTGACATGCTGCAATTTCCAATCTGGATTAGCTGGAATCTCATTCGCCTTGCTAGTACTGTAAAATGCAGTGTTTTTTTCTACAGTGTTTCCAAAGCAGCTAAAAACGTTGCGTTTTTAAAATATGGGGCCCGGCCTGAAGTGGATTAAAGGCATGGCAACATAGAAAAAGGCACTGTAAGCAGGAGCGTAACAATCGTGGTCACGGGAGTGCAACCGGACCCAGAAGGGTACAGGGCCTGTAGCCAGCTGGAGATGGCCACGGCCCTGCAGCCATATTATAGTGGTTGGGGAAAGCCTGGTTTCCCGACCGCTATACATCTCGTCAATGGAAAGGAGCTCAGCGTTATGTGATGTCTGTACATGCTGCCGGGCCTCTTTCCAGTAAATGCATGCCCAGAGAAGATCAAGAAAAATAACAAATAATTATACTCACCTCTCCTGGGCTTCTAATGGTTACCACCATACTCTTCGGGGCTATTCCAGCCTGTGATTGAGGTCACGCATCCCAGGGGTCACCGCTGGGGCCTATGACTGGGCCTCAGTGGTCACATGGGGTGTGCTGGCATAATGTCATCAGTGCATCCCATGTGACTGCTGTGGCCCAATCACAGGTCGCAGTGGTGACCTCTGGGCGGGTTGCCTCAGTCGCAGGGAGAAGAGGACTGAAGTGGATGCTGGAGAGAGCTGGAACAAAGATGCCCAGGAGAGGTATGACAAGGTGAGTTTAGGTGTTTGTTATTTTCACTCACCTCCCCTGTCCTTCCACTTATTATACTCTAGGTCTGAGGAGACCTCGGAGTATAATAATAGCACCAAAACATACTGGATGGCCAAACCTCACAAATAAAATAAATTTTGTCGGGTTCATCTAAAGCGACTCGAGGGGGCTCTTGGGAGCATTTTATACTGTGTGGGGCCATAGTGGAGCATATTATACTGTGTGGGGGCCACTGTGGAACAGATTGTACTGTGTGGGACCACTGTAGGAGCATATTGTACTTTGTGGGGACCACTGTGGAGTCTAGTATACTGTGTGGGGGCCACTGTGGATCCTAGTATACTGTATGGGGGCCCCTGTGGAGCATAGTATACTGTGCAGGGACCATTGTGGAGCCCATTATACTGTGTGGGGCCACTGTGGAGCATAGTATGATGTGTGGGGGCCACTGTGGAGCATGGTATACTGTGTGTGGGCCACTGTGGAGCATGGTATACGGTGTGTGGGCCCCCTGTGGAGCAAGTTATATTGTGTGGAGGCTACAATACAGCGTATTATACTGTATGAGTGATACTGTAGAGCATATTATACTGTGTGTGGGACCACTGTGGAGCATATTATACTGGTGCCCTTTCACTGTTTACATCACATGCTGTAATTACATTGCACAGTCACTATAAAACAGATCCTGTGCGATGTAAATAGTGGGGTTACTGCGTTCACAAAAGCACCACGGTTCCTTCAAACAGTTGATGAGCAGGGATCCTGTGTATTGGACAGCAATTGATCTCTTAAACAGTCAGGACCCCACAGATCAGATGTTTCCCAGAACACGCAACTCCCAGTATTGTTTATATGCCAGGCGCTGTGCTGTTCACTTATTGTTTTCTTGATAAGTGCAGTTATGGGTAATATAGTTCTATCCCTATCAAGTATCTGAGATACCGCTGCATCACCTGTAATCGTCGCTATCTACACTACAGCGTATTCTATCTAAGCAAGGAATACACTGTAGGGGGGGATAGAGGGCCCCGGTCAAAGTTTGCACCGAGGCCCACAAGGCTTTAGTTACGCCGCTGATCATCAGAGTGTAGTGCAATTACATGACAGTGCGAGTGCACTTAAACAATGAAGACGTTATTGCACTGCGACGTATTGTCATGTCTTGGCACTGCAGCATAGACACGCCCACATAGTGATGAATGACACTATTGCGTATTGCTACATCTCAAAATGACAATATGTTAGTTCCAGAATTTTAGCATGTTGGTCATTAGATAGGACAGTTATTGGGAATAACCTTTCCTAAAGATGTTTGTTCCTTGAAGGGCACTTTAGGATACATCATCAATATCTGTATCCTGGAAAACCTCTTAATGTAAAATTTACATAAAACAAAATTAAAACAAAATTATATCAAAAAAGAAAAACATTTATTTAACGGAATCCTCCCAAAAATACATGGTAATATAGCAGTCATTCTAACTAAAATAACAAACACTCTTTGACTGAATGGAGCAAAAAGTTTTTGTTTGCATTGTTTATCTTTTACATCTATGAAACCGAGTCATAGCCACATCTACAGCCACTTCCATCCCCCGTTATAAAACTTTTTCAATGTGCAAAAAATAATATTCCAGACAGTGTCTGCTCCTGAGGCTTCTTTCTTGATTTGTGACATTGCTGCTGCATCGATGCATACATAAAAAATATTAAAAGAATAAAAGAACTTAATAGACAGATTTAAAGCAAGAGGGAGAATCACACATATTGTGGCTTTTAGTTTTGTATTTGGCATGCAAACATGTAGCATACTGATATAGCATGAGCATGAATTATTCAGCACCACGGCTGTCCATAAAATGCATAAAAAAAAGACTTCGACCTACTAAGTGAGTTCAAGCTACGTGGTTTGGAAGTCTTCTGATTGTCTTCTTAAATTATATTTAGTGTTATTAAATTTTTGAATTGAAATAAAAAAAAAATTTGATATGTATTAGCATATACTAATGTTCTCTGCACTATGTGGACCAGAAGTTCTTTATCTTTTCTCTTGAAGGCCCCCAGGAATTACAGCTGCAATAGTCACATATTAGTGTTGGGACATCATCACTGGAGCATCACTGTCTATTTTTATTATTTTATAATATGCTAAGCTGTTTTTAAAAATATCTGGATTGGTCAACCCCTTTAAAGAGGACCTTTCATGTCCTCTGACAACGGTGGTATTATATACCGCTAGAAAGCTGACTGAATTCAGTGCACTGTCAGCTTTGTCGGTATGTGCCCGATGCCAGAGATGTCGGTGCTGCTAGTTTCGGCACCAGTATCCCTCTACTGTCAGAACTGGGGCTTACAGCTCAGCGTCATCACTGGGCTGTGAGGAACCCCCCGACAGTACAAGGCTATGGAAGAGTATTGGGGGGGTGTACCTCATAGCATAGCAATTATGCTAAGTTGTAAGTCCCACCCTTCTGACATCTTAGGAATATCGAAACTAACGGCACAAATATTTCTGCCATGGGGGCGCGAATTCAGTGCAATGTCAGCTTTCTAGTGGAATATATTACTGCTGATGTCAGAGGGCATGAAAGGTCCTCTTTAAGTATAAACTATTTTATTATTAATTTATTAATTATAACTAGATTATTTTCTTTTTTTACTAATACAACAATTTTCTATAACATCAGAATATTAGGTTCAACAAGCCCATTTTTATCAAAAGTATTAAAGAATTCTGATGGACTTTAACATCCTTGTCCATTCAGACTTCTACGCCATCCTCCGGCCGCATGGAATGGCGCGGTAGGTGTGTCCACTTATGATCCCCTGTTCCTGGACCTCCTGTTGTATTTTTTTAACGTTAGAGTCAGAGTTAACATTAGAGTTAAGGTTATTAGCTCTATGGTTGACATCTTTCCTCCCAGTCACTTCTGGGGCGGATTCCGGGCTTCCCATATACAGCCCATTAGTCCACACATGGGTGCTTGCTATTAACCTCTTAGAGTGTGCTAGCGTATTACTGTTTCTCTGATATCAATATTCTGACCTTTGCTTTGCCCTCTTGACTATTCTTCTGGATTCCGATTTTGTACCTAGTTGCCCGTCTGGTTCCGACTCCTTGGCTAGTTTGACCTCCCGTTGTTGTATGTCTTGTCTGCGTTCAGTGTTTCACTTATTATAGGAAGGGACCATCGCCCAGTTGTCTTCTACCGCTTAGGATATTTGAGGCAAGTACGTAGGGACTAGCATCAGGACTCACTTTCTCCGTCTTTCCCCTTCCTCCCAGGTTCCAGCAGCAGCTACTGGAGAATTGCTTAACTGGCAATTCCCTAACATGGACATTTTGTTCCCTTATCAATAGAGCGAATGATGTCTCTTTCTTTTCAGGAACAGTCACATCTATGCATTATATGGATGGTGCACTGACGTGAATGAGAATAGTATACTACTTACTATGCTGTGTGGCGGTTCAGCTAGTACAGCTGATCTCAGCACCAGGACATTCTATTTATAACATATGCATAGAGAATCTATCTACCAAAAAGGGAATAGTCATAGGAGAAAATTCCTTGAACATTTTTGTGATGTATTAGTTATTAGTAGAGATGAGCAAACTGGCTTGGAATTAAATGGTTTGACCCAAATTTTCCAAACGTTTTGGTTTTTAACAAAACTTAAACTTTTGTATTTCTTCCCAGATGAACTAAAATGGCCACTGCCTCATGTAACACATATTAGAAGAGCATAAATAAAAGAAATGCCATAAGTGCCTAAAGAGTTGTGGGAATCACCTATGGGACCCTCATCTACTGGGAGAATGTGAAACCAATCAGTGATTTTGGATTCCCATGCTCTCCATAGAGGTCAATGGAGAGGTGACAATTGAAGTCTATAAGAATTACAGAAATGATGGCTTATTTGTAAGATCTGGGGGTGGCTGTTTATATGGAGCTCAATGCAGTGCTCTCTGTCTGTACAGTTCTGGATTAACCCTTGTCGTGTCATGGTGCCTATTGGCAATATAACAGTGTGAAGCTGCTCTTATATTAGAAAAAAAAAAAGGTTGATTCTTCACGGCTCATCTTTTGTACATTAACTATAGATTCTTATGTTAAAAAAATCAATGTATGAAAAAGCTGATTGGAAAAGACATACCTTCTTTTGTTTGTTCCCTCTAGATTAGAGACAAGCATGTGGCAACAGACAAATACAATTACATTCTATATCATCAAGATGATTTAATTAAAATAGAATCACAGTACAATTGTGGGTAATTGTCCTCATGGTGGCTTCCCACTGAATGGATATTCAAGCCTGAGATTGAATGCCATAAAGAGAATAAGTGTAAAGACTAGGGAGGCATAATTGGTAGCAATTGTAGTAAGTATAAATTTAAATACCAACTGAGTAGAATCAAGGCTGTTTAGTGGCTGTCCATTAAAATGGGTAGTTTCAAAGAAAATGCTGAGACGCAGCCAGTTGCTTCTTCTTTAAAGCATGTGATCTCATATCCCATTCTCGCCTCTTTGTGTTATTCTGAAAGATCGATATGGTGGCCTGACAATTAAGTAGATCTTGCTCGGTATGAAGTCACTCGCTTTTGTTTGCTAATTGCATTTTCAGATAAAATATCTGTTGGCTATTGCTTTACAATGGTGATTTGATGCAATGCTTAGTACTAATGACCCTGGAGAGTTTTGATTGTGTGCATTCTAGTGACAATAAAGTGTCATTTATAACAATGCCATATGAAAAAAAAGCCTTTATGGTCCCACGCTGAATAAAACGTTTATTAAAATCGGTATCGGCTAATAACTTGAAGGGTATCATTAGTTCATGAATAGGGTAATGTTAAAGTTTTCTAAAGCTGGAGGCCTCATGAACATGGCAGAACTGTGTGCACAAAGCCTCAATAGATAGTAGGGATAAGTATTATTAGTATTATGGCTCTGTACAGCTTGAAGGTTATAGGGAGCTGAAATATGCTCGTGTCTAGAAACCTTTATTATGTAAATCAGAATAGTCTTTATGTTTAATTTATTTATTATACCCCCACCCCATGGCAATAGACAGCAACAGTGGGCCAATGGTTTTCTTCCACTCATCAAAACAAGCAGAGTTTCAAATGAAGAGAAAGGATATATGCAATAATCAACCCTCACAGTAAAACACAACCTGTATATGGCTGCAAAGACAGTTGTGGCATCATCACAATGTGAGGACTCATTCACATAACAGGTTTCGTTGGCTGTGTGCTTTTAATGGATTTATTCACATGACTGTTGCTTTAGCAGTCCATGTGTCAATAGAACATTCTATTTATCGGGACATTTTCACGGATCTCCAAATAGACTCATGTTTATGAGGAATCTGTGAAAGCAGATTACCCTCGGGTATACACTTGGCCACATAAAAAACACTTTTTCACGGCTGAGTGCACACCACTGTCATGTGAATGTAGCCTAAAGCTGTGAACAGGTCTGTAGAAGGGCAAAATGTATACTGCACAGTGTACTTTACCAGTTTTTTGCTTGAGCAGCATCTCTACAGAGAGCTTCCGGCTTTAACAGTTGCAACATCAAGTTTCGTGGGTTCCAGTTACAGGACATTGGTCTCCCATGGTCTATTCTCCTCTACCTACTATTCTCACCACAGCTACTGCTCATTCAGCTGTCTCAGGCCTAGAAGCTAGTCTCCCCTGGGAACCAAGATTCCATTCAAAACAGCAAAACATTAGACAAACATTAGTGTGATAGTATAACATATCAATGCAAAAAATCACGATCAACACCTACACTATGTAAAATAATCAAGACGGAACTATGCCTATAAATGCATATAGTAGACCTGCAACTGAACACTATTAAAGAATAAAGATAAAAACTATTGTGTCATCATCAGAACAGAATTCTGCCTAGGGATAGAAACAAATGCTATGGTGACAGCACTACAACAGAACACGGACTGGGCAACAAAAGCAGTAATCTGACATTATAACAATATAATATGGCTATGGTATACCGACAAAGCATAGTAACATCATACCAAGAGAATAGAGCTAAAAAATTAAAACAAACAGTATTGTGACATCATTACAATGGAGTTATGCCTAGGCATGCAAACATTACAGTGACATCATCAAAATAGAAAACCACCTATAAATAAATAGTCTATTATGACATCATTACAATTGAACACAGTCTATGAGTACAAACAATTACTGTGACATCATCAAAACTAAAAACTGTGAAACAATAAGCAAAAGAAAAAGCAGTCAAGGAATGAACACAGACACTTTTGTTATATTATCACAATTGAATACTAGGAGAAGACAAAGTTAAAATCACAGCCAAGGAATAAAGACACAGTAGTATGACATCATCAGATTGGAACTAGAAAAAAAAAGACTATGCAAATAAGTCATTCATAGTGGAAAAAGGGAACTTGCTCTAGCACCAACTTTTGTAATGTAGCTCCCAAAAGATCAATGCCTGTTTTTCTTGAAACCTAGTGACATGATCTGGGAATAGAGCCAAGCAAGAATATCTCCTCAAAAAGCAATAACCTCAAACAGCTGTCGGTGGATGGGTCTTCCTTCCTTTTTGAGATGATATTGTGGATTGGCTTTATTCCCAAATCATGCCACTAGGTTTCAGGAAAACTAGGCACTGATCTATAAGGAGATACCATCCAAAAAGTGGCACTAGAGCAAGTTTCCCCTTTTTCACCAAGGAGAATTACTTTTCATTCTTCATCTTCCGTTACAAAAGTAAACAAACATGACGGAAGACAGCAACAGACATATTACAACGGTAGTGTGAACTACCCCTTACAGTTCTTCCTAAACATATTTTTCTTAACCTCTCGATAGAAGGCATCTCTAAGCCAATGAATAAGCTATTGTCCTTCCTGTGGACCACTGCAAAACTCCTTAATCCTCTTCATTGGCGGTCACCACATAGTCCACCACTGTGTTAATGTTAAGTAAAGCAGACCAGCTATACCTAATAAAAGAAACAGCAGCCATAGCAACCCGCTCACTTCACAAATTCCAACAGATCTGAAAACTTTGGCAAGTATTCCATACTTCTGAGAAATATACCTAACTTGCATAGGTTCATCCAGAAGCCTGATCCTACATCTCAACCAAATCCCTGTACTTGTATAACATGAAAGTAAATGTTGAAACTGTCCTTCACCCCCCATCTCTCCCCCTTCCCAAAGCACCTCCCCAATCGTCATGCTCACTGTGTATTTCTTTTAACATTGTTCAGTTGACATATACTCGAATCAACGTTTTCATAAATATTGACAATGTGAATCTTCTATGTAACCATTTTGATATCTCTGTCCATCAGGTTACCAGTTGTAACAGAAATTCCTAATTTTACATTCTTGATGTATAGGTTCATACTACTTTTTTAGTATATGACTACCAATGTATTACTCTTGTTTATGATTTTGCGGACATGTCATACTTTCCATCTCAAACTTTAATAAAAAGAATATTTAAAAGAAAAGAATAATGGGCACTGCGTCTGTTCCTTCCCTTGGTCTGTAAAGGAACAATGAGAGATGTCCAGTATTTAGCAGATGATTGGTTGATAATGTGACCTCACATACTGGGCTATACTCAATCTAATTGTTCACAGCCCTCACTATTTCTCCTGCTATTATATTCTAGACTAGTAGTGTGTACAGGATATGTGCGCATTCTTCCTACTGGCCATTGTGTGCACCAATCACCGCACACCCCTAGTTATATAAGGCACTCTTCCCCATAGAAGGATGCCAGAGCAATAAGGTATTTCGTGTCCTGCAAGTGTATGGGCCACTGTTTTGTCTGTGTTACCTGTGTTTGACCTTTGCTTATGTTACCTGATTTTGAACCTGTTCTACTGATCTTGACATCTACTTGATTACCGTATCGACTTTGTGCCATCTGTCTTGATTACTGTTGCACAGAAATGCTACCATCCCTGACTCTGGCCTGTCCCCTGGCCACAGATCTGCCTGTTGCTCTGGTGACTACTTCAAGGGGTGGGGTGACCTAGTAGTTTCCCATCAGTGAAGTCCAGTTTCCTATCTGGGAGTTAAAGGGTGAATACAAGGGGACTACATAGAAAATGTCCTTAGGAGTAGCCCCAAGTCTGATCTGTTCAGTGACACATTGGGTCCACACCTACTGTATTACAGACTCATTCAGAAAAAAATCCAACCCTTTAAACTCATTAGCCTCAAAGACAAACTGAAAAGGTAATAAACATAAAAATCATCAAATTTCCACAGGGGAATAAATTATGAAATATTACTGTTTGTATATTCAGAAAATGTGTGACAAACACCTCAGAAGTAAAGGGAGTCTATCATTCGCAAAACCACTTTAAGCTAATGGCTAATTCATTTCTTCATTTATGTTAATGAGCATCACGGGGGACCCGGGTGTTCCTCCTCATCTGCGAGCACCCACCTCGTCATCGCTTATCACCGTCCCTTCGTCCAACCCTTTAAACTCATTAGCCTCAAAGACAAACTGAAAAGGTAATAAACATAAAAATCATCAAATTTCCTACAGGGGAATAAATTATGAAATATTACTGTTTGTATATTCAGAAAATGTGTGACAAACACTCTCAGATATGTAAAGGGAGTCTATCATTCGCAAAACCACTTTTAAGCTAATGGCTAATTCATTTCTTCATTTATGTTAATGAGCATCACGGGGGACCCGGGGTGTTCCTCCTCATCTGCGAGCACCCACCTCGTCATCGCTTATCACCGTCCCTTCGTCCAACCCTTTAAACTCATTAGCCTCAAAGACAAACTGAAAAGGTAATAAACATAAAAATCATCAAATTTCCTACAGGGGAATAAATTATGAAATATTACTGTTTGTATATTCAGAAAATGTGTGACAAACACTCTCAGATACTTAAAGGGAGTCTATCATTCGCAAAACCACTTTTAAGCTAATGGCTAATTCATTTCTTCATTTATGTTAATGAGCATCACGGGGGACCCTGGGTGTTCCTCCTCATCTGCGAGCACCCACCTCGTCATCGCTTATCACCGTCCCTTCGTCCGTTGCGGTGACTCCCCTCTTGGTTTTCTCTGTATCTTCTTTCTTCTAAGTCCTCGTATACAGCGCTGTGCGTATACGCAATCGGCTCTGCCACAGTACGTTCTTGTGACAGACCACCGGAAAATGGTGGCCCGTCATGCGCAGTCGGCTCTGCCCGAACCCGAAGTGGCAGAGCCTAATGCGCATGCACACAGCACTGCATACGAGGACTTAGAAGAAAGAAGATACAGAGAGACCAAGAGGGGAGTCACCGCAACGGAAGAAGGGGCAGTGAAAAGCGATGACGAGGTGGGTGCTTGCAGAAGAGGAGGAACGCCCCGGGCGCTGCGTGATGCTCATTAACATAAATGAAGAAACAAATTATATTTGAATCGGCTGGGAGAAGAAAACATTGAAAGGTAGGAGAAGAATGGCCTTTTCAAAGGCCATTCCAATATACCATTAACTTAAAAGTGGTTTTGCGAATGATAGACTCCCTTTAAGTGTCAAAAAAAATCTACTTGTGTTACATACAAATTTTGCTCCAATTATATTTGATGAAGGTTTTACTTTTACTATCCTGAAATACTCTGCAAATCTATCACATAATATGCTTTCAAGACTTCAAGTCTGCAGTGGAAAAATCTGCTACGAATGGGTTTTTGAAACCCTATAAAAAATGTAGTATTGTACATTGTTGTGGATTTTGGATGCAAAATTTGTTCTGAAAATCCATAGTAAACCTGCTACATCTGAATGACATAGACCACTTGTCGGTTTTGGTTGATTAATTTCATCCCATTGTAACTGATAACTAGTTATCCTTTTTTGGGAAAATTTGCTGTTACTTCAACATTTGTTTTCAGATGGTTCTACCTACTTTTATAGAGTTTACTGATCAATATCGCTTTCAGTGATTTCCTTTTATACACTAGCAACAGAAATGTAAATACCTTCTGTTTGGAGAAGTCTCTTCCAGCATTGGATGAGTGAAGTAATGTATTGTAACACATTGAAGAGCAAATTACTTGAATCTATCATAACAAAAACATTGCAGGATCAGCAAATCGTACACATGTTCAGCGTCTGCTTCCTGTCTTAAGCGTTATGATTATCATTGATGTTTTCTGCTAGGGCCTTATATTTTTTAGTATTTGTGTTTTGCTTTTATTGCTGCATAGATGCATAATGTAGATACTTGAAATCCCTTTGGAAAAGTCTACTCTCTCCTAAGTGTTCCAGCCATTATGTGTGAGAATGGAAGAGTTACTTCATGCCATTTGTAACACCAAAGTTAGTGCAATTCAGCCATAGATGAGGACTTTGTGAATATGCAATGCAAGGCTTAGAAACAAAAAGATCTTTTTCTCTTCGAATCCAGACATTTATATTCACATTTAGCATAATAGTATTACTTACATCAGTGCTTTCGGTGCTTAAAAAAACCTTTTGAAGCTTGGTATATTTGGAAGACAATTACACACGTGGACAAAATTGTTGGTACCCCTCGATTAATGAAAGAAAAACCCACAATGGTCACAGAAATAACTTGAATCTGACAAAAGTAATAATATATAAAAATTCTATGAAAATGAACAAATGAAAGTCAGACATTGCTTTTCAACCATGCTTCAACAGAATTTTTTAAATAGAAAACTCATGAAACAGGCCTGGACAGAAATGATGGTTCCCTTAACTTAATATTTTGTTGCACAACTTTTTGAGGCAATCCCTGCAATCAAACGATTCCTGTAACTGTCAATGAGACTTCTGCACCTCTCAGCAGGTATTTTGGCCACTCCTCATGAACAAACTGCTCCAGTTGTCTCGGGTTTTGAAGGGTGCTTTTTCCAGATGGCATGTTTCAGCTCCTTCCAAAGATGCTCAATAGGATTTAGGTCAGGGCTCCTAGAAGGCCACTTCAGAATAATCCAATGTTTTCCTCTTAGCCATTCTTGGGTGTTTTTAGCTGTGTGTTTTGGGTCATTATCCTGTTGCAAGACCCATGACCTGCGACTGAGACCAAGTTTTCTGACACTGGGCAGCACATTTATCTCTAGAATCCCTTGATAGTCTTGAGATTTCATTGTACCCTGCACAGATTTAAGACACCCTGTGCCAGATACATCAAAGCAGGCCCAGAACATAACAGAGCCTCCTCCATGTTTCACAGTAGCTTCTCCCAGAAGCTTTGTGGCTTATCAACATGTAGTTTGGCAAATTCCAGTCTGTCAGATTCAAGTTATTTCTGTGACCATTGTGGGTTTTTCTTTCATTAAACGAGGGGTACCAACAATTTTGTCCACGTGTTTATATGTATTTAATGTGATATTATTATAATAACACACACAGTGTCAGATGGTCACTTTTGTGGACCATAGATAATTTAGCTGACAACTCTAGCCATTTTTTTTAATTAGAAGAGTATGAGCCAATAGGTACAAACTCACACTAAACAACAGCATGCATCCGAAGACCCACCCATCTGCAGCGGCCAATGGCTCCACAATTTTGCAGATAAAGTAGAGGTGTTACCTTCAAAATCATTCTGCTATTGGCCACTGCAGGAGGGATCTGCCATGTGTGGTTGCCAAACCATGTGTCCATACGTTAAATCTGGCGATTCACTATAGATAATTGTCTCTGGGATCATGCTTGGGCAGCCTGACTATCAATAAGGATTACGTGTGTTTCATATTAACTTGCTTAAAGATGGCTTCACATGGGCATATTCAGCCTGTGAAATTTAGACTGTATGATGGCCATATTTACTGGACTGAACAATGAGCACGGGTCTGGACTCCAAGCACCATAGTAATCTAGATGCTAGAAGTTCCTGACCATATGTGGGACTAATGTCCTATATTGTAATTGTGTTTTCATTATGTAGTATTGCTTACATCAGAAAAAAGTGGGAAAAATGACAAACACTTATTCCAGGAAACAGAATCCTTAGAAAATTTATATCATTTCACAGAAAGGGATTGAGCATATTGCTTTCTCATTCTAACTACTCCACCTCAAGTTAATATGAAATTTATAGCTAGGTAGATATATACAGTACAACATAACTTTTATTAGTATTGTCTAAAAGCTACACAACGGTTCATGTACTGGGCTACAGCCCACATTATTATTATTATTGTTTATTTATTTATATAGCATCAATAATTCCATGGTGCTATACATTTGAGGGTTTACATACAGTACACAAAGTATACAAAACAAACACAATGTTAACAGTGACCAACTGGCACAGTGGGATAGAGGGCTCTGCCCGCAAGGTCTTACAATCTATGAGGGAAGAGGGATAGAGACAGAGGGTGGGGATAGAGGCTGTACAGATGGTGGTGTGGTGACAGTAGCGTTATTGGAGGTTGTAGGCCTGAATAGGTGAGTCTTCAGGGCCTTCTTGAAGCTTGTGACTGTGAGGGTCAGTCTTATGTGTCTTGGTAATGAGTTCCAGAGTATGGGGGATGCATGGAAGAAGTCTTGGAGACGGTTGTGTGAAGAGCGGATAAGAGCAGAGTGGAGTAGGAGGTCTTTGGAGGATCGGAGGTTGCGAGAGGTAGCGGGAGATTAGGTCGGAGATATATGGAGGGGACAGGTTGTGGATGGCTTTGTATGTCAGCGTTATCATTTTGAACTCTATTCACTGGACAACAGGTAGCCAGTGAAAGGATTGGCAGAGGGGAGCGGCCAATGAAGAACGAGGGGAGAGGTGTATAAGTGAGCAGCACAGTTTAGGGTGGACTGGTGGGGGGTGAGAATGTTAGCTGGGAGGACATGTTTCAATGAGAAGGGTATGAAGGTCAGTGTTGGGTCCCTAGGCAGGATTTAATAAGCCTGTAGTGGTCTGTATCCCTGAACTATAAGTATAAGTCTTGTTTCACTTTTTTTGTTTACTGATGCACATGGGGTATTTGGTGAATATTTTTGTAATATACTTTATTAACCTACTTTACTTCCATTTAGTAGAACACAGCCTCTCAAAAATTCTCTCTAGCAATGCTCTAAACTAAGCAAGGGATAGTCTGTCCTGTACATACTGGGGGGAGGGAATTTACTAACCTATGTATGATTTTTTGGCATAGATGGTTGTAACTTTGCTGCATCTTTGAGACACATCCTTTGTTCTGCACCTCAGCTCACCACTTTCTGTGAATGTGGGTGAAGTAGGACATGTCTGGATGGCAATGCCTCAGCCTGACATATTTATTATAATCAAACCAGATGTGACTTGTGAGTTATATAGGAAATCTACTATAGCTGCTGATCTGCACATGGGTGTGAGCCTGATTTCTTAATAAATTCCCCCCATTGTGTATTCCCAGTCTGTATACCATTTGTTGGGAAGGGAGCCACTTCAAATACAGTGGGGAAAAAAAAGTATTTAGTCAGCCACCAATTGTGCAAGTTCTCCCACTTAAAAAGACGAGGTCGGCCTGTAATTGACATCATAGGTAGACCTCAACTATGAGAGACAAAATGAGAAAACAAATACAGAAAATCACATTGTCTGATTTTTAAAGAATTTATTTGCAAATTATGGTGGAAAATAAGTATTTGGTCAATAACAAAAGTTCATCTCAATACTTTGTTATATATCCTTTGTTGGCAATGACAGAGGTCAAACGTTTTCTGTAAGTCTTCACAAGGTTGGCACACACTGTTGCTGGTATGTTGGCCCATTCCTCCATGCAGATCTCCTCTAGAGCAGTGATGTTTTGGGGCTGTCGCTGGGCAACAAGGACTTTCAACTTCCTCCAAAGGTTTTCTATGGGGTTGAGATCTGGAGACTGGCTAGGCCACTCCAGGACCTTGAAATGCTTATTACGAAGCCACTCCTTCGATGCCCTGGCGGTGTGCTTGGGATCACTGTCATGCTGAAAGACCCAGCCACGTTTCATCTTCAGTGCCCTTGCTGATGGATGGAGGTTTGCACTCAAAATCTCACAATACATGGCCCCATTCATTCTTTCATGTACACGGATCAGTCATCCTGGTCCCTTTGCAGAGAAACAGCCCCAAAGCATGATGTTGCCACCCCCATGCTTCACAGTAGGTATGGTGTTCTTTGGATGCAACTCAGCATTCACTCTCCTGCAAACACGATGAGTTGTGTTTCTACCAAACAGTTCTACTTTGGTTTCATCTGACCTTATGACATTCTCCCAATACTCTTCTGGAACATCCAAATGCTCTCTAGCAAACTTCAGACGGGCCCGGATATGTACTGGCTTAAGCAGGGGGACACGTCTGGCACTGCAGGATCCGAGTCCCTGGCGGCGTAGTGTGTTACTGATGGTAGCCTTTGTTACGTTAGTCCCAGCTTTCTGCAGGTCATTCACTAGGTCCCCCCATGTAGTTCTGGGATTTTTGCTCACCGTTCTTGTGATCATTTTGACCCCACGGGGTGAGATCTTGCGTGGAGCCCCTGATCGAGGGAGATTATCAGTGGTCTTGTATGTCTTCCATTTTCTAATTATTGCTCCCACAGTTCTTCACACCAAGCTGCTTGCCTATTGCAGATTCAGTCTTCCCAGCCTGGTGCAGGTCTACCATTTTGTTTCTGGTGTCCTTCCACAGCTCTTTGGTCTTCACCATAGTAGAGTTTGGAGTGTGACTGTTTGAGGTTGTAGACAGGTGTCTTTTATACTGATACAATTTTAAACAGGTGCCATTACTACAGGTAATGAGTCAAGGACAGAGGAGCCTCTTAAAGAAGAAGTTACAGGTCTGTGAGAGCCAGAAATCTTGCTTGTTTGTAGCTGACCAAATACTTATTTTCCAACATAATTTGCAAATAAATTCTAAAAAATAAGACAATGTGATTTTCTAGATATGTTTTCTCATTTTGTCTCTCATAGTTGAGGTCTACCTATGATGTCAATTACAGGCCTCTCTCATCTTTTTAAGTGGGGGAACTTGCACAATTGGTGGCTGACTAAATACTTTTTTTTCCCCACTGTAGCTGTATCTTTGATTTCATATGACACTAGAACCACTGTTCTAAGTGGCATAAAATCTGATATGTGGTTATTTTATGTGACCCTACTAGAACTTTGCACATAGCTCCCAACCGTCCCGCATCTGGCGGGACAGTCCAGATTTTACACTGTGGTCCCGCATAGCTTACAGTTTGTCCCGCTATGCCCCTGAAGTTTTTTGCTATTAACAAACTTTATTAGGGTACGGTAAAGGCTAAATGGTAGATGCTAAATTGTAGTGGCTAAAGGACCTTTGATGACGTCATGACCATGTGATCAGACTCTTTTGTGGGCAGAGCTATTCTGGATACTGCTGAACAGTGTGATGTTACACAGAGGAAGCTGCTGGGAACGAGAGTGATCGAAGATAAGGATAGAAGAGACAGCTTGTGTGACCAAGAGGGGGGAACTGGGGGCAGATGTAGGTGGCAGTTAAACTGAACGCAGATGAATGGGCAATTAAACTGAAGACACTTGAAGGGGGCAATTTAACTGGTGGCAGATAAAGGGAGACATTAAATTGGTGGTAGATGGAGGGGCAATTAAACTGGTGGCAGATGAACGGGCAGTTAAACTGAAGGCAGGTGAAGGGGGGCATTAATCTGGTGACAGATGAAGGGGGGACATTAAATTGGTGCAGATAAAAGGGGACATTAAACTGGGGCAGATGAAGGGGGCATTAAGCTGGTGACAGATGAAGGGGGAGATTAAATTGGTGACAGATGAAGGGGGGACATTAAATTGGTGCAGATAAAGGGGGACATTAAACTGGGGGCAACTGAAGGAGGACATTAAACCGTGGGGGGTAGCTGGAGAGGGACATGTCTGCCTCCAGCTGCCCCATAGTTTAATGCAACCCTCCAACTACCCCCACTGTTTAATGTCACCCTCCAGCTGCCCCATAGATTAATGTCACCCTCTAGCTGCCCCATAGTTTAATGTCACCCTCCAACTACCCCCACTGTTTAATGTCACCCTCCAGCTGCCCCAGTTTAATGCCCCCCTCTAGTTTCCGTCAGTTTAAACTGGGGCACGAGGAGAGGGACTTAATACTGTGGGGCAATTGGAGGGGAACATTATAATGTGGGGGCATATAATGTTAGGGTGACTGTAGGAGCATTATACTGTGTGGGAGCACATGGAAAAATAGATGAGAATGGGCGGAGTCAATGTAGAAGTGGGTGGAGCTAAATTTGCCGTGGCGCACATAGCGCGCGGCATATTTTGTCCTTCTTTCTGTCTTTTGAAAGTTGGGAGGTATGTTTACATAGTATAGTACATTAATAAACTAAATTCACCAACACATTGGTAGAGTCGTACAAGGGCTTGAAAAGTATTGAGTATGATCCTGACATAAATCTGTTCCATAATGCTTTTAAGAATAACAGGAAAAGAATGACCTTGGAAACTTTTCGACTTACTAGACATGTGGGTGTGGATTCTCAGAAAATGTGGGTGTGTCTTAAATGTTCCAAAATGTGCCGGAAATGTAACCAAATTGTGTTGTAAAATTCTGACTCAAAGTAAGCCAACTAAAAGCAGGTATAAAGCTAGACTAAGCAATCTAAACATACTCTAGACTTAACATCCAGCATCAGCCATTGTGATAAATCTGACATATTTTCAGACTGCTTGCCTAAGTTTACACTAACTATTAGCAGGGGTGTAGCTTTAGGGAATGCAGCAATAGCAGTCGCTACCAGCCCTAGACCCCCAGGGGCCCTAAAGGTCCACTGCCACATAAAGTATACCACTAAAGTATACCACAATTCTAAGTGGCACAAGGTAGGCAGGGGCCCCAATGCATATTTTGCATTGGGGCCCAGGAGCTTCAAGTTATGCCTCTGAATATTAGTAAAACTGGTCCTATATATATTTATATTTACACACATATATATGCAGCATATATTTTACTTTATACATTTCTTCTTCCTGCAAGTATGTAGATGTTTAAGCAAGGAAACTTATTATTGTTCTCTGCAGACATGTTGTCTGTCCTAAATCTAAAATGTACAGGATATGTGACCTAATGCTGGAGAGAAGCAGACAGCAGTGATCTTTATGTGTGTAGTATCCCTGTGCTATGATGTAATAGTGGGCATTACTCCTGCACTGTGACATTACTGCATATATTATCCCTGTACTGTGAAATCATAGTGTGCATTATTCCAGTATTGTGACATCACTGTGTTTATAATCTCTGTACTGTGATATCACTGTGCGCATTATCCTGGTACTGTGACATCACTGTATATATTATCCCTGTACTGTGACATTGCTATGTGCATTATCCTGGTATTGTGACATCACTGTATTTATTATCCCTGTACTGTGACATCACGTGTGCATTATTCCTGTATTGTGACAACACCGTATGCACCGTATCTGTACTGTAAAATAACTGAGTCTATTATCCCTGTGTGTAAAGGAGACCAAAATAATCACACACTTTTTAAGTTCTGAACTTGCTGCTTAAGGTGGTCATTGTAGAGTTAGGTCCCATTAAATGTTTTGCAGTGGGGCTCCATTGTTGCTTGTTAAGCGCCTGCCTCTGTCCTGTTTGTAGTAGAGCACTAAATAATTAAGCCCCACCCCTTGACTAAACCCTGCCCCTTTGTCCATTCACCCACCAAAAATGGAACAGATCAACAGAGAATTAAATATTGCAGCTTCTATAAGACTGTTGTTTCATGACAAACATTGTGGGCAACCTTATTTACAATGTACTTTTAGCATACATTTAAAAGTTGAGTTCTTCTGTATTAAGAAATTAAGATCTTTGCCAGGCAACACCTCCTTATAACATCCTATGTTTTTTCAGTATGGCATTGTAAAGAAGACAGAAGAGCATTTCAAGGGTTAAGCACCTAAGAAGCAGTGCTGACAGGTACCGACTTCCTAATAGGCAGTAAAGACAGATTATTTCCTTTTTAATCTGCTCATAATACTGTTGATTTTATGTCTGTTTTTTTTCCTCAAAGATAGCATACAAAAGAAAAAGTCTTGGATACCTTGTTAAAATGCAGGAAACATCCTTAGTATCATTTTGAAATTGATTTTAAAGTCTAATTAATGCTCATCTTCTCAGGATATATGCAAACATGTATGCAAATAAGACGAAAAATATGCAAACATATACAATGTTTCTGAATTAAAAAGCCCTAAAAGTTGTAATGAAATCAATATTTTATTCATATTTGGAGCCAGTATTTCATCTTCCTACTGTAGTGAGTTTTGTACATGGAGCTTACAATGAACACTTTGTTTGTAAGCCTCTGGCCTCTTAACCAATGTATTAGTTAGAAGCTATGTTCTCTATTGAAAGTCTCATCCAAAATGCTTTCTTCTCTACCTGCTTCTTAATTACAATAAACCAATTGTTTGTGGATAGAGGAAGGAAATTCTGGATAAAGTTTCACTATTGCTAAATTTACTGTTTATATCTGCACACCGACTAACTTTTTAACCACTTGACTGTGCATGTTATTCAGAGTTATATGGGGTTATACTATATGGACAAAAATATTGGGACACCTGCATATTATACCTACAGGAGGAGCCTTTATGACATCCCTTTCTAAATCTCAAGACAATAATATTGAGTTTGTCCCCACTTTGCTGCTAAGACAGCTTCCATTTTCTTCTGGGAAGGCTTTCTACAAGATTTTGGAGTGCATCTGTGGTATTTTTTGCCAGTTCATCCAGAAGACTATTTTGTGAAGGTCACACTCATGTAGGACAAGAGAGCCTGGTTCACAATCTCTGTTCTAGTTCATTGCAAAGGTGTTCGCTGGGGTTGAGGTCATGGCTCTGTGCAGGGCAGTAGAGGTGTGGAGGGCACTCCTAGTTAAATGTGATATGAAGTAGGGTCCACTAGTAACAGACTTTGTATATAACACAATGGTACAATGCAGGTGTGGTTTATTCAGCAATTGTAGATATATGCGTAGAGTAAAATACAGCAACGTTTTTGGTCAAAGATTAGACCTTCATCAGACTCTGAAGAAATTGATATAAAGGAAATGGAGAGAAAAAAATCTCCAGTAGAATGCTCAAGTAGTGAGTAGGAGTGGCGACAAGAAGAGTGGGTATCTGCAGGTAACACGGCCAGGATAATAAATGGTAAGGTTAGGGTATGGCGTACATTTGAAAAATATGCAGTGACGCAATAGTGGTTGCTTCCATTAATAAAATGTCACTAACGTTTCAACAAATTTTGCACAGATTAATAGCAAAAGTGAATATAACTAAATTTGCCATATATCTTATTAAAGCAAAATGCTTATTTCTCCTTTTATCAAGCTCTTTTCCTCCTTCTGCTCTATACTATTCATTCACAGAACTCTCTGCTTAATCCGATTGGTCTCCCAAAATGGACTGTCAGCTCACTGAAGTATCACATATGCTCACAGAAGTCTATGGAGAGGGTACAGGAAGAGGAAGGAGAAGCAGAAGCAGAAACACACATAAACACAGTGCTACAGCTAATGGTAACTTTTTATCTCAGCCCATGGGCTTTACTCACATCAGTACTGTTCAGTACTTCTCTATAATGTCCTATATGATGCTGCTTCTGAGTGAGAGAGAGTTAGAGAGCACTATGTTCTGTCTATGGAAGACATCATAGCAGCTGTTCTCCACTCACTAGCTCAGAGACAACTAAGAATTAGAGACAGATCCTGCAGAGGGCAAAGCTGCAAAACAGTGCAGAATGCAAGTCATATAATGACCATATATACTGTTACTCTTCATGTACTTACTATGACAGCTTATCCAGAAAACCAAAAGTTTGAATTTACTTTAAAGGTCCTGAGTAGCAGTTTGACACTATTGTGGCCAAAATACTACAGTATTAGCCAGCCAAATTCCAATTGTTGCATACAGTATGCAGATATACCTTGCAGAACTCTGTATTTTCTATATATGACTACCAGTCTCATTGAGGAATATGAAACATCAGTCTTCTCCAGGTATTTATTAGACTAGGTTCACATTTCTGTATGTAGAGTCCATTGCTCTCATCCCTTCCGCCTGCATTCACTCCAGTATAAAACACATGATGGAAGCCTTTAACCATGCATGCAGAACAAAAGACTCCGTCTTGCTTTTTTTTAATACTGGGGTGAATGCAGATGGAGGGTGCTACATCTGCATCAACCATTCCAGCAATGTTTAAGTCCGTTGCTCTCCCATAGGATGAGAGCAACGGACTTTGCAAACGGAAATGTGAACTTAGCCTTACTGAGATATACGGCCTATTTTCTCTGAGCTTTCAGATGCTCACAGTTTTACCATATGATTTACACAGTGTCTAATTTAATTAATGGATCGGTTATCCGCATTGTCCTTTGGGTAATGCATACTACGAGTGAGCCAAACCTGGTCATGTTTCTCATATAGTCAATCAGTACCAATTTCTTCTGAGTGTTCACCCTGAGCAGATGGCAGAGATAATGTTTAATAAAGAGAGAGGATTACTTGGAGCAGGAATATGACTCAAGAAGGGTATCATTTTATTGAAATGCAGGCTCCCTAACGCATTATTTATTCAGACTGTGTCAATATTAGAAAACATGCTACTGTCACCTTTCCCGAACTTTGACCTTTTTTTTTTTATAATGAACTTGCATAACATATGCATGGTATATTATTTAACAGCTTTTGAGACTAAACTGGGCACTCTGACTGTCCAACAGGTCATATTTATTAATAAACAAGTAGATTTCCAACCACCACATATATAGATAGTAGCAAAATAAATGTCCTAGTATAAATACCATGTAACAATGAATATGAATCGGTGATACTATAGAAATGAATCACTTGTGCATATATGTATACATTATAGGGAAGCTAACAAAAATCAGCTATGGTAACTCAATAATATGCCCATTGATCTATCCTGGAGAAATGGAAACTTGGCTGAGCCTAAGTTATTTTCTACAGAAATAATATAATATTAATTCAGCTGAGACAATGGTTGTCGTTTAGAGACACATTTCAAGGAGTCTTATCATAAAACAAACCTCTATTAGATATTAGAATATATATTAGAAATGCTAATAAAATAGTCCTATGCCAATTTTCTCCAAACAGATTAAAGGGAGTCTGTCAGCAGAACTCAGCATAACAACCCAGATAGTTAGGTTAGGGTCAACTGAATGAAACAGAGTTCTCGGTGTTATATATAACTATTTTTATCAATATGCAAATAAATTCTTTAGAACAACAATGCCATTGCTGCTTACCTCTTTGGAGCAATGACAACACCATTATTTCTCCAAATAGGTCATTTGCATATTGACAAAAAAGGTGAAATATCGGCAGTGGAGCACCTATTTCCAAGGGGAAAACACTGTTTGATTCAGGTGACCCCAATCTGTGGGGCTGAGTGATATTCTTGGTTTTGGTGACAGACTCCCTTTCTTGAGTTTTGTTTTTGACTCCCGCCTTCCAAACCCCATAACTTTTTTATTATTCTGTTCACAAAGCCATATGAGGGCTTAATGTTTGCAGGGCAAATTGTTCTGCATAATGGTATCATTTACTATTCTGTACACTGTATTAGGAAGCTAGAAAAAAATTCAGAATGGAGTGGAACTGAAGAAAAAGTGCATTTGTGCGACTTTCTTACGGGCTTCGTTTTTATGGCATTCACTCTTCAGCCAAAGATGATATGTCACCTGTATTCTATGTTTTGGTACAATTCCAGGGATATCAAATTTAATTCCAGGGATATCAAATTTATATAGCTTTATTTACATTTTAACCCCTTAACAAAAATCTAAAACTTTGCAAAAAAAAAAATAAAAATTTCTAAAAGTTGCCATAAGTTGCCATAACATGACACCCATAACTTTTTTTTATATTTCCGTGTACAGGGATGCGTAGGACTTCTTTTTTGTATGACCAGGTGTACTTTTTAGTTATATAATTTTGGGGAATGTGAATTGCGTTGATCACTTTTTATTCAAATTTTTATAAGAGGCGACACAGCGAAAAAACGGCAGTACACCACGGCGCTCACCATACAGGAAAAATATTTTTATAAGTTTGTAGACTGGGCATTTTAAGACACAAGGATATCTAATATGTATGTGTTTCATGGTAATTTTTAACTTTTATATGCATTCTAGAGAAAATGGGGTGAACTTTTAATTCTTTTTTTTTTTTTTTTTTTTTACTTTTTTATTGCATTTATTAGATCCACTAGGGGTCTTGAATCCCAGGGGGTCTGATCATTAATGCAAAGCAGGCCTGTATGTTGGGTCAGATTTACTAAGGCTGTCAATGTTTTAGACAGTGCAGAATTAGACTAGAAAGATTTAAACTGTGTCAGATGTATCACAGTGTCTGAATCTGGCATATATTTTGGCATATCTAGGCACATAGACAGTCTAATATTACACCATGTATTACGCTAGGTTCACACATGTGTTCGGGTTTCCATTCGGGGGGTCCATTTGAGGACTGCCCGAACGGAAACCTAATCCGCTTAAAAAAGTGGTTACCCAAGGAAACCCGCAGACCCCATAGACTATAATGGGGTCCATCGGGTTTCCGCTCGAAAAGGGCGAAAAATGCGGAGAGAAAAGTGCTGCATGCAGCGCTTTTCTCTCCACATTTTTTAAACGGGTTTGGGGATGGAAACCCCGACTGGAGATCCAGCGCAAGTCTGAACCCAGCCTTAGATGGCTTAAGGCTAGTTGCAGACAACCGTGTGTATTTTGCGGTCAGCAAACTAGCAATTAGTGTTCATTTTTTGTGGACAGAGTGTCTTCAGTGTTTCTTCAGCATCAGTGAAGTAGGTCCACAAATACGGACAGTGTGTTATCAGTGTATGATCAGTGTGTGATCCTAGTTTGCAGATCCACCATAAAAATACACAGGAGAGATCTAATTATATCTCTAGCTTGTCTGCGAAAAATGGACGGCACACTGATGACACACGGAGTACATCAGTGTGCCATCCTAGGTTTTTAGTCTCCCCTAGGCTTCTGTTCCGCAAAAACTGAACAGAATAGGACCTGTTCTATATTTCGCGGCGCGGACTCACGGCTCACACACAGTGAAAAACATGGTCGTGTGCATGTGCCCACGGTTGTCTGCAAGGGGCCTAAAAAACACTTTTTTAGACGCATGGAAGCCTGCCAGTTTTCAGATAAACCACACCCTCTTTTTATACAAGTCAGAAAAGTATCTAAAAAGCATCTAAAATACTTCGTAAATGTGGTGCACAGCATGTTAGCTAAGTTAGGGGCAACTGTGGATAGGGGATAAGTGGCCATAACGTGGCAACCCCTTTAACGACTTGAACTGACATCATCACCAAGAGAACACAAGTTCTTCACCTGGGAACAGTTCTGCTGGAGGCTGAATGCTCTAATCTGAAGGCAGAGGCATCATATCCTCTATTATCTCCTGTCTCTGTTGTGGGGGTGTTCCTGACAGTGTGGGATGAGTGGAATTGGGGAGAGATTTGTTCCCAGTTTGTAATGTTTTATTTGGTGAGAATGCTGCTGCCAATGGGCTTGATGTTGAAAGGGATAGGCTATACCTGCCATTAGGAGAGGAGAAGGTGAGGGGTGACTTTCTGTTACCAGTGATGCCCTACTGAGATGTTTGGCACTTCTGCTTAGGTATTTGTTTGGCACTGGTGAGTTGTGCTGCATTGTGGTGTTTGGCACATTCAGAGACGTATTTTACACTGAACTGTGTTTTTTGGTTCTTCTGGGAGGTATTTTCTGTTGCACTCTGATATTTGGTGCTGCTGGGGAGGTATTTTGCTTTGGTGTTTCTATGAATGTTAGGTATGCTGTGGTATTTGTTACTGGTAAGGGTATTATATGTACAGCACAGTGCCATTTATTTTGTGCTTTTTGGTAGTATTTCTTTGCTGGTGAGACAATGGAATCACAATAGATTGACTAGCGTGGCCCAAATCAAAAAAGTGTGAAAAGTCTTTTTCTAAGGTATAGTGCCACATTAATTGATTTTTAACAGAAAATCTTAGAGCTGCATGGACTTCATGTGCCATTGTGGATTTTGGCCCCAACACAGAACCATATACTAAGATTGTTTGATAATATTGCACCCATCTGATCCTGTTAATCCTAAACTCTAGAAATTTCACAGTAGAACTTTCAGTGCACAAATAAAGTAAAGGAAAATGCTGATATTAATGTTATTTTCCAGATACCAAACACTTATCGAGGTCATACTGTATATTCTAACTAAATATATACCACCTATGATGGAACTGCATGTATAAAAGAAACTAGGCCATTAGATGTCTGGCCCTTGACCCTAGCACTATTCTTCATGACTGGTGTGCTCCAACATGTTTGGTCAGCCTGCTAAGTACTCTAAATGGTCATATATATTATAGGATACATCTCATGGGACAAAATGGCATATTGGGAACATCCATATATGTAAACATTGCTGATTAATGGGTCATTGTGTAGCCATGGAAAGATATAGCCATAAATAAAAGTTCTTGAAAGTTAGCTTTTTTCTAGGAGAGCTGGGTCACAGCAATGTTTATGACTACTTTTACAGCTTCCATAAGGTTTGTCATCTAGCTACGTCACAGTCTTGGTAAATATATCTAATTAAGCTGTGATATGAGGCATAAATAGGCAGATTATATATTCACAGTAAAGAATAGTTGAACATAATTAACTAATATAACATAACAAACCCAAATTAAAGGGTTTTTCCAGGCAAAAATGTCTTTTACTGCTATTAATGGGTTAATAAGTGCACCCATGGGAAGGATCATAATGAACTTTTTATAATTTTATACTTTTATATCTGTTTTATATTTTTATATCTGCTTAAGGTGTATTATGTGTAAAAACATTGTTATCCTTAAAACTGAATATTAGATGTGGTTGTTTATGCTTGAAACTGAGTGTAATGTAATGTTACACTACCAGAAAGTGTCCGCATACCAAAGTGAGAATCCTTTGTGTCCAAGAAGACATGTGCTTGGCTTGCTGTCAGAAGACACCTCCCTGGATCACTGTGCAAGACAGGAGATGGCTGACCATATACGGAACTGCTTATATCTGTTATCTATGCATTCAAGATATACTACACCAATTAAGATTGAACATGAGGACTATGTTAACCCTTTCCTATACTTGCTGCTGTATGAACTTATGTTGCCTTAATAAAGTATGTCAGTGCGTCCCTGTATCCGGCTAAGAAAGAGGGTTCATACCAGCTCTGTGTCTGGTGTCTATCTCTCGCCGCTAGCACTTATCTCATATCAATTAGAACAACGACAGTTACCTGGGGTACCTGGTCATCTGGCCCACAAAGTATGTCATGACCTTATCACCCAAATACCTTTAGCAGTGTTTTGAGTGATTTCTGTGTTTCTCTGGGAGCTCCTGGCATCTTCTGCATTTGTTTACATGGTGTAGCTTCCTGTTGTCTTACCTAATGCATCATGGTACTTGTAGGCTGACTCACACTATCTCCCTGTCACTACCTCCCCCTCCCTCTCACACCCCTCCCTGTATCTCTAGCTATCCCGCCCACTACTAGTCCTTCCCAACTAACTCAGCCCACCCCATCATACTTACCTATCTTCCTTCCAGACGTCCTCCTGTGAGAAATCTTCTCCCTTTTTTCTAACTCTGCCAGTGCGTGCAATAGTCCCGGTGCTGCGCTGCAGCCAGCAAACTACCGCCTGCACAGTAGAGGTGGTTTGCCGGCTGTAGCTCAGGGCTGGGACTATTGCGCGCGACAGCAAAGTCAGAAAAGAAGGAGGAGCCATCTCGCAGGAGGAAGTCTGGAAGGAAGATAGGTAAGTATGATGGGATGGAGTTGGGGGGAGTATTAGTGATGTTCTGTTTCCGGAAACGAGGAAATGGAACGTCACCATGTAACTAGAAAATTTTCCTGGGGTGGTCATGTAGATAAATATACATTTTTGATAAATTATGTAATTTAGAAGAAGGTGGGGGGAAGGTGTTTAGATTAGTGTAGGAATTACATTTTATCCCGGATAACCCCTTTAAGACCAAATAAATTAATAATAATAAAAATATCTAAAATATAGCATACAACATGTACAGGAATGTTCCAAGGTCTGCTATTAATGTAATGCCTCTCACCTTGGAACATTCCTGTACATGTTGTATTTGTATTTGTATCTTCTTATCTTATCTTATCTTTGCTGCTGTAACACACTGAATTTCCCCACTGTGGGACTATTAAAGGACTATTATTATTATTATTATTAATATAAGAATAAGACCAAATAGAGTAATAATAAAAAGATAAATGATCTAAACTATAGCATAAGAATACGACCAAGTAGTGTAATAATAAAAAGATTAATTATCTAAAATATAACAAAAATATATAAAACAATGAAACAGATTTATTAATAATGGCTTAGATTCAGACTCCTAATCCTAGAGGAGTTATCCCGAAGATACACCAAATATATGTATTGTAACACAATGATGTTTTGGTGCATTTTTTGTAAATATATTTTTATTGATTTTCAAAGTATAGTCAGTCAAAAGTACATAAACAAACTTCAGTGTATAAGAAGCATAGCCACAGGTACATACAAAGTCAAACAAACTGATCAACTGTTTATTGCAACAACTCGGGAAGTGTCGGGGAAGGCACAATAAATCTATTAAATTTGAGGAATAGGTAGTTATGGTACATCTGGAGGTACTGAAGCGGGAGGGGAGGTCTCAACCCATATATGTGAGCAGGTGGGGTCTCTAGTAAAAGAAATCCATAATGCCCACATTTGTACATATTTGGGGTAGGTGTGAAGCTCCAAATACGAGAGCTCTTCCAATCTTGCAATCTGGGAGACTTTTTGAAAGTAGTGGGGAATTGGGGTAGGGGGAAACAGCGACTCGGAGACAAGTAGGTCCATCGGATAGTTCCATAGGGAGAGAGAGAGAGCGGGCCACCCATTGCCATGAATTCCAAACTGTTAAGGTCAGAATTTTGGGTGCAAGAGCAGGTTTAGCAATTTTATGTGGAAGCCATAGAGTAGCGGTCAGGGGAAGGCCAATTGTGGTCTCCTCCACCACCACATGTGGCATATGTGGTCTTGAACCGCAGGGGGGTCTGATCACTCATGCAATGCATTATAATGTATTAAATACAAAAAATTTTTTTTAAAAATATATAAAAAAAAAAAATAAAAAATATTAAAAGTTCAAATCACCCCCCCTTTCCCTAGAACACATATAAAAGTACTTAAATACTGTGAAACACATACACATTAGGTATGCCTATGTCCGAAAACACCCACTCTACAAATGTATAAAAATATTTTTCCTGTACGGTAAACGCCGTAGCGGGAAAAAAAAATGAAAAGTGCCAAACCGCTGTTTTTTCACTGTTTTGCCTTTGATGAAAATTTGAATAAAAAGTGATCAATGCGATAGCAATTCCCCAAAATGGTATAACTAAAAAGTACACCTGGTGCCGCAAAAAAAGACGCCCTATGCATCCCCGTACACAGAAGTATAAAAAAGTTATGGGTGTCAGAATATGGCGACTTTTAGAAAAAAAAACATTTTTGCACAGTTTTGGATTTTTGTTAAGGGTTTAAAATGTAAATAAAACTATATAAATTTGGTATCCCCAGAATCGTACCGAAACATAGAATACAGGTGACATGTCATTTTGGCTGCACAGTGAACTCTGTAAAAACGAAGCCCATAAGAAAATCACACAAATGAACTTTTTCTTCAAATCCACCTTCTGAATTTTTTTCCAGCTTCCCAGTACATTGCACAGAATAATAAATGGTAGCAACATGAAGAAAAATTTGTCCTGCAAACATTAAGACCTCATATGACTCTGAGAGCGGTAAAATAAAAAAGTTATGGGGTTTGGAAGGAGGGAGTCAAAAACGAAAAATGAAAATCGAAAAATTCTTGTGGCTGGAAGAGGTTAATACGAGAGAGTAAAGGGGCATAATTAGAGTCATACCAGCGTTTAGGTGAAGGTGTCAAGTAAAGGCCGAGATACTTAATCAAATGTATGTGCAACGGACAGGGGGATAGTGTATCCAATTCAGATTTGAGGGATGGGGCAAAAAACGCACAAGGCCTTTGACTTAGATGCATTTATTTTGAAGTTGGAAAGGGAGCCAAATTCTAAAAAGATCGAGGTGATACGGGGGAGTGCCACAGCTGGATTGGTAACAATGATGAGGAAGTTGTCCGCAAATGCAGCTGGTCATCCTCTCCACCAATGGGTCCTGATGTATATACTGAATCAAAGCTTCAATTGTCAAGACAAACAATAGGGGAGATAAAGGGCAGCCTTGTCTAGTGCCAATTTTGATAATGAACGAATCAGAGATGCAGACGTTAGAGGGGTATTCCCATGAACATAATCATATCTATATTTGTAGATAATTAAAAGTTTAAATTTTTGCAAATATAAGTAGTTACAAATTCTGCAGAGTTTTAAAGATTTTCTCTAACCATGTTAGTGGTGACATCTGTTTTCTTGAACGGTTGCTAATGGATACGACCACGAATGCAGAAACTTTCTTTGGTCTGGGTCTTGTCAGCAACCCAGCCATGATTTTCTTATTGTAGCTGGGTTATCGGGCAGGGACACTACATGTATCAGAAGAT
Source organism: Leptodactylus fallax (assembly GCA_947044405.1). Classification (NCBI taxonomy): domain Eukaryota; kingdom Metazoa; phylum Chordata; class Amphibia; order Anura; family Leptodactylidae; genus Leptodactylus; species Leptodactylus fallax. The sequence goes on from CAMRHE010000161.1 coordinate 569,381, forward strand.
ATCCCAGCCACAATAAGGAAATCATGGCTGATTTTCTGACCTTAGAAAGGTTCTGCATTCATGGTCGTATCCACTGGCAACCGATCAAGACAACAACTTGTGACCACAAGATATTTAGAGAAAATCTTTAAAACGCTGCAAAATATTAAATTACTTATATTTGTAAAAATGTCTAACTTTTAATTACCTACAAATTTAAAAATTGTTATGTTCATGGGGATACCCCTTTAACTCTAATTCTAGCACTGGGAGTGACAATATTTTGTGGATGAACTGCAAGGGAAATGTCAGCGTCTATTATTTTATTATTTTTATTATTATTATTGTTTATTTATATAGCACCATTAATTCCATGGTGCTTTAAATTTGAGGGTCAACATACAGTACACAAGATATAGAAAACAGATAATGCTAAGAGTGACCAACTGGCACAGTGGGATAGAGGACCCTGCCCGCAAGGGTTTACAATCTATGAGGGAAGAGGGATAGAGACAGAAGGTGGGGGTAGCGGCTGTACAGGTGGTGGTGTGGTGACAGTAGTGTTATTGGAGGTTGTAGGCCTTTCTGAATAGGTGAGTCTTCAGGGCCTTCTTGAAGCTCGTGATTGTGGGGGACAGTCTTATGTGTCTTAGTAATGATTTGCAGAGTATGGGGAATGCACGGAAGAAGTCTTGGAGAGGTTTGTGTGAAGAGCGGATAAGAGCAGAGCGGAGTAGGAGGTCTTTGGAGGATCGGAGGTTACGTATGGGTAGGTAGCGGGAGATTAGGTCGGAGATATATGGGGAGGACAGGTTGTGGATGGCTTTGTATGTCAGTATTAGTAATTTGAACTGTATTCGCTGGGCAACGGGTAGCCAGTGAAGGGATTGGCAGAGGGGAGCAGCCGATGAAGAACGGGGGGGAGAGGTGTATTAAGCGAGCACCACAGTTTAAGGTGGACTGGAGGGGTGCGAGAGTGTTAGCTGGGAGGTCCAGTCCACATGGTCAAAGGCCTTCACGGCGTCAGTTGAGAGCAATATTAAGGGAGATTTCCGTAACTGTGCAGATTGGATGAGGTGGAGGATGCTTAATGTGTTATGTTTGCCTTCTCTACCTGCGATAAAGCTGGTCTGCTCTGGGTTGATCAGTATAGGTAAAAGGGATTTTAGGCGAGGCGGTTGGCTATTAATTTGGCTTAGTCTTGGTTCATTTTAAACTCTTCTCTTTACATTACCTAGTCTGTGGTATACTTGACAAAGCCCCATCCCTTTTCTAGGCAGCTTTGAAGTGTCTAGCAAAGCACTAAAACTGTCTTAGGCTAAGGCCCCACCTAACGGGTCACAGTGAAAAATTTCTGGTGGAAAAACCGTGGCGGATGTGCTGTTCTCCTCATATTTGTTAGTTAACTGTCCTGTATTACCTATTCCTTTTCATGTTGTTTATATGCATTCTTGATTACTGACATCTGCTAGGCAGAATTTGCATGCCGCACGCCTTTGTTCCTTATAATTGAAGTTTTTTCAGTCTGGGTGTGGTTTTAGGCAGCCTTGGTCCATGTCACTTCCTGTAGCCATTTTAGTTCTTCAAGCTGTGTGACTGGACACACAAACACTTTGGGCTTGTGAAGGCATCAGTTTTTGACCAGCAGTTAGCCTCAGGAAAGACACCAACAGGACAGCATCATACCACTACTAAGCCATTACAGTATTGTGTCACCGTTTGTCGCTGTTCTTGGGTCAAATAAACCCACATTGATTCCTATCATCTGGTCTACGTTTGAATCCATCTAACCTGAGCTCCTGCCGGTCCGGTCTGCTCCATTGATTGGATATGAAGGTAGGAAAGTCACACAGCCACTATCAGTTATACCTTCATTCGCCTTCATGTGGGGACAGAACAGCGGAAACGTGTCGCTTTTTTTCCTACATCGCTTTTCAAGAGTTTCCCTCTGCGGACTTTCTGCTTCAATTATACCTATAGGTAAACCACCGGCATTTCCGTAGGTATAATTGACATGCTGCAATTTCCAAAAAACGCAATGTTTTTCGAAATTGCAGCATTTCTGCTTAGCGTATTTTTCTGCAATGTCTCCTGTTCACTTGTGACATTTCATTTACATGCTTACTACCACTCCCTGTGAGCAGTTCAGCCGGCAAACAAAACGTAATAACAGCACATGACCTCCTCGCTGCCTGAAGCCACTCATACTAACCTTGGATGCGGGAGTGATTTAGTACCTGGTCAGATATGTTGTGCTGCAAGAACTAAAGAAGAAATGTGACACAACACAGAACCCAGGGAGGGATTTTGTACACATGTAGTGTGTGTGTGTGCTCTGTGATTTCATTCCAGGGGAGACTGGAGAAGGGAGGGGTACACATAGAGTGAGAGGAGAAAGATGAATCATGGGAAAAGTAGTTTATACACAGATTCACTGCAAATAACAGTGATACAAAGAGCAGCAAGTAAAATAAAGCCAAGCAAAGGGTGCAAAAGGAAATCGTGATTATTTAGCACTGCTGTGGATGTGTCAGCAGATAATTTTTGGAAGTTGGATAACCCCTTTAAGGACAGCCTAACTGTCAGGAATTCACTCTGAAACGCTACTATTGTGTGTTGACATATTTCCCTATGAGTGCCTTGTTTCTGCTTATCTGTTTTGTAAGCCATTCTGGTCAAACTTGGTACATGTGATTTGTGCCAGTTCTTTGGTGCATTACAAAACACAATTACAGAGTGCCGACCTTAGCAATTCCACACCAATATAGCTAAAACCTGTTTTTTACAGGAACTTTCCTTTAAACTTTCACATTTGGAGATATCACTATTCTCACATTAAATTACTTCTCCTACAGCTTACCAAATATTGTCACATGGTGGCACCATCTGCTACATCATTCTTTCAGAGGTAAGGCTATGTTTTTGGTGATTTCACTGAAACCAGGCTGTTGGTTACTTTTGGGTCACATAAGCCTCACAGTCTACAAAAAGTCTGTACAAAAATAGTTACAAGGCTAAAAATATGGGTAAGCGACAGGAAATAATACCAATGCACTAAGATCTCTGAACACAGAACACTGGCATGAAGCCAAGTATAAACCTAACATTCTCTGCCCATTTGTTAAAATTTCATATAGCGCTTTTTCTGCATGATTAATTGTCATGATTAATTGTTACAATGGGTTGCATGCATAAATAATAGTCAGAAGTCTATATTAATTAATTTTAGCATATCTTAAAATGTTAATGAATTCTGGATTTACCAAAATGTTCTTTTAATACTGATGATCTGCCAAAGTTGTTTAAATGTTGCTTCCTACAAGCCATATGAACAGCATGTGTCACTTGGGTACACTTATGTTATACAATGTGTTCAAAAACAAAGGGGGGGGGGGGTAACTTACGCAGAAAGTGACTTGAACCTCTAGTCTTTTAATTTGATCTAGAGATGTTTTTAAGCAAAAATGTAGGTGTTTACTGACGAATGATAGGACTGATATATCAATTGCCATACAACAATAAGTGGAGTAAATACGCCATAAAATATGATGATCAGTTTGTGTGTTATATCAATCAGTTCTTGACTCCATTGTTTACTTTTGCAGGTCACAGATGCTGTGAAGGTGAAGAGCAGCCATTGTGTACTATCAAAGATCAAGCAAGCTCCAGTCAGTTAATTCCATTTAATAAGAACTCAAACTACACCTAAGGGCAGTGTCACACTTACAGGTAGTCTCACAACTGAGCCATGGGTAAGATTCAGTTGTGATCTGGCCAAAAACAGCAGTTAATACACTTAGCAAATAAATAGTTTCTTTATTCTAGTATTATTACATATACCGCAGGTGCATTTTGGCCACCAACTGGCCACATGACAGCTACTAATGCGAGATTCACACTAGAGAAGAGCGAAATTTTCGATTCAATAATTATGTTGCTTTTTCAATGATTGCTCTCCAATTTATTAACAATGAGACATCCTTCTCTCCACTTTACAGGAGTAAATAGCTCAGAAGAAATGTTTTGGTTTGGTGATTCCAGTTTGATAATATATAGAGGAACATCTGCTACTGAGGTGTAGGAGCTAGACGAAGTGGATAGCATTGAAAGACTTAAAGAGGATCTTTAACCACCTCCAACAAGTCCAGCTCCTTACATCAAGTAATAGGTGCTGCTCTACTGATTCCGTCACAGTTAGAATTTTTTCTCTATCCCCCACCGTTCCCAAGCAATTAGTACTGTTTTGGTGCCTAATGTGCTGCTTAAGCTCAGTACAGTATGGAGGGTGGTGTCAGGTAGGAGCAATCGTGGGGTGTAATTCTGAGGTAGGACACTTGCTGCCTCTGATTGGAGCTCTGAATCACACCCTCCTGCCTGACACCGCCCTTCTGACATTACCGAGCTTAAACAGCGCTGTTCCTGTGCTTGTTGCTCAGGAATGGTGGGGTTTAGAGAAAAAATACTAGCTGTGCTGGAATCGGTGGAGCAGCGCTTAACAATTGCTAAGAACTTGAACTGGTGGAAGTCCTGTTTAAGCCCAAGACCTCAGGCGCATGCGCAGTGAATCTGGAGTGTACATCCTGGACTTCACTGAAGAACTGCACAGGAACTGGGAGCACCAGAGATGATGGCATTACTACTACTTTCTAAGACACTAAACTTCTGGTTCCCTTTAAAGGCTATGAACATGTTTGCATGTTTGTTACATTTAATCATATTTTATTAAATCTTTGCAGCTGTAAGTAATAATATTACTAGAGATGAGCGAATTTCTCAAAAGTTCGATTCGACAGTTCGATTCGAAGTGCCAAAAAAAATTAGCTTCGATCCGAATTACTTCGTGGCAAATAAACAGCTATTTCCAGGCTGCAGGAGAGGCGGGGTGGATGGCAAAATGGCGGAAGCCCCTGGATGCCGCAGTCATCTCTCTCTCTCTCTCTCTCTCTCTCTCCCCCCCTCCCTCCTTCCCTCTCTTTCTCTCTCTCTCTCTCCAGCATGGACAAGTTTTATTTATGTGGAAGGATCTGCTAACAAGTAAAGACACGCCTACCCAATCACATCACTAGAGAACATCATGTGAACGTCTGATGTCACAAAGGTCCTTACTAAATATTTGTTACCGCGAAGCATCAGGAAATCCGGAATCGTGGCGAATCGAAGATTTCCTGAAATTCGGATCGAATTCCACTTCTACAGAATCGATTTGCTCATCTCTAAATATCACGAACACTGACCAAGACCACCAGCATGGCATAGAGTTCATTAGGGGCTATAAAATCCAATTGTAAGGGAATTACCAGTTGAGCAATTCTCCAGTGCTGCTGCAGAAACCTTGGGGGAGGCGCACAACAAGACAGTGAGCCCTAAAGCTGAACCCTCCCCACTGTCCCTGGCTAACTTGCCCGATCTGTCCTAGATGACAGCCAGCAACTGGTCGATCAGTCCCTTCCTAATATATGTGACACACAGAACAGGACAAGACAAAACAACACAACACAGAAGCAGAGTCAGCTAGCCAAGGGGGTCTGTAACAGACGAGCAATGCAGTACAAAATCACAATCCAAGAGAATAGTCAAAAACAGAGCTAGAGGTGAGGTCAGAAATAGGAATACAGGGAATAGCAGAAAAGGAGCTAGTAGGGACAAGTCACAAGACAGAATCAATAGCCAGCAAGCATGTGAGGGCTGACAATCTTTTTATAGAAAGTCAGGACCCGCCCCAGACTGGATTGGTGGACAGGCTGTCAATCACACAGGCAAGGCTGAGATTAACTATTAGTGGAGCAGAGGAAAACCAAGGTGAAAGAGATGGGTGTGGTAGAAAATCAATTACATAGTCTAGGACAGTGTCAGACTGAGCAACAAGAATCTTAAACAAGGAATCAAACTGAGCACGCCTCCTGAGCCGCCGCGTGCGGGCGGAGGATGGTGCAGAGACCTGAACAGGCAGAGATGTTACACCAATATAGTATAATCTCAATATTTGGACATAAATGCATATGATAATAAATACAGCACAACAATAGGTAGGAGCAGGTCACCCTTAATTATCACAGCATCACTGCAGGGATACTCAGACAATGTGATGTCCATAAATAAAACACATGAAGGTCCATGCAAAGCATTGCTACGTTGACAGTAACATAGGGTGCCTGTTATACTCACAGCACATCTGATAAGACAGCGTACACAAATAAATACTGTAGGTTAAGAAATCCCTATAGTTACTGTGGTATGTTGTTGCACATTACAAAGTAATCTATATACATTGGCGGTCCTCCAATAAGTAGTAATCAGCAGTAACCAGTAAACTAACAAAAGCCCCAAAATCTGCAAAGGCTATGTGCTTGTTAGGTTGTGCCAATATCATAGGCTACAGGTGTTAGGGAATTGCCAGTTAAGAAATTCACCAGTAGCTGCTGCTGGAACCTGGGAGGAAGGGGAAGGACAGAGACAGCGAGTCCTGATGATTGACCCACCCCAGTCCCTACCTACTTGCCTCAACTAACCTAAGCAGTAGAGGACAACTGGGTGACAGTCCCTTCCTATAATACAAGTGAAAACACAAAATACAGACAAGACAAACAAACAGGAATGGATAATCAAGAGAGCCAAAGGTCAGAACCAGGAGAATAGTCAAAGGGAAAAGACAAGGTCAGAAATAGATAATAAGAAAAACAGTATACCTCTAGTATGCTCAGAGAGACTAATAGCTTGTATCCAAGAGAGGGTTGGAAAACTATATAAAGGATATCAAGAATCCGTGCCAGGCTTGATTGGCAAAGAAGGATGTCAATCAAAGAGCAACTAACATTAACTCTTTAGTAAACCAGAGGAACTCAGATCACTGGCTGGACTGTTATACTGCAATGAATTCTCAGCTGTGTTAAAACAACATGAGGCCCAGGAGCAGAGGATCATAGAAGGAAATGCCTCCTGCACCATAGCATGCGGTCAGAGGATGGCGCAGAAGTCCGAACATGCAAAGATGTTACAACAGGATTGTCTGATTGGGTATACTTAGTATAAACATTAACTATATAAGTTATAAGCAGACTGTACTGTCCCCTAGTGGAACTAAAAAGCATACATTATTAAACTTAACCCCTTAGATGCAGCAGTCATAATTGACTGTGGCATCTAATGGTGTTAAAACCCATGATCAGAAAATAGCTCTGACCTGCAGTTCAGTGCCCACTCAGCACCTGAGAGGGTGCAATGTCCATGACGCAATAGTACATTAAGGAGCGGTAAGTTACACCTTTCCATGACTTACTATTACATCATACTGTGGAATGGGGTTGAAAAAGTCATAAACCGGAAAAATGGCTTTTCAATGACTTTTGTTATGTAATCTGAAACTGCAGTTACCAGATTCAAGTTAACTTTTGCTACATTGCATGATAAAAGGATAAATTGCTGCTTTTTTAAAAATTCCCCCACCAAAAAAGTTAATAAAAGTTGATTATTAAGTTATATGTAGCCAAAAAATAATGCCATTAGAAAATCATCTCAGATCAGCCCCTAAAACAAAAAAAGCTCTTATAAGTCTACATCGATGAAAAGTTATGAATCTGAATGAGGTATTGCTAAGGCAAAAAAATAAGCTTGGTAACCATCCAAAATAAAGTAGTTAAAGTTGCCACAAATGAGCTATACTTGAAATAAACCCTCCTATTCAGGGTGAACAGTGTGCAAAGTGTCTTCTTATATTTCTGTTGTTCTTCCTCTGACAGCGGTGTTTGGCCAACCTGATTTAGAAGCACAATCACTGATAACACTAGGGAGAGATTAATATTCTATCATATGGTTGAACAAGTCAATTTTGGAAAGGTTATGTTGGCTGAAGATGCTTCTAACCATCAGAAGAATGCTGTTACGATTATCAGCAAGAGATCCCTGCTCACTTCTGGCAATGAGGCGAGAAATCCTACAGCTGGCATCTGGGAACGCCACTGGAGCAAAAGAACCGGGACGCGTGGGAGGACATTTTTTTTTATTTGTTTCACTGCCCCCAGCTGATTTAAACGTTTAAAGGGTCCATTTTTGCCTGGACAACCCCTTTAACATCTACGCCCTACTGTGTGACCAAACTGCAGTTTATGCACACATGTATGACACTGTTGTACCCAGGATAACGTATTAAATGTCATAAGTGGGTATAAACTACTGTTTGGGGACACAACAGGGCGCAGATGTGAAGGAGCACTATGTGCTTCTGGAGCACAAATTTAGATTTTTTTGGACACCATGTCATGTTTGCAGAGACCCTAAAATTGCCCCTACAAAATGTTACTTCTTGGGGAATCCCAATGTTAATGAAATCTGTGAAATGGCTGTGGGGTCAAAATGCTCACTATACCCCTTGATAAATTCTGTCAGGGACGTAGTTTCCAAAATGGGGTCACTTTTGGAGGGTTTCTATTGTATTGTACTCTAGGGGCTCTGCAAATGAGACATGGCGCCCAAAAACTATTCCAGCCAAATCTGCTTTTCAGACACCCAGTGTCGCTCCTTCCCCTTCCTCGTGCTGTCTTATGCCCAAGCATCAGTGTACACCCACATGTGGGGTATTTCTGTGCTCGGGAGAAATTATGTAACAAACTGTGAGATGCATTTTCTCTTATAACCACCTCCATATTGTTTTAAAAAGGATTAACAAAATTTCCAAATGCGATTTTGAATTATTTGAGGGGTGCAGTTAAATAAATTAAAGGACAATTAAAAGGTGATGCCAATATAAAGCAGAGATATGGTAGATAATATTTATTAATGTATTTCAGTGGTATCTGTCTGAAAAGCAGAGCATTTCACATTTTGGAAATTGGGAATTTTTTTTTTCAAATTTCCTATTTTTTTTTAGTAAATAAATACAAAAATATTGATCAGTGTTTAATACTAACATAAAGTACAATATGTCATGAAAAAAACAATCTCAAAATCACTTGTGTAAATTAAAACTTCTAAAAGTTATTGCCATATAAAGTGACACATGTCAATTTTGAAAAATGAGGCCGTGTCCTTAAAGTACTTTTAGGCTGTGTCCTTAAAGGGGTTAAATAATAAATAATAATAATAATAATAATAATATGTATCTACCACTTACACAACCACAATTACATATGCCACTGTTCCTGATCGTGGCAGAAAATGAAGAAACAGCTTTTTAAACTTTTTTCTTTTTTATTATGCCAATAAAATCAGTAGAGTACAGTACATAATGGATAAGCATCATGACGTCACAGATCCTTGACATCACAGAAGCAGCTGGAAGAGAACCAAAGATGCTAGTCAATGGGAATGCTGTGAGGGAGCCCAGGAGATGCGAGGGAAGGTGAGAATCATCGTTTATTATTTTTAGTGTCCAACAAAATGTGGCGCAGTGGGTGAAATTTCGGTGCAAGTTCCAATTTGGCTCAAATTTCCGGGTCATAGTTTAGCATATTAAGCCACATCCACTTTTCAACAAGCCACACCAACATGTCATACTAGGCACATAAACAATTAGAAAATGAGGTATAAAGCATACACACCAGTTTTTTGGCAGAAATTCTGCCGTACTTCTATTGCATATTTATTAGTTTATCTGCCCCACTGAATTGAGAATTCATGTTTAATGAAATTATATTTTGCAGCTTAAAAAACATCAATTTTGGCTGGCAAGAAATGCAACTAAATTTGTGCTTTACATCACACTAAATTGTCACACCAAGTGAACATAGGAATAACAGTGTATATGTGTTGGTTTGGAGAAAATACAGTAACTTACTGTAGAATTTATTGTAACTAAACACTGAATTGCACTGTAATTACTGGTGGCATTGTGTAGAGCTGTTGGTTTGGCGTTAATAATTTAATGTAGAATTTTAGTGTAGCTAAACACTGAATTGTAATTATTGGCAGTGTTGTGTATAACTTGGTCTGGAAAAAACAATATGCCAATTTCATGTGTAATTTTTTGTAACTAAACATTGAACTGCAGTAGAATTAATTGTGATGTATAACTGTTGGTCTTGCGCAGATTGTACACTAATTTACTGTAGTATTTTTCATAAGTAAGCAATGAATTGCAGTATAATTAATGGTGGTGTATAACTGTTGCTTTTGTGCAATACACCAATTTACTTCAGAATTTTTCATAGCTAAACATTAAATTGCAGTAAGTTAACAGTGGTGTATAAGTGCTGCTTTGGCACAATACACTTATTCCCTATAGAATTTTCAAAACTAAACTATTTTGCAGGATAATTAACAGCAATGTATAACCATTCCTTTGGCACAATATGCCAATTACTTCTTTGTAACTAAAGAACTGAATTGCAGTATAATTAATGACAATGTATAACTGTTGTTCTAGTAGTATAATGTTGTACCGTGTTAGCCATTGAAAGTAGTAGAAGAGTGAAGAAATCAGGCGATACCTTTTAGAGGCTAACTGAGTATATTTATAAGTAAGCTTTCAGGAGTACTCGCTCCCTTCATCAGACATGGTGTGATACAAGAACTGAAAATTAACAGATTTTTATACACATGGTTTTCAAAGCATTTTAGAGGACTCTAAAATGCTTTGAAAACCATGTGTATAAAAATCTGTTAATTTTCAGTTCTTGTATCACACCATGTCTGATGAAGGGAGCGAGTACTCCTGAAAGCTTACTTATAAATATACTCAGTTAGCCTCTAAAAGGTATCGCCTGATTTCTTCACTCTTCTACTAACTGTTGTTCTGGCACAATATACCAATTCATCATAAAACATTTCCTCATACACTAAGGCTAGGTTCACACAGTAGGAAAATAAAGAGAAATTCCTCTTCATTTTCCACCACCATATGCAGGTGGTGCAGGGCATATGCATTCCGTTGTGGCTTTCCTCTGCTGATTAGGCCCATATGAATGACTCCCGAGCCACGGAATCCGCAGCAAAATCCAGGAGCAGGACGCTGAATTTTTCCGTGTCCTGCTACAATCTCTTCCTCCCATTGAAAGTAATGGGAGGCAGATTAGGGAATCTGCTACAGATTCGGGGGAGGAATCCAGCCTAGCCTAATCCTCACATTTTGGTTGTGCTCTTATATAGTCATCACTGACCTCTCACACAGAGTATATAATGATTGGCATGCCTGCAATGCATTATGGGGAAGCCAACCTAGTCCTCCAAGTCATGGTTTTCTTCTTCTCTCTGCTTCTCTGTTTTCCATGTAACAGCAGTCATTTTAACAGATTCATCTGAAACAATTTGCAAAAGTTTCATATTTAGTAAAATCTGAAACTTTTGAAAAATTCAGGTTGAATTTGATTGGTTACAAATCGATTCACTCATCTCTACCCTCTAACAATCTGTTCGCATTTGAACCAACTTGACCAAAGGTTAAGTCCTAACTGTGGTAGCCGAGTGCCATAGGAGGAAGGTGAAGAATGAGAAATGAGATCCAGGGAAGATGTGTAAACCAAATGAACACTTATACTCATCTTTCCTCAGCTCTCGCTGCATCTTGTGCTTCCTTGGGGTCCTCTTTGGTGGTCTTCCAGCCACTTCTGGCCTCCTGGGTGACGCCCAATCACAACCCTCAATAGCCAGGTGTGATTTTACATATACATAAGCATCATGGCGTTGTTGTGTGGCAGTCCTTAGGTTGGGCCTCAGCGTTCCCCTGATGACATGTGACATCACCAAGTAGGCTGGAAAAACATTGAAGAGGAGCCCAAAGTAGCCCAAGAGAGTTTACGCAAGGGAAGAATAATTATTTATTATGTTTTCGCACCTCCACTGGACTTCTGCTTAGTATTACCCTGGGATCTGATGAAACCTCAGAATATAATAGTGCTTTGCGAATAATGAGCCCAAAACTTTTGGAAAATTTGTAATTTGGAAGAATCTGGCTGAGTCGGAACTGGTTCACTAGACCTGTATGTCTAGACCTGTCCACTGTATAAGACAACTCACATCAATACCTCTTTCATAGCTTCTTTTGGTCTTGGTACTTTTTATTTCAGATTAAATTTGTGAATTCCAACACAAATGAGATTGCATCTTTCGGAATTAATCCTATACCGTCTGTGCCACATTTATGATGAAGAGGCAGAGCAGATGTGGGATAGTAACTAATTTTACTTGTTCAAACTTTCATAAGCCACATTATGATAAACAGTGTTGTGATGTGTACATTTTCCGTGATTAACAGCTATGTAATCTTCCAAGTTCTTGATTAGAGGTACCCATATGCACGAGGGAATTTCCAAAATCCTAATCACTTTTGGGGGCTTGTCTGTTCAGTCATCATGGAGCTTCAGAATTATTATACATATTTGGAGTCTTTTTCTTCAACACAAGATGCACTTTGGATTTGTTATTGTAATTTCTTTCCAGCAAAGCCGTGAAACTATCTCATGTTTCCAATGTTGAAATCAATCAGTTGTCAAATTGATTTTATTATAACTTTGTTTCAGATTTTATATTAATCAGTTATATTTGGTGATCAAGCGATTATCAATCAGCCTAGAGGATATTCTTAGTTTCTACAAGGTTCTATAACTTAATGATATAAACAAGCTTTGTTTTGGGCGTTAATTGGAGTCGAAACAAGTCAGCTTGGGTTTATACAGGATCATCTGACACAAAAATAGAGGAAAATTGATGATTTGCACCACATTGGCTGACTGTTAGGCTATTGCTCTCAGTTTGCGCTCCCTTAATTAATGCTCCAAGGTTGCCAACTCAACAACCTCCAGCATGTCCTGTGGATACTCCCTACATAAGCTCAATCAGTCACTCCAACAGACCCATCTGTGCTTAGATGCTGATATTTTTAAACCCATCTTTGTACTTCAAATTTATTTGAATATAGTAATTTTACCTATTACATGCTTCATCTGTAGCAAAATTAAAAGTTTTAAATATATTTAACCCAACTTAATGCTAATATCACAGGAAATTAGAATATCTAATATATGGCTCATGATCTACAGAACCTTTCTTAAAGTCCTGGTTACATAGTACAACATTTGTTGTCAAGTTGAGTCTAGATATTTTCCTAATTTTCAGTTTTATTCCTAACTAACTTCTTCCAAAAATGTCTTAGATGAGATACATTTTTTTAAATATCTTTTTTTTCCACTATTTTATTGCAGTGATTTGTGAGATGAACCTACCTACAGCACCTCTGCTCCTGGTGTTTAGCATGTCATAGGTCTATGTTGTCTGAGTAGACATTTCACCTTCAACATGACTTGCCTTGTTTGACTATAAGACAAACTAGAGAGGGGATAGAGAATACTCTATAGCAAAAAGAAACTGACTGCGGCTGGTTTATACCATCAAACACCACCAATTATGAACAGAATGGCCATGGAGTGATAAAATGACATAACAGTCCCATTAGAAGGAATGAGAAACTCAAATACCAGCACATGGCCACAGCCCTTTCTTCTCGCAATCTGGGTACCTGTAGCTGATAACAAATTCTGATACATCTCAGAAGAACCTTCCCTTTCAGAAACTCTTGTAACATTCTGATATTAAACCTTTCTCATATAAATAGACTAGCTGGATAAAGTTTTTTCAAACCCAATTGACTAAAAAATTCATTATAAGTAAAGAGGACATTTAGTGGTTTGGGGACAATTCTGGATAGTGCTTTGGGGATCCAAGGACATCAGAAAACAAGATAATGGGAAGATGTCACTTTGTCTAGTCTGACAACAATGCAGTCATGCTATCTCACTATAGAAATTAAATAGGTTGTCCATTGGGAAAAAAAAATTGACATCAGTCTTGTTATGGGTTAAAGGGGTTGTCCGGGATAAATTGAAATCCCTACAATAATCTAAACACCCTCCCCCCTCCCCCTCCTACTTTCTAAATAACATAATTTATCAAAAATGTTTAGTTACCCATATCACATGACCGCCCCAGGGACATTTGCTGGTTATCCGGTGACGATCCGTTTCCCCGTTTCCGGAAACGGAATGTCACTACTACCCCCCCCCCCCATTCACTCCATCATACTTACCTATCTTCTTCCTTCCAGGTTTCTTCCTGCGGGACGGCTCCCTGTTTTCTGACTGCCGTGCGTACTATAGACCCAGTGCTGCTCTATGCAGCCAATAATCCACCTCTACTGCGCAGGCATGGGAGCAGCATCAGACACCTGTGCAGTAGATGTGGATCATTGGCTACAGAGCAGTGCTGGGTCTATAGCATGCGTCGGCAGTCAGAAAAGAAGGATGGGCGTCCCGCAGGAGGAAGACTGGAAGGAAGAGAGGTAAGTATATAATGGGGTCAGGGGTTGAGCTGAGTAGTTAGGGAAGGGCTAGTAGTTGTGATCAGGATAGCTAGAGACAGGGAGGGGGTGTATGGGAGGGAGGGAGAGAGGAGGGAGGAAGAGACGAATGGGGGAGTGAGTTGAGAGGTAGCTAGAAATTACCTAGCAGGAAACTGAACCATGTAAACAAACACAAAAGATACCAGGAGCTCCCAGAGACACCCAGAAATCACTCACAACACTGCTAAAGGAATATGGATGCATTTATTATCCCATTAATAGCACTAACAGACCTTTTTTTAAAAAAAATATTTTTATGCCCAGAAAACACCTTTAATAAAAGTAATGGAGCAATACTCATTTTACTGATCCCTGGCTGTTTCCATCCTTATGTTGCATGGAAGTAGGGCATCTGTGCAGCATTGGAATGGGCACAGTGTGAGATCAGTGAGGTTAGTATTGCTTCTTATTTTATAACCTATTATGAACCTGTTAGAAATTTTTTCACCCAAGTACCCAGGGATGTGGCTGTAGGTGGAGCAGTGGTACTAGTTACTTCCAGGCCCTGGGCCCTGAGGTAAACCCCAAAAGTCCCTCTGTCATATAAAATATACCACTAGGTGAGTTGGGGCCCCATTTCGGATCTTGCATTGGGGCCAGGGCCTGTGGTATAACCATGTCATCTTACAAAAAAAAAAGATGGAATGTGAACTTGTGCGCAGGTAGGTAAAAATTACATTAAGCTGCAAAATCTATTATAGGCATTGTTGGATATTAAAGTGTTAACTGCTCTTTTTAATGAAACATAATACTGAATTCTCCAATAGACATAGTAATTACATTGCAAACATTTTTTCCGGCAATATATTTTGTTCCAATATTTTACATTCACTTCTATTGTTTGTTTTTCAATGAAATGGCTTAAGAGGAAATTTTTTTTTTGCAGAAGGTAATTAGAAAGATGCACAAAAATAGGTTTTCAGGTAATGTTAATATTAAATATGTTAATCCACAACTCAGTACACACATTTAATAAAAAGTGTAATTTTCCATTTGCTCTCTAGTTGTCTATTAATAAAACGGAGGCCTAGTTCCATTGGGAGACAGTGTTTGGTTACGGGCTATCTTGTACAGAGAAATTAGAACAAAATTGAACTGCAAGAGGTTATGTAATTTTATTATGATTGTAAAATCTTAGATTTTTAATAATTTTTAAGTTACAGATGTTGGTTTATAGAACTTTATGCAAATTGTTTCTTTTTACCACATATTAAATACGATTGGATAAACCTAGTGTATATCTATCGTAAGAAGAAAATAAAGGGACTAGTATAATGAAATAAAACAAAAATAAATAATATATGGGCTAGAGTGGTTCTTTTTTTCTGTCAATCTTCTATATTCCTATAATGGTCACATTCATGGTGGTTAGTGGATTAAAGGGGTTTCCGGAGGTTAGGATAGGATATCAATATCTGTTCGATGGGAGTCCTGGGGCCCCCATTTGAAGTAGAAAGTCCCTCTTACACTTCACAATTCAATGACATTATGTTCATTCATGACCTGACCTGTTTGAATCTCAGTCCTAATCAAGTGAATGGGGCTAAGCTGCAAAACCAAACACATCCCTTATGCAATGTGCATGGTATTCAATGAAGAGGCTGCAGCTCTCACCTGCTGGGTCCCAGGTGTAGGAACCCCACCAGTCTGATATTATTGATCTATTCTAAGGATAGTTCATTAATATGTCACTCCCGGAAAAAACCGGAGGAGGGATATGATGACCTACCTGTTTTGAGAAGGTTGTGAGGGAAGGTAGTAGATCTGAGGTATAACCATTAAATTAATAACCAAGCCATAGTGATAACCAATATGGCGGCACTTCCTGTTATTATTTTACAAATAAAATGCTCACATCTCAGTAACTAAAACAATCATAATTAACCAGCAATGAAAATTATTTATCTATTCATAGGATAGAGAATAAATTTCTGATTGGTGGAAGTCCGACCACTGAGATACCACTGATCCTGAGAATGTGGGATGGGGTGTTTTACTCCCATTGAGAATGTAGTATCAGTGGACACATATGTACCCCTGCTCCTTTCATTTTAATGGCATAGCAAAGTGCTCCCACTGAAATAAATGGAGAGAGGGGTGTGTCTGCGTCCACCACAGCTTCCTGCTCAATCTCAGAACTGGTTGGGTGTTTCAGACCCCACCAATAAGCAATTTATCCTCTATCCTATGAGTAGAGGATAAATAACTTTCATGGCAAAACCCCTTTAATCAGAGGCGTAGCTAGGGGTTCAGCACAGGGGGGGTGAACATGTCCAAGTGGGCCTCCAACTTGGACATGTTCGTATACCGATACTATGAGTATACGGTGAGCGTATAGTGGTATATAGCGGCTCTACACAGGGCTCTGCAGACGATTTAGGTGCATACAGGGCACTAACATTTAGTGACTTCCCGGTGACGTCTCTGACTATTCGTTCACATTCCCCATCTCTTTTATCTGGACGGCCATGACCACTTCCAGTCTCTGTAAAGTTTGCAACACAGACATCTTTGGCTCCTCACTTTTCCAGGCACCTGACCCACATTGTCCTCACCTACACAAAGCCCCCATCCTGCTGCTACCCCCAATTATAAAATATATAATATACCCCCCATAATGAATAATACCCCCAAGTGCATCTTTAAATTAATAACTTCCCTGTGCACCCCTTTAAATAGTTCCCCTTATTAATAATGTCCCAGGTGTTTCCTAATTACAAAAAAAAAAAAAAAAAAACAAGGGAAAAAAAATCATTTGGGTTCCAATACCCGGGACCCTGAGGATCAGCTGTTTGAATGAACCGTGGTACCTGTGTAAGCGCCGTGACACCTTCTCTGTTTACATAGTGTCATTCTTTTCATAGCGGCCATGTAATGTAACTATACAAGTCTATGTGACAAGGCTGTAATGACATCACACGGTCACTATAAACAGACAGCGTGTAATATAACCAGACACCATAGCCCCTTCATACAGCTGATCAGTGGGGAATCACTTATCTCTTGTTGATGATTTATTCTGAGGATAGATCATCAATAAAAATTAACTGGAAAACGCTTTAAGGCCAAGGCCCCACGTGGCGTCCCGCAGCAAAAAACAGCTGTGGGAAAGACCGCGGCGGTGACGCATCGCTGTTCTTCCTGCAGCACTTTGCACAGAATGTTTGCAGAGGTTTCCTCTGTGGAATTTCTGCTTCAATTATATCTATAGGGAAGCTGCTGGCATTTCCATAGGTATAATTGTCATGCTGCGATTTCCAAAACTGCGACTGTTTTGGAAATCGCAGTGTATCCGCTGTGTGTATTTTACTGCAAAGGGGATGGGATGGGGCCCCATGTGGTGAAAACCCACAGAAAAAAACCGTGGCATTCTAGCAAATCCCATCCACATATTGCGGAAAAATATGTGCAGCAGATGCACTGCGACTTCCAAAAAAGTTGCGGTTTTGGAAATTGCAGCATGTCAATTATACCTATGGAAACACTGGCGGTTTCCATATAGGTGTATTGAAAACAGAAAGTCCACAGGGGAATCCTCTGCAGACCTTCTGTGAAAAGCGCTGCGAGAAAAACCACAATGTTACCGCCATGGTTTTTCCTGCAGCACTTTTTTTGCTGCAGCCTGCTACGTGGGGCCTTAGTCTTAATAAAGCCCAAGTGCCACTTTAATTAAATTAATTGACCCTCATATTAAGCCCCTGATTCCCCCTGACATAAATACTGCACCTCTAATGACCCCTTATATCAGTGACCACCCCCTTATGTTCATAATGACTCCTAATATAAATGATGCCCCGTAATGGCTCCTTATATAAATAACCTCCCCCTTGTATTTATAATACCGTGTATTAACCCTTATATAAATGACCCCCCCCATCGTCATAATGCCCCCTAATGAATCCTCCCTTTATAGTTATATTTCCCCCTCCTATCCACCCCTTATACCATTAATATACCCACAACTGCGCTAAAAAAAAGAAAAAAAAGTCCTAATCACCTACCTGCGATGCTGATGAATGGAGCCACCGCCGCTTCCTCCCTGTCCACGTACAGGACGTCTGTGTCTGAGCGCAGGCGGCGCGATGTTGTGATGTCATGCTCCTCCTGTGTGAGAAGACGACATTGGTCTGTGGTCTCGTGGACTTGTAAACCGCAAGCCTCATGTAGCTTGCAGTTTACAATACTTTGAAGTTGCAGGATACGTTTTAACTAGATTGGTGTCTGCTGACACCGATCCAGTTAGAAATAAAGGATGTATTAATGGCGGCCCCGGGGTGGGCCCCAAAAAGTCAGTGGACCCAGGGCAGCCACCCCCTCTGCCCCCCTGCTAGCTACGCCTCTGCCTTTAATGCAATCCCATCATAAAGATGTACAAATGATCTTGCAGTGCAAGGATAAAAGACAAAGGACAAAGTGATTAGAAACTCAATAATGTCACAGCTAAGAAATACCCACAGTGATGTCACTGTGCAGGAATAATGCATACTGTGATGTCACAGTATACTGATAATGGATATAGTGATGTCATAGTACAGGTATAATGCACACAGTGATATTGCATCACAAGAATAATACACACGTGGGGGCGGAGCCTAACTGTCAATACTGATGGACATCTGAGCCTGCAGCTCCATCAGACACCAAGCCATTACCTACCTTAAAGCGCTCAATTGGGGACAAAAATGGGCAAGACAATCAGAGACAGAAGTGGGGAACTACCAGGCACCCCCACAGGCAAGAATAATGCAGCGGAGGTTCATAAATTCTTTCGCAAAAAAGTCCCGCGTTGTCCTGCAGTGACGCGCAAAATGGCGCCGGAGGAGGCTCACTCGGGAGACGCGGCGGAGGATTCGGATCTGGACAGCGCGTCGGGTACTGACTGGACAGACGCTATTTCTGGGGTAATCCCCAAATCTTTCCTTCGCAAGGCTCTGGCACAAGCAATCGCTCCAGTACTCACGGAGCTCTCTGACCTACGTGCTGACATACACTCCATGGGCAAACGGGTGGACTCCCTTGAGTCGGCCTGCTCAGCGATCACTCTCCACTCCTCTTCGCTGCCCCAGCATATCGCCAATCACCATACTCACCTGAATAGAACCTACGATGTCCTGGAGGATCTGGAGAACCGTATCCGCAGGAGGAACCTGCGCATCAAGGGCCTTCCGGAAGCTCCCACTGCTGAGGATTTGAGAGAGGTGATGTCGGCCATTTTCGTGTCCCTTCTAGGCCCAGAAAGGGCGGCCTCTGTCCAAATTGAGAGGGTCCATCGAGCGGTCAGACCTAAACCCTCCCCTGCTGACCCACCAAGGGATGTGATATGTGGGCTGCTATCCTCCGTGGACACTTCGGCTGTACTCACTGCGGCCAGGGAAAAAAGGCTACTCGCGCACGCTCAGGCAGAAATCCACCTATACCAGGATCTGGCGCCTTCTACCCTGGCAAAACGTCGCATGTTACATCCACTGCTGGAGGCTCTACGGGAAAAGGGCCTCCAGTATGCGTGGTTTTTTCCCTTCGGGTTATCTGTTCTTAAACAGGGCCGCAGAATAGTCATACACTCACCGGAGGACCTCTCTAAAGCGTGGGCCTCGCTCAACATACCCCCCATGGAGATTCCCTCATGGCTGTCTCTCCCAGAGGACATACATTCCTGGCCATCACTGCCTAGCTTTGAACAAGAGGGCCTACAGCAACGTCTCAAGTCACCAAAGCCTCGGAAATCCACCTTGAGGAGACACATACAAGAGTCCGGTTGAGTGCCTGTCATCTTACCACCGAGTTGTTCCTTTGCACAGAGCTGACCGGTTTGCTGAGGGGGCTGACTGAGCCCTACCCGATATACCTTTCTAAAATCTGCTGAGGAACCATGCCTCCCCACTGGACTAGCCCAGACGCCAATTACCTCTACCCTACACTCACACTCAAGACTGCTGGCGGTTGAAGGTACCTTCTCTCCTGGAATAACCCCTCTCCTCTCCCCATAGCCCCCTCTCCTGCATGGGCCTCCTCAAGAAATTTACCCTTTTTTCCAACGGGCTCTGCAATCCCCATAGTACGAGTGACTGTCACCCTGTGCTGGGAAATTGGAGGTTGGAATTTCTGTGCCTTCTATCACATTCCCCTCCCTCTAGTTAACTTTAGTTTACTGGGATGTTCAACTTTTTAAATTGTTTAATGCACTTGTCTACGGGTCTGTTTTTTGTATTAGCAATTGTATTTTTGGGGCCTTCCCCCCTCTGTCCGGGACCTCGGGGCCGGCGGTGTGCGTGATATGGTGTTGTGGAGAAAGTGGAGCGCCGGCCCGCGGGTGGCCCCGTGGTCTCGGATGGCGGGGGAGCGCTGGTCGGCGGTGAGGTTCATCATCTAAGCCTAGGCTATGTTAACTTAGTGAAACAAGGTTTTATATTCCACTATGGCCCATGAGCTTCTAACTTCATCATTGACGTCTCACCCCCCCCCCCCCGTCACTATTCACCCTATTTTACAAGCCCGCTTTCCCGAGCCCGGAATCGAGCCTCTACATCTCCTCCTATCTCCCCTGTCGGGGGTCTGGACGAGGCGAGTGTATGTCCTGGGCAGACCGGTGCATGTCGGGGAAACTACTAACTACTACTAACTGCTACTAACTACTAACTTCTAACTATTAACTACTACTAACTATCATCTATTACTAACTATCAAAAACTACTAATAACTACTAACTATTATTAACTACTAACTATCAGTAACTGATTATCGAGGGTGGTTCATTGCTTTGTGGTGGGGTGGAGGGGGGCGGGCTCCCGCCCGGGCCTTAGGGTTCTATGGATTGCAAAATGTCGTGCCGGGGGTCCCGGGGTCCCGGGTGGCCATAACGCCCTAACATACAAGGGAATATGCATTGATCTAACCATACTGCTGCGAAAGGAGGGAACCTAATAGGGGTTTTATGCATGACCACATTGCTGATGCCTATGTTATATTGAATTATATTGACTATGCTGTTTATGTTGTATTATACGATATGAGTTCACATCAGTTCGCTTATAGCACATGTACTTGAGCCTCCTTTCATTCTCGCCATATTCTCTATCCCTCGCCCCGTCTCAGCATGTCTTTTCTATGTCCCCCATTTTTACATCTTCTGTGTATCTTTACATCCTTTGTATACTGTTGCCCGCATATTGTTCCCATACCACTACGTACCTATTCCTGTAAGGTATGGTTATAGGCTGTCACGATTAGAATCATCTCCGTTTCCCCTACCTTTCTTATTTCTATCCATTGACGGATCAAGTTTTCAATAATTGGCGGCTGTCACGCGTTGCCGCTCAATAACTGCTCTATTGACAGGCGCATTTTTTCAGGCTCACTTTAGCTCTTGTACTCTCTCCCTCTCCTATCTTTCTCTTCGCTCTTTTCTCTCCTTCTTCTTCTTTCCCCTCTCTCTCTCTTCCCGTCCGTACCCTTGTTACCCCCCCATCCCCACTTCACACTCGACCTCTATTTTGGCTCCCTTCTCTCCCTCCCTACTGATCTCTCCTATTTGCCTTATCCTCCCTTAACCACTGGACTCACATTGTCTCGGACTCACCACGTCCGAACTAGTCTTCACCTCCTTTAACAGTCATGGTCTAAACTCCCCAAATAAAAGATCTCAAATTTTTACCATACTCCGTAAGCTGCACACAAATGTGGCGTTCCTCTAAGAAACTCATTTTAAAACTGGGAAAATCCCTCGCCTCCCAGCAAAGGCTTTCCCCACTTTCTTCCATTCCATGAATCCTTCCGCGTCCTCTAGGGGTGTTTCAATTCTCTTTCATTCCTCAGTGCCCTTCCAGTGCTCTCAAACCTATGAGGACTCGGAGGGCAGAATCTTGTTGCTTAAAGGCACTATTGCCACTTATAAATACACCTTTGCCAATTTCTACGCTCCCAACCAAGGCCAAGTGGCTTGGCTTGTTGAAGCTCTGCGCACATTGGAACTCTTTACAGAAGGTTTTATAATCTTGGCTGGTGATTTTAACCTCACCCTCAATCCCGCTCTTGACTCCTCTAGAGGGACCTCCTCTACTCCTCAAAAGGTATTGGGTAGGCTCCTACAGGACCTTAATGACCTCCAACTATTGATCTTTGGCGTCTGCACAACCCGTCCGTGAAAGACTACTCCTTTTTTCTCCAACCCACGGCAATATTATCAGAGATTGGACTATATCTTTGCCACCAGAGATCTGGCTCTGTATTCTTTGCAATCCCGCATTGACTCCATATCGGTGTCCGATCATGCTCCGGTATGGGCTAGGTTAACACTGCGCCAACTACCTCAGAAGGATTGGAGCTGGAGATTAAACGAGGCTTTAATGGATCGTTCCGATCTGGTTGATACTGTCAGGCAGCAGTTGGAGTCGTATTTTGCCATATACGCTAATTCAGACACTTGTCCCACAATTACTTGGGAAGCACATAAATCAGTGGTTAGGGGAATTTTCATTTCCCTCGCCTCTAGGGTCAAGAGAGAATCTCAGGCGGAACTAGACAAAATCCTCTCAGACATAGCGGCAATTGAACGCACGCGTAAAGCAAGTAGGCAGTTGATCAGGTGCACCGAACTTCAAAATCTGCGCGAAAAACTAAAAGATGCCATTAATGTCCGAACGGCTAAGCACTTTCTTCATTACCAACATAGGCTATATGCACATGGGGACAAGGGGGGTAAACTGATGACTTCGTTGATTAGGAAGCGAAAGGCCAAGTGCTTCATCTCGGTTATAAAAGACCAAGCAGGTAACACACACAAATCCACTAAAGGCATAACCTCAGCCTTCCTTTCATTCTATACTGGGCTATACAACCTGAACCCTAATGATCCCGTGACCTCTACAACAAGCAAGGTTACTAGGATAGAAGACTTCCTTAGCTCCCTCTCTCTGCCCTCCTTGTCGGCTGATGATGCTTCGGCGCTCACCTCCCCAATTTCACTGGAAGAAATTGAACGTGTATTAAATAGCTTCCCTAAAGGGAAAAGCCCGGGCCTTCCTTTACAATACTATAAAGTATTCCAATCTGAATTACTCCCACATCTCTCTCTCTCCTGTAATGCCCTGCTTTCTGGGAAAAAGCTCCCCCATCAAGCCCAAGAAGCACATATTATGCTGCTTCCTAAAGACGGGAAAGACCCCCTCTCCTGTGGTAGCTATAGGCCTATATCCCTCCTTAATCTCGATCTTAAATGGTGGGCGAAAATACTGGCCACCAGAATGAAACATCTTCTACCCTCCTTAATGCACCCTGACCAAGCTGGTTTTGTTTTGGGTAGAGAAGGAAAGGATAACTCTCATCGCTTACTCCATGCCATTACTCACGCTAGAAAAACCCGCTCGAACCTAATCCTATTGGGGGTCGACGCTGAAAAAGCGTTTGATAGAGTAGACTGGTTATTTATGAAAGCCACATTAAAAAAATTTAACTTTCCCTCTCAATACATAGAAGCAGTCTTCACTCTTTATGATTCCCCTTACGCTCGCCTAAAGATTAATGATACACTCTCTCCAAGCTTCAATATTACGAATGGGACCAGACAGGGCTGCCCTCTCTCCCCCTCCCTATTCATTTTAGTACTGGAATCCTTATTACAGGCGGTTCGTGCCCACCCTGATATATCAGGTTTTAAGATAGGAACACAAACTCTGTACTCCGCCGCCTTCGCAGATGATGTTCTGTTTTTGGTGTCCAATCCCGAGAAAGGGCTCCCTGCTATTGTAGGTCTCCTCACACGCTATGGTTCCGTCTCAGGATATAAAGCCAATCTAGACAAATCGGAGGCACTAAACATTACTCTCCCCCCTAAACTGTCACTGCAAATATCCGCCTCCACGCCTTTTAAATGGACCTCAAAATCCATTAAATATTTTGGTGTCCAATTAACAGCAGACCCATCGCACATCTACACAGAGAACTTTCAGCCACTGCTAACGGAAATTCGCACCATGCTGTCATCTTATCAGGGACTGCCGTTTTCTTGGTTTGGTAGACGTAATCTGTTGCAGACTTATGTGCTTCCCAAGATCTTATACCGACTCCATATGTTGCCCATACGCCTCCCCCCACTTTTTTTTCAAGTCAATAAGGAGTCTTTTCTCTACTTTCCTCTGGCGTGGTAAACGCCCACGACTCTCTATAAGTCTCTTGATAAAGAAGAAATTGGCAGGGGGCATAGGCATGCCAGATGTCTCAGGCTATTACAAAGCGGTCCAGCTGAAGTGTTGGATTGAACTCACCTCATCGGAACCATCCTCGTTGTTCAATAAAATTTCCGCCTGCACATTTGGGCCGGCCTGCCAAATAGACCTGTGGTTGTATGGCTCTTCAAGCCACTGTTCCAAGTTGATTGATCAACTCTTGTTAGGCGCCTGTGAAACATGGCGGGACTTGAAAGAAACACTGGCACCCTCCCCTTCGCCTTTGATCCCTATAGGCATTCTACCGGATTGGATGGGAAGGTCAAAAGTAACCTGCTCGGACATGTGGCATCGCTTGATCTCACACCGACTGCTAGAGGCTGTCGACGAAAAAATAGAAGTGAATTTTGCAAAGCTGGAATCGCTGGTCTCTGACAAACCGTTGTCCTTTCTACATAAACACCACCTACACAAATATATTCATGATTGGCTTACAGCCAACAAAATACGCGTTGAACTCACTCCCTTCGAATGCAACCTCATTGCTCGACACAATCTCTTGTCCAAGACATCGTATGTTCTATCCACCTTTGTCAGCCCAGTCCGGATACACAAACCGGCCTTCCTAACTTCTTGGGAAATGGAGTTAGATATGACCCTTTCAGAGGAACAAGTCAAACAAGTATTACAAAATTCCCATGGTTTTTCTCCCTGTGTACGCCTACAGGAGACCCATTATAAGTTGCTAACCAGATGGTATCACACTCCGCAATGGCTCCATAAAATGAATCTATCAGATTCGGACTTATGCTGGAGATGTAAAACTCAGAGTGGATCCTTGTTGCACATATGGTGGACATGCCCGGGAATTAGTCCGTTCTGGAATGATGTCCAATCAGTGATTTGGCAACTCTCCTCCCGGACTTTTAAGCTCAGTCTAACAATGGTCTTGCTCTCACTACAATCTACTGACTATATTCCATAGAGAAATAACCTTATCTCACTCCTCTTATCAGCTGCTAACTCACTTATTCCTTGCAAATGGCTAAGCACGGAACCCCCATCTAAAACGGAATGGGTGGAAAAAGTTAATCAGATCTCACGTTTCGAAGAATTGTCAAGCTGGAAATCCAGGACACATGCCCGTTTCCTTAAGACTTGGGCACAGTGGAGGGAGCTGAGACTGTGAGTCCCCCCCCCCACTCCCACTCCCCCCTTCCCTCCTACCTTTCATCCCCTTCATCCTCATACCTCCTCCTTCTCCTTATCTCCCCTTCTGCCTCCCCCTCCAATCCACCCTCCCCTCTCTCCACTTCCCAGGGACAAACAACTTACCCCTTGCCCCTACCCATTAATCTATGCTCTCTATCCTATATTACCCCATTGCTCTATTTGATATCCTGTAGGTACCCCTCGCTCCTTCCTCCCTCACTACCTACCCCTCCTCTGTCTCGTCCCTTTCTTTTCTCTGTCTTTCTTTCTCCCTTTCCACTGTTCTTTCTTTCCTACATTCTATCTCTCCCCCCTTTTTCCTTATCATTCTCCTCTTATGTATTACATGCCTATGGTGCGCCTCATATAGCTCAGTATTGCTCAGGATTGATTATACTACAATTTGAGTTTATTGAATTCATCTAGTTTTCACCATTACTAGTGTACTATGTCAGAAGTACTTTTCTATGAATATGTTTATTGTTTTAAATTTCCTTCATGTATTTTCCCTTTTGTTATGCGAGACTTAATAATAAAATAAAAAATATTATTAAAAAAAAAAAAAGAATAATACACACGTATCATGCATATAGTTATAAAATAATCTGCAAAAGAGATTGCTAAGTAGACTTTTACGATAATATATGATATAAATAGTATAGAGCCCCTTGTATGATGCATGCTTATCCGATGTCCAGTGTATGAAGTCAAGGTGGTGAGAATTGTTTACTTGTAAATTTCTATTTCAGGTACCAAATTATGTTATGTTTTTGTGTATGTGGTCCAGGAGTGGGTCAAGAAAATGATACCAAGAAGTTGTATGTATTATTGTTTTTATGCTTTTTGTGCTTTACTCTTGTGAACAACAAAGCAAAACATACAAGAAATCCAATAAATATATTTAACAAATGCTTCTTAGAACGGAGCCTAAGATATCTGCTTGTGTCAATGTTATTAAATGAACACATTTGTTTTCATTCTATTGAAGGAGAGTGTGCTTTCTGCTTGGAAAGACTAGTTTGCTTTCCATCAAATGCTCAACGACATTTTCAAACAAAGCACAATCAAACCTTGTCTGACAGAGCCGGACGATGATGCAATAAAGAGCGCTGCAGCTGGAAATGAGAAACAATCATTGCTTTTAAATGCTTAATGTAAGTAAATGCAAAGTCACATTCAGGGTTCAGAGCACTGTACCAGTCATAAAACAGTATGAAACTGTTTAAATGTAGAATGCACTTAACTGGGCCCGTTCAAAATGTACCCATACTCCATTTCCAGCCCTGCCAACATAGAGCATGGGTTTCCAGTTGGTTAAACTGACGCTTGGGAAAAAAAAATCAGTTTCCAATTGGAAATATTCATTAGAGCGTTATCGAAACTTTCAATAAATAGCTTTTCTTTAAGTGCCAATATTTCCCGGCAGCACCTAAATTAGTTTGGTTCAATGCATAGTAATAAGCTCAGCAGTCAGTGGGTGCCTACCCTAGATTTGTAGGCTCCTGTTGAGACCAGTGTAATTCCCCCCAATTGCATTAGTAGACTGTATGAGTATATAAGCTTCTTTAGGGAATGAATGGCGTGGAAATAGTAGCACGCAGATGCAAAGTTCAATTGCAGCACAAACTTAGGCCTTGTGCACGCGACTGAGTGCAGTTGGAGTCTGGTTCCGATGCTCCGTTCTTTTCTGAGGATTATGGTGCATGTCCTATACAGCACTGTGAAAACAGACTGGAGCAGAACAGAACCTCTGATTGAAATCAATATAGCACGGTAGGTCAGACAAGTGCCTTCCATTACAAAAATCAAAAAACCCTTGGTCAGCACACTGGGTTATGTGCATGAAACCTCAAACCTTTACTGCACAAAATATGTACATGCTTCACTCCACTGTAAGGTTCAATTCCTTAAAAAGTTGCATAACAGTTCCTCCCAAAATGAAGGGCATAAATCAATTATTTACAGTTTTTGACATGCTGGTCTTTAGGGAAACCTCCCTGCATATATAGTCCAGCAGAATATCTCTGTACATATGGAATCTGATGGAACAAACCTTTATTTGCCTCTACCAATACAGTATAGACTAAGCATAGCACACAAGCTCTCATGACTATTATTTCTTCATTTTGAATCATGTGATCTGTACTTTTTTAATGTTTCCAAAACAAATGACCATTAATGAACTTTATTTTATTGTCACATCTGCAAAAATGTCTCAGCACTACTTGATAAATGATCAGCAGTAAATCTGAGTTTACAAGCAATATTACAAGCATTAAATGGAAGAATAAACCAAGTAACTGTATTAGTCATTTGTGTGCTTCTAACTGTAGTCAAATAAAGTCTGAATAAATGACCCTGGCATTATGGGAAACCCTTACAGTGTTATTTTTCTTAAATATTACTTCTAAAATCATTGCACATAGGTAACGTTTTATAGATAACTTCAGATTTGGGAAAAAAACCAAAACATATGATAAAGAACAATTCACTTATCCTTTATGTGATTATGGTGGACAGATGAGGTAAATTTACTAATACAATCTAAAAGTAAGACTTACAGTAGACAGTTTTATACTGCACCAGATTTATCAAAGTGTCTAATGGTAAATGATGAATCTGGAACATCTTTAGACTGTCTAATCTAAGTATATATATATATATATATATATATATTTTATATATATATATATATATATATATATATATATATATATATATATACACAGTATATATACATAGATTTATATATGTATGCTTCTTTTCTGCTGCCTGAGGTGAATATTGAAATGGAGCAAACCCCAGAGCCCAGAGTATCATGAGCGGAGGCCCAGGGAAAGTGAGCAAACATAAAAAACAGCATTGCTCACCTCGCTTGGGCTCTGACGTCGGCCTTTGGGCCTTCTGAATGATGTCATAGAACGCTGAGGACTGCTATTATTATACTCTGAGGTCTCCTCAATGATGTCAGAGATCACTGAAGACTGCAATTTGGCCACAATGGTCACATAGGTGATGCCTCCATGCATTTTCCAACACATTTCACAGATGTTTAATTGGATTGGGATCTGAACAATTTTTGCAGTGTAGAAAGGTGCATAGCACTGCTTTAAATGGCCACTGAAGAGGTGTACCTGGTTCACACAATGTTTAGGTAGGTGTTACATGTCAAAATAATGCCATGAAAGGCAGGACTCTAGATTTCTCAGAAGAATATTTTTTCAAGCATCAATCAACCTTCACAGGCTTTGCATCTCCTATCTCTTCCCCAGGTAAGTGACCAATATGACTGACCAGAAATGGCTGAATATTTCCATTGGTCTGTGCTCCTATTCTAATACTCACATACACATTATATATTGGGAGTGCATACTGCATACAAAAGTGATCCAAAATCTCAGCTTGTGTCCCCCAATCACCCCCCCCCACACACAAATTCTCAACACAGACTCCATCCATTGCCCATCTGTAGAGTATTCCTTCAATACTGTGTCTCTTAAGTGACCCATCAATGCACCACCAGCAATCCGGGGCATTGTTAGACTCTTAAAAGACCAGGAGAACAAGCCCCAAGACATATTTTTGCCTCCCACCTCCTGCTGAAGAAATGCAAGTATAGTTGGAGTATCTGCAAATCAGCTTTTAGAACCAGTTTAGATATGATAGCTCATCTCTATGTATAGCCTTCAATAATAGAGTTACCAGTTCTAGATACCAGTTCTATTGAGTGAAAAGTACTTACAGTGCATGAGTTTAATGAGTGAAAAGTGCTTATAGTGCATTTACATCCCAATGAGTCTCAGGTGGAGTCTTCTATGGCATTGTCTGCTATCCTCATCTACTCCATCTGGCTTAGACTACCATTACAATATCTTAGAGTTCTGATTCATCTTCAGCTACTCATATCCTGCTGCTACCTCTAAAGTAACTCTCAGTGCCCCCTACACACAGTAATAGTGTTCCCTTTGTGCTCCAGACAGTACTAGTGCACCCTTTTGTGCCCATAATGTATTAGAATGCCCACCAAAATAACAATGCCTCCTTTGTGCCTAACAGTAATAGGGTATTCCTTTACTACCCCACACTATAGGGAATGCAGTGGTAGCAGTCACTGCAGTGCCCTGGACCCTACGGCCCAATAGTTGTAAAAGGTAAAAAAAAAAAATATACATATTTGGTATCATTGTACCAACATATAAAATAGAGGTGAAACATTATTTATGCTAAATGGACAATGGCACAGAATTAAAAAAACAAACAAAAACAAACTATAACATAATTGATGTGTTGTATCCCCTCACAGAAAGAGTCAAAGTTAATAAGTATTATGCACTCCAAAAACAGTCTTTCTGCAAAGAATGTCCCCTCATACAACTATGTCAACAGAAAAAATAAAAATATTTATGGGTCTAGGATGAAGAGAAAATAAATGCTCTGTCCTAAAGGTCCAAAATAGGCTGGTCCTAAAGAGGTAAATAATATTTTCCCATAAAACATACATTATTTATTCATAAGTGACCAATTTGACAAGGGGTGTTCAAAGTTGTCATAAGACTCTTTAGCTCACATATGTACACCTTGTTTTGGAGGAAATAGCACAAGTTAAACAAATCAGATTTAGGCTAAAGCCCCAAGTTGCAGAAACACTGCTTTTTTTTTGCAGATTTTATTGAGGTTTTTTGAGCCAAAGTCAGGAGTGGATTGAGTAGAAGATAGAAGTATAAAGGCTTCCTATATATCTCCCCATACCTTTTGTAACCATTCTTGGCTTTGGCTAAAAAAAAAAAAGCAACAAAATCTGCAACAAAAAAGTTGCGTTTCCGCTAAAGTCCCACAATGCAAAAATGCTGCGTTTTACAGTACCTGTAAAGTGGATGGAATTAAGGCTAATCCCATCCACACATTGCAGAAAAAAATTTGCAGTGGAAAAGCTACATTTTCAAAAACGCAGCATGACAATTATACCTGCGGAAACACTGGTGTTTTCTGTCTATTTTTTTGCTGTGTTTCACTACATAGGCTTTAACCTTTAGATTGCACGTTTTGTATCACTTGTCTTCTCACTCCAAAAAAAAACAGGTGATAAAATGTGTTGAGAAATGCTGTAAACATACATTTATTGCCTTTAGGCAAAATCTGAGAGCTCACAAAAAAAAAAAAAAAGTGAATTTTTTTTTTAAATGTGACAGATTAATTCATAAACTAGGCATTCTTCTTGCCATCTACCCTCTTCAACTTAATATTTGCAAAATATGTCATTATTTTCTCCTTCCGGACATATGTCATACCTGTTTATCTTATGTAGGGGGTAGTTCTCCCAAATGCTGTACATGTACAGTACAGTGCAAAAGTTTCAGACAGTTGCAAAATAAGAATGTTTTCAGAAATTATTATTATTATTATTATTGTTTATTTACTGTATATAGCACCATTAATTCCATGGTGCTTTACATTTGAGGGTTTAGAGACGGTACACAAAATATACAATACAAGTATATTACTAACAGTGACCAACTGGCACAGTGAGATAGAGAGCCCTGCAATAAGTGTTAATAATTTATGTTTGTTTATGTTAATTGAGTCTAAATATCGTGTGGAGGCAACAGACCTTTCTGTTCAAAATTGTTGGGTTTTGATGGTATAAACCCATAACTGTAAGTTACCTTTAGCTATGGGCTATGTCCATAGGTAGAGTACTGCACAAAAGTTTTAGGTATGCATGGAAAAAATACTGCAAAGTAAGATTGATTAAAATAGAAGTGTTAATAGTTTGTTTATTAATTATCAAAATTAAGTGAATGAACAAAAGATAAATCTAAATCCCATCAATATTTGGTGTGAGCGCCCTTTGGAGCAGGAGTCCTGGAAGTGATGATATGGCTCGCACAGAGCCCTGATCTCAACATCATCCAGTCTGTCTGGGATTACATGAAGGAACAGAAGGATTGGAGAAAGCCTACATCCACAGAAGATCTGCGCTTAGTTCTCCTAGATGTCTGAAACAAACTCCCTGCCAAGTTCCTTCAAAAACTATCTGTGAGTGTACCGAGAAGAACTGATGGAAGACAAATGGTGATCACAACAAATATTGATGGGATTTACATTTTTTGTTCATTCACTTAATTTTGGCAATGGACAAACATAAACTATTAACACTTTTATTTTTGAAAGCTTTACTTTGCAGCATTTTTTTACATCTGTATAAAAGCTTTGCATAAAACTTTATATAAATTTGGTAATGTGCTTTTGTAGACACATCTACAGTGTACAACTGGTTATCATGGAGTATGGGAGCCGTGTCTGGGTGATTACCTCCGGGATAAAGCTGAACTCTAGCTGTAATGGCTGGAATCCGGCATAACTTCACTCCTGGCCATTTAATAAATGTGAACCTAAATGTTCATTAAATAAACAAGTCCAAAAGAGTACATACATGAAAGCTTTCCATGTTATATATAACCCCAGTATAACCACAGTAACTTCTTTATCTTCTTTTAAGAAAAAAAGAGAATTGTAAAAATGTACTACACTTCTTTAGAAAATGAAGCCATGTCTAGACAAATGATCATCAGTATGGCGCTTCTTTCCAGACAGGTGTTCTATTTTCAATCTAAGTGGCTATTATGGAAGATACCATCAAATAATCCGCACAGTCTTACACGAGGATGTTTCATCCAACTCAATAATTAAAATGAAGCCTAATTTCCCCATTTAATTAGTCGTCATTGTTATTCCATGGAAAAAAAACATAATCAAAGATAAAATATTGGAAGCTTATCTGCTTAAAAGTTTTGGCAAGAGCAAATCCTTTAGCTTTGTAAAAACACATTTGGGTCAATTTTAGAGCTTTTGTGAATGCCCAACCTTTTAATGTTTATTATATTATAGCAATAAAAAAATTACCAAATGATACATTTGCTTATAAATAGATTCATATGTAAAGCATTAAACTATTTTGTAGCTTATATATTTCTATGTGTTAAAAGACCATTTGCAGTACTGTATAAGCTAAGTCCTATTTAGCAACCTATAATATAATAATAATAGTACTTACAGTAGGTACGTTATGATACTGCATACTGAATCATATAAACAACTTACTGGCTCGTTCGTACTGCATAAGATAAAATACCATGATCTCATTACAATAAAGCTAGGTCTGACATTGACATAAGGATGCTTATAAATCAAAGTAAAACTAAGGTCTACAGAAGGTGTAATATTAATTGTTGCCTATCTGAAAAAGGTCTTGTGGCGTTCAGAGAAACTATATGGTCACGACCTGATGTCGGAAGCAATGAACCATTAGAGAACAAGGACTGGGCTCAGCACACCACTGGATTCCAGGAACAGGAGCAACAAACCACTAGACATCACTACCGGGTATACTACAGTAAACTTCTGAACACCAAGAACAAGAGCAACAAAAACCACAGCAGATCTTTGAACACCAGTGTGAAAGATCCTCAGTGCGCCAAACCGTTTTGGCCACACCCTGAGTCCTCTTTCATATAAAAACCACACTCACCTCCAGTGAATGTCGGGTTCACAAGATAAATACAAGACAAGCCTTCTAAATTTTATATATTTATTAACCCCTAAATGGGTCGGTATTAAAATCTAACACATGCAGTTCAGAACAGATATGCAGATATATGCAAGCATTAACAGTTACTAGTTACAAGATACAGTACAAATAAAATAAAAGGGATAAAGGTGAAATGATTACTTTACCACACATGTCCTTGATGTGGTTCTATAGTCCAACACTCACACATGGCATGTGTGAGTCACCTAGTGGAGGCTTCTTGGCATGTGGCATTAATAGAATAATCCCGCCTGCATGCTCTCATAACAGTCTCTCAGCATTAGTCCAGTAGTCTCTCTCAGTCTCTTGTAGGCTCACCATCATCAGCAGCAGCATTCCAACCTGCCTGCTCATAGTAGCATGTCAGTCAAAGTCTGTAATATCCTGTAGCATCATCTCAGCACAGCAGCCTCTCCTCATGGTCTCTCTGTGTCAACTCTGTAGTCTGTGATGGTCTCAGCCCAAAACTCCATAGCATAATCTCCATAGTGTAATCTCCTCCCACAGACCTCTTACCTCATCTTTTATACCCTTTATGCCACCTCCCAGAATGAGGTCACCGGCGACACTACGTCTGATGAGTTAATTCAATCAAATCCAGATCTTTTGTATAGAGCTGAGACAAAGTGAATTGATACCCTGTTATCAGTCATATCTGATCTAACAGCCCAGGCTGGAACAATGCCCTATTGTTTGATCACTCAGGGTTGCATAGGAATACAATAGCTATTCTGGGATGGATACAAAGCCCTATTGTTCCAGCCTGGCCACTACTGCCAATATACACCTAGGCTCATAGCTGCGCACAGTATGAATAAATGGAACTAGACAGAAATACGCTACCCAGAGACCAAAATACTGCTGAGTTATAGCCACACTTAAGCAGAATCATCACAACCAGGAACAAACACAACAAACCACAAGACATAAGAACTGGGTTTATTCAACCATGGATTACCAGGAGCAATAAACCACAGTATAAAAGGGACTGGGTGTAACAGACTACTGGACACCAGGAACTAGGGCATGTGAATGCTGTACCCACCAAAGAAATTAAAGAAAGGACAAAGGACAGAAACTTTCAGAGAAAAAAGGACTAGTTTGGAAAATAAAAAAACAAAAAACAAAATTACTTATACGATAGAAATGAAGAGGAGTCGTGGCCCAGAGGTACAGGGAAAAGATTTTAACCCTTTATTGTGGCAACCGAATTTAGCTTTAGAACACATGCATAGTCAGGCCAGTAACATAAGAATGAGGACTAGACACTAAGCTGCTACTGAAGTGTGTTGGTCCAGTTTTGGGAATTTGGAAAATGGGCAACAGGGTAAATATTTGCACATAGTTATACAGGCAGCCCCCAGAATGCATTTTATTGGTGGATCCTAGGCAACTGACTCCAACACTGGTCATAAAGTCTGAAGAACTAAGGGTTGGTAAAGAAAAAATGTTTTATTTTAGATTTTTCTAAATTCTGCTACAAATTAGAGTAGCATTATCTTTGGATTGGAATTGAAAGCCAAACATTTACAAAACGTTGCCTTCAACCATTAGAATATTTGTCCTTATATTTGTGGATGTTTTAAAAGATCTTATCATATTGGATAAACTCTGCGGGGTAAATTCATGAACGTGTTCACAAAAATATTACCATGTGTGTAGAGCCGTCTGCCAAGTATACAGCGCGCTTAATTACTAGTTTGCATTAAAATAATGTAAAGCATAATTATTAAAACACACACATAAGTGTTAATAATTTCAAGTGTAAAGCATGTTTTTGGTACAGAATTAATTTAATTATAAAATGTTAGTATTACACTTGACATATGGAGAAAAATGTTGACTAGTTTCTGCCCACGCACACGTGGGTGTTAGTTTTTGAAAATCAGGTGCTGAAAGCTTCATGCGAACCTCAAGGCTTTTCAGAAGAAACCATATTTTATAATAAAGAGAACTTTTATAACAAGAATAAAAGAAGTATAAAGAGGAGCTTATACCGTACCACATTTGCACTTGCCATCTTGACTCTCAACTACAGCCTTGAATATCATTCAGCTGTCTCCTGCCTTGGATTGAGAGGCCCTCTTCAGAAAGTCCATTTAACCAATTTGACTTTTGTTGTGAATAAGTTCATGTAGATTTCATATAAACCTTTCGTTATTACATCTCTTATCCATGATCTACATCTTTACTTATTGTGATATTCTATGTTTATTCTTTATAGCACCTTTCACATCTTGTCTGCTTGTCTAGTGTCATTCTGTTGAGAGATTTTTTTTTGTCTGCAAATTCATTGCAATTTGCACAAAGCTCAAAAATGTCTCATGGACATAAAGTATTGTGCAAAAGTTATGGAAAAATTGCTCCAAGGTAAGAATGCTTTGAAAAGTAGAAGTGTCAATAGTTTAATTTTGCGAAGTGAAATGAAGTCAATAAACAAAAGAGAAATCTAAATCACATCAATATTTGGTGTGACCACTGTTTGCCATCAATCCTTCTAGGTATATTTGGACACAGTGTTTGAAGGAACTTGGCAGAGAGCAGGGGTGTAACTTGAGGGGGCGCAGAGGGTGCAGTCGCACTGGGGCCCAGGAACATTAGGGGGCCCATAAGCACTGGCATCGCTATTGAGATTGCAGCTTCCATCTGGCCCATAAGCCAAGGAGACCCACAGATTTCCCTAACCATACTAAGGTTGATTAAACTGCTTAGCACCCGTAACCATTACTATCAAGAATTCGCTGTAGGGATGAGGTAGGGGGACAAAAGATTGCACTGAGGCCCACAAGACTTTAGTTACGCCACTGGCAGGGAGGTTGTCCCAAACATCTTGGAGAACTAACCACAGATGTTGTCTTGCTCAAATCCTTCTGTTTCTTCCTGTCATCCCAGACAGACTGGATGATGTTGAGATCAGGACTCCTATCAGGGCCATATCATCACTTCCAGGACTCCTTCTCCAAAGAGTGGTCACATCAAATATTGATTTGAGTTAGATGTCTCTTTTTTTTTATTCACTTATTTAATTGACTAAAATAAACTATTGACACTTCTATTTTAAAAGCATTTTTACTTCGCAGCATTTTCCCACATCTGCCACAACTTTTGCACATAGATGTACAGTATGTGAATTTGGTAATGTGCATTTGTTGACACATCTACAGTGTACAAGTGGTTTAGGCTAGCATGTACTCTGTAAATTTGTTGCCAGGTGTTTCATAAATGTATCGTACATGTTTGGGCCATTTTCAAGTTCTCCTGTGCCCCTATAAGAGTGCACCTCTCTGAAAGGAGGTATGCAAATATACTTTTCTACAGCTGAATGACCAGCAGACTAATGTGCATGGAGGCTGCCTGATAGTTCCTAGATGCCTGCTATCAGGGGAAAGAAGTGTTGGGCATGAAGGATTTCCAATATGCACATAGGAGATAAACCATTGCCAGAGGAATCTGACTGCAGAGAATTACGACAGCAGAGGAGCCTTGCTACCATAATAGTTATACAATTATATTTATCCTTTGATTTCTTATAGATTATTTTTTTTATTTCTTTACAGTTTTAGCTATAAGTATGGACATATACATAAGGTGGAAATAGGTTAATGGCTAAAAATGCATTGAATGAACATTTTTCAGGTGACTGGTTGCTCTGTTGACACATCCATATACATTTTAGTTAACATTGGCTATAAATGTTGTTCAAAGAGTCTATATGTGTTCAATTACAACAGGTAAGTAAGTTCAAGCATTGCCAGGAGTGAGGTTTGATATAGAAGGATGAAAGCTCTTTTACATGACTGCACTAGAAAAAAAACAAAGAAAGGCGCTCCATGATGCAGGTTACATTCAGATGTTTAAGTGAAAGGATAGGAGAGCAGGGAGTGTAACGCCCTCTAAAGGTATTATACTCACCCAATTGCATTGTGAAACTGACAGGCTCCATGCTGTAAAGAGTAGGAGTCAATGGTAGTGAACTGCAGCCTGCTCCTGTCCCGAGAGGTGATGGCACCGCCATCATCAATATAGTGGAGAGGAGAAAAATCAGGAGATAGTTGGCTCTGCTGAGAAGTATCCAGATCACAGAAGCCAGGATCCCTCAGTGCCGACTATCTCATGAATTTTCTCCTCTACTCTTTAATGCTCTTGTTTCAAGCATAACCATCTTTATTGTAGATGACTGTATGTTATAGGCTCTCTAACATGATTGTCCATTGCTAACTTCACCTGACACATACTCATTGTCAACTTGTCAACTTTAGTCTAATATGTATGGGGACCTTGAGTGCCTTTGTAAAACAATAAAAAGCAAACTGTTGTGGTTTATTGTCGAAGATATATTCATGTATTCATTCTTACATGCTCATTATTTGCTGAACTACTAATATCCAAGATGGAAGGAAGCGTCTGATCGGTTGTGCATAGACACAGTGTCTACTGCTGGGTGACTCCTGAACTTGGAGGTTAAATTGCTCCCATGTATGGGACACTGGCCAATGGAGAGACAACTCTTGCCGCGCTCCATCCCAATTACAGCAACATTAAAGCTTAGAAAAGCTCATTATAGTAATCATGGATCATGGCAAACCATGCCAAAAAATGTTCTCAGGCATAGCGGATTTAAAAAGCAATGTCACATTTGTAAATATTAACATATCCTGTGACTCTGTGGCTTGTTTTCTTGTTTTCCCAAAACCCAAGTGGCTTCCATTTTAATTGCTGTATTGCCATTTTGACCAGCACTGCCTATTCCACATGTAACTAAAGAAATATCAGCCAGGGCACTGAAATTTCAAAGCTTAATAAGCAGTTCGCCTGCTGTTATAGGTAAAAAAAAAGTTCAGGAAGGAAGTAGTTAATGACAACATTAATTGCTGTTTAAGTTTAGTCATTTCCTTCTGGGCCCTGCAACTCAGTTAGAGACAGTGCCTGCAGCAGCAGCTGTCACCAAGACTGGAGAAGATAGAAGTGACAGCTATGGGATAGAGTAAATACAATAGAAGAAAGATGGGAAGGAAATTCAGCTAAGAGTTCAGAAGGAACCAAGAGGAGGAGGGCTGCACACCTGGGGGGCAAGCAGTAAGGGGGAAGAAAGCAGGGGGTGCTTAGAGACCAAAAAAGGGCCTCATGACTGCCGCCGCAGTCCTCAGTGTGGTTAATCACGCTCTCCCCTCTCAGTACTGATTTGCAAGAGCAGATTAATCAGGGAGCTCAGCTTGATGAAATTTCATGTTATTGTACTCATTTTAGCAACATCTTTTATTATCTTCATTATTCATTTACAGGGGACTGGCATCAATTATGCAAATGAGTTCACAGACTTTGCAGATTACTTCATTTGCTACTATTGTTTGTGGAAATTTAATTATTAAATATTATTAAGCTTGCGTTTTCTTCAATTTTCAAGGCTCAGCTTCATTTGATTTTTTTTTTTCCTCCAGCTGCTCTTCTTCCTGTTCGGTGCCAAAAAAAAAAAAAAAAAAAAAAAAAAAAATACAGCAGCTCCCCCATCAAAGCAGCTCTGGCATGATATGAAGACCAAATAAAAATCTCCTCAATTTAATAATTTTGATGTTAGTCCCCTTGTTCTCAGCTGCTTGCTCAAAGCTAGGGAGAAAGAATAGCAGAGCATATTCAATTTAATGAGCAGAAATTGAATTCAAGTTTGTTCGGAATTGACTTCAATTAAGGAGAGTCTTAATGATAAATTAATCTCTTTTCTTTTTTCTCTACAATTTGTTGTTTTTTTTTTCTTCCAAGAGATTGGACAGTGAAAGACCAAATGAAGAATGCCAATTTCTGCTAGATGAGGAGACTGATAGAAAAATGCAATATTCTGTCTAAAGAAACATCCTGGACTAATAGCAACTAGCTCAGCAGTGTCTATTATAATTCCAATTCATTATTGCTACTTATGTATCCATTGAGAGAATTACGGATGCTGCGATAGATTTAATACTTTTAATCTTTCTTTAAATGAATGCATAATTAGTTTTTTCTTTACAAGTGCTGGGTAGATATATAATAAACTGAATTATTGCCGCCTTAATACATTGTAGCTGTTCTGTTATCTTCTAATGCAATGGCACTGACTTGGTCAATTATCGGCCTATACTAGGTTGTTTTACCATGCTACCCTATAAGTACTCCTCCATTCTTATAGTGAGGTGCTTTATTCCCAATAGCACAAGAAGATGTATGTGGCCACTGCTGGCACGAAACGTCCAGGAGACAAAGTATGCAATGAATATATTCTTTATTGGCAATACTTTGGCTTTACTTGTCAGCACTAAACGTAGTGTAACACAGGCAGGCGGCTGGAGCAACTGCCACCATGTCTTGCCTCTCCCTGCCATGTCCTAGCTATAGTAGTGTTTTCAGGGTGCTCATGTGCCCTCTCTTATCCTTAAAGGGCTGACGTCTGTGCCCTGGACCCAGAATGCACCAATCACCACGCACCCCGCACGATCTAATGTGCTGACTATATAAACATTAGATAAATGTTAGATTCTCCCACTGAATTTAATAGAATTTGTAGATGGTCTAATGTGTATAGGAGCACCAAGACAGTCCTGTTGTTGATGGAAGAAACCTTCCAGTGGTTTTTATGTGCCTCTTGTTTCCATGTTCAACTGATAGCAGTGTTTCCATAGCATGCACATGCCCTCCCTTATTCTTAAAGGGCCAATGTGTGTGCCCTGGACACAGTGTGTACCAATCACCACACACCCCTGCTGGTTTTGGTAGAATCTGTAGAACCAGTAGATGTGCTGACTATAAACATTAGTCAAATGTTAAACTGACCAGCTGATTTTGGCAGAAGCAATGGAAGAAACCTTCCAATGCTTCTCTATGTGCAGCTAGTCATTTCACTAAGGCTTTTTCCTTGTGGCCGGCCCCCAAGTTGCAAACACACAGCATTTTGGCCGTGGGGTAAATGCTGTGTTTTACTGTATCTGCAAAGAGGATGGGACTCTGGCTAACGCCATCCACACATTGCAGAAAAAAAATCTGCTGCGGAAAAGCTGCATTTTCAAAAACACCCACGTTTTAGAAAATCGCAGCATGTCAATTATACCTATGGAAATGCTGACGTTTTCCATATAGGTATAATAGGGGCAGAAAGACTTTCTGTTAAAAATGTGATGCATTTCCACCGTGGTCTTTTCCACAGCATTTGTTTGCTGCTGCTCATTACATGGGGCCTTAGCCTGAGTCTGTCTCTATCTGTAGATAAAGTGGGATTTGAATCTTGTTTTTTTTTGTCAGATATAAGGGATAAACAATTAGAAAATACTAAATTTTTGATGTTGGATATTTTTTGTTTTCGTGTCAGTAAGGCATTTTGTGGAAGAATTTGCAAAAGGAAAACACCCAACTGATCCACAAACTGTTAAAGTTTCATGGGCAAAAGAGACAGGAAAATGGGTGTTTGAAATGTCCCTGAATGCATTCATATAAATGAAGTACTGGTGTGCATGTGTGGCCGGTGCTCTACTGCTATGGAGCTGCAGAAACGGCATCCATTTTCCCGATTGCTGGGGTCCCAGTGGTTGGAGTGGATAGGGAATAAATGCCTGTATTGTCACAACCCATTTAGGTAAACATCTGTATTTGGGCTAAAATGTAACTGGGTTATGCATGAAGGCAATACAGAATTCAGTATTCAGTGTTTTCCTTGGGGATATTGTATGTATCAATGTCTATCAATATTAATTTATTTCTGTATGTGTCCATACGGTGTTCAGTAGGGGTCCTGTATTCCTCCCATTTTGTTCTGCTTAAATTATGTATGGGTACCATATAAAAAACAAAGGAAACTCATTTTTTAAACTTTCCCCCATTGATGTATCTGCAATATAGGGAAGATTCGCTTTAATCCTTTTGCGTGGGTCCTATTTTTCAGTCTTCATTGAATTATGTATGGAAAATTAATTTCCATATGGTATCTTATGGGGCATTTTGACTTTATTGACTATGTCATTACACTTAAATATGAGAACTTCCACAATATGACATTGAGGCTGAGGCCACGGGTTGAAGAAAAGCGGAAGATTTGTAATAGTCCCCTGACCCCTGTCTTATGGCTGCTGTTAATGGAGAGACTGCCACACATTCATGGCTTGCTCCATTCACTTCTATGGAAACTTAATTTGCTTGTTTGTTTTTGGAACTCCCACATAAGTAAATGGAGTTATGTATAACCATCTCCCCATTCACAAGGACTATAGGTCAGGGAATGGGGGGCCCCTGTTTCGAAGATAGGTGTATGTCCCAGTGGTGTGACTTGTATCTAGTAGACATAAATGTCTAAAGCAGGGTTCACATCTGCGTTGGAATCTCTGTAGGAGACTCCGCTGCAGATTACGCCTAAAATCAGTGGATAGACAAGTCCTGCAAGGAGGACATTTCTCCCCACCCATTTCAGTATAAACCCGATGGACTCAATTACAGTCTATTGGGTCCCTGCGTGTCTGCGGGTAACCATTTTTTAAGTGGACAGACTCTCCGTCTTTCAGGTCCCCTAGTGGACTCGTAGACAGGCGTAAACCTGTAATAGGTTTAGTTCTCTTGGTATGAAATGCTTAGTTTGGAAATGCATGGGAAGGTACGCAAAGTTACTTCTTTTTATTCTAAAGAAATTTCTGTTTTCGGCTTGATGGTTTTTGATGTCATGTGGTCTACATTTTTAGTATTCCCTAATGAACAGTATTCCCTAATCCCTAATGAATAATTGCTACCACATAAAGGATATCTGTATCATCATATATCTTGTGTAATGTACCCAGTTCAGTATATTGTCATGTTGTCTCTCAAATTAACTCAACAGTCTCTTCATTTCTTTTCCTAAAGCGTCTTTTACATTATATCTTGTTGATTTATCCAGTATTGGTCATTTCTTGGACATTTTACCAGCAATTGGGCAAGTCAATGAACAATTTCAATTTGCATTCAGAAGGTATAAAACATTATAGCAGGACTGGAACAGTTGCTGTTTGTTAGCAAATGAACTTACCAGCAAAATGTCAACAATTTATGTTAGGCCATATTGCCTTTATGATGGCGAACAGTATAATCGTTATGGGAGCAACAATCCAATGATACTGAAACAAATGGGATACTCTGATGTGTCATTATGTTCTCATTTAGATTTTGTTAGTGAAGTATAGAGCCGATCCACAGCATCGAGACATGTGGATCTGTATTATTATGGTTTTAACTCTTTTGTGTACTGACTGACACTACCTGCATATCGTATCATTTAGTCATTTATTACCAACTACCATTGTTGTATTTTATCAGCATAAATGGTATATAAAGTTGGTTGATTATCATCCTTTATACCTGCAAAGTATCAATACTGTACTCAATAGTGAGAAATCTTACATTTTAGCCAAATTATCTGAGATTCTGGAATTTAGTTCACATCTGATTTTGCAATTTAAATCAAATTTCTTTGCCTCAATTTTTTTAAAATGCATTGTCCGAGAATCACAACTTGCCACTTCACCCATCCTTATGGTAGGTGACAAGTATCTTATC
This sequence comes from Leptodactylus fallax, assembly GCA_947044405.1. Classification (NCBI taxonomy): domain Eukaryota; kingdom Metazoa; phylum Chordata; class Amphibia; order Anura; family Leptodactylidae; genus Leptodactylus; species Leptodactylus fallax. The sequence continues at coordinate 612,183 of CAMRHE010000161.1, forward strand.
ACTGAGAGCCCTGATCACCAAGAATGGGGATCAGGGCCATATTAACCATAGGAGAAATGGTTCATCTGCACCGGGCTCTATGGTAGTGGGGGACCCCCAAGATGCTTCAGATTCAGCAGAACAGTTCCACATTTCGGGTTTGTCCCACTGTTCCAATTTCAACTCAATCTGTGTTCTTTGGAGTTGCATTTAATGGTGGCGCACAGAGCAATCATCTCCGTACTCTATCATTCAGGCTGTGGCTGAAGATGTCTGTAGGAGGCAGACACAAAGAGGGCTAAGAAGGAGACAACATTACAGCAGGAGTCAGCAGACAGCTCCTGGGGAACAGGGAACATTGCTTTTATTATCATATTATGTTGAGGCCACTGGAGGAAACATTATATTATGTTGGGGCCATTTCAGGAGGCTTTGCATTATTTGGGGGACACTGTAGGGAACATTATATATCCTGCACGATAGCACACAAAGTACAGGACGATAGCATACAGACCACAGTATAATGAGCCCCAATGCACTCGTCATGGATTGGGACGCATTATACGGTGGTCAGTATTTTCTCCTTGTTATGTTTTCTGTGATTTTTGCATGGTCTGCACTTGGGCCTTGATTTTCCATATATGCTTTTATTGTTCTGTGGTATAAGTTTGTAAGATTCTTGCATCCATTATTTGGCCCATTTTTTAGCATTTCTTGCGATGTATAGGATGATTGATATACTTTCCCAGCATTACCTTACCTGGGATGTTCTCTTTTCCTTCCTTTTACATTAATAATATGTATCTGAATTTTTAATCCTAATGGTATAAATAAAGATGAATTATAGTTTTAACATTGTGTTCTGTCTGTAAGCGCTATCGGGCAGATTTACTATTAAAAATGCACCAGAATTGTGGTGTACATGCTTTACATTTCTTAACAGTGTTAGACACTTTCTGCCACTTTTTGCACCTTGGGGGTGAGGCTTATTAGAAAAATGATATAGCTTGAAGGAAAAGGGGAGAGGCTTAAAAATGCAACATGTGCCAAAGTGCACCAAAATTTGGGCACAAGTAAGCCATCTCATTAATGGTGTAAAGTTAGTCGAGACACAATGTGTGAATTTTAGATAGTAAATCTGCCCCTTGTGTGCCTCCCTATGGATCGTTCATAAGGCAGAATATTCTCCAATAAAAGCTATCCTTCTAGAGAAAAATACCTCTGTAATGTGACACGAGTTGGATGATACCATGATTTTTGCCTACAGATTCCATTTCAATATAAGAAATATTAATTGGAGGCATATGGAAGTACAGTATGGGGCCTTAAAAAGATATGAGCTTCAAAATATTCATTTGAAGAGCATGGAACCATGCAGTGCTAGTGTGCATGAGCCTTTACAGTCACAATCTCCTGCATGATCATAAGGTACATTTGCACAAACTGAAATATTTTGTTTTGATGAATTTTTAGTATTCACACTATCCATAAGCGATAAGCCAAGCAAACATTTGCATTTACATATTTTCGGGACTTTGGTTACTGTATCTAGAGCACTAAATGTATTTCCTACAGAGATGGAAGGTTAACTTTGGCTAGAATATTTGGTACACATCCTGAGACAGAAAATTACCTTCTGTTCCCTTCATGAAGCTGGCCCTTGCTATAAATTGTGCTGGTCCATGACAATCTGCTCTTGTATTTACTAGTGGAAGAGTGAAGAAATCAGGTGATACCTTTTAGAGGCTAACTGAGTATATTTATAAGTAAGCTTTCAGGAGTACTAGCTCCCTTCATCAGACATGGTGTGATAGAAGAACTGAAAATTCACAGATTTTTATACACATGGTTTTCAAAGCATTTTAGAGTCCTTAAAAAAAAATGCAATCTAAGTAGAGAAGTTATTTACAACAGATCAAAAAAACAGTCTGGAAACTTGTGGTGCGTGACGGAGGGATCAGTAATTCTTGCTGTAATCTGTTTGCTATCAGGAGGTGATTTGTGTCCCTCACAGTTCATACATAGTGTGACTTGAAGCTGGCATGAATATTGAGTTCAGTTCATGGTTCATACATAGTGTGACATGAAGCTGGCATGAATATTAAGTCCAAATTGCAGAGTTTGAAATTTTTGCATAAATTTGTACTCTGATTCTTTCCTTTTCTCCTGCGTCTTAAAATGTCCCATTAAAACCACAACCCGCAAATCTTCAATAGAATGGTTTTCTCCGGAGAAATGTGTGGCCACTGGGAGATCGGTTCTGCTGTTATTAATATTGGATCTGTGTGAGTTCATTCGTTGACTGAGTCTCTGCCCTGTTTCCCCCACATAGAGGCCTGTGGTGGGACATTGCACACACATTATGAGGTCCACCACATTGGAAGACCTGCAGGAAAATGTCCCCCTAATTCTGTGCACCTGTTGTGACTGTGGGATAGGTACACTGTCAGCGGTGTGGATGTGCTTGCAGGCCATGCATTTTTTATATAGGCAAAGTGAGGTGCCATTTTCAGTTGGGGCCTTCAGGGCACTCCGGACGATAATGCGCCTCAGGTTTGGTGGTTGTCGAAAGGAAAGGAGAGGAGGGACTGGAAATATGTCCTTGAAGGGAGCTAGTACTCCTGAAAGCTTACTTATAAATATACTCAGTTAGCCTCTAAAAGGTATCGCCTGATTTCTTCACTCTTGCACTACTTTCAATGGCTAACACGGTACAACATTATACTACTATCAACTTGAAAGATACCACAATGTACCGCAAAAGAATGGAACTGAAAAACCGGCTTAAGAAACTTGCACAACTCAACAGCGACATCTTCTTCTTAACAAAATGCAAAAAGGAGAGACTCATCCCAAAAGGCTTCAATTTACGTAACCCAACCCGGAACACCTACAATAGCCGATATGCAGAACAACTATGTATTCGGACATCTGAAAGGCTGCGGAACAATATGATAAAAATTTCCTATAACAACAAAAAAAGAACACAGGAGGAGATACAGGCCCTGAAATCATCATTGGCTAATGACACAGAGGAAATGAAGGCCAAACTCCACACATACTACTGGAAACTTCAGGATATGCTTATTAACAACAAAAAGAAAAAGCTCCACAGACTGAGACAAAAAGGTCTCATTACTACAACCGCAAGTACTAGCCCAGCTCAGCAAAGCTGTGATGTGAATCTTTCCTCTTATGAGCCAAACAAACACAAAATGTCAGTTCTCTCCAAAGGTCTCTCCTTCTGCCCCTCGGCACACACTGACCATATCCAACTCTGCAATGATATGGAGGAGTTTTTCAGAAAAATGAGATTAAGGGAATATTTTTACGACAAAGACCTTCCATACAGCAGCGACTCTGAGATGGAACAGCCCATAAGGAATCCTACCAAAAAATCTACCTGGACCCCACGCCCTGGAGCTAATGCAGCACTAGATAAATATATTGACTGTTTCAGAAGCAAAGTAAAATCAGAAATCCTGGAGAAACAAAAGAAACAGGCGCATAACCTAACCCTGCAGGAACAGAAGGCTATTACTTCACTGAAAGAAAATCAGGATATAATAATAAAACCGGCTGACAAAGGGGGCGCAATAGTCATAATGAACACCTCAGATTATATCCAGGAAGCAAACAGGCAACTGTCAAATCCCATCCATTACTCCAAACTTGGAAGTGATCCCACAGAGGCCTATATGAAAGAACTAAAGAGTATGATCAAGAAGTTTCCAATCCAGATCCAGAATCAGGTAAAAGGACTTATCCCACAAGATCCCAGACCGGGCTGCTTCTATATGCTCCCAAAGATACACAAAGATGGCAACCCTGGGAGGCCTATCATTTGTGGCATTGGGACACTGACAGAAAACATCTCAGGTTGGGTGGAAAATCTCCTAAAACCCCTTGTCAGGGATACTCCAAGCTATATCCAGGACACCACTGACCTTCTTAACAAACTGAATGCCCTGGGCCCTCTACCTGAGGGTACCATTTTGGCCACCATGTATGTGGAATCCCTGTATACCAACATTCCCCACAAGGATGGAGTTGCAGCATGTCGGGTACACCTGGCAAAACAAAACCTCCCAACAGAACCAGTAACGCAGCTCATACAATTCATCCTTAGCCACAACCATTTTACCTTTGGAGAGGATCTATATCTACAGCGAATGGGAACTTCAATGGGGACCAGATGTGCACCCCAATATGCAAATCTCTTTATGGCAGAAATGGAAGGAACATATTTATCAACATGCGCCACCAAACCTATGATTTACCTTCGTTATATCGATGATATCCTTGTCATCTGGACTGCAGGTGAGGAGGCCCTACTTCAATTCCATAATGACTTCAATGACTTTCACCCGACCATCAACCTTAAACTTAGCTATTCAAGGAGTGAAATTCACTTTCTGGATACCACAATATACATTAAAGACCACCGGCTACTCACATCAATATACCACAAACCCACAGACAGAACGGCCTACCTGAGAAACGACAGCTTCCACCCCAAGCACACAAGACAATCTATAATCTACAGCCAGGCTATACGATACAATCGTATTTGCTCCAACAAAACAGACCTGGACAAGCACCTCCTGGATCTGAGGATGAAATTTCTCAGACTGGGATACAAACCAAAAGTAACAGACAACCAATTGAACAAAGCGGCAGCCATTAACAGAGACAGTCTGCTCACATATAGAGAGACCCAGAAAGATGCCCGAGTGCCCCTAGTAGTCACCTACAACCCACAGCTGGAGATCCTACGAAGGATTGCCAAGGAGCTCCAACCTGTGCTACATAGGGACAACAGACTCAAGGACATATTTCCAGTCCCCCCCTCTCCTTTCCTTTCGACAACCACCAAACCTGAGGCGTATTATCGTCCGGAGGGCCCAGAAGGCCCCAACTGAAAATGGCACCTCACCTTGCCTACATAAAAGGTGCATGACCTGCAAGCACATCCACATCGCTGACAGTGTACCTATCCCACAGTCACAACAGGTGCACAGAATTAGGGGGACATTTTCCTGCAGGTCTTCCAATGTGGTGGACCTCATAATGTGTGTGCAATGTCCCACCACAGGCCTCTATGTGGGGGAAACAGGGCAGAGACTCAGTCAACGAATGAACTCACACAGATCCAATATTAATAACAGCAGAACCGATCTCCCAGTGGCCACACATTTCTCCGGAGAAAACCATTCTATTGAAGATTTGCGGGTTGTGGTTTTAATGGGACATTTTAAGACGCAGGAGAAAAGGAAAGAATCGGAGTACAAATTTATGCAAAAATTTCAAACTCTGCAATTTGGACTTAATATTCATGCCAGCTTCATGTCACACTATGTATGAACCATGAACTGAACTCAATATTCATGCCAGCTTCAAGTCACACTATGTATGAACTGTGAGGGACACAAATCACCTCCTGATAGCAAACAGATAACAGCAAGAATTACTGATCCCTCCGTCACGCACCACAAGTTTCCAGACTGTTTTTTTGATCTGTTGTAAATAACTTCTCTACTTAGATTGCATTTTTTTTAAGGACTCTAAAATGCTTTGAAAACCATGTGTATAAAAATCTGTGAATTTTCAGTTCTTGTATCACACCATGTCTGATGAAGGGAGCTAGTACTCCTGAAAGCTTACTTATAAATATACTCAGTTAGCCTCTAAAAGGTATCGCCTGATTTCTTCACTCTTCCACTGCTTTCAATGGCTAACACGGTACAACATTGTACTTGTATTTACTAGTCATAGTATATCGTATAAGAGTTTATTGGAGTTGACAGTGTTCAGCTAATCCATCATAATGGACATGCATTAAACATTTCAGTGAGTAGCATGCTATAGAGCAGGAAAAGCTGAATAGATAACATGGGTCACAGCAGGAAAAGCTGAGTACATTGTAGTTATACTGTAGTTAGAGGGAAAAGATCCAGTTTAGTTTTTTTTTTTTTAATTCATTTTAATCCCTGCTTAATCTGGGTTTAGGAGTCTGGTGGGTGGCCTATCTCTATCATTGACAGCTTTCCTGTATGAATGTACAGTGCCTTGCGAAAGCATTCGGCCCCCTTGAACTTTTCAACCTTTTGCCACATTTCAGGCTTCAAACATAAAGATATAAAATTTTAATTTTTTTTGGTGAAGAATCAACAACAAGTGGGACACAAATGTGAAGTGGAACGAAATTTATTGGTTATTTTAAACTTTTGTAAAAAATAAAAAACTGAAAAGTGGGGCGTGCAATATTATTCGGCCCCTTTACTTTTAGTGCAGCAAACTCACTCCAGAAGTTCAGTGAGGATCTCTGAATGATCCAATGTTGTCCTAAATGACTGATGATGATAAATATAATCCACCTGTGTGTAATCAAGTCTCCGTATAAATGCACCTGCTCTGTGATAGTCTCAGGGTTCTGTTTAAAGTGCAGAGAGCATCATGAAGACCAAGGAACACACCAGGCAGGTCCGTGATACTGTTGTGGAGAAGTTTAAAGCCGGATTTGGATACAAAAAGATTTCTCAAACTTTAAGCATCCCTAGGAGCACTGTGCAAGCGATCATATTGAAATGGAAGGAGTATCAGACCACTGCAAATCTACCAAGAACCGGCCGTCCCTCTAAACTTTCATCTCAAACAAGGAGAAGTCTGATCAGAGATGCAGCCAAGAGGCCCATGATCACTCTGGATGAACTGCAGAGATCTACAGCTGAGGTTTGAGAGTCTGTCCATAGGACAACAATCAGTCGTACACTGCACAAATCTGGCCTTTATGGAAGAGTGGCAAGAAGAAAGCCATTTCTCAAAGATTTCCATAAAAAGTCTCGTTTAAAGTTTGCCACAAGCCACCTGGGAGACACACCAAACATGTCGAAGAAGGTGCTCTGGTCAGATGAAACCAAAATCGAACTTTTTGGCCACAATGCAAAACGATATGTTTGGCGTAAAAGCAACACAGCTCATCACCCTGAACACACCATCCCCACTGTCAAACATGGTGGTGGCAGCATCATGGTTTGGGCCTGATTTTCTTCAGCAGGGACAGGGAAGATGGTTAAAATTGATGGGAAGATGGATGGAGCCAAATACAGGACCATTCTGGAAGAAAACCTGTTGGAGTCTGCAAAAGACCCGAGACTGGGACGCAGATTTATCTTCCAACAAGACAATGATCCCAAACATAAAGCAAAATCTACAGTGGAATGGTTCACAAATAAATGTATCCAGGTGTTAGAATGGCCAAGTCAAAGTCCAGACCTGAATCCAATCGCGAATCTGTGGAAAGAGCTGAAAACTGCTGTTCAAACAAACGTTCTCCATCCAACCTCACTGAGCTCCAGCTGTTTTCCAAGGAAGAATGGGCAAGAATTTCAGTCTCTCGATGTGAAAAACTGATAGAGACATACCCCAAGCGACTTGCAGCTGTAATAGCAGCAAAAGGTGGCGCAACAAAGTATTAACTTAAGGGGGCCGAATAATTTGGCAAGCCCCACTTTTCAGTTTTTTATTTTTTACAAAAGTTTAAAATATCCAATAAATTTAGTTCCACTTCACAATTGTGTCCCACTTGTTGATTCTTCACCAAAAAATTAATTTTATATCCTTATGTTTGAAGCCTGAAATTTGGCAAAAGGTTGAAAAATTCAAGGGGGCCGAATACTTTCGCAAGGCACTGTACTTACGGAGATGGATCAGTCAATCCTGACACATCCTGTCCTATATCATGCACCATGTAGATAGGACACCATGTTCAACAAGGCAGTTTCACTTGAAACCAATAAAAAAAAACTATTAAAAAATAGAATAAACAAAAAAAAACTTATAAAAAAAAAAAATAAAAAAAATAATGAAGTCAGACCAGTACCTGGTAAAAATGTTAAAATCATAGGCCATGCAGCTCAAAAACAAAAATAAAATTACTTACTTTTTCACTGGAGCAATACATATTAAATTGTTACACACAATAACATTCTAATACATTTGCTATTTTGCCCTTATAATATATTTTCACTGAAATTGGGTACTTTTATACCTACACCTATAAAGCCATACAGGAGTGGACCAGACAGCTAGAGACCCCTGTATAAAAACAGTTATGAGCCTTTTGCTTTCCAATATCTCAGTCTTTTTTGCCACAAAGTTCATTAAGCATTTACTCACAATCCAATACACTATCTAATAAACAGAAATAATATATTTTCTCTTGTGCACCAAAGGTATGTCCACCCCTGAAACCATATACTGTTCATGTATCTTATGAATCTGTCATCTGTCAAACTAGGGTACACAGTCTAATAAGCCTTTATCTTTACATTGGGGATACCAGTATCAGTCATTGTTCTGATTTACCTCCCTGGGTAGCTGGACTAGCTGCTGATGAAGGCAATGTAATACATTATTAAAAGCATTGCCACACAAGAACCTTTTGTTCATAAGCCTTATTAGGCTAACTTAGCTAGTCAAAGCTGCAATTCTCAAAACAGATGCTACAGAAATGATAGAATTCTAGAGTCTAAATCAGCCTGCAACCTGATGTAACCAATAAAGAGTCTGTAGCACACACACATACATTGTGGCTCCTTCAAACAGCTCATCAGCAGGATATGGAAATATAAGTTTGCAATATACCTGCAAATTATATTATTATATATTCTCCTAAGACTAGTAACATAGTAAAGATGTTAATTAAATGGTTAAATCTAAATTTTTTATGTACATCTACTTCCAGTACATTTGGAAATTAGATTTAGATATCTTCCTTCGCTGGCATCCTAGTAACTGTTATTTTCTAATTATCTGGCATAGATTCCTCAGCATACTGTACACCAGATTTCATAAACCACAGGAAAACAGGCACACAATTTAAATATGCCACTGCATAAAAATCAGATGCTGTTTTTCCCAGGTTCAGCACTGTATCTAAAGCAAAAACTTGTCAAACATCCTGTTTTGAACAAAAAAGTTTGTAGAAAACACGTACAAAAAGATTAAAATAGAGGAATTTAAATAAATAATTATCCTTTCCATTACATGAAAATGAACCATCAGAAGACCATTCAGGTTCTGACATGATAGGAGGTTCATGCTAAAATAGAGCCTAGTACAGAGGCATTCAACCCATGTCCCAGGAACTAGAGATGGGCGTACCTCTCAGGATTTGTTTCGTTTTGGGTTCAGGAGGTACAGGTCCAGATTTGATTCAGGTTCTGGTGGTCCTGTAAGAACCACACCTTAAATTGACTTAAAACATAGTGTATAACACTGTCAGGGCTTCTAGGAACCCATCTATCCAATTTCTAGCTGCCTAAGGCAGAGGTCTCCAACCACTGGGCCATGGCCCAGTACCAGGCCATGGGTCACCTGGTACTGGGCCGCAGGATGCTCTTTCAGTTCTGGGCAGCCCCCAGTGACTGCAGCTTGTATGCAGGGGGAAGCAGCCAATAAGGAGCACCCTGGCAGGTTCTAACTATTCTAGTTAGTTCTCATGCAGGGCACTCCTCATTGACTGCCACTCCCCACACTCGCTGCTCATTATAAAGCAGTGCTCACTATAAGCTGCACTGTCACAGTACCGAGTCTCGAATGTGAGACTTGGTCCGTGTGAATGCCAGATTTTGCATGTACATTATGCTGGGAAAGAGACTCCTAGCATTATAGTTATGTATGATGCTAGGAGTCCCTGCCTCCCAGAGATTTACTACCCCATACTTTAATCACTATGCAACAGTATATTGCTGGGAAGCAGGGACTCCTAGCATCATACATAACTATACTGCTAGGAGTCCATCTTCCGGCATAAGATGCAGACCGGTAAATCATTCACATGGACCGAGTCTCACATCCAAGACCCAGTAGGGTGAAAGCAGCAGAAAGCCACTGAGACCACATTGCCGGCACCCTGCCCTTCGCACCCCTACACCTGCCTAACGGCAGTTCCCAGCAAGACAGCTTTCCCATGAGCACCCCCTCCCCATGGGGCCGTGGGAAAATTGTCTTGCTTGGAACTGGTCCGTGGGTCAATAAAAACTGGGGACTGCTGCTCTAAGACAAACACAGCTAAAGATACGTCAAAGTGAACGTGACAATATTATCAACTCCTTGGTGATTTCATGTGCCCAGGGTCACAGCTGAGGCCTGTGATAGGGCTTCAGCTGTGACATGGGCACGAAGAGCTTGGCATTCCCATGTGACCACTTGTGGCCCAATCACAGGCCTCAGTGGAGAACGTGGTCACATGACGTCACAGGAGAATGGTGAGTGAAAGTGAGTATGAATGTTTTTTACTTTTTTCACTTCCCCTGGGCCTCCACCTGAAGAGACCCCAGAGTATAATGTGTACAGGTGCATCTCAATAAATTAGAATATCTTTGAAACGTTTATTTATTACAAAAATTGAATTAAAATAGTGGCCTCCTATATTTTCTAGATTCTTTACACACAGAGTGTTCTATTTCAAGTGTTTTATTTCTGTAAATGTTGATTATGGATTCCAGGTAATGAAAACCAAAATCTAAGAAAATTAGAATATTGTAAAAAAGTTCAGCATTGTAAATTCAGTGTGTCACCTGCTAAGTTCAGGTTCAGTAGGACACACAATCATGAATTGTATTACTGAATTACTGAAATGAATGAATGTTTCAAAGATATTCTAATTTATTGAGATGCACCTGTATGTTTGTCAAAAGACAAACAATTTGAAATATTTGGGTAAAACCCAGCTCGGTACAAGTCGGTTCGCTCATTTCTAGCAGGAGCCAAACACCGTTCTCTGTGGTCATTCTCTGACAGTGAGGACCTCAGACAAGAAAAGGCTGAACCCATCGTCTGGTAGAAAACAACATTCAAAGAAAATAATATTTTAAAAGGTAATATGTATTTGCTTTGTATAGCTGTAGGTGGGCAAATATGACTTCTTGACTTGGTATGGTCAGGGATAGACTGTGGTCTTTTTCACCCTGCTATAGAAGGGTAAATGTGGTGAGGCTCGCCATTTCTTTTTTAAGCAATTTAAAACTGATAACCCTTGTAGACACTTATTCTGTGGATAGGGTAAAGTGTCTGATAATGGGAAGACCCCCAGATACCAATGAACAAATGAAACATTGTGCACATTCACCTCTATGGAAGTGCCAGAGATCTCCACATGTGCACCACCACTCCATTGACATGGAGTACAGAATGGAACTTTTGGGCCTACATTCTCGTGATGCATGGGGGTCCCATAGGTAGATCCCTAGTAGTCAGACATTTATTACCTAATTTATGAATGGGAAATACATGTAATAAATGAGAAAACCTCGTTAAAGGACAAAACTGTTACTGTGTTATTCCTAGTTAAGTCTATGAGTGGTATTTTCTGTTCTGCCCTCTGAGATCTTGCACTTGGCCTCTCACCTTGTCTCCTCCAGAGTGGAGGGCAAAGTGTGTGAAAATGAAGATAACCACATTTGTGTGTTTCTTCCCATTCAAGATTATGGGTGTTGTGAAGCTCAGCCATTTTCCTAACCTCTATGTACTATAATGAAAATGTTTGTGGCCATATATTCTCCACTTCATTGAAGTTCAAAGGGAGCAGGCAACCACCAGTCTCTTGATAGGTGGGGATTGCACATCTGAGAAATCACATCAGACATTTGGAGAATATGCTGTTGATAAGCCATACATTTCTTACATAGGAATAACTTTTATTGCGCCCCTTAGGAGTTATTCAGTCTGATAATGTAGCCATCCGACAAGAAAGGGTTAAACTCATGATCTGGTTAAAAAAAAAACTGAAGCTCCTTTTTATTCTATCTACCTCAGTCTTGCACTATATATAAACCCCTAATTTCTGAGATTTTGAATTTTCCTTTCAATACTATTGTCTTTATTTCGGAGATGTTGTGGATGGTAGATCTGTGTTTTTTTTCGTAATACGCTATACCAGTTTTAATAAAATGGCCACATGTCTGATAAAGAGACCAAGTAGTCTTGAAAGCTTGCTATCTATCGTCATCTTTTAGAGATCATTTAAAAGGTATCTGTTACTAAGATCTCTCAATTGTTCTCTTTAGTTATGATGAAATTCACATATTTCTATTTCACAGTTTTCAAGTCATTATTTCACTGCCACATTTTGCTTTGAAAGACTTCAATATCAAATCAAGGATTAGTACCACATGGCTGCTTTCTTCCAGAAACAGTGCCACATCAGTCCATGGCCAGTGAGCAGTATTGCAGCTCAGCTCCCCTGTAGTGAACCCCTTCAATTATTTTTAACTCTATGAACAATTCTGAGTTTTCTTGCTTGCTAAAGGGAATCTGTCAGGTGATAAATCCCTCACAGTTCTTAGTAGGGCACTTAGCACCATGGGTACTGATACATTTGCAATCCCGGGTTTCATGCAAGCCCTGCCCAATTCCTCCACTTTTTCTTCACTGACGGTGCCAGCCTTTTCTGACATCTTTGCTCTGCTTGTCCTCGTTCCTGCACTTGATATTGTTTACTGCACATCTGCATGTACTGATCATGGCTGTGGTATGTGCACTGTACATTTATAACGTCGCTGCCAACAGCAATAGGTGTACCATGCATACAACAGGCATGCATACATGATAATTCAATGGCGAGATCAGTGATATCAAATAAGATTGGTACTTTAAATGACGGAAGTGGGGGTGCTACATGTGAAACCCAGAGCACAAGTAAGGGTTGGGACTGCCCTTATGATGCTTAACGCCAAATTTATGTAAAATATTAAAGTTAATTTTCTCAGAAATAAAGATGAAATGAACAGACACAAAGGTATCTGTACATATGTTGCTAAGTGCAGTTGAGTAACTAAAGTCTTGTGGGCCCCAGTGCAAACTTTTGTCTGTGGCCCCCTACTTCATCCCTACAGCGAAATCTTGATAGTGATGGTTACGGGTGCTAAGGAGTTTAATCAACCTTAGTGTGGTTAGGGTAATCTGTGGGTCTCCTTGGCTTATGGGCCAGATGGAAGCTGCAATCTCATACTGGTGTCAGTGCTTATGGGCCCCCTAAGGCTCCTGGGCACCCTGTGCACCCCCTCAAGTTACGCCCCCGGCTAAGTGACTACATGCATGAATTAAATGACAGACTTCCTTTAAAGTCCATTTGGGACATTAAACCACCCACAGGTCCTTATAGACCAGAAGTTTAGTGTCCCAAATTACCCTGTTTTAAAACCATCTGTGCCTGCATTAAAAAAAATCCAAGCAGTTATAATTACCTAGAGATGAGTCCGATGAGTCTCATCAGACTCATTCCCGGGGCTCCCAGCGCCTGCGCAGTTCCTAATTGAAGCTGAGGATGTACACCCCGGCTTCACTGCTCATGTACTCCTATGGCTTCAGTGAAGAACTGTGCCAGTGCGGGGAGTACTGCGATGGGCGAAGAATAAAGCTTTTTTATTTTAACTGTGGTTACATATGTCTTTACAAGAGGGTGACTTGAGACACTAAACCCCCAGTCTATAAGGACTTGTGGGTGATTTAGTGTCGCACATTGCCCTGATAGGTTCCCTTTAAGTCAATCAACTGCATGTTTGCTTCAGAGTAAAATATTGGTCACAGTTCACACAACTAAATGTTATGACTCCATACAAACCGAGAAAATTGAAGGATTTTCATTGATCATTACAGAATTTTTTAGGCACCAATTATCATTAAAGATTTGGTTGGGTGATTAAGAAAGTAGTTATGGTACACTGACAAAATAGTTCCCAGGTGGGTAGATATCATCACTTCCATTTATAATGGATAACAGGGATCTCAATGGGCCGAATTGACTTTAATGGGGACAGACAGGGTTCTGGCTTTTTGTATCACTCAATTAGTATTGTAGACTGCTAATAGTATTCATGGTATTCTGTTAAAATCTTAGTAACATTTCATGACTTAATATATCACTAGGAATTATTTTGAAATGGGTTTTCCACAACTATATTATTGATGAGCTATCCTTAGCATAGAACATCAATATTAGATAAGGAAAGCCCAACACCTTAGACCCCTGCTGATCAGCTATTTGAAGAACTTGCAAACAATTGGGTGAGCTCCACTTCCTCTTCTCAGGCCAGTGACATCACATCCATTGGTCACATGGCCACGTTTCAACTCAGTCTCATCAAATAAATTACATTGAGCTGCAATACCAAGCACAGCCACTATACAATGTACGGCTTTGCACTTAGTAAGCAGTAAAAAAAGCAACAGTGTTTGTCCAAACCATGCAGCCTGCTCAAACAGAATCTCGGTAGGATTTGGGATGCCGGACTCCCACCAATCTGATATTGTTGATGTATCCTAAGGACGGGGGATCAATATCATAGTTTCAAGTCTTAGATAGTCAGGTCAGGCATGGTTTATAATATTGGTAAATTAGCATTTAATTGTTGCTATAAATGAAGACATATCTCATGGTTGAAACTTTCTAAAGAAAATAATGACATATTGTCTATACTACTTATATATATATATATATATATATATATATATATATATTATTGGTATTAAAGTGCCTGGCTTTGAAAGGGCTTGTATGGAGTCAACATTGTATTATGTTTAATTAGGTGAGGTTTATATAATGAGGTGCTCAGTTCTAATGGAAAGACACGCTGTGAGTAACACATCTGCAGAAATAACTATTACAATCAGCATTGCAGAGACCCGTGGAACTGCAAATTACACTTACTTATCTAGAAATAAATTACATCCCAATGCCTTCATAAAACTCATTAATTAATTCCACCGGCATAAAGGTCTTTTTCTTAATTTCATGTTCCATTAGCATAATAAACACAATTTGTGTTACAACACTATGATCGCTTTAATGGGTGCTATTTATTTTAGTCCTTTATTTAAAGACCCCAACACTACACCGAGTGGCATAAATCAGATTTGCCCTTTTTAGTTAAGGGTTCCATTTATAAAGCATGTAAGTAAGCATTCAGTACCATGTTGCATTCCAATAAATAATAGCTAAAAAGCAATGCAAAGGAAAAGACAAGGATAAAGATTCTGCCGCAAATGGATTTTAACACTAGTGGGGCAGTAATTAGAAAACGGTAATCTATTATATGGCATTTGCATTCAACAAGAATGCCTTTAATACATTTAATGGTGAAACTTATTGGGAGCTTCCATTAATGAGTATTCGGCTTGTGTGTTATTAGACCCATCCTTGACCCATTAGACTAATGAGTTGATTGAATGCAATCAACAAAGCTATTTATTCATGGCAGGCGTAGCTGAAAACATGCGTGGGTAGGTCAAAGGAACCCATTCTGTGTAGATAAATTAACAGAATCATTCTAACAAGACTGACATCTCGATGACTGTGAGAACCATTATTGAGCCACTCATTGTACTAAATATTACAGAACACCGCTACTCTATTTCATACATTGTATAGGCAAGGGCACTTGGACATTCCAATTAAAGTACATCTATACAATGTATTATTACACCCTTGAATGTAACCACTTGGCATAAGGTCATTATTCACTTAAGTCATAATTACATCTGAAAAAATGCTATATTTCTATCTGTCTATGAAAGGTAAGCTAAGCACTAACAATGACCTATACAGATAGTGTATGCTGTATTTTCACAAGGAGTCCATTCACTATTTACAGCTGATATAACATATAATTGATATTGAACTTAACCTGTAATCCAGTATATGTGTCAACTAAAATGTATTGTACTCCATGTGGTATTTATTCATGAAGGTTGTAGCAATATAGATATATAACACTGAGATACAGCATAAAGCTTTTAAAGATTATCTAATAGACTTAGGCTCGGTTCACATCTGCGTTGGAGTGTCCGTAGGAGACTTCGATGCAGATTCCGCCTAAAATCGGCAGAGAGAAAAGTCCTGCAAGGACTTATAGTTATAGTCCGGGGGTGTCCGCAGGTAACCGCTTTTTAAGCGGTTAGGCTCTCCGTCTTTCGGATCCCCATGTGGACCCAAAAGATGGAGAGCCGAACGTTAGTGTGAACTTAGAGTTACATGGAATGTATCATCAAAAATTATCTATTTTTTAAAACAAGTTTTTATGTGAAACATATTTTTTTCAGAATTTTTTATGATTTTTTTTTTTTTATTTTCCATGTCACTGTCTAGTAGGGATGAGCAAACTGATTGATTTAGAACCAGATTTGACCTACAATTTCCAAAAGTTTTGGGTTCACAAAAATACTAAACTTTTGGGGTTTGTACCCACGGAAAACTATTAAACTCTGGGATATCCTCAGACCCCAGAGTATAATAAGTGTAGGCCCAGGAAAGGTGAGGGAAAATAGCAAACACTTATATTCATTTTCCCTCACCTCTCCTGAGCATCCAGCGATCTCTCGGCATCCTCTTCTAGCCTCAGGCTGACTACACATGACCCGGGGGGTCACCACTGAGGCCTGTGATTGGGTCTCAGCAGTCAAGTGGCACGCGTCAAAGTCACAACACTGGGTTTTAGTTTTGTGATATTGATGTGATCGCTGAGGTCCAATAACAGAACTCAGTGGTGACATCAGTCGGATGCTAGAAGAGGTCTGAGAAGGACACTGAGAGACTGCCAGATGCCGCAAAGATGCCCACTCCAGGAGAGGTAAAACAAGGTGTTTATTGTTCCAATACTACTTATTTGTTTTATAGTGTCATAGCTATAGGGGGTTACAGTTATGACTGGGCCCATAAGCATAAGGTGCCCCAGATCCTTCTCACCACACAAAGGCCAGGGCCCCACATGGCGTAAGCATTCCAGTTTGGCCGTGTCAAAAACCGCATCGTTTTACAGTCCAAAAATCACAGCATGTTAGTTATACCTATGGAAACGCTGGCAGTTTTCCCTATAGGTATAATTGAAGTAGAAAGTCCGCAGAAGAAAATTTTTTTCACTATGGCGCGCTATGTGGGGCCTTAGCCAAAGTTTGATAGCACTTCCTAGATCTCCTTTGATATCCTAAATTGTCTTCCTCTTCACTTCTGACAGACAAAATTGACTGCTGCATTGTGCTCTGGCATCTCTTCAGACTCCAGAGTATAATAGGTGGATGCCCAGGGAAGATGAGAGCGTCTGGCACTCTCCTGTGACTTCATATGCCCGTGGTCACTGCTGAGGCCTGTGATTGGGCCACAACTGGTCACATGGGTACTCCAACGTCATGACATCATGACACTTGGTGTGCCCATGTCACCGTTGAGGCCCAATCACAGGCCTCAGTGATGACCCAGAGTGTATAACGTCACAATAGAGCACCAGATGTCCCCGAGGAGGCGGAGAAAGAGCGCTGGATGCTGCAAGGAGGCCCAAAAGAGGCAAAAGAAGGTGAGTATGAATATTTTTTTATTTTTTACACCTCTCCTGGGACTTCACCTATTATACTCTGGGGTCTGAAGACACCCCAGAGTATAATAATGTCACTTTTCACTTTGACATAACTTCAGCTGTGTTTGCCTTAGAGAGCTAGAATTTGGATAAAGTTCCTAGGAGCCCTGAGAAAGTTCTACACTATGTTTTAAACCAATTTAAGGTATGGCTCATACTGAACTTGTTCAATCCGAGACAAATCTTGACTCAAAACAAGTTCCAAACTACCTGAACCCAAAACAAAATGAATCTTGAGAGGTTCGCCCATCTAGTGGAGACCAATATAAACAACATCATTTCTTATCCTGAATTTACTTGCTGCTGATGGTGGTCATTTTGGAGAAGAAGCCCATATTAAGTTTTGGTATGAACTCCACATTTATTTTTTAAGCCCCTGAGCAGAATCCTAGTAATATAACATTCTCCTGATACTTTTAAAATTGCTCTCTGTATTACTGTAACTTCCAGGGAGTTATATGAGAAAGTCATTCCTGCTACATCTGTGTCCTATTTGCATCTCTGCTACTTTATTGGAAACCTAAAATCCACATGTAATCACAAAGTTGAACAGAAAATCCATATTTTGAATAGCTATGTACGTGTTACGCAGTTTACATGCTGATATTTAGATGTTAATTCATTGTGTATTCCTGACACCACTATGTAATCTCTGTACAATATTCTGTATGGGAAATCACAATTTAATTTATCACATAATTATGATCTAGTAGTAGTGCTCTTAGTTACATAGTTACATATGTAGCCTTCCCTGCAAAAACAAATCCACAGTGTATAAATGTCTGCACATGCTGTATATCTGTTACATGCCCAACAGAGGGAGAGCAGTACCTATAAAAGAGAGACGGATTATTCCCAGAGCCTAGTGCTGAAGTGAATCATACTACTGAAGACTGCTAATTCCGTTTCTAATAGGTAAATTATAGGAAGCCAAGTAAGCACCAAGTTTTTCATCTTCATACACATAAAATTCCTTCCCCAAACATTGCAAAAATTAGTATTAGAAAAGAGAACACAGTAGAAACAAATAGCATTGCTTGCATTAGTGCACCTTTCTTACACACAATAGCATACAATTTCTACCCTTTGACCAATTTTTTTTTTTGACAAACTCTTTAAGGCTCAGACCCCATGTTGCAGAAAAACAGTTTTTTTTGGTGCAGATTTTGGTGAATGTTTTTAGGCCATAGCCAGTACTGCATTGAGCAGAAGGGAGAAGTATAACACCTTCCCTATATATTTCACAATCCTTTTGTAACCATTCTTGGCTTTGGCTCCAAAATATGCACCAAAATCTGCAACTAAAAAAAGCTGCTTTTCTACAATGTCCGGCCCTAGCCTAAAGAGTGACAAATTGTATGTATCTCTGGAGGACCCAGCATGTCTATGAATAACATGGACAGCCTATTATTTTCCCTGTGGTGGTCCTACAAGGGAACGGAACACTTACTGCCAGGCCCTTCTGCAGATTACTGCTGATCCTTGGGGGTCTCAACAATGTGAAAAAAAGATTCTGTGGTACAAAACTCTGCAATACAGACCTGTAAATGACTCTGTGTATCAATGTACAGTCCATGGATATGCAGCAATGCCATAAACCTTAAATTTGTAGTTTATATAGGGATGCAATAGAATCTCTGTAGCGCTGAAACTTTTGCTTGAGTCAGTACATCCATATATTATGTTGTGTATGCTCTTCTATGTCAAACATATGTCCCAGACATAGACAACTGTATGTCAGTTCTGCTGCATAGGTCTACCATTAACTACCATTAAACTAAAAAAACATTTACCATATGGTATAGATGTTTTTATTGCTATTTAAAAGCCTAATAATTACATTTGAGAAAACTATATGACAATGTAAACCATTAAAAAAGAGACAAAAAAAAAAAAAAAAAATAGCCTGAATGACAAAAAAAAAAAAAAAAAAAAAAGCAACGATACTGCACTGATTTCCTGCTGTTCCTGTTTCTAGTCCTTCTAAATATGCAGGAAATGATGCTCAGTCAGTCAGTGGTTGAGGTGGGTCACCTCTGGAGAGAGTGATTGGCTGAGTGTTTTTTCCTGCAAGTCAAGAAGGACAAGAAACTAGAGATCCATAGGGGGCAGTATCAGAATGGCAGCAGTGGGAGATCTTTAAGGTAAATATTTTTTATGACATTCCAAGCTATCTACCATAATAAAATTCCTGCAATCAATAGCCCCTTTAATTCCATTATAGTTATGTATCAGTTTTAAAATAAAAGAAAACCAAACAACATAAATAAATTATTACATAACCAAAATAACAACAAAAAACAAATACAATTTCCTCTTTGCTGCTCCTTCCGTAACAGGAAAGCCATTTTAATGAGCCCTGGTACCACTGGTTAATTTCTGCTTGTTCTATTTTTGTGTGATTCACTGTGAATATCGCTACCACTTGTCATGTCCACTGCTGTGAGTCCTGCATTAATTTGTTAAAGAGGTCCCTACAGCTGACATAATCTCCATAAACACATGCTGGGATTCCCTTAATTCCAATTGTGTGATGCATTAAGCTTAAGCATGATTTAAGTTCATCAATGTGAGCTATTTGTGAACGTGCAGATAATGCCAAATTATAACATGTGCAACTGTTACTTTAACCTACTTTTTAAATTAACCCTGGAAACGTATGATTCTGTTTACAGATATAATATTCATTTCCAAAATTAATTTTTTAAGACAGTCTGTAGACTGAGAAATTTAACATAGAAATGAATGAAAACAATATAAAATGTATAAAATAAATTACATCAGTAAATTCATTACATTAACTTATTAGAAACTTGAATTAATTAAAAATATTGAAAGTAGACTGAAAAAGTCCATGAATTACAAAGCAGATATTATAGCACTATTTCCATAAGTCTCCCGTTTAATTTAGTGCCCCCACACATTTTTTCATTAAAAAAATGATCATGACAAATCGATCTATGGACCCTATTGAGAGACTTAAATTCACACTAAAGTGTACAAAGTGCATCAACCTTCATAATCTTTATGATCAGTTTTCTTTGCAGGAACTATCACGGTCTGTTGTTTTTAATCCCTGAAGTCAATGGAAGTTGATACAAATTGATATCATTCAATTTAGTTCAGGCTTTGTTCACACTGCTTCTCTGTTTGTCAGGGCCTCAGGGTTATGATGTTTTTGACAGCAAGAAAAGTGTCATTTATTGCACTAATCATCTAGTCAAAAAAATGAGAACCTACATGGAAATCATATGGATCTCATTAAAAATCAATGGGAAACATAAAAAATAATTGGGATCCATTTGATAATAAATGTGTCCTACCCCAAATGTCCTATTGTCTAAATGATATCATCAATGGCAAATTGAATATTTTTGAAAATTGTTGGCAATATTATTTGTAATTTCCATATCATTGTTATAGAAATAAAGATTCTGGAAATCTTGCAGTTTTTTATCTGGCCGCTGACCAAAGATGTAACGTGAAGCTCTTCGGCGCCAATGTGAAATCTTTAATGGGGCCCCTACCTACTTTGTGCCTTTTAAAATACTGGCATATTTTATGTGGCAATGGAACATTGGGGGCTTCCTCAGGATCCAGGGCCTGGTAACAACTTCTGCCTCTGCACTTCCTATATCTACTTCCCTGATCCCAACACTCATAATAGGCTGACACTTCTTGTTCTGTAGAAATTACATCTTGGCAGGCATTCCATTATCATCATGGGCAGGATAACAGTGACAAACAAGAGCTATATTTTACCTAGCGGTAGATGACACAGAATCACCTGATGTGCAATTAGTGATAGACATAGCTTATCTTTTCCAGCGCATGCACAGTTACATAAAATTTTGCTTCCTATATTTGTGCATGCACTGAATGGATTTTTCTTCTATAACATGACCAACCCCTTTAGATATTTTTGTCCCTTCTAAGGCCTTTTTCACATGTTACATTTCACGTACTGTACATGTGCCACCCGGTATATGTACACATTAATTTCAACTCAAAGAAGCAATGGAAGCAAGTCTATGTGTCCGTGATAAAAAAAGGATGACATCGGTGTGTCATTTATTTTTCACTGACCCACAGACATACAAAGTATAGAAAATGAAAAAAAAAGTTCACCTACTTTTCAAAGACATTAAAAGTGGATCTACCATGGTCAGCATACCACCAGCCAATGAGCAGGGTCTGGTGCTCTCCGTGAATTGCATGGAGTGCGGACATGTGATTGAGACCTAACTGCGTAGATGAATCTCCTAAGTTACTAGGCTACAGAGTACAACTGACTACCACCAAAGTTACATACTCATTCATGCTGTGGTTACCGGAACCCAAGTTACATTAATTGGCAATGTCTAAAAGGGTAAAAGAAAATAAATTCCTCATTTACTCTTTACAGCTGATGTACATAGGTAAAGTAACAGCATGTGTAAGTGGAGCGTTCTGTTCTAAGTGGTTTTGATGGTGGATCAGATTACTTGCGGTTTAATACAGTGAAAAGATGTATTGTAAAAGAGACTGTTAGAAGAAGACACAAAAACACTTTAAGTTCCTGCATAAAACTTTGTTTGACTTCCAACATGTGAAGCGTGCTGCCTTAAGAAAACCATCCGTAATTTCTTATACCTTTCGCCAGCTCAAATAACTCAAGTTTAATGACTAGGAAAAGGCTTAATGAACAGCTTTCTTTTACTTTCAAGTAATTAAACAGGTGTTATTAGCACCACCAGATGTTACAGGGAAGGTAATCTGTAATGCATTGCGCCTAGGCTTTGTCATATTTCCTGCTTTTTTTTTAAGAATCAGAAGGGGGTAAGTTATATACTATTCAATGAACCGTTATTGTACCCCTGATAAATCATTCACATCCAATGTTAATGACTTTTATATTTTATTTTCCTTTGTCTATTCTATTTTGCACATCTTTCCACTTTCTATGCTGCTTGGTTATAATATGCACATGGCTCCCTTGTTTTTTTGCCTATATTAATTTGACTGGTGAATAAACAATGATGCCTCAAGTAATGTATATTATTCTTCCTCCATCGCTTAGGGCTCATGCACATGACTGTGTTGTACAGACCCTTAAGGACACAGCCTTTTTGGCAGTAAAGGGAACATGTTACCATAAATGTACTATTTTTTTAACCAACTTTTTATGTGAAACACAGTTTTGATTGTTTTATTTTTAATTTTCCATGTAGCTATCTATATTTAAAAAAAACTATATCCTGCAATTTTCATTGTAGCTATTAAGCTTAATAATAGACTGGCATTTTCCAATTCTCTAGGGATTTTTCATTGCAGCATTCACCTGTCTGTCACAAACAAATAGGACAGGATCACAATAGAAGATCACGCCTCTACAGATATCATGCATATTATAACAAACCATTTCTGCATATTTTTAAGAGTCACGTAGATTTGATTCTAGCCTATTACACAGGTACAGTAGGGGCTACAGAAACAATTCCAACTGTGCTGGAATCAGTGAGCAGCATCTACTGAAAGATGCTAAGAGTTGTAGTCAGTGGAGGTGGTAAAAAGTCCTTTTTAAACTGCCCTATTTAGAGTGGCTCTAAACAAATCTGTTAGTGATCTGGTAGGTAACGTCTACAGATTTTCATTTTTACAGCATGGTTGTGACCCCTTTGTAATTTGAAGCCACGTATGTCTGCCATAACCCAATGGAAGGAACCAAAGGATGTGAGTAGTAGTTGTGGTGGTGATGTTATGAGTAGGCCAAAGACTTGACTAACTCCTCAAGCTCACCTCCCAGGTCAGAACACTGTCCAGGGGAGGCCTGTGAGGTTGTGTGGTGGTAGTTTTCACCCAGGGCGCTTCCAGTTGGAGAGGGGTTCTCTCTTACCCTGAGCCATGTGGTGGTGTTCAGAAGTGCCATGATGGTAAGTACAGGAACGACTCAGGAGGCAGTGATGCAGTTGAACCAATTTGTAACTTTACTATGGTAGCCAATAACTCAAGCAGCTTCCCGATGGAAGTTGTATTTAGGATTTCTACTGTGGTTGCTTTTCCCAGATTTGGGATGAAGGATTCTTAGTTTAAGTTAATTCTAGGGACTGGGGGAGAGGGTAACAGATGTAGAGGGCAAGATAGCGTAGAAATGGAAAGAGGGCTAAATAATGTAACTGGGGGTGGAGCGGCGGGTGGGGTTAGAACAGTCAGTAGGCAGTGGAAGAGTAGGGATAATGATAAATCCTTGAAATGTATGTATACTAACTCCAGAAGTCTCACTAACAAGATGGAGGAACTAGAAATGATAATGTTGGAAGAGAAATATGACATGGTGGGGATACGTGAGACATGGCTGGACTCCAGCTATGACTGGGCTGTAAATATACAGGGGTACAGTATGTTTAGAAAGGAGCATACCAATAGGAAAGGGGGAGGGGTTTGCTTATACGTAAAATCCTGCCTTAAGCCAGTTCTGCGTGAGGACATCTGGGAGGAAAATGAATATGTGGAGTCCTTATGGGTGGAAATTAAGGGAGGAACAAAGAATAATAAAATATTGATAGGGGTTTGTTTTAAATCTCCAAATATAATGGAAGAAGCTGAAAATGTACTAATAAAAGAAATAGATGAGGCCACAAAGCACAATAAAGTCATTATTATGGGGGATTTCAACTACCCAGATATCAACTGGGAGGCAGTAACATGCAGGTCTAACAAAGGGAACAGGTTTTTGTCAGTAATAAAAGACAATTACCTCGGGGCGTGGCCTGGCTATGGAGGAGTGAGGACGCATCTCCCTCAGCTCCTTCCCGACTTACCTGAGCCCACGCTCGTACCTGCTGATCTGACCCTCTTCTGCCCTCCAAACCATGGGCAAGTCAAGAAGGCTTCCTCCAAGGTCCTCTTCTACCCCTCCGGTGGTCGCTCCAGGGCCCTCCATCGAGAGATTTCTTCGGGGCCCATGCGCCTCAGACCCCCGTGCAATGCCTCCCAAGATGGCGCCCGACGCCACTGCTCTGCCGTGCGGCTCTCCTCCGGGCAAATCTGCAGACACACCCCTCCCTGGAGCTGAAGTGGCCCTGTCTCCGCCGGCTGACAGCGCCTACTCACCCAGCTCTCCGGAGCCTTGGCCGATGAGGGAGACTGGGTATCACTCTTCTCCTGCTTCTCCTGTGTCGGCGGCAGAGTATGAGAATGGATGGCCATCGCAACCGCCGTCTCCCGCCTCTTCTGCACCTCCACGTTCTCTGGAGACCAGCATCGCTCTGCAGTCCTCTCCTCTGGGGCTTTCAGGAGGTAAGATGATCTCCCTCCCTGCCTCCATCAGCTCTACCCTGTCCTGGCTGGTTGCTTCCACTGCCCTCACCACAACCCTATGCTCCACATTGCCTGCTCCTCCGTTAGCTCCTCCTGGCACAAGAGTACAGCTGGACTTACTCACCCCTGGCACTCCCTCTACCAGTGGCCTCTGCCTGGCAACTACTGCAGCACCAATGAATTCTCTGTACGCCACTGCAGCTCCATATTCGCCCTGGGTCCCCCACGTCCCTCTGACAACTCCTCCTGTCACAGATTATGCTTCTGCTTGCCAAGGCAAGAGGGACTCTGTTGGGTCTGTGACCTTCCCATCCTGCACTCCAACTTCCTCTGCTACCTCCTCTGGCACTCTGGATGAACTACGTCGCCTGAGCGTTCATCTCCGTGCTATTCCTACAAAGTCTGACATGGAGGAGTATGTGGCACGCCTTGAGCAGTCTTACAAATCCGAACTGTCCGCCGTTTGTTCTACTGTACAACTATTGGAGGAGCGGGCGGATACCCTGGAGGCTTCCTCCTCTTCACTGTCTACCCAGCTTTCTACCCATGACTCCATCCTATCGCGTCTCACACTCACCAGTTGCACTGACTGACGGATCTCTTGGACGACCTTGAAAATAGGAATAGACGGAATAACATCAGAGTAAGGGGCCTCCCTGAATCTATTGAACCCCAACACCTGGACGCTACTCTACGCATCATCTTTAACGCCCTTCTCGGAGTCCCTCCTGGTTCTCTGCTCGAACTAGACCGAGCACATCACTCCTTGGGCCCACGTCCTCCGGACTCTACCAATCCTAGAGACGTCATCTGCCGGGTACATAGATACCAGCTCAAAGAGGCCATCATGCGGAAGGCCAGGGATGCCCGCCAAGTTATGTTTCAGGAAGCTCCTATCAGTTTGCTCCTGGACCTGTCCAAACTCACCCTTGCCAGGCGGCGCTCTGAAGCCACTCTGGCCCAGCCCGATTCTTGGGGATTTCCTTTCCACCTGCAGGTCTGGCGGGATGGCCGCACTATTTCTCTATCCCACCCTGATGATGTTCCTGCCTTCACAGCTGCTCTCGGACTCCCTCCTGTGCAGATTCCAGACTGGCCCTCGTTGCACGGTGCTCCTGACCAGACTTAATTCATATGGCCCCAGCGCCGCCCCAGGCGTCGCCGACGTGATCGTGCCTCCACATCTGTCGCTCAGCAGAGTGACCGTAAAGCGACCCCGGCTTGATCACTGAACTCCTCCTCTTGCACACCAGCGGGACTGATTTCTTGCAGCCCTTGGGGCTCCTGCCCCGAGTATTGTTTTCTTTCTTCTTCCTTCTATTTCTGTCCCCACCCCCTTTTTTTTTTTCTCTTCTTTTTTTCTCTCTCTTTCTTTCTTCTCGTTACTCTCGTTTCTTGCTTTTTTTTTTCCCTTTCCCTCCTCCCTCTCTCCTTGCTCAAGTCTTCCTCATCCTCATCTTCTTCATACCCTGTAGTTTGGTCAGCGTACGTTCTATTGTTGCAGTTGTTCTTCTAGTGGCGTGGCCCGGGGACCCGGGGGGAGCGGCTCCTTTTTAGAAAGCTCGTTCCCCACCGGGGTATCCATGCTACTGTGTGGTACCTGTTTTTGCCTTTTCCCCACCTGTTTTGGTGGTGGTTCATCCCGCCACCCTACTGCTTAGTTAGTCTCTGTTTCTCAGTTATGTTAGATTGTGCTTGTTTCCACCTATCCTAAGTGTGTGTTCCTCTTGTGTCCTTCCCCTCTCCCCCCGTTCGGCTATGTCTGCCCTGAATATTTGTACCTTGAATGCGAGAGGACTTAATGTCCCACAAAAACACAACCAGATTCTATACCAACTCCACAAAAAGCGTTCTCAAGTCATTATTTTACAGGAGACTCACTTTAAGGAGGGCCATGTCCCAGATATCCGCAACCGCCACTTTACTGTTTGGTTCCACAGCGTCAACCCGGTCGCTAAATCCAAGGGAGTATCTATTGCTTTGCATAGATCTCTGCATCATGAGGTACTGGGCACCCTGATTGACCCCGAGGGCAGATTTGTCTTCCTTAAATTGCACATTGCAGGCACTGTACTTACCATAGCGGGTTGTTATCTCCCTAATCAGGGGCAACTGCTGTATTGTAGGGATCTAGTCGGCAAACTAACTGACTTTGGCGAGGGGGTCATGATTCTCGGGGGTGACTTTAACTTTGTACTGGATCGGGTGACTGACTCTACACCCCCCCGCGCTCCCTACTCCCAATCCCATCTGCGTCGGCTTAAGACTGCCCTCCACAGTTCTCAACTGGTAGATGTGTGGCGAATCCTACACCCTGGCGAGCGTGATTATACTTACCATTCCCCCGCACATAACTCCTATAGCCGTATTGACTTTTTCCTGATCAGCCATCACGCCGTCTCCTGGGCCCCTACTGGACAGATTGGCTCTGATCTCTTGTCAGAACACTCACCTGTATTTTTATCTGTGGAGGTCCCAGGCCTTATACGCCGCCCCTTTACTTGGCGCTTAAATGAGAGCCTTTTGAAGGATGCTACCTGTAAGGCAGACGTCGGTGCTGCAATTAGGGATTTTGGTCTCGACCATGCTCATGATCCTACCCCACTGCCTCTACAATGGGAGGCGCTGAAATACGTGCTCCGGCGTGTACTGATAAAACATGGTGCTCGCCTCAAAAGAGAGCGGGCGGCATAGGTTTCCTCACGCCTCGCCAAGATCTATTCCCTTGAACTGAAGCATAAACAAACAAGCACCCAAGCTGACCTAACTGAGCTTCTTAATGCCAGAGAGGAGCTTCGAGCTCACCTAGATGAAACATCTGCACTCTACCGCAATCGTGTCAGGAAACATTATTATGAGTTTGCGGATAAATGTAGTAGGCCCCTTGCTCGTCGTCTACACCCTCGCAATACCCTCACATATGTGCCTCAGTTTTGCAACGGTTCCAGGCAGGCGGTCCATAACCCCTTGGACATTGCGGCAACGTTTTTCTCCTTCTACCACGATCTGTATAATATTCATGGCCAATACGCTGATCTTGCTCCGGACTCCCTAAGCGACAAAATTTGGAAATATGTAACCGAGACCTCTCTCCCCACTGTTGCTTCCTCTGACAGAGAGCTCCTTGAGGAACCCTTTAGCAAAGAGGAGGTCTCTATCGCGATTCAATCCTTCCCTTTGGGCAAAGCCCCTGGTTTACTACCCGATTCTAAAAAAATTTCGGGACCTCCTTTCTCCTATTATGGCCCGTGTCTTCAATAGTGTCAATGAGGCCACTCCGTTTGCCTCCCAATCCCTGTCGGCCCTTATCACAGTCCTTCCCAAACCAGGAAAAGACCTGTCCTGTTGCGCCAGTTATCACCCGATCTCCCTATTCAACATTGATATCAAACTGTTCGCCAAATTGTTGGCTAATCGCCTGTCCCCTCTAATGCCGGGTCTGGTCCACACTGACCAGGTTGGCTTCATATTAGGTCGTGAGGCCAGAGATAACGTCTGCAAGACGCTCCTGGCGATCTCTTCGGCCCACACTAATGGCTTCCCCATGTGCTTGCTCTCTGTGGATGCTGAGAAAGTGTTCGACCGAGTGCACTGGGGCTTTCTACGGGCTACACTCCAACAAGTTGGGGTTGGTCCAGGGTATTTGGGCAAGGTGTTCTCTTTCTATGGCGATGCGTCGGCACGGGTGCGGGTCAATGGGCTCCTCTCTGATCCTTTTCCAGTTCGGAACGGCATGTGGCAGGGTTGTCCCTTGTCCCCCCTCCTGTACGCACTGGTTATGGAACACCTAGTGGTGGTAATACGGTTCTGCCCTGGCATCCATGGCCTCCAGATGGGCAGCTGCCAGGTCAAAACAGCTCTATATGCCGACGACCTTCTCCTATATGTTTCCCAACCGCATTTCTCTTTCCCGTCTATTCTGTGTGAATTCCGTCGCTTTGGCAATTTGAGAAATTTCAAGGTGAATCTGTCTAAGAGCGAGGCCATCAATATCACCCTGCCCCATGCAGAGGCCACTCTCCTTGCGGATTGCTTCCCCTTTAAATGGCATGCTACCTCTATTAAGTATCTCGGGGTCCATATTCCCTCTGAACCCTCCCTCCTTTACCGCCTTAATTACCTACTGATACTTGAATCACTTTCGGTGGACCTCTGGAAATATGTCGCTCTTAAGCTCACCTGGTTTGGCCACATTAATGCCCTGAAAATGGACGTTGTGCCCCGCCTACTATACGTGTTTCAGGCTCTCCCCATTCCACTCCCACGTACTTTCTTCACTCACGTTCAAACTCTGTTTGGGAAGTTTGTGTGGGGAGCAGCACGGAGCAGACTGCAGTTTCGGACGCTGACATGCCGTAAATGCCATGGAGGCACCGGCCTACGAGACCCTAGATTGTACTACCGCGCGACTGTGCTGTTGCGCCTTTTCGATTGGCGCTATCGTGGAGCAGATAAGCAGTGGGTCTCTGTAGAGGCCGAACTGCTTTCAGCTCACCTTCCCTCTCTGCCCTGGATCCTGTTCCACTTCCGCTCCAGTGCTGTTAGGCATTCTGTGTTGTCATCCCATTTCCTAAGGACCTGGGATGCGGTGTGTGTGGGCGGTCACATTGCCAGGGTCCCGGGCCCCCTCAGCCCTCTCTTCAACAATCCCATGTTCCCCCTGGGTTGTTCTGCAGATAAATTCCTTTGCTGGCTAGGTAGGGATGACGTTCGCTTGCACCAAGTTGCAGGTAGTACACCTCTCCCCTCCCTGACACAATTGCGCGCCTCCTACCCCGATCTCTGGTTATCTTGGTTGGAAAATGGTCAGCTCACTGCCTTCCTCCGTAAGTTCTCCTTACTTCCCATGCTCTCATCCCCCTTGACTGACTTGGAGTCTGCTCTTTCTCACTCTGACACCACCCCACGTGTCCTCTCTGTTTCTCTATGGCATTCTCCTCAAGCTACACCTGGGCTCCCTTCCTATACCAGCCCCTGGGAATATGACCTTGGTACTTGCCTTTCACCTGCCGATTGGGATAGGTCCTTCCTGTATACGCATAAGCTCCCGCTGCCTTGCAGTGCGCAGGAAAAGAACTACAAAATACTGACCCGCTGGTACCGTTGTCCTGACCTCCTGCACAGGATCTATCCTGATGTATCCGACTGGTGTTGGCACTGTGGTTCCGAAAGAGGTACGCTGTGGGAATGCGCTGCCCTCAGACCCTTCTGGGATGCTGTTTTCGCGTTGTATACTAAAGTGAGTGGCAAATCTGTCACACCCTCACCTCGTCTAGCCCTTCTCTCCATTATACCAGGGAACGTCTCCGCTGTTAAGAGAGACCTCCTGCGACATTTTCTCACTGCCGCCAGAACAGTCATTCCCAGGCATTGGCGCAGTACTGCTGTGCCCACCCTGGTTGAGTTCCTACAGGAGCTTCTCCTTATTAAGAGAATGGAGGCCCTGGTGACTGAGGATTCGCCTGACCCTTCTAAATTTGAGTCCCTCTGGCGGCCGTGGGTGAAGTTTCAGGAGACTTCAGAGTACTCTTCTTTCTTTTTCTGAACTGGGAGCGTCTTGCTCCCCTTTCCGTAAGGGGTCTGGCCATCCCCTTCTGTACCATCCCTCTCTCCCACTTCCCTTTCCCTCTCTCCTCAGTGTGCCCTGTCCCATCCCAGTTCTGTATGTGGTTTTATGCGTTTCTGTTCACCCGTGTCTTCCCCAAGTTCCCCTTTCCCTCCAGCATTTGTCTTTTTCTTCTAGTGCGCAAGTGGCACTGTGGTGGCCCTCCACAGCCGGACTTTTTCTTTTGTCCTATAGTGTTCCCTGCCATCACTCCCCAATGATGCATTTCCCCATGTTGTTATTGTGCCACCCGTTACTGCTTTCTCTGTAGCGGGCGTCAGCAACCCTGGCTGTTCCTCAGCGACTTCTCCACGATTGGGTGGCCTGCGTGCCTCCTACTGCCTTATTTGATGCCTTTGTATTGCTTTTGTTTACTTTTGTTATCATTTGCAAAAACCTCAATAAAAACTGATTAAAAATAAAAGACAAATACCTATCGCAACTTGTGCAGGATCCAACAAGAGGCGAGGCACTTTTAGACCTAATTTTAACAAATGAACCTGACACATTGCCAAAAGTGGAGGTTGGGGGTCATCTTGGTAATAGTGATCACAACATAATAAGTTTTCTTGTACACACTAAAAAAATGTTCAGTAGAGGGGGAACAAAAACACTAAACTTCAGGAAGGCCAATTTTAATCAGCTGAGAGAGGAGCTTAGCAGCATAAACTGGGACAATGTCCTCAAAGTGACCGGAACACACACAAAATGGGACATTTTCAAAAGCCTTCTAAATAGGACCACTAAAAAACATATCCCTTATGGGAATAAGCGGGCCAGAAATCATAGAAAACCAATATGGCTAGCTAAAACGGTAAGGAGTGCAATGAGGGATAAAAAGGAAGCATTTAAAGTGCTAAACAAAAAAGTAGTGACACAGCATTAAAAAACTATAAAGAGAAAAATAAATTGTGTAAAAGACAAATAAAGGAGGCAAAGATTGAGGCTGAGAGAAAAATTGCCAAGGAAAGTAAAAATAATCCAAAATTATTCTTCAATTACATAAATAACAAGAGAATAAAAACTGTCAATGTGGGCCCTCTCAAAATTAATCTGGGTGTAATGGTGGAAGAGGATGAGGAAAAAGCACAACTATTAAATGCCTTCTTCCCTACGGTGTTCACACAAGAAAATCCAATGGCCAGCAACATAATTAGGGGTAAAGTTAAAATAAAATAGAGAAATCGCCAGGTCCAGATGGCATACACCCCCGAGTTCTGAGGGAATTATGCACGGTGATAGACAGACCCTTATATCTAATATTTAAAGATTCAGTAATGACTGGGTCTGTTCCACTTGATTGGCGCATAGCAAATGTGGTGCCAATTTTCAAAAAGGGGTCTAAAAGTGAGCCTGGAAACTATAGGCCAGTAAGTTTGACTTCTGTGGTGGGTAAGATATTTGAGAGCTTTCTAAGAGATGCTATCCTGGAGTACCTCAATGTAAATAATCTTATCACACCCAATCAGCATGGTTTTATGAGAAATCGGTCATGTCAGACTAATCTGATCAGCTTCTATGAAGAGGTAAGTTCAAGACTAGACATGGGTAATGCAGTGGACATGGTGTATCTGGACTTTTCAAAGGCTTTTGATACTGTACCACATAAAAGGTTGGTATGCAAAATGAGAATGTTGGGACTGGGGGAAAACATATGCATTTGGGTTTGCAACTGGCTCACTGATAGGAAACAGAGGGTGCTTATTAATGGTAAATACTCAGACTGAGTCACAGTCACCAGTGGGGTGCCACAGGGGTCAGTATTGGGCTCTCTCCTGTTTAATATCTTTATTAATGACCTGGTAGACGGTTTGCAAAGCTGGGTGGCCATATTTGCAGATGATACTAAACTTTGTAAGGTAATCAAAGATGAGGAGGATAATAGATTATTACAAGGGGATCTAAGGAAGCTGGAAGCATGGGCCGAGACTTGGCAAATGAAGTTTAATATTGACAAATGTAAGGGTATGCATTTTGGACGATGAAATAAAATGTATGATTATGTACTAAATAGTAAATTACTGGGTAAGACTGCCAATGAAAAAGACTTGGGGATTGTGGTGGACAGTAAGCTTACCTTTAGTGACCAGTGCCAGGCAGCTGCTGCCAAGGCAAATAAAATTATGGGGTGCATCAAAAGATTACAGATTCTCATGACAAGAACATAGTTATGCCTCTATACAAATCATTGGTACGGCCACACTTAGACTATTGTGCACAATTCTGGGCCCCAGTATACAAGAAAGACATAATCAAACTAGAAAGAGTGCAAAGAAGGGCAACCAAAATTATTAGGGGAATGGGTGGATTGAAGTATAACGATAGATTAACAAATTTGGGGTTATTCAGTTTAGAGAAAAGACGTCTACGTTGAGATCTAATAACAATGTACAAATACATGAAGGGACAGCACAAAGATTTTTCTAATGTTCTTTTCACCCCTAGGCCAGTAACAGTGACAAGGGTACATCCTCTACGACTGGAGGAGAGAAAGTTTCACCAGCAACATAGAAGAGGATTCTTTACAGTAAGAACAACAAGGCTATGGAACTCTCTGCCCCAGGAAGTGGTGATGGTTGATTCATTGAACAAGTTCAAAGAGGGCCTGGATGCCTTTCTCAAACAGGACAATATTACGGGTTATGGGTTTTAGATTTTAAGAGCACGTTGATACAGGGTTTTATACTGATTGCCAGACTGGAGTCGGGAAGGAATTTTTTCCCATGAAATGGGGCAATTGGCATAAGCCTCATGGGTTTTTTTTGCCTTCCTCTGGATCAACACTGTAGGGGACTGTAGGGTTATAGGTTGGACTTGATGGACTGATGTCTTCATCCAACCTCATCTACTATGTAACTATGTAAAGTGCCTGCCTCATCCACTATGGATATAGTGGCTGAATTATATGAAGTCCCAGGAACCCAGATTCCTGGAAGTAAATGGGTTTTGGCTGGTGGAGTCTGTCAACCATTGGCACTCTTTATCCCTCTACGTGGGCTGACAGCAATATCTTCTTGGTCTTAGGGCTGTAGTTGGTTGTTGCTGGGCAGTTGGTAACTTTTTTCCCCTCAGGGGCTGAACAGGACTCACAGCAGGTGTTTCTGGGTTCCTAGCACACACACTACTCCCTTAGCATTTAGTGGAGATTTACAGTGTCCATCTCTTATCCAGTGACCAGTGATTGGCTAAAGATGTACAAAGTCCTGTAATTTAGAGGGGTAGCGAAAATACAGTGGAAGGGACTAATAGGGAACATTAAACATAAGGATAGGTGCATACAATAAAAGGGGAAAACACATAAAACATCACAAAAAATATCTAATACATATGTACATAATACAGCATAATAAAAAACAGTGTAAGCAGTGTCCATTGGGAAATTGCATGTCCACTATGTGGTTCCATTGAGATGTCATTGTTAGCTATCACTATGTATACCCTTTGTGATACACTCAACTATCCAATCATTAATACATGTCATATAAACTAATTTTAGTCATTATATAAAACATATGTAACATGACATGGATATTCCAATGTATATTTATGTAGCTGCATCAGTTTGCCAGGAATAATACATCTACTGTAATGGCAACTGGGCATTCCCTTGGTTGTTGGTCTGTGGGAAGAATAATCAGCCAATATCACATACTGTTTCTATTAATGAAGAACTGGAACATATTTGTATCCGGCAGTTCAGCTACATCTCAGCTGCATAGCTTGTTTTACTCTTTTACTTACCCTTTGACCTATTGATAAATATGGAGGAAATATATTAAGCTTTTAAACTAATATTGGGATCTGTTGCATTTCCAATATAGCTAAAACATTGATAAAAAGATATATAGACAAAAGATACTAATAAAGCAATATAGTCTTCACTCCAGAGGACATCATGAGCAGAGGGCTGAAATAAACAAAGGTAGTCTGCCTCACCCAGCAGGAAAAAATAAACTTGTATTTTCCCGGTAGTTTCTGTACAGGGACCACAGTTGCACATCTCATTCACTGGGTCTACAAGGATTATAACATTTGTGCAAGAAGCATATAAATATAAATGAACCCTCGGTAAAGATGTATTAGAAGGACATGAATAAGCAAAGAAAGTAACACAATGAGCACAATCATTAATATGTTGATCTACATGCTCTGTGAACTCTACAATTGCCAAGGTAGACGGTTTTAATTAGTAATTGATACTTTTCACTCGGAGAAACATTGCTGACAATTAAAAACAGCACTTTCTTAGTAAAGCAGTTGCAGAAATTTAATCTGTCTGGTTGAACTTCTCTTCTTTAGGGGCCGCATTGTTCTTGTCATAATGCTAGAAGTTAATAGACAACTAAAATCAAATGGCTACATTTCATACACTGAGTGAAGAGGGCTGACAAAAAGCCATTAGTGTCCTGAGAAGAGAGACAAAGGCGGAAATTCTATCGCAACCAGATGAGTCTCTAGAATTCCCCAAACTCTCTATTAGTTTGACAGACAAATGGCAGGGCTATTAATCCAAAGGTCATATAGTACAATTTTAGCCAGATTCCCTTTATTGAAAATGCAATGAGAAATTATCTGTAACAGTACATGTAGAAAATCAAAGAGATGATCCTTTTAAAAATCACTTTTAATAGCTAAAAGCTTTAGGTGACAATCGCAGCTGTCTTTCCAAAATAGAGAGAAATGTTCATTTCTTAGTGAGGTTGAATGGTGTAAAGTAGAAATATGATTTCATTGCTGACTCAGTTTTGCTACAAAAACTTAAAAAGAGAACAAAAATTCAGATGGGAGGCATAAAGTCCCTGCTGCTCTTTCAAATAGCATAATCTTAAAATCTGCAGTCCAGCTCTAGGGATCATGCTGTCTTGTTCTCTTTTCTTTGGGGTGCTGAGGTTGCGTTGACATGTATGATAATGTGGCACTAAAGACTATCTACTATAGAGAGTTACACCACCAGATCTTCACAATGGGGTGTGACCAGTTGGGGTCATGTCCCTATACAGTCTGACATTGTCCAATTAGTGATGCCATGGCAAGACTTTGTATGGACACCCTTTTGACAAGGGGAAGAGTTACACCCTATTGTCCATTTATTCGTAACTTTCTACAAGAGAATAACAGAACAACAGCACAACACTGAGTGATCAGAAAAGATGCTCCAGAGTTGTTATTTCATGGTAAATACAACTGCTTACTAAAACAGACACATCAGTAGAAATCACTTATCTTCTTTTTGGTTCTTTTTTGCCTAGCAATGACCTAAATATATTCAGGCCACTGTTGAGTCTTAGATACTCTTAAATGAATAAATACACTGGGAAACAGTTTCCTTGAGTTTATTGGGGTCACTTGTTAGGTATCAATTATGTAAAACCTATTCAGGACATGGTATTAGGAAAGAGTACTCCTGCAAAACCTACTTTTCTAGCAACTGCCAACTTGGTGGTCTTTTGCTTTTGAGTTTGTTGTGGTGGTCAGTGTGGCCTGTGTACACCATAGAGCTTGTGCCCCTTCCCCCCGGCCTAGAGAACATGCCCACCGATATATAATGGATGATTTTTGACTTTACTGGCTGATTTACTTCTCACATTAGATGCGTGGTTGGCGGGTGTGCCCATTCTGGACAAGAGGAGGAGGCTTGGGGTGGCTTCTTGTGATGATAGATCCTCCTACTTCTTCTGTCTGCATAGTTTCTTCTGAGAAGAGAAGTGTAACATTTTGTTTTACCGTTATTTTGTTACATTAAATGTTTGTTCCCTAACTCTTTTCCTTCTTTCTCCTTTCACCTGAATTATTGAAAAACTGCCCATTGGATCTATCACCGTAAGTGTTCACTATAGGGAATTCCACCCTCACAAACTAGATCTTAAAAATCATTTTGAAAAGTACATTTGTAAATTGTCAATCAAATACAATGCAAGTGAAGAAAGAAAGGAAACAAGTCAAAACAGTAAATATCGAACATAACATGGTCAAATCGGTCAAACCACAGATCCAAGGCAATTCCATTAATGGGTGTCCAGAAGACGAGACATACATAAAGTGGGAAGAAACACGGCCCACAAACATCCCAGCTATTCATCATTAAATACACACCATATGAGTGCATAAATAAACTATACAAGCAGTCATGGTGGGTTACAAACATAAGAACAGTATTAACAGAGGTAATGGAAACTCCCGCTGGCACCCTGGCTTATGCCAGTAATGAGTTTAAGGACAATCTACAAGAAGAATCAGAGTATAGAGTAATTGGCGAGTCACACAAAGGTCCCCAAACTTTTGAAAATTTTTGTGGAAAGCCTCCACCTTGTATGCAAGTTGGTGGTATGGAAGATTGCGTTTACCGGTTTCCTCCACATGGGTAAAGAGGGGGAGGGGGGTTATGGTACTGTGTCATGTTTACCATATATGGCTTTTATACTTTCCTTTTTCCCTTATGTTATGTTTGCACTGAAAATCAATTGAAAATTTTTTTTTAAAAAGAGAGGCATTTGTAATTTACTTTTTGGATGTATGAAGTTGTGTACCAAAAGTAACTCTACTATAGCAGCTATACAATTTCAATGCTATCATGGAGCTGCAGGGTAAGAGCTCACATCCCAACTTTATCTGCTACTAGATATATAGTTGATGTGCAATACATCATCTTATAAGTTACAATATTATTTGGTTCCGAGACGACCATTGTAAGTTGAAACCATTGTAACTTAAACATTGTAATAATACCTCTATGGAGTATCAGTTCTTAAGATACCAAAATGTCACAAACTATGAAAACAAATCATTGGATAATTAATATAGATATTGAAAATTCTTACACAAAACACCAGAAAACACAGATGAACGCTGTAAACACTTTTATGATGGTGATAGTAGTTTTTAGGGTCTTATAAAGTGTATTCAGTGTAACTGAAAATAACATGAAGCCATTCTCATTTGGTCTCCAAAGTAGCAGCTCATCCTGGCACAGGTAAAGAAATGTACAGAACATGTAGTACTGCACTACTGTAGAGAGGCGCTACTACACAGCCAATCAATATATAGACTTCACTAATACATTGGTTTACCAGTAAAATGACCATGCTAATCCTCTAGTAAGCGGTGTATGTTGGATCTGGTTTCAAGTTACAATGGTCCAGAAAAGTTCATTGTACGTTAGAAATATTATATCATGGGGTTATCTTCAGTCAACACATCACTATAATGATATTAATTATACATGACTTAGAGACTCTATTATACTGTAGTAACATTTTGTAAGGGCAGAGTAGGTATATTTTTATACCTCTGGAAGATCCTCCTGCTTATTAGGTAGTTGTATACTTGGAATCAATACATTGCAGCTATAGATCTTCCTTATCTACAGTCATGGCCAAAAGTTTTGAGAATGATACAAATATTAATTTTTACAAAGTCTACTGCTTCAGTTTTTCTAATGGCAATTTGCATATACTCCAGAATGTTATAAAGAGTGATCAGCTTAACAGCAATTACTTGCAAAGTCAATATTTGCCTAGAAAATGAACTTTATCCCCCAAAACACATTTCAACATCATTGCAGCCCTGCCTTAAAAGGACCACCTAACATCGTTTCAGTGATTGCTCCATTAACACAGGTGTGGGTGTTGATGAGGACAGAGCTGGAAATCAATCTGTCATGATTAAGTAAGAATGACACCACTGGACACTTTAAAAGGAGGCTGGTGCTTGCCATCATTGTTTCTCTTCTGTTAACCATGGTTATTTCTAAAGAAACACGTGCAGTCATCATTGCACTGCACAAAAATGGCCTAACTGGGAAAATTATTGCAGCTAGAAAGATTGCACCTCAGTCAACAATCTATCGCATCATCAAGAACTTCAAGGAGAGAGGTTCCATTGGTGCCAAAAAGGCTCCAGGGCGCCCAAGAAAGACCAGCAAGCGGCAGGACCGTCTCTTAAAAGTGTTTCAGCTGCGGGATCGGGCTACCAGCCGTGCAGAGCTTGCTGAGGAATGGCAGCAGGCAGGTGTGAGTGCATCTGCACGCACTGTGAGGCGGAGACTCTTGGAGCAAGGCCTGGTCTCAAGGAGGGCAGCAAAGAAGCCACTTCTCTCCAGAAAAAACATCAGGGACAGACTGATATTCTGCAAAAGGTACAGGGAGTGGACTGCTGAGGACTGAGGTAAAGTCATTTTCTCTGATGAATCCCCTTTTCGATTGTTTGGAACATCTGGAAAACAGCTTATTCGGAGAAGAAGAGGTGAGCGCTACCACCAGTCTTGTCTCATGCCAACTGTAAAGCATCCTGAAACCATTCATGTGTGGGGTTGCTTCTCAGCCAAGGGAATCGGCTCTCTCACAGTCTTGCCTAAAAACACAGCCATGAATAAAGAATGGTACCAGAATGTCCTCCAAGAGCAACTTCTCCCAACCGTCCAAGAGCAGTTTGGCGCTCAACAATGCCTTTTCCAGCATGATGGAGCACCTTGCCATAAAGCAAAGGTGATAACTAAATGGCTCAGGGAACAAAACATAGAGATTTTGGGTCCATGGCCTGGAAACTCCCCAGATCTTAATCCCATTGAGAACTTGTGGTCAATCATCAAGAGACGGGTGGACAAACAAAAACCAACAAATTCAGACAAAATGAAAGCATTGATTCTGCAAGAATGGACTGCTATCAGTCAGGATTTGGTCCAGAAGTTGATTGAGAGCATGCCAGGGAGAATTGCAGAGGTCCTGAAGAAGAAGGGTCAACACTGCAAATATTGACTTGCTGCATTAACTCATTCTAACTGTCAATATAAGCTTCTGTTACTCATAATATGAATGCAATTATATTTCTGTATGTGATAAAAACATCTGACAAACACACATAAAAACCAGAGGGCAGCAGATCATGTGAAAATATAATATTTGTGTCATTCTCAAAACTTTTGGCCATGACTGTAGTATAGTTAAAGGAAAGTCTATATTCCCATCTCCGCCTTACAAGTGGAACTTGCTAACAAGTACAAGAGGGAACTAGCTAAGAAGCATGATGACTGTCTTCCTTTCCCCACACACAGAGGTAATATATGTCTTACTTGCTCTTAAATTGGCTCATAGCAATAATATATAATAACTGAAATAAGTGAAATAGTAGAGTAAATATGGCATGCCTTAAAGGGGTATTCCCACGAACATAACCAATTTTAAATTTGTAGATAATTAAAAGTTAAACATTTTTGCAAATATAAGTAATTAAACAATTCGCAGAGTTTTAAAGATTTTCTCTAAATATCTTGTAGTCACCAGTTGTTGTCTTGATCGGTTGCCAGTGGATACGACCATCAATGCAGGACCTTTCTAAGGTCATTAAATCTGTCATGATTTCTTTATTGTGGCCGGGATATCTTCTGATATATGTAGTGTCCCTGCCTGATAACCCAGTTACAATAAGAAAGTCATAGCTGAGTTCCTGACAAGTCCCAGACCATAGAAAGTTTCTGCATTTGTGGTCGTATCCATTGGCAACTGATCAAGACAACAACTCTCGGGAAACTGGATAGGCACCGGATAGCGACAGGTTAGCAACACATTGCTTAAAAACCCATTCATTTGAATGGTTTTTTAAAGCAATGCGTGGGTGTCCGATTGCACTCTCTGCGCCGCCAAGCCATTTTTTTTCATCGGCATGTCCGACTTTGTTTCTGACGAAAAAACTGGATTCGCGGCACAGAGCATGCAATCGGACACTATCTGGTGCCTATCCAGTTTCCCGAGATTTTCATTCGGATTGGCAGCAGACGGACTCAAGCGCAAGTGTGAACCCACCCTTATTCTTCGGTTTTTCTCCTAACAACATCATGACATTAGTTTTGCAAGTATTGTGTTTCATCATAAAGGGAATATATATAACCTATATAAGTTTTTGCTAATTAAAACCAGAAAAAAAACTATATTTTTTCTAATCTGTTTTCACTTTATTGTTTTTTAATTCTAGTTTTTGAACATGTTTATGAGGGGTGGTAATGTTGTCCAATCTGCTATGAACAGCATTTAGAGATATTCTTTACAGCAACCACTTGGACTATGAACACAATTGTTGGATTGTTGGATTGTAGACATGTGTCTTGTGCAGTGGTCATTGTGCATAGTGGGTAGACTAGATGAGCTGTGTCCATTACCTATTGTGAATAGTGTCCCCTGTGTTATCTATATATAGATGACACCTGTTATTGGATGCCTTTTAATGCTATTAAGGAGGTGCAAATAAATCTTCTATAGAAGAAAACATCTCAGACTATTAATAGGCTCAGTGGTCAGCGTGAACATTTTCACATTCAAAATACAAAAAAAAAAAAAAATTACCAAACATTCTTAAAAACATATGTTTAATATAAAAAATATTATTTATTATGATTTATATGTAATTTTCTGATAACATATTCCCTTTAAGTGACATTTAAATGGAACAACCTCCAAACCACTGAAAAATTATTGTCTTTTTTTCTGTACATTCACTACAATAATTATACATAGCTCACAATTCTCTAGCTCAAATTTGATCACATGAAGTTCGACATCTACAACATCTTATACTTGTCTGTGTTACATGAAGATATATCCTTTTTCAGATCAAAAGTGATTGTCATAAGTAATTTTATGTCCTCTAATGTCCCAGATTGTAAATTACATGTGTGTAGATGGAACAATCAATGACATTACCACCTGTGCCTCAGTAAGAGAGTGCCACTAAAGGGTGCACAGCTGGGGGCACTCGAGATCTAAGTGAATTTGATGTTGTAGAGTAAGGATTGTAAGACTAATTGCTTTAAGTAAACATTTTATTTTGGCAACAAAGGTGAACAGTTACCCAATTAAAAATGGAATCTTATGGGGGAATTCACATGGGAAGGTAATGATTCAGCACAGAGTCTATGAGACACTACAGTATTCTTCCATTCCTCCAATTTTATATGCAGTTTTCAATTTGGGTTGGATTCTATACGAACGTTACAGATATACAAATTGTGCCATGTTCCATCAGATGCTACATTATAGGTGTTCTCCCTATAGTAAGCATTGATTGTTTTGGGATGCATTACAATTCAGGGCAAATTCATCGTGTTACCATAATAAGATTCACTTTTCTTACTGGCCATATGACATCCGTGTTTTTAACAGACATCACATGACAGCATTAAGTGCAATTCAAGTGAATAGGGGCTCTTCACGTGACCGTTATTTTGACAGTCCATTATAGAAGACCATCAAAACATAGGTCATGTCCTACAGGTGCATCTCAATAATTTAGAATATCTTTGAAACGTTCATTCATTTCAGTAATTCAGTAATACAATTCATAATCAGCGTCTTCCATGATTGTGTGTCCTACTGAACCAGACTGAGGGACCATTTAAAGGCTTAGGAAACCTTGGCAGGTGACACACTGAATTTACAGTACTGAACTTTTTTACAATATTCAATTTTCTTAGATTTGGGTTTTCATTACCTGTAATCCATAATTAACATTTACAGAAATAAAACGCTTGAAATAGAACACTCTGTGTGTAAAGAATCTAGAAAATATAGGAGGTCACTATTTTAATTCAATTACTGTAAGAAATAAACGTTTCAAACATATTCAAATTTATTGAGATGCACCTGTAGTTTAGTCTGTTTTCACAGACCCCTCCATACACTCAAATGTATGGAGGATTCATGAAAATGAGTGCCCCTCGGGTGCAAGATGACCGTGAAAAATGGACATTTTCACCTTGGTCTTGTGACTATAGCTTTATACTGTATTAGATATTTGATTTCATGTCTTAAAAGTTTATGTAAAGTTTTTATATAGGTATTTTATTTATTTGAAATTTCTTGTGACCGCAGGAATCTATTGTACTTAGCACATTTTTTTTGGTTTTATTACATCCTCTAGACTTTTAGATGAGAGAAATTTGTTGCTATAGCAATTCTAGCCTTTTAGACTTAAAATTACTTTCATTACACTTCATTATACTGGTGGGATGTTTAACACATTTTTAAAATTTTAGCTTTCAGGTTGTGATTGTGAGGAATGGTCTTATGTATCATGGTAGTGAGTTCCAGAGTATAGGGGATGTACAGGAGACATCTTGGAGGTGGTTATGTGAAGAATGGATGAGATTTCTTTTTTTTTTTATTACAACAAACCTTGCCCTGGAATTCCATTAAAGATACTAACTGATCCTAATTCATGCACCAATTTATCTATGGTGTGTCAATGCTGGTGATACATAAAACACGCAGATAGTAGATCGATAGATAGATAAATAGATAGATAGATAGATCGATAGATAAATAGATAGACAGATAGATAGATAGATAGATAGATAGATAGATAGGTATATTAATTGCAGAGGTCATTATTATTATTTATTTTTAGAGCAATATTGAATACATAATGCTTTACATTTGATGAGGGATTGACGAACAAAAGACAAAATATACAAGAACAAGTGCCATATACTAACATTGTCACCAACTGGTACAGTGAGATAGAGGACCCTGCCTATAAGGGCTTAGAATCTACTAGGGAAGGAAGATAGAGACAGTAGGTAAGGGAAGGAGCTGGTTATATGACGGTGTGGTGGTAGCATCTCCATGTGCTATACCTTCCTAATAATTTAGGGCTGATTGTTGTCTTGGTATTTAACTTATGAAATAAAATTTTTGTTTATTGCGAAGAAATTTTTCTTTTTTTCTGGCTAGTTGTCAGAGTCATATGAGTTGTTTCCTTCTAACCCTTGTGGGTGTTGATGATGAGCGCCTGTATGGCAGCCACTAACTCCTCTACTCCACATAGCTCCCTGCACTTTGAGTCCCTTGGTGAGAAAAACGTATTACAAATGTTTGTCATTGTCTCTATAAGCCACTGGTAAAAAAATAGGAGGGTTATAAGGTAACTGCTACACATATATAGTGGCAAATGAGCCTTACTAAGGGGGACCCTGTAGGGTTGCTTTAAAACAACATATAGTAAAGATTTGAGAAAAATTCCAATTCATTAATAGTCTTTTTGTACAACTCCACTTTTGCTTTCTTATATTGTTTCACCCACTTGCTGAGACGTATGAACTATTCAATACAGATAAAATGAATCATACAATTTAACCAAAATGTTTGACAGAATATCAGCACTTTGTAAAAATCTTCTTTATAAAAAAAAAAAAAAAAAATCAATACTAGCCCAAAAACACTAAAAATGTCTTCACCACGACTGAGTACCGAGTAGGAACCGTGAAGCTAAATTTAAGGTCTATTATAGTAAATCTCACCCTAATTATCATAGTAATAATACATGAATATTAATCATCAATGTTTTCAATTTCTGCATCACAAATGTAAAGACAGTAGAAATAATTACAGTATACGGATGTGCTTCAGCTACAGCTACATTACCTTCTAATAAACTCACATCAAGGTATCAAAGTTAGATATTCTTCAGATGCTGTAAATACGGCTCCTTTATGTATTGCTAGATATTTCTATTTTTTCCTATTTTTTTTTTTTTTGTCTCACAATTTGGTTTGTATTACACTACCCTCGGTAACCATCTGTTTCACAAACAAGTCAAATGTATTCAGCAAGCGCCTGATGTATCAGTAAACAGACATTATTAGGCTTAACTATTTTCCTGTGACTTGGTTCTCGATTGTTATATTCTACATTTCATAACATTGTCTCCATATAGCAAAAAGATATTGGCATTTTGCATTAAAATCACTTATTGAAGAAGTGCGAGTCTATGGAATATATTGATTTTTTGGAGTTTTTAAAACTTTGCTGTTTATGCTTTCAGG
Organism: Leptodactylus fallax; assembly: GCA_947044405.1. NCBI lineage: Eukaryota > Metazoa > Chordata > Amphibia > Anura > Leptodactylidae > Leptodactylus > Leptodactylus fallax. The sequence continues at coordinate 656,287 of CAMRHE010000161.1, forward strand.
TACTATGAATATTTCAAATCCAATGTTTCTAGGACACGTAGTGCACGGCAGGTTCAGTGGGGAGGTTTACCACATGCTAGGGCTATGCAATAAAATATCACATTAAAATAACCCGCTGGAAGGTGCTGAAACTTTAAACACCTTGAGGAAAGTTTCATGCGTACCTGCTTCTTATACATAGTATATATAATACAATATCAGTTGGACATTACAAACAATACAAAAAAAAAATAATAGTAACCAAAATATGTTGTAGAAATAATATTAAATTCTTAACATATATTTAATAATTTTACCATGAAATGACCATAATTTACTCCCTAACCCAGTCTACAAAGCTAAGTTGAAATGTGAACTTAAAAAGGTTGACTAGGATTTTTTATTTATGGCCTAGGATGCAACACAAACATCTGCTAGGTTGGAGGCTGACAGTGGCTTCCACATGGATCGGTTGTATGGAGCCACTTCCAATACCCTCACTATACACTGCACGCAGCCGAAAGCAGGTAGCAGTTGAAGTCAATGGAAGCTGAGCTGCAGTTAAAGGGGTTTTTCCCCAAAACTTGAGGTCAATTAAAAGTTTAGAATTTTTGCAAATGTAAATCATGAAAAATTGCAGAGCTTTAAAGATTTTCTTTAAAGAGGACCTTTCATGTCCTCAGGCACATGCGGTTTTACATACCGCTAGAAAGCCGACAGCGCGCTGAATTCAGCGCACTGCCGGCTTTCCTGGTATGTGCCCCGGGGCTGGAGATATCGGCGGTGTAAGTTTCACGGTTTACTGTCAGAAAGGCGTTCCTGACAGTCTAGCTGCGCTGTGAGGAACGCCCTCCCTGACAGTTCTCGTTCATAGACTTGTACTGGGGGGGGGGGCGTTCCTCAGCATGCTGTCGGCTTTCTAGCGGTATGTAAAACCGCATGTGCCTGAGGATATGAAAGGTCCTCTTAAACCATTTTAGTAGTGACATCTTTTGTCTTGATCAATTGCCAATGGATATCGCCATGAATGCAGGAACTTTCTATGGTCTGGCACATGTCAGAAACCCAGCCATGATTTCCTTATTGTGTCCAGATTATCTTGTCATACATGTAGTGTCCCTGCCTAATAACTTGGACACAGTAAGGAAATCATGGCTGAAAAGTTCCAGATCATACAAAGGTCCTGCATTCATGGTCTTATCCATTGGCAACAGATGAAGAAAAAAAGACTTGGTCAGCATTATGATGTAAAACTTTTGATTACTTACATCTGTAAAAATGTTTACCTATTGATTTTCTACAAAGTTACATATCGTTATATTCATGGGAAAACCTCTTTAAGGCTAAGCCCCCATGTGGCGTCCCGTAGTAAAAAAGCGCTGCGGGAAAAACCGCGGCGGGAACACATCGTGGTTCTTCCCACAGCGCTTTAGACAGAAAGTTCGCAGAGGTTTCCTGACGTTTTTGGAAATCGCCATGTGTCCGCAGCACGAGTTTTACCGCAAAGTGGGCAGGGGATTCGCTAGAATCCCATCCACTTTGTTCTAACTGTAAAACGCCATGATTTTTTCCACGGTGTTCCCGCCATGTCGGGCCCCTTAGGCCGGGGCCCCTCGTTGCAAAAATGCTGTTATTTGGTCACGCTGCGTTTTTTGTAAATCATAGCATGTCAATTATACCTACGGAAACGCTGGTGATTTCCATATAGGTATAACAGGGGCAGAAAGTCCACAGAGGAAAACTCGTTCTTTTCTGCAACACTTTTTGGTTGCGGCTCGCTATGTGGCGATATGTGGCGCTATAAGGCTATGTGGCACTATAGGCCACACATTGCAGAAAAGTTGCTTTTTTTGTTGCAGATTTGGCTACAAAATGAATGGTAAATATATAGGAAGTTATATTTCTACTTTTTGCTCAATTCATTACTGGCTTTGACTCAAAAAACGCAACAAAAAAAAGCTGCAATTCTGCAATGTTGGGCTTTAGCCTGAGGCTAAGGCCCTATGTTGCAGAAATTCAGCTTTTTTGCTGCTGATTTTTCAGCATTTTTTTGTGAGCCAAACCCAGTAGTGGCTAAAGAAAAAATGGGAAATATATAGGAAGTTCTTATACTTCTCCGTTCTGCTCAACCCACTCCTGGCTTTGGCTCAAAAAACCACAGGAAAATCTGCAGCAAGAAAAGCAGTTTTCATGGAATCAACTGTTTCTAGCTCTGTACTGTGTATAGTATGGGTGTCACAACAGGTCCTGTACAGCTGATCCATGTGGGGCTGACTGTTGGACCTCCACTGATCAGATATTTTTGGCCCATTTTCACATACAGTACCTACCAATTATAAGAAAACTGGATACACTCACAATGATTGAAGCTGATACATAGCAACTTCTCCTGTGTCTACAATGGCACAACCTACGTTTCACTGTGAAAACCATAAAAAGCTACCCCATGTGCATGGCAACATTATGATGACATATACATGCGGTCATGTCAAATCACATGACCACATCATCCTTGTGCAAGCGCATGTGCACGCATAATACATACTAGGTGAGTACTTACCCACAGGCAGTAAAACACTAGTAAGTAAACTTTCCAGACGTCTAAGAATTCTGATAAGAATAAACCATTGTAGCATAGAATGGTAGGCTTTGAATATTAAAGGTTTTTCAAGGGAAGAAGAAAAGTTAGTATCTCTCTGTCTGTACTTAGACTGTCTAGAAACCAATTGTGTTTGTCTTTTCCTCGAAACTACATGAGACATGACAACCACTTCAATTAAGGAGTATATTTTAGCAATCACTACTATATTATAATCGATAGAGTCCCTAAACACTCTACTAAAAAGGCAATGAATGGACGACTATGAGCTGCGACTTTGTGTCTGGGGTTTTTAATGATATTGTTTTTATGTTAATTCACTGAATATGTTATGCTAATTCACAAAAGATAAGTTTAATAGTTTACTTTTTAGTAGTTGAAGAATATATTTATCTCTAGTTCATTTCTAATAAGTTGAACTTGAGACTTTAAAATCCACGGATAGGAAAATTATCTAAAAATAATAGAGAATTTACAATAAAAGTATGCAATTAATTCATTATTATTACTCAGAATTAGCAATTTATTTTATACTAAAACTTGCATGTAGGGATTCTTTTTATTTACCAGGTCTGAAAAGTGTAGTGACATACATCCTCTGAGCATTTTAGTGTTTTCTTTATCCAAATCAGATAAGCTATTCCAAAGATATAAGACCTTTTAGTGTTGAAACAAAACAAATTAGGGTATATTAGCCAAGTGGGTGGTAACACTGCATTATATAGAGCACACAGAAACCCCGCCCCCAGAGAAATTACAGTGTTACCACCCATTTTTTTCTATCACCCACCCACCCTATTTTCCAGCAACACTAAAAGGGCTTATATCTTTGGAATAGCTGTACAGATTTGGATAAACAAAATACCAAAATGCTCAGGGTGACAGCACTTATGAGGTATGTCATTCAGCTTTCAGACCTGGTGATAGGTCTTCTTTAATGGAGATTTCGAGCCCTTTTGAAGTTTATATACAAACTGCACATGTTCTAATAAAAAATGAACTACTTACCCATTAAATCACCACCACTTCTGCGCTGACAGCTCCTTGTTCTATCACCAATGTTCAGTTACACAGTAGTAGTGATGACGTGTCATCCTATGTGTAACTGCTGCAGTCAATCCCTGGCCGCACTGCTGACATTAGTAAAGTTGACATGTCACTATTGTAGCCACTGACTATCTGGTTAGGTGTTAGGAAGACACATCATCTCTGTAATAATGTAACCTATACTTACAATACCATAAAGTCTTGTGTTAGAGCCTTCTACCCAGACTGCAGAGAACACAAGGGAGTATAGACAGAAAGACTATGTGCTATCTGTCTCTCTCTGTATTTGACGTTGTATACCAAAAGGTTTAGGAGACTAATAAACATAACTATGCTTAGGCTCTGTTCACATAAACACATATCATACAATTACATACATTGCTCAATGATTCTCAATGCAGAAAAAACTATATACTGAAAGTAAGAAGGTATTTTAATACGTATTTCCAAAAAATATTCAATAAGGACTTTCTTGTGGTATACTTTGGCCTCAATATATGTTACGTGTGCACTCATTGAATATGTTGAGAGATTTCCTGACATACATGTCATAAATGGTGTTAACATAACCCTAATTGGGTGTTCACAGTTCAGCCAAACATAGCAGAGATGGGAATATGTGGCTCAATCTTCCAAACATAAGGTCAGGAACTATGGAAACAGCGTAAAGTTGTTTCTGTACTTCCCCTAAAGGTCACCTGTTTCCATAAGTTCGGACTATCTTAGGGAGCCGGAATCAGGGCTGTTCTCATGGCAGCCATGAAATAGCCCTCTAAACTTGGAATATGTTTGTACCTTCTATTACATGAGTTGGCAAACCACGGAGGGATGGTCATGACAGTACAATTTTTCTCCCACAATGCATTGTTATATAGGCTTAATTCTACATTTATAAACTCAAGGCCTGGCAGTTGATGGAGACCCATAAGGAAAAACACATTTATGACTATATAAGCTATATGCATATGGTTTACATCCAAAATGGCACAGATCAAGGGCTATTAGAATTAGGAAATCATAATGAAAAATTCCCCTACACACACAGTGAACACTTTCCTAATAGGAGTGGGTCCCATCCTTACCCCTATAATATATGTTTAGCTAGTGGTATGATTTTCTCTCCTTCTAACTTGTTTTCTTCCAATGGCTGTTCTGTAACACAGATATTCCTTGAATGTAAAATATTCATGTAGACAGGCACTTTTGTGTACTTGAAATTATTCATAGGAAAGCAATTATACTGCTACATATGCTACCTCTGGATGCAGCCTATCATAGTTGGCCATTTTGTCATCTTTTTTCATTGCTTACAGCATATTTCCAAACAAAATGTATATAGTCATTATGCCTGTGAAACACGATGTTTCTATAAGATAAGCAAACTAGAACAACAGCTAGTGTGGGTAGGCTTATGTGTTTATATAGTAATAAAATAGATGGTACTCCATTCAGCATGGTGCACATGAAGCAGACTTCCACTCACGCACAGTTCAAAAGGAAGTAACCCCGGCACTCACTGTATGCTGTCAAAGCTCTGGATTTCTTGTATACCGTTGTGCTAATAAGTTTACATACCGCAGCAGATTTTTTGTTTTTTTGGCCTTTTTTTCAGAGAATATGAATGATAACACAAAAAACGCTTTCTCCACTCATGGTTAGTGGTTGGTTGAAGCCATTTATTGTCAAACTGCTGTGTTTTCTCTTTTTAAATCATAATGACAACCAAAAACATCAAAATGACCCTGTTCAAAAGTTCACATACCCTGGTGATTTTGGCCTGATGACATGCCCATAATTTGACACAAAGGGGTTTGAATGGCTACTAAAGGTAACATCCTCACCTGTGACCTGTTTGCTTGTAATCAGTGTGTGTGCATAAAAGCTGAGTGAGTTTCTGGGATCCAGACAGAGTGTTGCATCTTTCCTCCAGCCACTGACGTTTCTGGATTGTGAATCACGGGGAAAGCAAAAGAATTGTCCATGGATCTACAGGAAAAGGTAGTTGAACTGTATAAAACAGGAAAGGGATACAAAAAGATATCCAAGAAACTGATAATGCTAGTCAGCAGTGTTCAAACTGTGATTAACAAATGGAATCTCAGGGGCTCCAAAATTTCGGCCACAACTGCCCGGAAATCACCTGAAATATAGGACTCTCTGAAAACTATCGGTGTGGCTGTTTCAAGATGCACAATAAGGAGACACTTGAAGAAAAATGGGCTGCATGGTCGAGTTGCCAGAAGAAAGTCATTACTACGCAAATGCCACAAAGAAACTCGCCTTCAATACGCCAAACAGCACAGAGACAAGCCTCAAAACTTCTGAAACGAGGTAATTTGGAGTGATGAGACAAAAATTGAACTTTTTGGCCACAACCATAAACGCTACATTTGGAGAGGTGTCAACAAGGCCTATGATGAAAGAAACACCATTCCTACTGTAAAGCACAGAAGTGGATTACTGATGATGTGGGGATGTGTGAGCTTCAAAGGCACAGGAAACTTGGTTAAATTTGAAGGAAAGATGAATGCAGCACGTTATCAGCAATACTGGAGGCAAATTTGCACTGCGCATGGGACGTACTTGGAAGTTCCAACATGACAACGATCCAAAACACAAGGCCAAGTCGACCTGTCATTGGCTACAGCATAAGAAAGTGAAGGTTCTGGAGTGGCCATCTCAGTCTCCTGACCTCAATATCATTGAGCCACTCTGGGGAGATCTCAAGCGCGCAGGACATGCAAGACAGCCCAGGAATTTACAGGAACTGGAGACTTTTTGCCAAGAAGAATGGGCAGTTTTACCATCTGAGAAAATAAAGAGCCTCATCCACAACTACCACAAGAGACTTGAAGCTGTCATTGATGTCAGAGGGGGCAATACACAGTATTAAAAACTGGGGTATGGGAACTTTTGAACAGGGTCATTTTTATGTTTTTGGTTGTCATTATCATTTAAAAAGAGAAAACACAGAAGTTTGACAATAAATGGCTTCAACCAACTACCAACCATGAGTGGAGAAAACATTTTTGTTTTATCATTCATATTCTCTGAAAAAAGGCCAAAAAAGCAAAAAATCTGCAGGGGTATGTAAACTTTTTAGCACAACTGTATGCCAACATATGTGTTTATAGTAAGTATTTGGAAAGTCCATGTGGTTGCATACATACAGTGGGGGAAAAAAGTACAGGTATTTAGTCAGCCACCAATTGTGCAAGTTCTCCCACTTAAAAAGATGGGAGAGGCCTGTAATTGTCATCATAGGTAGACCTCAACTATGAGAGACAAAATGGGAAAACAAATCCAGAAAAATCACATTGTCTGATTTTTAAAGAATTTAATTGCAACTTATGGTGGAAAATAAGTATTTGGTCAATAGCAAAAGTTCATCTAAATACTTTGTTATATATCCTTTGTTGGCAATGACAGAGGTCAAATGTTTTCTGTAAGTCTTCACAAGGTTGGCACACATTGTTGCTGGTATGTTGGCCCATTCCTCCATGCAGATCTCCTCTAGAGCAGTGATGTTTTGGGGCTGTCGCTAGGAAACACGGAATTTCAACTCCCTCCAAAGGTTTTCTACGGGGTTGAGATCTGGAGACTGGCTAGGCCACTCCAGGACCTTGAAATGCTTCTTACGAAGCTGCTCCTTCTTTGCCCTGGTGGTGTGCTTGGGATCATTGTCATGCTGAAAGACCCAGCCACGTTTCATCTTCAATGACCTTGCTGATGGAAGGAGGTTTGCACTCAAAATCTCACGATACATGGCCTCATTCATTCTTTCATGTACATGGATCAGTCGTCCTGGTCCCTTTGCAGAGAAACAGCCCCAAAGCATGATGTTGCCACCCCCATGCTTCACAGTAGGTATGGTGTTCTTTGGATGCAACTCAACATTCACTCTCCTCCAAACTCGACGAGTTGTGTTTCTACCAAACAGTTCTACTTTGGTTTCATCTGACCATATGACATTCTCCCAATACTCTTCTGGAACATCCAAATGCTCTCTAGCAAACTTCAGACGGGCCCAGATATGTACTGGCTTAAGCAGGGGGACACGTCTGGCACTGCAGGATCTGAGTCCCTGGCGGTGTAGTGTGTTACTGATGGTAGCCTTTGTTACGTTAGTCCCAGCTTTCTTCAGATCATTCACTAGGTCCCCCGTGTGGTTCTGGGATTTTTGCTCACCGTTCTTGTGATCATTTTGACCCCACGGGGTGAGATCTTTTGTGGAGCCCCTGATCGAGGGAGATTTTCTGTGGTCTTGTATGTCTTCCGTTTTCTAATTATTGCTCCCACAGTTGATTTCTTCACACCAAGATGCTTGCCTATTGCAGATTCAGTCTTCCCAGCCTGGTACAGGTCTACAATTTTGTTTCTGGTGTCCTTCCACAGCTCTTTGGTCTTCACCATAGTGGAGTTTGGATATAGTGGTTGCTGGTGAGGGACCAGTGACATCACTCAAATACATCACTGGTCCTTCACCAATGACCTCTGAAGTCAGTGGCCACAACAGTCACCAAAGCCTCTCCACTATTGGTCTCACCACCAGCAGAAATGTGCTAATGTTGCCTATTGTGAACATATTGTTAGGTCCAGAAATATTTGGACAGTGACACAATCTTCATGTTTTGGATTCTGCATGCTATCACATTTTATCTGAAACAACTGATATGCAATTGAAGTGTATACTTTCAGGTTTAATGCAAGATCTGGTCATTGACTCAGCCATTGCAGAATATTCCACTTCTGTGCCTTAGAAAACGCTTGGGTTGCTTTCGCTGTATATTTTGGGTCATTGTCCATCCGTACTGTGAAGCGCCGTCCAGTCAATCTTGCTGCATTTGGTTGAATCTGAGCAGAAAGTATAACCCTGTACACTTCAGAATTCATCAGGCTGCTTCTGTTTTCTGTGACATCATCAATGAACGCCAATTACCGAGTGCCATTGGAAGCCATGCATGCCCATGCCATCACACTGCCTCCACCATGTTTTACAGAGGATGGGGTATGCTTCGGATCATGAGTTGTTCAAAGCCGTCTCTATTCTTTCTTCCTCTCATCATTCTAGAACAGGTTGAATTTATTTTCATCTGATTAATGGTTTGCACCTTATGGTGAACTCTCTGTACACTCATGAAATTCTTGCTTTATGGTAGACTTAGATACTGATACACCTACATCCTGGAGAGCATTCTCCACTTAGGTGGACTTTGTGAAGGGGCTTTTCTTCACCATGGAAAGGATTCTGCAATCAACCACCACTGTTGTCTTCCAAGGACGTCCAGGTAGTTTTGAGTTCCCAAGTTCACCAGTGTGCTCTTTTTTTACCAGAATAAACCAAACTGTTGATTTGGCCACTCCTAACATTTCTGCTATCTCTCTGATGGCTTTCTTTTTTTTTTTTTTTTTTTTTTTTTTTTTTTTTTTTAGCCTTATAATGGTCTGTTTCACTTCAAATGAGAGCTCCTTTTACTGCATGATGTGGGTTCACAGCAACAGCTTCTAAATGTAAATGTCACATCTGGAATAAACTCCAAACCTTATGCGTGTTTAATTGATGATGGATTAATGCGGGAATATCCCATGCAGCCCATTAAACAGCTTTTCAGATAATTGTCAATTACCTTTGGTCCCTTGAAAAAGAGGCAGCTACATATTACAGAGCTGTAATTCTGAAACCTTTCCTAAAATTAGGATGTTAATAACGTCAAATTAAAGCTGAGAGTCTGCAAGCCAATATTGTGTATATAACTGTATCTTGAATATGTTTTGGTAAACAGATAACAGGGCATTTTTCTTTGGCTGTTCTTGTGTCTCCAGGCCTTTCTTTTCTCAGGTTCTTTTCTAAAGCAGGAAATGAGCTGAGTGGAACCCATGGGAGAAAGAACAGAAAGAAGTAGAGAAAAAGTTGACAATCTATGTCTATACATTATGAAATACAAACTGGTGACCAATTTTTTATTTATTCACCAGTGATGTGTCAGACAAATCTGATCATCCTTCACCATAATTGAAATCCTATAAACTTCAAAGGCTCTTAAGTTAAAAAAACAAAAATTCTGAGAAGTTCAACGAAAGCAACAGTGAGCGAGTAAGAAGCTAGCTTCTCCTCCTACTTCACCACCTCACATAAATCAATATAGCTGACTACCTTCATGAAAACAATTTTGGAAGCTCTATAAAACACATAGTACATCAGACTGAGTTTTCTTGGACCCTCTGGAGGAGTTGATTCTAAGGGCCAATCCTTCATCTATACAGAACATATGCACATCCTCTTTTAATTTCATCATAATCTTTTTTGCTATCTTTTAACATCCACGACCTACATGGATAAAGTTTTTGGCTACTTTTGTCATCTTGGGTTGTCTTCTGCTGTACCTTTGAGGCCATATTGTATTAACATGTTGATTACAGTGCCAGAATATGGACTCACTAGTGGGTTTTGGTTCGAATCCCTGGAATTCTGTTTTAAAATTTAGTCCTAGAGCTTTCACTTTAGATAAATTTTGGTAACCAATAAATCGTGCTGCTTTAACTTAGCTTACAAATTTGTAAATTGTAAACTATGGAAATAATCCTTTAAAAATGCTCACTTAATGAAACTTTCAAGTCTTCAAAATATATTTGCCCCTGGAGCCAACTTTTTTCATTTAATATTGTGTCAGTTAATTAGTGCCTCAAATTTGCAAATTCTTTATTGGTTTATATCAATGTAATACCCACAGCTCATCTTATTGCTTGAGTTGAATGAAATATGATACTGTTTATTCTATTAAAGCGCAGACTTGAAATTGTTACCCAAGTGCCACAGGAATTCTTGCCATTTTCTCATCAAATTCCTCATCAGCTTTTTTTATGTTAAAAGTCACATTGTTTTGGGTTTTTCTATCTTGGCATATAAATGAAATTTAATGTGCCCCAGTGGAGCAAACATCTGTAGGGATATTTTATGTACAATATCTATTGCAAAGAAGAGAGTATACAGCGTAACTGATGTGAAACCTGCTTTAGCTTCATTTAAATGTTGGAAATGCAGACTGGAGCCAATTTATGTCTAGGATGTTAAAGATATTAAACTTAGGTACAAGAAATGAATGCTACTTTGCAGCGGGTGTTATTCTAAATGTTTGTTACCGTACTGTCTCCGACAATAAACCTTGTCTGCAAAATCTGACTAAATAGGTTCTAAATACAATAGCTTTAGGGATTTAGGTCCACATTTGTATGCTAAGCAGATGAACCATGTTTGGGAATTTGGAAGTTTCGAAAGACTGCCAGGTGCATACCCTTTGACAGTCCCACTTTATTGTTTCTCAACCCTAGTGAATACATAAAAGCTGTAGTGAAGGAATGGTTTATCTAACTAAAAACTTCTGTCTTATTACTTTGGTGCTCTTATATGTTTGGCTTAATGGAGAGTAATGGCGGGGATATCTATTGTCACAACTAGAAGTTTACCATAGCTATTGCCTAAGTCATGGGAGCGCACATACTGTATATCACACGCCTTGATTTTATATCTTTTCATTCCAGTGTTGTACCTTCAGAATTATTATGATCATGGGGTCGGAGTTAATGGTTTTCTAAGACTACAATTTTGATGTTCTTTCCTTACATTATTATATACAGCAATATCAGGCACAGCCAGTAAACAAAGTATGGAGCTAGGCCTGGGAAACAAAGGAGATCTGGTGCTTACTGGAGCTCCTAAGGATAGTACATCAAAATTCAAGTCCCTGATAACCCCTTTAAGACTATGGCCCCACATAGCAAAATGCAGCTAACAATTTTTCCCGCAGCATTTTTCATTGAGTTTTTACTCCGTTCTTCTCTGTGATTTTATTTCCATCATTAAATACTGTATATAGGAAAAATTGCCTGTGATTCCGTAGCTAAAATGAACATACTGTAATTTTGAAACTGCATCTTTTCCGCACCTTTTTTTTTTCTGCACTGTGTGGATGAGATTAAACAAAATCTGGGGCCTTATCTTAAAGGGGTTTTCCAGGTTTTATAACTGATGACCTATTAGGATAGGTCATCAATTAAAGATCGTCAGGGCACCTTGGCCAATCATCTGTTTAGAGAAGCTGTAGTGTTCTTGTAAGTGATATATCTTCTTCAGTACTTGCCAAGCATAGTACATACACAGTGGTGTACAACATTTTACATGGGTCCCCACCCCAGTAACCGCCTCCCCCCCACACAAACCGCATTCCTGCACACAGTATTATGCCCCATAGTGGCACCTGCACACACTATTATGCCCTATAATGGCCCCTAAACACACTATTATGCCTCATAGTGGCCCCTGCACACAGTATTATGCCCCATAGTGGCCCCTGCACACAGTATTATGCCCCATAGTAGCCCCTTCACATAGTATTATGCCCCATTGTGGCCCACCCATGAACAATTATTATACACTGTGGTCTTTTCAGACTCCAGAGTATAATGATCGGAGACCCAGGGGAGGATACAAACAAAAAAAACAATGTTACTTACCTCTCCCTGGCCTTCTTCAATGTTGGACCAGACGTCACATGAGCCAGTCCGGCATCGCGACGCATAATGACATCACCAAGGAGGCCTGAAGCCTGCTGGAGTGCAGGAGAGTCAAGTAACGTCGTTTTTTATGTTCCCTCACCTCCCCCGGGCCTCCGATCATTATATTCTGGGGTCTTTTCAGATCCCAGAGTATAATGATAGCAGTGATTGTGGGGTTTGCGGCCTGCGGCCTTACTTACCGATCCTCACTCCTGCTCACAGCCACCTCCGCTTCAGCAGAATGGGAAGCGCAGGCGGCCGTGAGCAGGAGCAGGGATCTGTAAGTAAATAGGGCCCATTACCTTCTGTTGTTACACCAGCAGGTAACGGCCTATTAAAAAAAAAAAAAACATCAGGGGCCCGCTGGGCCCCTAATTTCCCGGGCCCTGTGGCAGCCGCTACCACTGCTACCCCGGTATTTATGCCACTGTACATACATTTGTGCAGCAGCTATGCTTGGTATCGTAACTCAGCCCATTAAAATGGGACTGAGCTGACATAAAGCTCCATGACTGATGAATGTGACGTCACAGGGCCTGTGAAGTAGAGCTTTGCTGTCACTTCAAATAGGGGTCCATGGTGTCAGTCCCCCACAAACTTTCAGTGGATCATCAATTTAAAAGTCACAGAAATCCCCCTTTAGATGGGGTTCCTCATGTGGCGGAAATGCCTCAGAAAAAAACGCAGTGTTTTACAGTCACTGCAAGGTGAATCCCATCCACACCTTGCAGAAACCTCTGCGGGCTTTCTTTGAAAAGCGCTGCGGGAAAACCACTATGTGTTGCCGCTGCGGTTTTTCCGGCACTGCTTTTTTGCTGCGGCCCACTATGTGGGGCCTTAGCCCTAGGCTAAAGTCCCACATTGCGGAAATGCAGCTTTTTTATTGTAGATTTTACTGCAGAAGGTAGAATTATAAGAACTTCCTATATATTTCCCACTACTTTAGTAGCCATTCGTGGCTTTGGCTCAAAAAACTGCAACAAAATCTGCAACAAATCAAGCCGCAGTTCCACGACATGGGGCCTCAGCCTTAAGGCTATTATGTGTAGAATACTAAACACAAAGAATAGGTTAGAAAGGACTCAGAATGAACTACATCAGGTGGAAATGATAAATCACAGAGAATAGGCTAGAGCATGTAAATAGTGGAACGGTGCTTGTGATAGCAAAAAAATGGATTTAGGTATTTTGAAAAGGATTGTTAGTGGATGAAAATTATCATCAATTTGTTAAAGGAAATGTTGTAAGAGATGTATAATATAAGCTAGCCATGCACACCAAGCTGATTGGTGCAGGACTTGCAGACGATCTAATGTATAGTATTTGGGAGCATTCCGACTCTTCCCTTATGGCAGATGTTGGAGGAAAGAAGGATAGGGATGAAGGATTTCAACATGTATAATCATTTCAACATCATAGGAGATAAACTTGTACCAGATGCGCCTGGCAGTGGCTTACTCCCCTCTCTCTATTCAGAACACATGCACACTTGACTGATCTGAGCATGCATGTCTTAGGGGAGCACTAGGCAAATAGCTGTAAACCAAACAGGTGTTAAGCCAACAGTTTTCTAATGTATTTGGCCAGCCTTAGAGTATATATTTAGTGATCTGCTTATTTATTTATGTAAGTTGAACCAAAAAGACATTATACCTCTGTATTCCTTAATGTGAAGAAATAATTGTGATACTAAATCTTTCTTACAACCATGTCAATATAGGATGAACACTCAACAAAGAATTTTATAATCACAATTTATGAGCTTTCAAGAATTCTGGGCCTCCCCTACTCAACAGCAAATCTACAGCTGACCATATTACCACTCCTACAAAATTTACACTTCCTGGCCCGTTAGAAAGGTATATGATGGAGAGTGTAGTGAAGAAAAAAATTCTGAATAGTAGATATATTTGGGATGTATTCACTCCCTTCTTGTCCTCAAGTGGGTCATGTGACAGATTCTCGGACTATCCGACTGACACAGCATCTTATGTGTGTACAGGAAGTCAGCTTCTCCATTAATTCTAATTAGAGCCTTGACTTCCTGTCCACACATGAGACACCGTGTCACTTGGAAAGTCTTATTGCTGGTCACATCGCACAGCTACCAGTAAGATGACCTTTGCTACAAGTACCTTTCTAACAGGCCAGAGAATAAAATTTGTGTGGGAGTACAACTTTACGACAGCTGTTGGCCAAATAAATGTTTCTTTAACTCCATCATAAACATGATCGGTCAAGTATGCATATGACCGGGGATATTAAAATCCTAGGGCAACCTTTAGGCTTTATTCCTAACGGCTGTTTTAAAGCCCATGAATGTCTATGGGTCTATTCACGTGTCTGTTTTTTGACTGTTTTTCACATGTGAAAAAAATGACTTACTCTATCTTTGTCCACTTTGACAGACATAAAAATTTGTGTGAAAGGGACTAACATGTCTGTTTTATATTGACATTAGGTCTGTGAAAAACAGCACGGTTGGGTGCATAGGGCATTAGTGGTCATAGACATTAGATGGGCACTGTTCTTCTGAATTTGTCACGACCAAGTAACTAATACGTACAGGGGTCTCCCAACTTAAGCAGGCCATATCCTTTAAGGCCAAGGCCCCACATTGCAGAAATGCTCCTTTTTTTGTTGAAGATTTTGCTGTGTTTTTTGAGCCAAATCTAGTAGTGGCTACAGAAATATCTAGGAAGCATTTATACTTCTCGCTTTTGCTATTTGCACGCCTGGCTTTGGCTCCAAAAATTGCAGCAAAATCTGCAACAAAACAGAACAACTATTCTACAATGTGGGGTCTCAGCCTAAATGTGTTTTGCCAGAACCTCCAGTTTCAATGGGTTCACCTCCCTTCTGTTCAGAACACATGTACCACTTAGGCAAATGGAGCAGGCATATGTATGGAGGAATCGGCTGAGCTAGCTGTTGGCCAAATGAGTGTTCATCCAAAAGCTATCTGACGTGTATGGCCTGCTTCATTCCCAACAACAGATGTTAGGGAAAGAAGGGTCAAGCATAGTGGTTTTTAACATTTCTAATCCTTTGTTTTCCCGAAGATAAGCTGCAGCCAGACAGGAGGAAAAGGAAGGAATAGCTGTCAGCTGACAATGTATGACCTGGATAAGTGATGCACTGCCAAATGGATAAGCATGTTTTAAGAATTTTAGAATAATACAATATTTGTCTTCTAAAAGCATTTTTTTTTATTTTTTTTTTTTATACAAAAAAAGTTGGCCAAAACAAGGTTGAAATTGCAGAAGTAAAACTATTTCCTAATTAGAAATCTCAATGCAAAAGTTATTAGTAGAAATACCACCAGCACATTTTAGACAGTTTTTCTAGAAACTGTAAGTAATTACAAGTTGTAAAAACTAACATTTCTCCACATCCTCCTTGCAGCTCAGTAATTAATTAGTAGGAAGCATCCTGACATGGAAGTAATTAGCTCGGGTAGGAAGAGCTGATATCCAGTGGCATAAGTAGGTTTGAGTTCAGATAAATAAATCTTTGACAACAAAGAACAATTTAATGATTTAAAACATGACATTCAAGAGTCTTTCTCTATCGCTCCTTTTTTCCAAAGACAGAATAGTCTGCTGACTAGAAGAAAATCCTTTGAGACTGAGATTGAGCAGAAAAAGCTCACAGCACTGATCATAAGATATGGATTCCATTAGTAAGGTTTTGTAAAGGTCTCTTATCTTTATCACTCAAGTATATGTTATTAAATGTGTTTTTCCTTCATCTAACTGAGGTAAGTAAAGGTGGCCATACACATTAGATGAACTTGAGCCAAATTCAGAGGGGCTGGACATCCATCTAACATGTATGGTGGTGTCCAACTCTTTTCTGAAGGCAGATGTCATTGAAAAGAACTTTTTGTTGACATAGGAAATACAACACCACCAGTGGTGTCTTGCAGTGGCTTACCCCTCTCTCCCTAATGGGAACACATGCACATGGAGGAGAGAGTCAGGACTCTGGGGGATAGCTGTTGGCTATACAAGGGTTTGGCTCACAGCTATCTAAAGTTTTTGGCCACCTTAATTTTGTAGTTACCTTCAGGTAGTACTCATCAGTGTGCTGAACTATGAGCCTAGGCCTGAGATTCCACCAAATGCTTATAACTAAACAGGCATATATAGTTATAGAACTTCAATATTCACTTTAGGTAGAAAAAAGTAATACCAACAGGATGTGTGAACAGAGTCACACGTGGAGTTAAAGGGGTTGTACCAACTTTAGACATTATCCCCTATCGATAGTGTAGGAGATAACTTCATGATTAATGAGAGTCTGGCTGCTCAGACCCCAGCTGAACCTGAGAATGGTGTCCACTTTCTCTGCCCTGATGGAGCAACTGGCCGAGCTTATGCCCCGACACTTTATTCTCTATGGGAGTGCCAGAGATAACTGAGCACTGTACTAGGCTATCAACAGCACTTCCATCTAAAATGAATGGAACAACAAGATGCATGCTCAGTCTACCACTCCATCAGGATGGTAGAACCAGACTCCCGTTCCTGGGTTTGTTAGAGGTATTAGCAGTGGGGCACTCTATCATGAAGTTATCCCATACCTTATCAATAGGGGATAACTTTTAAAGTTGGTGCAACCCTTGTAAGCTTATCGGTCCTAGGAACATATTTTTCAAGGTGCTGGGTCTATGTCAGGAAAGCTCATCTGGAAAGTTGATGACCATGTCTAAGGTCAAGAACTACTTTTTAGATCAAAATGTATAAGCCATGTACTTCTTTGTGGATGTGCATTCATGTTTTGGTGGCTTTCTGGTCTGAAACATGTAGGAGTGTGTTAATACAATGCCAAAGAGCAATGATCTTAGAGAAGCAATTGTTTCTGCCCATCAATCTGGGAAGGGTTTTAAGGCCATTTCCAAACACTTTAAAGTCCATCATTTTACAGTGAGGAAAATTATACATAAGTGGAAAATATTCAAGACACTAGTCCCATATTGTATATTGTGGTCCAGGAAATTCAATCTGACAATCTAAGCCCAAATCTCAGAATTCTAGCTAGTTCATATGGTACATGCAATGTATAACATAGATGGTTTTAATTTGTGTTCTGTGGATCAACTCCAATAATTTTTAACCCCTTACTGCAATAGACAGATCTGATCTTTTCCTACATTGCCGTTCTGAGAGCCATACCTTTTTTTTTAATTTTCCAAAGTTGGAGCTGCATAGAGACTTTCTTTTTGACAAATTGTAGTTTTTATCAGTATCATTTTGGGTGCATACAATATTTTAAAAACTTTACATTACTTTTCAATACTACTCTACACATAAAACATGATATGCATATCTGCAATGGCATATGGCATGCTTTACGCTAAAGTCTTTATTTCAACAATTGTGCTAATTTCAGACATATCACACATCAGCCTGTCATGCAATTCTTATGTTCCTGTCTTATTCCGTTGATAATGCGCAATGATTTCTCAGTATAGTGTCATCACATTACGTTGTGTTATGATGCCTTTCCTTGCAGTGTGACAACACAGAACTTGTATAACATTGCCCAGCATCAGATGACAGAGTGACACATCCACAATGCTCAGAGACTGCAGTGTAAACATTCTCATGTTAATTTTTTCTACAATAATATGATATCAATATTTACGTGCTGTGACAATGTCAATTTAAAGCAGATCTGAGGACTTACTGTCCACGTGAAGGCAATAACACTCATGCTCCCTTACAGTAATTTTGATGTGTTTCTGTTTATTTTTGTCCCTGTTGTGTGTCCCCATCTTTTGTCCTGGTGTGTCTTTACCTTTTTCTTGGCAATTGTCTATCTTACCCCATTATTGCTGATGTGTAGCTGGCCTCTGCATGCAGCAGCACTGCCGAACCCTGGCAGACAGTACTATGGAGAGACAGTACTATGGCACAGAATGCTGCCCTGTGGTATTTCCATGTAGAGGGGGAACAATAGGAGATTATATTTAGGATGATCGCTGTGGGGACTGAGCAAACTAAATTTGTATGGTCCTTTAAAGAAAAGGTACCCTGCTAATAAGGACTTGGACTAATGCTATATTTTCCATAGTTTAGCTTGTGTAGATATTGTAAGGAGTTTTACGTAATGTGTCTGCTGCATATTTGCAACAAAGATCCATGGAAGTCACTGATGAAGCCCCATGAAGTGAAGAACAGGATCAAGTGGGTGATGATGCAGATGTTTTATAAAGAACACAGGTAGAGGAAAGTGGTGCAAACAACTTTATTTTTTGAGGCTACTAGCTTAGAGCCAGTTCACATCTTCATTCGGTTTCCATTTGGGGAGTCCGCTTGGGGACCACCCGAATGGAAACCTATACGCATAGAAAAGCGGTTTACCTAAGGAAACCTATGGACCCCATAGACTATAATGGGGTCTGTGTGGTTTCCGCTCGGTTTCTGCACGAAGCAAGCCGAGAGAAAAGTGCTGCAAGCAGCACTTTCCTCTCCGCATGTTTCCGCATGTTTCGTGCAGAAACCACACGGACCCCATTATAGTCTATGGGGTCCGCAGGTTTCCTTAGGTAAACCGCTTTTCTATGCATATAGGTTTCCATTCGGGGGGGGGGGTCCACAAGTGGACTCCCCGAACGGAAACCGAACGCAGATGTGAACCGGCCCTTACCAAGTCTCAGATACTTAGTGGCTACAATCAAATCAACAGTCTATCAGTATGAGGGTACAATCTTAGTTGTAGTGAATTATGGTTGGTGGTGGTCACTAATCCACAGTACTGATTTGGTAATACTGGTTGGAATTTCTTTAGTACACTTCCTCAGTTCCACTTCAGTATGTAGCTGCTGCTCATAAACAATCTGCTCCCCTTTCCCACCTCTATCTTAGGCTTTTTCAGGACTTAACACACAGTGTCATTCCCTGCCAATTATGTTACTTGGGTCCAGACTATGTGAGAGCCACATTGGAAAAGCAAAAGTCAATATTACAATAATACACGCATAAATATAACATATGAAGGCATTTATGTGTCACTGTAAAAAATAGCACAAGGCATTATGGGAAAAGGAGCTGGGAAGCTCAAGCGCCCTCTGTTGGATGTAACAAAAATAGCATAACCAAATAATGCCATAGTCCCACTTAGGCTAGGCGTTGGGTTTTAAGTTGGACTGCTTAAACAATGGTTACCTACAGACACTGAAAGTGGCGGAGAGAAAAGTCCTCCATGCAGGACTTTCCATTCCGCTGTTTTCTGGCGGTCTCTGCAACGGAGTCTCCAACGGAGACTCCATCATTGATGTGAACGTAGCCTTACTTAGAAGGGGTCCCTCCATATCTTACACCCCTGCTGTGTGTTCTCTCAGTTGTCCTTGTGTCTATGCCCTTACTTAGTTGTACTGCAAGCCTGTTTTGCTATGTTAATTTGACAATGGGCTAAACACAGTAGTAGAGACTAGTCCTGTCATTTATGCTGGCCACCTGGAGGTATAGTGTCATTGGATCAGTAAAAGGGCGTCCCTGTGTAAAAAGTAAGCCTTATTAGGAATAAGAACGAGGAAATGAAGCAGAGTATGATAGTGACTATGTTAACTGCCAAAGGACCTATTGTGTGAGGTGCTGTGTAGCATGTCTATGTACAACCATGTAAAACTAGCTGGTGTCATAAACATTGGGAACACTGTCTCTGCAGTGTGGACTTTGAGAGAACCAGCTCATTAATGTACAGGGAGAAACTGGCGGCCTTGAGGTCTACATTCCAACTTATCTTTCCAAGCTGCAGAGCAGGTGGAATGGTAGGGTAAATGGACCCAGCACTAGACTACAAGACTACTATGGCTCCTCCTGATTATTAGAATGGATTGTTTAAGAGCGTGTTCTCCAAATATTCTATATTCTGTATTCAATAATTAGGCTGTGTCACAGAGTAACCTCTCAAAGAACCATAAGCACAAATTACAAGGATTTAACAATTTAACAATTGCAGTATTAGGCAAGGTTCATATGGAGGAATTTGGAGTTGATTTTGAGGCAGATTCCAAAAATGTCCAGATTTTGCTTCTCATTGTTTTCAATGCGAGACAGTGATAGACTTTTTCTTTCACACTGAAAAAAGAAGAGTCCTGCTCGATCTTGCCATGGTTTCTGCAGCCAATTCAGCTGCAGAGTCTGCGACGCAGGCCGAACACTGTTTATCCCCATTTTATATGAGACTTATCAGTGTGCAAACCCATGGTAGAAAGTTGAAGCTTTGCTCAACTTTTGCTTTCCACAGGGCCAGAATTTGGAGAGACATCTGAGGTAGAAGACCACCTCTAATTCCTCTCCAAATTCCGCCATAGAGCCATTTTCTACCCATTGTCTTTGCTGTAAGAAATAATTCACAGGCCAAATCACTACAAACCATACATAAAAATTAATATAATCAATAATAGCCCTGTTTATAAAGTTGTCCACAAAGACATTCATAGGCAATACTGCATTTTTGGCTGCTGCGGAAAAAACCTCTGTGTTTTACCATACCAGCAAAGTGAATGAGATTTTATTCAATCTCATCCACATATTGCGAAAAAAAAAAAAATTCTGCAGAAAAGCTTTGTTTTAAAAAACACGTTTTCCCAGCGTTTTTTTCCACAACATTTCTTAACTGTGGTTCACTACGTGGGGCCTTAACCTAATAGTGTATTCTGTAACAATTTCCAAGTGGCATTTTATTCGGAAGACTAAGATGGGTGATGTTATTATAAACGTCTTACTGTTTTGTCCTTTTTGTCATTGGCAGCACTAGTTATCCAAAACAGCTAAGCAGAAGGCCATCTCCAGCATGTAGGCACAAATGTCTCCTTTAATCAAGTGAATTTCTCAAGTAATTGGGTAAGATTGGATAAAATATTGGAATGTCTTAGGAGAAAAAAATAAAAAAAAATACTTCAATCACCTTAATCTAAAAGACAACGTATCTGTAGTGGAGACGTGTTGCGAGGTTTATGTGTTTTATAATTCTTTTAACAAATTTTAGTGCGTGCAATATTCACAAGATTCACAACATGCTAACTGTAGTGCGGAATCACAGAGACTCTGTCAAGATAGGCCGTGAAGGAGTCCTAAGATGAGTCTGTAAGGAACGGACAGCCGTAATTTTATCTTTATTTTTGATCAGTTAATTGCATTTTACTCAACCTTTTCATTTCAATTCTCCACTTAAATTTCTTCCTTAAATGAGCGCATTACTCCTTTGTTCATATTTGATAACACATTTTCCTTCTGCGTGTTGTCTAGCAGTATTTGTGTAATGCATTTTGAAAGAGAGAAACAAAAACATACATTTAGCTTGTAGCGCATAATGTAATCTCCTTGAAAGTAGACTATTGAAATACAGGATAAAAAAAAAATCTCAAATCAAACTTAATTCCCTTCCTTTTGTTCTCCAGCATATCAAAAAGACAACCGAAACAAAACAAGTCATTACAAATCTATCAATGATATCTGCAATTTTCTAAAACAATTATTGAGAAAATCTAGTTACATTCTGCCTATGTTTTATGCTTCAAATGAGCATATTTGGATAAGTAAATTAGTTTTGAAAATATGTAGTGATATAATGTTCCATACAAAGAGAGAGTCTCGAGGACATATACTGTTTATAGAAGAGGCAGCCAAAGAGTCTTCTATGGGGTCCCAGCCCTAGTTGGCCCCATCTACATTCCTCTCTCTACAGGGCTACATTCACACGACCGAGGTGCAAAAACTGTTTTGCAACCTAGGGGGCGTCAGTTTTCACAAATCCCTCATTCATTTGAATGTATTGAGGCATTCATGAAAGTGGACAAGAACATGACATGTTCTATTTTTCAACTGTCCATGTAATGGACCGTCAGATAACGGTCATGTGAATGGCCCCTGTTCACATACATTGAATTTGATGCAGCTGGGTGGTGTCCATTAAAAAAAACCAAAAAAAAAAACAGTCATCACACTGCCGATATTCATTATCTTGTGAATCTAGGGCTAAGGAAAGGCTAGTTGAAAAAATGCGGGGGGACAGGATAGTCATAAATACTGTAGGTTGTTAAGAGAATATTCCAGTGAAAGGGTAAGGCCCCACTTAGCGCAAAATGAGGGGGGGACAGGAAATAGGGCATTAACGGGATATTCCAGTGAAAGGGTAAGGCTCCACGTAGCAAAACGCAGCAAAAAAAACAATGTGGAATAAACCGTGGAGGAAACGCATCATGTTTTTTTCTGCAGTGTTTTTCATTGCATTTTCATAGAGTTTTTCTCTATAGACTTTCTGCCCTTATTATACCTATATAGAAAACGCTAACATTTCCGCAGGTATAATTGACATGCTGCGATTTTCCGCTGCGGATTTTTTTTCTGCAATGTGTGGATGGGATTAGCCAGAGTTCCATCCACTTTGCAGTTACTGTAAAATGCAGCATTTTTTGCTGCAGCATTTCCGCCACGGCAAAAAGGCAGCGTTTTTGCAACATGGGACGTCAGCCTAAAGGGGTATTCCAGTCTAATGCACTGATCTTGAAACAGAGGACCTTCTTAGCTGACTCCACCTATCTAACATTTACCACATATCCAATGGATTTGTGAAAAGAACGTTGCACAAGAACTTTTACTCCCTAACAGTCCCAAAAATGTAACTTTTTTATTGCAGATCTTTGAATTTATATCTCAAGTAAATATTGCTGGCACATACCGCTGGTGTCTAATGTGCAGTTTAACCCTTTATCTAACTCATTTTAGCCTTAAAACAGTAACATTGTATCCCTGTATGTGTTCCAGCGTTCATAGTGTTTTACATTTTTTGTCACAGTTGGTTTATAAGACCTTGTATTTTGCGGGCACACATATATTTATTGATTGATTTTTTTTTTTCTCTGTGGGGAGCGATGTAGACAAAAACAGCAATTATGCCATTGTTTTTAACATTTATTTTTATGCCATTCACAGCGCTGTATAAATAATATGTTACTTTATAGTACCAACTTAACACAGTTTTGTTGTTATTTTTTTATTACTTTCGCACAATAAAACCCTTTTTTTTTTTCAAGAAAATTATTTTAATTTGTTTATGTTTCGTTATATTCTAAGATCTGTTATGTTTTTATTTTTTTGTCAATGTGACTGTGTTAAGAATTGGTTTATAGGATGAGGTTTAATTTTTATTGGAACAATGTAGAGATACATATGACTTTTTGATAGTTTTTTTATTATTGTTTTGTCTTTGAGAGATGAGATGAAGAGAAAATATCAATTGTGGTATCTGAATTTTAGGGTTTATGTAATTTATCGTGCAGTATAAATAACACACTAATTTTATTTTATGGATTGTTATGGAAGTGGCAGTACCAATTAAGTGTGTTTTTAATTTTTTTATTACAAGGAAAAAATTTGTTATTTTTACAGTTATTGTAAAACCACTAAGGATTAAACAGCCAGGCTGTAGAGGCAACGAATAGCCTAACTAGGCATAAAATGATTAAATGAAGAAATGTTTCTCTACACTCCAAATATATTGACAGTAAGTGAGAAAGCATGCTCTTTGATTGATAGAGGGAGGGGGTTAGATATCATGAACAAAAGGCCATGTTATACCCTCCCCTGGGGATGTCACAGGAGACTTAAGAAATCATTTTTTTCTCCCTGCACACTGTCAGCAGTTTCCTTGCACACAGGATTAACTGAAAGCTGCGAGGATATGCATCTCCCACTTCAACCAGTGCTAGCTCTGATTCTACTGGGGTAACATGGGTTATGCATAAGTGTCATATTTTAAAGCTAAGATTCTAGGCTTCAAAACAAGGCCCAAATCTTGGTTCTACCCCCATAGACATAGAGCTAGAGCCTTTAAAGTAACTGTTCCACCTGCAGTTTGATTGCCCGACTTCAGCTCAGGGAAAACTGTTAGAGGGGGAAATAAAGTAGTACACACATTGGCAAAATAATGTGGGGAATAGTTTAATACTTGCTGTTGAGCTCCCTCATTTCTGTGTACACCACTGGATGGACACAAGACTCTATGATATTATCTATAACTAATTGTTTATTCTGAGTTTGTTCAATTAATATGTGCACAATGCACGATATTAGTTTTATTTACCTATTATACATATTTATCTTGTGTTACTGTTTTACTTTACTGTAGCAGAATTAAGGTGCAGTCAGGACTTTTCCATTAATTGTACACCTTGGTCAGCAATTGTCAAAGTATATTACATAAAATTTAGTTTTTAAGTAAAACCACATGCTTATTATAGTGTAAAGATGTGTCCACTCTTACCTTACCTTAAATTTGGTTAAAGACACCAATTTCTCATTAATCCCATTTAATACGATATCATCATTCATGACATATTAGAAAAACTATTGACCACGCATAGACACATACAGGCATCATGTGATAGAATATCAATGAATCATGTTGTTTTGAAAAGTTGGTCATCTTCTAATGCATAACTGGACATAACCAGGCAGGAGGGAAGGTAAAGAAGGATACATCCTTAGGTCCCTACATCCGTAGGCCACTTCTAGTATTTCTCTTCTGTCAGTATTTTTATTTTTAGTTTTCTAATTTCTTCTTTAAGCTATTTGAGCAATATATGAAGAGGTTTTCATCTCTAAAGAATTTACTAGACATTTCAAATTATAGTAATTTTAATATTTTTGTCCACTTTTGCCTTTTATCACTCCCTGATTATGATCAGGGGACCGAGGCAGTAACAGTTAACACAAAAACAAACAGCATAAAACTATATAGGAAATATCCTGCAATAGAGAGCAAGCAGAGAAATGGGAAGTTTAAATAAACAACAAACATATAATTGACCGTACTCACAACCTGCAGCAGGGAATTCAAACCAGCAAAGACTGTGAGACAATCACAGACAACCTCTCTAAGAGATTTGCAGAGAACCACACCCAAAAACAGGTAGCGGACCAAAATCATGTGTGAACAGACTCCTATCTACAGAAAATACTAAAGAACACTTCTGGCAATGTTTTCTACCTATAATGGCATCAGAACGAACGGAAGCTAACTGAGGCTAGATAGGAAAGTTTAGTAGAGAGAAATACTAACATTTAAAAGAAGCCCTGTCTGTTCACACTTCAAAAACACTTGCCCGCAGTGAGAAGCCTAGAATATAATATTCTTGCTACTCATGGTTCACATGCAAAAAATAACTACTGGAACTGGTTACTAGATCCAAGGTTTCAGGAAAGTAATGAGACTGAATCAGGCTGATCGCTGAATAGAAGATGACCCGCTCAGAGTCCAGACGAGACTGAGCTAAAAAGCTAACCAAACGAAACCCATCCACCAGAAACTCACATGACACCAAGAAACCAGGAAAAGGAAAAACCCGGAAAACAAAAACCAACAGAAACAAAACACGGAACCATAACACCCCTGTATCCTACTTAAAGATTTTGAACCATTTCTGCTTCTGCCTTGAGGAGTTGGATAGTACAAAAGCGATATGATGGGTTCTTGTGGGTTTTGAGGTTTCCTCTACCCCTTTCCCTTGGTCCTTTTTCATCTTATATTACATTTAAAATGGAAAACTATATGGGGATATCTTCTTATTGTATTCCAAGAGCTTGGCCATGGCCCCTTACTCTTCCTCACAAGTTTGTGTCTGGCTGTAAGACAACTGGCTATAGCAGGATATTCCCCGCTGTGCCCTGTCTGCAGCATGACAAACAGTTGGCTAAACTCCAACCCCTAATTCAGTTTCCAGTCAAAGATGGAGGAAATCAGCAGTGCATTAACTCTTGTGTTGCCTGCAGGATTTTTACAAGACTTATATTCTTGCAGATGAATGAACAGTGTGCATAAACTAAATTTCTTGTTTATTTCTATCCTTAATTTCTAGGTTCAGTGTTCCTTTAAAACATTGATCAAATAGCAAAGAATAAAAAACACACAATGCATCCAGCTAAAAATGATGAGCAGGCCTATTAAGCAAATGTGAAAATTAGAGGGCGGACTCTAAGATGTAATCTATATCTTGAGAATATATGCAGTCATTGTAGTCTGTAGGCAGATGTTGCTTGTGATATTTATTGTCTTTTTGTGTATTTGTATACAAATAGCATCAATTAGAACAACTCCGTTTGGCTTCCAAGACATCTGGCAAAAATGAATTTATTCACGTGAATTTAAAATAGAAGAAAAAGAACCTTGAATCATATAATTGTATTTTGTTCTTGTTCTGTGCAAGCAAGATGCATTAAAAAGCCTTGCTAAACTACATTCATTACATACCAACATATACTTCAGTCTTGACTATTCCTTATGCTCCCTTTGTTAGTAAGACTGTATTTTAATTTACATAGAAGACCACAATAACATCAAAGAATTTTGATTAACACATTTCTGATCTATTTTTTTCATTATTAGAAAAAATGTACATCTGTTTTGCTGTTCAATTTACAATACAATAAATATCTACAGTGCAGTTAGTCTATAAAGCTTTGTGCGATTGCAAGGAAAGAACATTTTAATGGAGTCTATTCAAAGCTCCTGATGTTAGGAAATGACTGCATACAAAGTTGGAGTCCATAAGGTTTTCAAAGTCGTTCCTTTAAGGTGAAATATGTATTGATGTTAAAGTAATAGCAATTCTCGGCTTTGTAGAAAGGATGTAAAGTAAATTGTTTAGCTATGGTATATTTGTAGCACCTTAGTGCAATTCAGCATAGTTTGCATAGATCTTTAGTGTAGGATACACAATAGAAGAGTGTTACTTTTGTTGGTACTGCTGTCTTGCAGCACTGGAACCTTCAGGTTGATGTCCAGTCATATAGTTACATACTCTGTTAAGTATCCATAGAGACAAGAAGTCTAAAAGTTGTGCGATACTTTTCATTGGCTGACTGTATAACTCATGTCCAGCTAGACTATGTATTCCCCGAAAACCAAGACCATTTTAAAGTATAATATAATGATGTCATTGTTTCATGATGTCTGTTTATTTTAGTTTGATAGCTCGATCATATTATGCAGCGCTATACAGAGATATTGTCAACGCTGCCCCTAGTAGGGTGCTCAATCGAAATCCCATGTCAGGAAATTGGACTATCTGGAGGAAACTCATGCAAACATGGGGAGAACATGCAAACTTCTTGCAGATGTTGTCCTTGGTTGGATTTGAACCTTGGAATCAAGTGCTGCAAGGCAGCAGTGCTAACCACTGAGCCACTGAATAAAGGGGTCCTTATATGTGGATATGTTGCATCAGGCCCATGATTGAATACGACATTACACTATGTGATATTTTAATTTCTGTATTTATATTTATGTTGTTACAAACATTTATGTCACTATGTAAGGGTTAATTGGGTGTTGTCCTGAAAGGCTTATGTCATGAGCATTTTCCTAATTGGAGGGCTGAGACCTAATTAGTAACGCAAATGGTTTTACATAATGTGGTTTAGAAATGTGATGCTATGGACCACGAGCCTGTGGCTGCAGTGTCTCTCTTTGTAAAGAGAACCTTCATAGTCATCGCTCCACTGATTCTGGAATTGTTGGAATTTTCCTCTAGCACCCACCACCTCTGAGCAATAAGTGGTGCCTCATATGGTATTTAGGGCCTGTACTGTCAGGTGGGTGTTGCTAGGCAGGAGAAGGCAAGGTAAGTGATTCTGAGCTCTGACACTGTCCATCTGAATCACATCCCTTTTTCTGCTCCTGCCTGACACCACTTGACAGTACAGAGCCTAAGTAGAATGTCAGGCACCAAAACTAATTGCATTGATTGCTCAGGAGTGGTGGGGGCAAGAGAAAAAAAATTCCAACTGTGCTGGAATCAATGGATCAATGCCTGTTAACAGGTGGTAAGAAAATGGGGAAATAGTGAAAGTGAATTTCAGATGGAGGGACAGATAAAACAACTTGATTAGGATTTGCACACAGCATTTTGTACATATCTTGAAGCATTTTGTTGGTGTTTTTAAAAATTTTTTTTAGTTAAAAAAGCCAGGGCCAGATCCCACTATACATTCTACAGCAAATTATTCAAAACTGTACATACATACTGTGAGGCTCCCATCACCAATGACAAGGAGTAGGTAGCAGGCTACTTCCAAAAAAAAACAGGGGGTAGGTAATATCTGCTTTCATCTATATAGTGGGTCCCCAGAATAAATTCTACTGGTGGGCCTTAAGCACCCCACTGCACATTGGTCTTAGTGGTCACATGGGGCGCACCAAGTCATGATGTCAAGGTGACCCCAGGCACATGAGGTCACCCAGAAGCCCAGATGGGGACCCGGAAAGCACTGTGGACACCTTGAGGAAGCCCAGAAGAGGTGAGGGAAGGTGAGTATAATTGTTTGTTATTTTTTACACCTCCCCAGGGCCTCCACCACTTATATTCTGGAGTCTGAAGAGACCCCAGAGTATATTAATTTAATGTCCTGTTCTATCTGAACTTGTTTGACCCAAATCGAATCTGCCAGTGCCAGTCTTTATAAATTCCCCCTACTGGGTGTAAATGGGCCCTTAAGCTAAAATTGAATCAAATGTAAAGTTTGTAAAATATAACCAACATTTTAGAAAAAAACACATGAACCACACATCCCAGTACTATATACTGATCTTTGCTTCTCAGCAAAATCTACATAAACAAAATTGAGGTTTTTAGTATATATTGTGGTCAAGTTCTATAAGCCCACCAGCCACTTCACAGTGACTTCTGAATAGGAGGACCTACTCTATTGGGTGCAGCTCCCCATGAAGACTATCAGCACTGTAACACTGTAACTGTGGGCACTGTAACACAATGACCACTGAAACACAGTGCCTACAATGGGAGCATCCCAGCAAGTCAACAGTGCCAACAGGCTAAGCATCCAGGGTTTGGGCCACCCCATCCCACAGGCACCGAACCACAGCAACGGCAGCCACCATGCAACACTGTACCATGTGGACAAATTTCAAACAGTTCACTTTGCCATGTGGCCTCAGGACTGAGAGCTTGTAGATAGACCCCTTATGCAGTCTCCTTTTAATTAAAAACACCTGGGCCAAATGGAAGGAGCGCTAATTCCATGGCAAAACAAAAAGCAAAAAATAAGAGGAAAAAAATGTAGCACATCAACATTTAAGAAAAAATAATAAATAAAACATAATATATCATTTTCAATTGAGTTCAAGTCTTTCATAAATTCCATTTTAAAATCAGTTAATGAGATCATTTCTAATATACATTTGAAGACTTGCCCCAGCTATATCATCTGCAACACAGGGTCACCCAATAACAGAAATGTTCTTTTTCCGCTGTTTTATCCATGCTTGTTAATATCTGAAATATGCTGATTCCCCTCATTTTCCAGAGCTCAGACCTATGTGTGTTGCGCCGATAATGAGATTTCATTTAAAAAGTTTACAAAAAAACTCCAGCGTTAATGTTTAAAATAGCAATGTCCTCCTGAAACACAAGCCTTATGATTCACTTGTTAAGGCATTCCTATATTACTTAATTTATAAAATGAAAAAGAACCTGCGTTTCAGACATATCATATATTATTACCCAATTTATATATTTATTTCCAAGAAGAAAAAAAAAAATCACACACAGCCCCGAGGCAGAAGTAAAACTGGTAACTACATAAAGCTAAAGAATCAGATGTCTGCTGGGCAAATTGACAGAACTCATTAATCTTGGATGCAGCATGCTATAGAGTCTGTCCTTTGCTGCACCTGCTCGGGACCAATGTAATTACATGATGGCACTATTAATACTGGAGAGCCGGAGTGAGGATAGGGTTATCTTCTCTTTTTAGTAATTGATTGCTAGCTGATTAGTGGACAACATTTTTCTTGCAGTATAATTGCCTTTGTGTTACAGCGGCCTTTAGGACCTAGAGCGAAGTCCTTGTTTTCGGGGGCTTTGACGATTTTTTGAAGTAATGAGATAGAACTCAATCACCGCACGCTCGCGCAGCCGAAGTGGAATGTATTTAAATCATTTTTCTGAGTACTTGCAATTATACATTCCGTGGTTTGTTTTTGCTGCTGTCAAGCATCCTCCATATTTAAATGTTCCATTTCAAAGCAAAAACATTTGAATGAATGATCACATTAGTTGTACAAGGGGAATATCAGAGTGTGTAAATATAGGATGGGAGGCTGATTACATCATTTCGGTCTCATCACCATCACCATTCTTGCATTTGGAGGGCTGCCAGCCATGTTCTATTCAGCCAATCATGTAATTCCCTTCTACACCATTGAGAAGAATGTTTATTTTACTATAACGGTTGTCTCATGCTGTGATACGCAAGATTCAATTGTACAGAGGCTATTAAAACTCTTTAGCATATAATTTGTTAATAGACGTAACATCTTCTAATATAGTGAAATATTTGAATTAAACATGTTGTAAATGGGAGTATTTGTGGATTATGGTGGAATTTATTTTGTTAGGGATTTAACTTTCATTTGGCTAGTCTTTAGGAAATAACTTTTGGTAACTATAATAACCCAATCTTAGCACATGTTGTTTTAGCAAAAAGAATCGCATATACTGGTGAATTTTTGCATAGGTTATAGCAAGTAATAGCTCAGTTGCTGTAAAGGAACTACATGAGAATTACATGGGAAAAAAAGCATATAAATTAGCTCTCCTCTAGAAGGATACAAACTATCTTATATTAGCACAATTAGGTTAATATGGGTGTATAATATATTGCCTAAACTTTGCATTAAAAGTACAGGCAATTGTAATATATGTTATCAGAGAAAAATGCTTTTTTCTCCTCTTATTATGCTCTTTCCCTGCTCCCTTCATTCTTCTAAAGTGACTCTTACTCTGAAAATCCCTGTTTTATCTATCTTCAGATGGACTGCAGTCCACATGACTCAGATTACACAGTCTTTAGTAGTCTACGAATAGAGGTTTAGTCTGATGCTGGAGCTAGACATGAACTTTACATCACAACCAAAGTACTTTTACGCATGTGTACAAGTCAGTGCTTCTTTATATATGTGCTGTAAGTTTCTGGGACTGTTTCTTAGTAAGAGAGACAGATATGATGCTGATTCTTCTCGTATTACTCTGTGCAGTGAATGGTGATGGTCTCCACCCACCAGTTTAGAAAGAAATGCAAACTACAAAGTGAGCCTGTAGAGGAGAAAACTACTAGAAGTTGCATAATCTAAGCTATATAATGGCTAGAAATAGTGTTACTCCTCATGTTCACACACAGCAGCTTATCCTGAAAAGTCAAATGAAGCAACAGGCATGCTTTAAGCAAAATACATTTGCAATGGAAAAATTCATACTGAAATGATGGAAATACATTCAAAAAGTTCAGGAGGGCTGGTACAGATGTTGTACTGGGGTCCAGGAGCTTCATTTTATGCCTCTATCTGTAGTGCCAAGATAATCCTGTCATGTACAACCCACATAATTAGAGATGGGTGAGCCAGGTTTGATCTGAATTTTCAAAATTGTTAGGTTTTTAACGAAACTAAACAATTGGGAACTCCTCTCAGACAAACTAAAATGGCCGCAGCAACATCCACTGTGGTAAATTATTATACTAAGAGGTCTCTTTAGACCTAGGGGAGGTGAAAAAAACTAAAAACATTTATATACACCTTCCCAATCCTTTTTTGCACCGCCTTGCAGCATCTGGCGCTCTCCTAGTGATGTCATGCATCCATGGTCACTGCTGAAGTCTGTGTTTGGGCCACAGTGGTCACATGGACAAACCATGACCCTTTATGGCTGCAGCTCACTATGTGGGGCCTTAGCTTAAATGGTTTTTATTTTTCTCACCTCCCCTGAACCTCCACCTATTATACTTTGGGGTCTAAAGAGACCCCAGAGTATAATAACTTAATTTCCGTTTTGTACTAAACTTGTTTGTCCCAAAACAAAATGAGAGCAAATCACAAACCAAAACGAATCTTAAAAGGTTCAACCCATCTCTACACATAATTATATATTAATACATAATAACAATAATTAGCTTTAAATCCAGAAATCAAAGCTAAACTATTTACTCACCTTTTTTAGGCTGAGGCCCCACGTTGCGGAAATGCAGCTTTTTTTGTTGCAGATTTTCCAGTTTTTTTTTTTGTTTTTTTTTAGCCAAAGCCTGGAGTGGATAGTAGAAGTACTCCCTATATATTTACCATTCCTTTTCTAGCCATTCTTGGCATTGGCTCAAAAACTCGTAGCAAAATCTGCAACAAAAAAAAAGCTGCATTTCTATAACGCGGGGCCTCAGCTTGAGGCTA
The DNA here is from genome assembly GCA_947044405.1 of Leptodactylus fallax. NCBI lineage: Eukaryota > Metazoa > Chordata > Amphibia > Anura > Leptodactylidae > Leptodactylus > Leptodactylus fallax. Next base: position 688,715 of record CAMRHE010000161.1, read on the forward strand.
AGGCCCCACGTGCCGTCCCGCAGCAAAAACACTGTGGGAAAAACTGTGTCAGGTGGTTCTTCCCACAGCGCTTTGCACAGAAAGTTCACAGAGTTTTCCTCTGCGGACTTTCTGCTTCAATTATACCTATAGGGACACTGCCGGTGTTTCTGTAGGTATAATTGACACGATGTGATTTCCAAAACCGTCACGCTGTGTGTCTGCAGTGCGTATTTTACCGCAAAGAGGGATGGGATTCACTAGTCACTTTGGTGTGACTGTAAAGCGCCGCATTTTTTTCCGCGGCGTTTCCGTTGTAGGCAAGCTACAGTTATAGCAATATTTTGATAGTATAGGTTTTTAGATTAAACTTTTTATTCATCCTTTTTAGCCTGGATTAACACAGGGCTATTTTGCGTGTGGTTTTCAATTGCAGTAACACCTTACACGTTACAATCCATTTCACCTATATGCTAATGGCCAGTACACCAGAGGTTTTCAGTTTAATGCCCGTTATCATATAGATAAAATACATAGTAACATGTACTAGGCATTACTGAAATTAAATACTGCATGCAGCTCTTCAGCAAAAATGCACTGTGTAAACGCAACCTAAAAAGGACCAATAAAAAGTTTCATCTAATAACCTAAACTATCAAAAAATTGCTAAAACTGTTTGGCCTATATTGTTGCCAACGTGTATCCCCATCAACATGACTTGCTCATAAGAACGAGACTGCACCTGTAATTATAAAGACATACATTAGGGTTCATTAAAGTGAACCTCTTAGCTCCAAAAGTGCCACAGGATGGGGCTGATTCAGCAGTGGAGTAGTTAATTTGGGCCCATTGTTCTGTAGTATGAATACTATTTTACTTCCCCGCCATCAGTCAAGAGGATTAAATTTGATTGCAATGGACAAGACCTGGGAAATAGTCAGGTCCATTTTTGGGGGCATTAGCACATGATTGATTTCTAACGCTTATTAGTTGTTAGAAAGCCAGTGAACAGCGGGAGCTTAGAGAGGCTGATTAATAATATACAGTCATATGAAAAGGTTTGGGCACCCCTATTAATCTTAATCATTTTTAGTTCTAAATATTTGGGTGTTTGCAACAGCCATTTCAATTTGATATATCTAATAACTGATGAACACAGTAATATTTCAGGATTGAAATGAGGTTTATTGTAGTAACAGAAAATGTGCAATATGCATTAAACCAAAATTTGACCGCTGCAAAAATTTGGGTACCCTTATCATTTTATTGATTTGAATACTCCTAACTACTTTTTACTGACTTACTGAAGCACAAAATTGGTTTTGTAACCTCACTGAGCTTTGAACTTCATAGCCAGGTGTATCCAATCATGAGAAAAGGTATTTAAGGTGGCCAATTGCAAGTTGTTCTCCTATTTGAATCTCCTCTGAAGAGTGGCATCATGGGCTCCTCAAAACAACTCTCAAATGATCTGAAAACAAAGATTGTTCAACATAGTTGTTCAGGGGAAGGATACAAAAAGTTGTCTCAGAGATTTAACCTGTCAGTTTCCACTGTGAGGAACATAGTAAGGAAATGGAAGACCACAGGGACAGTTCTTGTTAAGCCCAGAAGTAGCAGGCCAAGAAAAATATCAGAAAGGCAGAGAAGAAGAATGGTGAGAACAGTCAAGGACAATCCACAGACCACCTCCAAAGAGCTGCAGCATCATCTTGCGGCAGATGGTGTCACTGTGCATCGGTCAACAATACAGCACACTTTGCACAAGGAGAAGCTGTATGGGAGAGTGATGCGAAAGAAGCCGTTTCTGAAAGCACGCCACAAACAGAGTCGCCTGAGGTATGCAAAAGCACATTTGGACAAGCCAGCTTCATTTTGGAAGAAGGTCCTGTGGACTGATGAAACAAATATTGAATTGTTTGGTCATACAAAAAGGCGTTATGCATGGCATGTGTGGCCAATGCCGGCACCGGGAATCTTGTTAAAGTTGAGGGTCGCATGGATTCAACTCAGTATCAGCAGATTCTTGAGAATAATGTACAAGAATCAGTGACGAATTTGAAGTTACGCCGGGAATGGATATTTCAGCAAGACAATGATCCAAAACACAGCTCCAAATCTACTCAGGCATTCATGCAGAGGAACAATTACAATGTTCTGGAATGGCCATCCCAGTCCCCAGACCTGAATATCATTGAACATCTGTGGGATAATTTGAAGCGGGCTGTCCATGCTCGGCGACCATCAAACTTAACTGAACTGGAATTGTTTTGTACAGAGGAATGGTCAAAAATACCTTCATCCAGGATCCAGGAACTGATTAAAAGCTACAGGAAGCGACTAGAGGCTGTTATTTTTGCAAAAGGAGGATCTACTAAATATTAATGTCACTTTTCTGTTGAGGTGCCCATACTTTTGCACCGGTGAAATTTTGGTTTAATGCATATTGCACATTTTCTGTTAGTACAATAAACCTCATTTCAATCCCGAAATATTACTGTGTCCATCAGTTATTAGATATATCAAATTGAAATGTCTGTTGCAAACACCCAAATATTTAGAACTAAAAATGATTAAGATTAATAGGGGTGCCCAAACTTTTTCATATGACTGTATGTCAGTGCTAGATACTTTTTTTATCAGCTATTGAAGGTGCATTTTCTTTATTTTTAACAAAAATACCCTTAGCAGGGTTTACCTAGATTGGTTTCCCATTGCACTTTTTTTCTTATATAAAACACCTGTCACCTCTCCTGACATGTCTGTTTTAGCAAATACTTGTATTCTCCATAAAATGACAATTCTGGAGCATCTTTTCTTATAAACATCCCATTGTGCCTTTCCTCTGTCATTCCTCCTGAAAATGCATGAATTCAGTCAATTAACAGCTGGGTGTTACTTTAATCCCTGTCAGTAGGGTATGTCCCACTCCCTGTATGGTCAGACAAGATTAATAGCACTGATTGGAGAGTGTCAGAGCGTGTAGGACCACATTACATGGAAAAGAGTGCTGTTATCTTTTGAAAAAAAAATATCCATTTTTTTTTATAAAAAAAAGTGGTATAAAATATTATTTATTTATTTATTATGCTTACTTATATAGCGCCATCATATTCCGCAGCGCTTTACAGACATTGACAGTCACTGTCCCATATAGGGCTCACAATCTACATTCCCTATCACAAATCAATGATTTCCAACTATGTAATGCCACTTGCAACTAAAATAGTCGCAAATGGCATTTTTGTGCCCGCTTTGGCACCTTTCTAAGGCCGGGGCCTCACGTGGCAGAAAAGCGCGGCGTTTTACAGACACAGCAAAGTGGATGGGATTATAGTGAATCTCATCCGTACTTTGCGAAAAACCATCATGGTTTTGAAAATCGCAGCATGTCAATTATACCTATGGAAACGCCAACAGTTTCCTGCGATGCGTTGCAGCTTTTCTGCTGCAGGACGCTACGTGGGTCCTTAGCCTAAAAGTGGCTGGTTGGGGCATGAGTCAGGGTATTTACATCACTTTTGTGGCAGGGTCTAGAGGGGAAGTGCCTAATTTATAATGAGGCACATCTTCATCATGAATTAAAAGCGGCCTTCAATAGTGCAGGAGATTTCAAATCCATTATCACCCCCCCCCCCCATTATCTTTTATTTTCTCATAAGCTCTTTAATAGAATACAACATTTACTATACTTTACTATACGTACTATACTATATGCTTTAGGCAGGTATGGAAAAAATGCTGCAAAGTAAGAAAGATTTTAAAAATAGAAATATTAATAGTTTATTTTTGTAAATTAACAAAATAAAGTGAATGAAAAAAAGAGAAATCTAAATCCCATCAATATTTTGTGTAACCATAGAGCTTTGGAGGAGGAGTCCTGGTAGTGATGATATGGCCCCTGCAGAGTCCTGATCTCATCATCATCCAGTCTGTCTGGGATGACATGAAGAGACAGAAGGATTGCAGCAATCCTACATCCACAGAAGATCTGTGCTTAGTTCTCCAAGATGAAGAAATAACCTCCCTGCCGAGATCCTTCAGAAACTGTGCAAATGTACCTAGAAGAATTGATGGTAAAAGGCTTGCTGAGAAATTGTGTGTTTGTCTCAGATAGGAAAACTAGGGTGTGAACCCCTTTGGGTACTCATGTGAGTGATGGCAATCTATATTATTGCCATAAAGGCAAAGGCAGCATTGGACACAGACAGCAGTGGGCCCTTGTACAAGAATAGTATATGGTGCCCTCAATCAAAAATAGCTTAACAAAGAACACCCTTGTAAAAAGTTGGTCATACTTCAATAGCTGTTGGTTGAAAGCACATTCGGCTAACAGGCATTTCTCCCAATTCTTCCATACACATGCTTTTGCCAAGTGTGCATGTGTTTCTAATGGGAGAGGAGCCTCTGACAGTGGCTTATCTCCTCTGAGAACAAAATAGCAGGCCGCTCTTATGAAGCGGCTGAACGGGTCCCACATATGGTATGTTTGTCCCTGCGCAGAGGGAAATAAGTTAAACTCTGCTTTTCATGGCTATACACATTAGATTAATGTTGATCAAGGCTACTGATTTCAGTGTATGGGATCTTCCTGGTGGGAAAGAAGATCAGCAGTTGAATTTCTACATGTCCAGTCCTTTTGCTTTGACTAGAGCTGAGCGAACCGATTTGAATCCAAATGGATACAACCAGAATTTTCCAAACATTTCAGGCTTGACCCAAATTGAAGTTTGTCACCAACAAATCATTATTATACTCTGAGTATAATAAGTGGAGGGACAGGGGAGGTGCAGAAACATAATAAAAACTTTCTTCACCTTTCCCTGGGCTTCCTCACAGCATCTGGTGTTTTGGCCTCTTCTAGCCTTGTGGCTCAAGTCACTTGCCTCTGGGAATGTGCCTCAATAGTCACATGGGGTGCACCAACGTCATGACGCTTTAATGCAAGAGTATAATAATAGCACTTCCAGTTCTTGCCAAACAATTTCTGCCCAAAAGTAGATGGGCAGACAACCCCATAAATATTTGGCCCATAGAGAACACATGTATGCTCTGCACAGCTGAGTATGCATGTGTATGATGGGGCTGGGTGGATCAGGTGCTGGCTTATCCAATGTATGTATGTATGACCAGGCGTAGGACCAGAGGTAAACTGGGTTGGGTCATCGCAGAGTAGAAAAAATATGGTCAATAACAAATTCAGCTCTACTACATATGTACTAATGCTGTGGTGGTGAAGGAAGGATATAAATAATCCACCAATTGATGTTATCAGCACATGCAGCACTCAAGGACCCGAGAATCAGGGACCAGGGAATGTCACTCTGGTGATAATGCAGTCTATTAATATATTATGTTCTAATGTCATTACTGGGTAAAAGCAAAGAGTGCAAATAAAAAACGGATGCATCCACTATTTGCAAAATTGGGGTGCACATAAAATACCATGGTTCACATTATACAATTCCACTTTTTAGAATTCCGGGGATCATTGCCGAGATACAGTATTGTTTTTTACCATTACTTTTGGTTAAGAAAAAACACAACCTTAGCACACATTAATGTTGTGCAACATCCTCCACAAAGCCATGAGATTTATTCTTCTTTTTACTTACTCTGCTCAAAGTGCTCACTGCATGGAACAACATAAATAAATGGTACAGGGGCCATTATATATACTAAGCTCTAAGAACTGCTCACAGTAGCTGTTATCAGCACTACATCAAAGCATTATGGTTTAAAATAGAATAGATACTGGATTCCAAGACATATCACTTAGTTTTCTAATGTATTTGTACTTTGTGTTTCTTACAGAGCTAATGCAATTCGGAGCATAGGCCAACTGAACCATTACAGGACATACATACTAAGTTGAGTAAACATTTCCAATCTGATTTAGAAAAGAAAATTAAGCTACTTATTGATTTTGCTAATCTATATTTTTTCTGTATCTGATGAATGAAAAATAAATGTAGAAACGTTTTCAAATATGCTTAGCTACTGTACACCGAAAGATTTAGCATAATCATATTTCTAATGGAGATGCATCAAATAGTTGTAGGGCTATCTAATTGCCAGCTTGTCCTTTTATGTGATTCCATCATTCATGGCTGGAACCTTCCTGCTGATGTAGCAGGTAATGAATGTTTCATCCGCTCTGTGCTATTTGTGTGGGTTGGAAGACTGAATTTTGGTGGTGTATAAAAAGTTTTGCCCAGGCTCAATACTGAACATTACAGAATGACTTATGTACTGTAGTTAGGAGGACCAAAATTTGATTCTTTTCCATCAAGACAATCAAAACTCTACGTTAGGTAGCTAGGCATTGGATGGATCAAAGGGGTTATATTCATCCCTGGGTCCTTAAATGTCAGTTGGATACCTCTGGATCAATCGTTCATATCAGTGTGATCTAATACAGAGAACTAGCCCTGGATCAATCATCCTTAACAATGTGATTTCAAGGGAGAACTAGTGATATTACTTCAAGCAAAATATCCTTTAAAGGGGATGTTTTATCACAATTTGTCTTGCAGTGTATTATTCAAATCAATCTTTTATGTTAATAACATATCAAAGAATTTTTGGTGCTTTTGTATAATTTTTCCATGTCACCATCTATATAAAAAAATAACTTGAAATCTTAATTTTTGACCTCTGTCACAGGCACTTTTACAATGAAAGTAACAACTTTATATCAACGATATAGAATCTACCATTCACAGTACATGGTGATCACAGTTCTAGTACTCCTCTTCATGCACAATGACCTCTGTACAGGTCATAGAGCATGCCCACAACACACTCCCACAGTTTAAACAAAAACAGATTGTATTTCAGCATTAGGCTTAAGTACAACAATATTTTCCAAAAATCAGTATCCACTGCCCCCAACAAGAAAACTCTATGCTATGGCAGGCGGTATCAACCCCCTCCAGCAATATGACTTCTCAGAAGTTATGGTCACAATTGCTATCACAATTGACCATTGCATCTCAGAGGTTAAATGTCTCTAATCATGGATACTGCTGGAGGATGTCTCCTGTGGAAAACAGAAGGTATTTGCTATCTATGGCACTGCCTTAGCTCCTGAGCTTCTGCCATGTTTAAAGACCCACAGGCTGGTGGTGGATGGCACGATACACAGGCTAGAGGTGGGTGACAGGAAACAAAGGTTGGTACCAAGTAGCAGAACACGCTAATGTAGTTAGTAGGACACACCGGCTGATGGTGGAGCATGTAGCAGGACACACAGGCTGGTAGCAAGACTGAAGCAATGTCACAAAGACAGCCAGTGGTCATAACCAGGAAAGCATTAAAGAAACCATACATTGTAACCATGAATTAAGGCAAGGATGTAGTCAAGGATAGCCAGGAAAAAATAACACAAATATCAGGAGCAAACAAGACTTAAAAAGAGGTAAAGTCCACAATTCCAAGCGATACGTGGAACTGATGACTGGTGCAGTAGACTATACATAAATGCTGAACCCCTGACCATTAGGACAAACAGAGTTTAAATATCATAGTTCATCAGAAGAAGTAAATGGGTTGAGTTTTAACGGTAGATTTGGGTCAGTGAAAAAGGAGCCATATTTCAGATCTACCAAAAAGTAGAACATGATCCGGGAGATTTGTCTGTTATCTCTTATGTAAACAGAAAGATAACACTAAGTCTGTTCTATGTAGAAGCATGGTAAGTGTTCTATAAAAACCTGTGTAATGTAATCTCTCATGGTAAAGGCAAAGTCTATATCTATTGAGATACTTCATAGTGCCCTGTTCATCAAACAGTCAAAGCCACTTCCCCCCAGCTTGCTGAAGAATATAGGAAGTGAGAAGAAGAGACAGGGAGATGGGAAAACCCCTTTATGCTAAGGTCCCACATTGTGGAAATGCAGTGTTTTTTTGTTGTGATTTTTTGAGCCAAAGTCAGGAGTGGCTTGAAAAAGAATGGAAAATCTTTTTGGAAGATTGGAAGCATCTTTTCGGCATGTGGGGTTTAAGCATTAAGGGAATCTGTAACGAAAACCCAGTATAGCGACCCCGGGTTACCTGATTGAAAAGGTATATTCCCCTTTGAAATTGGCGCCTCTGTTGCTGAGATATTGCAGTTTTTGTCAATATGCAAATAAGCTCTTTGGCACAATGAGGATGTTGCCATTGCTGCAAAGCGACAATGCCCTACCTGTTCCACAGAGTTTATTAACATATTGACAAAAACGGTGATATCTCTGCACTAGAGGTATTAATTCACAAGGGGAAAACAAGGTTTGATTGAGGTGACTCTAACCTGTCTATCTGTGGGGCTGGGTTGATATGCTGGGTTCTGGTGACAGACTCTTTTTAATACAACTATGTGGTAGAAACCTTAAAGGAGAGTTGAGATCAACAAAAACAGTACAACTGGAAAAATAAGCTCAGAGGCAGAGCAGAAAGTCATACAGGGCCAGTAAACCCAAATTAAAAACTACATTTAAGAAATAATAGCGCAATATTGCAATAACATCTGAACATGAATTAAGAGTTTCACATTCTCAGGATTTCATAATCTGTTGCGAACAGGAGGGTGCATTTGGTTCTTTTGATAAGTTTCCTTGCATAGCCTAAGGTGTCTAAAAAAAGACGAATGTACTTATTCTTTACTCTTCAAATCCACTTTCATTATCATAGAGCTATAATTGTCAATATGTTCTTAGAAACATGTACTCGGTGCACCTGCTGTCAATTGGAACAGAGGAACAGGTTCTGTGTGAGACTTGCATTGTATTTGTTTGTTCTCTGCATTTGAAATTCAAGGCATAATTATATCCATTGGGGGAAAACAGTAGCTTTTGCCTCAAGAAAAAAAAAGAAAACTACAACACAATTTAACTATTTCTTACATAGTCATGGAGTTCAGCCATCCATAGTTTCTTCAAGGTGCATCTATATGGCAAAGCTAGGTTTCGCGTTTTAATTAAATATTATTTTGGGGGCTTCATTTTTACTCTTTTTTTAACACTTTGTTTATACAACGCTTTACCAATTAGGGGAAGAACAAATAAAAACATGAATCTTTTATTCATGTGGTGTCCATATATTATGTACAAGGATAAATTAGTCCATCTTGGAACAAAATAGACAAAGAGAGAGAGAGAGCAAAAGAGATCTAATTAGTGTATAATGTTTTCCCAGTACTTTGCCTTGAAGCAGAATCAAGTGAGCTTGATATGAAGGGAAGATTGGAAGGGCGCATTGAATTCACAGTAGCTCATTGGGGGTAGGGTCACAAAAGAAGGAAATAATCAAGGATTCTAAATTGCACTGGAGCACAGCTAATTACAAGCACAAATTGAGTACACTTTATCTTATTTACTGTGGTGTGCAATCCTAACAGTACACAGAGAGAAACTTACAAATGAACTAGAAACAGATAGCATGCTTAAAATGGAGTGATTAGCTAAAATACAATGTCAAAGATTCTTGCCAAAAGTAAACATCCTTTTCTATTATTAATGTTAGGTTGTCACAACAAATTTATATTTCCCATATGTATCTTGCAAATTAGTCTTAAACTACACTAAACTAAAAATGCTCACTATGAAAAGTAGTAACCTGTCTTAAAGGGAATGTATCACCTACTTTTTTGTTATTTATTAAAACTAGGTAGTGAAATTTATCACTTTTCTAATCAGTTTTTTTTTCTGATTGTAGATTCTAATCAGATTTAAAGTTCTGTACACGATTATAGGGATTGCCATCTTGCCTAAGCTTCTCTTGTTAGGCTAGGTTCACAACTGCATCTCTGTAGGAGACTCCGACGCAGATTCTGCCAAAAATTGTCAGAGTGAAAAGTCCTGGTTTCTGTATAAAAACAGCGGAAACCCAACGGACTCCCGGCAGACCTATTATAGTCTATGGAGTCCACAGGTTTCCGCAGGTAACCTGTCTGTCTGTTTTGGTGGACAGGCTCTCCATCGTTTGGGTCGCCTGTCAGACTGATAGCCCTGCACAAGTGTGAATCTAACATTAACTGCAATATAGCGATATGCTTTATGGATGGGGCACATGTAGAGAGAAACAATGCGCTTATATGGTGACCCATTTACCATAAGGTTGGGTACTCACCTTTGTTAAAGAAATGTACAGCAAAATAGCATCTGTAAATGTCAAGATTGCACCCGTAAAACCACCAGGTGCGTTGCCCATGCATCCAGGTGCTAAGAGGATAAATACTAATGCGATTGATCCCAGATTCACGCTGTGGACAAATGGTTGTGTGGCTCCTATTACAAAGTTTCTGCGCCTCTGGATTCATCCCACTGGAATTAAAATGCTTTACAGCAGCCTCATGGCTATGGATAGCAAAAGACTGGAGCAGTCTCATAAAAGTCTATAAAAAGTTTTCTAGATATGCTCCGTTCAGGAAGGGGGGAGTACTGTCTATTATCAGTAGTGGATGTAATGATGGATGTTATCTTCTATTGTCATTCTGTCTGTCTTGTCTGTTATGTAAATGAGTTGACTGCTATAAAGAAATCCCCTACAGAATTTGACTAGTTTTCCAAAATATAGACAGTGACATGGAACATTTGAAAAAAATAATCAAAGAATCAATTTGAAAAGTTAGTATTTAACATAAAAAACTTGGTTTAAAAATAAATATTTTTCTGGTGACACATTCTCTTTAACGTCTACTTACACTTTAGATTAAAGGAGTTATCCAGGATTAGAAAACATGGCTGCTTTCTTCTTTTTATGAAGTGACATCATCTCGGTTGGTTGTATGGCAATGCCAAATGAATGGGACTGAGCGTCAGCATGGCCATGTGGCCAATTGTTGTGATGTCACTTCCTGAGAAGAAGGAAGCAGCCATGTTTTCTAATACTCGGTAACCCTTTAATATTGACCAAACTGACAATTTCTGTGGGATTGACTGATCACCTAATATGTCTAGAGTCCACTTGACTCTTCCCCAACAGATGATGTCATGAGAAATAAGATGTGATTGGCAGCAGCTTATTCCTCTCTCCTCATTGAAAACACTTGCATTCTTGGCTGAACCCAGGGTGCATGTGTACTGTACAGTATGTGGAGGTGATTTGGAGTAGCTGTCAGCCTAACAACATCCTTGGGAAAATCCCTGTAAAATGTGAGATTACAAAATGTTAGGAAACTGGTGTTTCATGTATTAAAATATGAGTAAAAAGTGTAAAGATTTGTTAAAGGGGTTAATCAGTTTATAAAAAGCTTGTGAAGCTTATCCAGCACTCACAGTGTCGAGAAAACATCATCATCCATGCGACATTTCCTCTCCAGTACAATAGGCCCTATGCACTATAGTCCACATGTCACGTGACATTTCCTACTATGTGAAAACCGCCCCCTGAGCAATCTCCATAGTGACTGTGGATTGATATGAATAGGAGGAGGGGGAGTATAGAGTGCAAATGAAGACCCAAGGGAATCGTAGTATTTAGACAGAAACAACAGCAATGGGGCCACCCCATTAAGAGTGTCCAGTATCAGCAGATGAGGGTGGTATGGGGGAATGGGACAGGGCATGAATATGTAAAATAGTCACTAAATGAACTCTGGAGGGGATTGTGAGTATGCTCTTGATCAATTTATATGTTTTTTTTTTTTCATTGTCATGAAATTGGATAACCACCTTTAAGGCAACTATTATAGTACGATTTATAGAACTAGATTATTGTTTTAAATTAAATCAGAAATATTAAATCTGTCTAATTATTTATAAATGCTTTACATTTCATCACCCGTGATTTTATTTTCTGATGACAAATTTATAATACCGTGTTGATGTTTGATTTGGATGAGCTAAGTGTAGACATTATTACGATATTGCTTAAAGTGGCAGCAAAAACCTAATAAGCTGTCACTTTTTGTGAAATCCTAGCCATCTTGTTATCATTGAAAGCAGTGTTCTGTTCACAGACTGTCTTCTATGCATGTGCAATAATAATTTATTTTCTACCTAAATCCCCATCTGTCATATGCTCTCTAATTTCATATTATGTTAATGTATCTGTAATCTATTTACATTCTTCCCATGTGTTTATTTTAATATGCAACTTGACATTGTCTTCAGAAATTGAGAGCTCAAGGTAGATGTCTCATCAATGTCATTTAAGCTTATTTTATCAAATCATGTCCAATGCTACTTCACTTTTCTTTACTTGACGCAGTAATTGAACAGAAATTAGTGGTGATGGGTGGTGGACACAAATGAGCAAACAATTGACAAACCCAAATTTACTCCGCTGTTATGTGTGATGAAGACATCAGAAGACAGGTATGAATTTATATTTTAATATTATATATTCGAGAGAATATGCACAATATTGTCATAAGCGTTAGATGGATCTGAGAGGCCTGAGTGACAGGTTAGCAAATGTGCATATATATGGTCCTACCCGGCCAGTTGATCAATGAAAGGTATTGAAGAGCATCACAAATGCTATTAGATTGGTTGTGTTGGTGCTAAAATGCATAGATATTGGCATTCTTATTATGTACATCTTTACTTTTGCTTTTGTGAAACTCTTATACACACCAAGTATTAAGGTTTGGGGCATGTGCCTTGGTTTCTGGATATCAGGTACAGTACCATGGAAACATTTTAGGCAGGTGTGGAAAAATGCTACAAAGTAAGAATGCTTTCAAAAATAGAAGTATTAATAATTTATTTTTGTCAATTAGCAAAATTAAGCGAATGAAAAAAAGAGAAATCTAAATCCCATCGGTATTTGGTGTGACCACCCTTTGCCTTCAGATCAGCATCAATTCTTCTAGGTACACTTGTACACAGTTTTTGAAGGAACTCAGCAGGAAGGTTGCTCCAAACATCTCAGAGAACTAAGCACAGATCTTCTGTAGGCTTGATCAAATCCTTCTGTATCTTCATGTAATCCCAGACAGACTGGATGATCTTGAGGAGACCATATCATCACTTCCAGGACTACTTCTCCAAAGAGTGGTCACCAAATATTGATGCAGGCCAGGCGTTTCAGCTGATGTACCAACCAGATATTCTGGTTTGTATTCCCCTTTGTGCATGAGATATTAAAGTGATTTTGTTGGTGCTAAAGTACATAGATATTATCATTCTTGGTGTGTAAATCATGACTTTTCCTTGTGTGAACCAACTGATGTGTTCACCAGATAATAATGTTTCTGACATACATCGTGTTTTTGGATTTCAGATAGTGTGCCAACTAGCCATTCTGCTTTGACCAGGGTATTTAGAAGCAGGACTTAAGCAATGGACTAAATTTTTGCCCCAGGTAGTGGAAAGTCTAACTATAGCTTTGATTGAAGATGAGTAGTAGATGTTTTAAGCTCCTGGTACAGTAACATGTGGAGAAAAGAATTACACTGGTATGGAATGGGACAAGGGCTTGATCACAGGCCAGATTATTTTATTGTGATGAAAAGAAAATGTTTAGGATATCTTTAAGGGAGCAATCCCATGGTACTACCAAGACACAGCAACTGTGTGGCGGAAATGCAGAACATCTGTCTGTCTGCTTTAATTCATTACTAAATTATTGCTTTTTTGGTGTTCCTACTTAATGGCCATACAGTAACCCACAAAATCTCACAGCCATTGACTAGGAACACTCAGTAACCAATCATTAGTTACTTTAGCTTTGAAGTGGGTCAAATTCAGGTATTGCTGTAGATCACATGTCATACCTTGATTCTGCTCTCAATGTATATGTCACCATACCTGTCATTGTGGGAGATGTAGAATGGACCAGTCCCCAGGCAGGAGTATCAGATGGAATACCTCCAAACCATAGGAACAAAGAATGGATCCGCGCCTCCCCCGCTTGATTATGGATGTATTCTTTACTAGATAACTGGTACACAATGCGTTTCAGAACTATGTTTCTTTATCAAGTGCATACATGTTTAGCACCTTGTATGCACTTGATAAAGGAGCAAAGCGCAGGTGAGGTGTTGATCCATTTTTTGCAACTATGGTTTGGAGGTATTCCATCTGATACTTCTGTCTGGGGACTGGTCTATTCTCTATCTCTACATTTACATCCCAAGGACGGTGAGGGCCCAGCAGCCATCAGAAGTCTTTCCTGGATTACTTGTTCCTGCAATACAGGGTGTTGTGACCTGTTACCAACCCCACAAGGTGAGCAGGTAGCTTTATCTCCGTTCAATTTTTCACAGATCCACCACAGTATTACACTAGGCACTGTGCGGTGCTGTTTTTTCTTTTCTTTTTACATATTATCATGGGATGTGTCTCTGGGGCTGTTTCAAAATAGAGGCACAGTCAGAAAACTAACTGAAGGCAACCCGTAGACTGGCTGGGTGTTAGATTTACTTGTACAACAGATGCAGGAGAATATGGGAAATTTTGTTCAGAGCTCAGTGCAGTGAAATCTGACATGCCTTGAACTGGATGATATTATGGGGCTTGTGTCCTGAGGATCATATGAAAGAAAAATGGCCGAACACCACTATTGTACTTTAGCTTTATTCCACCATCACAAAGTATTTTACGGTTTAGTAATGATTTCTTAACTTCCAGAAAATCCTTATTTTTCACATACCTTGGTAGGATTTCATACAACGTGCACGGTGGCTCAGTGGTTAGCACTGCAGCCTTGCAGCGCTGGAGTCCTGGGCTCAAATCCTCCCAAGGACAACATCTGCAAGGAGTTTGTATGTTCTCCCCGTGCTTGTGTGGGTTTCCTCTGGGTACTCCGGTTTCCTCCCACACTCTAAAGACATACTGATAGGGAATGTAGATTGTGACCCCTATATGGGACAGTGACTGTCAATGTCTGTAAAGCGCTGTGGAATATGATGGCGCTATATAAGTAAGCATAATAAATAAATAAAAATAATACTTGTTCCAGGTCCTGGCACAGTGACTGAGGCACATCTTTGACTAGACCAATCTCAAACATTACATTATTTGTGTAATAAAATCAAGAATGCGTCTCAGAAGCAGGTGGGAAGATTTACATTGGAAATGTATAAGTATTTATGTATTTGATTTTATGAATCAAGTAGTTATATAGTTGGTATTGCATGAATGCAAAAAAAAGTCTCATTGCAAATTATTGATCATGTAAATTGTTGCATGCAAATTATCGATCATGTAAATTTTTCCTACTTAATTTACAAAATTATAATTTGCATGGCAGATGAGCAAGAAAAATCACATACATATGAAAGCAAATATGAGATGGAAATGATTTTTGTGACCACTGCTTTTCTATAAACCAACTGGGATACTGGTGTTCACAAAAATATCCAATATACACTATAATATTAAAGTGTTAAAAGGGGTTATTTGGGGAATAATAAGGCTTACCAGTGCATTCCCTGATATATAAACTGGTAACCTGGAGCCCCAAAGTTTACCTTTTGCAGAGCCTGACACTCCTACTCTTAGCCACATGACAGATTCCATTCTACTCAACAACAGACATAGTCAATGTGGCCACAGGAGAGTCAGTGCTCACACAGCGTCAGCACCCTGCTGCACTCTGCAAAGGCAAACTTCAGGGCTCCAAAGGATATGGTTACATGCTTGTATATATTAGTGTTAAAGCTTATCCAGGGCATGACATGCAAAACTAAGCTTCATTAATTCCCAGACAATCCCTTTAATGACATGCCTAACCATTCTGAACAATACCAAACATACTGTAGCATTGGTCAAATATTACATAAAGTTCAATGTACTTTTCATGGAGGTGCCACACACTTCTCCTGAGTCAGTCCCAAAAGACCACTTTAGGTTGAGGCCCCACATTGCGGAAACGCAGCTTTTTTTGTTGCAGATTTTGTTGCGGTTTTGTGAGCCAAAGCCAGTAGTGGATTGAACAGAAGGGAGAAGTATAAGTACTTCCTATATATTTTCCATTCCTTTTGCATCCACTCTTGGTTTTGGCTCAAAAAACCACAGCAAAAACTGCAACAAAAAACGCTGCGTTTCCACAGCGTGGGGCCTCAGCCTTATGTGGATTGCCAGACTTTTTACATAACATTTTTTGTAGAACAGACCCTCAATTTGATGTGCAAACAAGAAAGAAGGAGGTATCACTAGTGTGACCCCATGTTGTTTCTGTGTACCAGATAAGGGCACTCTGTATTCGAAAGAATGGAAGCATGACTTGCATCTTGTTCAGGAGGGATAGGAGAATGCAAGAGAGAAGGCGCACCGGTTTCAAGTGCTTTACATTGGGGATGAAGTATAAAGTGGACATAGTTTGAGCAGGGCGATGGAGTGATGTTATCCAGATATCCAGCACTCTACAAAGCTATGTGCTAGTCTTCTTATTTGCAGATGACAAGGAGATTAAAAACAGTATAGTATTTCTATATATGAAATGGGCGAGCTGTTGCTGCTGTCACTCTAATAGCACATTTGTGGAAATATTTGGTTCTCACTCTGTTTTAAAGGGTTGTGCAAGATTTGGAGCATCCTATGGGGTGGCCGGTGTAGGTGTAAAAAAACCAAAAGACATACTCATCAGTCCATGTGGCTCCGTTGTGCTGTCCTGTGCCCCCTTCCGTCATGTGTCGGAGCTTGTGGGGCCCGAAGTTGTGGGCTCACATGACTGCTGAGATCAATCAGTGGCTTTGGTGGTTGCTGGAGAAGGACCAGAGACATCACTCACATATGTCATTAGTTCCTTGCCAGAGACTGCTGAGGCCACTGATTGTTCTCAGTGGTCATGTTTCACGGCTTCCAGTTCAGCAAGTTCCAACATGTTAGGGAAAGAGGGCCCTGGGGATAGGTGAGTATGTTTTTTTTATTTTCTTTTACACTGATAAAATCCCAGAAAAGCCCTTTAATTAGGTTCCACTATTAATTTCTACTAAGAGTACCTAACTCTCTGCTGAAAATAAGGCCCCTATACTTTTAAGATGGATGAGTGTCCGATATCCTAGTGACAGAGTCCCTATGCTCCACAAATCACACTCTCATGTCATGTATTTATGACCTGCTTTAAGAGGAAGCAGTGGGAAAATCCAGCTCTTTTATCCCTACCTAAAAAAAATAAAATATATTGGCTCAACACTAGTTTTCTGGTTTACAAGCCATAAAAGATTGTGATTTTTTTTAAAAAAAACAATATTTAACATAATATAGTGGCCATCTTTGCCACTTTCCTGAAAAGGGGGCTTGATGAGGTTGTGCAGCGGGGAGAATTATCATTAAAGGCAAAAATGATGTGGGAAATGTATGCCAACTACAAGCTGGCGTACATTTACCCCCAGACGCATAGCCCAGCAGAGAGTGTGCCTCATTTATGAGGAGGTGTGTGCCTTGTCATATATGAGGCGCACCCTCTGATGGCTCTGGGGCTGTGAAGACTGGCAATAGTAACGCCAGTCTTCATAAATTTGCTCCATTCAATACATTATCTATACACCAAAATCATAAAAAAATACAACATATGCCACAAAAACAAGTCGTCAAATGATTATGGCAACAGAAAAATATATTTTTTAGCTTTTTAAAAGCAGTAAAGTATATTATATACAGATGCAGCTACATTTTTTGCAGCTTAGTTTTTAGTCAGAGCCATGAGAACCTGTGAACCATTATATCTATAGGGAAACCGTCGGCGTTTCCGTAGGTATAATTGACATGCTGCGATTTGCAAAACCGCAACGTTTTTGGAAATCACAGCGTGTCTCTGCTGCGCATATTTTTCCACAATGTGTGGATGGGATTTGCTAGACTGTAAAACGTCGCATTTTTTTTCAGCTGCGCTTCCGTCACAGCCAAACCATGGCATTTACACCACATGGGGCCACGGCCTTAAGTGGATAACAGAAACTGATTCCATTTGGAGACTGGAACACAAGTATAAACCTAGCCTGAGATAGACACTACCAGTCCACACAGAATTGGCAGGTTACAATGTGGGTCACATGTGGGAGCAATGAACTCGAAAAGATTTCAGGGACACAATTATAACTAAAATTAGGTAAATGCAATACACTTTGGTGAAAACATAAACAATTTTTCCTGAGTGCTTGCTTAAAGGGGTTGTCCGGGATAAAATTCAATTTCTACACTAATCTAAACACCCTCCCCCCGCCTACTTTCTAAATTACTTTCGCAAAAATGTATATTTATCCATATCCCTGGGGCAGTCATGTGACACCCCAGGCCCATTTTCTGATTATCCAGTGACGTTCCGTTTTGCGGTTTCCAGAAGCGGAACGTCACCAATACTACCCCCCCACCCCATCATACTTACCTGTCTTCCTGTCCAGACTTCCTTCTGTGTGGAAGGGTCCTCCTTTTCTTTGACCCTCTGCCAGCATGTGCACAATAGACCCCAAGTCCCGGCATTGCGCTGTAGCAGGCACTCCATCTCTATTCCACAGGCGTGAGAGGCCAGAAGAGACTCCCATGTCTACACAGTAGACTTGGAGTGCTGGCTACAGCGCAATGCCGGGACTATTGTGCACACGCCGGCAGATGTCAAAGAAGAGGAGGAGCCGTCCCCACAGAAAGAAGTCTGGACAGGAAGAGAGGTAAGTATGGTGGGGTGAAGGGGGGCTGAGTTAGTTAGTTGGGAAGGGCTAGTAGTGGAGGGGAGACAGAGGGGGGAGAGAGTGAGAGTGAGGTAGTGTGAGTCATCCTACAACTACCATGATGCATTGCATGATCTAAGACAGCAGGAAGCTACACCATGTAAACAAATGCAGAAGATGCCAGGAGCTCCCAGAAAAACTCAGAAATCACTCAAAACACTGCTAAAGGTATTTGGGTGCACTTATTAACCCATCAATAGCACTAACAGACCTTTTTTTAAAAAAGATTTTTTGCCTGGAAAACCCCTTTAAATATGACTGTAGTTTGACATTTAGACCGCTGTAAGAAAAGTAACAGAGATAACCTGGTCTTAAAAAATTGCAGAACTGCTTTTATCAGCATGGAGAACATTACTCTTTCATTTTTACTTATGCATTTGATATTTTTCAGTTCTGACCCCATGATGAATAAACTTTCTCCGCTATTGGGAACTTGAGTGTTTTTCTTTTTGTAATTATTTAGGAGAAAGAAAAATAAACGATTGCCCGAAGATGAAAACTGAATCTACATTTAAGTGTGCTCAATGTACAATAGTTAAAGCACAAGACATATAAGAAATTCCATGTTCCATCGAAATGTCATCTTCCAATGACCCGGACAAATCAGTTTGTTTAGTTGTGTTCCAGTTATTAGGAAATAGATTGCAATGTTGATTGAGTAGAGAATACGCACCTGAACAATTCTATGTACAAGTCTGCAAAAAGCTACAATTGCAATTTATATAATAACAATAAGCCTTAATGATACTGCCCCAAGAAACCGAAAATTGCTCCTGCCACTGGGTTTTTCTGTGGCTTCACAGTTAAGCCTGACATTTATATAATGATGAATATTATTATGGTTCATTTATTGCAATAGTAGATCAACATTTTTTTATTTCCTAGCAGTCTCATTTTTCTTGTTAAGGTATTTTTCACCTACAAAGACAAAGAGCTGAAAGTTCAACTATATTTTTCCCAGTATAGATTTAAGTGATGGGAACATTGGATACTTTGCATTCATTACTACGAAAAAAAAAATCTTACCATAATTTGTTGGGTGGTACATGTATTTCTGCGTTAGGATGATCTACATATTTTCCAGCCTTCAGTGGCATACATAGTAACGCTAGGCTCATACTTGCATCGACATATCCATTATTCTGGTCTGTCGAAGAACCAAAACAATGGATAGGTGGACCACTACAACAGTGGTCACATACGAAGCCCGACAGACCCCATTAAAGGGGTTGTCCAGGCAAAAATGGACAACCCTTTTAACATTTAAACTAGCTGGGGGCAGTGAAAAAAAATGTAAAAAATGCTTACTCACCTGTCACTGTTGCTCTGGTGTCCTGCCGCGCATCCCAGTTCTTCTGCTCCAGCGGCGTCTCCCAGGTCTCTTCTGGCATTCCGCTGAAGCCACTGATTGGCCTCAGCAGTCACGTGACCACTGAGGCCAATCAGCGGCCTCAGGAAGAGGACCCGTGATGTCACAGGTAGTGACATTGCAGGCCAATCAGCGGCTTCAACGCAACTCTGGAAGATGCCGCCGGAGCAGAAGAACTGGGACGTGCGGGAGGACACTGGAGCATCAGGGACAGGTGAGTATACATTTTTTTTTAAATTTTTTCACTGCCCCCAGCTTATTTAAACGTTAAAAGGGTTGTCCATTTTTGCCTGGACAACCCCTTACAGTGCCTTGCGAAAGTATTCAGCCCCCTTGAACTTTTCAAACTTTTGCCACATTACAGGCTTCAAACATAAAGATATAAAATTTTAATTTTTTGGTGAAGAATCAACAACAAGTGGGACACAATTGTGAAGTGGAACGAAATTTATTGTTTATTTTAAACTTTTGTAAAAAATAAAAAACTGAAAAGTGGGGCTTGCAATATTATTCGGCCCCTTTACTTTCAGTGCAGCAAACTCACTCCAGAAGTTCAGTGAGGATCTCTGAATGATCCAATGTTGTCCTAAATGACTGATGATGATAAATATAATCCACCTGTGTGTAATCAAGTTTTCGTATAAATGCACCTGCTCTGTGATAGTCTCAGGGTTCTGTTTAAAGCGCATAGAGAGCATCATAAAGACCAAGGAACACACCAGGCAGGTCCGTGATACTGTTGTGGAGAAGTTTAAAGCCGGATTTGGATACAAAAAGATTTCCCAAACTTTAAACATCCCAAGGAGCACTGTGCAAGTGATCATACTGTATTGAAATAGAAGGAGTATCAGACCACTGCAAATCTACCAAGACTCGGCCGTCCCTCTAAACTTTCATCTTAAACAAGGAGAAGACTGATCAGAGATGCAGCCAAGAGGCCCATGATCACTATGGATGAACTGCAGAGATCTACAGCTGAGGTGGGAGAGTCTGTCCATAGGCCAACAATCAGTCGTACACTGCACAAATCTGGCCTTTATGGAAGAGTGGCAAGAAGAAAGCCATTTCTCAAAGATATCCATAAAAAGTCTCGTTTAAAGTTTGCCACAAGCCACCTGGGAGACACACCAAACATGTGGAAGAAGGTGCTCTGGTCAGATGAAACCAAAATCGAACTTTTTGGCCACAATGCAAAATGATAAGTTTGGCGTAAAAGCAACACAGCTCATCACCCTGAACACACCATCCCCACTGTCAAACATGGTGGTAGCAGCATCATGGTTTGGGCTTGCTCTTCTTCAGCAGGGACAGGGAAGATGGTTAAAATTGATGGGAAGATGGATGGAGCCAAATACAGGACCATTCTGGAAGAAAACCTGTTGGAGTCTGCAAAAGACCTGAGTCTGGGATGGAGATTTATCTTCCAACAAGACAATGATCCCAAACATAAAGCAAAATCTACAATGGAATGGTTCACAAATAAACATATCCAGGTGTTAGAATGGCCAAGTCAAAGTCCAGACCTGAATCCAATCGAGAATCTGTGGAAAGAGCTGAAAACTGCTGTTCACAAATGCTCTCCATCCAACCTCACTGAGCTCGAGCTGTTTTCCAAGGAAGAATGGGCAAGAATTTCAGTCTCTCGATATGCAAAACTGATAGAGACATACCCCAAGTGACTTGCAGCTGTAATCGCAGCAAAAGGTGGCGCTACAAACTATTAACTTAAGGGAGCTGAATAATTTGGCACGCCTCACTTTTCAGTTTTTTTATTTCTTACAAAAGTTTAAAATATCCAATAAATTTCGTTCCACTTCATGATTGTGTCCCACTTGTTGTTGATTCTTCAACAAAAAATTAAAATTTTATTTCCTTATGTTTGAAGCCTGAAATGTGGCAAAAGGTTGAAAAGTTCAAGTGGGCCAAATACTTTCACAAGGCACTGTATAATGAGATCTGTTGGGTGTCCATTCTTTTAAACTGAAATCGCTAGACGAAAGACTCGGACTTGCAGGACTTTTTTGATTTTGCAAACTGAGACTGTAAAGCAGATGTGAATGTAGCCTTATAGTTTACTATTTTAGTTTACATATCATTTAAGGCTAAGACCCCTCATTTCAGAAACACAGCGTTTTTGGCTGCTGGGGAAACATAGCCGAAAAAACTGCTGCATTTTATAGTACCAGCAAAGTGAATGAGATTTAATTAATCTCAACCACACAATGTGGAAAAAAAGAGTTGCAGAAAAGTTTTTGACAATAGCAATATATTCAATTTAGTGAGCGTTTTCCCTATATATTTAATAGGAAAAGACAAACTGTAGAGAAATATGCAGCAAAAATTCTATGAAAAATGCTCCAGAAAAAAGAAATGTGTTTTCACTGTATTTTTTTTCTGCAGTGTTTTTAGCTGTAATTTGCTACGTGGGGTCCTAGTCTAAGGTGAAAATGCGCTGTGGAAAAGAACACAGTGGTAACACATTGCGGTTTTTTCGTAACGCTTTTTACAGAAAGTTTGCAGAGTTTTCCTCTGCGGACTTTTTGCCTCTATTATACCTATACGGAAAACGCCGGTGTTTCTGTAGGTACAATTGACATGCTGCGGTTTACAAATACCTGACGGTTTTTGAAATTGGTGCATTTACGCTGCGGATATTTTTCTGAAATGTGTGGATGGCATTAGCCAGAATCCCATCCACTTTGCAGGTACAGTAAAATGCAGCAGTTTTTGCCGGTTTTTGCAAATCATGGCGTTTTCGCCCTGCCTAAAGGAGTTTTCCTTACGATAGGCCATCAATAGAAGATCATTTTTGGTTTGTCACCTGGGACCCTCACGGATCAGCTGTTTGAAGTGGCAGCAGCTCTCCATGATGATATATGGACTGGTTAACCAAGGCACTGTATGACAGTATGCTGATGTTATACAGTACAGACCAAAAGTTTGGACACACCTTCTCATTTCAAGAGTTTTCTGTATTTTCATGACTATAAAAATTGTAGATTCACACTGAAGGCATCAAAACTATGAATTAACACATGTGGAATTATATACTTAACAAAAAAGTGTGAAACAACTGAAAATATGTCTTATATTCTAGGTTCTTCAAAGTAGCCACCTTTTGCTTTGATTACTGCTTTGCACACTCTTGGCATTCTCTTGATCAGCTTCAAGAGGTAGTCATCTGAAATGGTTTTCACTTCACAGGTGTGCCCTGTCAGGTTTAATAAGTGGTATTTCTTGCCTTATAAATGGGGTTGGGACCATCAGTTGTGTTGTTCAGAAGTCAGGTGGATACACAGCTGATAGTCCTACTGAATGGAGTGTTAGAATTTGTATTATGGCAAGAAAAAAGCAGCGAAGTAAAGAAAAACGAGTGGCCATCATTACTTTAAGAAATGAAGGTCAGTCAGTCCGAAAAATTGGGAAAACTTTGAAAGTGTCCCCAAGTGCAGTGGCCAAAACCATCAAGCGCTACAAAGAAACTGGCTCACATGAGGACCGCCCCAGGAATGGAAGACCAAGAATCACCTCTGCTGCGGAGGATAAGTTCATCCGAGTCACCAGCCTCAGAAATCGCAGGTTAACAGCAGCTCAGATTAGAGACCAGCTCAATGCCACACAGAGTTCTAGCAGCAAACACATCTCTACAACAACTGTTAAGAGGAGACTGTGTGCAGAAGGCCTTCATGGTAAAATAGCTGCTAGGAAACCACTGCTAAGGACAAGCAACAAGCAGAAGAGACTTGTTTGGGCTAAAGAACACAAGGAATGGACATTAGACCTGTGGAAATCTGTGCTTTGGTTTGATGGTGAGATCCAGCCACCGTGTCTTTGTGCGACGCAGAAAAGGTGAACGAATGGACTCTACATGCCTGGTTCCCACCGTGAAGCATGGAGGAGGAGGTGTGATGGTGTGAGGGTGCTTTGCTGGTGACACTGTTGGGGATTTATTCAAAATTGAAGGAATACTGAACCAGCATGGTTACCACAGCATCTTGCAGCGGCATGCTATTCCATCCGGTTTGCGTTTAGTTGGACCATCATTTATTTTTCAACAGGACAATGACCCCAAACACACCTCCAGACTGTGTAAGGGCTATTTGACCAAGAAGGAGAGTGATGGGGTGCTACGCCAGATGACCTGGCCTCCACAGTCACCAGACCTGAACCCAATCGAGATGGTTTGGGGTGAGCTGGATCGCAGAGTGACGGCAAAAGGGCCAACAAGTGCTAAGCATCTCTGGGAACTCCTTCAAGACTGTTGGAAGATCATTTCAGGTGACTATCTCTTGAAGCTGATCAAGAGAATGCCAAGAGTGTGCAAAGCAGTAATCAAAGCAAAAGGTGGCTACTTTGAAGAACCTAGAATATAAGACATATTTTCAGTTGTTTCACACTTTTTTGTTAAGTATATAATTCCACATGTGTTAATTCATAGTTTTGATGCCTTCAGTGTGAATCTACAATTTTTATAGTCATGAAAATATAGAAAACTCTTGGAATGAGAAGGTGTGTCCAAACTTTTGGTCTGTACTATATATATATATATATATATATATTTTCAAAACATTACTAGGAGAATGTTGTTATCCCTCTTCTCTTTATAACTTGAGAGGTATGTCACTGTCAATAGTCATAAGTGATATATACAGTACATAATTGCCATTAATAGTGATAAAAAAGTTAATGGTTTATTAAGACTTTCATAAAAAAGGATTACTCAGTGAACTCTATTTTGGTGTTTTTTGTTTTTTTTTTATATTAAGTAAACTCAACTCCAACCATAACTATAAATCTGTCCCTTCCATAAATAAATGATGACTGCCCAAACTGATGGGAGGCTGAAATGTCATCTGTTAAAAGGGCTTGTGAAATAAAGTAGGCTTATTTATTGAAATACAAATACATTATAATGCATTTTTATAGGCAGATATTGATATTTTTGTCACATTTGTCAAGGTCAAACACTGACCATCAAAACCACTGTCAGAATTAAGTGAGAATAGAGTCAAAACCTGACAGTGAGGTGTTTAACTATGTCATTCCCTGTAACATTATCCGCCATTGTGTATTTGCCTGCCTATTAAGATAATAAGAGTTTTGATAACATTGGTCTTAAAGTCTTTACCTTATATGATCAATCCAAGAGTATAAAATATCATCGGGGAAATGGCAAAATGATTCCTTGTGGTTTGTAAAAATTGTTGCCTTGCGATTAAAAAGTAACATTGACCTTAGTTAATTTCTAATGGATCTGGTCTAATATCATAACCTGAAGGCTGTTGAATAAATTATGATGATACTGTCATTGACACTGTAGGATGATTTAACCTCCATATGTGAGATGCAAAGCTTAATGTCTGGAAGGTCCAAAACTTGAAGGTGTATGTATTTGGGTGACATGACCAAATCATCATCTGTTTTCACTAAGTTTTTAATGATTATGAGCGTTGGATCAATGATAAATGATGAAACGATTCTTCATCCTTGACAAAAGTCGCTTTTGTCAATTCTCATTTTTGTGAAATGAACTGTAACATGTAAATGGATGTCATTGAAGTTGTCTCTAGTGTACTCTATTATAATTTGTATGTAGAGTATATGCAAATGAAATTGTCGGTAGAACAAACAATAGTAATCATATAAATGTCCATCTAATTGTAAAAATTACTTAAATTGGTCGTTCATTGCTTCATTTAAAAAAAATGTCTTAAAATGGAACAGGATAATATATTTCAGGAGACAAGTTCAGATTTTGGAAGCACTTTAACTTTGAATTGAAGGAGTTCTCTTTAGGGTTGGTGGCCAGCGTAGCAGATTCATGTTCCATATTCCTTGAGTAGTGTTTTAGAAGAGATCCAGGGTTAATGTCTGACTGGGGTGCTTAAGGCCCACCAGTAAAATTAATTCTGGGTTACCATTATACAGCTACATGGAAATATTACCTGACACTCATTCTCAAATTCCCACCTGTTCACTTGTGGATCAGTCTGAGCCTGTGCAGGGTACTATCTATCATTGTCAAACTGTCTACTCAATAATCTACACATGGAATCATCAGCTAGAACAAAAAACACATGGATGGCAATAGTGTACCACAAGAGAGTGCACAAGACTGAAAAACTGAACCTCTTCTATAGCAGTCTGCTTTCCCACATCCAAACTGTCATGGTACTCATGATATATACCCTCTGGACTTCACTACTACTTTACGTAGTAGGAAATTCCTTATACAGTCCCAAATAACTTGCCAAACATATATTGTTTAGGAAAGCAGAACAAGTTATATAGACATAAATAGTGTATAATGGTCTTCCTGAAACATAATGTAGGTAAAAATTAGTGTTGAGTGAACCTCGAGAGCTGTGACATTCATCTTGTGGATATTCACAAGGTCTATCCAGCAGTTTAGTTTCGGGTTGAACTCTCTTCAGACTCCAGAGTATAATACGTGGAAGCCCAGGGAAGTCTTAGATTCTTAGACTTAGATCACGTTTTACATCCGTTTAACAGATGCAAAAAAAACGGATGCCAAAAATGGGCACAAATGGATGGCCATCTGTTTACAGAGACATCACTTTAAAAAAAATAACGGATCTGTTGTTGTTCGTTTTGTTGGATGGACACAAAAATATGGTATACTACATTTTTGTGTCCTTCAAAAAAAAACCTGATAGCTATGTAAATGGATGGCCATTCATTTGCGGCCATTTTTTGTATCCGTTAAATGGATGTAAAAATGTGATCTGAATAGAGCCTTACTCTTCTGGACCAGCTACAGAATTTCACTTCAAGCATCTTCCAGCCTGCTGAATGGCTGAATCAGCGACCACAAGGAACCACTGAGGCCTATGATTGGGCGTCAGTGGTCACATATAGAGGAGCAAAGAAACCCTAAAATATAATAGTAATTTGTGGGTGGCGAACCGCAAACATTTTGAGTTCAGCTGAGCCAAGCTTGTTTTACAAACCACTCCGCTCATCCCTGGTAAAAATGTTTGGGAAAGATAAGAAACAAAAATCAAAACTGTTGAATGGCGTCTTTGCTCTTATGTTTGAATGCAAAATGATATGGTGATAAGATAACCTCGTTAATAAAGGTCCCCAGAAATATCCATGAAGTTGGCAGTATATACAAGATGTGGTTCTAATATTTCAGGTGTCTATACACATTAGATTAACATAGGCTGATGCCACCATTTTCAGCAGGACCAGTCAACCATCTAATGCGCAAATATCGGTGAAAAAGAGGATTGGGATTTCAACATGCCCTATCTCCCACAGGAGATAATGGAGATGTCTGGCAGTGGCTTTTTCCACGATTCCTCCTTCAGAATTTAAGTGTGCTTGGCTGAGCTGAGTGTGTGTGTGTATGGAGAATCGGGACAGAGACCGTCAAATGAATGCTTAGATGTAGTGCTCCTTCTAAGGAATCTTATCCAGCAATCCAGTAGCCATACTCTATACTGATGTGGAAGAAGCACCCCGAAACATTGCTGTCTAAACATGGGTAACTTTAGTTCTTTTGGTTTCATCTTATTTGAGTACTGTAAGAGCGGAAACACTTAGTAACTCACTACCACATGGTGTTGTGATGGTCAATTCATATATCTTTACTTAGTTACAGTGAGGAAAAAAAGTATTTAGTCAGCCACCAATTGTGCAAGTTCTCCCACTTAAAAACATGAGGCCGGCCTGTAATTGACATCATAGATAGATCTCAACTATGAGAGACAAAATGAGAAAACATATCTAGAAAATCACATTGTCTGATTTTTTAAGAATTTATTTGCAAATTATGGTGGAAAATAAGTATTTGGTCACCTACAAACAAGCAAGATTTCTGGCTCTCACAGACCTGTAACTTCTTCTTTAAGAGGCTCCTCTGTCCTCCACTCATTACCTGTAGTAATGGAACCTGTTTGTCATTGTTATCAGTATAAAAGACACCTGTCCACAACCTCAAACAGTCACACGCCAAACTCCACTATGGTGAAGACCAAAGAGCTGTGGAAGGACCCCAGAAACAAAATTGTAGACCTGCACCAGGCTGGGAAGACTGAATCTGCAATAGGCAAGCAGCTTGGTGTGAAGAAATCAACTGTGGGAGCAATAATTAGAAAATGGAAGACATACAAGACCACTGATAATCTCCCTCCATCAGGGGCTCCACACAAGATCTCACCGAAGGTTAAAATGATCACAAGAATGGTGAGCAAAAATCCCAGAATCACACGGGGGGACCTAGTGAATGACCTGCAGAAAGCTGGGACTAACGTAACCGTCAGTGTTACTTATTTATTTTCCTATGATAATTGTGTATTTACACCATACTATCTACCTGATTGAGTGTATAAAACCATATGATCTATTTGTTTGAGTGCATACTTCTGTATCTATGGTCCCTGCCATATGTCTGACACCTTTGTATTGTCATCCTGTCTTATTGTTATTTATGTAGTCTTTTAATGGATTAATAAATTTCATAATTTTTTATTACTTTGTCTCATATGTTGAGTGTCCTTCCCATTTTTCTTGTTTGTGCTTGTACAGCACAATAGCAAGGTATGTTGTAGCAGATTAAAGAGGACCTTTCATGTCCTCTAAGACAAGGCATCTTATATACCATTACAAAGCTGTCAGTGCTCTGAATCCAGTGAGCTTTCAGTTTAGTTGGTATCTTTCCCCCATTGTAGGGATATCAATGCCATTATTTTTGGCTACCATTATCACAATACTGGCAGTACACTTTTATAGTCTTGTACTGTGAAGGAGCAGTTCCTCACTGCTTGGCGATGACGCTAAACTGTAAGGCCGGCCCGTCTGACAGTGCAGTGATATTGGTAGCCAAAATTAACGGTACCTATATGAACTTTTTGAGACTACAGGGGTCAATATGGAGTTGGGTCCTCCATTCTATTATATTCTCTACTCACTGCTTAGAATTTATAAGTAGAAGGAATACAATATTTTCGGCCCTAAAGGTACAGCATTCCTGCTTTTTTCTCTGAGAATACAGCAGAAGTTGTACTGTATTCTAATGAGTGTGCATGTCTAATAGCCTCATTAAAATGATGTGCAGACACCCATACATTTTTGGACACCAGGAGTGCTATTACAATGAAATAATTGTGATACTTCTGAATGCAAACTTTTTTTAAATAACAATACTTTGCAAAGTTATTCTAAAATGTTATATTACTAGTATATAAAATGGAACATCTGCATATACCATTTCTAAAAAAAATTCTTTTACAGTTGTGTGGTAGGTGAGGATGTCACAAACTGAGATTTTAATATACAATACAGAGACTACAGCCTAGAACACACTTAGTGAGCTGGTATCAAACCTCAAGCTTTACATCCTAGAAAATACATTTTAAGAGTTCTATTTTTATTCTACAAGTTAGGGGTGTAGTAAACACAATTGCCACAACAAGTTCCATCACATTTGACTTGTATACTTTCTAAAATGGTCATTTGTTCATTAGGTTTGTTTGCTGCTGAAACTGAACACTGACATTTATATTCCTACCTTACTTGCAAATTCTAGCTATACTTCATTATGGGATTCTGACAATGTCTAGCTTGAATATATACCTTTCTGATTCATATATGGCCAATTATTCTATTTTTACGTATCATTTTCCATATATTACAAGCTTCCTGGTGCTAATGAGAGCTTATTAATTCATTCTGGGCACTATAGGAAATACTCATTTCAGTAATATTGTACATACTAATGGAAAATCTGTGTGAAACTGGGGGAATAATAAAGAGGTAGGATTTTATTATATTCATATATCAGTGAATACATCATTGATTTCCACATCAGGACTCATGGCTTCTGCTAAGAGAAACACAGTTTAACATTTGGAATATTTACTGAAAATGGTGTTTTATATGTGTAAATGTATAGCAAAATTCTTTCAGAGCTGGTCTATTATGACTGAACACATGGCGAATTAGACAGTTTGCCTCTTATTCAATGTATTAGAATTCCCTATCTCTTCTTCCATATTAATAGGTACATCAGATAGGAGATATAGAGGGATACAGCTAAGTTTAGAGCCTATTCTATAGTCACAGCTGAAGCCCTGTGATTGATGTAGAGAAGCAGAATTGAGACAGGGTATATATTACAAAATTACACCAGATCCCAGTTATTGTCTATTGAGTTGCTGTTACAAAAACATCAGTATAGCTGGAAAGAGTATATTTCACAACTAATCAAAAAGCAAGATACATAGATAAAAGACAACATTTGTGTTTTCCTAGCATAAAGGAATGGAATAGTCCACATATGTTAATAAAAACGTATACCGTTTTAAAAAAACCTTTGCAATTACCAGGATTTATCAATTGATTTCTACTATAATATGGTCTGGTTGTTATCTACGTCACAATTATCATCAGACACAATTAATGTAAACTAATAACACACAAACAATTGCACCATTCGTGTCTTTTATTGAGCACATTAAGCAAACAGTGCAGAGAGAAAAAAAATAAGTGAACCCTTGAATTCAAAAAGCTGTAGATCCCTGTATAGCAGCAATCACCTCCACCAAATATGTCCTGTAACCGCAGATATGATTTGCACAATGTTGAGGAGGAAATTTAGACCATTCCCCTTTGCAAATTTGTTTTAGTTCATTAATATTTCTAGGATGTCTGGAGTGTACACCCCTCATCAGGTCAGGCCACATCATCTCAATAAGGGTAAGGTCAGAACTCAGGACTCTGGCTTGACGATTCCAATACACAAATGTTTTTCAATCTGGGGGGGGGGGGGGGGGGGGGGGGGGGGAATTATATGTTCTTTGGGTAATTGTCATGTTACATCACTTGACATCACACATTTCTTTAGCTTTAGGTTATGGACTGCTGTCCTTACCTTTCCCTGTAACAATTTTGATATACCTTTTAATTCTTTGTTCCCTCAATAATTGCATGGTGTCTGTAAGGGAATCACTAGAGGAGCGATTCCCCAGTAGCTGCTGGAGAACTTAGGGGGGAGGGGAACAACAAGACAGTGGACCCTAAGCTGAATCCCCCCCACTGTCCCTGGCTAACTTGCCCGATCTGTCCTAGGTGACAGCCAGCAACCAGTTGACAGTCCCTCCTTATAATAAGTGATAACACAGAACGCAGACAGGACGCACAACAACAAAGGGAGGTCAGCTAGCCAAGGGGTCGGTAACAAACGAGCAATGCAGTAACAAATCACAATCCAAGAGAAGTCAAAGGTAAGCCAGTGGTCAGAAAATCAGAAGAGAAGGTAACAAGGAACAAGGAGTATAGCCAGTAAGTGAAATGCAATAGCAGGCGCCAATGGGAAAGTGAGCAAACAATAAATAGGGAGAAAGAACCCGCCCCAGACTTGATAGGAGGACAGGCTGTCAATCACAAAGGTAGGACTAAAGTTAACTCTTAGTGGAGCAGGGGGAAAGCAAGGTGAAGGAGAAGGGCGTGGTGGAAAATCAATTAAGGAGGTGAGGGAATAGGACAGTGTTCAGACAATACAAGAAAAACCCAAAGGAAGGAATCACAACCGGGCACGCCTCCTGCGCCGCAGCATGCGCCCGGAGGATGGTGCCAAAGCCTGAACAGGCAAGGCTGTTACAGTGTCCAGGCCATTAGGCAACACGTCACCCCCAAACAATGATGTCTCCTCAACCATGCTTCACATGCTTTGGTGTTGGTCCTCCAAACTTAGTATTGTGCATTTATGCTAAGAAGTTCAACTTTTGTCCCATCTGTTAGAACATTTTCCCAGAAGCATTTCAGAACATCCAGGTGGTCATGGGCAAACTTGAAATAGGATGCAATGTTTTTTTTTGGACAACATGTTTCACATTCCATGAACATGTTATTCGTATTGTTTTCTAATAGTGGACACACGAACGACGATTTTTGAAGTTTGTAGAGTCTTCTATAGACAACTACCCAAAATGTCACTGAACAGTGGTTTCCTAGGTTTGGTGGTCATTTTGGTAGATGGACAATGTGCATAATTTATGGTGCTGTCATTGGAAACCTGGTCTGAATAATGTGTTGGTTTCCTCAAAGAGAAGGTCTTTTGGAGAGTTTTCACTGTATAACCATAGAGCATATTGATTTTTCTCAGTAGCAAATTGTCCTATTAAAGGAAGCATGATTTATATTTAATGAATGTAGCCTTTTCTATTAGAAATAATTACACATTTTTACATCTAAAACAGTGAATAGAAGATTTTCTTTCGTTATATTATCTCTGGAAAAATATATAAAGACCATAGGTGAGACATATCTAATAACATTTACATTATCTTAAAAAGACGGCACCTATAATTATCCTGTCACAGCTTTTTCATGAACAGTCAATTATGCAGATCCTAATCACTGCACAAAACAGATAGAAGTACAACAGCCTCTAATAGGTTTGCATATTTTATAATATATGATATGATTCACTGCCGCTGATTCATCCTCTACCAGTTAAACCATCTTTCTCCTAAAGGGCCTGCCGGACAAATAATGAAAACTTACATCTTAATTATATGTCTGTGTTAAATATAACAAAAGGAATGTTTCTATAGAGTGATCTGTAATTGGTAGAGTGTATCATCCAAACGCTTTGATCTTTTATGAAAGTATATGCTCCAGGCCCTAAGGATTAAATGGGATGAGGTGCTGTTTTAATTTGGAAAGAGAAGAGCATGATGTACAGTTGCAGGTCATAAAAGTATTACTGAGGGAGAAAAGGTAGTCTATCTTAAAGATGTAGTCCAATCTCAGATATTTATGGCAAATCTTAGGGGATTGACACCTGCTCATGGATTGCCTGGCACCTTACTCTCTAGATACTTTCATGTGAGCCACACTTGTGCATAGCCCTCTGCATTGAGGTTTATAGCAGTTGCAGAAAGAACTGAGAAAATCCTGAATATGCCATAACTATCTAGGATGCAGTTAGTGCTCTGAAAGTGCTCAGTAAAGTCCAAAGACAGGTTAACAATCATAGACTACAGAAAAATACTCAGGCACTGGAAAACCAGGAACAGATACTTATCACCAGGTTAGTGAACATAATAAAGTTCATCTGTTATGAGTAGCAGAGCTCCTTCTCCTTCTTCATGTTGGTAGTTACTAGTAGGGATGAGCCGACTGGTTTGTAATGAGCTGGGTTCATTTATGAATTTTCCATAAACTTCAGCTTCACCATTCATGAACCACTATTATACATGAACCGTTAATATACTCTGGGGTCTGATAATAAGTGGGGGCCCATAGTATAAGTACTATGAAGCACAGTTAAGACGTGGGAGGGAACTGCCATAGTTAAAGTTCAGTTTTACAGTCTTGCGCGCAAATGGCATTGTTGCAGCATTTCATAAGAAGCCAAACCCCACACAAGTGATACCTAGTTGATATTTTAGCTGAAGGGGTGTTCAGGCTGGCCAATGTGTTTTTTTTTTATTATTAAAAAAAAAAAAGGCTAAGAGTAACAAAAATTAAAAAGAAGTCATACTCATCTCCACCAAATCCTGAACTTCTCTGATTGGCTGATCATACATTTCCTGTGTTTTGAGGCGGGGCCAGGAAATAGAGTCTAATCTGGTAAGCGCTAAACATTTTCACTGTTGTAAAAGTGAAGACACTTTGATGTCTATGGATGATATGTGGCCTGCATTTCCCTAAGAGTGGTTGGAAAGAGAGGACTCGGTCTCAAGAGTTTCCCCAGATCATCATGATGGAAAGGGTCAGAAGACTAGAGGGGGAATGAAGATCAGACATTACTCCTGTCTGTGTTTTTAAAGTGCACAACATGTGGATACCTGCTTGATGTACATGATTGTGCCTCAGTGTTGCTTTGTTGCAATGTTGCTTTGCCTTTAATATCACCCAAGTGTGACCCCCTTATCACTGTCCCACCCTAGGGTCTGTAAGAGAATTTGGAGGGAAAGCCAACATGACCAGAGGAGTAAGCCGCTGCCATCTTGGGCCTCCTCTACCTGCTAACCCCCAAGGTGTTGCATAAGTATGACCATTTTGTTTTTTCATACTACTCTGAGCCTTTAAAAAAAAGATCAGCTGGATAATACCTTAATATAAATGTGCCATACAAAATATAATGAAAAGTGGGTTGTGGACCCACTGTACCATCTAACCAGGCCACTTCCAAGGGCATTGTGTAAATAATCTCTCGATATTCACTGTTTAACCTCTGTACAGGAATCTGGACTTTGTTGTGGGGAGACTGCTAGGTCACTACCTATGAGAGTGGTCCTGGTATATGTGGCAACGGGCCTAGGATCAGAGAGATGGCAGTGAGAAGCACCAGGTTTGTCAAATATGAGCTAAATTTGTGGGCTGGCCAAATCCATTCAGAGTCATAAACAGGCATTAGAACAGGGCGGGCAGCACAGATGTAGAAGTCAGAGGCAAACCAAGATCAGACACGGGAGATCAGCACAACAAGATCACAGTCAAAACAGAATCAGAAAACGGGACAAGTGTCAGACACGGAGTAGCCGAATGAACATAGAAGTAGAAGACCTTCACAGGAACTACATGCGCTATGAACACAGAGCTAGGAGAGGAGGAGAGAGGCTGATGGGTTTCAAGGACAGTGTTGTCCTTCTGCTGCTATATGACATAATTTTCAGTAGTTTTAACGTAGCAAACATAAACATTTTTTTATACAAGTACT
This sequence comes from Leptodactylus fallax, assembly GCA_947044405.1. Classification (NCBI taxonomy): domain Eukaryota; kingdom Metazoa; phylum Chordata; class Amphibia; order Anura; family Leptodactylidae; genus Leptodactylus; species Leptodactylus fallax. The sequence goes on from CAMRHE010000161.1 coordinate 723,356, forward strand.
ACCAATCTATAGATCATATATATTCAGGAAATATTTGCCACATAGTGGCTAAGTAATGCAGACAAAAAGAAGTGAAATAATACTACAGTTCAGAGCATAATATTACTTTACAGTGCAAAAATAACCACCACATTTTAAACTAGACCACTCAATAACAGGCTGCATTATTGCATGGTCTACGCTCAAACCATATTGCCATATAGTGCCCAAATAAAACCACCAAACAGTGTTCAAATAATACTACAATGCTAATCTTGTTGTATAGTGCAAAAATAAAATCACCATGTTATAAGCTAAAGCATAAACCTGTTGGATTGTTACATTTTATTGTGAGATTTGGGGGCTAAAGAATAAACATAGGGTACCTGTTAGGCACAACATTCAATCCTCCTGGCACAAGACATTAACACCAGACATTTGCCTACACTAGAATTTTGGTGAAAAGCAAACCAGAAAAAAACAGTTGCAACAACCTTAGTAAACATGGGCCAGCTACATGTAATAAATAGGAGAAGAATTAACTGTTCAAGATGTGTCCCTGTCATGAGTCTTTATCACTTAGGCACATTTCATTCTTAACATACACACAATACATACATGGCATTTCAAAGTAATTTGACGATTTACATTTTCCCAGGCATTACTAATGTGTTGACAGTATTGTTTGATTTTCCTGCTCTCAATGTCATCCTTGTAGCATTTTTAGCTATAGTTAACACATGCCCTCTTCTGTTTAACAAGTCTCTGATTTGTAATAACTTTCCTTGCCAGGGGAACAGTATCAACAAGAGATTAAGGTGGAAGATCTCAAATTAGTTTCGCACACTATCTGAGAACACATTTAGTGAGAGGCTATAGAATGATGAAAAGTGGAAAGGTTGAGATTCTCATTTATTCTTATTACACTAGATTGATGAAGTTAAACCTGCCTAATTATGACTAAGGTTAGGAGATTAATTGACTTTACCAAGATAGATCAAAATGCAGGATTCTCTGTACTTTATGCTACCACACAGCTCAATGGCATAGTGCGTTCTCTGTAGAAAAAAAAAGAAATTGGACTAGCAAAGTTCTGTCTTTAAAATAATGTATGTAAAATCCAGTACGATGTAAAAAAAAAAGCTGTTATTTAAAGGACATTCTGATAAGATAGAGGTAAAAGTTGAGTTTCTAAAAGCAATTATTGATATGAGAGTTCTTAAACATCCCAATTAATGGTACTTGTTATCCAGCATAGAAAGAAGAGCCACCACCGCTGACAATTATGTGACCACCATTGTCTCTTACATGCAAGATGGGCTGGTATTGGCTAAATATGTGATACCAACAGAAGATTTTGGGTACTCAAAATTTTTTTTTTTATCAGAAGAGAAAGCAAGGTGAGGGCTGATGCCATTTCCCAGAACCCTGTTAAGTCTTGTCACAAAGCGCTGCCTGTCAGAGGTTCCAGCATCCTTCTATGACCAATGGCACACCAACACATATAAGAGAGGGAAGGTGGCTCTTGTGATATGCAGCTATGACAACTTGTCACAGCTTTCTGAAGAACTACAGTACTAAACTTCCTAGAGTGTTAGGGCTTCTTTGCAACTGAAGCTACTTACTAAGTGCTATACTTTTATATTATAAGTGATATTCTTTTTGTGCCTACAGAGAATTGCTATAAAATGTGGCATTTGTGCAACATTTTAGACTTTAGTGAGCATGCTCTAAAAACTAGTACTTAATCCAAATTTAAATGAATCTGTGCAAATAGTGGAGTAACTAGGAATGGCTGGGCCCCAAGGTGAACATTTGACATGGGCCCCCCCCCCGAACCGCCGTCCCCAACTGCCCCCTCCAACCCCCCCCCCCAAAAAAAATGCATTCCTGCGCACACTATTATGTGCCATGGCGGCCCCTGTACACAGTATTATGCCCCATAGTGGCCCCTGCACACAGTATTATGCCCCATAGTGGCCCCTGCACACAGTATTATGCCCCATTGTGGCCCCTGCACACAGTATTATGCCCCACTGTGGACCACCCATGAATAATTATTATACTCTGGGGTCTTTTCAGATTCAAATATAAAAAAACAATGCTACTTACCTGTTCCTTGCTCCAGTCCAGTCCCTGCTACTTTGGCCTTCTTCAATGTTGGAGCAGGCCAGCGTCACATGATCCGGGCCGGGGTCGCGACACAAAATGACATCGGCTAACCTCTGGGACGTCACCAGACAGGCCCAAAGCCTGGAGAAGCATAGGAGAGGTAAGTACATTGTTTTTTATGTTCCCTAACCTCCCCTGGGCCTCCAATTATTATACTCCGGGGTCTGAAAAGACCCCGGAGTATAATGATAGCAGTGATTGTGGGGTTCGGCCCGTGGCCTTACCTACCGATCCCCGCTACTACTCACAGCCGCCTCCGCAGAATGGGAAGCGCAGGAGGCCATGAGCAGGACCCCGGGGATCAGTAAGTATATAGGGCCCGTTACCTGCTGGGGTTACTCCAGCAGGTAACGGCCTATTTGAAAAAAACAAGCATCGGGGGCCTGCGGGGCCCCGTAATGTCCTGGGCCCTGTGGCAGCTGCTACCGCCCCTGTGTGCAAGAGTTTGGAAGAATTTGGCACTGATCTGGTACAGATTTCTTAGCCAAAGCCAAATGTAGATACAAAATGATGCAAAAGTATACTATAAAGTAAAGATTTCCAGTGTTTGTCTAACATAAACTGCATCAAAACTGTATTTTAGAAAGTCCCCTCATTCTGTAGATTGTAGTTTCTTATGTAGCTTTCCCAATCAAATTAATTTATTTCATTAAGATGTAAATGAAGTATTTATTGTATAGTTTTCAGTACCTGTCCTAATACTATTCCATGTGCTTCTATATAGGTACATGGAATAGTGCTGAATACAAGGCTAGAACTATTGAACTATCGTTGTGATATTTACACACCCAGAGCTGTTGTTGAGAGGGCAAGGGGCAAGGGGAGTAGCACAATATTTGTAATTGATGTGCCATTTAGCATTTATGGAAAATTGGATGAGAATCTCTTGGGCCCTGAAATATAGAAGAAGTAGGCTGAGATAATGGCTTAATAGAATATTAACTGCTTTTGCATTAGAGAACAACAAATGTACCAGTTTTGGGATAAATGCTATGCAAAGAAAATCTGCCAGCTTAATATGTGGCTATAATATGCTATGTAAGGGCTGCATATTGCAACTACAGATTCACCTCAAAGAGAAAACATAGCAAAAGATGTGATGCTGTCTGGCTACTATAAGTGCTGAAAGAATATAATGGGTACAGAGTTTAAGAGTCTGGTGTATTCATGAAAGAACCTACCTCTCCAACCTCTCCCCATCTCTTCCTAACTCTATCTTCAGTAACTTTCTGGTTGTGACAAGATTGCTGTGCATATATGCATACACATAAATTGATCAATCACTGCCCTAAGGGGCAAAAGAGGTGTTTAGAGGTGAGAGGAGTGCTTCTCTAATACATACACACGTGGACAAAATTGTTGGTACCCCTCGTTTAATGAAAGAAAAACCCACAATGGTCACAGAAATAACTTGAATCTAACAAAAGTAATAATATATAAAAATTCTATGAAAATGAACAAATGAAAGTCAGACATTGCTTTTCAACCATGCTTCAACATAATGTTTGAAAAAAGAAAACTCATGAAACAGGCCTGGACAGAAATGATGGCACCCTTAATTTAATATTTTGTTGCACAACCTTTTGAGGCAATCAAACGATTCCTGTAACTGTCAATGAGACTTCTGCACCTCTCTACAGGTATTTTGGCCACTCCTCATGAGCAAACTGCTCCAGTTGTCTCGTGTTTGAAGGGTGCCTTTTCCAGACGGCATGTTTCAGCCTCCTTCCAAAGATGTTCAATAGGATTTAGGCAAGGACTCATAGAAGGCCACTTCAGAATAGTCGAATGTTTTCCTCTTAGTCATTCTTGGCTGTTTTTAGCTGTGTGTTTTGGGTCATTATCCTGTTGCAAGACCCATGACCTGTGACTGAGACCAAGCTTTCTGACACTGGGCAGCACATTTCTTGCTAGAATCCCTTGATAGTCTTGAGATTTCATTGTACCCTGCACAGATTCAAGACACCCTGTGCCAGATGCAGCAAAGCAGCCCCAGAACATAACAGAGCCTCCTCCATGTTTCACAGCAGGGACAGTGTTCTTTTCAAGATATGCTTCATTTTTCCGTCTGTGAACATAGAGCTAATGTGCCTTGCCAAAAATGTCGATTTTTGTCTTATCTGTCCATAGGACATTCTCCCAGAAGCTTTGTGGCTTGTCAACATGTAGTTTGGCAAATTACTTTTGTCAGATTCAAGTTATTTCTGTGACCATTGTGGGTTTTTCGCTCATTAAACAAGGGGTACCAACAATTTTTTCCATGTGTGTATACTGGACTATGTAAGAGTAGCATGTGGCAGCTACAGGTCCATGATCCTTATAGGCAAACATTGCAAAAAATGTGATATTGTTTGGCTACTATAAGCACTGAAAGAATATACTGGACAGAGGTTTATGAGTCTGGTGTATTCATGAGAGAACCACCATCTCCTACATTTCCCCTCTTCCTACCACCCCTGTCTGCAGTAACTTTTGGGTTGTGACAAAGTACACATGTCTACACAGTAGTTTGTCAATCACTGTCTTAAAGAGGACCTTTCATGTCCTCATGCACATGCGGTTTTATATACCGCTAGAAAGCTGACATTGCGCTGAATTCAGCGCACTGTTGGCTTTCCTGTTATGTGCCCCGGGGCTGGAGATATCGTTGCCGTTAGTTTAGTCACCGATCTCTGCCCACTGTCATAAGGGCGTTCCTGACAGTCTAGCTGAGCTGTAAGGAATGCCCCCCCCCCCCCCGGCAGTTCTAGTCCATAGACTTGTACTGGGCAGCGTTCTTCACAGCTCAGTGTCATCACCAGGCGATAAGGAAGAATAAGAAAAATTTGTCTAAAATACAAAGGACAAAAGACTGTGATCATTTGGTGTCTCTAGATTCATGGCCAGCAACCTATATCTTCCACCTAAATATTCTTAAATTGATATCTGAAATCTCAGTAGAATTTTGCTATGTTACATCATTATTGATTATTAAAAAGTGCGGAAGAACTTGGAAGTGTACATTGTGTTCTTAGAATTCACAGTTTATAAATAGCACAAAATGAAATTACATTGTATTGTCATTAATAATGTGAGAAATTAAAGAGAAACTATATGCTATAATCCGCAGCAACCAATCAGCTATCATCTTAACAGGCCATGCATTATCAGGGCCCCGTGTGCCGATACCTGATTGGTTACATTGGATTATCACACACTGTTATTCTTTGTAATATATTATTAAATAATCTTCAATTTCATGAAAAATCATTTGTCTCCTAAGAATTACTAAGAAAATGAACAATAAATGTAGCCCTTGTCCAGTAAGGAAGAAGTGGATACACTGAATAGCCTCTCTGAATGAATGGTGGATGTTACAATAATACCAAACCACTTGTGATAAATTGCCACAAATCTCTTGATTCACTAAATTATTGTCTTGATTTAACTATTGTAAATTTCTGCTAAATGCCCGACCCCTGCTACTAAAAATTTCAAATATCCAGAATGCTGCTGGCCGACTCATTCAGCCCTCTCTGCTTGTCCATCCACGTTCCCAGGACTTAAAAGAACAGGCATAAATGCAGAATCTTATGAACAATTGTATAGAAATTTCATTCCATGTCAGAAGATTTATGTTTGTGTTTCTCATATTAGGGTGTTTGTTGACCCTAAAATATTTGTAAGGAACGGAATAGATCCAATACAATGGAAATTTGAAATTAAAGCAACAACCTGTGAATTCATTATTAAGTATTAAAGCCTAAAAAGTTAATTTAAAAACAAAATTTTAGGCTATGTTCACATATGGCAGATTTGCTGCAGACATTTCTGTGGCAAAAAATCAGCTCCATTTAGCAGACTGGCCTGCAGCATGTGCATGGATTTCTGCTATCCCCATTTGGATGTATTTGCCACATGTGAATATACCCTTGTCACACAAAGTACAAAAATAGTTGCTTGGGATTAACTTATTTCCTGACCTTGTCCGTAAATCACCATGTTATTACAAATAATTTCTTCTAATGTACTTGTATTCAAATTTTTTAACAGGGTTACTGGTACTCACTAAGGAGATTTGGTTGTGGTAGCAAGTCTTACAGGCTATGCTCCATATATTTAAAGTGTACCTCCAGTTATAAATGACTTTTCATAAATGAATAAAACTGGTAAATATACAAAACTTTTTAATATATCTTATTAAGAAGATCTGTTTCCTTCTCCACTTATTAAATTGTTCTTCTGCTCCTTATCTTTAATTTGACTTCTTGTTTACATTATATTCCTCTCCGTACTCAGCCTCACACCTAGAGCTCTATGGAGAAGGTAGGGGCGGAGTAGGATTCTGCTACTGGCTGGTTAATTGATTTCTTACCTCATTCTGTGTACTAGCAGCCTCTTATAGAAGTGTTAAAAGTGTACAAAGTAGCAAAGTATAGGAGCAGAAATTATATAAAGTGCTTTTTTATCCCCCTCCCCTCTTCATAGACTAATTTGTAGAAAGCAACTCTGCCTGAAAAATGAAGAAAACATATTTATTTAATAAGATATACTGTTCTACTAAAAGGTTTACATACCCCGGCAGATTTTTTGTTTTTTTGGCCTTTTTTCAGAGAATATGAATGATAACACAAAAATGTTTTCTCCACTCATGGTTGGTGGTTGGTTGAAGCCATTTATTGTCAAACTTCTGTGTTTTCTCTGTTTAAATCATAATGACAACCAAAAACATCTAAATGACCCCGTTCAAAAGTTCACACCCCAGTTCTTAATACCGTGTATTGCCCCCTCTAACATCAATGACAGCTTGAAGTCTTTTGTGGTAGTTGTGGATGAGGCTCTTTATTTTCTCAGATGGTAAAACTGCCCATTCTTCTTGGCAAAAGTCTCCAGTTCCTGTAAATTCCTGGGCTGTCTTGCATGTACTGTGCGCTTGAGATCTCCCCAGAGTGGCTCAATGATATTGAGGTCAGGAGACTGAGATGGCCACTCCAGAACCTTCACTTTCTTCCGCTGTAGCCAATGACAGGTCAACTTGGCCTTGTGTTTTGGATCGTTGTCATGTTGGAACATCCAAGTACGTCCCATGCGCAGCTTCCTGGCTGATGAGTGCAAATTTTCCTCCAGTATTTGCTGATAACATGCTGCATTCATCTTTCCTTCAACTTTGACCAAGTTTCCTGTGCCTTTGAAGCTCACACATCCCCACAACATCAGTGATCCACCTCTGTGCTTTACAGTAGGAATGGTGTTCCCTTCATCATAGACCTTGTTGACACCTTTCCAAATGTAACGTTTATGGTTGTAGCCAAAAAGTTCGATTTTTGTCTCATCACTCCAAATTACCTTGTTCCAGAAGTTTTGAGGCTTGTCTGTGCTGTTTGGCGTATTGAAGGCGAGATGCTTTGTGGCATTTGCGCAGTAATGGCTTTCTTCTGGCAGCCTATTTTTCTTCAAGTGCCTCCTTATTGTGCATCTTGAAACAGTCACACCGATAGTTTTCAGAGAGTCCTGTATTTCAGCTGTGTGGGTTTTTCTTTGCATCCAGAACAATTCTCCGGGCAGTTGTGGCCGAAATTTTGGTTGGTCTACCTGACTGTGGTTTGATTTCTGGGCATGTTTCAGGCCAAATTCACCAGGGTATGTGAACTTTTGAACAGGGTCATTTTGATGTTTTTGGTTGTCATTATGATTTAAAAAGAGAAAACACAGAAGTTTGACAATAAATGGCTTCAACCAACCACTAACCATGAGTGGAGAAAAAGTTTTTGTGTTATCATTCATATTCTCTGAAAAAAGGCCAAAAAAAAATCTGCTGGGGTATGTAAACTTTTTAGCACAACTGTATTACAAAGTTTCTTATTTTCACCAGTATTATTCATTGATGAAAGTTGTTTATAACTGGAGGTACGCTTTAACATTTATTCAAAATGCTTATATCCCTAGATATTTCAGGAATAAATTTAGAATGGCGCCACCTGTCAATTGCTTTAAAAAATGAACTGTGATAAAAATTTTTGCAGGAAGAGATAAGTAATGTCAATATGGAGCCACTCATCTCTGTATAATTGTCAGTTCATACAGACATGTGAATATAAAATTTCCAATGATGTGTATAACATATTAATTCATATGTGCTAGCCATTACAAGCATCACACTCATGGAAAATCACTCACTTCACCATTAGACATAGTTACATAGTTAAAATGGTTGAAGATTGAAAAAAGATGCAGGTCCATTAAGTTGAAGTATATTCCTATAGTGTTGCACCAGAGGAAGGAAAAAACCCCTATGAGGTGAATGCCCATTACCCCATATTGGGGTGAAAACTTTCTCCCAAATGACTCCAAACATTGCAATCAGAATCTAGTAAATAATTTCTAATTAGATAAGTATATCTGGCGCTTTGTTAAAGGGAGTCTGTCAGCAGTAAATTGGTTATGATCTTGTAGAGGTGATTGTACAGTTTCCAAATATGTCTCTTTTATTCAGCTTTGGAGACCCATCTTCATGTATTTTGCTGTTTTATGCATATGCAAATGAGAGGGAAAGTGACTGAGAATCTAGAGCTGAGAGTAAAGTCGGGGCTAGCTAAGACATGCCCCCCCCCCACCCAAACCATATCCTCATCATTCCATTCATTCATTTCATTCCTTAATTTGACTACTCTAACTGTAAAGAACCCTTTTCTATATAGATAACTAAATCTTTCCTCCCCCTAGTCCAGTTTTGCAATGTTTGGAAAGAATAAATGACCATCTAGTTCTTTGTACTGACCACAAACACTCTATATTTATACATGTAAGTCAGTTTGTAGTTGATACAGACATGGCAGCTTCTATTTGGGTGTCTATGGATAATATATTATAAAAGAACATTTTCATAAAACATACAATATAGACATTTTATGCTGAAAAATCCCTTGTGCACTTGAAAGCAGTGACCTGGCATTATATACCTACACCTACATAGCATGTCTCAAACCAGCTGTAAAATGAAGCCAAAATGATTTACAATGAAGTTTCATAATGCAGAAGATGTGTATCTTGGGGCCTATGCTAGTCATTAGAAAGGATGCATCGGCCAAATATAACAACATATGGTGACTGCTGTGATACAATCCGTATACACAGCGTCTCAGAGATGCAATCAATTATATTGACCTCCGACTGATGGCTGATTCTGAGTCGGCGGCAATGAACAATTCATTATATGACTATACTATCCTTAATGCTGAAAGTACATATCTAATCAGTTGTAGATATCGGTAAATATATTGTTCCTCAATGTTCACTGGCACCATATGCCATACAGTATAAATGTGGTGGCTCCTTTACTGGATAAATCCTAACCTTCTGAAAAATACTTAGCAGCAATCCCATCCTGATAGTATTATGTTATGGATTCAATAAGCAATGTTGTATACTGTATATACATTGTGTATAAGGGCAATTTTTATATTTCTCAATCAGATTCATGATCAGAATGAACTGCAGAGAATTTTAGGATTTGTTCGCATCACATTTAATGATCACAGAAAAAAAAAATCCTTGAGTTCATGGAACATAAACCCCAGATGTATCCAACTGCATGCTATATGGTTGCATCTGTCATCAATACTTAATACTTAAAGTGATTGTCTATTTTTGACAATGCCCATCCTGAATCTGCCACCCCTAACACTAAGCAGATATGCAAAGAGTGATTATATTGAAATGGTGGGTTCACATCTGCATTAGGTAGTCTGTTTATCTGGTCAGACAGATTCTTTGGCACCTGATGAGACCTCCTACAACTGATGTCACAGATGATGACATCATGGGACAAAATAGTGTCTGCATCTGCACAAACAGCCAGTACCTTAGCTTGTCAGCAAATGCATGGGAACTGAAGTGCACCAGAAGAAATCTTTATACCAAGTAAGGAGAACTGTATATGGATTTCACATATCACATTGTTGAGCAGCCATCTTGTTCAATGGTAGAATAATTCTTAGCAATGGAGGACAGCTATAAAAACTTACTGGTTTCAGAGGCTGAATTTTTAATTGAATATGCTACAGAATTATTCAATATCAAATGATGAATTGAAATATTTAATAAAAAGTAAAATATTAGTGCCCCTTTAACTTTATTTTTGCCCCAACGGAGCTTGAAATCTATTATATCTCCTAAGCGTAGTGACACAAGGCGTACATACTAAGTCCTCTTAGTGCCCATATCATAGTGAGAATCCCATGACCTACACTCTATATACTGTATACTGCCTTAAGAATACCTCCCTTCCCATGAAGAGGCTACAAATGCTTCCTGTCTCCGGCAGCTACACATAAGCCATCTTACTTTATTGCATTTTATATCTAACAATCATGAAAATACTTCTGCAAGTTGGCCTCATGAGCCCCACACAACATCTCCAGGGGTTTTAAGGTCTAGGAAACCCTAGCAATGTGTGACAGGAAATTCTAGTCAGGTAGAAAGATACCCATTACCTTCTACAACACTTCTGTGTTCATCGCTGTCTCCTGTAACATTCACATTTAGAAAAGTTATTGTTCGCATTTCATAACTGACTGTACTAAATTCTATATTGTAGTTTACTGCTCGCCTTAAATTGCTTTGTGTCCCATGAAATTGAGCTTCATTTCAAAAAAGGACAGGGAAGGTTGGGCAATTCATGATCACACATTTGTTAACCTCTTGTTGGCCAGATGGCCTTTCCTTTACGATGCTGCAGATGATCAAGCTTGTATTTTTACTTTAGTGATTAAAAAAATCAATCGCATTTTCAGTTGCGACCCGATACGAGCCGTTCCTGAATGTGTCGCTTACTATCGTGATGAGATAAAAAACAAGAAACGACTGTGCTGAAGGTTCTGTATCTTTTCATCTTATTTATGGCGTATTTATATTTCGTTACGGAAGAGTGCTTTTGGTGGGAATATGGTGCAATATACATGTCTGCCAGTAGATGGGCCCGTTGCTTGCTCTAAGGAAGGCACTTTTTTATGAGTGGTGTCATTACATGCAGTTCTCTGTTCATTGGGATTTCACTTTTATTATGTTAACCTTCTTGTTACTGATTCCGTCTACCGGTAATTAGCAAAGAAGAGAAAATAGAAGATAACAAAAAAGCTTTGCAATCCAAGCCGGCCCAAGCCATGCTTTCAGGTATCCTGCCTGCCATCCAGGCAGACGCCAGGAGCTCCAGATAGCTGGGTCATGGCTGATTAGTGATATAGTATAGAATAACTAGTGCTGGTAGCTGAACCTGCCTACGCTACACCACATAAACTCCGGACTGATTTTATTGTGTCCTGTCTGACCAGAAAAGTAATGGAGTTGACATTTTCCGAAGCTCTTTCATTAAAAGGAAAACAGAGCTCTTGAACTTGCATTATTTTTTTTGAAGCAAAATACCCTGGTACTAATGTTCTCGTGTGGCTTTTTAGTCCAACTATGCTAAGTAACTGTATTATGCTAAATTACTGTCATCTGAAAGAGGATTTCCTGCCATTTGTTCAACATGTTATGTAGAGATGTGCCTCCGGGTGCACTAATATCACACTATAGCTTATATGTTCAGAAATACATTTTATGTTATTGCCAGGCTGGAGGGACTTTTGCATTGCTAGCTCCTGAAGGGCAATGGGTGTATGGGTGGTCCTAGTTCAATTCTGTCCTCTTATGTTGTAAGCCGTTTTTATATCATAAGTAAAGATGAGCGAAGTTTTCAAAAATTCGATTCGGCAACTTTGTCGAATTTTCCGATACGATTCTCTTCGATCCGAATTAATTTGCGGCAAATAAAAAGCTATTTCCTGTCTGCAGAGAGCTGGGGTGGGCGGCAAAATGGCGGAAGCCCTTGCATGCCACAGTCATGTCTCTCTCTCTCTAGCACGGATAACTTTTATTCATGTTGAAGGATCTGCTATCAAGCAAAGACACGCCTACCCAATCACATCACTAGAGAACATCATGTGACCGTCTGATGTCACAAAGGTCCTTACTAAATATTCGTTACCACAAAGAATCAGGAAATCCGGATTCCATGCGAATTGAAAATTTCCTGAAATTCGGATCAAATTCCACTTCTGCAGCTTCGATTCGCTCATCTCTAATCATAAGGGAAAGGGATATGACTATGGCTGTAACATATACAAGATACTAAGCAGAAGACAGTGACAGTTAACCTTTCTGTTCAGAGTTACAGAAGGAAGGGCAGCTCTGAAGCACATACTGATGCAATACTATGAGGAAAGAGAAGAATGTCTAAGTTTTCTTTTTTTGTGGGTGGCTGTCTGTTTTCAGCTTCCTTCACATATGCATTTTGTGTTAGGATACGGAGGGCTATTAAAAACACACCATGAATTTAACTTGTTTTTACAACATTCTTTTTTTTGTACAATGGAATACACAGAAATGGTCAGCACTGCCAAACAATGCGAACAAGTAGGACCCTAAGCTGAAAACCCCACTGTCCCTGGCTAACTTGCCCGATCTGTCCTAGGCGACAGCCAGCAACCAGTCCCTTCCTAATATACTTGACAACACAGAACGCAGACAGGACAAACAACAACAAAGGGAGGTTGGCTAGCCAAGGGGTCGGTAACAGTCGAGCAATGCAGTACAAAATCACAATCCAAAAGAATAGTCACAGCCAAAGCCAGAGATCAGAAATAGGAATACAGGTAACAAAACAGCAAGGAGTAAAGGCAGGTATGCAGAAGCAATAGCAAGCGCTAATGTGACTGTGAGCAAAGAATAAATAGGAAGGGAAAACCCGCCTCAGACTTGATAGGACGATAGGCTGTAAATCACACAGGTAAGGCTAAAATTAACTATTAGTGGAGCAGAGGAAAACCAAGGTGAAGGAGACGGGTGTGGCAGAAAATCAATTACATAGTCTAGGACAGTGTTCAGACTGAGTAACAAGAATCTTAAACAAGGAATCAAACTGAGCACGCCTCCTGCACTGCCGCGTGCGGGCGGAGGGTGGTGCAATGACTTGAACAGGCAGAGATGTTACATTTAGGCTTAGCATACACCACAAATACTCTCCTCTCTCTAGACCTGTGGCCTCTGAATGAATAAAGGTGGAATGTAGTTTACCCATATTATGCTCTAATTAAGATCAGTCTTGGGCAGATGGGTGATGTGCACAACCAAAATGGAGTCAGCCACACTCCCACAATGCAACAGACACACAGAAATAATCAGCATACGGTTTGATCAAAATGTAGACTGAGAACCTCATTTTCATGTAATTTTATGTAGAGTAGATATTAGCAGTAATGTTCTTGTTGCTGATGTAATTTTTTGTCTTTGCAATTCTTTTTTGTAGTGTTTTTTTTTTCATGCACACATTTTTGGTATATTGAAAAAAAAAATGCCATGGAAAAAATGCACCAAAAGTGAGAATGACAGAAAACTGTACCATTTGTAGTGTGTTTCAGAATCTTCTCTAGACCTACAGGTCACTTTAGGCTTTGATTATTTTTGCTGAAACTTGTGTTTTTTCCTAAAAGTGCTAAAAGTAAAATCAATTTTGCACATGATGCCAAATAAGTAGTCACTTGCTTTTTGGTAGAGTTTCTGCTGAAAGGACAACCACCAATTGCTATAGTGATGGCACAGCTGTACTCTTTGAACATAGGTCAATCACCGTAACATGTGCATTAAACCAGCCAATGACAGTGGTAAGCTGTCACTGGCTGGGTTAGATCAGTTGTGGTCCAGGTTACTTGTAGTCATTAATATACTGGCAAAAGTAGATAAAAAAAAAATAAGAATAACGCTACTAAGACCATTTTCTGGCACATGGATAACACAATTACGGTATATTTCAGGCAATCTGTGTGCCAGAAAATGGTCCTTGTAGAGTTATTCACTGTCATTGACCAACTATTGAAAGTAGCTCAATGACCATGAGTAAACCTGGACAATATTGGCTAGTTGGCTGGTTTAATGTGGTCAATAACAGCCAATAACCCATACTATCCATAACTGATCTAAAGGTTATTTTTAGTCATTGAAAGAAATTTACTTGTTAAATAGCTGGCTGACATTTAGAACAATTCATCAGAAACAAATCCCAAAAGTTTCAGATGCAGATTCAATGAAATCCAAAACTTTTGGGAAATTCGAACCAAATTCAATTTGTGCCAAATTGATTCTCTTATCTTGGTTTGTCACATGTTCTATACATTTGATTAAAAACCAGAAATGGGACACAAAGGTTAAATAAAAACCATATTTGATATGGATGTGTCTTGCAATGTGTGTCTGTTCTACCATTGTGTTAGATGGTCAAGTTTTTGTCTAAATGCTGCATATGCCTTATAAATACAGTATATACTCACAGCAAATTAGCTCATCACCCCAGGGGTGAGATTCAAATTTTTAATAGGTTCTATGGGGGTGCAGTGGGGGAAGCTTGGAGTGAAAATTTTTGTGTGGCCATGCCCCATGTATGCAAAACCATGCCCTTTGTTGACATGGATGCACAATGTGCTGCCAACCCTCTATAGTGCCTCATATCCCCGTAGTGTCCCCTATCCCCCACATTAATGTTTCCCTTGTATAGATTATTTCATTAATATTCCTCTTAATGTCCCCTCCTCCTTATATTTATATTCCCCTAATGTCCCCTTATATTAATATTCCCACCTAATGTGCAAAGAAAACTATACTCACCTACCTCCTATCCCCCGATGCATGCAGCTGCAGCCTCTTCTTCCAGAACATAGCCAGGACTACTGTTGGGATGTCAGCGCTGTTGTTACGATACCTATGTTGGGATGCAAACATCTTGTCTGTGTGGTCGATAATTTTGTAGGCCATGGCCTGAGGCTTCATGGAGCCTACAAATCTGAGAGTGGTGGTGCAGGATGGGGAGTCTATGACTTTCTGCTCTACCTAGGGTTCAGGGCTGGTTCAGTCTCTTCTTTTCCCTGGTTCCGTGAACTGGTCTTGTCTTTTCAGGAGATTTTACACCAAACAGCTTTTCACCATATCATATTTTTTATAGGTTTATCATGTCCCCCCATTTGGACATCTCTTCTCAAGAGTAAATACATTTAATTCTTTTAAATTCTCCAAATAACTGAGGCCCTCCAGGACCCTTATCAGTGTTGTGGCTCTCCTTTATACCTTTCCTAACTGTAGTAGGTATGTAAGGGTAGTAGCAAGTTGTCAATGTATTCATACATATTCAGGAGGAATAAGGGTACCCATCCAACTAGCTATTGGGTGAATACCTGTACAGCTAACAGCTATCTTTTCAACTCCCCAATAATGCTTAGTTTGGCCTAGCTTGCATGTATTGTCAATAGGATGGGGGGGGGGGTATAATCTGCTGACAGATACATCAGAAAGTGGCTTACCTCTCCTACTAACAAAAAGATAAGCTGTTGAAATTCAACATGTTTGATCCTTCTTTTCTGCAACATCATCTGTTAAGTGAGAGTTGAATGACCCATATGTATATATAAAATAGTTAGGTAATCTGTGCTAACTTTTCTCTGATGTGTACAGGGTCTTAGCAGAGGAAGTTCTCAAAATAAAGCCCTAAGAAATTGTGTTCTGCAATGTGATTTCAAGGGAAATACAAGTTGAATGGGTTATCCAGCTTTAATTTTTGTAAAAATATATCTTATCCATCCTATTTATAGGATAGGACATCAGTATTAAATAGGTGGGTGTCTGCCATGACCCCTGCAGATCAGCTATGACCTGTCACCTCATAGAATACTTATTTTGGTATTAAAGGGGTTATCCAGCTTTATAAAATCAATATCCTATCCATAGGAACAGACAGCAATGTTAGAAATTTTAGAACAGCAGTAGTCCAACTAGCAGGACCCTCGCAGATCAGCTATTTCCTTTTGCTAGCACGAGCTGCAGTGCTCACTTTTAATAGCAGCTGCAATAAATATTGCAGCAGTTGTCCCATAGACTTGAAAGTGTACTGTAGTACTCACTACAGCCGCTGTTATAATGTACATGTCAGGATTCTCAGTTTGGATGCTGTTGCTTTAACTTACCATGCCAACCTGTGAAGCTTCTGTAGTATTTAGGCCTTTCCTATGCTGATCCAATTAGCAGCTGAGGAGGGATATTTAAACCCCATTCTTGCTTATCCTGATGCCTGCTATTGGGTTGCATATCCTGATCGTGTGTATTGGACTGCTCTATATTGAACTTTGGCTTGTTACTAGAAATCTGTTTGTCTTCTGATTTTGGCTCTGACGTTACCTCTCGGACTGATTTTTGGCTTGGACATAGGTTGTAGTTTGACTTCAGATTGTGGAGCGTTTATTTCTTATACCAGTTTTTGTGGTGATAACTTGGCTGGGGATGGTAAAAGTGTTTGGGTGCCTATAAGATTTAAACAGTTAGTTCTACTGCTCTCTGTTTTCAGACGGCTCCTGCAATTTCTGATATTTGCTCCAGAGACACTATCATAATATATATATATATAGTATATATATCTATATATATGAATATAAATCTTCCAGTCGTTATAAAGCTTTGTGATATTCGCAATTCATTAAAAATGTGCTAAAGGGAAGTGTCATTATTAAGGCTTTTGCTGTAGTTGGAAAATCATTCTGCTCATAGCAAAAAAATTGGGTATGGCTGAATGAGCAGATACTGAATAAATATTAGATCATTTATCTGTGGGGTTTTCTAGACCATAACATCAGATATTGTAGGTTCCCTCTTAAGACAATTGTTAATATGGTGGTAATATGATGTGTGTAGAGTTCATTTGCAGGTATATCAGACCGTACTGATCCACTAAACTATGTCAAATAAGTCCATAGGAAATTTGTAAGCTTGCACAAGCCACTGTATGCTTTCTATCTATTATTAGCTTTTATTAGGTCCACTTAAGAGGTATGCCAACATGATAAGACAAACACTATCCCTATAGAACAAATGTTGTATTTCCTGCGATGAATCACGCGCCTCGCTGTTTGCAAAGTGAAAAAAATATCTCAAACTTGATAATAAAGTATTAATGTAGCTAATGTCAATAGCACCTAGTGATAACAGGAATAAAGCAGCAATGCCGTTATTAGGAGAATTAACAGCAAACTTGTTTATTTTCCCCTATCAATCACTTGTTATTTCCTAACTGATTCCCAGCAGACCCAATGTTCTCAATCTGATCTCTTCATGGACGGGACGGCGGGCAAACATATTACTTAACATTAGCAATAAATGAACCATGCCTATGAGGATGACTTTGCAAAAGTGCTTTGAGAAACCAGGAAATTAATAGTTGATACTGTTAACCTCAGGTCCAGAATTACACTACTTGACGGCTCTTATTTGATCTAAATTTTCAGAGCCTGAATGAGACCGCAGCTGGTGTTATCGGCCAGACTGTACAATGCATTTAATGCGAGTAATCAGACTTCCTTATTATCTTCTTTTCACGTTGTACCTTGAACATTTGCAAACAACCAGAGAAATACCTCACAAATCACGATCAGCAAATAAACTCTGTATATGAACAAAATTACTGAGAAAAATAGGAATCTTACAATCTATAGCCATTGTTCCTAATAGGTGAAAAGTTAATCATTGCTCCAGAGCGAGCGCCAGAATTGTGCTTAGTGTCCAAACTTGTCTGCAAGGTCTTTGTTTTTCTTAGTCATCACAGTTTTCTGAAACTTTTTAGCACAAGAACTATCTTGAAACCTTTGTTACATGACACTGGCACTACTTAGTAGTTGGCATCACATTTGCTATTCTTTGTGTTTTCCTGCTTAGGTATGCATGTATTGGCTTCCTGCAGTTAAAGACCCAGTGACAACAAATTTCACTGCTTACGATATCGTAAGTCCAACAATTTGCAGACATTCAGTGCTGTTTCACATTGACTACCTCTTTGCTCTCCCTATTTACAGATTACAGGGCCTGTAAAAAAAAGCATATGGGTTAGGCTGATGGTGCCAGCAAAACACAAGCAGGGAGTTTGCATTTACTACTACCTGCCATGAACTCACCATCAGCTAACCTGCTGCAACCTAACGTAGCAGCACCATGGATGAGAGTTAAATAAATCTGTCTACATGCTGCGACCAAAACCCAAACCACAAAGTGGTATGTCAATCTTTGCTGCAGATTTTACAGGCTGATTTCAACCTTTCCAATGCAAAGGACAAAAGCTGCATGTGCAGCATCTCTGTTGACACTGCTTATATTATTTTATATGGTTTTATTAATTTTGTGTTGTTTTATATCTTTGCCATTGTCTGTATATAGTTTTGTAGCTTCCATTTGTTTTACCCTTTTAGGGAGGGTTTAACTGTGGGAATGGTACACCCCTCCTTTTAGGAGAGCTTGGGCCAGCCTAACCAACAGTTGGCTGGGGTAAGCGGGGCAGACTCTTAACTCGAAGTTATGTTGAACCTTCTGTGAGAAGCAAAAAAGAGCAGTTGTCTGCTAGAGTTGTAGCCCATCACTGCTGCAGGCATGAGACAGGGAAGATATCCGCTATCAGCCTACAGAGAGGAGTGCTAATTTGGAGTAGAAGTTGAGGTTTGCTAGAGCCTTACAGCCTGAACCCTGCAAACCCCAGGTAGACAGGGATCCCTGGGACTTACTCATTCACCGCTCTATACCTATTAGAAGAGACAGGAGTATAGTTGAATTGTAGTGGAGAGAAAGGCACTGGATAAAATCCCTTTAAGGGTGACCTGTGGGGCCCCCTGGCTTCTGTGCCCAGTTACTGCAGCAACGACTGCAACCTCTATAGTTAGACAAGTGGTTCAATTAAATTAAATGGTTGGGAACTGCTCCTAGGATGTATTTGCATGGTGTGATTGTGCCACTGTTTTTACCGTGTGTTTGAGACCCACATGACACAGACCACACACTGTTTTACCATTAGTTGCCATGGCTCCTGTAGTAGCTGAGGAAGGAAATTAGGTAAAATTGTGGAACAATTGCACTATGTAAATATATACCCTAATGTAGTAGTAGTTGTAGCTGTCAATGGTGGCCAGCAGCACTCAACTGACTCCTCCAGCCCAACTCTTGAGTTGGGATTGTGTTGAGGGGCTTGCGGTGTACCTGATGGTGGTGGTAGTTACCCCAAGCCTTTCCATGTGTAGGAGCCCTCTACCCTCATTGAGCTAGGTGATGGTGGTTGGAAGGGAGCTTGATGGTAAGATCAGGAATGACAGGAGACAGCATTTGCAGTTCAACAAAATGATGGAACTTTACTGAGGTAACAGCAATAGATGCAACTTCCAGATGGGTGTAGTAGTGCAAAGAGAGGTCCACTCTAAAAGGTGGTACTGAACCTTGCAATGGTTTTCACAGCAAGGGGATGCCCAATAATAATAATAATAATAATAATAATAGTCCTTTAATAGTCCCACAGTGGGGAAATTCAGTGTGTTACAGCAGCAAAGATAAGATAAGCAGATACAAATACAAATACAACATGTACAGGAATGTTCCAAGGTGAGAGGCATTACATTAATAGCAGACAGACAGATAGGACGTAGCAGAGGGGGGGGGGGGAGATTTAACAGGCAGAGAGACATTTCAGTTCTCTGTATGTAATGATCTCCGCTTAGGTCGGTGTTGGTTGTACAGCCTAACCGCGGTGGGGAGGAAAGACTTCCGATAGCGCTCCTTCTCACACCTAGGGTGGAGCAGTCGGTCACTGACAGTACTGCCCAGCGCAATCACAGTCTCATGCATAAGCGGTATTCCCACGAACATAACAATGTCTATATTTGTAGATGATTCAAATTTAAACATTTTTGCAAATATAAGTAGTTAAAAATTCTGCAGAGTTTTAAAGATTTTCTCTAACTATCTTAGTGGTGACATCTGTGGTCTTGATCGGTTGCCAATGGATATGACCACAAATGCAGAAACTTTCTATGGTCTGGGACTTGTCAAAAACCCAGCTATGACTTTCTGATTGTAGCTGGGTTATCAGGCAGGGACACTACATGTATCAGAAGATATCCCGGCCACGATAAGGAAATCATAGCTGATTTTCTGACCTTAGAAAGGTCCTGCATTCATGGTCATATCCAATTTCAACCAATCAAGACAACAACTTGTGACCACAAGATATTTAGAGAAAATCTTTATAACTCTGCAAAATCTTTAATTACTTATATTTGCAAAAATGTTTAACTTTTAATTATCTACAAATTTAAAAATGGTTATGTTCGTGGGAATACTCCTTTAACACACTAGGGCTGGATAAACTTCTTTCTTATCCTTTGATGACTGACAGTCTGTGCTCTTGTAAAACTGTACCCCCTGCCCTCTGAGGAGCTGGAGTGAGAAGATTTATTAAACACAGCCTTCCACTGTCAGAAGGAAGAAAATTAACCTTTTATTGGCAAAAAATGGCAGCATATATCCAAGGAGTGCATGATTATTATGTAGGTGGCACTGATAGTGGATGGAAATGATAGGAAGCTTATTTGCACAGATATCTTGTGAACAAGTCCTCACAAGTCGCACGATCTGGGCCCAAATAGAGAGGGAAAGGGAAATGTATATGCTGATAAAATATGGATATGGATGGGAAGTGGATGACAGTTGTAAAACAAAGCTGCACAGGGAGCCCAAGCTGAGCTTTTGCACAAGGGCCTGTGAGCCTTACATTTAGAATATATATGCCAGGAAAAACTCCATATCCATAGAATTCCATTTACCCGACGAGGCCAAAAAAGTGTTCATTTTGGCCTCTGTCTTAGTAGAATGCATTGGCATACCTTTTTTTCTAACTGTACAGGGCCACCACAAAAAATGTATACTGTAACTATAAAGCAACATACATTTGGGTATACTTTGGGCTATTTTCCCAACATATACCACCATTGTAAGGTTCAGATGTAGGTCTAAGATGTGTTAAGGAGAAGGCATAAGGAGTATTGGGCTGCACCCATGTAGGAAAGTGGAACAGTGCAAGTATGTGTTATGGGTATTTACTGTGCTATATGATCTCAAAGACATTATAATAATAGTATTCTGGAAAATCACTTAGCTCTATATCATGCCATGTTAAGTTGGAAATTTACTGTAAAAAATCTTTGGCAACATTTGATGTAACTGCCTTCAGTTTTTTTTATTATTCCATCATATAGAATGAACTTGTACAATATCTATATTCAGACATTCAATCTCTTTTCCCTTTAAATCTCTCACCAGTGACTGTGGTCTATAATATACTGTTCTCATTTTCTCATTAATCCAGGTTCTTTTACCGTTCTGTCATTAGTGTCAGTTGCTAGAAATATATATATATATTTTGTATTTCATATAAATGTATCTGATAATATCCGTCCAGTAGTTTCTGGCTTAGGAATAACAGACTATCATTGTTGTGCCGCAATCCGATTCAGCTCTTGAAATGTGCTGTGCCTGCCAAGGTCAGAGGTAAAGGATTAGGCATGTCTAATTTGGCCCTAGGGGTTTGTACTGTGGATCCAGCTTATATTTGTATATTTTAATAGGGCTCCACTGATGGGAACCTTTCTTACTTTTTCAATAGGACACAACAGGCTTATTTTATAGTTAATAAATATGTGCCAAAGGGGCCTGTGTTGTTCAGCCACCCAAGAAGTGTTTTACTGAACTAATAAAACAAGCTATGGAGTTCCTTTATAATTAGTTTCATGGAGCAAGATAACTCTTGTACAAAAACATCACGTATGGATCTGATGACATCATGTCTGTGTTTGTACATGTGGTTTAAGCACGGTTTCTCACAACAAAATAAAACCGCCTGGCTATTAACTGAGCTGATTTTATGTGGTTAACAGTTATCCTATGCATTCCAGGCCTAAGTTTGTTTTTGGTTGTTTAATAGCACCATTTGTAACTTACAGCATGTTGAACATTACACTCCAGGCACAAAGACTATGCAAATATTGCTGGATGCATCCATACATGCTGCTGTGTGAATGATGCTTGTCATTGATGGATAACACATTAAAGTAGAATAGTTGTCAGCTGTACATTCCTGCTGTCTTGTGAATGTTTACCTACCAGGAATTTCAGTGTTTCTAGCTTTAAATGAACAAAGAGAAAACATATACACTCCACTATACCTAGTGCAGACCCTGAGGGGACATGTAGGACTCAAAAAACATCAAAATGTAAGTCAGGTGCCCTAATATTAGTCCCTTCTGGGAGGCGATCAAGAGATAGATAAAGTCCATTTGCTATGTAGATTTAAAGCTGTGCCCTGAAACCATTTTGCTATGGGTATCCTCTCCCAACTTCTCCCCCTGAAGGTCCTGCCTTATTACCTGGTTAATCCAGGTGGCCAAACTATTGAACCCTCTAAGGTGGTGCCAGACGGACACCCTTCCATTCCCCAAGAAGGAAAAGGTTAACCAACTCTACCGATTTGAAGAGCTTTGCAGTTGGGGACTTCCTGTTCATTCTAGGTTCCTCTCCACCTGGGAACCTTGGTAGCTACACACTCGCCGTGATACTTAATCTCCCCCACCATTTTGTCTTTTGTATTTGGCTTCTAACAGCCTCTCGGTACCCCTAATGCACCCACATAAATCACTCTATATGAACATTATTGCTACTTGAGCCTACCAACCACCCACCCTATTTACTCCCTCCCTCCCATTTCTTGTCTTGATATCCGTTTTTGACTTATTTATGTAGACAGATGTTGTGGTATTGGTTTCACTGCATTGTCTGTATGTATCTCTGCCATACCATCTTGTCTTCTTCTGTTTATTATTTTATTGGAAAATCATTAAATAAAGATTGAAAAAAAAAAGTCATGCATTGCCCCTTCAGTCTACTGTTTTTTTTTCTGGGAACTTAGCACTGCATCTAAATACTCTAATCAGGACATAGTGACTGAGGATCCCCTCTATCCATGCCCTTGATCTTATAATATTTCTACTGATCTCGTCTGACAAGTTCTTAATTTATACTAAAGGACTTAGGACTAAAATTTGTCCTAAAAAGATGTTTATGACTATTACCATGAAGTTTTAACCATTGTTAGCTATTTTGGAATGTCAGAGGTCAAGAATTTAAACTCAGAACTAACTTTGCATTCAAGTACTTTCCATTTTGGTGCTAGAGTCTCTTCTTTAATTTAGGTTGGAGCAACCTCTAGTATTCACATTGCACTGAAATAGGTGTGTGGCAGAGTGTTATAGATAGATAATGTGTGTATATAAAGGGTGGCTTAGACTTGAGGAATACTATGGGCATGTCCATCTGCTCCACTCCTCTTGTGTGAGTGAAACAGAATGACAACTGCTCAAGGCATCACAAGATAGAGTTAAAGGCTTCAAGGGAGTGATTTCAAAATTTGTGTCTATATAGCCTACCTTTTGTGCAGAGAAATTAACTATTTTGGTTTTCTCAGTTAAATGGTATTTTTAACCCTTCAATGATTCAGGCACAAATCCAGAGTTTTCAGCAATATCCCTGCCTTAAAACTTTTGCTCCTGCCATGTAGCAGTGGCAGATCTGATGCCCAGGTGTCACTGACCATCAGAAGAAAATAGAAGTGGTTTATAAGTTTATATAGTACTCAATGAGGCAAATTTATCATGCCATGTACACCATTTATCATGCCATTTCCACTTTCCTGAAATTGGGTTTGGCAAAGGGCATTGCATGGGTTGGGCAACTGGCCCATCAGATTTATTATCATTATCATAAACTGTCGTATATAATAACTGAAATCTACACCAGCTACAGTGCTGGCCAAAAGTATCGGCACCCCTGCAATTCTGTCAGATAATACTCAATTTCTTCCAGAAAATGATTGCAATCACAAATGCTTTGGTAATAATATCTTCATTTATTTTGCTTGCAATGAAAAAACACAAAAGAGAATGAAAAAACAGTCAAATCATTGATCGTTTTACACAAAACTCCAAAAATGGGCCGGACAAAAGTATTCGCACCCTCAGCCTAATACTTGGTAGCACAACCTTTAGACAAAATAACTGCGAACAACCGCTTCCGGTAACCATCAATGAGTTTCTTACAATGCTCTTCTGGAATTTTAGACCATTCTTCTTTGGCCAATTTCTCCAGTTCCCTGAGATTTGAAGGGTGCCTTCTCCAAACTGCCATTTTGAGATCTCTCCACAGGTGTTCTATGGGATTCAGGTCTGGACTCATTGCTGGCCACTGTAGAAGTCTCCAGTGCTTTCTCTCAAACCATTTTCTAGTGCTTTTTGAAGTGTGTTTTGGGTCATTGTCCTGCTGGAAGACCCATGACCTCTGAGGGAGACCCAGCTTTCTCACACTGGGCCCTACATTATGCTGCAAAATTTGTTGGTAGTCTTCAGACTTCATAATGCCATGCACACGGTCAAGCAGTCCAGTGTCAGAGGCAGCAAAGCAACCCCAAAACATCAGGGAACCTCCGCCATGTTTGACTGTAGGGACCGTGTTCTTTTCTTTGAAGGCCTCTTTTTTTTCCTGTAAACTCTATGTTGATGCCTTTTCCCAAAAAGCTCTACTTTTGTCTCATCTGACCAGAGAACATTCTTCCAAAAAGTTTTTGGCTTTCTCAGGTAAGTTTTGGCAAACTCCAGCCTGGCTTTTTTATGTCTCTGGGTCAGAAGTGGGGTCTTCCTGGGTATCCTACCATAGAGTCCCTTTTCATTCAGACGCCGACGGATAGTACGGGTTGACACTGTTGTACCCTCGGACTGCAGGGCAGCTAGAACTTGTTTGGATGTTAGTCGAGGTTCTTTAGCCACCATCCGCACAAGCTTTCGTTGAAATCTCTCGTCAATTTTTCTTTTCCGTCCACATCTAGGGAGGTGCCATGGGCTTTAAATTTCTTGATGACACTGCGCACGGTAGACACAGGAACATTCAGGTCTTTGGAGATGAACTTGTAGCCTTGAGATTGCTCATGCTTCCTCACAATTTTGCTTCTCAAGTCCTCAGACAGTTCTTTGGTCTTCTTTCTTTTCTCCATGCTCAGTGTGGTACACACAAGGACACAGGACAGAGGTTGAGTCAACTTTAATCCATTTCAACTGGCTGCAAGTGTGATTTAGTTATTGCCACCACCTGTTATGTGCCACAGGTAAGTAACAGGTGCTGTTAATTACACAAATTAGAGAAGCATCACCTGATTTTTCAAAGGGTGCCAATACTTTTGTCCACCCCCTTTTTATGTTTGGTGTGGAATTATATCCAATTTGGCTTTTTGACAATTCTTTTTGTGGTTTTCCATTGAAGACAAATTAAATGAAGATATTATTACCAAAGCATTTGTGATTGCAATCATTTTCTGGAAGAAATTGAGTATTATCTGACAGAATTGCAGGGGTGGCAATACTTTTGGCCAGCACTGTACAACATATGAAGACTGGTGCTGAAAACTCTGGTCTTCATTATTCTCCCTGAATGAACAGTAAGTAGTGAACAGAGCCAGTGCAAAGCTGTATTCCGAGGAGGAGCTCGGTCCGAGCACAAAATGAGTTACTTCTGTAATATCACACTGGTGGTCCACTATGTGTCCTGACCAAATGGTCCTCCACAGTGTCTGGATCTCCATTTAACACTGAAGTTTGCAGCTGCACTTGCCCAGAAGTGCTATGATGTTCTTCAAGTCCACCTGCCAGTATAATCTGGTGCCTGTGTGTAGGTGGATCAGCCTGATATGGATTTGTAGGCTTCAGAAAACGTATAAGGTTATGACAGAAGGAGAATTCTCTTAGTACAGTTATGAGCTGAAGGCACTGCTAAGAAGAAAATATTAGGAGAGTAGTAATTCCCTTTTTTAACACACTTCAACTAAGAACACAACACTAGGGAATGTGCCTGAGTTTGTCTTCTTTATTTTGTGCTTTAAGCATTTAGTTCTCATATGAAGTAAAACCAGCAACCCCTTGTAATACTGTATTTTATTGTCAATTAACACATTTAAAAATAAAGAACTATAAACTGAAAAAAAAGGATTTTTGTTAACTTTTAGTAGACGTTACTCATAATAGAACTCCAAATAAATCTAACCAAAAAATGTTAAAAACAGCACAAAAATTATTTTGCTAGGTCAACAAATAATACAGTTGAGAACATTCAATGACTATGTGCAAATCACTAAAAGTATCTGATCATTAAGGGGTTAAATTCTGTTTTAAGATTAATTTAAGCAAAACTTGACGGGATATAAGCGAGTATTTCCCAATAAGTATATCAAACAGTATAAAGAAAAAGAAAGCTCTTTCCTGAATAAAGTTTGAATGACTTTTTATCCATTTCCACTCAGTCTTGTGATTTAGTACATAGTGTCATTTGGAAAAAATACCTGAGGATGTGTAAAGAGGCAACGTAAGGGGATACACAACCTGACCAAGAATGATTGGCGGTGTCTGTAACTACTTGTTATGTCAAAAGCCTCACTTTGTTGATTGATGGAAAATGAAATATAATAAATTAAAATGATCACACATCATTTCCCATCGATTGAAATGCCAAATCCTTGACAGAATAATGTGTTACGGCCAATACAGCTCAC
Source organism: Leptodactylus fallax (assembly GCA_947044405.1). NCBI lineage: Eukaryota > Metazoa > Chordata > Amphibia > Anura > Leptodactylidae > Leptodactylus > Leptodactylus fallax. The sequence goes on from CAMRHE010000161.1 coordinate 750,009, forward strand.
TGTCTTAGTAAGAGATTGATTGTTCATCCTTCCATCAATGTGATCAAACATCCATAGAACCCAGGGTGCACCAGACAGTTGTATTGTGCTGCGGATAGGAACGCAGGCTGACAAGTTTGGCTTTCTCTCCCTGACAAAGCTATATAAACTGTACAGTAGCCTGTTGTATTCATGTCTGCACAGTGCTGCACCATAAATGGTGCAGGCTTTTAACCCTTTATTTTGTCCTTTAACCCCTCCTTGGTTCATGACCTGCCATGTTGTTTGAGATTTTTTGGTACATGCAATTTGAAAACTATAATATATTTTTCATTCAGGTCATTCAAATAATTTTTTACATATTTTTTCAGTGATATGGACTTTATTTTTATGTTATTTTTATTTTTACATTTTTTTTTATTTATCCAGGAAAATGTTAAAGAAAAAGGAGTAGAAATGTGTCTGTTTTTTACATTTTTCCTGTTTGTTTTTAATAGCAGAAAGTGCTATCATTTTTTTTATTTTTATTCAGGTGACACATAATTTTATGTTGCCAGGGACGAGGCTAGAACATGTGATGTAGACATGGTAGTTACATTTTTGTCTTAATCTGTGTCTCATATTTTGTCTTAAATTATATTCATTCATTCATATATTTATTTATTCTATATATTGGGTTCCCTATGAGGTCATAATAGACATTTTAACATTACATTTTTTTTTTCTAAGTATTTCCTCTAGGACCCAGCAGCTCATGCAGTTTCCAGCATCTGTTGGATCACATGACTGCTGGACTGGAAGGAAAGCCACAGCATGGCAGCTTCCCTAGAGTTTTTGAAGAGCACGTATCCAGACCAAATTTCCTTAAATATATTATGCATACTGGCCATCTTCTTTGAGAAGACCAGTTTCTTCACTTGGATGGTCATCTTAAAAAGGGTTTCACTGTTTCACAGTTCCATAAAATTTTCAACCATAGCAACTAATAACTGGTGGACCTGTCACTTGTATAAGCAGCGCCTGTTGCAAATACTGCAAGCAGAGGATAGACCCAATGGCCAGTCCTCCATTTCTACAAGTTATCAGTTGCTGTAGTTGGCGAAGTCATAGGGTGGATTCCCCCATGCAGGAGTTGTGTGTGTAGCACAGTGCATTTTCATCTTAGAGAACCCGAAAGCCCAAGTATTACATGCATAGCCCATTGACTTCAGTGGCAAAATGCAATGCTTTTTTGTCCTGCGGTGGTGCTGCAGGGGATTCGAATATTTGCTGCCACCTTTTCCCCATATTTACAGCTAGTTGCTGTGAGAAACCACAATGAGGAAGGAAAAGGGTCAGCACTTCATATTATAGGTGATATCAATTCAGGCAAGGTTTATTAATCCATGTCAGACATGACACCTCTGTAGGCTATTAATTGTAGCAAAGATATGGGCCAATGCCCTTTGTCAGGCTCATTACAAGGAGTGGAATGGTGCGTGCTTCACTGGAGACTCTTTGTAATGAGCCAGACGAAGGGCATTAGCCCAAAACTTTGCCACAATTAATTGCTCACAGTGGTGTCATGTCTGACATGGATTAATAAAGCTTGCAGGAATTGATATCAGCTACTGTATAAATTAAAGCGCTGACCCTTTACTTTGCTTATTGTGGATTATAAGTGATTAGTCCGAGGTCAGCCACTGTTGTCTTGTACCCAAAAACCCTGAAAAAATATTGGTAACTATTTTACAAATATTGGGAGACTTTTCTGACAAAAAGGGATTGTCCACATTGGACAAAATAATCTGAAACAGTTGCCAGTAAGATTTCAGATTTTTAGGTTTTTTTTTTTACTCTCACACATTTTCTGCTGATAGAGTACACCTATCAATATGGCAAATCTATTTACATGGAGCAATCATTGGTACTATATGCTACCGAATGATCATTTGTGATATTGTCTGGGCACATACAGTTTTATTATTGTTGACAGCCCAAGGGTCAATGTGCTGCTATAACCAATGTTATTTGTATCAGTGTAAAAGATGTTATTTGCTGAAAACTGATCATACACATGCTATATTTGCAGCTGAACGTGGGCATATTCACTAAGTTCAGCAATAACATATGTACTATATGAACATTTAGTTACCTGCTCATGCAGTGGCATAGCTACAGTCATGGCCAAAAGTTTTGAGAATGATACAAATATTAATTTTTACAAAGTCTACTGCTTCAGTTTTTCTAATGGCAATTTGCATATACTCCAGAATGTTATGAAGAGTGATCAGCTTAACAGCAATTACTTGCAAAGTCAATATTTGCCTATAAAATGAACTTTATCCCCCAAAACACATTTCAACATCATTGCAGCCCTGCCTTAAAAGGACTACATAACATCGTTTCAGTGATTGCTCCATTAACACAGGTGTGGGTGTTGATGAGGACAGGGCTGGAGATCAATCTGTCATGATTAAGTAAGAATGACACCACTGGACACTTTAAAAGGAGGCTGGTGCTTGCCATCATTGTTTCTCTTCTGTTAACCATGGTTATCTCTAAAGAAACACGTGCAGTCATCATTGCACTGCACAAAAATGGCCTAACTGGGAAGAGTATTGCAGCTAGAAAGATTGCACCTCAGTCAACAATCTATCGCATCATCAAGAACTTCAAGGAGAGAGGTTCCATTGGTGCCAAAAAGTCTCCAGGGCGCCCAAGAAAGACCAGCAAGCGGCAGGACCGTCTCTTAAAAGTGTTTCAGCTGCGGGATGGGGCTACCAGCAGTGCAGAGCTTGCTGAGGAATGGCAGCAGGCAGGTGTGAGTGCATCTGCACGCACTGTGAGGCGGAGACTCTTGGAGCAAGGCCTGGTCTCAAGGAGGGCAGCAAAGAAGCCACTTCTCTCCAGAAAAAACATCAGGGACAGACTGATATTCTGCAAAAGGACTGCTGAGGACTGGGGTAAAGTCATTTTCTCTGATGAATCCCTTTTTCGATTGTTTGGAACATCTGGAAAATAGCTTATTCGGAGAAGAAGAGGTGAGCGCTACCACCAGTCTTGTCTCATGCCAACTGTAAAGCATCCTGAAACCATTCATGTGTGGGGTTGCTTCTCAGCCAAGGGAATCGGCTCTCTCACAGTCTTGCCTAAAAACACAGCCATGAATAAAGAATGGTATCAGAATGTCCTCCAAGAGCAACTTCTCCCAACCGTCCAAGAGCAGTTTGGCGCTCAACAATGCCTTTTCCAGCATGATGGAGCACCTTGCCATAAAGCAAAGGTGATAACTAAATGGCTCAGGGAACAAAACATAGAGATTTTGGGTCCATGACCTGGAAACTCCCCAGATCTTAATCCCATTGAGAACTTGTGGTCAATCATCAAGAGACGGGTGGACAAACAAAAACCAACAAATTCAGACAAAATTAAAGCATTGATTCTGCAAGAATGGACTGCTATCAGTCAGGATTTGGTCCAGAAGTTGATTGAGAGCATGCCAGGGAGAATTGCAGAGGTCCTGAAGAAGAAGGGTCAACACTGCAAATATTGACTTGCTGCATTAACTCATTCTAACTGTCAATATAAGCTTCTGTTACTCATAATATGAATGCAATTATATTTCTGTATGTGATAAAAACATCTGACAAACACACATAAAAACCAGAGGGCAGCAGATCATGTGAAAATATAATATTTGTGTCATTCTCAAAACTTTTGGCCATGACTGTATATGGGTTGCAGAAATTGCAGTAAAGTAAGGGAAGCTGTGAAGATAAATGCAGGCCAGGAAACTACAAGGGTTACAGGGTTATTATAGAAGAAGAGACTGCTGAACTACAGTATACAGGTGATTTTACTTTATTCCCATCACTAAAATTAGAGACAAAATCACCATAGGTAAATGTACTGTAACCACTTTCATTGTATTAAATGGTATCTAAACAATATTGTGTACTATAGAAGTATACTAATACAAAGTACACATACTGATCTGGACTACTGTAACAAAGCCTGCCATTTTAGAAAAGTACTCTTACAGATATGACATTTCTAATATATAGATATATGTTTTTTTGGGGGAAAAAGTGGCAAAACAGATGGCTTGGGACTTGTGCCCCTAATATTTCAACACCCTAGCACCTCTCCTATTGCTGCTTTGAAGGGTCATTTAATAGACCGAGCGATGGTGCTGAAATATCTGGATTGGTTGCGGCTGGTGGTGTGAAGATAAGTTACACAGGTTGTCCAAGCTCAACTTTTGCACCAGGGCAAAAGTTTTTAGCTTCCCCAATGTCCTCATTTACATACACACGTGGACAAAATTGTTGGTACCCCTCGTTTAATGGAAGAAAAACCCACAATGGTCACAGAAATAACTTGAATCTGACAAAAGTAATAATATATAAAAATTCTATGAAAATGAACAAATGAAAGTCAGACATTGCTTTTTAACTATGCTTCAACAGAATTTAAAAAAAAAAAGAAAACTCATGAAACAGGCCTGGACAGAAATGATGGTTCCTTTAACTTAATATTTTGTTGCACAACCTTTTGAGGCAATCACTGCAATCAAACGATTCCTGTAACTGTCAATGAGACTTCTGCACCTCTCAGCAGGTATTTTGGCCACTCCTCATGAGTAAACTGCTCCAGTTGTCTCGGGTTTGAAGGGTGCCTTTTCCAGACGGCATGTTTCAGCTCCTTCCAAAGATGCTCAATAGGATTTAGGTCAGGGCTCATAGAAGGCCACTACAGAATAGTCCAATATTTTCCTCTTAGCCATTCTTGGGTGTTTTTAGCTGTGTTTTGGGTCATTATCCTGTTGCAAGACCCATGACCTGCGACTGAGACCAAGCTTTCTGACACTGGGCAGCACATTTCTCTCTAGAATCCCTTGATAGTCTTGAGATTTCATTGTACCCTGCGCAGAGTCAAGACACCCTGTGCCAGATGCAGCAAAGCAGCCCCAGAACATAACAGAGCCTCCTCCATGTTTCACAGTAGGGACAGTGTTCTTTTCAAGATATGCTTCATTTTTCCGTCTGTGAACATAGAGCTGATGTGCCTTGCCTAAAATTTTGATTTTTGTCTCATCGGTCCATAGGACATTCTCCCAGAAGCTTTGTGGCTTGTCAACATGTAGTTTGGCAAATTACTTTTGTCAGATTCAAGTTATTTCTGTGTCCATTGTGGGTTTTTTCTTTCATTAAACGAGGGGTACCAACAATTTTGTCCATGTGTGTATATAAAAGGGCCTTTAGTCTTTCTGAACTTTACCTTTGGTCATTCAAGATATTATATGTGACATTTTTATTAATAAAGTTAGTATAAAACGCGGTTTTGGAATTGAATATTTGCCATACAATTAAAAGTCCCCTAGAGTTCACTTTAGTAACAAATTGACAGTAAAGCAGGAAATAGTTTAGTCAGAATCCGTAATGCTGAAAACATCATTGGTATTATCAGGCTATATAGTGACTTGACCCCACAAACAGAACACAAAGACAACTTCAGTATCTCTTTTAAGTAAAAGACCTGTTGACATCTGAATCTCAACGCATTTGAAAATTGAAAAGTACAGAAATTGTTTTCATACTCAAACACTGCGCAACATACTTTATATATACGATCATTAGGTCTGTCAATCAGTTACTGTCTGCAAAGTCGTTATCAATGTTTGGAAAGTTCTACTACACTGTTTCCCAAACTGTGGGGTGCGACCCCCTGGGGGGTTATGTAAAGACTTTAGGGGGCGCAAGCCCACAGGCAAAGCTAAGGAACTATGTGGAGTGCAAGTTTGCCAGCTTGGAGGTGCAACGAGCACTTCCACCACTAGTGCAGGAAACACACATTGCTGACTAGGGAGCAGGGAGTGAGTGGGGAGTATGGTTCTTCTCAGAACTGTCCAGTCCCTCTGAATGCATGCACACTGACACTTCAGTAAAGAGCTGTGTAGGCACCTGGAGTATAGGAGGTAGGTAAGTCTGAATGTTTTTAACTTTTTAAATCCTGGCCATGGACAGCATTGTCATAGGGCTATTTGAGACAATAAACCACATTTAGGGTTTTGATGCCCTAAATAGCCCTGGCAGGTTCCTTTTACATTTTTTAATTCAGAACACAGCTGAATTGCAGAGTAGGTCGGTAGTGGGGTTTCCAAATAGACAAAAGTCTGGTCCAACAGTTGTTCTCACTTTCAGAAAGTTTGAGAACTTCTGGTCTACTAGGTCAGTGATTCTCTGTCAGTGCCAGCTTCAGAACAAATCAGGAACTCTAAAGCAGAAACTGCAGTGATAATGCCGTCCCCTCATTATCAGTGCAGTCTCCATGGCTAGAAAGGCTGAAGGACCTGTAAGTCTCTAAGGGTCCACAGGTCCTTCACCTCAGTCTGGAGGTATTATACACAGGTACCAGTGGGCGATACTTCTAACAGTGTGGGAGATATGGAGTTGGGGAATGATTTATTGCAAGTTTAGAAGGTTTAATTTCTGGAGAATGCTGCTGACAATGGGCTAGATGGGGAAAGGTGGAGACTATGCCTGTCATTAGGAGAGAGCAATGTTAGAGGGCAGTATTGCTATTAGTGATGCTGTACTGTGGTGTTTGGTGCTTCTATGGAGGTATTTTGTTTTGCTCAGTGCTATTTGTTTGGCACTGCTAGGGTGAGATGTTGTGCTGCTCAGTGGTGTTTGTCAAGTTCAGAGAAGTATTTTGTGCTGCACTGTGATGTTTGGCTCTTCTAGGAGGTATTTTCTATTTGGTGCTGCTGGTGAGGTATTTTGTGCTGCAATATGGTATTTGGTGTTGGTGTGTATTATGTGTTCTGTGCTGTGGTATTTGTTTGCCACTGGTGCGGAGAATTGCAGCATCCTACTTCAGTGCTGCTAAATATATATAATTTGCTCTGTACATCTCAATGTACCCTGAATATCAGCTCAATACACCTACTTTATCAAACATTGCTAGCACCAGAGCTATTGCAGTGCAGGCACAGTAGCTGTGGGAGTAGGAGATAGCCCTGCCTGATGTACACCACATGAGTGATGATGCTGCATACACTGGGGCATGCCATTACACATAGGTGATCATGTGAACAATGTACTATACATGACATCACTGAGAAGAGGACATGGGGAATCACGTCACTGTTTCAGGAATCTGGACACATCAGAAATGTAATTACATTTAACATGGACTTAAATGGGGAAAATAAATTATTTACTGAATAAAAAAAAAAAATTCTTGAAAAACTTTTAAGGGGTGTTCATGGTCTAAGACTCCATAGTTACAGCAGTTGCAAAAATACGGCTAGCAGGAGAACTGAGATTAGTGCTAGGCAGGTGATCATCTTGGGCACTAGCCTACAGCAAGAAGGGAAGACCGGAGCGCTGCGCAGTAAAGCGCAGGGACCTTGACTGGGGGTGGGCTGTAGGGGGACCAATAACGCGCTAGGGCGCGAAGAATTGGGGGGCGGGGCTTAACCCCGTTCGAATTGACTATGCCGCGCAGCCCGGGAAGCGGCCATTCTGGAGCTGCGCGGCATACCAACGAGCGGTCTGTCATAATAACGAGCGGTCTGTCATAATAACGAGCGGTTCAGCTCCCTCCCCCCACCTTCTCACTGTAGTCATGGCGTCCCTTGATAGCATCATGGAGCAGATCAGAGCTGCTGCCGGCGTCCATGGGGAGGCCTGGCTGCAGGAGCGGCTGGCTGACATTATGCAGCCTGCCGCCCCCCCCCCATTAACCCTTCACTACCCCCAGAGGCGTCTGAGCAGCGGCGGCTACGCAGGACTCGCCCGCCGGCACGTTTGAGCCCTGATGAGCCCCCTAGGGCCCGGCGACATAGGAGTCTCTCTCGGGCCCCTCCGGGCCGGGCACCCCGCTCCACTGCTCAGGGGCGGAGGTCCCGGTCTGGGAGGAATCCTACCAGTCGCCTGGCCCCTGCGGAGGTGGAGGTCCCTACCACTGGCCTTAGTGCGGGGACCTCCACATCCAGTCTCCATATGGCTACAGCACGTGGTTCAGCGGTCCCTTCCTGTGATGCTCCAGCGGGAGGGGGACTGGGTCTTCAAGTCCTGTCGGTTCCGGCTTTCCAAGTGCCCTCGATACAGCAGCGGGAAATTCTGAACGACGAGCAGCACGGCGCTGGCCCCTCCTTCACGGCACCACAGCCCCGGTCCGAGGTGCATCCAGTGGTTTCAAGTGCATACACGGGTGCAGGTCAACCTTCCCAGGGATGTCGGTCGTGCTGCAGCTGTCAGCGGGATGGTTCTCAACAATCAACAGGCGCCAGCGTTCTCCTGTACAGCGACCCGGGTCAGCAGGATGCAGGACCGTCGACTGGTGGGCCCACAGCACCTACGCAGTCTGGTGAGTACCATTCATTGCCGTGTCCATTTCCTCCTATTCTAATGTCACAGGGGGTAGGGATAGATAGACCGGAGTCCCCAGCGGGTGGTGGTGTAGCTTCTGAGGGGATTAGGGAGCTATTGGGTAGCGTGAGGGAGCTACTGTCGCGCTGCGAACAGAGTGTTAGCGGTTCCCCGGTGGCGGCGTGGGTCCCTCCTGCGGTCCAGTCAGTAGGGTTACGGAGTGCGCCGGTGGTAGAGGCTCCGGCGGGTGTCACAGTGTCTGTCCAGACAGATAAAGAGAAGGTTGATTCGGTGAGGCTAGATGACAGGGCTCGGGGGGAGGTTTAGGTGTGTTTTGAGGGTCCTCTAGGGGCGCATTTAAAAAAGGAGTGAAGGAGAAGATTTGGAAGGACGAGTACGTCGAAATCTTCTTCTTGCTCCCTTTAGCTAAATTTAATTTAGACAAGAGTAAGAAGGAGGATAGCAAAAAAGAGGAGGAAGAGAAACGTAGGTGGCGCCTGATCCCACAGACTTTTGCGAATTGGCTTCAGGCCTTTGCCATTTTAGCTAGTGTCATTGGTGAAAAGGCTCCTGACAACTGTTCGGAGCTTTTTTGCTATCAGGACTCTATAGGTGAGGCGTATCGGGTGTATGGGGGTCAGACATGGCTGCGGTATGATGAGCAGTTCCGTCAGCGTAAGACGGTTCGGCCCAGCATACGGTGGGACCAGAAAGATATAGGTTTGTGGCTTCGGGTTATGGCGCCAGCTCGCTTTGGCCAGTCCTTTCACGGGGCGGCCGGTGGAACTGGCCATAGTGGTCTCAGTTACGGCTCAGGGGGGGCAGGTGCACAGGCCCAGCAACGTTACGGGCTGTGTTGGCAGTTCAATGAAGCCCAATGTAAATTTGGCTTCAACTGTAGATTCAAACATGCCTGTTCATTCTGCGGAGGGGTGTCCCATGGTGCGGCACGTTGCTTGTGCAAACAAAGGACCAAGGCCTTGCCTAATAGTGGACAAGAGGCAGACGCCGGTGAAGCTGGAAGCCATGCTTCCGTACCTAAATAGTTATGTTAACAGGGAGAGTGCAAAGTTCCTGGTAGAAGGTTTTAGGGAGGGTTTTAGGATTCCCCTGCCGACGCACACAGTCCCATTTTGTATAACTAACTTGAAGTCGGCAGCGGAACACTCGGGGGTAGTGTCCACAAAACTGAGGAAGGAGGTGGCCTTGGGGCGCATGGCGGGCCCCTTTGCATCACCCCCTTTGGAAGGTTTAATTGTATCTCCTTTGGGGGTGGTTCCGAAGAAGGAGCCGAATCAGTTTCGGCTCATACATCATTTATCTTATCCCAAAGGAGCGTCGGTCAACGATGGTATTGCACCCGAGCTTTGTTCGGTAGTATATACCTCGTTTGATGCAGCTGTGCATTGGGTACGGCGTTGCGGTCCAGGGGCCCTCTTAGCTAAGACGGATGTGGAGGCGGCGTTCAGGTTACTGCCGGTACACCCTGACAGCGTTAGGTTACTGGGCTGCTACTGGGAATGAGGGTATTACGTGGATCGTTGCCTCCCTATGGGTTGCTCGATATCGTGCGCGTACTTTGAGGCTTTCAGCACCTTTTTGGAGTCGGTAATTCGGGATGTGTCGGGGGTTGAGTCAGTGATACACTACCTCGATGATTTCCTCTGTATAGGTCCGGCGGGCTCCGATGTCTGTGCGGTTTTGCTTGCAACCACGCAGTGGGTCGCCAGTATGTTTGGGGTACCGTTGTCACCGGAAAAGACTGAGGGTCCGTGCACTAGATTGAGTTTCTTGGGCATAGAGCTTGACACTGTGGCAATGGAATTCCGGTTGCCTGGTGACAAGCTGGTTGATCTTAGGGAGAGGGTGAGGCGTGCTCGTCACATGCGAAAAATTACTTTGCGCGACCTCCAGTCATTGTTAGGCAGTTTAAATTTTGCCTGCCGCATTATCCCCATGGGTAGGATTTTTTGTCGCCGGCTGGCAGGGGCCATGAAAGGGGTGTCAATTCCACGACACTTTATTCGGCTGGGGGTGATACATCGGGAGGACCTGGCAGTATGGGACACATTTTTAGAACAGTTCAATGGTAGATCTCTGGTCCAGTCAGCTGTGGTCGATGTGTTCGATTGTGACCTCTTTACGGATGCGGCAGGGGGCCACGGTTTTGGGGCCTATTACAGGGGGCAGTGGTGCGCTGTCCCTTGGCCTGCGTCGTGGCGTGAACAAGGTCTGACGCGGAATTTGACTGTACTTGAGTTATTCCCGATTTTAGTCGCGGTGTCCATATGGGGTGGGGCGTTCCAGGATAAAAAAGTTAGGTTTCATTGTGATAACATGTCGGTTGTGTCGGCCATTAATAATGTGACTGCGTCTTCTCCTTCAGTCATCAAGTTGCTGCAGCATTTAGTATTGCGTTGCTTGTGCCTGAATGCATGGGTGGTGGCAGTGCATGTTCCGGGGGTTAAAAATGACATTGCTGATTCTTTGTCTCGTTTCCAGTGGGAGCGGTTTCGTGCCCTGGCTCCAGGGGCGAAAGTGGAAGGGATTCCATGTCCTCCAGTATTATGGGACTTGGTTTGCGAAAAGCGGGGACATTGATTCAGGCATCGTTGGCCCCCGGCACATGGGATAAGTATTCAAGGGTTTGGCAACTTTGGGAGGATTGGGTGGGAGATTTAGGTCAGGTACATACTGATGAGGATAGGGTTGGGGCTTTATTGTTCTTGTTAAGCCGTTGGTCTTCAGATGGATGGTCCGTGGCGAAAGTTAATGGCGAGGTAGCGGCATTGGCATTCGGTTTCAAGCTGAGGGGTTTGGCGGACTTCACCAAACATTTCTTGGTTCAACGGGCGCTTAAGGGGTTCCGCAGGGGCAGGGGAAGTAGTGACACACGGCGCCCGGTTACATTTCAGCTCTTGGAGCATTTGGGGTTGGAGCTGGGCCGTTTTTGTTCTTCGCACTATGAATGCGTTTTGTTTCACCTGGCTTTTTCTCTAGCTTTTTTTGGGGCTCTCAGGGTGGGTGAGTTGGTGTCCGTGTCGACTAAGCAGCCGGGTGGTTTACAGGTGGATGATGTGTACATGGAGGAAGGGGTCCTAGTGGTCAGGGTTCGCAGGTCTAAAACGGATCAGGCGGGGGCAGGGAAGTATCTGCACCTGGGTGCGGTTCTAGGGTCAGAAATGTGCCCGGTGCGTTGTTTGCTTGTTTTTCGGGGGGTTGGCTCCAGCTTCTGCGGGCGGTCCCCTCCTGCGTCATGAGGATGGTTCGTTCCTTTCCCGTTATCAGTTCTCGGCTGTTTTTAGGGGTTGTTTGGACTCCCTGGGCCTTGACGCCTCTCCATATGCTCCACACTCTTTTCGCATTGGCGCAGCGACTGAAGCAGCTAGTTGGGGGTTGAGCTCAGAGGTGGTCCAACGTATCGGTAGGTGGGAATCGCAGAGGTATAAATCATACGTACGTCCACACCTTGCCCAAATGTGAATCATTGTGTCGTTGGGGTATTTTCTCCGCCCTCCCCCTACTTTATTTCTTCTTTTCGTAGGCCCTCCTGCTCGGTTAGTCTGGATCTTCGGCCATTCTTTTGTGTTCTGGGGCGCGGAGAGGGCCGGCGTGCGGCGGAATGGTCGGCAGCGGGGGTTCGACAGGGCTGCGGTCGTTGTACGTTGGATTGGAATCCGAGGTATGGTGTGGAGTCGGGTCATGCCCGAAATCCACAGGTGCACGAGGTTGGATCGGTCTCCGGACATTATCGTGATACATGCTGGTGGCAATGACCTGGGGGTTCGTCCCTTTCGTGATTTAGTGAGGGACATAAAGTATGACCTGTTGAGGTTGTGGTCCATGTTTCCGGGGATTGTTACTGTGTGGTCCGATATTGTACCGAGAAAAACATGGCGGGAGGCTAGGTCTGTTGAAAGGCTCTACAAGGCCAGGATTAAGGTTAACCGGGCTGTTGCGGGGTTTGTGTTCAGGAACGGCGGTGTGTGCGTGCGGCACAAGGAGTTGGAGTCTGGGGAGGGGGAGTTTTGGTTGCGGGACGGGGTCCACCTGAATGCGGTGGGCATAGATTTGTGGACACTAGGTATCCAGAAGGGTGTTGAGAGGGCCCTGGAAGTGTGGCGGGTCTCTCAGGCTTAAGGGATTAAGGCGTGCTCGCAGTGGCGGGTGGGGTCCTTGGAGTTGGTGGTCAATTGGCTAAAAGGGTGGAGTCAACGGTAGGCTCCACCTATACATTTGGTGGTAATTGCACATTTTGGTGGATGGCCTGGCGCACGGTGAACGGTTACAGGGTAAATTGGCCCTGGGAGCTGGTACATGGAAGAAGGAGTTCGTCTTTACTCATGGTGCCGCCGAGCCAGTGGTCGCAGCTGGTGGTAAATTTATGGTGTGGTTATGTTAGCGCCAGGTGGGGGATTGATAGTTTTTTGTAGCTCCAAGGACTCTTACCCAGGTTAAGCGTTTATTGTTAAATTATTTTAAGTTATGCAAATTATAATAAGTTATACTTGTTGTTATTTATTTGTTGTTTGTTAATAAATACGGCTGCTGTGGCCGATTTAATCCAACCCTTTTGTCTCGGTTTATTTCTAAGAGGCGGGGGGGAGGGGTTTTTTTAGAGCTGGGGGTAGGGGTTGAGGCTGGAAAAGAGGGGGAAGGCATCTAGGCCCAGCAGTTTGTGTATCAAAGGTGGTGGTGGGGTTCATATGGGGACCCCGTTATCAGCAATGCCCAGTCAGGAGGGTGTTCAGTCAGGGGCATAGACTATAGTAGCCTCAGACATTTCAGACACTGGGACCCCAGACAGATTAACTGTTCAGCTTGGTGGAAACTGTATACAGTGTACATGTGTAGAAGCAGCCCTGCATCTATCGAAGTGAATGGGAACAGAGATGCAGTTTGCCAGCACCACCACTACAGTGTGACAGTGGTGCCAGGGAACTGCAGTTCTGTATCATTGGGCAGTTGGATCAGTTAATCTGTGAGGGGGCTGGGTCTTGGACCCCAACCGATGAGATACTGATGACCTATCCTGTAAATAGGTCATCAGTATCCAAAACACATTGGATCCTGGACAACCCCTTTAAGTGTTAGAGAGGTTGTCCAATTTTAGCAAATCAATATTAATTGTTTGTACAATGTTATGCAATTTCACAATATACTTTCTCATGGTTTTCTAGATCTCTACTTGCTGTAACTTTTTGTTTACTTCCAGTGGATAAAAATCAGTCCACATTTAGGATAGGCCATAAATTCCCAGACAACCCCTTTAAATGGATCTAAAGTGGGTATGAGTTCTGGGGTAAAATTGCTCATTTTCAGGAAGGATTCACATTGATTTAGAACTGTTCTATTTACAGAAGTCCCATAGAAATGAATAGAATGGCGGTGTGCCTGCATGACCACAGATGGGGGTACAAAGGACCTCCATTCTTGTGATTGGAGGGGACGGGGGCGATTCCACCTAATGTTATAATAATGATCATAGCACTTCTATGCTTAGTATGTGGGTACATTCTTAGGGTTCCCACTAATACAAATTATCTCACATGAATACAATTTTGATATCTTTTCACTTCTGTTCACTTTAAGTTGTTTTTATGGCATTGCCTTGATATTAATCCATATATTTATTGCATATCCGATATAGAGTGCTTTAAAACCCATCTTTTGAATAAATACCAAGTTTGCTTTTCTTACATTTACATAAAGATTGGCTTGTCCATTAAGTCACTTTTCATTCACATTCTACAGGGAGTTTATTTGATGGTTTTAACAATCTGTCTTAAAAAGCAAAGTCTGTATGAGCGGTGAAGGAAGCATTTTTGTATTAGTGCTCATTTTCTGGTCTTCTCATAAGATATAATACACAGTGAATCTTTGCTCTATATAAATTGACATTAGAATTACCTGTAAGTGAAATGGTATTTCCTTGGCTACAGAAATAAAAATTTTTGACATCCCTCATCATTATTATTCTTGTATGCTCCTACCTGGAAGCTTAAAAGAGTATTAGCTCACATCTGTCATATATAGTATTTTTCAGCCTAATAAAGTAACATTCGCAAACTTCTTCCGCTGCTTGCTACATGGAAATTAAGGCATCTGCACTGCGTTGATGGGGAAGTATATAATAACTATTAACTACTTCTCTGACAACTGAAAGGTTTGCAGAGTAGTATAATAGAGCTCTGGAAGAGTCATTACTGTAATTGATATCCTTGTAAAGACTTCTCATTGCAACATATTTGGAGCAATTGTATAGCTCTAATGCATTCTATTCTAGTAGATATTGATAACAAACATCGGCTGTGCAAATAGGAACATAATACCTACCTGTAGCCGAAAGCCCAATGACTTACTCCTCAAAGATATCTAAATAATTCTAAAAGCAAGATGACAGGGATACAGCATTCTACCTTTTATAACAGACAGTGATTTTCTAAGATATTGGTTTTGCCCTGGTCTTGAATGCCTTTTCAATCCATGCACAGATGTCAACTGTGGAGTATAGTATGAAACACATGGCAGGTGCTTTGCAAGGCCTTTTGACCCTCCCTGTGCAATGGTAAAGTATCTGTTTCTCTGCTCATTCTTCAATGGAGGAGCTACTTGTTACCTGGTTGTGTCTCAGAGCTTTTTATTATTTTACGCTTTGTGGTGTCATTTAACCACTGTTTGTTTTTGTGCTACTAGCTGCAGGTGGAGTGAAATAGATACTCTGTAATAGACTGGGGGGAATTTATCAAGCCTCTTGTGCCTTTTCTCTTCTTACTGTGCACATTTTCTAATGCTTTACACTGTACGGTTTTTTTGTCTTTTTTTTTGTGACTTTTAAACAAGGTTCATCACATTGCTTTTATGTCTGGAGTAACATTTTATAATGCATTTATAATGTGCACAAAAATTTGAAAAAAATGTGTAAAAACACAAAACAAAATATCTGACAGTAGTGGAATGAAACTTTCATCTTGCCCAATTATCATACTGCTCCAAATCTCTCAGCTCCTCTTCTCCCACTGCACGACAAAATTGGCATTAAGGCTAAGTCTCCACTAGTGAATCGCTGCAAAACGGAAACGCATCAGGTTTTTTTCAGCAATGTTTTTCACAGAAAGTCAGCAGAGTTTTCCTCTGCGCACTTTCTGCCCCTATTATATGTAAACGGAAAACGCCAGCGTTTCCGCAGGTATAATTGATATTTTTTACATTATTGACTTTTCCGCTGCGGATTTTTTTTCTGTAATGTGTGGATGGTCGCTGGTGTGAGCTATCATCCTGTTTGAGTTCGGTAAGAAGGTCCTCCATATGCCGTATGTATAGAGCCTCCTGCAACCAGGACATCAGGGCGGGAGGGGAGGTGGATATCCATTGCCTAGGTATGACAGATCTGGCAGGTTGAAGGAAAAATCTAATGTAGCACAGATAGAACTCTGTAAGACCGTTATTTTCATAGTCTGTTGTTGCTTTGTTGTTCATATTGGCTATACCATATCCAAGGAAGAATTCATTGCACCAGATTGTCGGACACCAATTGGCGCATAGACTGCCAGACATGTGAGTAGGCTGTGTTTTTTTTCTATTTGTCCCATTTTCATCTGTTTGTTTCTCACTGCAATGTAGAGGGATTTGTAATGGCCTCCCCTTATGTGCAAGATGACCGTAAAAAAATGGACGTTTTTCACAGCCATTTTGCACCTTAGTTGTGTGAATGTAGCCTTAGTGGTCGCTGGAAAAGCTTTGACAATGTGAACTATGATGGAAAACTGGAGAAGCAGCTTAGTGCTTGGTCCTTCTCTTACAAATGGTCCCTACACAATCATGTTCCTCTATAGTACCTGTGTAGTATATAGGAATAGCTGCTCTTGTACATTGCTGTACTATATTTACCATACATTTAATACCTGGGATGAATCATATCCCACTCTGGGAGATCAGGAAAAGCTCTTTGGTCTTTTGTTCTAAATATATAGGACATTCATAGAGCTATAATAGAGCCAGGAGATTGAGCCGTTTTCTCTTGCCCACAAATATTGCATTGCATTGTATACAAGTGATACTTAATAAACTAAGCTGCCCTTATTAACAAAATATCAAGAAGTTTCCATTATTAAAAATAAAGATGCAGAAGACATAAATATGGGCTGGTTATTAAAGAAGAATTGGTTCTGTGGAGACAATAATCCCCAGGACATCCAATTAATAATAATTGGAGTTGTTGCACATTAGTCTTCTGATGGATAGCTGAGACTCTCTAAATGAAAAGTGTACAATGTAATTCTATTGTTCCCTTTATCATTTCAAGTACAATGTAAATCATCCCATCCAGACACCACTGTGTATAGCACTTCACAGGACTGTATGCTTTTCTTACTCATTAATTGCTTGCGAAAATGTCATTGGAGAGTTTATGTTTGCAAAAATACTTAAACATGCATTAGATCATCATGTATTTTATATAGGCTGAGTTTTTTCATCATGCACAAGTATAATGTTCTATAACCAGTCTTGTAATGATTGTTAGAATATTATGTCAGGTTTTCATCCTTTCATGAATCACCCAAACATCATCAAATCCACATAGCCACAATGTTACCTTACAGCCAAGGAAGAGACAATGTAATTGGAAACCTTGGGATTATAGAGCAACTTGCTGGTAAATAGAATAGGACAAAAAAAGGAAGCCTAGTATTTTATTCCAAGAAATCTGCCCTACTCATAAAGCATGAGCAGAAATTATATAAAGTTTAGAACCGGTCAGCATTCCTGATATTCAGATGTGCTCACTCTTACATTAGCTCGTATCATGAAACCAATTCAATACAATGGAGGGAATTTATCAATGCATTTATGCTACTATTCAGACAAAGATGTGCAACAGTGTGGTGCATCTTTGGCTCAAGGCCCTTTCACCCTTTTGTATTAAAGATGTGCCATATCTCCTGTTCTGCACCTCACTTACCACAAATGTGGACGGAGTGGGCAGAGTGGGGTGAAGAGCCGGATGGGCCAGGGTGGGACACTGGAGCATGAGTGTGTGCCTAATGTATTAGGAGGCTGGAGCCTCTTGATAATTCAGGTGCACCTTGCTCCAGTTGGAACCCTTATTAAGACTGGAGTATGAAGTGCCAGTCTTAATAAATCTATCCCAATATACTAGCAAAACCTTTGACAGGCTACAAGGCACTACCAAAGCACTGGGTGGCCACAAATAGACACACAAGGTATAGAGATGGGCGAACCTCACAAAATTTGTTTAGCCAAATACTCATGGGTTTGCCTGTCTGTTTCATTTTGTCCCGAACCGGAACTGGTATTAATATACTTGGGTAAAGTGGTGGCCCAGGAGAGGTGAGTAAACATAACAAACAGTATTTCTCACCTCTCCTGGGCCCTGGTGCTGTGTCTGGTGGACCATGGGCCTCCTTCATAAGCATCATGATGTCACCATGGCCCATGTGACCACTGAGGCTCAATTACTGGTCCCCAGTGGCCACTGTTTGTTATGTTTATTCACATCCCCTTGTCCTCCATTTATTATATTCTGGTGTCTGAAGATACACCAATATATAAGGTGGTTGGCAATCCCCAAATATTTGGACTTGGGCAATCCTGAAATTTTTGGAAAATTCGTAACAAATCTGGCTTATTATGAACCAGTTAACTCATCCCTAATACGGGACAGACATCTTGGATAGAATAATGCAAAATTATGTTGTTTTGAGGGGAAATTACACATCTTTATCTGTTTTAGTAAATCTGCATTCCTCATAAAAGATCAATTTTGGACATCTTTGTACAGTACATTGTGTTGTGCAATTCCTCTGATATTCCTCCTAGAAATGGATGCTACCATTTTCCTTGTCAATAGACCATGTCCCTGCACACTATGACATTGTCCAAACAGATTGACAAATAAAATTGTAATGCACAGTTGTCACTTTATTTGTGCATTTTCAGGAAAATTAAAGGGGTGTTCCAAGCCTTTTTTTAACCCTTGAAAGGTGTAAAAATAATTAACACTATATACTATATACCTCTCCTTTCAGCCGGGGGATCCAGTGTCCGGGTCCCCAGTCTTCCTGACCTGTGACCCACACTGCTCAGCCACTGATTGGCTGACATGCTTGCATGCAGGCAGAAAGCAAATAAAAACCAGGGACCCAAATGTAGACTCTCTACTGGATCACTGGCTGATCGAAGAGGTGAGTTTATAGTGTTTATTATTTTAAGCCTGAATATGGGGTAAGAATGAAATTGGAACACCCCTTTATTAGTGGAATAGTGCAGCGGTAAAGATAAAAGTGCTTTAGCATTTCTATTGCATGGTGACCTACTTATAAAGACAGGTCAGAGTAGCTGACAGATCCTCAATACCCATTAGTGTGAGGTCCTTTGCACAGCATAGACCTCCTCACTGGAAGACCACAGGGACACTCAATGGAAACCGCAGACAGTATGAGCATTTATTAATTCCAAAGAAGACAGGGGAGTAAGTGCTCAGGGGATGTAAGGTCTGGCAGTGAACATGCCATTAACTGCTAAGACGCATTAAAGTGGTAGTCCGCTCAGGAAAATCCTTATTTTATGACTTGTCAGAGCTGGACGTCATTGGAACAGAGACTTGACCTGAAGGAGCCACCTGTTTGACAGTACTAAATACCCCTACAAATAATGGTTCTCACTGAGGAGGACTGACTGAGAAGTGTAACCAGATATAACATAGCTGCCCATGGATTTCAATAGCCACCAGATCATTTAGCATACTCTCGGCAGCATTGTAGTAGAATACTGCTGATGTGTCCTTATATATGAAATATATTTGTCCTATGTGACATCCAATTTAAATAGAGCTTCCCCTATCTGAAATAGCTGACCATTTTGGGTACCAGTAGTGAAATGGGGCTATTTAATTCCTCTCCCAAAATTATGCAGAGGGACACATTTATTATTTCCCTAAACCACATTTGTGGCGTCAAAAATTAGTAAATCAGTTTGCAACTTTATAAATGCCACCTGCGACAATATTTGGGAATGTGGTGCAGTGTGTGGCAGGGGTGGAACCATTGGCCCCATCTGATTTATTATTATTTATGTCAGTTTTCTGACATCCTCCAATGGAGCAGAGATTATCAAGACCCGCTAGAAATTTCCCTCCTTACTGGTATTGGAGACAGCAAGATTAGCCATATATTTGAAATCCAAATTTTTGCCTCTCATGGGATAGGTTAGGGCTACACGGCTATTTTGGCCATAACTCCGATCGCTTGACCAAGGATTGCCAGGTTGCCTTGCGACTCCTTCACTAATGTTAGTGAATGGAGTTGCATTGCGACCCCTGGAGTACAATCTGACTTCATTCATTAACCACTTCAGTACTGGGCCAATTTCTGCCCAGGACCAGCCACATTTTCGGGTTTTTTTGTATGTGCGGTTTTGAGGGCTGTAACATTTTTATCATATGCATTATTCAACTAATTTCTACATCTTTTTTCGGTGACACATAGGGCTTTATTTTTATGTTGTTTTTATTTTTGCATGTGTTTTACTTTTTTTTATATCCGGGAAAATATAAACAGAAGAGGAGGGAAAATTTGTCTGTTTTTCACTTTTAATTTTTTTTTAATTTAATAACACAAAGTGCTACTAAAAAACTTTATAAAATAGTTTTTCTTCTCCGTTATGGTAATTTTTATTTTGTATGGTGTCATCGGGGGTGGGGCTATAACCTTTAATAGCGTTTTATTGGCGTATTTTATTTATTTTTAAAATTATTTTATTTACATTTTTTTTTTACTTTTCTGGGAGCTCCGGCTGAAGTTACAGCTGGCTCCACTTTTCAGCAGCTGAATGAATTCGTGCAAGGACCGATACGTCCTTGCAGAACTAGACAACCACCTTCCGGATGTATATATAATAATAATAATAAATTTTATTTATATAGCGCCAACATATTCCGCATATTCCGTGGCCCAGAAGTGGTTAAAGGGGTTGTCCAGATTGAGACCAATATTAAAAAAAGTACAATTTTCCAGTATACTTTCTGTATCAATTCCTTATGGTTTTCTAGATCTCTGCTTGCTGTCATTCATTCTTCTTTCCAGTGGATAAAAATCAGTCAATGATCATGTGACGTAAACTCCCTATTAATGTGCATGTACCTTTAAAAGCAATTCTAAAGAGGAAATAACATAACAACAAAAAAACATCTTGATAATATGTACAGACACAGAATGGACCTTTCATTCTCTATTCTTACAGACATAATAACGTCTTAAAAGACATTAAAATATGTTTGGCATTTGAGAGCATTCTGTAGTGTAGCGATGTATTTGCCTCCAATGGAACACTGTAAAAGGAATTTTCTGAGTTGGCTGTAAACAGGTCCAGGACAATATTGACCTTGATCTCAGCCTATTTACCTCTTATGCTTATAATATATATGCAATGAAAGAGGTATTCAATCTGTCTTTGTGCAGACACAGAAATTGTTCACATCTATCAAATAGGATTCTAGGGGACAGAATCACAAAGGCGCGATAGCTAGTTAATGACCATCCAAGTGGTGAGCGTTACAAATGTTCGGCTCTTACGAATGTGCCTGTATGGAATTAATGCTCTGCTTACTGTATTTTAGCCATACTGTATGTTATTATTGTTTGACATGCATTAAAGAAAGCAGCATTTCAATGTTAAATAAGTGTACATTGATTATATATATATATATATATATATATATATATAGTCATATGAAAAAGTTTGGGCACCCCTATTAATCTTAATCATTTTTAGTTCTAAATATTTGGGTGTTTGCAACAGCCATTTCAATTTGATATATCTAATAACTGATGGACACAGTAATATTTCAGGATTGAAATGAGGTTTATTGTACTAACAGAAAATGTGCAATATGCATTAAACCAAAATTTGACCGGTGCAAAAATTTGGGTACCCTTATCATTTTATTGATTTGAATACTCCTAACTACTTTTTACTGACTTACTGAAGCACAAAATTGGTTTTGTAACCTCACTGAGCTTTGAACTTCATAGCCAGGTGTATCCAAACATGAGAAAAGGTATTTAAAGTGGCCAATTGCAAGTTGTTCTCCTATTTGAATCTCCTCTGAAGAGTGGCATCATGGGCTCCTCAAAACAACTCTCAAATGATCTGAAAACAAAGATTGTTCAACATAGTTGTTCAGGGGAATGATACAAAAAGTTGTCTCAGAGATTTAACCTGTCAGCTTCCACTGTGAGGAACATAGTAAGGAAATGGAAGACCACAGGGACAGTTCTTGTTAAGCCCAGAAGTGGCAGGCCAAGAAAAATATCAGAAAGGCAGAAAAGAAGAATGGTGAGAACAGTCAAGGACAATCCACAGACCACCTCCAAAGAGCTGCAGCATCATCTTGCTGCAGATGGTGTCACTGTGCATCGGTCAACAATACAGCACACTTTGCACAAGGAGAAGCTGTATGGGAGAGTGATGCGAAAGAAGCCGTTTCTGAAAGCACGCCACAAACAGAGTCGCCTGAGGTATGCAAAAGCACATTTGGACAAGCCAGCTTCATTTTGGAAGAAGGTCCTGTGGACTGATGAAACAAAGATTGAGTTGTTTGGTCATACAAAAAGGTGTTATGCATGGCGTCAAAAAAACACAGCATTCCAAGAAAAACACTTGCTACCCACTGTAAAATTTGGTGGAGGTTCCATCATGCTTTGGGGCTGTGTGGCCAATGCCGGCACCGGGAATCTTGTTAAAGTTGAGGGTCGCATGGATTCAACTCAGTATCAGCAGATTCTTGAGAATAATGTACAAGAATCAGTGACGAATTTGAAGTTACGCCGGGGATGGATATTTCAGCAAGACAATGATCCAAAACACAGCTCCAAATCTACTCAGGCATTCATGCAGAGGAACAATTACAATGTTCTGGAATGGCCATCCCAGTCCCCAGACCTGAATATCATTGAACATCTGTGGGATAATTTGAAGCGGGCTGTCCATGCTCGGCGACCATCAAACTTAACTGAACTGGAATTGTTTTGTAAAGAGGAATGGTCAAAAATACCTTCATCCAGGATCCAGGAACTGATTAAAAGCTACAGGAAGCGACTAGAGGCTGTTATTTTTGCAAAAGGAGGATCTACTAAATATTAATGTCACTTTTCTGTTGAGGTGCCCATACTTTTGCACCGGTCAAATTTTGGTTTAATGCATATTGCACATTTTCTGTTAGTACAATAAACCTCATTTCAATCCTGAAATATTACTGTGTCCATCAGTTATTAGATATATCAAATTGAAATGGCTGTTGCAAACACCCAAATATTTAGAACTAAAAATGATTAAGATTAATAGGGGTGCCCAAACTTTTTCATATGACTGTTATATATATATATATATACATCTGTATAGGAACCGATGACAGTAAAGTGCCATTCTTTTTCCATTTGCAGTAGTGATTGTGGAATAATGCTATGTTATTATTATATATGCTATTCTATTGTGCTAATATAGGATTTTAACGTTAATGTCTAAAATTCATCTGATTAACTCTTTCATCACTGCTAAATCTGGTTACTGTTTGGCATTGTGGTAGAGGGTCATCATTTTTTTCACAGTATGTGAGCCCAATTCTCATTGAAGCTGAAGCCCCATGTTGCAAAAATGTAGCATTTTGGCCACGGCAGAAATGCTGCATTTTAAATTACCTGTAAAATGGATAGGATTCTGACTACTTCTATCCACACATTGCAGAAAAAAATCTGCAGAGGAAAAGCTGTATTTTAAAAAACGCTTGCATTGCGCTGGCGTTTTCCTTATAGGTATAATGGGGCAGAGAGTTTTCCTCTGCAGACTTTCTGTGAAAAATGCTGTGGAAAAAACCTTGATGCTTTTCTGCCGCGTTCTTTTCCAAAGCATTTTTTGACTGCGGCTCACTACATGGGGCCTTAGTCTTAAAGGGTTTTTCCGGGACTTACATATTGACGACTTAACCTAACTGCCATGCTCAATAGGGTACATTTATTATTGATGTATGGCACTTATGTGGTATAAAAAAGTCAGAAACCCACAATTGCCCTTGGCACTTTCCTGAAAGGGCGGTGTGGTAAGGGGTGGGACATGGGCAGGCCCACTGACCCCACCAGAATTATGATCATTATGATCTGACAAAGATTTCAGTGCAGGTCTGGCTGAGGATGCATCTGATTTATGAAGAGGCCTGTGCTTCCTTATAAATCAGGTGCATCCTCTGCAATTGCAGGAGATATGAAACGTGGGTCTTCATATATCTTCCCATTGCCTGAGTTCATCCACCTCATTCATATAAGTCCACGTATCATCATCATCATCACCATCATTATCATCAAGTAAGGCCCAAGTACTGCACTACCAGCAAGGTCTGACCTCCTTACATGGTGCACCACACATGATGTAGTCTATCACACATCACATTTGTAGTTAGTTCCTTCTCTTGTGTCTCTGATTTACTTTACCAACATGTAGAGCTCATTAAAAAAGAGGATCTTCGACAGCTGTTGTGTATATTATATGGTTTTGTGTTCTCGCTATTGCTGCAACACCTTATAATGAATACCATAGATACTACAGATCTTCCTTATATCAACCATTTAATGGTGAGCAGAAATCTTGCCCTTGCCTTCAAAAAGAGGTTCTTCAGCATCTGAAGTATGCATTATAAATAAAAATCTACTCTTTACTATAAATGTTAAAGAATATTCAAAGTCATCTCAGAGTTTCGATACCTGTCTAAAACACTAAAGGTCTACGTCTCACAACTTTTTGATAGCTTCTAATATTCATATTCCGGTAACTTACGTAGTATATTATCCCTTATATTATGGGATATTATATTATTATAATATTGTTATTGTTATATTATAGTGATATAATGGTAGGTTTCTCTCCATATGTTTTTTATTGCGTGTATGTGATATGACCAGAACACAACTTAGATTATAGGGAACTAAATTTGTTCACTAGAATTGCTGGGATACTGGATTATATATGGCAATGCACTAAATTTGATGACTGCTGCCTTCCTTTTTTATCTGGCACGGCAGGAGGTTCAGGTCTTGTGGTCATATTACAGCCATGTATACGGTGTCTGATTTTCAGAATAATATATCTACTCATTTATGAAGAAGAACATTCTCCATATTTCATAGAAATCTTTGTTGATCTTTATTCCCCTTAGCTACAGGGAAGTTCCAATTATGACCACCAGGCCTTTGGGAAATATCAGTTTACCAGGGCATGAATTACAAGCCTGTCAGCACCATATTGTATCAACAGTATACAACTCTGCTGATGGATTTGCAGGGAAGCCACCTGGAATTTGCTTCCCAGCATCCTGCTACTTGGTAGCTCTTCACACTGGCCTTCCAGATTTGACGGTTGTAGTAACCCAACATCCCTTTAAGGGTGCAGCTGAGGAGAGTATGTGGTCTGGGAGTTAAACAGAAGAGTAGCTATAGGGGTGCAGATGTAGCAATCGCTATGGGCCCTGGAGCCTCAGGGGACCCTAAAGCCTCTCCACAACATAAGTAGGCACCAGTATCATAGATACCACATGGTAAGTAGGGGTCCTGTTTCATATTTTGATTCAGGGCCAAGGAAATTCAAGTTACACCTCTGGATTGATGTCCTATTCTTAAAGAGGACCTTTCATGTCCTCATGTATATGCTGTTTTACATAACGCTAGAAAGCCGACATCGCGCTGAATTCAGCGCACTGCCAGCTTTCCCGGTATGTGCCCCAGGGCTGGAGATATCGGTGGTCTTAGTTTCATGGTTCACCGCCAGAAGGGTGTTTCTGACAGTCTAGCTGCGCTGTGAGGAACGCCCTCCCTGACAGTATTCCTCCATAGCACTGTACTGGGGGGGCGTTCCTTACAGCTTAGCGTCATTGCTGGGCGGTAAGGAACGCCCCCTCTCTCTCTGTACTCGTCCATAGCGCTGTACTGTCAGAAGGGGTGTTCCTTACAGCTCAGCAATGACGCTGAGCTCTGAGGAACGCCCCCCAGTACAAGTCTATGAATGAGTACTGTCAGGGAGGGCGTTCCTCACATCGCAGCTAGACTGTCAGGAACACCTGTCTGACAGTAAACCGTAAAACTACGACCCCCGATATCTCCAGCCCCGGGCACATATCGGGAAAGCCGGCAGTGCTCTGAATTCAGCACGTTGTCGGCTTTCTAGCGGTATGTAAAACCGCATACAGTATACATGAGGACATGAAAGGTCCTCTTTAAAGGGGTTATTCAGCTTCCAAAAATTATCTGCAAATACATCCACTGCAGTGCTAAATACTCAATGTTGCCTTGTGTACCCCTTTCTTGGATACATTTTACTTGAGACTTCTTGTATCACTGTTATTTACAAACAGTGTATCTGTGAAAAAACTACATTTCCCATGATGCATCTGCCTACTCTCACTCTCTATGTTTTCTGCTCACATGGGGGAGGGGGGAGTGAACTTCCAAAGGAAACATCACAGCATCATGTGACCTCAGATGTGGGGGTGATATATTACCTGTGATTTCATTGGAGGGGAGAGTAGACAGATGCATCATGGAAAATGTAGTTTGTTCACAGATTCACTGCATGTAAATAACAGGGATACAAGTAAAATAAAGCAGAGAAAAGTGTGCACAAGGAAACAGTGAGTATTTAGCACTGCAATGGATGTATTTGCAGACAATTTTTGGAAGCTGGATAACTCCTTTAAGTTAGGTCATCAATATCTGATTGTAGGGGTCCAATACCCAGAACCTCCACAGATCAGCCTTTGAAAGTAGCAGCAGTGTTCGGGTGAGCATTGTTTCCACTTTGCAGGCCAATGATGTCACGTTGATTCATCATATGGCCTGTTTGCAACCCAGTCCTATTGAAGTGAATGGGACTGAGTTGCCATACCAAGCATAGCCAGGATACAAAGTATGGTGCTGTGCTTGGTATGCAGAGATAAGGCTACAGCACTTATCCAAATGCTGCAGTCTCTTCAAACAGCTGATCGGTGGGGGTCCTTGGTGTTAAATCTCCACCAATCTTTTATTGATGGATTATTCTAAGGACTGAACTGCCAACTCTGCAGAGAAGGTTAGGCTTTGTAGTAATGAATGGAGCACAGATGTGGTGTCAGGGCCTATGGGTGTCTTGGGTTCAGGGCCTTTTTTGCAATTGTAACTGCTGCAATACCTACAGCTACACCACTGGCTAGAAAGCTACCATTACCTTCCTTACTAAAGGCTGTTAAAGTAACCATCATTTTATTTCATGTGATACAGTGAACTTTTATATATCCATCTATGTGAAACTGAGTCACATTACACAGGTTAGTATTAGTCCATCCTTTTACTTTTCCCTGTCAATTCTGCTATAACAATGCAATGCTATGGCTATTTTTGGCAAAACCTGTGATATATTCAGAATACAATGATAAAACATGTAGCTCCTCTGATCATTTGCCTTTTATCTTCCAGTTCCTTGTCTTCTGTCTGCTTTAGCAACATGTATTTCACTTCTGGCATTTGATGGAGCTATTCTGCTCTATATGAATTGTTCAACATGAATTTTATGTGCTCGTGTTATTCCCGTATTCCAGACTGACACTATTCGTGCATGTTTGTCACCCATTTGTAAAGCTTGTATTGTCAGATATTTAGTGTTTTGCTGTTGGGCTATGTATGATGCTGTGAATTCTCTGTGTAGTAATAGGACTGTCATGGTAATTTCTGTCACTGCTGTAATTCTCATTTGTTCTGCTTTCTTAACCTTTTTACAGCCTCCAGAACATATATGAAACCATCCACATCACCCTGTGATATAGCCTTAAGGGGTTTCCTGAGTTCACAATATGGATGTCCTATCCATAGTATAAGTAATAAATCTCATATCAGTGGGGGTCCGATTCTCAGAACCTCTGCTGATCAGCTGTTTGAACGGGACCTGTTGCAGGGCAAGTGCTGCGACTTCATTAAGCCCCGTCACTGGTCTGTGAGGTGGAAGAAACCTTGCTCCAGCTTCAAGTAGCTGATCTGTGGAGTCCCTTGTATGAAACCACCACAATGAGATATTGATAACCTATCCTAAGAATAGGTCAGCAATTTTTAACATCCAGAAAGGCCCTACGTTGCCGAAATGCAGCGTTTTCTGTTGCAGATTTTTCTGCGTTTTTTAAAGCCAAAGTCAGGAATGGCTACAAAAGGAATGGGAAATATAAAGGAAGCTCTTAGATGTTTCCCTTCTGTTTAATCCATTTCTGACTTTGGCAAAAAAAATAAGCAAAATTTGCAACAAAAAAAGTGACGTTTCTGCAACATGGGGCCTCAACCTTAAACTTTTTTCTGCAATGCCGGCGTCTTTCTACTTGTTTGGTTGTAGAAATCTGCAGACAGTAGCTACCTGCCCCGTGATGCTTTGCCCAGAAGCAAGAGTCTTACCTACAGACAATAATCCATGGCTAAAATATACAAATCAGATCTTTTTCAGAAGGAAGCAAACTTTAGCCAAAAATTAGCCAAACTGAACACTCATCAGTACACTGCAGTTTCCAGGTTCTTGCCCCTTGTGAGTACTGAGCAGATTACCGGTTATCTGAATAAACTGCCCTTGAGGCAGATCTATAGGGGGTAATAGTTTTCTCTGAAGAGATCCTGTAAATAATTGGGAGGAGATTCCGTGGCCACAGCGAAATATATAGACATAATGCAGCATACTGGAGGCTACTGTTTTTAATTGTTTGTCTTTTGTGCCTCTGGGATTGTATTGTTATGTTCCATTCTGTGTTAAATGTTGTTGTTATGCAGCTATCCTCTGTATTTTCCCCCCTGCATTGTGCAAACCTCACAGGCCACTGGGCGGGGTTGTAGAGAGACCTCGTCTCACCTGGAGACGGTTGGTCTTCAGTCTAGTGTGTGCAATTAGCTGGAAAAGGTGTGCAGAGTTTCCCTGCCAACAGTTTCTGGACTGAGGCCCAACGGTCAGCCTACAGTCTCAAGGAGGGATAACATCAGCCCCAGGCTCATCCAGAGACAGCCCTGAGGAAGGGAGAGAAGCTGTCTAAGCTGTTGGACATTTCCGTGCCAGGAGGAGCAGGAGAGGACCCTGACAGGAGTGCCACGTTCGGGCCTAGTCTACAGGTAACCAGATCCCTGTCAGGACTCCTTGTGACTCCATTCCCAGTATACCTGGCGGGGAGAGGCATGAGAGGAGGAGTAGTGGTGGATTATTTTATGGAGCCTGTAACATCCCTGGGCATCCTCCTAGAACCAAGGCTGGGAGGGAATTGGACATTGTACTGCTATCCCCATTCAGAAGCTGTTGTTACCTGTTTCCAGTTGTTATAATAAAAACTGTTCCTGGTTCAACGGCACCACTGACTCCTGAGTTGTGCCTGCTAGAACATCAGGGCCCTTCCAACCTACATCACACCAGCTCAGGTAGGAGAGGTCCCCTCTCCAACTGGAAGCGCCCCAGGGGAAACAACTACTACCACCACTATCCGGTAGTGCTGCAGGACCTCCCTCGAATTTGTCCGGCCCAGGAGTGGGACTGGAGAGGTTGGTGAGTGTGCTCGGCCTGCTAGGTGGCACAGCATCTGCCACTACTACTCCCATCCTCCGGTCTCCTCCATCTAGGTTGCAGTAATAAGAAGACCCAATAACTGATTCAGAATGATTCGGAAATCTACAGAGACCAAAATGACATCAGACATCATGACTAAAGGGTCATCTGAACAAGTAATCCCTAATAGTAATTAGAGATGTTTGAACCACTTTGTCATGAACGAGATTCAACCCAAATACTCTAAATTGTTTGGTTTTTAACGAAACTGAACAAATGGCGATTCACTTCAGACAAACAAAAATGGACTCTGCATTACACTCTGGACTCGTAGGAACCTATCTATGCCATTTCTATCTCACTAAGACAAACACAGCTAAAGTTACGTGAAAGTGAAAGCGAAACTATAATACTCTGGAATCTCTTCAGACACCAGAGTATAATAGGTGGAGGCCCAGGGGAGGTGACAAAAATAAAAAAACATTCATACTGACCTTCTGTTACCTCTTTTGGGCCTCCTGGCGGCATCTGGTACTCTCCTGTGACAACAGGTGCCCGGGGTCGGGTCACTGCTGATGCCTTTGATTGGGCCATCAAAAACATATTCGCCGAGTGTCATGATGTCATAGCGCTTGGCATTCTTATGTGACTGCTGAGGCCCAGAGTGTCGGATGCTAGCGAAGAAAGAGTGTCGGACGCTGCAAGGAGTACTAAAAGAGGTAACAGAAGGTGCATATACTGTAAATATTTTTTTATTTGTTACACCTCCCCTGGGCCTCTACCTATTATACTCTGGGGTCTGAAGAGATTCCATAGTATAATAGTGTCGCTTTCACTTTGACATAACTTCAGCTGTGCTTGCCTTAGTGAGATAGAAATTGCATAGATATGTTCCTAGGAGCCCCAAGAGTGTTCTACACTATATTTTAAGACAATTTAAATTAAGATGTGGTTCATACCCGAACATGTTTGACCCGAAACTAATCTTGGTCCAGAACCACACAAACCTGAAAAAAAACAGGAGGCACTGTCTGTTATTAAAGTGCTCTTATTTTGGGTTGTTCTTGTACTAGAAATTGAAATTTATGAAATTTATTGAAACCGACGCCTGGTATAATTTATACCAATTTCTAGTGCAAGTTATACATTTGTCAGATTGGGTTTACACAGTGCATTTTTGCTGAAAAAAAGGGAGCCCTTTTATATAAAAACAAATTAATGCATTTTTCAAAAATGTGTTTTTTTTCATATGGGCTTGCAGTTTTCAGATAAAAATGCATGCATGTTTTCGGTAAAAACACACTGTGTAATTCCAACCTCAGTCTGTGTGAGGCCCCACCCCTTTTGATAATTTGCCACCATTTTCGACAAGCCCCAACCACTTTCCATACTTTGTTGAGTGCTGTGGGTAAAGAACCGGAATCGGAATCAAGCTTTCATATTCCTTCCACTAAGCCTTTGAGATATATAGAGGTTAGTAACGCTAGGTTCACATCTTTGAACGGAAACCTAATCCACTTAAAAAAGCAGTTAACTGTGGAAACCCGCGGACCCCATAGACTATAATGAGGTCCGCCAGGTTTCTGCACGAAAAATGTGGCATAAAAAGTCCTGCTTGCAGAACTTTTCTCTCCGCATTTTTAAAGCAGAATTGGGAGCGGAATCCCTGAGCTGACTACAGGCGCAGGTGTGAACCTAACCTTAGGCTCGGTTCACATCCCTGGTCTCCGTACGGGGATTCCGTTCCCCTCTCTGCTTGCAGCACTTTTCTCTCCGCATTTTTGCCCTTTTCGGGCGGAAACTGAATGGTAGCCACGCGGACCCCATTATAGTCTATGGGGTCCTCTGGTTTCCTAAGGTAACCGCTTTTTATTCGGATTAGGTTTCCGTTCGGGGGGGTCCCCAAGTGGATCCCCCAAACGGAAACCCAAGCGCAGATGTGAACCTAGCCTTAGTTAGGTCCCATGCATATGGTTTTGTGCACGAAGCCTATCGTACACATAGTTGATATTCACATCAATTTTATAAACTTCTAGAGAAAATAAGTGACATGTGTCATATGATAAATTCAATTGTGCAAATAGTTTTAATGTTAAGTTTGTAATGTGATTTTTTCTTTAATATTAGAAAACAATTCCTTTCATCCTTTCTAGCCTAAGACAGCATCATTATATGTTCTTGGAAAAAAAGTTATAATAATAATACCAATAATACAATAATTTTTGAAAAAAGCTTTCGCAGATCAAGTATAGAAGTCAAGATTGTGCAAAACAGCAAAAATGAGATGCAAATTTGGCATAGACCACCCAGAGTGAAGGACTCAGGAGGAAATAGTGGGATTAGCTTTTGTAATTAGTCCATTCCAAATGTCATGTCATGTAAAGTATTCCAGAAAATCAACACATTGCATTTTGTTTGGGTACAGAAAAACATAAAAAAAACAAACAAATGATTAAAATTACAAAAATATTTCAACAAAATTTCATTCTGAACTCCAAAGTGCTTTAAAAATATGACTTCTTTCAAACTTTAATAATATATTAATGTTTCTTTTTCTCTCCTTCCTTTTTTTTTAAGGTTGTTTTTGCAAAACGGGAAAAAAAGATAATGAACTGATAAGCTTTAAAGTACCTGGAGGAATTACTATTTCCATAAAATGCAAATTATATAGACAATAAAATGGATTGTAATTTATGCAGCTACTGTATATTTTGTAGTTAATGGGCCTTATTTCAAAGAGATGTGCCTTGCAGACTGTCAAGTGGAATAAATACATTTGGAAAATAAGGTCAAAATGAGATAAGTGCAAAATCATTGCTTCCAATATTTTGGATTGTAACCAAGGGATATACACTTCTAAATTCAACAAATACATAGCGAACACTGAAGAAAATTAGTGAACGTTTTTTCCCGGCAATTTCACATTTTACCTAAATATTGCTACTTTATATGACTTGTGAAAATTGGTTCTGGTTAAAGATAATCTGTAACTAGACAGATCCCTTTAAGAAAAAGGATATCTTGGCTCATATCAACAGGTACTAGTGCAAGAGCTAGAGTCGCAATGTGAAGTGAGATCAATGTGCAAATCAATGTTCTGGTTGACCAAGAGATATTATGTAGCCACTATTTCTGCTCTTTAGTGTCTAGTAGAATGGTAGTAGGAACCACTTGATGTTTTTTACCCAATGAGGCCAAGATGCATGGGCAAGAGCTGTTAAAACTGTCTGAAGGCAAAACTGTCTTAGTTGCCCATACACAACCATTCACAGTGCAATTTTCACTCCTGAGAAATGAAAGTTGTGTTGTGATTTTTGCTATGGGCAACTAACACAGTTTTTCCTTTAGATAGTTTAATAAATCTGGCCCATTGAGTGCTCTTTCCTAAAGTGGTCTATTAGGTGACAGATTCTGTATAAGCTGGACATAAACCAATAAAAGGAGGATTTTCTTGGACTTAAAGGGATACTTCAGTGCCCCAGTTTAATGTCCCCCCTGTATCTGCCCCCACAGTTTAATGTCCCTCTTCATCTGCCAAGGTTAACATAAAAAACACTGATAGTCACCTCTCGTCGCTCCCCTGCTGCGCAGTCTGCAGTCTCTTGTCCCAGAGTGTTAAGGGAGCTGCAGGCGCGATGTGAGTGATGTCATCACATCACGCCTACAGCTCCCAGAGCCGGAGCATATGGGAGGCACAGTGGTAAAGTGGGAGCTGTCTGCACCCGCCTCCCCACTGTATTCAACTCATTTGCGTCCTCTCCGGACGCAGATGAGTTGAATCCGGGACAAACTTCCCGCCGACTGGGACCGCAGCACAGGACCCACAATCCGGGACTGTCCCACAGAATCTGGAACAGTTGAGAGGTATGCTCAGGGCCGGCGTTAGGGGGGGGGCAAACTGGGCAATTGCCCAGGGCCCCGTCCTCAAAGGTCAGGCCCGGCCATATCAAATAACAGAAAGGGACCGCAGGGCCCCTTTCCGAGGTGAGTAAAAATAACAAACATTTTTGCTCACCTGTCCTAGGTGTCCGACGTCATCTTCTGGTGTTCCGGACGTTACCGCTGAGGCCTGGCTGTCACGTGGGGCGTGCTAACAGCGTTCCTCATGTCACCGCTGAGGCCTGTGATTGGGCTTCAGTGGTGACGTCCACAACGCATGACGTCAGCTGCAAACAAGAGGAAGCCAGCGCTGGCGGTGATAGCGGAGCAGTGTGAGGAGGCCCAGCAGAGGTAAGGCAAGGCAAGGAGAGTATAACTGTTTGTTATTTTCCCTTACCTCCCCCGGGCCTTCCATTATTATACTCTGGGGTCTGAAGAGACCCCAGAGTATAATATAATAATAAAGGGAGTCTGTAGGACTACTGGGGAGCATTATACTGGCGGGGCCCCTCTGGATACCATATTATACTGTGTGGGGCCACTGTGGAGCATTATACTGGGGAGGGGTTCCTCTGGATAGCATATTATACTGTGTGGGGCCACTGTGGAGCATTATGCTATCCAGAGGGGCCCCACACAGTATAACATGCTATCCAGAGGGCCCCTTCCCCAGTATAATGCTCCACAGTGGCCCCACACAGTATAATATGCTCTCCAGAGGCCCCCCCAAGTATAATGCTCCACGGTTGCCCCACACAGTATAATATGCTCTTCAGAGGGCCCCCCAGTATAATGCTCCAAAGTGGCCTCACAGAATATAACATGCTTTCCAGAGCCCCCCACATTATAATGCTCCACAGAGGCCCCACAGAATATAACATGCTCTCCAGAGGGCCTTCTCCCCCAATATAATGCTCCACACTGGCCCCACACTGTATAATATGCTAGCCAGAGGGACCCCTTAGTATTGGGGGAGGAGGCCCTCTGGAGAGCATGTTATATTCTATGGGGCCTCTGTGGAGCTTTATAATGTGGGGGGGACTCTGGAGAGCATATTATATTCTGTGAGGCCACTTTGGTGCATTATACTGGGGGCCCTCTGGGGAGCATATTATACTATGGGCCACTGTGGAGCTTTATACTGGGGGGAAGGGGCAGTGTGGGGAGCCTGTTATACTGTTTGGGGCCACTGTGGAGTATATTATATTGTGTGGGGCTTCTTGGTAGCATATTATACTCTGTGGGCCATTGTAGAGCATTATACTGGGGGGAATGTGGGGAGCATATTATACTGTGGGGGACCACTGTGGAGCAATATAGTGGGGAAACCCCTCTTGGGAGTATATTATACTGTGTGGAGGCCATTTTGGAGCATGTTATACTGTGTTAGGCCACTCTTGAGCATTATACTGGGGGGGCACTGTGGGGTGCATATTATACTGTATGGAGCATATTATATTGTGTGGGGCTGCTGGGGAGCATATTGTACTGTCTGGGGCCACTAAGGGGTAGTATACTGTGTGGGCCACTGTGGAGTATTATATTGTGTGGAGCCTTATTTACCATGTGGGGCCACTATGGGGGGCTCAGGGGAGTGTTTTATACTGTGTGGGACCACTTTGAAGCATTATATACCATGTGGAGCATTATACTGTGGGGGGGGGGGGCTCAAAATTCCTGCTGGCAGCACTGTGTGCTATGCCTGCATCACAGCTCCCTCACTATAATCTTGCACATACGTGTAGTGCTCCATGGCCATGTCATTCCCCATACAGTACTGTGCATGAACTGGCCATTGAGTTATTGGGGCCTGCACAGTACTATAGGGGCTGACTATACAGGGAACATACTCAGTAACACCGGATAGTCAGCACATATGTAAGCCTTCAGTGAAGGAGCCGTGGTGTAGGCTATTAGCAGGAAGCTGTTGGGTGGGGCCCCAGAACAAGTTCCTCTGGTGTGCCTAAGGCCCTTCAGTCCGACACTGTATAATGGAGAACTATTATATATAAGGGGGCTCTTATTTATAAGGGAGGAATTATTAGATATAAGGTTGGGTTACTATATGTCATTGGAAAACTTAAATATGAGGGGGCTATTATAAGGAGGAACTATTATTTATAGACGGGCTATTCTTTATAAGGGGGGAACTATTATATATAAGGCATCCATTATAAGGGGGAGCTATTATTTATAAGAGGGGAACTTTTTATAAGGGGGGTATAATTGTTAAGTGGGCTTATTTATAAAGGGGGCTATTAGTGATAATGGTGACTATTATTTATAAGGGTAACTATTATTTATGAGAGGGCTATTATTTATAAGGGAGCAGTATTATTTTTATGGGGTGACTGTTACTGATAAGGGGGATATTACTGATACAGGGCACTATTTATCATTTATAAGGGAGCTATTACTAATAAAGGTGTAATATTATTTATAAGCAGGGACTATTATTTATAAGGAGGCGCTATAATAACTGATGACTGGGTGCAAAAATCTATTAGGCGGTACAAAGGTGCTCATTTGAATTGTGTGTGGTAAAATGGGGCTTATTATTACTTTTTTGTTGGCAGAAAGGAGGCGTTATTATAGGGGTTGCCACTGGAAAACGATGGTGTTGTTTGCATATCAGCATTTGGGGCCCTGATTTTAATTTTGCCCAGGGCCCCACTTTGTCTAAAACCGGCCCTGGGTATGCTTATACTGTGTATGTATTCAGCATGTATCTTACACTTTGTATGTATACAGCATGTATCCTACACTGTGTATGTATGTAGCATGTACCTTATACTGTATATGTATGCAGCATGTATCTTATACTATGTATGTATTCAGCATGTATCTTATACTGTTTATGCATGTAGCATGTATCTTATACTGTGTATGTATGCAGCATGTACCTTATACTGTGTATGTATGCAGCATGTACCTTATACGGTGTATGTATGCAGCATGTACCTTATACGGTGTATGTATGCAGCATGTACCTTATACTGTGTATGTATATAGCATGTATCTTATACTGTGTATGTATGCAGCATGTACCTTATACTGTGTATGTATGCAGCATGTATCTTATACTGTGTATGTATGCAGCATGTACCTTATACTGTGTATGTATGCAGCATGTACCTTATACTGTGTATGTATGCAGCATGTATCTTATACTGTGTATGTATGCAGCATGTACCTTATACTGTGTATGTATGCAGCATGTACCTTATACGGTGTATGTATGCAGCATGTACCTTATACGGTGTATGTATGCAGCATGTACCTTATACTGTGTATGTATATAGCATGTATCTTATACTGTGTATGTATGCAGCATGTACCTTATACTGTGTATGTATGCAGCATGTATCTTATACTGTGTATGTATGCAGCATGTACCTTATACTGTGTATGTATGCAGCATGTACCTTATACTGTGTATGTATGCAGCATGTATCTTATACTGTGTATGTATGCAGCATGTACCTTATACTGTATATGTATGCAGCATGTACCTTATACCGTGTATATATGAAGCATGTACCTTATACTGTGTATGTATGCAGCATATACCTTATACCGTGTATATATGAAGCATGTATCTTATACTGTGTATGTATGCAGCATGTATCTTACACTGTGTTTGTATGTAGCATGTATCTTATACTGTGTTTGTATGTAGCATGTATCTTATACTGTGTATGTGTGCAGCATGTACCTTATACTGTGTATGTATGCAGCATGTATCTTATACTGTGTATGTATGCAGCATGTACCTTATACTGTGTATGTATGCAGCATGTATCTTATACTGTGTTTGTATGCAGCATGTACCTTATACTGTGTTTGTATGTAGCATGTATCTTATACTGTGTTTGTATGTAGCATGTATCTTATACTGTGTATGTGTGCAGCATGTACCTTATACTGTGTATGTATGCAGCATGTATCTTATACTGTGTATGTATGCAGCATGTACCTTATACTGTGTATGTATGCAGCATGTACCTTATACTGTGTATGTATGTAGCATGTATCTTATACTGTGTATGTATGCAGCATGTACCTTATACTGTGTATGTATGTAGCATGTATCTTATACTGTGTATGTATGCAGCATGTATCTTATACTGTGTATGTATGCAGCATGTACCTTATACTGTGTATGTATGCAGCATGTACCTTATACTGTGTATGTATGTAGCATGTATCTTATACTGTGTATGTATGCAGCATGTACCTTATACTGTGTATGTATGTAGCATGTATCTTATACTGTGTATGTATGCAGCATGTATCTTATACTGTGTATGTATGCAGCATGTACCTTATACTGTGTATGTATGCAGCATGTATCTTATACTGTGTATGTATGCAGCATGTATCTTATACTGTGTATGTATGCAGCATGTATCTTATACTGTGTATGTATGCAGCATGTACCTTATACTGTGTATGTATGTAGCATGTATCTTATACTGTGTATGTATGCAGCATGTACCTTATACTGTGTATGTATGTAGCATGTATCTTATACTGTGTATGTATGCAGCATGTATCTTATACTGTGTATGTATGCAGCATGTACCTTATACTGTGTATGTATGCAGCATGTATCTTATACTGTGTATGTATGCAGCATGTACCTTATACTGTGTTTGTATGTAGCATGTATCTTATACTGTGCTTCTAAGCAACATTTAAAGTAACATAATTTATTGAATGAAGTCACAGGTACATATAGTCCAACTCTACAGTGTACATCCAGAGGAAGTAAAAAAAAAAACCCATAAGGCCCGATTCACATCTGTGTTCGGGCCATTCCATTCCCCTCTCTGCATGAAAAATGTGGAAAGAAAAGTTCTGCAAGCAGCACTTTTCTCTCCACATTTTTCATGCGGAAACCGAGCGGAAACCAAACGGTCCCCATTATAGTCTGTGGGGTCCGCCGGTTTCCCAAGGTAACCGCTTTTTATGCGGATTAGGTTTCCATTCGAGGGGTCCCCAAGCGGACTCCCCGAACGGAAACCCATGCGCAGATGTGAACCGGGCCTAAGGCTGACACTAATTCCCTTATGTCAGGGGAAAAAAATTATTTCTCGACTCTAAATCTGTAGATCAGTATAAAACCCTGGATTAACTTCTCATTTGAAAAAAATCTAAAACCCGTAACCTGTAATATTTTTCCTTTCAAGAAAGGCATCCAGGCCATTTTTCAACTTACACAGTGAATCCACCATCACAACATCCTATGGCAGTGATTTACATAGCCTCACTGCTCTTACTGTAAAGAATCCCAGTCTATGATACTGGTGAAATGTTCTTTCCTCAAGGTGTAGAGGATGTCTCCTTGTCTCAGGCCTGTGAATGCGCAGTAATGGAGCATTATACTGTGTGGTGGGCAGTAATGAAGCACTAAATTTTATGAGGGCACTAATGGGCATTATACTATGTAGGGGGTCAGTAATGGGGCATTGTGAAGTGTGGTGGACACTAAGGACCACTACACTGTGTGAAGGGCACTTACAGTGCATTTACTGTGCCATTTTAGCACTAATACTGTACATCACAATAGAAGCAGATAGAACTGACATGCGTCCCCGCTGCCTGCACATAAGTAATATGTCCTGTGTAGGCAGTAGGGACAATTACCGATTTCCGCTGCTACCACTGCAATGTGTCAGGACTTAGGGGACAGTGGTTGGTGGAGCAGGAGTTATATGTGGGGTGACTAGGGTACACTGCAGCATATAATAGGACCATATCATCTCTGATATGAATACACTATAGACGTTATGTACTATGCGCTCTTACCAATAAGACCAAAGTGACTTTGATAACACAGTTCTATATTTAGCACTGGTGGTGGCTGCATGGTTTCTCGGCAAGATATTGTGTTCCTTTCTAAAAAGTGTGCCTTATTGTGCAAAAAATACAGTATCTGCAAAAATATGGCTCCGGTCACTTCATAATTCAGGCGTATGCCCACGCACTAGAATAGAAATCTATGGCAGTCAGGAAGTGACTTGAGATAACTGACATGAGTGATAATAAATATATTGGGGCGAGGTGTCTCGGCTCTCCTGTACCCACACTTTCAGACAGTGGTGAGTGATGCACAGAATGGGGCATGTTTTGCATCCTTGGCGCAACTCAGGGCCTTGCACCAAAGATGTACCACATTATCACACATCTACACTGATGTGTTGATGAATTTCCCCCATTGTGTGTAACTTTGTTCATGTTCGCTTTCTCTATTACAATAGCACTGGATTAAAGACAAGTCATTGATTTGCTGGCACCTTTATCTAGTAAAATATTACATTGACTCCTTTCCCTATTGGACTGATGTGATCTGCAGGGTTCATTGTGTCCTATGACTACATACTCATTATTTTCATTCCTTATTATGTAACTGACATGTTCTGGTTTTATGTTGTTCTTTTTTTTTAATAAAGATATAATATTAAAAAAGAAAAAAACTGCAGATGTAACGGAATGTTCCCGATTGTTAGCTCTGCAGAACATTATGACATCACGCACATTATATAAGTGGGCGCCGCACTAACATTCCCTTGAGGGTTACAGTTGATGGTGTTTGCAGTGTTTGCAGTGTTTGCAGTGTTGCTGAGCAGCTTCAAAAAACTATTAGTATGGAAGATATTGAGTTTCCTGACGAAACATGGAAAAAAATGGTTGAGAATGCAGAGCCGGCATTCAGGCCTTTTCAGTTCAGAGAGGTCTCATGTTGGCCTAATCTTGAGACCATCTACATAGAGGAGGAAGATGAGATGGAGGAGATAGAGGAGATTGAAATGAACATCAGTGCATCATTAACATCTGAAAATTGGTCTGTTGTTGCTGAAATTGATGAGGAGGAAAACAACATGGAGGACATGGACGAGACAGTGAATGCTCCTTTAGAGTTTAGTATAAAGGAAGCATGGCCGAGTGTAGATCCTATTAGCCCAAAGACAAAATGGTGGATTCCAGGATGTTTGAGAAAGAACATGACAGAGACCATCCAAGGAGTAAGAAAATTACATAGTCCCTTCTGTCTAGATAAAAGCAATGTGGAGGATGAAGTGCAAGAGGAAGCTAGTGAAAACATATGTGAGAGACAGAGTGCACCATCCACACATCATGTGAAGGTAGCATGGGCGCCCCTGGATTCATCTACATCAAGACAGTGGTGGATCCCAAAATGCTGTAGGAAGAACCGCAACAGCACAGTAGTAGAGTCCTGGCCAGTAAGATTCGGCAGGGCTATTTTATGCTGCTGGAATGTGAAGGTTTGACGTCACCATGACTTATTGTTATTATACTATATTATATTAACTTTACAAATAAATTATTTCTCGTTCACTTCCTGTGTTTTCTGACTCGTATATTATACAGTGGGGAAAACAAAAATATAGTCAGCCACCAATTGTGCAAGTTCTCCCACTTAAAAAGATGAGGCCGGCCTGTAATTGTCATCATAGGTAGACCTCAACTATGAGAGACAAAATGAGAAAACAAATCCAGAAAATCACATTGTCTGATTTTTAAAGAATTTATTTGCAAATTATGGTGGAAAATAAGCACCTAGAGCCGGTGCTATTATTATAGCTCCTGCTACTCACAATGGCACATAAACAAAAAGCCCCATTAATAACCTCCACATGGTATAATGTTCCATTGGTGCCACCACACAGTATAATGGAGCATTATACTGTGGGGAAGGGTGGGCATTAATGGAGAGTTGTACTGTGGAGAAGGGGTGGCACTTATGGGGCATTATACTGTGGGGTGGGCATTAACGGCATATTAGTAGGGCTCCAGATGGCAACCAAAATGGTCACCAGTTTGATCAAGAATTTGCAAATGGCACCAAGACTTTTCAGTTTTGCATTTGCGACTAACCCCACCTCTGCTTTGATGCTTCCAGAAAAAGCCCACCACGGCACAAGTTGTACCAGGGGAAAGCCTGGCTCCCCGACCGCTATACATACTGCTAATGGAAAAGGGTCTGTCGATCGCTGGACCCCTTTCCAATAGATGCCAGCCCAGGGGAGGTGACTAAAAATAAAAAAAGACTTATACTCATCTTTCCTGGGCTCAGCATCTTCTCCAGAGCTCTTCTGGCCAGTGACTGAGGTCCTGCGCTCCAGACTTTACTGCTGGGGTCTATGATTGGGCCCTAGCGGTCATATGGGGCGCGCTGGCATCATCGCGCCCCACGTGACTGCGGAGGCCCAATCACAGGCCCCAGCAGTGATGTCTGGGGCACGTGACCTCAGTCGCAAGGCAAGAAAAACAGCACAGCTAGAAAAAACTGTTCTCTCCTGAATGCTCTTGAGGTGAATGTGCCCCCTGCCAGCTCTCGCCCCTCTTTTATAAACTATAAACAATCACCACCTACTGTCCCCTGTCTGACCTCCTGAACTTCCCTTAACCTATACTAGCTATTCATCCATTTACAGTCATGTGCGCCCCTCCTTTACCCTATCAGATCCAATACGTGGGGCCAGTGGCGTAAGTAGGAATGGCTGGGCCCCAAGGCGAACATTTGACATGCCCCTCCCCCCGAACCAGTTACGGGTCCCCAAACAGTAAAATATGCTCAACAGTGGCCCCAGACACTATTGTATTGCTGGACAGTGGCCCCCACACAGCATTATATGCTCCACAGTGGCCCCCATACAGCATTATATGCTCTACATTGCTCCCCCCACACACAGTATAGTATGCTCCCCACAGTGGCCCCACACAGTATTATATGCTCCCTGCAGTGGTCCCCACCCAGTATTATATGCTTCCCACAGTGGTGAGTTACTCCACAAGGGGCCCACTGAGGCTCTGTAGTCCAAGGGCCCACACAAACCTGGAGCCAGCCCTGACTCTGGGGTCTGAAAAGACCCCAGAGTATAATAATAGTTCATGGCTGGTACACTGTGGGACATTATACTATGTAGAGGGGCCACTGTGGGACATAATACTGTGTGGAGGGACTGCTATGGGACATTATAGTATGTAAAGGAGCCACTATAGGACATTATACTGTGTGCAGGGGCTGACGTGGGATATTATACTGTGAAGAGGGGCCACTATGAGACATTATAATGTGTGGAGGCCACTTTGGGACATTATTGTGTTTGTAAATGGGGCATTACTGTGTGTGTTGGCCCCAAGTAAAAAGTTTGCTGTGGGGCCCAGTCTTTGCTAGTTACAGTATGACCCTGTGTGTCTGTATGCAGCATGTATCTTATACTGTGTATGTATGCAGCATGCAACCTATACTGTGTATGTATGCAGCATGTATCTTATACTGTGTATGTATGTAGCATATAACCTATACTGTGTATGTATGCAGCATGTATCTTATACTGTGTATGTATGAAGCATGTATCTTATACTGTGTATGTATGGAGCATGCAACCTATACTGTGTATGTATGCAGCATGTATCTTATACTGTGTATGTATGTAGCATGTATCTTATACTGTGTATGTATGCAGCATGTACCTTATACTGTGTATGTATGTAGCATGTATCTTATACTGTGTATGTATGGAGCATGCAAACTATACTGTGTATGTATGTAGCATGTATCTTATACTGTGTATGTATGCAGCATGTATCTTATACTGTGTATGTATGCAGCATGTATCTTATACTGTGTATGTATGGAGCATGTATCTTATACTGTGTATGTATGCAGCATGTATCTTATACTGTGTATGTATGTAGCATGTATCTTATACTGTGTATGTATGCAGCATGTACCTTATACTGTGTATGTATGTAGCATGTATCTTATACTGTGTATGCATGGAGCATGCAACCTATACTGTGTATGTATGCAGCATGTATCTTATACTGTGTATGTATGGAGCATGCAACCTATACTGTGTATGTATGCAGCATGTATCTTATACTGTGTATGTATGGAGCATGTATCCTGTACTGTGTATGTATGGAGCATGCAACCTATACTGTGTATGTACAGTACAGACCAAAAGTTTGGACACACCTTCTCATTCCAAGAGTTTTCTGTATTTTCATGACTATAAAAATTGTAGATTCACACTGAAGGCATCAAAACTATGAATTAACACATGTGGAATTATATTATTAACAAAAAAGTGTGAAACAACTGAAAATATGTCTTATATTCTAGGTTCTTCAAAGAAGCCACCTTTTGCTTTGAATACTGCTTTGCACACTCTTGGCATTCTCTTGATGAGCTTCAAGAGGTAGTCACCTGAAATGGTCTTCCAACAGTCTTGAAGGAGTTCCCAGAGATGCTTAGCACTTGTTGGCCCTTTTGCCTTCACTCTGCGGTCCAGCTCACCCCAAACCATCTCGATTGGGTTCAGGTCTGGTGACTGTGGAGGCCAGGTCATCTGGCGTAGCACCCCATCACTCTCCTTCTTGGTCAAATAGCCCTTACACAGTCTGGAGGTGTGTTTGGGGTCATTGATCTGTTGAAAAATAAATGATGGTCCAACTAAACGCAAACCGGATGGAATAGCATGCCTCTGCAAGATGCTGTGGTAACCATGCTGGTTCAGTATTCCTTCAATTTTGAATAAATCCCTAACAGTGTCACCAGCAAAGCACCCCCACACCATCACACCTCCTCCTCCATGCTTCACGGTGGGAACCAGGCATGTAGAGTCCATTTGTTCACCTTTTCTGCGTCGCACAAAGACACGGTAGTTGGAACCAAAGATCTCAAATTTGGACTCATCAGACCAAAGCACAGATTTCCACAGGTCTAATGTCCATTCCTTGTGTTCTTTAGACCAAACAAGTCTCTTCTGCTTGTTGCCTGTCCTTAGCAGTGGTTTCCTAGCAGCTATTTTACCATGAAGGCCTGCTGCACACAGTCTCCTCTTAACATTTGTTGTAGATATGTGTCTGCTGCTAGAACTCTGTGTGGCATTGACCTGGTCTCTAATCTGAGCTGCTGTTAACCAGCGATTTCTGAGGCTGGTGACTTGGATGAACTTATCCTCCGCAGCAGAGATGACTCTTGGTCTTCCTTTCCTGGGGTGGTCCTCATGTGAGCCAGTTTCTTTGTAGCGCTTGATGGTTTTGGCCACTGCACTTGGGGACACTTTCAAAGTTTTCCCAATTTTTCGGACTGACTGACCTTCATTTCTTAAAGTAATGATGGCCACTCGTTTTTCTTTACTTAGCTGCGTTTTTCTTGCCATAATACAAATTCTAACACTCCATTCAGTAGGACTATCAGCTGTGTATCCACCTGACTTCTGAACAACACAACTGATGATCCCAACCCCATTTATAAGGCAAGAAATCCCACTTTTTAAACCTGAGAGGGCACACCTGTGAAGTGAAAACCATTTCAGGTGACTACCTCTTGAAGCTCATCAAGAGAATGCCAAGAGTGTGCAAAGCAGTAATCAAAGCAAAAGGTGGCTACTTTGAAGAACCTAGAATATAAGACATATTTTCAGTTGTTTCACACTTTTTTGTTAAGTATATAATTCCACATGTGTTAATTCATAGTTTTGATGCCTTCAGTGTGAATCTACAATTTTTATAGTCATGAAAATACAGGAAACTCTTGGAATGAGAAGGTGTGTCCAAACTTTTGGTCTGTACTGTATGCAGCATGTATCTTATACTGTGTATGTATGTGGC
Source organism: Leptodactylus fallax (assembly GCA_947044405.1). NCBI lineage: Eukaryota > Metazoa > Chordata > Amphibia > Anura > Leptodactylidae > Leptodactylus > Leptodactylus fallax. The sequence goes on from CAMRHE010000161.1 coordinate 794,474, forward strand.
ATGTATCCTATACTGTGTATGTATGTAGCATGTATCTTATACTGTGTATGTATGTAGCATGTATCCTATACTGTGTATGTATGTAGCATGTATCTTATACTGTGAATGTATGCAGCATGTACCTTATACTGTGTATGTATACACTATGTATCTTACACTGTGTTTGTATGTAGCATGTATCTTATACTGTGTATGTATGGAGCATGCAACCTATACTCTGTATGTATGCAGCATGTATCTTATACTGTGCTTGTTTGGAGCATGCAACCTATACTGTGTATGTATGCAGCATGTATCTTATACTGTGTATGTATGTAGCATGTAACGTATACTGTGTATGTATGCAGCATGTATCTTATACTGTGCATGTATGCAGCATGTATCTTATACTGTGTATGTATGCAGCATGTATCTTATACTGTGTATGTATGCAGCATGTACCTTATACTGTGTATGTATGTAGCATGTATCTTATACTGTGTATGTATGTAGCATGTAACATATACTGTGTATGTATGCAGCATGTACCTTATACTGTGCTTGTATGCAGTATGTATCTTATGCTGTGTATGTATGTAGCATGTATCTTATACTGTGTATGTATGCAGCATGTATCTTATACTGTGTATGTATGCAGCATGTACCTTATACTGTGTATGTATGTAGCATGTATCTTATACTGTGTATGTATGCAGCATGTATCTTATACTGTGTATGTATGCAGCATGTATCTTATACTATGTATGTATTCAGCATGTATCTTATACTGTGTATGTATGCAGCATGCATCTTATACTGTGCTTGTATGGAGCATGCAACCTATACTGTGTATGTATGCAGTATGTATTTTATACTGTGTATGTATGTAGCTTGTAACGTATACTGTGTATGTATACAGCATGTATCTTATACTGTGTATGTATGTAGCATGTACCTTATACTGTGTATGTATGCAGCATGTACCTTATACTGTGTATGTATGCAGCATGTACCTTATACTGTGTATGTATGTAGCATGTATCTTATACTGTGTATGTATGCAGCATGTACCTTATACTGTGTATGTATGTAGCATGTATCTTATACTATGTATGTATTCAGCATGTATCTTATACTGTGTATGTATGCAGCATGCATCTTCTACTGTGCTTGTATGGAGCATGCAACCTATACTGTGTATGTATGCAGTATGTATTTTATACTGTGTATGTATGTAGCTTGTAACGTATACTGTGTATGTATACAGCATGTATCTTATACTGTGTATGTATGCAGCATGTATCTTATACAGTGTATGTATGCAGCATGTACCTTATACTGTGTATGTATGTAGCATGTATCTTATACTGTGTATGTATGCAGCATGTATCTTATACTGTGTATGTATGTAGCATGTACTTTATACTGTGTATGTATGCAGCATGTATCTTATACTGTGTATGTATGCAGCATGTACCTTATACTGTGTATGTATGCAGCATGTATCTTATACTGTGTATGTATGTAGCATGTATCTTATACTGCGTATGTATGGAGCATGCAACCTATACTGTGTATGTATGCAGCATGTATCTTATACTGTGTATGTATGTAGCATGTAACATATACTGTGTATATATGCAGCATGTACCTTATACTGTGTATGTATGCAGCATGTATCTTACACTGTGTTTGTATGTAGCATGTACCTTATACTATGTTTGTATGTAGCATGTACCTTATACTGTGTAAGTATTCAGCATGTATCTTACACTGTGTATGTATGGAGCATGTATCTTATACTGTGTATGTATATAGCATGTATCTTATACTGTGTATGTATGCAGCATGTACCTTATACTGTGTATGTATGCAGCATGTACCTTATACTGTGTATGTATGCAGCATGTATCTTACACTGTGTTTGTATGTAGCATGTACCTTATACTGTGTATGTATGCAGCATGTATCTTATTCTGTGTATGTATGCAGCATGTATCTTACATTGTGTTTGTATGCAGCATGTACCTTATACTGTGTATGTATGTAGCATGTATCTTATACTGTGTATGTATGTAGCATGTACCTTATACTGTGTATGTATGTAGCATGTATCTTATACTGTTTATGCATGTAGCATGTATCTTATACTGTGTTTGTATGCAGCATGTACCTTATACTGTGTTTGTATGTAGCATGTATCTTATACTGTGTTTCTAAGCAACATTTAAAGTAACATAATTTATTGAATGAAGTCACAGGTACATAAAGTCCAACTCTACAGTGTAGATCCAGAGGAAGTAAAAAAAAAAAAAACCCATAAGGCCCGATTCACATTTGTGTTCGGGCCATTCCGTTCCCCTCTCTGCATGAAAAATGTGGAAAGAAAAGTTCTGCAAGCAGCACTTTCTCTCCACATTTTTCGTGCGGAAACCGAGCGGAAACGGACCCCATTATAGTCTGTGGGGTCCGCCGGTTTCCCAAGGTAACCGCTTTTTTATGCAGATTAGGTTTCCATTCGAGGGGTCCCCAAGCAGACTCCCCGAACGGAAACCCATGCGCAGATGTGAACTGGGCCTAAAGCTGATACTAATTCCCTTATGTCAGGGGAAAAAATTATTTCTCGACTCTAAATCTGTAGATCAGTATAAAACCCTGGATTAACTTCTCATTTGAAAAAATCTAAAACCCGTAACCTGTAATATTTTTCCTTTCAAGAAAGGCATCCAGGCTATTTTTCAACTTACACAGTGAATCCACCATCACAACATCCTATGGCAGTGACTTCCATAGCCTCACTGCTCTTACTGTAAAGAATCCCAGTCTATGATACTGGTGAAATGTTCTTTCCTCAAGGTGTAGAAGATGTCTCCTTGTCTCAGGCCTGTGAATGCGCAGTAATGGAGCATTATACTGTGTGGTGGGCAGTAATGAGGCACTAACTTTTATGAGGGCACTAATGGGCATTATACTATGTAGGGGGTCAGTAATGGGGCATTGTGAAGGGTGGTGGGCACTAAGGACCACTACACTGTGTGAAGGGCACTTACAGTGCATTTACTGTGCCATTTTAGCACTAACACTGTACATCACAATAGCAGCAGATAGAACTGACATGCGTCCCCGCTGCCTGCACATAAGTAATATGTCCTGTGTAGGCAGTAGGGACAATTACCGATTTCCGCTGCTACCACTGCAATGTGTCAGGACTTGGGGACAGTGGTTGGTGGAGCAGGAGTTATATGTGGGGTGACTAGGGTACACTGCAGCATATAATAGGACCATATCATCTCTGATATGAATACACTATAGACGTTATGTACTATGTGCTCTTTCCAATAAGACCAAAGTGACTTTGATAACACAGTTCTATATTTAGCACTGGTGGTGGCTGCATGGTTTCTCGGCAAGATATTGTGCTCCTTTCCAAAAAGTGTGCCTTATTGTGCAAAAAAATACAGTATCTGCAAAAATATGGCTCCGGTCACTTCATAATTCAGGTGTATGCCCATGCACTAGAATAGAAATATATGGCAGTCAGGAAGTGACATGAGATGACTGACATGAGTTATAATAAATGTATAAATGTGTCAGGGCGAGGTGTCTCGGCTCTCCTGTACCCACACTTTCAGACAGTGGTGAGTGATGCACAGAATGGGGCATGTTTTGCATCCTTGGCGCAACTCAGGGCCTTGCACCAAAGATGTACCACATTATCACACATCTACACTGATGTGTTGATGAATTTCCCCCATTGTGTGTAACTTTGTTCATGTTCACTTTCTCTATTACAATAGCACTGGATTAACCCCTTCAGGTCTGAGCCCAAAAGTGCGTTAAAGACCAGGCCTCATTTTTCAAAACTGACATGTGTCACTTTATATGGCAATAACTTTAAGACGCTTTAATTTGCACAAGTGATTTTGAGACAGTTTTTTCGTGAGACATTGTACTTCATGTTAGTGGTAAACATTGATCAATATTTTTGTATTTATTTATAAAAAAATAGGAAATTTGATGGAAATTTGGAAAAAAAAATCGCAATTTTCAAAATGTGAAATGCTCTGCTTTTCAAACAGTCATATCACCCAAATAAGTTAATAAATATTATCTTTTTTTTATATGTCCCACTAGGACACCTGAACCAACGATAGTCTAATCGCTGATTCAGCACTATAGACTGCAATACACGTGTATTGCAGTCTATACAGGAATTCAGCCTATGTAGACATAGGCTGATTTCCAGAGGTCCCGGCAGGATCAACCAGGTAGGTAGTGGGGGCTTCAGGCAGCCTGGGGTCACTGGCCAGACCCCGGGCTGCATATTATAGATATAGGCACCCCCCCGATCTCGCCGCGGGGGGTGCCGGGGGCGGCAACATGGCGGAACCCCTTGGATGACGCGGTCATGTTTGACCGTGGCATCCAAGGGGTTAAAAACCGAGCGCCGATCGGAGGTTAAGGAGCAGGGTGTTAGCTGTCAGTTACAGCTGACACCCTCTCCCGATGCCGTCCGCGGCAGTCAGTGCCGCTAGCAAACACTTAAAATGCCGCGGTCGCTATTGACCGCGGCATCTTAAGGGTTAAACAGCGGGAATCGGTGTTATCACTGGTCCCCGCTGTTGCAGCAGGAGCCTGGCTGTCAAATACAGCCGGGCTCCCGTGGTGATCGCACGGGCTCTGCTTTTGAGCCCGCTCGATCACCGTCACGTACCTGTACGTGGGGATGCGGTAACTAACCACATTCTCCCACGAACATGTACGTGAGAATGCGTGAAGGGGATAAAGACAAGTCATTGATTTGCTGGCACCTTTATCTACTAAAATATTACATTGACTCCTTTCCCTATTGGACTGATGTGATCTGCAGGGTTCATTGTGTCCTATGACTACATACTCATTATTTTCATTCCTTATTATGTATCTGACATGTTGGGGTTTTATGTTTTTCTTTTTTTTTAATAAAGATATAATATTAAAAAAAAAAAAAAAACTGCAGATGTAACGGAATGTTCTCGATTGTTAGCTCTGCAGAACATTATGACATCACGCACTTTATATAAGTGGGCGCCGCACTAACATTCCCTTGAGGGTTACAGTTGATGGTGTTTGCAGTGTTTGCAGTGTTGCTGAGCAGCTTCAAAAAACTATTAGTATGGAAGATATTGAGTTTCCTGACGAAACATGGAAAAAAATGGTTGAGAATGCAGAGCCGGTATTCAGGCCTTTTCAGTTCAGAGAGGTCTCATGTTGGCCTAATCTTGAGACCATCTACATAGAGGAGGAAGATGAGATGGAGGAGATAGAGGAGATTGAAATGAACAACAGTGCATCATTAACATCTGAAAATTGGTCTGTTGTTGCTGAAATTGACGAGGAGGAAAACAACATGGAGGACATGGACGAGACAGTGAATGCTCCTTTAGAGTTTAGTATAAAGGAAGCATGGCCGAGTGTAGATCCTATTATCCCAAAGACAAAATGGTGGATTCCAGGATGTTTGAGAAAGAACATGACAGAGACAGAGACCATCCATGGAGTAAGAAAATTACATAGTCCCTTCTGTCTAGATAAAAGCAATGTGGAGGATGAAGTGCAAGAGGAAGCTAGTGAAAACATATGTGAGAGACAGAGTGCACCATCCACACATCATGTGAAGGTAGCATGGGCGCCCCTGGATTCATCTACATCAAGACAGTGGTGGATCCCAAAATGCTGTAGGAAGAACCGCAACAGCACAGCAGTAGAGTCCTGGCCAGTAAGATTCGGCAGGGCTATTTTATGCTGCTGGAATGTGAAGGTTTGACGTCACCATGACTTATTGTTATTATACTATATTATATTAACTTTACAAATAAATTATTTCTCGTTCACTTCCTGTGTTTTCTGACTCGTATATTATACAGTGGGGAAAAAAAGGATTTAGTCAGCCACCAATTGTGCAAGTTCTCCCACTTAAAAAGATGAGGCCGGCCTGTAATTGACATCATAGGTAGACCTCAACTATGAGAGACAAAATGAGAAAACAAATCCAGAAAATCACATTGTCTGATTTTTTAAAGAATTAATTTGCAAATTATGGTGGAAAATAAGCACCTAGAGCCGGTGCTATTATTATAGCTCCTGCTACTCACAATGGCACATAAACAAAAAGCCCCATTAATAACCTCCACATGGTATAATGTTCCATTGGTGCCACCACACAGTATAATGGAGCATTATACTGTGGGGAAGGGTGGGCATTAATGGAGAGTTGTACTGTGGAGAAGGGGTGGCACTTATGGGGCATTATACTGTGGGGTGGGCATTAACGGCATATTAGTAGGGCTCCAGATGGCAACCAAAATGGTCACCAGTTTGATCAAGAATTTGCAAATGGCACCAAGACTTTTCAGTTTTGCATTTGCGACTAACCCCACCTCTGCTTTGATGCTTTCAGAAAAAAGCCCGCCACGGCACAAGTTGTACCAGGGGAAAGCCTGGCTCCCCGACCGCTATACATACTGCTAATGGAAAGGGGCCTGGCGATCACTGGACCCCTTTCCAATAGATGCCAGCCCAGGGGAGGTGACTAAAAATAAAAAAAAATACTTATACTCATCTTTCCTGGGCTCAGCATCTTCTCCAGAGCTCTTCTGGCCAGTGACTGAGGTCCTGCGCTCCAGACTTTACTGCTGGGGTCTATGATTGGGCCCTAGCGGTCATATGGGGCGCGCTGGCATCATCGCGCCCCCACGTGACTGCGGAGGCCCAATCACAGGCCTCAGAAGTGATGTCTGGGGCACGTGACCTCAGTCGCAAGGCAAGAAAAACAGCACAGCTAGAAAAAACTGTTCTCTCCTGAATGCTCCTAAGGTGAATGTGCCCCCTGCCAGCTCTCGCCCCTCTTTTATAAACTATAAACAATCACCACCTATTGTCCCCTGTCTGACCTCCTGAACTTCCCTTAACCTATACTAGCTATTCATCCATTTACAGTCATGTGTGTGGCATCCCAGAGCTGGCTATGGCTGGGCTGAGGGTGATCTCTGTGCATTGTATTATTTCCTGTTGCTTCATAGCCTGTGTGACATTGCAGGGGGGTCCTGAGTCTCCCACAACACAGCGCCACCTAGTGAGCCTCACACATGCATTACACCTCCCATAGGATTGAATAGTAACCAAATGTCCAATGGGAGGACATCGCCTGGGAAAAGGGGAGGAGTCAGCTGATCACTGGGTCCCCATGGTAACACCCCTGCAGGAAGGTCCTGAGTGTGAGGAGTGAGAAGTGTGGAGTGTTAGGAGGAGGAGGTGAGGAGATAAGTGTGATGTCCTGTGAAGAAAGCAGTAAGTTTAGTGCAGGAATCTCAAGTCCTAGACAGGCCCAGGAAGGTTGGAGAGCTGACATACTCCAGCTATTCAGAAGATCCTGTCCCCTGTCTGCCTAGCCATCGCCCTGAAGGAAGTCAAGCATCATTATCTTGTCAGCCTGAGACTGTGGAGAGAACATTCTGGAACACGTGCTCCATAGCAAGTATCACAGGATCCAGGGGCCAAGGCCAGACCTGTGGAATATCCTGCCACCCTGACTATTGCACCCCGAAACTCTGAGCTATCAGGACCACAGAACGTGAGTGGGGAATATTATGTACTAGTATCATGGTGGGCATCCTCCTATGAGCCAAATAGGAGCCCAGACGCACCAGGGGGGGGGGACAGGAGGAAGAGGGGGGGGGGACACCCCTCCACCACCCCCCACCCCCCGGGGCGGGGGGTGGGCGGGCGCGCCCGCCGTTGTGGTTTTGTGTTGATGTGAGATTTCCCCCCCCGCCCCGACGGGGAGAAAAACCTCCCTTTCCGCTCCGCGCCCGGCCCGGGGGCGGCCCCGGCGCCCGCCCCCCGGCGGGGGGGGGCGGGGGGGGGGGGGGGCGGCGGGGGGCCGCGGCCCCCCGCCCCCGCCCCCCCCCGGGGGGCGGGGGGGGGGGGGGGGGGCGGCGGGGGGGGGGCGCCCGCGCGGGGGGCGGGGGCCGCGGGCGCGTGCGCCCCGCGGCGCCGCGCCCCGCCGGCCGCCCCCGCGCCCCCCCGCCCGCGCGCCCCCCCCCCCCCCCCGGGGGGGGGGGGGGGGGGGGGGGGGGGGGCGGGGGGGGGGGGGGCGCGCCCCCGGGCCGGGGGCGGGGGCGGGGGGGGAGGGGGGGGGCGCTGGGCGCGGGGCGCCCCGCGCGCCCCCGCGCCCCTTCCCCCCCCCCCCCCCCGCGCCGGCCGCGGGGCCGCGCGGGCGGCCGGCGGCGCCGCGGGGGGCGGGGGGGGGGCCCGGGGGGGCGCGGGGCGGGGGGGGGGCCGGGGGGGGGGGGGGGGGGCGGGGGGGGGGGGGGCGGGGGGGGGGGGGGGCGGGGGGGGGGGGGGGGGGGGGGGGGGGGGGGGGGGGGTGGGGGGGGGGGGGGGGGGGGGGGGGGGGGCGGGGGGGGGGGGCGGGGGGGAATAAAGGGGGGGCGGGGGGGGTGGGTTGGGGGGTGGGTGGGGGGGGGGGCGGGAGGGGGGGTGGTGGGGGGGGGGGGGGGGGGGGCATGGAGTAGCACGCGCGCAGGTCCTTCTCCGCTCCTCCGCTCGCTACTGAGACCCGTGGACCCCTCAGCAGGCGCAGTATGGGCAAGCGCTTACCGAGGAAGGTGGCCCCGGGCACCCCAGCGCCCGTGGAGAGGTCTGGGGGGGCCACCCTGGACGCCTTTCTGGCCCAGCGGCCTTCTCTACCGGGCCAGGCTGCTGCGGGGCGGCCATCTTGGATTTCCTCCGCTCTCCAGGCACAGGGGTCGCAGCGCAGCTTCTCTCCTCCCGCGCTCCCCCTGTCAGCCAGCGGAGCGCCGCTTCAACAGAGATCCCTGTCGGCGCCTGGGCAACCCAGAGTTTCCCCCAGCACGAGTGCTCCCACAGTCTCCTCACCCTGGGATGTCCCAGCAACTACATTCTGCTTCACCAGCACTCCTGGCAGAGCGGCATGAGAGGACCCCGGATGTCTCCAGCTTCTCAAGGAGTTCTGAGGTCAGTGGCTCTGCTCCCTCCTACACCGCTGATGAGTTGCAGCCTGTGGCCACAGAGCTGGTCTCTGTGGCCCCCCATCTACTATCTTCCCCCATCGCCCCTCCCCTCCATAGCTCAGGGGGGGATGGCGCGGTGGAAGGCGCTGGCGTAGGGGCTCCTCCGCCCCACACTCCCAAGGATTATGCCTCCCCCCTCCAGTCCTGCACCCCCAGAGCTGCATTCCAGGCCCATCTTCAGCACCATCATCCATGGCGGACCTTCTTCCTCAACTTCCTACTAAACAAGACCTTAAAAGTATGGTTGCGGAAATCACAGCATCCTTCCGATCTGAAATTGCTACCCTCCGCACTGATTTACACTCCATTGCTAACCGAATGGACACGCTGGAGAATGACCATGACACTACCAGAGACTATGTTGCCTCACTGCATGATACTACCACTGAACAGGGTTCAGCTATACGGGACATGCAACGCCACTTGGAGGATCTTGACAACAGGGGCCGGCGCAACAATATACGCATCAAGGGACTCCCAGAGGCTGACCAATCTGAGGATCTGCCTGTTCTGCTGGAGGCTGTCTTCAACACTATACTGCAGGAGCCCCCGTCCCACAAAATTAAGTTTGATAGGGCACATCGAGCCCTTCGACCCAGAGGATCTTCCGCCACACCCCGTGATGTCATCTGCTGCCTCCACGACTTCACCCTTAAAGAGGCTATAATGAGCAAAGTGCGCAAACTCAAAGACTTCGAGTTTCAGGGAGCTCCACTACAATTCTATCAGGATCTGTCGCTAATCACCCTCCAGAAACGCCGCCATCTCCGACCCCTCCTCCAGATTCTTCAGGAGCACCAAATTCCTTACCGGTGGGGATTTCCGTTTGCTCTCATTGCTCGTAGGGATGGTCGCTCCGCTACGCTTCGCTCCTTTGCGGATTTGCCTCTCTTCTGTGACCTATTGGATGTTCCCCTGCCGGATTTAACAGACTGGGAGCTATTCTCTCCACCCCCTCCCCCACCACCGGTTTGGCAACGATTGGAGCCCAGACGACGTCATGCATCCTCCGCGGTGGTGACCACTCGGAGGCCCCGGCTGGAGACTGATCCCTGAGGAGGCTGCCCCCCCTTGAGACGTTCTCCCTTTTCTCGGTGGTGCTTTGGAATCTGCATGCCTTAATGTTATGTTTGCTTCTTTTTTTTTTTTCTTTTTTAGGTCTACGGGTCTCATCTATTATGCTTATTATTGGATTGTTTTAGCGGAGTGGGGGCGGGGTGGGGTTCCGGTGACTCCCCTTCCTTCCTTCTTTTTACTGGTGGTTGGGGATCCACCGCCTCCCTCCGACCTCCTGTCCACGCTCTCCCCCCTAAGGGGATACTTGGACTGTGCGGCCATTGATCCTGATTGGACCTCTGGCTGCCCTCATTGGTCCCCAGGCGAGTGACTTAGCCTCGCCCACAAAGTATTGTTTAACTGTTTTTATTTTTACTTTGTCATTTATGATGTCTTTTGCCTCCCTCCCTCCCTCTCTTCCCCCCCCCCCCTCCCTGATCTAGAGACCCTGCCTCGACTTTGGGTTCCTGTTTGTGGATTGCCCTTTTGCCTCTCCGAGGGAAACTTGCCAGCGTCATGTGAGATGGGTGAGCTTATTGCAATCCGCCACTGTCCTCCAATCCTGGGTCCCAATGGTTAGGTGCGTGACAATTAATGTCAAGGGCCTGGGTTCCAACATTAAAAGGCGCCATGTCCTTAGAGAGCTCCGCTCCTTACGAGCGGATGTGGCGTTTCTTCAGGAGACTCATTTTGACCGCGCTGGTACTTTTGCCTTCGCTAAGCATTATTTTCCCGTAGCTTTTTCAGCCTTCCACAATCGACGCAGAGCTGGGGTGGCTATCCTTCTTTCTCGATCCTGCCCAATTACAGTGACGACTTCCCACATAGACCCAGGTGGCCGGTTTGTTATCTTGGAGGGGCTCCTTTATGGTGCCCCGATTGTTTTATGCAATGTCTATGCCCCCAATTCAGCACAGATCCCGTTCTTGCGCCGGGTATTCTCCCCGTCTGCGCGCTCTCCCACCATCAGCTTGGCTGGTGGGGGGAGACTTTAACATGGTCTTCTCTGAACGGGCGGATCGTCTGGCGTTACCCCAGGGCCCAACCCCCCATAGGTTGGCCCAACTTGCAAGGGAGTTCCGCAGGCTGATCCGCGCCCACTCTTTGTATGACCTTTGGCGAGTGGACAATCCTACGGCGCGCTCCTACACCTTCTTTTCTCACCCTCATAACACTCACACCCGCATTGACTACTTCTTTGGAAATGCTCCCGCTCTTCGTTTGCTTAGGGACACGAACATTGGCCCTCTCACCTGGTCTGATCATGCCCCAGTCGTGGTTACCTTATCTACGACTCCAGTGCCTACTCGCCAATGTCATTGGCGTCTTAACGAAACACTGCTCAATTCGCCGACCTCCCTCGAGACCCTGCGCACACACTTGATAGATTATTTTAGGGACAACTTAGGCTCGGTAGACTCTCTTGCCATTCTCTGGGAAGCCCATAAGGCGGTCATGAGAGGATGCTGTATCGCATTGGCTTCTAGGCTTAAAAGGGACAGACAGGCCCAGGAACAGCTCCTCCAAGCCCGTATTCGGTCCCTTACGACGACTTTGGCAGCGCATCCATCCCTGGGGGTTCTTCGCCGTTTGGTCCTGGCCCGGGCGGACCTCCGTGATTTGGAGACCCGCCATGTGGAACGACTTCTCCTTTATACCCGTCAGCGGTTTTTTGAACGAGGTAATAAATCTCATACCCTCCTGGCAGGAACCCTCAGGGATCATCGGGCCTCTTCCACACCACACTCTGTCCGTGACCCCGCGGGTACTCTTCAACATCACCCTGATGCTGTGGCGCTGGCGTTCCACTCTTACTACTCTAAGCTGTATGACTTACCCCCCCCCCACGAGCACTACTCCCTGGGGATGACTCAACACTACTGGAAGACTATTTAAAGGATTGTTGTCTCCCACGCCTTCCTCCTGAGGCCCTAACCTCCCTGAACACCCCCATCACCAGGGAGGAACTAGAAGGGGTCCTGAGGGACCTCCCAAATGGGAAAGCCCCAGGCCCAGATGGGTTCACTTACAATTATTATAAGGTTTTCCAGGGTGAACTCTCTGCTCATCTATTGTCCCTCTTCAATTCCTTCCTTTCAGGTTCCCCTATACCCCCGACTATGCTCTCTTCACTACTCACATTGGTCCCTAAACCGGGTAAGGACTTGCAGGATTGTGCTAACTACCGACCGATTGCTTTGCTGAACACGGACCTGAAACTTTTCACCAAACTCTTAGCCAATAGACTGAATGCTTGGCTCCCTCTGCTTGTCCATAAGGACCAGGTGGGATTCATCCCCCTGTCGTCAGGGTGGTGACAACACCAGGAGGACTGTGGATTTGGTGGAGGTGGCCAATCATTATTCTACCCCGGCCCTTCTCTTGAGCCTGGACGCTGAAAAGGCTTTTGACCGCATAAATTGGTCGTTTATGCATACTACGCTTAAGGCGTTCGGGCTTACGGGACCTTTTCTCACAGCTATCCAGGCCCTTTACTCCTTACCCTCAGCAGCAATCAAGCTTCCCCATGCCTCTTCGCCCTCCTTCCCTATTCGAAATGGCACTAGGCAGGGTTGCCCCCTGTCACCCATCATATTTGCCCTCTGCATTGAACCGCTAGCGGCCAAGATTAGGCGAGACCCTAATATCAAGGGCATCATGGTCCAAGATAAGGAATTTAAGATATCTCTCTTTGCGGACGATGTACTCCTCACTCTCACCTCCCCTCATACTACCCTTCCAAACTTGCTGCGCTCGCTAGAGACCTATGGTGATCTCTCAGGGTATAAGGTGAACCCCGCGAAGACTGAGGCACTCCCACTTAACATCCCACGGGACCTTCTCCTTCTCCTCCGCAGTAATTACGATTTCCAGTGGCGGGAGTCCTCTATCCGCTACCTGGGAGTCCATATATCCACTTCCTATGCGACCCTCTACTCGGCAAACTACCCGCGGTTGTTTTGTGAGCTAAGAGCCCTATTGGACAAATGGCAACCCTTGCCTATCTCCCTTTTGGGGAGAATTGCTGCGGTCAAGATGACTCTCCTCCCGAAGCTACTGTATTTTTTCGAGACTCTCCCAGTCGCGATACCTCGGGGAGAATTACGGAACCTACAGAAAGCTATCTTCCAGTTTATCTGGAAAGCAAAACGACACCGAATACCTAGATCTGTTATGCTGGCGGATAGGGGGTCTGGGGGTATGGCTGTCCCACATCTGTTACATTATTACTGGGCGGCCCACTTACGCCATATCCCATTCTGGGCGGCTATGCCAGCATACACCAGATGGGTGCAGGTAGAGAAGCTATGGCTGGCACCCATGCATCCTAACGCGCTTCTGTGGGTCAGCCCCCCCCCCCCCACCCCCCTGCCTCGTACCTGTTGGGCCCCATTCGGTTTACTAGATCTATCTGGTCTACCTGTTGTGCTAGATTCTCCCTGATGTCCCCGCGCTCATCTATGGTCTCCATACTATACAACCCCCTTCTCCCAGAGAGCCTGACTTCTGCCATGACTAAAGTGTGGTCTGAAGCTGGCCTTTACCGGATTGCTGATATGGTTGACCCTGGAACCTTGGAACTCAGGTCCTTTGCTTATCTTACAGCTAATCAAAACCTGCCAAGTACTGAATGGTTCCATTACTTGCAGGTGGTTCACTTTGTCCGCTCCCTCCATGGGTCTCTTAAGGTGTCACTCCCCACCGCTTTTGAAAAGATTTGCCGTGCAGGCACGTCCACTAGGGGCTTTATATCCTCTATTTACCAACTTCTTAACTCACAAACTACAGGCTCTCCTGTTAATCATCGCTATATGCTTAAATGGGAGGAGGCGGTGGGTAAACCCATCTCCCAGGAACAGTGGCGGATTGTATGGTCTCGGGCCCAGAAATCATCTCAGTGCATTACGTTTAGGGAAACGCAGTATAAGCTGTTGATGCATTGGTATCATACTCCGGCTCTCCTTCATACTTTAAACCCATTAGTTCCCCCATGGTGCTGGCGCTGTGGAGCTGCGGTGGGTACCCTGCACCATATCTTTTGGACGTGCCCTCTCATCCTCGGTTTTTGGAGGGAGGTCAGGACTCTGACGACTGCTCTCTTTTTGCAAGAGGTTCCTCTTGACCCTCTTCTTTATCTCCTGAACCTTCCCCCCAGACACCTGAGCAATAAGTCATCCAGGCTTTTCTTGCATCTTTGTACTGCAGCTAAAACTCTCATAGCTAGAAACTGGAAGAAGGTGAGTCCCCCATCTAGTCTTGAGCTTGTGGCTAGAATGAAGGATGTGAGGAGTCTTGAATACCTGACTGCTGGCCTACATAATTCACGGGAAGCCTTTGGGGCTATTTGGGCACCCTGGGACATGTATTGTACATTACAGGGTCTCTGATCTCTAGTCCTCTCCTTCCCCCCCCCCCCTTCCCTTTGGTCCTACCCTTGTCTTCTTAACCCCTCCATTCCCCCCTCCCTTGTTCACTGCTTAATTTAAATGCATATTGCTTAAGGGGGAGGAGGCGGATAGCCTCTATTTACCTCAATGCTTCCTGTTTGTTTGATTATTATTGTTTTTTTGTTTTTTCTTTATTCCTTGTTAATGAAAAATTTTTCAATAAAATTACAGTTATATAAAAAAAAAAAAGGGGGGGGGGGGGCCCGGTGTGGGTGGGGAAAAAAGAACCCCGGGGGGCGGGGGGGGGCAGGAAAAATAAAAAGGGGGGGTATGCAGCACGCAACCCAAAAAGGGGAGGAAGGAAGCAAGAATAATCTAATATGGTGTATATAAAAAAAAAAAAACCCAAAATACTGTGTATGTATGCAGCATGTACCTTATACTGTGTATGTATGAAGCATGTATCTTATACTGTGTATGTATGGAGCATGCAACCTATACTGTGTATGTATGCAGCATGTATCTTATACTGTGTATGTATGTAGCATGTATCTTATACTGTGTATGTATGCAGCATGTACCTTATACTGTGTATGTATGTAGCATGTATCTTATACTGTGTATGTATGGAGCATGCAAACTATACTGTGTATGTATGGAGCATGCAAACATACTGTGTTGTTGCAGCACTATCTTTTGACATACTGTGTATGTATGCAGCATGTATCTTATACTGTGTATGTATGGAGCATGTATCTTATACTGTGTATGTATGCAGCATGTACCTTATACTGTGTATGTATGTAGCATGTAACGTATACTGTGTATGTATGCAGCATGTATCTTATACTGTGTATGTATGTAGCATGTAACCTATACTGTGTATGTATGCAGCATGTATCTTATACTGTGTATGTATGTAGCATGTAACGTATACTGTGTATGTATGCAGCATGTACCTTATACTGTGTATGTATGCAGCATGTACCTTATACTGTGTATGTATGTAGCATGTATCTTATACTGTGTATGTATGCAGCATGTACCTTATACTGTGTATGTATGCAGCATGTACCTTATACTGTGTATGTATGTAGCATGTATCTTATACTGTGTATGTATGCAGCATGTACCTTATACTGTGTATGTATGCAGCATGTACCTTATACTGTGTATGTATGTAGCATGTACCTTATACTGTGTATGTATGCAGCATGTACCTTATACTGTGTATGTATGTAGCATGTACCTTATACTGTGTATGTATGCAGCATGTACCTTATACTGTGTATGTATAGCATGTACCTTATACTGTGTATGTATGCAGCATGTACCTTATACTGTGTATGTATGCAGCATGTATCTTATACTGTGTATGTATGTAGCATGTAACGTATACTGTGTATGTATGCAGCATGTATCTTATACTGTGTATGTATGTAGCATGTAACGTATACTGTGTATGTATGCAGCATGTACCTTATACTGTGTATGTATGCAGCATGTACCTTATACTGTGTATGTATGTAGCATGTACCTTATACTGTGTATGTATGCAGCATGTACCTTATACTGTGTATGTATGCAGCATGTACCTTATACTGTGTATGTATGCAGCATGTACCTTATACTGTGTATGTATGCAGCATGTACCTTATACTGTGTATGTATGCAGCATGTACCTTATACTGTGTATGTATGCAGCATGTACCTTATACTGTGTATGTATGTAGCATGTACCTTATACTGTGTATGTATGCAGCATGTACCTTATACTGTGTATGTATGTAGCATGTATCTTATACTGTGTATGTATGCAGCATGTACCTTATACTGTGTATGTATGTAGCATGTACCTTATACTGTGTATGTATGCAGCATGTACCTTATACTGTGTATGTATGTAGCATGTATCTTATACTGTGTATGTATGCAGCATGTACCTTATACTGTGTATGTATGCAGCATGTATCTTATACTGTGTATGTATGTAGCATGTATCTTATACTGTGTATGTATTCAGCATGTATCTTATACTATGTTTGTATGCAGCATGTACCTTATACTGTGTATGTATTCAGCATGTATCTTATACTGTGTATGTATGCAGCATGTATCTTATACTGTGTATGTATGCAGCATGTACCTTATACTGTGTATGTATGTAGCATGTATCTTATACTGTGTATGTATGCAGCATGTACCTTATACTGTGTATGTATGCAGCATGTACCTTATACTGTGTATGTATTCAGCATGTATCTTATACTGTGTATGTATGTAGCATGTATCTTATACTGTGTATGTATTCAGCATGTATCTTATACTATGTTTGTATGCAGCATGTACCTTATACTGTGTATGTATTCAGCATGTATCTTATACTGTGTATGTATGCAGCATGTACCTTATACTGTGTATGTATGCAGCATGTATCTTATACTGTGTATGTATGGAGCATGTATCTTATACTGTGTATGTATGCAGCATGTATCTTATACTGTGTATGTTTGCAGCATGTATCTTATACTGTGTATGTATTCAGCATGTGTCTTATACTGTGTATGTATGTAGCATGTACCTTATACTGTGTATGTATTCATCATGTATCTTATACTGTGTATGTATGCAGCATGTACCTTATACTGTGTTTGTATGTAGCATGTAAATTATACTGTGTTTGTAAGCAACATTTAAAGTAACATAATTTATTGAATGAAGTCACAGGTACATAAAGTCCAACTCTACAGTGTAGATCCAGAGGAAGTAAAAAAAAAAAAACCATAAGGCCCAATTCACATCTGTGTTCGGGCCATTCCGTTTCCCCTCTCTGCATGAAAAATGCGGAAAGAAAAGTTCTGCAAGCAGCACTTTCTCTCCACATTTTTCGTGCGGAAACCGAGCGGAAACGGACCCCATTATAGTCTGTGGGGTCCGCCGGTTTCCCAAGGTAACCGCTTTTTTATGCGGATTAGGTTTCCATTCGAGGGGTCCCCAAGCGGACTCCCCGAATGGAAACCCATGCGCAGATGTGAACCGGGCCTAAAGCTGATACTAATTCCCTTATGTCAGGGGAAAAAAATTATTTCTCGACTCTAAATCTGTAGATCAGTATAAAACCCTGGATTAACTTCTCATTTGAAAAAATCTAAAACCCGTATCCTGTAATATTTTTCCTTTCAAGAAAGGCATCCAGGCCATTTTTCAACTTACACAGTGAATCCACCATCACAACATCCTATGGCAGCGATTTCCATAGCCTCACTGCTCTTACTGTAAAGAATCCCAGTCTATGATACTGGTGAAATGTTCTTTCCTCAAGGTTTAGAGGATGTCTCCTTGTCTCAGGCCTGTGAATGCGCAGTAATGGAGCATTATACTGTGTGGTGGGCAGTAATGAGGCACTAAATTTTATGAGGCACTAATGGGCATTATACTATGTAGGGGGTCAGTAATGGGGCATTGTGAAGGGTGGTGGGCACTAAGGACCACTACACTGTGTGAAGGGCACTTA
Source organism: Leptodactylus fallax (assembly GCA_947044405.1). Taxonomy (NCBI): domain Eukaryota; kingdom Metazoa; phylum Chordata; class Amphibia; order Anura; family Leptodactylidae; genus Leptodactylus; species Leptodactylus fallax. Next base: position 812,485 of record CAMRHE010000161.1, read on the forward strand.
CAGTGCATTTACTGTGCCATTTTAGCACTAACACTGTACATCACAATAGCAGCAGATAGAACTGACATGCGTCCCCGCTGCCTGCACATAAGTAATATGTCCTGTGTAGGCAGTAGGGACAATTACCGATTTCCGCTGCTACCACTGCAATGTGTCAGGACTTGGGGACAGTGGTTGGTGGAGCAGGAGTTATATGTGGGGTGACTAGGGTACACTGCAGCATATAATAGGACCATATCATCTCTGATATGAATACACTATAGACGTTATGTACTATGCGCTCTTACCAATAAGACCAAAGTGACTTTGATAACACAGTTCTATATTTAGCACTGGTGGTGGCTGCATGGTTTCTCGGCAAGATATTGTGTTCCTTTCTAAAAAGTGTGCCTTATTGTGCAAAAAATACAGTATCTGCAAAAATATGGCTCCGGTCACTTCATAATTCAGGTGTATGCCCATGCACTAGAATAGAAATCTATGGCAGTCAGGAAATGACATGAGATAACTGACATGAGTTATAGTAAATGTATAAATGTGTCGGGGCGAGGTGTCTCGGCTCTCCTGTACCCACACTTTCAGACAGTGGTGAGTGATGCACAGAAAGTTTTGCATCCTTGGCGCAACTCAGGGCCTTGCACCAAAGATGTACCACATTATCACACATCTACACTGATGTGTTGATGAATTTCCCCCATTGTGTGTAACTTTGTTCATGTTCACTTTCTCTATTACAATAGCACTGGATTAACCCCTTCAGGTTTGAGCCCAAAAGTGCGTTAAAGACCAGGCCTCATTTATCAAAACTGACATGTGTCACTTTATATGGCAATAACTTTAAGACACTTTAACTTGCACAAGTGATTTTGAGACTGTTTTTTCATGAGACATTGTACTTCATGTTAGTGGTAAACATTGATCAATATTTTTGTATTTATTTATAAAAAAATAGGAAATTTGATGGAAATTTGGAAAAAAAAATCGCAATTTTCAAAATGTGAAATGCTCTGCTTTTCAAACAGTCATATCACCCAAATAAGTTAATAAATATTATCTTTTTTTTATATGTCCCACTAGGACACCTGAACCAACGATAGTCTAATCGCTGATTCAGCACTATAGACTGCAATGCACGTGTATTGCAGTCTATACAGGAATTCAGCCTATGTAGACATAGGCTGATTTCCAGAGGTCCCGGCAGGATCAACCAGGTAGTGGGGGCTTCAGGCAGCCTGGGGTCACTGGCCAGACCCCGGGCTGCATATTATAGATATAGGCACCCCCCGATCTCGCCACGGGGGGTGCCGGGGGCGGCAACATTTCGGAACCCCTTGGATGACGCGGTCATGTTTGACCGCGGCATCCAAGGGGTTAAAAACCGAGCGCCGATCGGAGGTTAAGGAGCAGGGTGTTAGCTGTCAGTTACAGCTGACACCCTCTCCCGATGCCGTCCGCGGCAGTCAGTGCCGCTAGCAAACACTTAAAATGCCGCGGTCGCTATTGACCACGGCATCTTAAGGGTGTTGCATAGTTGTGTCACAGAAGAAGCTTGAGAGTAGATTATATGGGATAATCAGCATTTACTTCTTAGAACATGAGGTAAACAGCATCAAAACGTTAACACAGCAAAACTTGAAAGTAAAAAGGACCTTTTACAATAGAGAGATAAAAAGCAAGGTACAGCAAGTCTCACATAGCATACCATTACACTCTATTCAGCATATAACACTAATAACATCGCCATCTACTGTCAGATAGATGTAAACTTCTGCACACAAATAAGTCTATCTGTTGCATATATATGTATATAGTATATACCAACACCCTTTCTCAACAGTAAGAACTTATTCAGTTAAATATAATCTCTTCATCAGTCTCTGGTGTCTTTCAGCACTCAACGCCTTTGTGAAAATATCTGCTGTCATATCTTCAGTTGGGCAGTATTCTAAATTCAGAATTCCTTGTTCCTGATGATCCCGTAAGAAATGAAACTTCACATCAATGTGTTTAGTTCTGGGATTAACTCTTTCCATCTGAGCAAGAACAAGACATCCTTGATTGTCTTCATGTAACGTTGTTGGTCCTAACTGTTGTTGTCCTAAGTCTGTTAGTAGTTGTCTTAACCAAAGAACTTCTTGACTCGCATGAGCGGCGGATACATATTCTGCTTCTGTAGACGATAGTGTTACTATAGATTGTTTTTTACTAGTCCAACTAATTGGTCCGCCCGAGAGTAAGAAAAGATAGCCACTGGTAGATTTTCTATCAATTGGATCTCCAGCCCAGTCTGCATCAACATATCCAGTTAAAACGCATTCATCACTTGCAGGTAGTTTCAGTTTAACGTTGCTAGTTCCTTTCAGATAACGTATTACTCTCTTTACAGCTTTCCAATCCATTTCATTGGGGTTTGACACTTTTCTGCTCAAAATTCCTACTGCTGCTGCAATGTCTGGCCTTGTAACAGTCGCTAAATATAGTAATTTTCCCATTGCTTTTCTGTATAGCTCATTATCTGGTAACATATTTTGTTCACTTTTAATTTCCTTCAGATAATTAGTTTCCATTGGAGACTTTACTGGTTTTGCATCTTTCAGTCCAAATGTTTCTATTATATCTTTGATCATGTGATTTTGGTTAAGTTGGAAACTCCCATCTTCTTCTCTTTCTATCTGTATCCCTAGGTAATGCTTCACATTTCCCAGATCTTTGATCTCAAAGTGTTGATCCAAAATTTTCCGTATTTCAGCTTCATCCCTTTCTCTTTCAAAACAAACTAAAATATCATCAACATATATCAGTACATAGATCCATCTGTCATCTAGTTTCTTTGTGTATAGACAGGAATCCGCTTTGCTTCTTAGAAAATGTTCATTTATGAGCACTTCAGTGATTTTATCATTCCACGCTTTAGCGGCTTGTTTTAAAACGTATATACTTTTCTGTAGCTTACAAACCATGTTTGGTTTCTCTTTATCTTTGAATCCTGGAGGTTGTTCCATGTAAATTTCTTCTGTTAAATCTCCATTCAGAAATGCTGTCTTTACATCCAGATGTTTCAATTGCATTCCTTTAGTAGCTGCAACCGCAAGCAAAGTTCTGATTGTAGTATGCTTGACAACCGGAGCAAATGTTTCATCATAGTCTTCTCCGTATTTTTGAGAATAACCTTTAGCTACGAGTCTTGCTCGGTATTGTTCAGCGGTGCCATCTCTTTGGTATTTAACTTTAAAACCCCATTTACATCCTATAGCTTTTCTCCCTTTTGGTAATTCTGTCAGTGTCCATGTCTTTGAATCATGCATGGATTTCATTTCTGTTTCTGTAGCCTTTATCCACTTATTGGCCTCTTCTTCTGAAAGTTGAGATATATCCTCCCAAGATGTAGGTTCATATACTTTATTTGTACTTGCCTTGTATGAAAGACGTACAGGTGGTTTTCCTTTGTTTTCTCTCATTGAACGTCTTGGTTCTGTGTCTGTCTGTAGTGCTATCTCTTCACTTTCAGTATTTTGAACTTTATCAATTTCAACTTCTTTTTCATCAGATGTTCCTGCATTTATATCACTGTTGTCTCTCTCATTTCTCATTTCCAGTGATGTCATAATGTTATCATTTAGATCTTCAATGAATGTTACACTGTTACTCACCGTAACTCTGTCTTTTTTAGGATCTAGGATTCTGTATCCTTTGCAGTTGTCACTATATCCAACAAATATTCCTTCTATGGCTCTGTTTTGAAGTTTGGAGCGTTTCTCTTCTGGAACAAAAACAAAAGCTTTGCAACCAAAAACTCTTAAATGATTCACACTTGGTTTCTTACCATGCCACAGTTCATATGGGTTTTTTTCCAGTTTTCTTGAAAAAAGTCTATTTTGCAGATAAGTAGCTGTCATTGCTGCTTCACCCCAGTATTTCTCTGGTAGTTTGGAATCTGTTAGCATGCATCTTATCATTTCAGTCAGAGTTCTGTTTTTCCTTTCTGCTACGCCATTTTGTTCAGGTGTGTATGGAACAGTTTTGTGATGCTCTATTCCATTCTGTCTTAAATAGTTCTCTATTTGGTGTCCTGTGAATTCACCTCCATTATCACTTCTAATGATGATTGGCTTCCTCTGAAACTTATTATACGACTTTGACACGTATTCTTCTAATTTACTGAAAACTTCACTTTTGTTCTTTATTAAGTACGTGACTGTGTATCTTGAGTAGTCATCTATAAAAGTCACCATATATCTATTACCTCCTGATGTGATTACTTTCATGGGTCCACATACATCAGTATGCACCAAGTCAAGTGGTTTTGTGCCTTTTGTTTCACTCTCTTTAGGTATACACACTCTTGTAGCTTTAGATTTTATACAACATTCACATCTTACAATAATTGAGCAATCAGATATCAACAGATCTTTTGTCAAATTTTTGTTCTGTAATGCCATGATACTCTCAAGCTTCTTCTGTGACACAACTATGCAACAGGTTATGGGCCCAGGCATAGAAGAAAAACAGACCCAGTGAATGCAAAAGGATTCTTCAGAACAATTCTCTCCAGACAAGTAAGACAAGTTAAAATGACCAGCAATTCAGAACTCAGACTTACAGTAGCTAAGCTGAACAATGAGAACTATCAGTTATGGAAGTTCAAAGTGGAGATGTTATTGTCTAAATATGATTTATGGGATGTAATCACTACAGATAGACCCAATGATAATAATGAGACATGGGATAAGAAAAACAGACAAGCAAGGTACAGCAAGTCTCACATAGCATACCATTACACTCTATTCAGCATATAACACTAATAACATCGCCATCTACTGTCAGATAGATGTAAACTTCTGCACACAAATAAGTCTATCTGTTGCATATATATGTATATAGTATATACCAACAAAGGGTTAAACAGCGGGGATCGGTGTTATCACTGGTCCCCGCTGTTGCAGCAGGAGCCTGGCTGTCAAATACAGCCGGGCTCCCGTGGTGATCGTACGGGCTCTGCTTTTGAGCCCGCTCGATCACCGTCACGTACCTGTACGTGGGGATGCGGTAACTAACCACATTCTCCCACGAACATGTACGTGAGAATGCGTGAAGGGGATAAAGACAAGTCATTGATTTGCTGGCACCTTTATCTACTAAAATATTACATTGACTCCTTTCCCTATTGGACTGATGTGATCTGCAGGGTTCATTGTGTCCTATGACTACATACTCATTATTTTCATTCCTTATTATGTAACTGACATGTTGGGGTTTTATGTTGTTCTTTTTTTTTAATAAAGATATAATATTAAAAAAAAAAAAAAAAACTGCAGATGTAACGGAATGTTCCCGATTGTTAGCTCTGCAGAACATTATGACATCACGCACTTTATATAAGTGGGCACCGCACTAACATTCCCTTGAGGGTTACAGTTGATGGTGTTTGCAGTGTTTGCAGTGTTGCTGAGCAGCTTCAAAAAACTATTAGTATGGAAGATATTGAGTTTCCTGACGAAACATGGAAAAAAATGGTTGAGAATGCAGAGCCGGCATTCAGGCCTTTTCAGTTCAGAGAGGTCTCATGTTGGCCTAATCTTGAGACCATCTACATAGAGGAGGAAGATGAGATGGAGGAGATAGAGGAGATTGAAATGAACATCAGTGCATCAATAACAACCGAAAATTGGTCTGTTGTTGCTGAAATTGATGAGGAGGAAAACAACATGGAGGACATGGACGAGACAGTGAATGCTCCTTTAGAGTTTAGTATAAAGGAAGCATGGCCGAGTGTAGATCCTATTAGCCCAAAGACAAAATGGTGGATTCCAGGATGTTTGAGAAAGAACATGACAGAGACAGAGACCATCCATGGAGTAAGAAAATTACATAGTCCCTTCTGTCTAGATAAAAGCAATGTGGAGGATGAAGTGCAAGAGGAAGCTAGTGAAAACATATGTGAGAGACAGAGTGCACCATCCACACATCATGTGAAGGTAGCATGGGCGCCCCTGGATTCACCTACATCAAGAAAGTGGTGGATCCCAAAATGCTGTAGGAAGAACCACAACAGCACAGCAGTAGAGTCCTGGCCAGTAAGATTCGGCAGGGCTATTTTATGCTGCTGGAATGTGAAGGTTTGACGTCACCATGACTTATTGTTATTATACTATATTATATTAACTTTACAAATAAATTATTTCTCGTTCACTTCCTGTGTTTTCTGACTCGTATATTATACAGTGGGGAAAAAAAGGATTTAGTCAGCCACCAATTGTGCAAGTTCTCCCACTTAAAAAGATGAGAGAGGCCTGTAATTGGCATCATAGGTAGACCTCAAGTATGCGAGACAAAATGAGAAAACAAATCCAGAAAATCACATTGTCTGATTTTTAAAGAATTTATTTGCAAATTATGGTGGAAAATAAGCACCTAGAGCCGGTGCTATTATTATAGCTCCTGCTACTCACAATGGCACATAAACAAAAAGCCCCATTAATAACCTCCACATGGTATAATGTTCCATTGGTGCCACCACACAGTATAATGGAGCATTATACTGTGGAGGAGGGTGCGCATTAATGGAGAGTTGTACTGTAGAGAAGGGGTGGCACTTATGGGGCATTATACTGTGGGGTGGGCATTAACGGCATATTAGTAGGGCTCCAGATGGCAACCAAAATGGTCACCAGTTTGATCAAGAATTTGCAAATGGACGTGACCTCAGTCGCAAGGCAAGAAAAACAGCACAGCTAGAAAAAACTGTTCTCTCCTGAATGCTCCTGAGGTGAATGTGCCCCCTGCCAGCTCTTGCCCCTCTTTTATAAACTATAAACAATCACCACCTACTGTCCCCTGTCTGACCTCCTGAACTTCCCTTAACCTATACTAGCTATTCATCCATTTACAGTCATGTGCACCCCTCCTTTACCCTATCAGATCCAATACGTGGGGCCAGTGGCGTAAGTAGGAATGGCTGGGCCCTAAGGCGAACATTTGACATGCCCCCTCCCCCCCCGAACCGGTTACGGGTCCCCAAACAGTAAAATATGCTCAACAGTGGCCCCAGACACTATTGTATTGCTGGACAGTGGCCCCCACACAGCATTATATGCTCCACAGTGGCCCCCATACAGCATTATATGCTCTACATTGCTCCCCCCACACACAGTATAGTATGCTCCCCACAGTGGCCCCACACTGTATTATATGCTCCCTGCAGTGGTCCCCACCCAGTATTATATGCTTCCCACAGTGGTGAGTTACTCCACAAGGGGCCCACACAAACCTGGAGCCAGCCCTGACTCTGGGGTCTGAAAAGACCCCAGAGTATAATAATAGTTCATGGCTGGTACACTGTGGGACATTATACTATGTAGAGGGGCCACTGTGGGACATAATACTGTGTGGAGGGACTGCTATGGGACATTATAGTATGTAAAGGAGCCACTATAGGACATTATACTGTGTGCAGGGGCTGACATGGGATATTATACTGTGAAGAGGGGCCACTATGAGACATTATAATGTGTGGAGGCCACTTTGGGACATTATTGTGTTTGTAAATGGGGCATTACTGTGTGTGTTGGCCCCAAGTAAAAAGTTTGCTGTGGGGCCCAGTCTTTGCTAGTTACAGTATGACCCTGTGTGTCTGTATGCAGCATGTATCTTATACTGTGTATGTATGCAGCATGCAACCTATACTGTGTATGTATGCAGCATGACTTATGTGAACCGAGAGCAAGGCAGGTGTGTATGGACTCCGCAACCAGAAATGTACGACACGCGGTAGTTCAAGAAAAAATATATATTTACTACTAAGTTAATAAAGGCTATGTATAAAGGTAAAATGCAGGGCTAAAGCAAGCAAAATATACAATGTAGCATGAACAATTTCAAGGCAATTCTGCAATGGTTCTACTTTTACTCTGTCCACTCTGCATGTATGGACACTGTATGAACACTATACTCAAAACTGTCCGTAACTGACCCTGACTCACATTTGGGTGCACCCCTTTCCCCAGTGGTCCAGGTGGACCGCTATACAGTCCGTATGTAGCGCGCGGTGGGGCCCAAAGCTTGGTCCTTTCTTTTATACTGAAGTGTCCTCCCCTCACTGTTATCAGGTCTTGGGAGCATGTAGTCCTCTTTAACAGACAGGGAAACCTACTGAATGCAATGTAATCCAACAGCAAAATCCACTCAGCACACTGACAGTCCTACCGAATCCATACACTGAGCTAGGATGTACCATGTAGCAGGTGCCGTCCAGTACATCAACAGCACGCGATCTCTATCAGGCTATCCTTATACTGTGTCACAATGTCAGTCTCACTGATCAGCCACTGAGCACAGTTCCTTTCACGTGGACACACTATCCTCTCTTTACACTCTGTTTGTCTGCTGGACCAAGAACAGCTAGCTGTACAGAAAAATCTCCACACCAGTTCAATACAACACTTGCCAAGATGGCGCGCTCTCTGTCTCGTCACTTCCTGCTTCTCTGCTCCCTCTGTCTGCAGAACAGGCAGGCTGACATAAAAGGGGGGGTCTCACTCCAGCATCATGTCTCAATTATAATGGCTGCTGTCTGTAAAGGAACAGAATCACAGAAATACATTCAACATTAACTGTGTATACAGACAAATGAAGCTAGGACAGCATTGGCTGTCTCTTACACTTATACTGTGTATGTATGTAGCATGTATCGTATACTGTGTATGTATGTATGCATGTAACGTATACTGTGTATGTATGTAGCATGTATCTTATACTGTGTATGTATGCAGCATGTACCTTATACTGTGTATGTATGCAGCATGTACCTTATACTGTGTATTTATGCAGCATGTATCTTATACTGTGTATGTATGCAGCATGTATCTTATACTGTGTTTGTATGCAGCATGTACCCTATACTGTGTATGTATGCAGCATGTATCTTATACGCTTATACTGTGTATGTATGTAGCTTGTAACGTATACTGTGTATGTATACAGCATGTACCTTATACTGTGCTTGTATGCAGTATGTACCTATACTGTGAATGTATGTAGCATGTACCTTATACTGTGTATGTATGTAGCATGTATCTTATACTGTGTATGTATGCAGCATGTACCTTATACTGTGTATGTATGTAGCATGTATCTTTCTGTGTTTTATGCAGCATGTACCTTATACTGTGTATGTATGCAGCATGTATCTTATACTGTGTATGTATGCAGCATGTATCTAACGCAGGGCAGCAACCTATACTGTGTATGTATGCAGCATGTATCTTATACTGTGTATGTATGTAGCATGTATCTTATACTGTGTATGTATGCAGCATGTACCTTATACTGTGTATGTATGTAGCATGTATCTTATACTGTGTATGTATGCAGCATGTACCTTATACTGTGTATGTATGTAGCATGTATCTTATACTGTGTATGTATGCAGCATGTATCTTATACTGTGTATGTATGCAGCATGTATCTTATACTGTGTATGTATGCAGCATGTACCTTATACTGTGTATGTATGCAGCATGTATCTTATACTGTGTATGTATGCAGCATGTACCTTATACTGTGTATGTATTCAGCATGTATCTTATACTGTGTATGTATGCAGCATGTACCTTATACTGTGTATGTATGCAGCATGTACCTTATACTGTGTTTGTATGCAGCATGTATCTTATACTGTGTATGTATATAGCATGTATTTTATACTGTTTATGTATGCAGCATGTATCTTATACTGTGTATGTATGCAGCATGTATCTTTATACTGTGTTTGTATGTAGCATGTACCTTATACTGTGTATGTATGCAGCATGTATCTTATACTGTGTATGTATATAGCATGTATCTTATACTGTGTATGTATGCAGCATGTACCTTATACTGTGTTTGTATGCAGCATGTACCTTATACTGTGTATGTATGTAGCATGTATCTTATACTGTGTTTGTATGTAGCATGTACCTTATACTGTGTATGTATGTAGCTTGTATCTTATACTGTGTATGTATGCAGCATGTATCTTATATTGTGTTTGTATGCAGCATGTACCTTATACCGTGTATGTATGTAGCATGTATCTTACACTGTGTTTGTATGTAGCATGTATCTTATACTGTGTTTCTAAGCAACATTTAACCCCTTAAGGACCCAGCCCAAAAGTGCGTTAAGGACCAGGCCTCGTTTTTCAAAACTGACATGTGTCACTTTATATGGCAATAACTTTGAGACGTCTTAACTTACACAAGTGATTTTGAGATTGTTTTTTCGTGACACATTGTACTTCATGTTAGTTGTAAACACTAATGAATATTTTTGTATTTATTTATAGAAAAATAGGAAATTTGATGGAAATTTTGAAAAAAATCGCAATTTTCAAAATGTGAAATGCTCTGCTTTTCAGATAGATAGTCATACCACCCAAATACATTAATACATATTATCTACCATATCTCTGCTTTATATCGGCATCATCTTTTAATCGTCCTATAATTTATTTTGGATGTTAGAAGGCTTACAAGTGTAACAGCGATTTTGCAGATTTACAAGAAAATTTCCCAAACTAATTTTTTAGGGACCACTTCAGTTCTGAAGAGGATTATAAAGGCCTATATATTAGAAACCCCCATAAATCACCCCATTTTCAAAACTGCACCCCTCAAATAATTCAAAATAACATTTGGGAAGTTTGTTAACCCTTTAAGAATTTCACTGGAATTAAAACAATATGGAGGTGAAATTTAGACATTTAATTTTTTTCCCACTAATTCCTTAATTTAGCCCTAAAATTAACACATTCACAAAGGGTTAAAGGAAAAAATGCATCTCACAGTTTGTTATGCAATTTCTCCCGAGCACGGAAATACCCCACAAGTGGGTGTAAACTGATGTTTGGGCGAATGGCAGCGCACGGAAGGGAAGGAGCGACACTGGGCGTCTGAAAAGCAGATTTTGCTGGAATAGTTTTCAGGTGCCATGTCTCATTTGCAAAGCCCCTAGAGTACCAATACAAAGGAAAACCCCAAAAAGTGACCCCATTTTGCAAACTACACCCCTCACAGAATTCATATAGGGGTATAGTGAGCATTTTGACCTTACATTCGTTTCACAGATTTTGCTAACACTGGGATGTATAAATGAAACATTACTAAAATGTCACTTTATCCCCAAAGTTTTCATTTTCACAAGAGGACAAAGGAGAAAAAGCACCCCAAAGTTCGTTACACAATTTCTCCTGAACACAGAAATGCCCCATATGTGGTTGTAATCTGCTGCATGGGTAAATGGCAGGGCTAAAAATGGAAAGAGCGCTATTTAGCTTTTGGAGGGCAGATTTTGCTGGAATAGTTTTTGGATGCCATGTCACATTTGCAGAGCCCCTAAAGTACCAATATAATGGAAACCTCTCAAAAGTGACCCCATTTTAGAAACTAAACCCCTCAAGGAATGTATCAAGGGGTATTATCATTTAGAGCCTAAAAATGCTTCCCAAAAATTAATGTACAAAGTGAAAATTAAAGTTTTTAAAGAAATATCCAATTTCAGTGCCTAATACGTTGCGGCCACTTTGTGGCATCAGAGACATGCACTCCTAAAACTATTAAGTGGGCTATCCCAGGGACAAAAAAAATTATATATGTGGGTATAAACTGCTGCTTGGGCACACAGCAGGGCTCAGAAGGGAAGGAGCACTGTGGTTTTTTTTAGCTTTTGGAGTACAGATTTAGAGGGACTTTCTGGTCGCCATGATATTTTTGCAGAGCCCTGGAGGTGCCAGTAAATTGGAATTCCCCAAGAAGTGACCCCCATTTTGTAGGGGCAATTTTAGGGTCTCTGCAAATGTGACATGGCGTCCAAAAAAACAACAATCTAAATATGCGCTCCAAAAGCACATAGCACTCCTTCACATTTGCGCCCTGCTGTGTGCCCAAATGACAGTTTATGCCCACATGTATGACACTGGTGTACCCAGGATAACGTACTTAACAATGCCATATGTGGGTATAAACTGCTGTTTGGGCACAGCCAGGCACAGACGGGAAAGAGCGCTATTTTGGTTTTTGGAGCACAGTTTGCTTTTTGGACACCATGCCACTTTTGCAGAGACCATGAATTGTCAGTAAAATGGAATCCGCAGACATGTCACCCCATTTTGGAAACTATACCCTTCAAGGGATTTATCAAGTGGGGTAGCGAGCATTATTAACCCTTAAGTGTTGCATTCTTTTAATTTCCAAAAATGAATGCGCAGCTGATAATGAAAAGTTAAAAATGAAATTTTTCTATAGATACGCCATTTCAGTGCCCAATATGTTGTGCCCAGCTTATGTCTGCACAGACACACACTCCAAAAACTGGTGATTGGGGATCCCGGGCACAACAGCTTTTGGAGCGTTCATCTCTGATACAAGCCGAGCACAACATATTACGCACAGAAATGTCGTATTCCTGGAATAATTGTCATTTTCACCTTTCATCATCAGCTGCCTATTCATTTACGGATAATAAATTATAGCAACACTTGGGGGTTAAAAATTCTCACTGTACCCCAGGATAAATTCCTTCAGGGGTGTAGTTTCCAAAATGGGGTGACATATCAGGGGATTCCACTGTACTGGCATTTCAGCTCTGCAAAAGTGCAATGGCGTCCAAAAACCAAATAGCGCTCCTTCCCTTCTGTGCCCGGCTGTGCCCAAACAGGAGTTTATACCCATATATCACATTAAGTACCTTATCCTGGGTACACCAGTGTCATACATGTGGGTATAAACTGCGGTTTGGGCACACAGTAGGGCACAGAAGGGAAGGAGCGCTATATGGCTTTTGGAGCGCAGATTCAGATGTTTGGGATCTGGATGCCATGTCATGTTTGCAGAGCCTCTAAAGTACCAGTAAAGTGGAATCCCCTAGGGAATGACCCCATTTTGAAAACTGCACCCCTCAAAGAATTTATCAAGGGGTGTAGCGAGCATTAGTATCCCAGACGTGACTGCACAGCGGATGGGGAAAAGTGAATATGCAATCTGTGCGTAGTACATTGGGTACACTAAATTCCCTACTATTTCCCCAGTAGTTCCTATTATTGGGGGGTCACTCTGGGGGTCACTTCTGGTTTATTATCCCTCGTAAGCTCTAAATCTGGGGTGTACCCTAATATACGCTCGCACAGCTTATACATACCCTTCCTGCCGCAGCCAGTTATGCTCTAATGATTTGGCGATTTTTGGGGTTTTTGTCTTCACATTGTACGAGTTATATTTTCTTTATTTCTCTGGTGATGTAGCCATATGAGGGCTTGTTGTTTTCAGGGTGAGATGTATTTTTTAATGACATCATTTTTAGGTGCTTACAACTTATTAAATAAATTTTATTAACTCTTTCTTGGTGGATTAAAAAACAACCCCATCAATTCTGGCACTGCGTTTTATCTTTTAAATTTTTCACCATGCAGCGTAGAGCATAAGTAACATGTTATCTTTATTCTGCGGGTCGGTACAATTACGGCGATACCTCATTTATACTGTTTTTTTATGCAATACCAATTTTGCAGAACAAAAACCCATTTGGGGACATAAATTAATTTTTTTTGCATCGCCATCTTTTTGCGGTACAACCTGTGCTTTTTATTGGTACTGTTTTGGGGTACATATGACTTTTTGATCACTTTTTATGGCATATTTTGTAAGGTGATATGGCGAAAAATCGTTACTTTTGGCGGGTTTTTTCGGTTTTTTTTTCCCCGACTTTCACCGTGTACATTAAATATGGTTTCAGTTTTATTGTACAGGTTGTTACGGACACAATGATACCAAATATGTATTGTTTTTATAAATTTTTAGGTTTATTTTTTATATAATTCATTTTATATAGGAAAAGGGAATTTTTGGGGCTTTATTCTTTTATTAATTTTTTTTCACATACTTTATTATTTTTTTTTTTCACTTTTTTTTACTTTTTCTTGTGTCCCATTAGGACACCTGAGCCAGCAATGCTTTGATTGCTGGCTCAGCACTACAGACTGCAAGACACGAGCATACACGTGTCTTGCAGCCTATACAGGAAGTCAGCGCTATGGAAACACAGCGCTGACTTCCTGATGTCTCGGCAGGATCAACCAGGTACTAGGGGCTCCAGGCAGCCTGGGGTCACTTGGCAGACCCCGGGCTGCAGATTAGAGATATCGGCACCCCCCGATCTCGCCGCGGGGGGTGCCGGGGGGGTCGGCAAGACGGCGGAACCCCTCGGATGCCGCGGTCATGTTTGACCGCGGCATCCAAGGGGTTAAAACCGCCGATCGGAAGTTATGGCCGACCGGGGGTTATGGAGCAGGGTGTTAGCTGTCAGATACAGCTAACACCCGGTCCCGATACCGCCCGTTCAGATAGTGAGCGGGCGGCCGGCCTCGGGCGTAGTATTACGTCCTGGTGCGCGAAGTACCTAGCGCCCAGGACGTAATAGTACGTCCAAGGTCGTTGAATGAAGTCACAGGTACATAAAGTCCAACTCTACAGTGTAGATCCAGAGGAAGTAAAAAAAAAAAAACCCATAAGGCACAATTCACATCTGTGTTCGGGCCATTCCGTTCCCCTCTCTGCATGAAAAATGCGGAAAGAAAAGTTCTGCAAGCAGCACTTTCTCTCCACATTTTTCGTGCGGAAACCGAGCGGAAACGGACCCCATTATAGTCTGTGGGGTCCGCCGGTTTCCCAAGGTAACCGCTTTTTTATGCGGATTAGGTTTCCATTCGAGGGGTCCCCAAGCAGACTCCCCCGAACGGAAACCCATGCGCAGATGTGAACCGGGCCTAAAGCTGATACTAATTCCCTTATGTCAGGGGAAAAAATTATTTCTCGACTCTAAATCTGTAGATCAGTATAAAACCCTGGATTAACTTCTCATTTGAAAAAATCTAAAACCCGTAACCTGTAATATTTTTCCTTTCAAGAAAGGCATCCAGGCCATTTTTCAACTTACACAGTGAATCCACCATCACAACATCCTATGGCAGCGATTTCCATAGCCTCACTGCTCTTACTGTAAAGAATCCCAGTCTATGATACTGGTGAAATGTTTTTTCCTCAAGGTTTAGAGGATGTCTCCTTGTCTCAGGCCTGTGAATGCGCAGTAATGGAGCATTATACTGTGTGGTGGGCAGTAATGAGGCACTAAATTTTATGAGGCACTAATGGGCATTATACTATGTAGGGGGTCAGTAATGGGGCATTGTGAAGGGTGGTGGGCACTAAGGACCACTACACTGTGTGAAGGGCAGTTACAGTGCATTTACTGTGCCATTTTAGCACTAACACTGTACATCACAATAGCAGCAGATAGAACTGACATGCGTCCCCGCTGTCTGCACATAAGTAATATGTCCTGTGTAGGCAGTAGGGACAATTACCGATTTCCGCTGCTACCACTGCAATGTGTCAGGACTTGGGGACAGTGGTTGGTGGAGCAGGAGTTATATGTGGGGTGACTAGGGTACACTGCAGCATATAATAGGACCATATCATCTCTGATATGAATACACTATAGACGTTATGTACTATGCGCTCTTACCAATAAGACCAAAGTGACTTTGATAAGACAGTTCTATATTTAGCACTGGTGGTGGCTGCATGGTTTCTCGGCAAGATATTGTGTTCCTTTCTAAAAAGTGTGCCTTATTGTGCAAAAAATACAGTATCTGCAAAAATATGGCTCCGGTCACTTCATAATTCAGGCGTATGCCCATGCACTAGAATAGAAATCTATGGCAGTCAGGAAATGACATGAGATAACTGACATGAGTGATAGTAAATGTATAAATGTGTCGGGGCGAGGTGTCTCGGCTCTCCTGTACCCACATTTTCAGACAGTGGTGAGTGATGCACAGAATGGGGCATGTTTTGCATCCTTGGCGCAACTCAGGGCCTTGCACCAAAGATGTACCACATTATCACACATCGACACTGATGTGTTGATGAATTTCCCCCATTGTGTGTAACTTTGTTCATGTTCACTTTCTTTCTCTATTGCAGTAGCACTGGTTTAACCCCTTCAGGTCTGAGCCCAAAAGTGCGTTAAAGACCAGGCCTCATTTTTCAAAACTGACATGTGTCACTTTATATGGCAATAACTTTAAGACACTTTAACTTGCACAAGTGATTTTGAGACTGTTTTTTCATGAGACATTGTACTTCATGTTAGTGGTAAACATTGATCAATATTTTTGTATTTATTTATAAAAAAATAGGAAATTTGATGGAAATTTGGAAAAAAAAATCGCAATTTTCAAAATGTGAAATGCTCTGCTTTTCAAACAGTCATATCACCCAAATAAGTTAATAAATATTATCTTTTTTTTATATGCCCCACTAGGACACCTGAACCAACGATAGTCTAATCGCTGATAGCCATAGACTGCAATACACGTGTATTGCAGTCTATGCAGGAATTCAGCCTATGTAGACATAGGCTGTTTTCCAGAGGTCCCGGCAGGATCAACCAGGTAGTGGGGGCTTCAGGCAGCCTGGGGTCACTGGCCAGACCCCGGGCTGCATATTATAGATATAGGCACCCCCCGATCTCGCCGCGGGGGGGTGCCGGGGGCGGCAACATGGTGGAACCCCTTGGATGACGCGGTCATGTTTGACCGCGGCATCCAAGGGGTTAAAAACCGAGCGCCGATCGGAGGTTAAGGAGCAGGGTGTTAGCTGTCAGTTACAGCTGACACCCTCTCCCGATGCCGTCCGCGGCAGTCAGTGCCGCTAGCAAACACTTAAAATGCTGCGGTCGCTATTGACCGCAGCATCTTAAGGGTTAAACAGCGGGGATCGGTGTTATCACTGGTCCCCGCTGTTGCAGCAGGAGCCTGGCTGTCAAATACAGCCGGGCTCCCGTGGTGATCGCACGGGCTCTGCTTTTGAGCCCGCTCGATCACCGTCACGTACCTGTACGTGGGGATGCGGTAACTAACCACATTCTCCCACGTACATGTACGTGAGAATGCGTGAAGGGGATAAAGACAAGTCATTGATTTGCTGGCACCTTTATCTACTAAAATATTACATTGACTCCTTTCCCTATTGGACTGATGTGATCTGCAGGGTTCATTGTGTCCTATGACTACATACTCATTATTTTCATTCCTTATTATGTAACTGACATGTTGGGGTTTTATGTTGTTCTTTTTTTTTAATAAAGATATAATATTAAAAAAAAAAAAAAACTACAGATGTAACGGAATGTTCCCGATTGTTAGCTCTGCAGAACATTATGACATCACGCACATTATATAAGTGGGCGCCGCACTAACATTCCCTTGAGGGTTACAGCTGATGGTGTTTGCAGTGTTTGCAGTGTTGCTGAGCAGCTTCAAAAAACTATTAGTATGGAAGATATTGAGTTTCCTGATGAAACATGGAAAAAAATGGTTGAGAATGCAGAGCCGGTATTCAGGCCTTTTCAGTTCAGAGAGGTCTCATGTTGGCCTAATCTTGAGACCATCTACATAGAGGAGGAAGATGAGATGGAGGAGATAGAGGAGATTGAAATGAACATCAGTGCATCATTAACATCTGAAAATTGGTCTGTTGTTGCTGAAATTGACGAGGAGGAAAACAACATGGAGGACATGGACGAGACAGTGAATGCTCCTTTAGAGTTTAGTATAAAGGAAGCATGGCCGAGTGTAGATCCTATTAGCCCAAAGACAAAATGGTGGATTCCAGGATGTTTGAGAAAGAACATGACAGAGACAGAGACCATCCATGGAGTAAGAAAATTACATAGTCCCTTCTGTCTAGATAAAAGCAATGTGGAGGATGAAGTGCAAGAGGAAGCTAGTGAAAACATATGTGAGAGACAGAGTGCACCATCCACACATCATGTGAAGGTAGCATGGGCGCCCCTGGATTCACCTACATCAAGAAAGTGGTGGATCCCAAAATGCTGTAGGAAGAACCGCAACAGCACAGCAGTAGAGTCCTGGCCAGTAAGATTCGGCAGGGCTATTTTATGCTGCTGGAATGTGAAGGTTTGACGTCACCATGACTTATTGTTATTATACTATATTATATTAACTTTACAAATAAATTATTTCTCGTTCACTTCCTGTGTTTTCTGACTCGTATATTATACAGTGGGGAAAAAAAAGGATTTAGTCAGCCACCAATTGTGCAAGTTCTCACACTTAAAAAGATGAGGCCGGCCTGTAATTGACATCATAGGTAGACCTCAACTATGAGAGACAAAATGAGAAAACAAATCCAGAAAATCACATTGTCTGATTTTTAAAGAATTTATTTGCAAATTATGGTGGAAAATAAGCACCTAGAGCCGGTGCTATTATTATAGCTCCTGCTACTCACAATGGCACATAAACAAAAAGCCCCATTAATAACTTGCATATGGTATAATGTTCCATTGGTGCCACCACACAGTATAATGGAGCATTATACTGTGGGGGAGGGTGCGCATTAATGGAGAGTTGTACTGTGGAGAAGGGGTGGCACTTATGGGGCATTATACTGTGGGGTGGGCATTAACGGCATATTAGTAGGGCCCAGTGGCAACCAAAATGGTCACCAGTTTGATCAAGAATTTGCAAATGGCACCAAGACTTTTCAGTTTTGCATTTGCGACTAACCCCACCTCTGCTTTGATGCTTCCAGAAAAAGCCCGCCACGGCACAAGTTGTACCAGGGGAAAGCCTGGCTCCCCGACCGCTATACATACTGCTAATGGAAAGGGGCCTGGCGATCACTGGACCCCTTTCCAATAGATGCCAGCCCAGGGGAGGTGACTAAAAATAAAAAAATACTTATACTCATCTTTCCTGGGCTCAGCATCTTCTCCAGAGCTCTTCTGGCCAGTGACTGAGGTCCTGCGCTCCAGAATTTACTGCTGGGGTCTATGATTGGGCCCTAGCGGTCATATGGGGCGCACTGGCATCGCACCCCACGTGACTGCGCAGGCCCAATCACAGGCCCCAGCAGTGATGTCTGGGGCACGTGACCTCAGTCGCAAGGCAGAAGAGGATCAAGGAAGATGTCAAACACAGTCAGAAGGAGTGAGGATACACAGGAGAGGTGAGGTAAGGTGAGTATAATTGTATGTTATTTTTAATCACTTCCTCGCTGCCACCCAGATCCGCGTCGGAGAGCAGCCTGGCGTACCTGTGGCAGCAGAGCGTCCAAATTGTCAGCCATCAGGTAAAGAAAAACAGCACAGCTAGAAAAAACTGTTCTCTCCTGAATGCTCCTGAGGTGAATGTGCCCCCTGCCAGCTCTCGACCCTCTTTTATAAACTATAAACAATCACCACCTATTGTCCCCTGTCTGACCTCCTGAACTTCCCTTAACCTATACTAGCTATTCATCCATTTACAGTCATGTGCACCCCTCCTTTACCCTATCAGATCCAATACGTGGGGCCAGTGGCGTAAGTAGGAATGGCTGGGCCCCAAGGCGAACATTTGACATGCCTCCCCACCCCTGAACCGGTTACGGGTCCCCAAACAGTAAAATATGCTCAACAGTGGCCCCAGATACTATTGTATTGCTGGACAGTGGCCCCCCACACAGCATTATGTGCTCCACAGTGGTCCCCATACAGCATTATATGCTCTACATTGCTCCCCCCACACACAGTATAGTATGCTCCCCACAGTGGCCCCCACACTGTATTATATGCTCCCCGCAGTGGTCCCCACCCAGAATTATATGCTTCCCACAGTGGTGAGTTACTCCACAAGGGGCCCACTGAGGCTCTGTAGTCCAAGGGCCCACACAAACCTGGAGCCAGCCCTGACTCCAGGTACACTGTGGTACATAATACTATATGGAGGGGCCACTATGGGACATAATACTGTGTTGAGGGGCCACTGTGGGACATAATACTGTGTGCAGGGACCACTGTGGACATTATACTATGTAGAGGGGCCACTGTGGGAGATAATACTGTGTGGAGGGACTGCTATGGGACATTATAGTATGTGAAGGAGCCACTATAGGACATTATACTGTGTGCAGGGGCTGACATGGGATATTATACTGTGAAGAGGGGCCACTATGAGACATTATAATGTGTGGAGGCCACTTTGGGACATTATTGTGTTTGTAAATGGGGCATTACTGTGTGTGTTGGCCCCAAGTAAAAAGTTTGCTGTGGGGCCCAGTCTTTCCTAGTTACAGTATGACCCTGTGTGTCTGTATGCAGCATGTATCTTATACTGTGTATGTATGCAGCATGCAACCTATACTGTGTATGTATGCAGCATGTATCTTATACTGTGTATGTATGTAGCATATAACCTATACTGTGTATATATGCAGCATGTACCTTATACTGTGCATGTATGTAGCATGTATCTTATACTGTGTATGTATGCAGCATGTACCCTATACTGTGTATGTGTGCAGCATGTACCTTATACTGTGTATGTGTGTAGCATGTACCTTATACTGTGTATGTATGCAGCATGTACCTTATACTGTGTATGTATGCAGCATGTACCTTATACTGTGTATGTGTGCAGCATGTACCTTATACTGTGCATGTATGCAGCATGTACCTTATACTGTGTATGTATGCAGCATGTATCTTATACTGTGTATGTGTGCAGCATGTACCTTATACTGTGTATGTGTGCAGCATGTACCTTATACTGTGTATGTGTGCAGCATGTACCTTATACTGTGCATGTATGCAGCATGTATCTTATACTGTGTATGTATGCAGCATGTACCTTATACTGTGTATGTGTGCAGCATGTATCTTATACTGTGTATGTGTGCAGCATGTACCTTATACTGTGCATGTGTGCAGCATGTACCTTATACTGTGTATGTATGTAGCATGTATTTTATACTGTGTATGTATGCAGCATGTACCTTATACTGTGTATGTATGCAGCATGGATCTTATACTGTGTATGTGTGCAGCATGTACCTTATACTGTGCATGTATGCAGCATGTACCTTATACTGTGTATGTATGTAGCATGTATCTTATACTGTGTGTGTATGCAGCATGTACCTTATACTGTGTATGTATGCAGTATGTATCTTATACTGTGTATGTGTGCAGCATGTACCTTATACTGTGTATGTATGCAGCATGTATCTTATACTGTGTATGTATGGGCAGCAACCTATACTGTGTGTGTATCACTTACACTGTGTATGTATGTAGCATGTATCCTATACTGTGTATGTATGCAGCATGTACCTTATACTGTGTATGTATGAGTATGTATCTTATACTGTGTATGTATGTAGTATGTATCTTACACTGTATATATGTAGCATGTATCTTATACTGTGTATGTATGCAGCATGTACCTTATACTGTGTATGTGTGGAGTATGTATCTTATACTGTGTATGTATTAGCACACGTATGCACATGTACCTTATACTGTGTATGTATATAGCATGTATCTTATACTGTGTATGTGTGCAGCATGTACCTTATACTGTGTATGTATGTAGCATGTTTCTTATACTGTGTATGTATGCAGCATGTACCTTATACTGTGTATGTATGCAGCATGTACCTTATACTGTGTATGTATGTAGCATGTATCTTATACTGTGTATGTATGCACCATGTACCTTATACTGTGTATGTATGCAGCATGTATCTTATACTGTGTATGTGTGCAGCATGTACCTTATACTGTGTATGTATGCAGCATGTATCTTATACTGTCTATGTATGTAGCATGTACCTTATACTTTGTATGTATGTAGCATGTATCTTATACTGTGTATGTATGCAGCATGTATCTTATACTGTGTATGTGTGCAATATGTATCTTTACTGTGTCTGTGTATGTATGCAGCATGTATCTTATACTGTGTGTGTATGTAGCATGTATCTTACACTGTGATGTATGTAGCATGTATTTTATACTGTGTGTGTATGTAGCATGTATATTACACTGTGTATGTATGCAGCATGTATTTTATACTGTGTATGTATGCAGCATGTATCTTATA
This sequence comes from Leptodactylus fallax, assembly GCA_947044405.1. Lineage (NCBI taxonomy): Eukaryota > Metazoa > Chordata > Amphibia > Anura > Leptodactylidae > Leptodactylus > Leptodactylus fallax. The sequence goes on from CAMRHE010000161.1 coordinate 834,464, forward strand.
CTGTGTTTGTGTGCAGTATGTATCTGTACTGTGTCTGTGTATGTATGCAGCATGTATCTTATACTGTGCATGTATGCAGCATGTACCTTATACTGTGTTTGTATGCAGCATGTATTTTACACTGTATATGTATGCATGTATCTTATACTGTGTATGTATGCAACATTTACCTTATACTGTCCTCCTCCAGTTGTCCCCAGTTTAATGTCCCCCTTCATCTGCCCCCAATTTAATGCCCTTTCCATCTGCTCCCAGTTTAATGCCCCTCCTCCATCGGCCATGAAAAAAATCAAAGGGGAACATGTTTTTATGGATCCCTCATATTTTTCAATATATTGAGGGATCCATGAAAAAGGGTAAAAATAGGACACGATTACCTATATTTTGATGTTCCGTTAAAACGGACTGTCAAAAAATCGGTCAAGGGAATAGTCCCCACATCCACATACATTGAATTTAATTCAGCTGTGAGACGTCTGTTAAAAAATGGCCGTCATAAGGCCGATTATCACTGACATGTGAATATAGACTGACTTACTTCATTAGGATAGGTTATTAAAATTACACTTCTGGGCGTCCAACTCCTAGCTGGAACCAGGCACAGCATCCATATCCATTGCCCTATCCCATTCAATCTGCCACTGAATCTTTATTCTGAGTAGCACTTTTCTCTGTTATATGTAACACATTCAAGCTGCCTATTCTAGGCCTGATACAATCTCAGTCAATGTATGTAATCCCAATAGGGCAGTTATAAGACTCTACTGAATGTACTTAAACTAAAATGGACACACCAGTAATATTTCATATCGCTCCCCAAAATAAATAGTGGTTATTTGTTTTATAAAGCCAAACATTTCATCTGGTGAATGACATTAGACTTCACAGCAGTGAAATATTATGAAACCAGACACTATTAATATTCATGACAAGTCAGAATAATTCATGGCTTTCTAAAGTAATGTCCGATGATATATTATAGGGAACAGTATCATTTACATTACATCTTAAGAAATATTGACAAAGATAAGTTCTCAAACAATGACTAAACCTTGTATTCAATGTTATGATTTCTTGGTTTTCAACTTCAAGCGGCTTTTCAATTAACTGTGCGGTATACAATGTAATTATTCATTTATTATAGTCACTTTAGATATGCTAAAGATTAAAGAGTGAAACAAATCATTTTCGTGACATTGGTTCTTGATACATTACTATTATTCGGATTTCATGTCCTATCACTGCACCAAGATTTATAGCAGCCATTTAAATGTATAAACTAATTTTTTTGTTCTCATTCTGTACCATACATTACAGGAATTTAATTTTGCTATAAATGTCACGTCTAAACAGGTCGGGTAGAGTATTTTTGGCGATATCCATGACATAAGTACAAAGGTGTCTAGATGGTACAAGTTGTGCATTGTGGATTAATAAAGTTTATGAGCGCAATGAGCACTTACACACATAGTCAACGGTAAGGTCGGCCATAAGTTGGCCATGTACATTAGATAACTGTCGACTGAACACATGTTTGATCAACAGCTATCGTTCCCGACCCTACCCTTATGTATGGGTATACAGTGACAGTGGGCTACCCTATACCTGTCTCCATTCCTGGCCTGACCTCACTAGACTCAGCATCCTGCATGAGATGCCAACAGAGTCTAATGTGAAATGTTATTTGCATATAAGTGCCCTTAATATAATAGTAAAATCAGACAAACCCAGTGATTTTGGTTGACCCTCTTTCTAGTGTGTATGCAGATGTTTCAGCTTTCGCCTGACATAATATAAAGGAAAGAAGGATCAAGCAAGCTGAATTTCAACATGGTCATTATTTTCTTTCTATTCTAGATCTTCAAAACACATGCAGTGTTGGTCAAACAAATCATGCATGTGTATACAGTAGAATGGTGAGGGTCTGAAAGCTGAGACCCCCACCAATATGAGAACAGGGGTCCCTTGTATACCCACTTGAGTGTAGCAATGGTCATAATGTGCCCCTTATGGCCAGAATATATCCATGCTTCCATTCACTTCGATGGCATTGCTGAAAACAACTGAGTGTTGTACTTTGGCTATCTTCAACATTCCCATTGCAGTGAATGGGAATTCAGATACATCCCATCCAGCGGGGGCAAGCTTACATTCAGCCTAGCAGCAGTCAGGGGTAAAACACCCCGTTCTCAGGATCAGTAGAATTCTCAGCAGTCAGAAACCCACGATCAGCTATTTATCCTCTCAATGAATAGAGGATATATATGTTCCATGGCATAACCCCTTTAAGTTCTCTCACCGTTATATATTGAGATATACTCTGATTATTGTCTTTGTAGGCATGCATATTGTAATTTTTCATTACAACAGTTGTACATGACATGTGACCTCTGATAATCTAGCCTTTAGTAACATATTCAATAAAAATACTCACTAAAATCATCACCATCAATGTACAAGAACAAAACAATAAGTACATTGCCCTACAAGGCCTACAGGTCACGCAACTCATTTACGAATCAATGACTACGGATCTTTCCACCTCCTAACGTCTTCCCCTAACATCCCCTTGTGTGCGCAAATCTGTATTTATTTCTAGATTCTATTAAACACGAGGCGAAATATATCTCCTATTTAGTTTCTAGTATTCAGATGCTGCTTTGCTGGATGCATCTGGCTGTTTAGCTAATGAGCCATGGAAATAAGCAACTGTTTAAGTAAAATGCACTATGAAAAAGCTTTTACCAAACACTATTTTAATATTTTAAATAGATTTTCCATTGCAGCTCTTTGTAGCTGAATTAGTTCTTTGATGTGTTCTGACAGAGCTGTTGTTAGAAATAGTCCATTAACTTTGTCTGTCATCTTATTTTGCTGGGTATCCAGTATAACACCCTTATATTTCATAATTTGTATTGCTATCAGTGCTGATTTGTAAATGTGCAAATTATAATTAACAACGGCCACAGTTTCTATTAAATATTAAATCATTCTTGCAGCTAATACTTTCCACAGCAGATGGAGCCCTGCAGTATGCAAATAGCGCTTTCCTTAAGTAGTCTGCTCAATTTTTAGCTTATAAAATACCCTTTTCTGTTTGCTTTCTGTTTTCGGTAATACTTAAGGTATTATTTATGCACTACGGAGCCCTATTTCCTTTCTAAGCATTTCATGGACTGTTGCATCCTAACACAGTGGTTTTGTTTTACCTCATTATAGAGCCTTAATCACATACCATGATTTCTAATATAAATGCTTAATATTTATATGGCTTCAGTGTTCCAAGTGATATGGGGCATTTTGTCATCTTTCTATATGTTGGGTGGAAATTGCCTGCCTTAACAGCAGAGAGAATTGTTTAATTTGAAATACAGTATATTTTTTATGATTTCTAGATGCGAAGGGGAAAGAAAGTAGCTTTTCCTGTCGTGTGATGAATATTCCATTAAATGTTATCAAGTAGTGCAGAAAAAAATAAATAGCAAAAATATTAGAAAAATAAAAATATGAATGCATAGAGAGTCAAGCAAATACTTAAAGGTCATTAATCAGACAGCTAGCAAATAGAAAGAAATAGCTATAGAAAAAAAAATGTAATTCCCTTGTTTTTTATATCCCGAAATCCATTTACTGGATGTTATTTTGGATGCTAGTGTGAAAACATGACCCATCAATATAATTAATTTTGAGGGCTTCTGTATTATTTTAATACAAGAAAGGATTATAACAGCAAAATAAGCTAAACATGACAAGGTGCGTGTTTATATATATATATATATATATATATATATATATATTCCTACATATTTCTATTGCTATTTTTTTCTTAAAGGGATACTCTAGGCAAAATGGATACAGTGGTAGGACTAACACAGAACTATAGAAGCAGAGCATGACTCAGTGATTGGAAGAATATTGATTTTTCTACAGTGTTATTTTAACCACTTCAGTACCGGGCCAATTTCTCTGGTTCAGGACTAGACACATTTTTTGGGTTTGTGCGGTTTTGAGGCCTATAACATTTTTATCATTTGGGTTATTCAACTAATTTTTGCGCCTTTTTTCGGTGACACATAGAGCTTTATTTTTATGTTGCTTTTATTTTTGCATATTTTAAAAAATTTCTATTTCAGAAAATATAAACAAAACAGGAGGGAAAACGTGTCTGTTTTTCACTTTTCACTTTTTTTTATTTTATAGCACAAAGTGCTACTAAAAAACTTTTTAAAATAATTTTTCCTCTCCGTTCCAGTAATTTTTATTTTTTATAGTGTCTTCGGGGGGTGGGGCTAGAACCTGTGATAATGGCATGGTATTGGCCTATTATTTTATTTATTTTTATTATTTTACCTTAACTTATTTTTTTTACTTTTATCTTTGTTTTATTTAATTATTTTTTTACATTGTGTCCCCATAAGGTCATAATAGACACTATTGGTTTTTTGGTGGGGGAGGCTGATTTCCCCTGTAACTGTTCCCCCAGTTACAGGAGGAATACAGTCTCCTGCCCATGACTGCTGGGCTGATCTGGGTCTTCTAGGACCCAGCAGCTCTAATAGTCTCTGATACCCGGCGGATCACATGACTGACGGGTCGGAGGGGAGCTGCATCATAGCTCTCGCCTTAATGTCTTCTCTAGGGGAGCCACGGCTGTATTAACAGCCTGCTCCCCGCTGCTGCAGCTGAATGATTTCATGCAGCTGCTTAAAACTGCAAGGACGTACCAGTATGTCCTTGCAGAACAAGAGAGGGACCGCCCAGATGTATATAGTCTATGGATGGTCAGGAAGTGGTTAAAGTGGTTGTCTATTTTCAGCATGTAAATATTATTGTTTGCTTATTGAAAATTTATACAATTTTTCAATATACTTTCTTTATCAATTACTTATGGTTTTCTAGATCTCTGCTTGCTGTGATCGTTTACATCCAGGGAATAGAAATCAGTCCATGGTCATGTGATGGACACACAGGTGCACAGCCCGTTACAGTCACAGCACAGTTATCAGAGCTGTGTCTTGTAACGAGCTGTGCACCTGTGTGTCCATTACATGACAATGGACTGTACATCACATGACCATGGACTGATTTTTATCCAAAACAGTGTATCAGGGCAAACAGAGAGCTAGAAAAGCATAACAAAATGATACAGAAAATATATTGGAAAATTGTATAACTTTTCAGTATATAGACAATAACATTTATTTACTAAAACTGAACAACCCCTTTAAGGGATATTTCCAGACATTACTGTATATTTAGATCAGGTTATCGATATGCATTACTATTGTTATTATTTCATAAAAATTGCACGTCTGATCATATTATTGTGACCACCAAGTGACTAGAGGCTAGTAGTGGAAGCTGTGTTGCTGCTAAACATTTTAATATTGATAGCATCTTTGCTCAACTTTCCAGCAAAAAGTGGTTTAATTTTCGAATTGCTACCTTTTTGGCTCAAAGACAGAGACATGAGATAGTATATCTTTGTAGCTATGAATCCTAAGATATTAATCATAAATTTGGACCATGTCCATATGATCAAGTGATCCTTCTCTTTTTCCATAGACAAATATTTAATTCTATATATTATCATTAGCCTCAAAATAAAACCCCACAATGCCAACATGCGGCATCATTATATATAGTTCAGCTTTTATCTACATCAACCAACCCACTGTGGACTTCACTTGTGCTGCACCCATTCTGTAGAACTCACTACCCTAAACTATTAGACTTTTAAACATGCCTGAAAAATGTGTTTCTTAAATAAAAGCCAATGTGACATGCTAATACAATGTTCTGTTCTCTAAACAAAATTAGCACTATTTGCCACCACCCTTATGTTAGGTTCACACTCCGATGGACCAGAACAACTGAGAGGCAAAACGTTGAAATAGTGGTAACACACAGAGTGTGACGGACCCCATTGACTATAATATGCAGGACTTTTTCCTCCACAGATGTTCAGGCGGACATTGCAACATTGGACGTTACCTTCATTTGGTTTAGATCTCCAATTTCTCATTTAACTAATTCAATACAATAAAGTGATATGCAAAACCCTTGACAGGCTACAATGCACCCACTGGGTGCCTACAAATAGACACATATAACACGGGTCAAGGGATACTACGCCTCTCATGGCTTGAATTTATACTTCATATTAACACTTCAATAAAGGTTTAGGATGACTTGGCAAATGATGCTGCATGTTTATTCTACTGGTTTGAGCACATTGGGACAGATTTATTAATACAGTTTAAGATTAGAACGGCCATTAATTACTGTAGTGTGAATGCAGCTTTATAAACGGTGCCAGGTTTGTCACAGTGGCTGATGTTGGATTATAAATCGGGTGCATCTTCAGCCTGTCTAGGTTTTTGACACCTTTAGGTTGGCTTAATTTCTGACAAAGAAATGGTACAAAATATTGATTCGTTTTGGCGCATTGTGTTTACATTTCAAGACCCGCCTTTTTTCAAAAGTCTGCCCCTTTTCAGTAAGCTTCGCTGACATGTTGGACAAGGTACAAAAAGTGTCAGAAAGCATCTAAGGCTGGCCCACACAATGGCCCAGATGCATTAATAGTTAGACAGTGTAAACTTAGACAAGTCTATGAGAATCTATATCAGTCAAGAACTTGAGAAAACTTCCTATATAATAGCTCTCTGGTGGTCATTATAGTAAATTCATCAGGTCAATGCATCCCCACCCTGGCCTGTCTTGGTCTCCACCTTGCTCCACCCACTTTTGTAAAAAATGGTGAGTAGAGTGCAGAAAGAGGGAAGTGGGGTATCTTTGCTGCAAAAAAGTCTGTGAGTTAAAGCTGTGCCATAACTATTCCCAACTACGCCAGTTTTTTTTTTTATTAAAAAGGAATAGTAAATCCCCCCCCCCCCAAAAAAAAAAAGTGTCTTCAGCCTAAAATGGTTGATACATGTGCTGTCCAGTTCTAGTGCATGATCTATAGTAAATCTGCTCCGGGGGAGTCACTTCTCCCCATATTGTGTCACTCCCATTTTATTTAGATTGTAAGCTCTTATGGACACATGCGGTTCTTCTTCTTCTCCTTATGCCTTATTTGTATTGACTGCTTGTCATAATATTTGTGTGTCGCCTTCCCACATGTAAGGCGCTGAGGAATATGTTGCAACTATGTAAATAAATATTATAATTATATGTGGCACATTTATATATTTTATTATAATTGACTGATACAGTTTTAGATTCCAAGTAATACCTTCATATAATCATTACACATCAACATACGTATGGCAGGAAATAAAAGACTGTAAGAATAATTAATAAAGCTGCTATTATTTACCTTACAGCCATAAAATATCGACTTCAAGAGTAAACATTAGGATAAAACAATAAATGCCATACATTGTCCCATCAATCTGTAAATTCAATTAGAAATATAGAGACCCATTTGTTGTTAAGACTCTACTGTGTAATTTCTAATGGTAAATGCGTTCGCTTAATGCTACACAGGATTTTGCATAGCTAATATCACTATAATTAGTCATAGTTCCTGTAATTTATTGGAAAAGATGCTCATACCCTCTAGTGTACAGCTATGATGGATGTTGGGAACACAACTTCAAAATTAGGAATCAAGAAAATTAGTAACAGTTGGAGAATTAGCATGCAAATCAATAATACCTGTCCCTTTAGCATTTGCTTTTTTCTTTTTTTTTTCCTTGCCTTCAATTTTCGTGTAATTTTTAGAGTCACTCTCCGACAACTATAGAAATGTTTTCATTTATTTCCCGTCGTTTTATAGTCAGAGAGTCTTGATCCTATCAGCTGAGCTCTACAGAGTTAATTTTCCCATCAGTTCCATCAAGTAATTTTGCATCAGTGTGAATAATTTTCAACTGTCACCATAGTTTTGCCACGCACCGTTAATCATTATAAAGCACCCTATCATTGAGAATAAAATGATCATCTGAATACAATGGTAAAAAAAAAAAAAAAATAAGTTATTTGGTAGGAATAAATATCCTAATATGTTTACTGTCTGGAGAAAGAATTAGAAGTAAATTAATATTTTATGTTTCTAGTAGTGTCTAATTAAAGGGCATGGCGTCTTAGGAAACATGATTCATTAAGTTAAAGGGAAAAAAAGCAGTCGGTGTGTTATTATCACTTTTCTGCATAAACCAACATAATTTGTCATAAACTCCCTCATTTGCTGTTTCCTCACAAAGCAGATTATGCTTATTTTTCATTTGGACAGTGGAAAATCAAGCCAGGTGTTTGGCATCACCAGAGTGTTCAGGTGTAACTGTGCCAGTGATGGTACATTACTAGCAGCGTGGATGAAGAATGAGGCATAGAGAATCCAGGGACATAGGCGCCTGGAGGCCCTTCCCTTTCGAGTGGTCCTGCTGACGAGACAGGTGTTATACGAGACTGAAGCAAGCAAACTTTTCCCTTCTTGTTAAGTCAGCACTTTGCAGCGTGAAAGAATAATTTTTCTTACATCTTAAGGGGAGCTTTAAATAAATGTAAATAACCCGTATCAGGAAGTATTACTTAGGTGTCTAGACTTTGGAAGGATTTTGGAGGGGTAACACCTCACGTAACACAGGCACAATTATGATTATTAAATTGCGCAGTGAATGGTTATGATAAGTTTGTAAGCGGAATAATAAGCATAAATCAGCGGCGGCTCTAATTACTGTAAAAATGGCGGTTTACGGAGTTCACTTATGACCTGATGAGAGATTTATTAAGTAGTGAGAAGCTGGAAACTTCTCCAGTATGGTTCATGGTGCCTCAATTTTTTTGTCTAATTTCTTGACCAAGTCAGAGTTTTAAGAGCAATTTATCATTTATGATTTTCAAAAATACAACAAATATTTTGACACTTTTGTTGGCTTTGGCTGAAGGTCACCATATACAGTAGGGTGCAAAAGTTTTAGGTATGTTTGGAAAAAATGCTGCAAAGTAAGAGTGTTTTCAAAAATGAACTGTCAATAGTTTATTTTAGTCAACTGACAAAATTAGGTGAATGAACAAAAGAGAAATCCAAATCACATCAATTTTTGTAGTAACCGCTCTTTGAATTCTTCTTGGTACACTTACAGACACTTTTGGAAAGCGCTCGGCAGGGAGGTTGTTCCAAACAGCTTGGAGAACTAAGCGCAGATCTTCTGTAGATGTAGGCTTGCTTCAATCCATCTGTCTTTTCCTCTAATCCCAGACAGACTAGATAATGTTTAGATCAAGGCTTTGTGGGGGCCATATCATCACTTACAGGATTCCCCCCTCCAAAGGACGGCCACACCATATATTGATATGATTTAGATATCTCTTTTATTCATTCACTTCATTTTGTTAACAAAAATAAACGATTAACACTTTAATTTTTGAAAGCATAATTACTTTGTAGCATTTTCTCCATGCATGCCTAAAACTTTTGCACAATACTGTAAATAAGAAAAAAGTCAGACTGACTAGCTAGTGTCTTGACTTCCCCCAAAAAATGAAATTGGGGAAAGGAAGGCTTGGGCATGTTGAATTAAAACGTGCATTCCTTTTGTTCTTAGGTTAGATAAGCCTTTGCCAGAAACAAATTACTCCCCTCTTCCTATTGAAAACACAACCCAGCATTGATGGGTATGGGGAGCTATTGAAGGTACATGGGAACCTTTAGTTTTACACTGTCTTTGGTTGTAGCACCAATTCACACTTTTCACCAAATGTATGCACCAGGTCAAATATATGCCAATAAGACCATCTTTTATAACATATTTAGTACATATGGCCATGTCAAACATAAAGGGTTTATTCACACGTTTTTGCAGAAATTTCTGCAACTGTCCTATTTATGGGGCATACAATAATCCATGTGTTTATGAGTAAAGCAAGCCCAGTTGAATTAAGCTGAATTTCGATCTAAAAACGTTATGCTACAAATTTGTAGGTAATTGTAGTCAACAAAATTTTTATGATATAAAAAAACATGAAAAACAAAGCAGCAACTAAAGACTGGCTATCTGACATGAAACACTATTGGCTGTAGACAATTCCTTAATGCAGAGGCCGATTATGCAAGGGTCAGCTCAATCCGGTGAGATGTCTTCAGTGTGAAGACAGGTAGAGATCACGCACAGATCAGATTGCATAGAGTTCTATGGGGAGGGAAGGGGGAGGAGGTAGGGACTAATGAGTTAGAAACAAGCACACACACAATCTGCTAAAGGGAATAGTAAGATATCTTTCTTTTAAAGCAGGTCTTATCAGGAGTGAGCAGGATATGTGTGCATAAAGCTCTTGTGAGAGGGATATCTTACTGAAATCTACTCCAGAATGCCTGTTTCTCGCTGCTTCTCATTCACTCCTCTTCCTCCTCACCCTGCCCTCTCCATAAAAATTCAAGTGAAGAGTTACAACATTTACTTTCATAGTATGTCAGTATAGCTGAAAAGACTGCATCTGCAGGGGAGGTAATAAGGGGCTATATTGTCCCACGGTAGGACAGACTTAGGACAGATTAGTAGCAGAACCAAGGGTAGCTCATGGAAGTGAATAATTATATTTGTTATGCTAGAAACAATAGAAAGTACTTTAATACACGCTTTACAGCCTTTCTGGACTTCTGCTATGAAAATAATTCAAAGGATAACCTCTTTAAAAGGTTATTGTATAAGAATCGAAAAAAAGGGGTCTGTCTATTTTCCCAGAAACACTGCATTCTTGTACTAAGCTATGTTTGATATGACAGGGCAGATACTTTCAACACTATACACATATGTATATATATACATATTTTTATATATATATATATATATATATATATATATATATACAACCCCAATTCCAATGAAGTTGGGACATTGTGTAAAACATAAATAAAAAACAGAATACGATGGTTTGTAAATTCTTTTTGACCTATATTCAATTGAATATACTACAAGATATTTAATGTTCAAATGGATAAACTTTATTTGTTTTTTGTAAATATTCCCTCATTTTGAATTTGATGTCTGCAACACGTTCCAAAAAAGCTGGGACGGGGCAACAAAAGACTGGGAAAGGAATGCTCAAAAAACACCTGTTTGGAGCATTCCAGAGGTGAACAGGTTAATTGGAAACAGGTGAGTGTCATGATTGGGTATAAAGGGAGCGTCCCCGAAAGTATCACAAGCAAAGATGGGGCGAGGTTCACCACTTTGTGAACAACTGCGTGAGTAAATAGTCCAACAGTTTAAGAACAACATTGGAATTGGGGTTGTTATATATATATATATATATATATACATACATTGTATTGTAGAAAGCGTGGGTCAGCCTTCATTGGCAAACCACATAATGAGCAGTGTTGCTGAGTTCTGAGATACATAGTGTAAGGTTAACAATGCTCTGCTGACTCCATAAATGTAGCACTCCAAACCTCCTCTGTCAGTAACATCAGCACAAAAACTGTGCACCAGGAGCTTCATGGTATGGGTTTCCATGGCCTAGCAGCTGCATGCAAGCTTTACATCACCAAGCACAATGCCAAGCATAGGGTGGAGTGTGTTGTAAGTCACAATGCCACCAGTGAACTGGAATGTCTTCTGTACAGTAATGAATCTTGCTTTTTTATGAAGAATTCTCATGAATGAGTCTGGTTTTGGTGAATGCCGGGAGAACATTACATTTGAGGAGGTTTGAGGAGGGATAATGCTATGGAGTTATTTTTCAGGGGTCCCTTTTCCGTTCCAGCATGACTTTGCCCCATAAAACAAGGTCCATAAAGACATGGTTGGGTGAGTTTGGTATAAAAGAACTTGACTGGCTTTCACAGGGCCCTGACCTAAACCCCATAAAAGATATTTGGGATAAAATATAATGGAGATTTCATTCCTTGCTCTCTCATCCAATATCTGTCTCACCTCACAAATGTTCTTTTGGGTGAATAAGAAAAAAATTCTCACAAACACAAATCCAGTAGAAAGCCTGTTTTAGCCAGGCTTTAGCTGTTAGATAGATGGCCTCACATTTGACTCTAGAATTCTATGGTATATAGAGCAGTTCATAGTGGACTCAATGAATGCAAAGTGCCCAGGTCCTATGGCTGCAAAACATGCCCAAATTATCACCCCTCCTCAACTGTGTTTGACAGTTGGTATGAGATGCTTGTGCGGGAACGCCATGTTTGGTTTTCATCAAATGTAGCTCTCTGCATTATGGTCTCATCTGTCCAAAGGACATTGTTCCATATGTTTTGCGAGCTGTTCAGATGCAACTTTGCAAATGTTAGCCATGTTGCCATGTTCCCTTTAGAAAGAAGAGGCTTTCTCTTTTCAACGCTTCCAAGCCAGCCATACCTGTTCAGTATTTTTCTAATTGCACTTCTACAAACTGGAACAAGTAATATGCTAACTGAGGCCTAGGATGTAGCTCTTGGGTTTTTTTGCAGTTCCTCTGAGCATTGCACGGTCTGACCTTTTTAGGGTGAATTTGCTGGTTGTCCTATCCTGGGAAGATTGTCAACTGCCTTGAATGTTTTCCACTTGTGAATAATCTTTCTTGCTGTAGAATCCAAATATCAAATATATATCAAATATCAAAAATTAAAAAATATGTAGACTTTAAATTGTTTAGAAATGGCCTTATAATCCTAAAATCATTGTTGATGTCTTTCCACCAGGGGCAGATTAAGACTACCATGCACCCTGGGGTGTATGGAAATCGTGGAGCCCCACCCAGCTAAAGTTTTCAGAGACTTTTAAATCAGCTGATTATCATCTGAATGATCATTCATAGGAATGCTTATTCTCAATCTATTCCCAGTATTAGGTTAGGGTTTATACACTGCACATGTACCCGGAATGCTGCCAAACATAGGGATCACATGAGTGTAGCTGAAAGTAATTTTTATTAATGGCCACGCGATATAGGAGGGGGTACCAGACTGTTAAAGAACAGCAAGCCTCCTCACTATTTTGGAATTAGGCATACACCGCCCACACTATGATGCTGTCTCTTTACTAATGGAAAGACTAATTGCAGCCATGTGTGTACTGCTGTGGCATCTTGTTAAAGTTGGTGAGAGATTTGTTTGGCCTTGGGCCCCAGACAGCTGACAAAAATGCCATATTATAATCCACTACTGCTTTCCTCCTTGGAATTGTGTTAACACATGCCTGAATGCTCCAGGCCAGCAAACTGCCAAAATTTCTACTTTTATAGAGGTAGACACAGCATTTGACTATCAGCACCTGGCTGCTTCTTACCCTCTTCATTCTTATGAGAGTAAGGGAGTACATTTTGGCGTAGCTTTTGTTAAATAAATAATGACACGTGTAATTTATCACGTGTTGTTGTTCATTTGAGGATTTTATTTAAGGCTTTTTAGAATCATATGTTTTTATTATTTTGTAAACCATAGAATTCATAGAACTCAACGTGGAGTACTTTGTTTTCCTCATGACTGTATATAGTGTACATATATCTTTCTCCACTTATGTACAAAATACGAATGACAAGCAAATTATGAATGACATTAGATAGCATTTTGAAAGAGTATACATAGAAAGAAATGGCGTCTTTTATCTGTGTTGGGAATTTATATCCCATGTTTGTCATAATTATAATTTTAGATTTCTATACCACAAGTAATATCGTTCCTATAATCCCTATGTGCTCTGGCAGCTGTAATAATCATAAAGGACAATTACTAGGTTACGCTCATTCGTTTAAAATGGAGAAGAGAAAAAAGCAGAATTGTTCTGCCAGTTTCAAAGGTATATGCTGACAGATCTTACAACAAATGAGACATTGCTTGAAGCACCAATTAACTTATAAAGCACTGAAGAAATTAACATTAATTTACTTATTACAACTCATCAAAAGACAAGCCTTTCCCTCTTTGGTATAATATAGCAGAGAGTGATACTTAAATGATAACTTAGAGAATAAGATAATATGATAGATAGATAGATAGATAGATAGATAGATAGATAGAACAAATAGAGAGATGGATAGATAGATAGATACTAAATAGAGAGAGATGGATAGATAGATAGATAGATAGATAGATAGATAGATACTAAATGGAGATGGTAGATAGATAGATAGATAGATAGATAGATAGATAGATAGATCTAAATAGAGATAGATAGATAGATAGATAGAAATTCAATAGAGGCAAACAGACAGACAGGTGAATAAGATAGATAGGTAGATAGATACATAGATAGATAGATAGATAGATACTAAATAGATAGATAGATAGATAGATACTAAATAGAGATAGATCGATAGATAGATAGATAGATAGATAGATAGATAGATAGATAGATAGATAGATATGAATTCAGGATGTAAAAGTTGATCTCACGTTTTTTTCTTTTTCAAATTTCAACAATATGTAGGCAACACCTTTTTGTAAGACACTTTTGATAAATGATGTCCATTGTACGTTAATACATTTTAAAGTAGACATTTCTGTATGAGCTATATAGAAAGATAAGAATTAGGTGCTAGAAGGTAGAGTGATGGTAGATATTAGCTAGACATCAAAAGATTGATCTTTAGTTAGATAGATAGATAGATAGATAGAGTAAATTCATAAGCTGGCCACACACTTTAGATAGCTGTCAGACAAACCTACTTCTCATACACATGTGCCCTTGGGAGACTCTTCTGGATGTGTCCAATCCTTCTTTGCCGCAATATCTGCCATTGGTTAAGAGTAGGAAGGCCCCCGTAGACATTTCACTTTGATAAGTTTGAAAGATTTCCCATTCAATTCTATGGGACACCGCTGCAGTAGCTCTAACCACTGCCATCAAAAGTACTGCCAGTGAGCAGCGCAGTATCCGGCATGTAAACAATGGCAGTAGCTGTGTGCTCCAAATAAAGGTGATCTGTGGGGCTCCCAACAGTTGGATCCCCAACAATCACAAATTGATGCCAATTCTTAAGGATAGGCCATCAATTTTCAAAAGTTGGATAACCCTTTTAATGTTAAGGGAACAGTTTGCTTGCATTGTTTATGAAGTCTACTGCCACTGTTAATAGGGTGACTCTCACAGTCATGGTAATGGAGGGACATTGGCTGTTATTATGAAACCTGTACATGTGGGTAGTATTTGAGGAAAAAGCAAAGATTGTTAAAAGTTGTCAAATCTTTTGATAAAGCTATGATAGCATGTATAGGAGGAAAAAGAAGAGAGGAGGCGCATCATGTGTAGCGCCGTACAATATACATAATAGTGATAGTGTGGGCCATTGCACTCACCTGAATTGTTTCTCAAGACATAACTCCATTGGTAGGATATGTGTAAAACGGGCATGGAAAATGTTGCGGCCAGTGTATGTGATCGATGTCAGGTAATCGAGGAATTTCATGCCATGAAAATCAGACCTTTTTGTTGGCAGAGCTTACAAGGAGGATGGAAAGGTTAATGTTCCTTATTTTTCTATTCAACAACTTTAAGACAAAGCAATTCAAGTCTTTTCCAGATTATTTGTCAGGTACAAAGAAATATCTAGAAGCATCTAAAAGACGCTATGTGAAACGCTAACCTCTGCATTGTAATACAGTACGTTATGGCTCTGCATCATTTGTAAGGTAAGCCTCAGTATACATGGTTTTATACATCTGACCTTTGTTTTCTTACAGAATATAGAAGTCCAGTAATTGGATTATTGCCTTGGGTCACTTACGTCTTAATGCTGCCTAAGGAGAATGGTCAGGTAATTATCAATATCTGTTTTGTTACAGTCAGCGAGTCCAATTTTTATTTGCAATTTTAAAGATGCCAATGAAATTTTATGGGAGTTTATAATAAAATGTTAGAGTAACACCATAAGGAGTTTTATTCCTATTTGACAGATGTCATTAAAACCAATGGTTGACTGGATACCTAGTCTCTATTTTCCATCCAGGCAATAAGTGGTTACTTTACATTCCTATTAATTGATGGCTATATGAATGACTGAACGTGCACAAATTAATTTCACCTTAAAAGGAAAAATGTATCATGCTAATCTCAGATGTGATTTTCTGGAAGACATTAATCATTTGTACATGAGTATTGGAGACATAGTTTGAGGTTGCGTATATAGTTGTGGTCTGCAGCAATTGGAAATCAATTAGGGTTCCAATCAAACTGGGTGCATACACTTCATTATTTAGATTTTATATTTGTAGGTCTCTGTACGTCCCCTTGATTTCACCGAAGAGGTGGCAATGCATGCTCAGTCATCTCTACATTATCGTCATCTGTATTAGGATCCATTTATTTTACATGTGTTTAAAGGGTTCAAATGGCATGTAATTAACAGGACCAGCAGACAGAAGAAAGCTACCTATAATCCTACTCTGTTCTGGTTCTGAGAGTCTACAGTCACCCTAAAGTATTAACCAGAGCTCGCCACTTGCAGACTAAGGATCAAACCAGAAACCCTATGGTGACTAGAGAGAGTAATAGGGTCAAAAAGCAGGTGAGTATGAGAATAGCCAAAATGAAAGAAGAGGAATGTCAGAAGACCAGGCACAGTCAATTCTAGAAGGCAAAATTAGCAAGAAAGCAAATAACCAGGAAAGCAAGCCAAAATGAGTAAACCATGGAATCTACGGGATACAGGGTGAAATACTGGGAGAGCGTTCTGAGAACACAGATCTTAGAATATTAATGAAATCACAGGCACCTGAGTAAAGAAAGGTTAAATACCCTGCCTCAACCCTTCATTAGATCCTGAAGTACAGCCATGATTGGCTCTGCTTCTCTAACCTCTGATTGGCTGAACAGACCCAGCCATAGTTTTACTGGTAAGCATAGCAACCTTAAAGCAAAAACCATGTGGCAAATGCAGATGCTGAGCAGAATATCACCCAGTAGCAGTACGCGGAAGAGAATGATGACTGCTGGGTGAAGAAGGAGGAGCACAGATATTTAGATTCCTGACAGGGTAAGTGTCAGATTGATGGGGATCTGACTGTTGGGACTCACAGAAATCAGACTAACAGGGACCCAAAAGTTTTTATGAATGATCTATGTGAATAGAGTGCTGATGTGCATGTGTTGCCTATTCTTGTAATATTACAGCTCTGTAAAACTTGGGTGTTTTAAAGAAAAGTAATACCGTCATATACATGACTGAACTTTACGACTATATAAGGATTGGAAGCCAGATAATTGTATAGACAGTGACACCACTCCATGCAGGTATGCTGCTTCTCAGAACCACAGCTAGGTCTGATTTTGGAGGGTGGGAGATCGCTTCTGAGCCAGGGAAAAAAAAATGAATTTTCAGTATTTGTTTACTGTTGCACTTAGATTCTTTTATCCAAATATTCTTTAAGAAATATGTAGTGCAGATATGCTTATGAAGAGCTTTTCATATATGCATTAGAGCCTCATTCAAATCAAAGCTGTATATCAAATTGTACATCTGCAGATTATAAATGTGATCATTTTGTGAGCTGCTTCATCTACAATACATACAATCACAGTTTTATTTTGTCGCTCTTTAGTGCTCTCATCTTACTTCCGCTAAATCTAGGTAGCAACTTGATCAACTTGCAAATTGTAGGAAACTGTAAAGTGGATATTAAGAGAAGTCTGATAGGAGCCCGGGAGAACATAACCTTAGAAGTGAACATGCATTTATTAGGGATATTAAACTGGACCAAAATGTTTGCATTCTATTTAATGTCATCATTGTGCACTGAAGTGACCTTGTGTAGACGGCTATGCATGTGTTATTGACCTTAGATACCAATGAATTCATATCTAATATTCACAAATTACCTGTGCCCAATTTTACAGAGTGATGTAAGAGTATCAACCACCAATAGAGAAGGGTACAGATGCAGTAGCCACCAACTTGACTGCAGTCGGGTGAACAGTCAGGATACACAAGTGGGGTATAGCGTCATGCAGTCACTTTGGCAGCTGCCGCACCTGTATGTGTAAATTTTAAATGTTTTTCAACTGGTCCAACAGATGTTACAGAAGCGGGCAAATGGGAAATATGACAGTAGGGTTAAACGTCACACACGGTTTGATTGCAGTCTGTAACCACGGAGACACATATAGTAGTTCAGTATGTAATCCGTGTTCATAAAACGGTAAGGTTTTTTTTAAGTATCACTAGTTGCAAAGTTCCTTTATTTATTACATTATATATATATTCAAGCAATAAAACTGGCTGCAAAGGTGGACGCTTCAAAAAAATATCTGTCATTATGATCATCTCAATATGGTCTGTGATATGAAAGCCCAAGAAACTCAAGCAATGCAAAATATTATATTCAACATTCACTTGGTTTTTCTCCAATAAATTTGTCTTCAAAAGGAACCTGTCGGCTGGTTTTTCATCACTAAAAACTGTCAGCATGCCATTGCAGTTTATTGTCCCAAGCCTTTGCAACATACCACTGTCTGTCGCTGGTATCTGTAGAAATCAGTTTGAAGAGGTCTGGGCCAGCTGCTATGAGTTATAAGTTATCCTTCATAGGAACCTAAGACTATCTCTAATGCTCTAGGACAGTAGCCTTGTAATGGCTTGCTTGCACTTCAGTGCCACCTGGCACCCTGGACACATATCCCACAACAACAGTCCAGGGTCATTTGTTTGGTAGAGCTGGGACTTCCATGTGACTGATGAACTGCTATAGGCGCATTTAGCATGCATAGATGCAGCAAATTTTAACATTACTGTACATTAATAGCACAGTGCACTTGATATTTTGTCACAGAAGACAACAAAAGCCATTGAAATCTATCGAAAAAGTCAAGATATTGACAAAGCATATAATGTGTTATTTGTAATATTAAACTTCGCTACATCTTTACATCAATTTTGTGGTATGCATGCTAAAAGTATAGAAAACGCACTATACGAATGCAGCCTTAAGTTGTTGCCATGCATATAACCAGTAATTGCCTAAAACCCTCTGTTGTATTTGGTGTTCAAAGGGTTAAACACTTAGGGTGAAATACTTAATAAACTAAGATTTTCATTTTGAAAAAGTATCTTAACATAATGAGGTCATACACATTAACATTTTTTGGCGGCAGTTCAGGAATTTGCAAAATGTGAGCACCTCTATCAAACAAACTCATGAAAAAGTCATGTAGGAATTCCAAGACAGAAATTAATGTTTTTATAGTAGGAAAGTATTTAAGCGGTGTTGATGTTTAGATTCACTTCGGTTGATTTATGACATTGTTTTTAACTCACTCTTTCATACTAATATTTTTTTTTTTTAGTTTTTTTTTTTTAAGCCTCTTAAAGCTGTATTTCTTTACTCCCTCGCTGCCATTTATGCAACCTCATTAAATTAGGAAAAATAATTTAGACAGAGGTGTTAAATATCCTGCACATTTAAATTACGCAAATCCAATTTCACTATCATATTATTACCGAGATCCCAAGTGCCCAGAATTAAAGTGATTTTCTCCTTGTGTATGGAAACAGTTTCTTCTTCTGTTTCCATCTTGTTCAGTCTTTTTACTTCAGTGTTCACTGTTCACATAAAACATTTATTTTTTAGCAGATTTCCCGAATGTTATCTATTTATGGTTAGAGTTCCAGACTATTAAAACTAATCTTTCTGGATGTTCCAGGTAAGGTTTTCTTTAAACATGGGCAGATTCCCTGCTTGGTAATGAGTGCCGATCATCGAGCATAATAACATATAGATTGGTACTCATTGGAGGAGATTTATGAAGACAGGCATTTTCAACACTGGTTCTCATGTCTCCTATGCCAGCTAAGGATTCGGCTGATTCGTGATGAGGCGCACGCCTCCTCATAAATTAGGCACATCCTCTGGGTGTCCATGCCCCTGCACTGCAATCTACGCCACAAAACTGGCATTAATGATAATAAATTTTCCCTTGCCATGTCCCCTTTTTTTTGAGGTGTAATAATATCAGTTGCGACAATTTTCTGGCAATTAAAAAGACCCAAACCTCTGGTTTGCAACTTTTTTACAGAAAACTGGCATAGTCAGATAATAAACTTGCCCCATTTAGTAAATTTACATAAGTATGAGGACGAATGATCATTAATAAGATTGTTCATTTTCATACAGTTTGCATGATGTGCAAAAGTGATGATTTTTTTTATCAGCTGAGATGGTTAGTCTGTAAACTATTGGAAATGAAATGATGGTGGTGGAATAAATGAAGCCTAAGCCTGAGCTTTGATGCTCTTTTTGTTGCAGATTTTGCTGTGTTTTTTGGGCCCGGTGTGGATTCAGCAGGATAGAGAAGTATAAGTAATAAATTCCCATTCATTTTGAATCTACTCCAGCTGTAAACTCAAAAAAATCATCCAAATTTTCCTAAAAAAACCCAAAAAACAAAAAAAAAAAAACTGTTATTTCACGTTATTACTGTAAAGAGGGATCCTAACTGATTATGATGAATTATACTAAATCAATTCTATATATTAGTTATTGTGGAAAACAGAGGCACCCAATACCATGAACAGAGTCTAACATTAAAGAGAACCTGTTGTTGGGTCTGAAAATTCCACTGACATACAGCACAGACCAAAAGTTTGGACACACCTTCTCATTCCAAGAGTTTTCTGTATTTTCATGACTATAAAAATTATAGATTCACACTGAAGGCATCAAAACTATGAATTAACACATGTGGAATTATATACTTAACAAAAAAGTGTGAAACAACTGAAAATATGTCTTATATTCTAGGTTCTTCAAACTAGCCACCTTTTGCTTTGATTACTGCTTTGCACACTCTTGGCATTCTCTTGATGAGCTTCAAGAGGTAGTCACCTGAAACGGTTTTCACTTCACAGGTGTGCCCTGTCAGGTTTAATAAGTGGGATTTCCTGCCTTATAAATGGGGTTGAGACCATCAGTTGTGTTGTTCAGAAGTCAGGTGGATACACAGCTGATAGTCCTACTGAAAGGAGTGTTAGAATTTGTATTATGGCAAGAAAAAAGCAGCTAAGTAAAGAAAAACGAGTGGCCATCATTACTTTAAAAAATAAAGGTCAGTCAGTCCGAAAAATTGGGAAAACTTTGAAAGTGTCCCCAAGTGCAGTGGCCAAAACCACCAAGCGCTACAAAGAAACTGGCTCACATGAGGACCGCCCCAGGAAAGGAAGACCAAGAGTCACCTCTGCTGCGGAGGATAAGTTCATCCGAGTCACCAGCCTCAGAAATCGCAGGTTAACAGCAGCTCAGATTAGAGACCAGGTCAATGCCACACAGAGTTCTAGCAGCAGACACATCTCTACAACAACTGTTAAGAGGAGACTGTGTGCAGCAGGCCTTCATGGTAAAATAGCTGCTAGGAAACCACTGCTAAGGACAGGCAACAAGCAGAAGAGACTTGTTTGGGCTAAAGAACACAAGGAATGGACATTAGACCTGTGGAAATCTGTGCTTTGGTCTGATGAGTCCAAATTTGAGATCTTTGGTTCCAACCACCGTGTCTTTGTGTGACGCAGAAAAGGTGAACGAATGGACTCTACATGCCTGGTTCCCACCGAGAAGCATGGAGGAGGAGGTGTGATGGTGTGGGGGTGCTTTGCTGGTGACACTGTTGGGGATTTATTCAAAATTGAAGGAATACTGAACCAGCATGGTTACCACAGCATCTTGCAGCGGCATGCTATTCCATCCAGTTTGTGTTTAGTTGGACCATCATTTATTTTTCAACAGGACAATGACCCCAAACACACCTCCAGACTGTGTAAGGGCTACTTGACCAAGAAGGAGAGTGATGGGGTGCTATGCCAGATGACCTGGCCTCCACAGTCACCAGACCTGAACCCAATCGAGATGGTTTGGGGTGAGCTTGACTGCAGAGTGAAGGCAAAAGGGCCAACAAGTGCTAAGCATCTCTGGGAACTCCTTCAAGACTGTTGGAAGACCATTTCAGGTGACTACCTCTTGAAGCTCATCAAGAGAATGCCAAGAGTGTGCAAAGCAGTAATCAAAGCAAAAGGTAGCTACTTTGAAGAACCTAGAATATAAGACATATTTTCAGTTGTTTCACACTTTTTTGTTAAGTATATAATTCCACATGTGTTAATTCATAGTTTTGATGCCTTCAGTGTGAATCTACAATTTTTATAGTCATGAAAATACAGAAAACTCTTGGAATGAGAAGGTGTGTCCAAACTTTTGGTCTGTACTGTACATCATCTGATAGGTGCTACAGCCTGAGCATTTGGTGTTTTGTCTATCCAAGTCTATCCAAATCTATTCAGCCACTACAAAGGTACAAGCGCTTTTTTAGTATTGATACAAATTAGGGTATATGTGTATTATTATCAAAAAGTGCAGCAAACACCAAAAAGGCATTAGAAACATTTAAAAAGTACCAAACAAGTATACTACATGGTGGTTGCCCAGGGTCCATCCTTAACAGACCCTTTCTCTCAATATAAATAATATAACTCCTGAAGAAGCACTGGCCAAATATAATCACATGATCTAAATAAAATGCAGTATCAACTTATATATATTACATATATATTTCAAACGCAGCTCCAGACTCAAAATGTAGTAATATACAAAGCCTGGAAAAAGGCAAAGCGTATAGAACTACACCAAATAATTGTTAAATAGAAAAATAGTGAGACATTAGAGTTATTACCATGTCCACAAACGTACTACCATCTGCTGTAGCTTCATCAGGGATACCTGGGAAATATTTGCCATACCTCTTTAATCCTGCCTTTGCAATAAATGAATACATAAGTACAAGAAAAAGAATATATACATTATATTATATATACAGTATATGTGAAAATAGTTGGTAAGTTTTCATCATGGATTCTGTTAAAACAAAAGCCACAACTCAAGTGTAAGTAGAGTTTAAAGAGACTCTTTCACCTCGGACCACCACCATAACTCAGAGTGTTGAGTGAATAGGATGTTAATTTCAAATTGGTCATTTTTATGTTTTTTTTCACTCCCATTTCTCCACTGTGCACCCCCAATCTAGCCATGTGATGCTTAAAGAGGATGAGTCCTGGAGTCCTTCCCAGATGATGCATTCACTTCAGGAGTCCTCTCTATGCATCGTACAGGCATTTTGCTGGTACTCTGCCGAGAAATGGGAGTGGGCATAAAGGATAGAATACCAAAATTGGCATCCTTCAAACTATGGTATTTACTTAGTACCGTAGTTTATGGGGAAGGTCAAACTTTATTGTTAAAATATAAAACATGTCCTCCCAGAGTCCTGATGGCCCAAAATTCTTGTTCCTCTGCCTTCCCTGACGATGCGCTGACTCTTGGTGACATGACCAACTCCACTCTACTGGCACCTCACTTCATTTTGCAGAGGTGAACTTTAAGGCTTCGGAGGATATTGTTATATATTATTAATATAGCTTATACAGTGCAATGAATGTACTGGAAAGTTTTATTATTCCCCAGATAAGGTTAAGTTCCATTGCTTCATGGTATTTTTGACTATTAGCATGTCACAGACAGTAACATCTTTCTTGTTATCAAAAACACAGGAATCCTTGATGGAAACCAAAAGGACCCCATTGTACAATATGTTAGTGGGATCACAAAGACTTGTTGGAATCTGTTTGAAGATAAATTGTTCATACTGTCAAGGCTGTGTTAAGAATAGAAGACATGACAGTAATATGAACAGAACTTAATAGTCAATATATTAAAATAGTATTAATATTATAATATTAACTAATCCATCAAACCCGTCACAGATACTGGGAAAGTGGGAGCCTTGTCTTAAGACTGAGTAGATATTCCTAGTTATTTCATATAGCCTTATTTATAATTATTTTTGACGTTTGGTGACCATATATCGACTATTCTCCTGAAATGTCCTTTGCACGCCCAAGGTAGTCTTCTCAATAACACATTCATGATTTTCATATTTTTGATATTCATCTTTTCACATGAACTTTTCCAAAGCTAATATTTTTTCCATTGGTTCAAAATATAAAGGACCACTCTGGATATTTCTTCAACATGTTCAACTTACTCTGGTCATGGATCCACTTGCTGCTTTTCCACAGCTTCAATGATATTTGACAAAGTTTTCCCCAACTCCATAGTTGACATATTCAGATTAAGAAAACATGTCCCAGGATAGTCTTGGCTGCTTCATAATTTCTGTGCAAAACTGTGTCTAAAATACTTTTTTTTCTTCTGTAATGCCAGTTGCATTGTATTCCCTCTTTCATGAAAACATCAAGCTCTTTTGATGTGCTTTATGGCCCTACCATACTGCAAAAATACCTGTCAGCGGGACAATGCATAGAGAAAAGTGGAAAAAAAAAAATCTATTGTAACGTCACATTGAAATAATTCTTTGTGTTGTGTTCTATTACATTGTGTTTTATCCTTCACTGTCCTCAAATTAAGTTGTATTTGTGAAAGGTAAAGGTCAACTTGACATAGGCATAGGTTTGTGCTGCTGAAATGTACCACGTAAGGCCCATACTAATGGCTTATAATTACTATAGTGCTGTTTGTAGTGGTCCAGTTCATAAGAGTTTTGCTTTGGCATTATTTACTAAATTATTACTTATAAATTGGCCATCATATAAAATGACAGATTGCTTTTTTATGCTTTCTTTGTGACCATGAACAGCTGTATATTTTTATTCCTCTGTGAGTCCGGCTTTCATTCGTAGCTACAATTAACGTTAGATTATCAGCAGGGGCTTTTCCAAAAGCCCTGCAGGTATCCTGTCATTTAACCTGGATGGGAATGTGCATTAATTTATTTCTTGCTACAAATAATGTTGTTTTCTGTGAACCTGAACTAAATATACTGCCTGAAATTTTTAGGTTGGTGCTCTAAGGTTTGGTTCTTATTTCTACTATTTAATTATGATATAAATAAACATTACTATATCATTTAGTAATTGCTTATATTTTTGACATGATCTGCTAAAGTTATAGTCCAGCTAATATGTTTAAAAAATTGGTTCAAAATGGTGCAAAAAAAAAAAAAAAAAAAAAATTGTCAATACGTAATCTATCCTTTACCACTACTATTTGGACATTGCCATTCTCTGCTTTCTGGACCCTCTAGAGGCTCAGATAAATGCTGCTTAGCCAGGCAATGGTTGAGATAGATCGATTCTGTGGTCAGTGATTGACTGAGCAGTAATTTTGTGTGTTGAGAGGCACCAGAAGGGTCTCGAGTAGTGTTGAAATGTGATAGATTTTGTTAATGTTCTAGACCAGGGGTAGGCATATTTCTCTGGCATGGCAGCCTGAGTCATGCCGAGGGGGCGGCACTTAAAAGAATTTGCCCAGCAGTTTAGTTTGGACCAAACACGGCCGCGTAATGACGCTAACGTGACCCCTGAGACCCAATCAGTGGTTGCTGACGTCAGGCAGAAGTCCCAAAGAGAACAAAGAGTCGCTCCGAACCCAGGAGAGATGAGTAAAATTATTTTTTTATGTTTGACCACTTCTCCTTGGCCACTGCTTATTATACTCTGGGGTCTGGAGAGACCCTATAGTATTATATTAGCTAGTGAGTGGCAAACCCCAAAAAGTTCAGGTTTGGCTGAACCCAAAATTTTTGGAAAATTTAATGGGATACTATACTATACTATGTGGAGGGGCCACAATGAGACATTATATCATATGGAGGGGTCACTATGGGACATTATATTGTGTGAAGAGGCCACTATGAATCATTATATTGTGTGGAGGAGCCGCTATTGGACATTATACCACATGGAGCGGCCACTATGGATCATTATACTGTGTGGAGGGGCCGCTATGGGACATTATGCAACAGGGAGCGGTCACTATGGGACATTATACTGTGTGAAAAAGGCACTATGAGACATTATACTGTGTGGAGTGGCCACTATGGGACACAATACTGTGAGGCGGGTCGCTACGGGACATTATACCACATGGAGGGACCACTGTGGATCATTATACTCTATAGCGGTGTGTTTATGCACAAAAAACGCAGGCAGTTTTACAATGAAAATGCGTGCAAATTTGTGCAAAAACGTACCATGAGAACGCAACTTTACATCGGAGTGAAAGTACCAGCGGCCTAGGAAGCGTGTCCAGAAGCATCTTGTGACAGCACCCCTGTGTTATGGTTTGTTGTATATGACTTTAGTATAGGGGTTGCCAGCCTTACAATTATTGCACGGAACTCCGAGTAACTCATCTTTGATTTTTTTTTATTTAAATTGCCACACCGTACAAAAAAGATTGCCTACCCCTGCCCTAGACTGTTGTAGCTACCCTGTTTCCCCCCGAAAATAAGACAGCGTCTTATATTAATTTTTGCTCCCAAAGATGTGCTGTGTCTTATTTTCAGGGGATGTCTTATTTTTTTTTTCAATGAAGAAGAATTCACATTTATTGCAGAACAAAAAAATGAACATTTATTATATACGGTACTGTACAGTAGTTGTCATCACAAACCAGCATAACCAGACAAATTGTGAATCCTATCAAGAATTTCTTACTACCGTACCATTATTTCCATGTACAACAATTAACAGTATGGTACATTTACCAATATTTACGGTACGAATAGAAAGTAAAATTTATTCAATGACAGTTATGTCATCATCTTCTAGGACATCATCAATAACAATCCAAACCATTAATTTCCCTGCACACAGTATCATGCCCCATAGTGGCCCCTGCACACAGTATCATGTCCCATAGTGGCCCCTGCACAGAGTATCATATCCCATAGTGGCCCCTGCACACAGTATCATATCCCATAGTGGCCCCTGCACACAGAATCATTCCCCATAGTGGCCCCTGCACACAGAATCATGCCCCATAGTGGCCCCTGCACACAGTATCATATCCCATAGTGGCCCCTGCACATAGTATCATGTCCCATAGTGGCCCCTGCACACAGTATCATTCCCCATAGTGGCCCCTGCACACAGTATCATGCCCCATAGTGGCCCCTGCACACAGTATCATTCCCCATAGTGGCCCCTGCACACAGTATCATTCCCCATAGTGGCCTCTGCACACAGTATCATGTCCCATAGTGGCCCCTGCACACCGTATCATATCCCATAGTGGCCCCTGCACACAGTATCATATCCCATAGTGGCCCCTGCACACACTATTATTCCCCATAGTGGCCCCTGCACACACTAATATATGTCCCATTGTGGACCACCCATGGACAATAATTATACTGTGGGGTCTTTTCAGACCCCAGAGTATAATGATCGGAGACCCAGGAGAGGATAGAAACATAACAAAACAACGTTGCTTACCTGTTCCTCGCTCCGGTGCATGCCCGTGCGCTACTCCGGCCTACTTTAATGTTAGACCAGGCCGCGTCACGTGATCCGGCTGGCGTCGCGACGCAAAATGACGTCCGCTGACGTCTGCGACGTCACCAAACAGGCCCGAAGCCTGGAGAAGCGTAGGACAGGTAAGCACATAGTTTTTTATGTTCGCTCACCTCCCCTGGGGCGCTGATTATTATACTCCGGGGTCTGAAAAGACCCCGGAGTATAATGATAGCAGAGATTGTGGGGTTCGCCCGCGGCCTCACATATCGTATATACCGTATGTTCTGTTCGGGAACATACGTCTTACTTTCGGGGGATGCCTTATATTGGGCAATTCTCCGAAATCTCTCCTATGCCTTACTTTCGGGGGTGTCTTATTTTCGGGGAAACACGGTATGTTGAAAAATCACCTGATAGTAGGACTGGATATGTCTCCATTTTTAGCTGCTGGATGAATTTTCCTATTTACTGACAACTAGCAGTGACCTTGAAAATAGTGAGGAATTAAAACAAAAAGTAGAATAGAAGATTGCTGTACCTTTCATTATGGTTTTTTGATTAAGGTTTTTTCAGTGTGAGCTTTTTTGACATCCTAAAGTATATGAAGTTGGTCCCCTCTTTGCAGCTAAAACAGTTTCCACTTTTATGGCAACATTTTCTACAAGATTTTAGTGACTGTGGTAGGTTTTGCTCATTGGATCTAGAATAGGTCAGACAAAGAAGTTGGAAAACAGGACATGACTTACAATCTCCATTTGAGTTTGTATGTTCTCCCCGTGTTTGCGTGGGTTTCCTCCGGGTTCTCCGGTTTCCTCCCACACTCCAAAGACATACTGATAGGGAACGTAGATTGTGAGCCCTATATGGGACAGTGACTGTCAATGTCTGTAAAGTGCTGTGGAATATGATGGCAATATATAAGTAAGCATAATAAATAATAATACATTTTAGGTCATACCAGTGGTGTTGGATGGGTCTGAGGTCAGGGCTCTGTTTCCTCACCGCACTCATTCAACCATGCCTTTATAGACCTGCTTTGTACACTGGGGCACAGTTAGGCCAGGACCCCATGTAGTCTAACTGGCGTGATTTGGCCATGGCGGAAATGCAGCGGCAAAAAATGCTGTGTTTTACAGTACCTGCAAAGTGAATGGGATTCTGGCTAATCCAATCCACATATTGCAGACAAAAATTTGCAGCGTGTCAATCATACCTGTGGAAAAGCTGTCATTTTCCCTATGGGTGGTCACACCAAATGATGATTTGATTTAGATTTCTCATCTGTTTACTCACTTAATTTTGTTCATTGACAAAATTAATCTAGTAACACTTCTATATTCAGTTAAAATTGTAATTTTTCATTTAAATTTCTGCTCAGTTTAGGCCAGGGAGTTCACTTATCCCTGTGTGCACAACTAGTGAAGGTTTGTAATCAATCACTAGGACAGCCCACTGGACTCCTAAGTCCAGAATGAATAGAAATTGAAATTAAAGAATGACATGTAAAATCTTTTCAAGAAACATGTATATCAATCTGCTCAGCTCCCCCTGTCCTATAATATGCTGCCTGCAGATTAGACAGCATTTTCCATATAAGTGGATCGCTTTAAATTCAGGACAATGCTGGGTGGAATTTTTTTTTACATCTTTTTAACATTTACAAAAGTATCAGTGAGTGCTCTGGCTATGGAACTTAATCTTGGAAAATATGGTAGTGTGAGTTAAATATGGAAAATTATGTACAGTCAGAGCACAGTGCAGATACAACAGATTAAAAGCATGTTTGATAGAAGAAGGTCGAGAGGTGGATGAGAACAGAGTATGAATTTGTATTTGAGGAACTGAAACTAAATTTCCTTTTTACCTTTTCTATACTGTTAAGTGGCTCAGTCGTATTTCTTGTGATATTTTGTGGCAGGAAGATTATTTGCACCAATAAATCATGTCCAGTGTTTAAAAAGAAGTTATAACTAAATTGTGAATATAGTTTATCAAATTGTTACTGTGTAACCTTAAATAGTACACAGAACTTTTCTTTTTGTATAGATAAAAGTATATAAAATGTTTATTATGGTTGGTTTTTCATCATTACTATCTAGTGTCACTATAGTTCTTATCGTATGTAGCAAAGGACAGATCGTCCTAACCTTTTTGGGCACTGTATTAGCATAAAGTCGTATCAGCAAAATTTCTTATATTTCCAGATATTTTAAAGTTGAAGATAAAACTAGTTCAAAAATGAAGAATAAAGATTTCAATGAATTAAAAACTTTTTAAGGATGTAATATTTTAGTGAGAATTTTTGGTCCAGGAGCTGCTCTATGTTAGCAATTCTTTGCGCTAGCTAATAAAGTACTGAGCAAGTTACCCTGCTCTATGACATTCATATGCTCTAATAGTGTGTATTGAAGAGGATTGTCTTCATAGGACAACTACTTTGATATATAATTGGGCCATTGTCCTTTACTGTTCCTTGTTCTCTCTACAAAGGAAACCTGAAGGGATGGTGTAAGGGAATCACTAGAGGAGCGATTCCCCAGTAGCTGCTGGAGAACTTAGGGGGAGGGGCACAACAAGTCAGCGGACCCTAAGCTGAATCCCCCCCACTGTCCCTGACTAACTTGCCCGATCTGTCCTAGGTGACAGCCAGCAACTAGTCGACAGTCCCTGCTTATAATAAGGGATAACACAGAATGCAGACAAGACGTACAACAACAAAGGGAGGTCAGCTAGCCAAGGGGTCGGTAACAATCGAGCAATGCAGTACAGAATCAAAATCCAAGAGAATAGTCAAAGGTAAGCCAGTGGTCAGAAAATCAGAAGAGCAGGTAACAAGGAGCAAGGAGTATAGCCAGTAAGCAAAATGCAATAGCAGGTGCCAATGGGAAAGTGAGCAAACAATAAATAGGGAGAAAGAACCCGCCCCAGACTTGATAGGAGGACAGGCTGTCAATCACAAAGGCAGGACTAAAGTTAACTCTTAGTGGAGCAGGGAGAGAGCAAGGTGAAGGAGAAGGGCGTGGTGGAAAATCAATTAAGGAGGTGAGGGAATAGGATAGTGTTCAGACAATACAAGAAAAACCCAAAGGAAAGAATTACAACCGGGCACGCCTCCTGCGCCGCAGCGTGCGCCCGGAGGACGGCGCCAAAGCCTGGACAGGCAAGGACATTACAGATGGTCTGCCAGTAAACCCCTATGGACATAAGCAGGACAATGATGCATTGATGGGCAATATTTCACAAATACCTTGGTTTTCATTCACATTAACTGTTTCAGAAGGACAAAAACTGTAGCCCGCAAACTAAAATAGCTATGTATTTTTTGTGTTAGCCGTCCCACCCTATTATACTTATATGATTAGTCAGAGGAAGTACTGTTTATCTTCTCTGTGTCACAGACACATATGCAGCCAACAGCTCTATAGTGTTCCTTGCCAAACATCTATGTCAGTTTTTTGGACCCCTGTGAATATTACATTTTGACTTTCCTTTCCTCACACAGACTTGGATCTGATCATTTCACATAATTGAATATGCCTGAGCCCTGATTTAGTCTTTTCAGCACAAAATTTCTTTTGACCACCATAAAAAATATTGTTATCCCCCTTCACTACATAGAAACATGTGCTGTATAAAACCATGGGCTCCTGTGGTGTGGAATAATATGAATTTCATATTCCCTTGGTTTCCTCAGATGCATAAGGGGGCTGAAATTATTTACAAAAATTAGAAAGTCTATATAAAGATCATGTCATTCATTGAACTTTACTGCCATGTTGTAATGCACATGAAAATCCTATAGGGTTAGAACAGAAAGACTATCCCTCACCCCTAAAAACAGTGTGTGATGAACTTTATGTAGGAAGGTGCCAAAGTTTCTTTAATCAGGGGAATTTGGGCACCTTTGGTATGAGCATTGGGGCACATAGAAACCAACATTTAAAATCCTGTGTTATCCCTGCATTGGAAAAAGCCTTCCTGAGTTATAGATATTGATAACCTGTGATAGATCATCAATAGCAGATTGGTGGATTTCTGAAATCTGGCATCCCCATCGATCAGCTGTTTGCAGCAGCAACTAGCAGCAGAACTTACTCTAGGTTCACACTTGCGCTTGGGTTTCAGTTCTTCGGGTCCGCTTGGGGGCCCGAAAAACAGAAACCCAATCCACTTAAAAAGCGGTTACCCGCATAAACCCCTGGACCCCATAGACTATAGTGGGGTCCACCAGGTTTCCACATGATTGCAGGACTTTTCTCTCCACATTTTTCAAGTGGATTCAGGGACGGAATCCTTGAATGAAAACCAAGTGCTGGTGTGAACCCAGCCTAACACAGAATTTGTGTGGTGGTCATGCAAGGTTACCTCAGCTTAGCAGTATCTCCTTATCTCCATCGTTATCTATTTTTCTATGAACTGAGATATGCCCATGTATTTATAGATTTTTATGGGAGTTCTGAAAACATAAGCTTAGAAATAGTCACACATGCATGACCACCTCTCTGTTCACAGTAACCGTAGGGTGGAAGTCAGGAGCACCCATCCTTAAGATACTGGTATACTGAGATGGTATACTTATTTTATCCACTTTTGAATACAGCTAATGTACATCATTGTTCAGCATGGACATATGGTACAGCGGATAAAAAGAATCACAAAATAGTAAAGAGGTGGCACAATGGGGTATAAGGAAACCTTATGATTTGGGATACAACCTTGACTAGCAGGACTAGAAATTTTGCATGGCCATCTGGGGACTGTGTAATAGCTGTGTGCACCGTGTGATAGAGCTGCAATAAGCTGTCTCAGTTAAGTTTCCTGGATGAAAATCTCTTTCGATTTTATTAAATTGAATAACCTAAAACAGTCACATTTAATGTCTAACACAAAGATATTGAAGAAAATATGCCTTATCATTTCCCATGACCCTTGCTGGTGTCCTGCATCATTCAGCTGATACATATAATTCTTATAATTGGGTAATTCTGGTTTAATACAAGTTTCCTCCACTAGAGTCTCAAATTACCTTTTGCTACTTCATATTTTATTGTTTTATGTTTAACATAATACACCCCCTGTCCTTCACCCGGAATACTTCTCATTCCTTGGTCACTTGCCAAGCAATAGACCTTAATTATTTCCATTTCTCTGTTACACTATAGGCACATTGCTAAATTGAATATTTGCAAAAACAACCTGAATTCTAGCACATAGCATTCACTCCTACCAGTAAAGGTTACAATTCACTTTGATGTGTATTTATGGAGTCCGGGAGCGAGATGAAACCACAAACACGATGTAATTCCATTTAGGGGTTTTAATGAATTTTCTTTTCATTAATGGTATTTTGCCATGGGTTTTACAGCAGCACCCTTTGTGATTTTGGCGTGTCTCTTTTAGAGTTCTCCGGTTGTTTTATTTGAGATTTCACAAGAGATTGTGAGCAGGGAACTATAACTCAGATTCTTTAAAATTAAATTCCTTTGAGGGGCAATAACATTGGTTTCCTTCTGAGCTAAATATGTTGTAATGTTTCGTAATGGTCTCATTACACACTCCAGCAATTGTTCTGAGAGGCCAAATCAGATAATCCAGGCTACGGGTTCCAGCCTTTTGGTTTTCATTCTGTAGAAATATAATTGTATTTCAGAACAATCTTTCACCAAAATAACACGGATGGAGGGATGGATATCAGTTCATTACGACTGTCAGACGTAAATCTGGGATTTGAGAGTTGCAGTTGTCTTAGAGTCAGTATTGTGTTCAGGCACAAAAATGGTAATCTGTTAAGTTACTTACCTGCCACTAGAATTTTTTCCCGCATTTGCCTGCAGAGTATGCGTCATTCATCTTAATGTCAGCAACATCTGCACACAAATTGTTATGTGGTTCACAGAACATAATCACCAATTAATGGAGTCTTCAAATCATGCATTGTAGCAAAGTCTTCAGGGTGATTCCTAATGCTTTCAGCAAACACTTGCATATTTGATAACAGTTATTTAAAGTCATGCAAGTCTATCTTTCCTGTACTATATTACCAACCTAAACCATTCTTGTCAGATGAGATCTCAATGATCCCCAAGAGGAAATATGGGGACGAAAGTTCTTGTGCTCTGATTTTTAGAATCTTTAACTGTGGGAACAGGAAAGTAATTTCTCCTCTTTACATTCCCTCATAACACATACATGCACCTCAAGGGAAAGAAATTCAATTGCAGAAGCCAGATGTTCCTTCTTACTGTATCTTATAAAGGCTGGAGCACTGTGGAGAGAATTCAGCAACTGTAAAACTTTAAGTAATGCATTTCTCTCATGCATTTTAACACAAAGGCATTTGGAATATTTAAGGATGAAGCAACTATATATTGTTTTTATTTCAACTCAAGGTAGTTTCTTGTTTTTTCTTCTACTGATGCAGATGCTATAGGTTTTGCCACCAAAAAACTCAATATCATATGTTCTTGGAGCTTTCCTTCTTTTTTTTTTTTCTTCCATAAAATGAAGTATTTCTCCCAAAAAATTATTGCAATTACACATGTTTTGTTATACACATGTTTATTTCCTTTGTGTGTATTGGAACAACACAAAAAACTGAGAAAAAAATTGGGCATAATTTTACACAAAACTCAAAAAATGGGCTGGACAAAATTGTTGGCAACTTTTCAAAAATGTGGGTAAATAACTTTGTTTCAAGCATGTGATGGTCTTTCAAAGTAGAAAGTAACAAGTGTGGCAAGTAACAGGTGTGGGCAATATAAAAATCATACCTGAAATATTTGCATTGTGTGTCTGTGTGCCACACTAAGGGGGAGTTCACACTACTGTTACTAAAGACCGTTGCTGTCTTCCGTCATAGGATGACAGCAATGGACTTTGGAAGAGTGAAGAAATCAGGTGATACCTTTTAGAGGCTAACTGAGTATATTTGATAAGTAAGCTTGCGAGAATGCTAGCTCTCTTCTTCAGACATGGTGTAATACTAGAAAATTCACACTATTTATAAATACACAAGACATGGATCTTCAAAAGGATCTTGGAATAACAAAATGCAATATAAGTAGGGAAGTATTTACAACAGGTCAGGAAATAAACAGTCTAAAATTTGTGGTGCGTGACAGAGGGATCTGTTATCTATCTGTAATCAGGTGGTGATTTGTGACCCTCACAGGTCATACATAGTGTGACATGAAGCTGGCATGAATATTAAGTCCAAATTGCAGAGTTTCAAATTTTTGCATTAACTTGTACTCCCATTCTTTCCTCTCATTCTGCGTCTTAAAATGCCCCATTAAAACTACAACCCGCAGATCTTCAATAGAGTGGTCTTCTCTGGAGAAATGTGTGGCCACTAGGACATCTGTTCTGCTGTTATTAATGTTGAATCTGTGTGAGTTCATGCACTGGCTAAGTCTCTGCCCTGTTTCCCCCACATAGAGGCCTGTGGTGGGACATTGCACACACATTATGAGATACACCACATTGGAAGACCTGCAGGAAAATGTCCCCCTAATTCTTTGAGATTTGCATACTGGGGTGCGCATCTGGTCCCAATTGAAATTCCCATTCGCTGTAGATATAGATCCTCTCGAAAAGTAAAATAGTTGTGGCTAAGGATGAATTGTATGAGTTGCGTTACTGGTTCTGTAGATGGAGTTGCAGCATGTCGGGTACACCTGGAGAAACAAAACCTCCCTAGGTTTTGTTTCTCCAGGTGTACCCGACATGCTGCAACTCCATCCTTGTGGGGAATGTTGGTATACAGGTATTCCACATCCATGGTGGCTAAAATGGTACCCTCAGGTAGTGGGCCCAGGGCATTCATTTTGTTAAGAATGTCAGTGGTGTCCTGGATGTAGCTTGGAGTATCCCTGACAAGGGGTTTTAGGAGATTTTCCACCCAACCAGAGATGTTTTCCGTCAGTGTCCCAATGCCAGAAATGATAGGCCTCTGGGATGGGATCCTCTGGGATAAGCCCTTTTACCTGCTTCTGGACCTGGATTGGAAACTTCTTGATCATATTCTTTAATTCTTTCATATAGGCCTTTGTGGGATCACTTCCAAGTTTGGAGTAATGGATGGGATTTGACAATTGCCTGTTTGCTTCCGGGATATAGTCTGAGGTGTTCATTATGACTATTGCGCCCCCTTTGTCAGCCGGTTTTATTATTATATCCTGACTTTCTTTCAGTGAAGTAATAGCCTTCTGTTCCTGCAGGGTTAGGTTATGCACCTGTTTCTTTTGTTTCTCCAGGATTTCTGATTTTACTTTGCTTCTGAAACAGTCAATATATTTATCCAGTGCTGCGTTAGTTCCAGGGCGTGGGGTCCAGGTAGATTTTTTGGTAGGATTCCGGATGGGCTGTTCTATCTCAGAGTTGCCGCTGTATGGAAGGTCTTTGTCATAAAAATATTCCCTCGATCTTATTTTTCTAAAAACCTCCTCCATATCATTGCAGAGTTTGATATGGTCAGTGTGTGCTGAGGGGCAGAAGTTAGCCTCTAAAAGGTAACGCCTGATTTCTTCACTCTTCCACTACTTTCTATGGCTAACACGGTACAACATTATACTACTAGCAATGGACTTTAGCTGTCACAGAGAACAGTCACAGACTGATTCTGTGTCTGTTCCTATTGACAGTAATGTAAACTACATGACGGATGTTATCCTGCATACACAACTTTATCTTCCATTACAAAAGTAAAAAAACGATGACAGAAGCTAGCGTCCGTCTCTTTTTGGATTGATGGTAACGTATAAATAGGACCTTTATACCCCATACTATACCTTATACACAAATCACTATAAAGCACCACTATATTGTACAAAACAAAACACTAGAAGTACAGTGTATACATAAATAATACCACTGTACTATAAAAATAAATATTATCACTATATTGTAAAACAATACAACTTTTAGAATAGAAAATATATTACACTATAATGTACAAATATATAGTACTGCTGAAATGTATAACTAAATAGCATCGCTATACCATACACATATAAATACTGATGCTATACTATGCACATAAAAATGCAGTGGATATACATAAATACTACCACTGTACTGTACTTTATACATATATGATACAGCTGTAACGTACACATAAATACTACTGCTATACAACACACATAATCATATACACACATTTATACACATGACACATACACTTACCTTTTTGGTACTTCTCAGCCTGGTGCTATTATTTCCCTCACAATAGTAGAAGGAGGAGCCATAACTTTTAGAAAAAGGGCATCTAAAGGGGGTTGAGCACTGGATGTGATCAAGAACTCCCTGTATTCTTCCTAAGCTACTTTGCACTGTGTATGCAAACTTTTTTACTCTAACTCTCCTATCCATCCCAACTACTGAGCTAATTGCATCAAGTTACAGCAGCTGCAGCTCTAAATAAAGAGAAATTTACTCATTAGCATGGAGGAGGTAAAAGACTATCCATACCTCCCTGATGTACACCTGCATGATAATTAGAATGGTGCAGGGGAGGAAGATCAATTGGGAGACAGGGCTGACTGACAAGGGAGAGTAAAAAATAGCAGGGGAATTCAGTGGGGGAAAGAACACTGTGGAGGGGAACCTAATTATAAGTGATGCTGAATTTATTGTGGCAGTCAAAGATCCATTTTTGCCCCCTATATTTTTACTTGACTCTTTGTCAATGACTTGCTAGCTGCCCCCCAGCTCCATTCTGGTTAAGTACTAAATGGCTAAAAATGTTTTGTACGAATATACAAATATACTAATATACAAAATCATCTTTTCTTTTAAAGGTTGCTCACCTGTTAAGGACCCTATTGTTCCACTGATCCAATGATCCTCCTGGTCTTAGTTTACTTTTCCTACATCCACATTCACTGTACATCCATGGCAGAAACTCACTTGTGCTGTACATTACATCCTAGCATCATCTTTAAATCCTGTGATTGGCTGCATCAGTCATGTGGACATACAGCATGTCATTGCTTTAGGTAGTATAGTAAGACCATCAGAGACCACTGGAGAAGCATCAGTGCTGTAGTGCCTTTAATACATACACTCATTGACAAAAAAAATGTATCAAGAAGAAATTGGTGGATTAAAATGAAACTTTTAAAAGTGTGAATATAATGATGATATATGTAAGTGATTGCAATAGAGAAAGGATAAGGTGACTGGGGAAAACCATAAATGAAAGCAAGCTGTAGTATCTTGTTGGACCACCTGCAGCCTGGATGCAAGATGAGATGCAGTTAGTTCCATGAATGCTTGATTGGCTATAATTCTGGTAAATGGAAAAGGCCAAGGAAGTTTTGCAATCTGGTTGAGACATTACTGAGAAACCTTTGCTGTAGGTGGGTGAGCTTTATCCTGTTGAAAAATACCAGCTGGAAGCCCTGCCATGAGTGTCTTGTATCACTACTAGAGGTGAAAGCCTGTCATATGTGATGGCTCCCCAGATTATCACTCCAGCAGCTGGGTAGGAGTGTCACTCCACACAAAGGCAGGGTTGAAACACTTACCACTAGACCTTCATTCTCGAACCCGACCATCACCAGATCCCAAGCAGTACCTGGATATGTTGCTAAATATGATACGGTTCCAGTCCGTTGCAGTCCAGGTTTCTCATTCATGACACCATTGCAAACGAAGACAGTGGTGGCATGACACATAATTGGAACCATGGTACCAAAATTATCTCCGCTAAATGCCTAGAAGTGGTGTAGGCAGAGACAGGGGTACATAATGAAAGTGCCACCTGTGTCTAGATGGTGGACAAGGAAACTATAGGAGCTACTTGTGCTTGTCAGAAGATCAAGCAAACCTCTCTACTGGTGATCTATCTGGTCTGTCCAGAGCCTGTTTGGCATGTATGCGTACCCTCACCAATGATTTCTCACCAAAAGGTACACAACCTCTGAGAGCCTTTTAACAGGACAGTGGGGAGAGCACTTGTTAGGGTTGTGACATCTGCTGTGGCCCCTTCAAGACTGCCGGGTCCACAGAGACTAATTCTATATGGGCCAGTCTGTTTCTTTATAATCCCCTCCATTTCTCTCTTCCATGCTGGCTATTGGATTCACCCTGGTTTTAGCTCCTGTCCCTGTTGCTTCCTGTTCCTCCTGCTGTGTGTGTTTCTCTGGCTCTGACCTTTGGACTGTGTACCTGGACTTCTCTTTGTATTGCGACTCTGCTGAACTTACCCTCTCTGGCATGTGACTCTGGCTACATATCTTGACCTCTCCTTACGTCACTCGCTCCTGTACTTCGCTGCTATCTCCGCTGCTGACCCTGCTCTGTCCTTTAGTCTGAATCTGGTGAGTTGCTTGCGATTCTGCTGTCTGGCTTCTACTTGCGGTTAATCAATTTGTGGCACATTCTTCTGTGTTGTCAACGCCGGTCTGGGATTCTGCCAAGTCCATCTCCACCACTACGAGCTCTGGTGAAAACATCCTGAGACTGGCTTTGACTTATACTGGGTGTGTAGCAGTTTGGTTACATTTTTTTCCACTAGCGGTTGTTAAGGTTCACTTCTGCTGTTTCTCTTAATTCTGACTACACCTGACCCTGTACCTGTATCTGAGCTCCTAACAGTACTTTTGCGTCCTCTTGTTTCAAGACCAAGTGTCTAAGACATAACTTCATGCCTTGGTTTGCAGCAATCCAACATTTCTACCTGGGTGCATTATTTTTCTTATAAATGAATATATTCACTTGGGTGCACCAGAGATAAACCCATTCTTTAGGCATGCGTTGCTATCTAAAGGCACAAAAATATCTATATTGTAAAATAAATCTTATGAATCCAGACTCATAATTATGATGTTTGGGTTCTTTAGAGAAGAAGATCGTCTCTGCCAGCAAATGATGGAATAATGATTGTCTTATCTAATAACATAATTCTTTCTCTGTACAAACAAACCACATTGTAATCATTGTCATTGGCCCTATTTTTATAGGGAATATTTATGACACTATTGTGAATGAACAATACTTCCCTGTATTGATTTACTATGTATTCCATCTTTTACTGTTTCAGATAATCTGATTAATGATAATGCCGTACAAATCTTTATGCAGATACTGTAATAGCAAGCTAGAACCACATAAAGACTATCGGCAAATGTATCGGGAATCCATAACATGTCTGTCCTTTATTGGGCAGGGCATGTTATTCCCTGTCATTATTGCATCATGTCTGATTTTATTAGAACCTAATAATTTCACAAGTGAGCTAACGCCAGAGAAACTTGTAGTAGCCGTTCCCTTTCCAGGAGTCTTTTATTGTTGTGTATGCAACTAAATTGAAATATCTTTCACTTGAAATATTGACTTTAATATCTCATTTGAAAAATTCATGAAGCCTTTGATGTTAAATCCATACTCAATTTAGCCAAATGCCATTAGAATATGCAATACGCCTGAATACGGGGGAGCATTATTGTCTGTGTTTCTGCAGAAGAATTACATTTTATGACTCTAAAGTCAAGATCTTTTAGGATTTCGTGCAGGAGGTAAAGAAAAGGGAAGGCGGCACATTAGGAGCAGAATGAAAAGTGGTATTGATTAGACTTACATTTACCCACTCAGTTTCATGTCTTAAATACATGGAAATAGGGCTTAACCATTGCAAGCAACAATACCCTGTAATGAATGGAACAATCTTTAGAAAATTAGTATAAGCTCTCACGATCGTGCACAGATGTTGCTCATGGTAACTGCCATTAAGCTTTTTTTTTTCCCTCCATCTACATTTACATAGATCTCTTTATTTCCTAATAGTGTCATAATAGAAAAATGACAAAAGGTGGTGATTTCATAAAACATGCAACTTTAAGATTGTCGGAGAGAGGTACATTGTAAAGTGAGACTTACATTATGAATACTTCAGAATTGCATTTCCTAAATGACTCACGATAAAAGTGTTTCTGAAAAAGGCAGAGAGAAAAAAATCAGGCTTTCAGCAAATTAATTTTTTCTTATTTCAGGAAAATGCAGACTGACAAATGTCGTGAAAAGCTTTGAGTGCTAATAGAATGGTATTTTGCCTTTAGTAATTTATGAGTACTTTCCACTAAGCTATCGATCAAGTTTAAAAAAGTAAACGCCATTAACATTTTAGACAATAATGGCTCTGCAAAATGTGGATTTTTATCTCTGTATTTCTGGATGTCAGAATTTTTTTTTTCCTAGGATGCACGGGGGATTAAATTAAATTTGTTTGTTTGTGATAATATGGTTTACCTATATACTACAGAGAGAAAACATGTTTTACTATACAATGACAATAACTCATTTAATCTCTAAAAAGTAATCCATCCTTGACTGACTACCTTGAAATTGGCAAGAAGCTGTAAAGGAAGTTTGAGAGTCATTGCATTAGATTCTGTGCTTTATTTGGTGCAATATTATGAGCCTAGGTATAAACAGCATCAGCATTGAAATACACCAGGGCATCAAAGTTAAAGGGATTTTCCAGGACATACAAATTGATGACCTATCTTTAGGATAGGTCATCATTATGTGATCAACTGGTTGATGAAGCCTAGCCCTATATTCACATGACAGTGAATAACTGCCAAACGACGATTGTTTTTTAATAATGGACGTCACATGACAGCATTAAATTCAATGCAAGTGAATGAGGGCTATTCATATGACTGTTATTTTGATGCTATGTTGTAATGGACCGTCAAAATATAGGTCACTTTTTTATTTTCTGTTATATACACTGTAATATATGGGAAATCTCGGAAAACGGCCACCCCACGGGTTCAAGAAGGCCCGGAAAATTGGACTTTTTTTTACAGCAGTTGTGCATCTTGGTCATGGGAATATAGCTCGCATGAGCACTGTGACCTTTTCACTGAATATCAAGCACAGGACTATACATTGCATACAGGCTGTGTTTGGAATCGCAGCTTGCTCGCAGTGGCTGCTGTGCCATGAGACCAAAGAACGTGACACCCTCGGGATTTAAGGCTCCATGCCTGGAAAAGAAATGTCATCCAAACCCTCCAAATTTTTTTTTGCTGTATGTCTGGGTGCCTACTGACTTTCCCCTGAAGTTTTACGAAGAAAGGATTGAGCATGTTGAATTTTATCAAGACTGATGCTTTGTTCTCCTGGGAGATCAGATGTTACCAGAGGTGTCTGGATGTGGCTCACTCCCCTCTCCCTGTTGAATGCATGCTAAAATTACCCAATGCACAAGTGTATGAAGGATTCATAAGAAATAATTGTCAACCAAACGAGTGTTTAGCCAACAGCTTATGGAGGTGTATAGGTACTTTTAGCACCCAGATTAAAGTTCCATCTCCTTCAATGCTTACATGGCTACAGAAACTAGTTTGTATGAGTGGCTGTGTCTGGTACTGCAGCTGATCCTATTCACTTAAATAGAACAAGCTGACGGTCTAGGCACATCTGCTTTTTGGATCCCTACATTGTAATGATTGTCAGGGATCCTGAAGGTTCGAAAGACTATGAATGTTATAGCCCCAGAAATACCTTTAATGTAATCCCTTTACCAATGTTTTAAAATACAGATTTAGATTAATCCCCTTCAAATCCCCCCTTTATTACATGTTATTAAATCCATTGCTACTACCATTCAGGCATCAGGAATGAACTCTATCCAAACTGTTTAAGCGGAATGTATCATCAAAAAATGACCTGTTTATTTTTATGGGTTTTTTTAAAATAATTTTTGGTTATTTATTTCTTTTTTTTTTTAATTTTCCATGCCATTATCAATAGAGATGAGTGAATTTCTCAAAAGTTCGATTCAGCAGTTCGATTCGAAGTTCCAAAAAAATTCACTTCGATCTGAATTACTTCATGGCGGATAAACAGCTATTTCCGGGCTGCAGAGAGCCGGGGTAGAAGGGTGGGCGGCAAAATGGCGGAAGTCCTTGGATGCTGCGGTCATGTCTCTCTCTCTCTTCAGCACGGACAACTTTAATTCATGTGGAAGGATCTGCTAACAAGCAAAGACACGCCTACCCAATCGCATCACTAGAGAATATCTTGTGACCGTCTGATGTCACAAAGGTCCTTACTAAATATTCGTTACCACGAAGCATCAGGAAATCCGGAATCGTGGAGAATCAAAGATTCCTGAAATTCGGTCTGAACCACTTCTGCAGAATCGATTCGTTCATCTCAAATTATCAACATTTAAAAAAAAATAAATCATAGAATCCTGCAGTTTTTACAAAGGCCACTAAGCCTAATAATGTTTCGACAATTCTGATCCTGCACACTATTTTGTTCACTTTTCAGCAGTCATCTCGTTACATAGTTATATAATAAGGTTGAATAAAGACTCAGGTTTATCAAGTTCAGCCTATAATCCTACAGGATTGACCCAAAGGAACCAAAACCCCCTATTAAATAGATGCCCATTGCCCCATATTGGGGAAAATTCCCTGTTCAAACATGGCAATCAGAATAAATCCCTTGCTCAACTTCTCTTCTCCGAGAGATAAATAGAGTAAAATAGAGTATATGATTTGTAATTAGATTAATTATAATCCTCAATGTCATCTTTAATTAGATATCTAGCCCTTTTTACGTGATGACATGGTATATGCCATTACCTCCTCCTGGGATAGGGCATTCTATAATCTCACTACTCTAACTGTAAAGAACCCTTTCCTATATAGATGCCTGAAATGCCTTTCCCCCACCACAAAGAATGTCCCCTGGTCATTTGTGTACTTTTTGGTCAGAATAAGTTATGCGGCAGTTCTTTATACATGTAAAGCAGATCACTTCTAAGGCATCTTTTTTCCAAACCCCAGCTGCCCAATTTTTCTAGCCTCTTATTATAAGTGAGACCTATCATCTTACTTAATATATTACCTGCCCGCCTGAACCCTATCTAGCTCCCCTATCCAAGAATGGCCATGCCCTTGAAGTAATTTCAAGCTGAACATGAACTCTGAAAAAGCCTTTGAATGGCTTATTAAAGGAATATAAAATATGTAAAAGTCTAAGATCAAATGAGGACTATACTCTTTCAGCCAACCAAAAAGGACTTTCCAGTGCAGTAAACCCATTTTTATATATCCCATGAGGAAAGTCTGAGTTAATAGAGGAGGTCCCCTGTACAGGATCCGCAATTGTTATCTAGAATAGAGAGTGGACATAAAGAGTGTGTCTCGCACTGGAGGAGCTGTCAAGTTCTGTATCACATACACAACTAACTGGTTTGAATGGGCACTGTTTAAAGCAGAGACCCCACGTTGCAGAAAAGCTGCTTTTTTGTTGCAGAATTTGCTGCGTTTTTTTGAGCCAAAACCATAAATGACTTCAAAAGGAATGGGAAATATCTAGGAAGCTCTTATACTTCTCCCTTTTGCTCAGTCCACTTCTGGACTTGGCTCAAAAAACCACAGCAAAATCTGCAACAAAAAAGCTGCGTTTCCGCAACATGGGGTCTCAGCCTAATGCTCAATTTCTCCTATGGTGGTTCTACAGAAATGAACCTGTTATTATTCTGCAGAAATTCACCCATATAGACTTTTTATGTCATTCACTAATGGGTCTTAGTCCAATGTAATTGACTTTTTACATAATTTACATTGGAACACTGCAGGGTCTCCGGCTCTGTGTGAGGCACGTCAGCAGACAGAACCTTCTCCTAACACCGGTATAGGTAATCCTCAGAGCCTGGACATTTAACCCTTTGTATGCCGTGATCAATAATGACTACAGCATTTAAATGGTTTTGGAGGGATGGGGTTACTTCCACTAAGCATTGACAACCCCTATCAATGCTATTTCAGGTTGCTGATTCCTTTACCTGGCAGCCAGGGGCCTAATGAAGGCCCCCATGTCTGCCTTCAGTATATCTGTATTAGGCCGTGCCAGAGGCATGGTCTAATACACTGCTTGTTAGATGGCGACAGGTTGCATTACATAGGTACTGCAATGTATTATGTAAATGATCAAAAAAATCACAAGTTCAAGTCCCTAGGGGAATAAAAGTAATATTAAATAATTGCCAGAATTGCCATTTTTTTCTGTTGTTCACCAAAAGAATCTTAGAAAAAGTCATCAAAAAGTGTTAAAGCGTATTCACATGACCGAGTTTCAAGCTGTGAAACTCGGTCTATGTTTTGGCCGGATTTACCGGTATGCTCCCTATGCCAGGAGAGGCACTCATAGCAGTATAGTTATGTACGCTGTCAGGAGTCCCTGTCGCTCAGTGACATACTGCCCTGTACAGATTACAGCACGGAACAGTAGGTTCCCTCATGTTCCCCAAAATAGCTTCAATAAAAATAAGTCCACACACAGTTTCATTGGTTCTTGGTATGTGACAACATAAAACGCAAATAATGGTTTAGTCATTAAGGCCTAAA
This sequence comes from Leptodactylus fallax, assembly GCA_947044405.1. Classification (NCBI taxonomy): domain Eukaryota; kingdom Metazoa; phylum Chordata; class Amphibia; order Anura; family Leptodactylidae; genus Leptodactylus; species Leptodactylus fallax. The sequence goes on from CAMRHE010000161.1 coordinate 879,076, forward strand.
GCAAGCCAGTCACTAAGGGGTTAAACAATTATGGCAAAATCCTCCCAAACATTAGGCGTATCACTGGGTATTAAGTGTATCATGGAGTTTACTATCAAAGGATCCTTCTATCAAGTAGGAATTATCCAAAGTCGAGAACCATTTTAATGAGACACTAAACCTAAAGACAAGTTACTGTTTGGTATGTACATATGGTAAGTAGTTGAATATATCTATAAACAGCCATTTCTGCCATTTTTGTTTTCTGCAATAGAACTGATAAAGGAAGCTCAGGTTCACGACTGTTTCTAACTTCTAGTACCATATATACATAATGTGCATTATATTGCCAGCTCTTTTTTAGACTTTAAGTTTTTCTAAGCATTATACTCTAGGTGTGGTGTGTCTGTAAAGCCATGTCACTAGATTTATTCACTTTAAGTTGAGATTAATAACCCCTCATCTTGTTTACAACGAGTCACATATAACTAGATGGATTACTTCTGTTGTTCATAAAACTCTTTAGAAGTGAAGTATAGGACCATAGAGTAGTAAGTACAGTGTAATGTAACATAGTCACATACTTACATAGCTAGTGAGTTGTAAAAAGACCTAGGTCCATCAAGTTCAACCGTTTTATACTTACAAACCCAAGTTGATGTAGAGTTAGGCATAATCCACTCTATTAATAGCACAGAACCGATTCACCATTAAGTGGAAAACTTTCCTTCCTGACCCCCGATCAGATCTCTTGGTCAACATTCCACATTAATGCCAGTAGCCTTGTGTATTGTGGTTTACAAGGTTTACATCTGTCCCTTTTCAAAAAGTGCCAAACTTTCTGCCGTTACCAAATCCTGCAGGAGAATGTTCCATAATTTTACACTTCGGACAAAAGATTCTGCCAAAATCGTGTTTCCTTTAACTGTTGGCAATGCCTTTGTGTTTTTTTCTTTATTTGGTAGAACAAATAATTTATTGCAGTTTTATCAGGACCATTTGCATTTTTGTATAAAGATATTATATCCCCCCCACCTTCTCTTCTCTAGACTAAATACATTTAGCTTTGATAACCTATTTTCATATGTGAGATTATACATACCACATATTCATTTGGTTGTCCTTCTCTGAACTCTCTCCAGCTCTCTGATGTCTTTTTTATGAACTGGTGTCCAAAACTGGGCGGCATGCTCAAGATTTAGTTCTTTATATGGGAGTGAAATATTATTAAGCCATGTCTTTCCCAATACAGAGAGATATCTTCTTAGGTTTAGATGTAGTAGACTGTCATTACATAATATAATTTAGTTTATTATTAACAACTACTCCAAAATTTTTCTTCATTGTAGTGATCAATTTAGAGCATAACTTCCACAAGTATTTTTAACCCAAAATGTGGAACCTTACACTTATCAACATTAAACCTCATCTGCCATTGTGCTGCCCATTTGCCCAGTTTATCTAAGTCACCCTGTAAGGATTAGTCTTTTTTGTGCCATCTGCAAATATAGAAAGAGCACTTTTAAATCTAATTATTGTATTATTTATAAACAGATTAAACAATAATGGTCCAAGTACAGACCCCTGGGTACTCCACATATAACATCAGTCCAGTATGAGCATGACCCATTTATGACTACTCTTTGGATACAGGTTTTAGCCAATTTTGCATCCAATTACAAGCGTCACTATTTGAACCAATGGACTGTAATTTACGCAGAAAACACATTGGAGGGACAGCATCAAAAGATTTAGAAAAGTCTAAATATATAACATTTAATGGTCACCTTTTTTGCAGGTTCCTGCTTACTACTTCATAAAAAGCAGGTAAATTGGTTTGACTTGACCTCACCTTCATAATGCCATGCTGGTTACTGAAGATAATATTGTTTCCTAAAGTATACTGATCAGTATGATCCTTTTAGGAATATAGAGATAGCATTGGCCTTCCCATGGGTATTTTGCTTGTACATAGAAATCCCTTTAATATTAAAAACAATGGTTGAACAATCAAGAGAAATCAGTCTCTAGCACACTGTCCCATCTTCTACAGCAAAAAACTATAAGAATGGGATAAAATAACAAAGATAACCACAACTTTTATTTAAGACAAGATATCAAATCTCAGGAAGCCAACCCACCTCTTCGGTTTTAAAAAGATACTTTGGTTTACAAAGCCCATTTTCAAATACCTTTTTATGAAATTCTGAATTTAAAGGGGATGCCTGCACTAGAAAATGTTCGCCAAATGGCTTGTAATGGGTTAAAAAAGAAAAGAAGCAATACTTACCGCACTGGTAAGTACCAGCTCTGTATTAATCCCTACTTTCTGGTCATGTCTTGACAAATAGAAAATGTCTATCACCATCAGTCTATCATTGAGAAGGGGAACACCACTGCGGCTAGTGATTGGCTGAACAGTCACTTCCTTTGTCCAAGAAGAAGACAGCAGTAAGTGTCACAATGGGAATGGAGGGGGTGTTGGTAATTTCTAATCCTGATTTTTTTTTTTAGCAAAAAATCTCCCACTGGACAGCTCCTTTACCAGTACAGTGTTAGCCAGAATAGAGGGATGCTACACATATTGTCTCTCATTTAGAAGGATCTGATATGTCTGTGGATTAAATGTGTAACCCAATCAATAAAATTGGATCTCTCTCTCCACAGGTAATGCAGGGAGGATTAAGAACAATTGTTGCTGGTTTATCCCACATATTACAGGATCTCAGCATTGAGACACCATCAAATAATCAGGCACCCTTCTAACTAAAGGGGATTAACCAAAGCAGTGAGATCCTTTTTAGGCTAAGGCCCCATGTAGCAAAACACAGCAAAAACATGCTGTGGAAAAAAAACACATTGCATTGAAAATACCAGCCTTACCGCAGGTATAAATGGCATGCTGTGATTTTCAAAAATGCAAGGGTTTTTGAAAACACAACTTTTCTGCTGCGGATTTTTTTCTGCAGTGTGTGGATGGTATTACCCAGAATCCCACTCACTTTGCAGGTACTATAAAATGCAGTGTTTTTCTGCCACTGTGTTTTTGTAACATGGGATTTCAGCCTCAAGGGGTTGTCCAGTTTCATCAAGTATATGTAGTTTTTTATAGAATGAAAATATAACCAGAGCTATGTCTTGTAACGAGCTGTACAGTACACTTGTGTATCACATGACCATGGACTGTACATCACATGACCATGGACTGTACATCACATGACCATGGACTGTACATCACATGACCATGGACTGATTTTTTATCCACTGGAAGTAAACAGAATGAATGACAGCAAGCAGAGATCTAGAATACCCTGCGGAATTGATACAGAAAGTATATAGAAAAATTGTAGCACTTTTCATTATACAAACAATAACATTTATTTGATGAAACTGAACAACCCCTTCAAGTATAAATAAGTTAGCTTTAGAGAAATGAATCTCTCACAGTCAGGCAGTTTTCTGTAATAGGAATATTGTAAGTCTTGCTGTAAAGCAGCAAATAATGGTGAATACTGTCTCAATGAAAAGAACACACAAAATTTGGTGATTTCCTTTAGGTATTTATGGAATTTCTTGTCAACCAGTCCAGATATCTGCTCCTGCTAACACATCCTGTATTTGTTTTATCTCTTGTTACAAATTGTGATTCCAGCTGAGGCTTTGTTCATTATATAATAGAATATGCAACAACTTAAACAACCTAGTAATATAAAATGCTACACAAATGCTTGCAGTAATGAATGCAAAATGGACTTCAGGGGTTTTCATATTATGAAATCATAATCTTAAGTGTTGTATAATAATTCCGAGCATGTACATGCAGACATGCATACCAAATGAAGAGTAACAAATGAGGCGTACACATGCAACGTTAAACAAATACAACATACAGTCCTATGGAAAATCATTTATGGCATATTACATTCTATTACCAAGATTCCCAGCTTCTCTATCACACAAATGGATTCAATGACAAGTTCATTGGCGTGGAACAACCAGGTAAAACTGGATGATCTGTTCAGCCCAAGTTATTAAAGAAATCGGTCCACTTTTTTTTATTTCATGTCACTATAGTTTTAGCTGTTCATTTGTTCAATAAACAGTTTGGTAGAGCCTAGGAAATAATGAATATTGATTTGTGGATCAATCACTTATTAAGAAACCGACTAAGGGAAATTATTTATCCAATCAATTCTAATTTTTGATTTGTTATTTATTTTTTCCAATTTCATTTCCCTGTCCCTCGGGCACATAACTCTTAAAGCAAGAAAATAGGGAAAAGATAAAAAAGCAACAAAATTTTGTAAGTATCAGTCTTTTAAGTTCTTATTGGTCGAGGTGATTTATTAACACAGGATAAGTCATGTAATTGCTGCTTCTCTGTCCAGTCTCTTGGGATTACAAGTCAATAAAATATCTTAGGTAAAGTACACCTCCTGTATCGCTAGAATTCACAGGACATTGTGCTGTTATTGTCACATCTCTGACTGTTACTAGCTCATTGTATATGGTTTCACCTAAAGATCTATTCCAGGAGGCCCCTGTAGATTACACTTACACATGTTTTATTAAAAATGTATACGTCTTACCAAAATAATTTACTGCTTCTCTATCCCTGCACAATTTGATGTGCTGCATTTTGTATCTGGGAGAGACGTAACATTATTCATTTTCTGATTTAGGATATAATGCAAAAACTACAGAACAGCCACGATTACTCAAAGGCTCTGTATACATTGCATTAAGCCTATCATCAGGAGTACAGTATATGCTCAGGACATATAATTCTAATGGAGGCTTGTGACGGATGCCATACAGTTCCATATGACACCCTTAGGGTCCCAACACCCAATACAGAATAAAAACATACCACATGGGCCTATGGTAAAGTTAAGCTATACACAAAGAAAGGCTAAGTGTAGAGATGTAGTGTGCACTCAGTTTTATACATACACCGACAAGGCTATATGAGGCAGAACATATGAATGAACTTAAAGGGTATCTCTCATCAAATATACCATATTGGCTCTAAACTGCTTCCATAGTATTATACATGATGGTAATAACTTTCTTAAGATGTAACATCTAAACAGGACCTTGGAATATAAATGAAAAAATCAAGTTATAAAGTACTATGTGTTACCTGTGAATAGTCACAGGGGTGGTCTCCATCTCAGAATTAGTCATACAATCCTAATACTACAAGATAGCTTCATTGTATAGATTTTTATGCCAACTCCTTTATGCACAGTATTAGATGCTACTAATAACTGTATTAAAAAAAATAGCTTTATTTAGAACACAATCTGAAAAATTGACTTTAGAAAGTAATGCTTTCAGATATTATGTGTAACGTCTCTGCCTGTTCAGGCTTCTGCGCCGCCCTCCGCTCGCGCACTGCGGCTCAGGAGGCGTGTTCAGTTATTATTTCTTGCTTTAGGTTCTTCTTGTATTGTCTGAACACTGTCCTATTCCCTCACCTCTGTAATTGATTTTCCACCACACCCATCTCCTTCACCTTGGTTTCCCTCTATTCCTTTAATAGTTAATCTTAGCCTTATCTGTGTGATTGACAGCCTTTCTGCCAATCAAGTCTGGGGCGGGTTCTGGACTTCCTATAAACAGGTCATCAGCCCACACAGGTTTGCCGGCTATTGTGACTTTGTCCTTGCTAAGCTTTCTCCTCGCTCTTATTGTATTGTACTTTGTGACTTCTGACCTTTGGGTTTCTTGTGACTACTCTTTTGGATTGCAATTTGGTACTGCTTTGTCTCTCTGGCTTTGACCCTTGGCTTGCTGACTCCTCTTCAGTGTTGTGTTGTCTTGCCCACGTTTAGTGTTTACACTTGTCTAGAGAAGGGATTGTCGCCCAGTTGTCGTCTGTCACCAAGGGCAGTTCTGGCAAGTAGGCAGGGACAGGGGTGGATTCAGCTTAGGACTCACTGTCTGTGTCATTCCCTTCATCCCAGCTTTCAGCAGCAGCACTGGGGAATTGCTCAACTGGCAATTCCCTTATATTATGACTTCAATATTTGGAATTCCCACTGTTCTGCTACACCAAACAGATCAATAGAGGGTTCTATTTAGATCACCATTGAACCCTATGACATTAGAATTTGTTTGATTTTGCTAACTTGTATTTTGCTGGTCTCCATTTTCACACCTTGAGCTCTCCATAGAAGTCCTAGGAAGTACAACACAGATCACTAATTCTATATTCCCATCCATTTTAATTTCCTGTCTCCCCATATCCCTTGTCAAAAAGGTGTTATAGAAGAGATATAGGTTTTATAGAATTATACATGTTAAAGGTATAAAGTATAACTTGAAATAAAAGCTAGATTCATACTGCTTGCCCTAAATATAGTTTGTACATAAACATGACTGATTCAGGTTCAGATTCATAGGCTAGGTTCACATGGCGGAATTTAAAAAGGAATTTGAGGATTTTTCTTCCGTCTCACTTTCCTCTCCAAATTCTAGCCATGTGGAACCCTTGGTGGAAAGCTGAAGCAGAGCTTTGGCTTTCTGCCACAGGATTGCCATTGACTAGTAACAGACACTATGGGGTAATCAGCATGAACCTCACGCCATGGGTTCTGTGGCTGAATCAGTCACGGAATTAGCAGGATGATTCTTTTTTTAAGTTTGATGAAAAAAGAAGCTTCTGTCACTGCCTCCCATTGAAAACAATGGGAGGCAGATTTCGGATAGAATTTGAAACTGATTTTGAGAAGGAATCTGCCTCAAAATGTGGTCCAAATTCCTCCCATTGCAGCAGCTTATAACTGAAGTAGAACAGAACCTTGAAAATGGCTACCTTCATTGTTAAGAATCTCATTGTGTTTGGTTACAAATATCACTTAGGCTAAGGTCCCACATTGCAGAAACGCAGCACTTTTTGTTGCAAATTTTGCTGCAGTTTTTTTTGCCGCAGCAAAATCTGCAACAAAAAATGCTCCGTTTCCGCAACGTGGGGCTTTAGCCTCAGAAGTGTGATAGTATTTTACATGTACACACATGCTCATTGAAAATTTCAAAGAAATGATCCTAGTGTCAGCTTTCCCCATTCTTCTATCTTTTATAGAAGATTCACAAAACATAGCCACTTATTGTATAAAAGAAAAGATAAGCAATTCATAAGCAGGAATTCTCACCCTACCCTGTTCCTAAGGACTGCATGCTTTGCTATAATGATGTCTGCGGCTCAGGACCCATTGTGCCTCCCTGCCGCAGACATCATCAGCTGAAGCCTGAATAATGGAATTGATAGCTCCATGCTCTACTATTGTATTCAACTCTATTTGTGTCCTAAGGACCTGCCTGTGTCCTAAGGACCTACCACTGCCCGTCGCCAGTAACAGTGGGACAGCAACCCAAATGCAGGATGATCCTGCTTGATCCAGGCTAACCTTGCCCCCAGTCAGTGTGTGCTTACACTGAAATCTATGCCAGCTTGTATGAAAACGCCAGTCTCTATGAATCTGCTCCATAATGTCTATATAGGATTAATCTGATCTGGGACCCCCTTGGACCCCTGTGCCTAAAAGTTTCTGCAGAGCTCTCTCTTTAGTACATATATCTTTTTGTAATAACAGTGCTGTGTAAAGCACTATGTAAATGACATGTATAAAGACAAACGCATTCAGGTTATTCTAAGAGGCCTGACCAAACATCAAGAGATGAGAACTACTGAGTATAAATAAAATATCAGTTAGAGATTCTAAAACACAATCCTCTGTTAAGCAAGTCATTTCTCACAGAACTAATTTTGTTCTGCACACGGAGTGACTGGGATATTACAGTTCTGTTTACTAATGGCTTACTCGTTTCATTTCTGTGGGATCTAATTAAAGCATTATTCACCACATATTAAATAAACTATATCAAAAAACTGTGCCATAACATAAGGTAAATGTGTTGTGCTCTGGGATTTTGCCTGAAGAGTTTCAGAATATGGATGCTAGCTGTGTGCTGAATATATCTTATTTTGCTGGAAGGAACAAATACCAATGCAAAATAATCTTTAACCCTACACAGATGTAGAATCTCTTTAATTGATAAAGTAATTGAATATTAATTGGGTTTAACTGATATTGTTTAATTTGACATAAAAATCAGTTTAAGGATAAGGCCCCACGTTGCGAACATGCCGTGGCAAAAAACGCAGGGCTTTACATTACCTGTAAAGTGGATGAGATTCTGGCTAATCCCATTCATACACTGCAGAAAAAAAAATTGCGTTTTTGAAAATCATATCATGTCAATTATACCTGCGGAAATGCTGGCGTTTTCCATATAGGTATAATAAGGGCAGAAAGTCTGCAGAGGAAAACTCTGTGAAAATGCAATGAAAAAGGCTGTGGAAAAAAACACAATGTGTTTCTTCCGCTGTATTTTTCCGCAGAGCTTTTTTTGCTGCGTTTCGCTATGTGGGGCTTTAGTCTAAGGGTAGTGTCCATAAATTAGGTAGAGCACAGGTTGGCATACTCCTGCTTCATGGTAAGTTTTGCCAGCCTTACCCTAGACCCTACAGTCCCAGTGTGAGCAGCAGTTGGTGATAACCAACACTATGGAAGGGGGGGGGCATACTGTACTAAAAAATGTTTGGTTTGTTTGTTGATACCCACACTACAAACACATACTGATAGGGAATGTAGATTGTGAGCATAATAAAAAAAAAAAAATAATACTAGTATTATCTGCAGGGTGTAGGAAGAACAGTAAAATCTTCCACTAACTACGAACAGGGAGTTATGTCAGAGGAGGGTTTTTTCAACTTCTCACGTATAGCTCAAGAACAAAGCCAATTTGTTATTTGCTGCAGTAAAACCTATAGTGTACACAGTGCCTTAGAAAATTGTATTTTGTGCCCTGGCATATAACATAACTCTAGTAGGGCAAATTTACTAAATAGGAAATTTTCTTTTAACTGGTGGTTATCATATTTTCCATGTACATAAACAACATATTATATATTTTCTCTGGCAGGTCTTCTATAAAGCATCCTTTACTAACTTTTGGAGAGAGTCTTCCAGGAGGTATAAGAACACTGAATAATTTTGCTATAAACACTCCCCCTTTCTCCCTTTTTCAGGTCATATCAACTTAAACAATATGGTGGAGTCCAATATACATAAAAACGTGGACAAAATTGTTGGTACCCCTCGTTTAATGAAAGAAAAACCCACAATGGTCACAGAAATAACTTGAATCTGACAAAAGTAATAATATATAAAAATTCTATGAAAATGAACAAATGAAAGTCAGACATTGCTTTTCAACCATGCTTCAACAGAATTTTTAAAAAAAGAAAACTCATGAAACAGGCCTGGACAGAAATGATGGTTCCCTTAACTTAATATTTTGTTGCACAACCTTTTGAGGCAATCACTGCAATCAAACGATTCCTGTAACTGTCAATTAGACTTCTGCACCTCTCAAAAGGTATTTTTGCCACTCCTCATGAGCAAACTGCTCCAGTTGTCTCGGGTTTGAAGGGTGCCTTTTCCAGACAGCATGTTTCAGCTCCTTCCAAAGATTCTCAATAGGATTTAGGTCAGGGCTCATAGAAGGCCACTTCAGAATAGTCCAATGTTTTCCTCTTAGCCATTCTTGGGTTTTTTTAGCTGTGTGTTTTGGGTCATTATCCTGTTGTAAGATCCATGACCTGCGACTGAGACCAAGCTTTCTGACACTGGGCAGCACATTTCTTTCTAAAATCCCTTAATAGTCTTGAGATTTCATTGTACCCTGCACAGATTCAAGACACCCTGTGCCAGATGCAGCAAAGCAGCCCGAGAACATAACAGAGCCTCCTCCATGTTTCACAGTAAGGACAGTGTTCTTTTCAAGATATGCTTCATTTTTCCGTCTGTGAACATTTAGCTGATGTGCCTTGCCAAAAATTTAGATTTTTGTCTCATCTGTCCTTAGGACATTCTCCCAGAAGCTTTGTGGCTTGTCAACATGTAGTTTGGCAAATTACTTTTGTCAGATTCAAGTTATTTCTGTGACCATTGTGGGTTTTTCTTTCATTAAACGAGGGGTACCAACAATTTTGTCCACGTGTGTATAGACATCTGAGTCAAGCACAGGAAAGATTACTGGAGTAACTATTCTGAGAAATTCTAAGAGGCTTCAGCGGCACACAGAGGATTAGCCATCTCTATGGGAGTCTGTGAGATCTCCCCTTTTTTAGAGAGCCTCTTGGATTTGAAGAGAGAGTTGGTATGTATGGATTGGAGTGAATTTCTCCTTTTGGAATTGATGGCTAAATTCCACAATAGTCTTTTTAACGCTCCACCATCTTGCTATATTACATGCATGCATCCATTATTTAGCTAATCTGAGAAAACTTTAATTGATAATTATTTGCCATCTTGTTCCTCTACTTAGAAGGTGTAAATGCAATAATGTTAAAATCATCATAGTATTCAGTACTATTCTTTAATAGGCAAGACTCTGTTATGATGCCTTATTGGCCCCAAGGGTTAAATCCATACTATATCATAATGTATACATTCAGGTTTTGCTTAAGTATTTTTCCTTTAAGCTGTCATTTATATCCTTTCATATATGTTTTGTAATTTAATGCATTGTTCGCACTTGATGAACCATATGCTGCATTTCCTGGTGTTTTGCGAATTCTACTCAAAGATATAAGTGTAATTATATATTAAACCTGCTTTAAATCCAGGATCCAAGAGACATAATTCACTTGCCTTTCATCTTAGCATATACCCTGTTCTGAGCAATTATCCATATCCTTTGCTGCCCACGATACAAACTCTACATATAGAACATTACCAAATTATGCAGTTAATAGGTTTTATGCTCATGCTATATAATAGTTTGGGGAAAGAAAATCACATTTGCTTTTCTTGGTTAATCACTGTGTTTTTCTCTTGTGCTTTTTGCATTAATCATTCAGAGAAGAAGAAAAAAAAAAAACATTAACCAGTATAATTTTTTTCCAAATTATTTTGATTATATCTGCATTAGTCAGCGACTGTAAAAAATGGCTCCCATAATTTTTAATAAGTATATTCCAAATTCCCTCTAACAAGCTTCAGCCGCTAAATCATCTGCCTGTTATAAAAAGGAAATCAGGGAGGGTTATAGTAATAAGTCAAAAGTAGAAAAGAGCTTTCTAGAATCAGGCAATAAACTCTTGGTAGAGTGCATGAAAAACATGCATAAAATCAGCCCACTTGAAATATACCTAAAGTAGATATAATGAATGCACCAATTATATTTTTTTTTCCAAACCAAATTAATATAGATTTATCACTCCTTCAGTGTTGAGCATTTTTTCATAGGGAGAAGGCAGCCAGCTGAGACAGATCTTCTATAGTACACTATGCTGTACATAAAAGAGGCCATAATAATAATAAAAATAATAATAATAAAAAAAATCCCTCCCAGACAAAGCTCTGAGAACTGGAATTGTGAGTGTAAGGGCATGTGAAGAACAGCCAATACCCAGTAACAGCAGCAAAACAGTTTCAATTTTCTGGATTATTAATTTAAATTCACACGTACTCGCTAGTTAAAATTAAAGTCCTTTTTTTTTTTTATTTTTACGGCTCCAGCCGAAATGAAAGCTTATACCCTGCTCTACAAGTCAAGAGTTAAATGGCTTATTTTGCACACCATTTTTGAAACTAATAAAGAAAACGCATAGAATATATGTGCAAGCAGTAGACAGGAAGAGTCTAAATGAATACACCTGTTTCACCGGGAGCTACTTTATTAGTGCTCCAAAATTTGGCTTTCAATTTGGCTCCCGGTAGCTCATTTAGAACAGGAGCTCCATTGTTTTGACAGAAAGGGTCTAGTGAGTGAATGTCTGAGCTAGGTGTGAAATGTAAAGGTAGAAAATGAACTAGCGAGCTAATTACTCTTCTAATTCTGCATAAACAAGCATTTTGAAAATCATTAGAAGTTCAGGGAAATAATGTTAGTGATTAAACAAGGTGGTTTGCATCAGTGAGCACAACTAAGCTCATTTAATTACATCTGAAAGCTTGGGAAAGAAGCTAATTAAAATTAGCACAGGCTTTCTGACTGACCACGACTTGATTGGTTTCTTAAAGTCGGGTGGTGCGGATGTTCCTTCTGCTTGTTGTGTGCTGCTGATGTGCTTAATACAAATATTAACAAATGGTTATTGCAGATATTCTCAGATGAGCTTTGGTTGCTGAAGAACTAGCAATGTGCCAAAGGAAAAAACCTGGAGCTTCTGAGTCAAGATGCAAAAACTGTTACAGGCAGGTGTATAGTAAGCAACCACGAGGCACCTTAACAAAACCTAGTATGGAGCCTCACTTCATACAGAATATGAAATGTTTGGTTTTGTTAATGCAGGGATAATGCATTTGGTGATGTCACAGAACAGGGATAATGTACAGTCATGGCCAAAAGTTTTGAGAATGATACAAATATTAATTTTTACAAAGTCTACTGCTTCAGTTTTTCTAATGGCAATTTGCATATACTCCAGAATGTTATAAAGAGTGATCAGCTTAACAGCAATTACTTGCAAAGTCAATATTTGCCTAGAAAATGAACTTTATCCCCCAAAACACATTTCAACATCATTGCAGCCCTGCCTTAAAAGGACCACCTAACATCGTTTCAGTGATTGCTCCATTAACACAGGTGTGGGTGTTGATGAGGACAGGGCTGGAGATCAATCTGTCATGATTAAGTAAGAATGACACCACTGGACACTTTAAAAGGAGGCTGGTGCTTGCCATCATTGTTTCTCTTCTGTTAACCATGGTTATCGCTAAAGAAACACGTGCAGTCATCATTGCACTGCACAAAAATGGCCTAACTGGGAAGAGTATTGCAGCTAGAAAGATTGCACCTCAGTCAACAATCTATCGCATCATCAAGAACTTCAAGGAGAGAGGTTCCATTGGTGCCAAAAAGGCTCCAGGGCGCCCAAGAAAGACCAGCAAGCGGCAGGACCGTCTCTTAAAAGTGTTTCAGCTGCGGGATCGGGCTACCAGCAGTGCAGAGCTTGCTGAGGAATGGCAGCAGGCAGGTGTGAGTGCATCTGCACGCACTGTGAGGCGGAGACTCTTGGAGCAAGGCCTGGTCTCAAGGAGGGCAGCAAAGAAGCCACTTCTCTCCAGAAAAAACATCAGGGACAGACTGATATTCTGCAAAAGGTACAGGGAGTGGACTACTGAGGACTGGGGGAAAGTCATTTTCTCTGATGAATCCCCTTTTCGATTGTTTGGAACATCTGGAAAACAGCTTATTCGGAGAAGAAGAGGTGAGCGCTACCACCAGTCTTGTCTCATGCCAACTGTAAAGCATCCTGAAACCATTCATGTGTGGGGTTGCTTCTCAGCCAAGGGAATCGGCTCTCTCACAGTCTTGCCTAAAAACACAGCCATGAATAAAGAATGGTACCAGAATGTCCTCCAAGAGCAACTTCTCCCAACCGTCCAAGAGCAGTTTGGCGCTCAACAATGCCTTTTCCAGCATGATGGAGCACCTTGCCATAAAGCAAAGGTGATAACTAAATGGCTCAGGGAACAAAACATAGAGATTTTGGGTCCATGGCCTGGAAACTCCCCAGATCTTAATCCCATTGAGAACTTGTGGTCAATCATCAAGAGACGGGTGGACAAACAAAAACCAACAAATTCAGACAAAATTAAAGCATTGATTCTGCAAGAATGGACTGCTATCAGTCAGGATTTGGTCCAGAAGTTGATTGAGAGCATGCCAGGGAGAATTGCAGAGGTCCTGAAGAAGAAGGGTCAACACTGCAAATATTGACTTGCTGCATTAACTCATTCTAACTGTCAATATAAGCTTCTGTTACTCATAATATGAATGCAATTATATTTCTGTATGTGATAAAAACATCTGACAAACACACATAAAAACCAGAGGGCAGCAGATCATGTGAAAATATAATATTTGTGTCATTCTCAAAACTTTTGGCCATGACTGTACACAGTGGTGTCACAGTACAGGGATAACATACACAGTGATGTCACACTACAGGAATAATGCACACAGTGATGTTTTAGTAATGGGATAATCTGCACATCACAGTACAGAGATAATGCACACAATGATGTCATAGTACAGGGAATAATGTACACATTGATGTCACAGTACCAGAGATAATTCACACAGTGATATTACAGTACAGGGATAATGCACACAGTGATGTTACAGTACAGGGATAATGCACACAGTGAAGTCACAGTACAGGAATAAGGCACACAGTGATGTTTTAGTAACGGGATAATGTGCACAGTAATGTCACGGTGCAGGAATAATGCGCAGCATGATGTCACAGTAAAGTGATAATGCACACAGTGATGTCACAGTACAGGAATAATGTAGACATTGATGTCACACTACAGGAATACTGCACACAGTGATGTTTTAGTAATCGGATAATCTGCACAGTGAAGTCACAGAACAGAAATAATGCTCAGAATTATGTCACAGTACAGAGATAATGTACACAATGATGCCACAGTACAGAAATAAGTCACAAAGTGATGTTTTAGTAACGGGATAATGTACACAGTGATGTTACGGTGCAGGAATAATGCGCAGAATGATGTCACAGTACCCAGGGATAATGCACACAGTGGTATCACAGTACAGGGATAATGCACACAGTGTTGTCACAATACAAGTATAATGCACATAGTGATGTCACCGTACAGAAAAAAATACAATGATGTCACAATAAAGAGATAATACACTGAGTAATGTCACAGTACAGGGATAATATATACACCTAAGTTATAATATTGGGATAATGCGCACAGTGATGTCACAGTACAGAGATAATAAATACATGGATATTACAGTACAGGAATAATAAACACATAGTAGTCATAGTAGAGGAATAATAAAGAGGGATGCTCCAATTCAGTGATAAAGCACACACATATATCACAGTACATAAATAATGTACACTGCAATATCACAGTACAGAAAAAAATGCACATAGTGATGTCATGACACAAAGATGAGCCCTCGTTGTTGTTGGGCACCAAAGCAGCTGCTATGCCTTCTACCTTGGTAGTTATACCTATGTATAGTTATAGGGGTCCCAGGTATTTATAATATTGATATCTTTTTCATAATAAAGGACCATTTGGGCTTTCTCAGGCACCAGAGACTACAGTCATGGCCAAAAGTTTTGAGAATGACACAAATATTATATTTTCACATGATCTGCTGCCCTCTGGTTTTTATGTGTGTTTGTCAGATATTTTTATCACATACAGAAATATAATTGCATTCATATTATGAGTAACAGAAGCTTATATTGACAGTTAGAATGAGTTAATGCAGCAAGTCAATATTTGCAGTGTTGACCCTTCTTCTTCAGGACCTCTGCAATTCTCCCTGGCATGCTCTCAATCAACTTCTGGACCAAATCCTGACTGATAGCAGTCCATTCTTGCAGAATCAATGCTTTAATTTTGTCTGAATTTGTTGGTTTTTGTTTGTCCACCCGTCTCTTGATGATTGACCACAAGTTCTCAATGGGATTAAGATCTGTGGAGTTTCCAGGCCATGGACCCAAAATCTCTATGTTTTGTTCCCTGAGCCATTTAGTTATCACCTTTGCTTTATGGCAAGGTGCTCCATCATGCTGGAAAAGGCATTGTTGAGCGCCAAACTGCTCTTGGACGGTTGGGAGAAGTTGCTCTTGGAGGACATTCTGGTACCATTCTTTATTCATGGCTTTGTTTTTAGGCAAGACTGTGAGAGAGCCGATTCCCTTGGCTGAGAAGCAACCCCACACATGAATGGTTTCAGGATGCTTTACAGTTGGCATGAGACAAGACTGGTGGTAGCGCTCACCTCTTCTTCTCCGAATAAGCTGTTTTCCAGATGTTCCAAACAATCGAAAAGGGGATTCATCAGAGAAAATGACTTTCCCCCAGTCCTCAGCAGTCCACTCCCTGTACCTTTTGCAGAATATCAGTCTGTCCCTGATGTTTTTTCTGGAGAGAAGTGGCTTCTTTGCTGCCCTCCTTGAGACCAGGCCTTGCTCCAAGAGTCTCCGCCTCACAGTGCGTGCAGATGCACTCACACCTGCCTGCTGCCATTCCTCAGCAAGCTCTGCACTGCTGGTAGCCCAATCCCGCAGCTGAAACACTTTTAAGAGACGGTCCTGCCGCTTGCTGGTCTTTCTTGGGCGCCCTGGAGCCTTTTTGGCACCAATGGAACCTCTCTCCTTGAAGTTCTTGATGATGCGATAGATTGTTGACTGAGGTGCAATCTTTCTAGCTGCAATACTCTTCCCAGTTAGGCCATTTTTGTGCAGTGCAATGATGACTGCACGTGTTTCTTTAGAGATAACCATGGTTAACAGAAGAGAAACAATGATGGCAAGCACCAGCCTCCTTTTAAAGTGTCCAGTGGTGTCATTCTTACTTAATCATGACAGATTGATCTCCAGCCCTGTCCTCATCAACACCCACACCTGTGTTAATGGAGCAATCACTGAAACGATGTTAGGTGGTCCTTTTAAGGCAGGGCTGCAATGATGTTGAAATGTGTTTTGGGGGATAAAGTTCATTTTCTAGGCAAATATTGACTTTGCAAGTAATTGCTGTTAAGCTGATCACTCTTTATAACATTCTGGAGTATATGCAAATTGCCATTAGAAAAACTGAAGCAGTAGACTTTGTAAAAATTAATATTTGTATCATTCTCAAAACTTTTGGCCATGACTGTAGAAGTCATTTCTACACACTTTCCACTTTGCGCAACAGGAAATGACCAAATAATAGAGGAATGATAATATATGGCAAGGAAAATTCGGTTTACAGATAATTATAATATGCATATACACAACCAAATGTCATTTGTATTCTGTCATGTCAAATGCTCAAGCACATAATATAGATCTGTACCTGATCCTACGTGCTGCTGTATTGTACCATGTTTGAACTGTATCACTACAAATTCCTTTTTCTAGAAGCAATATGGTATCTAATACTTACCAACATTGAAGTTGGTAAAATAGAGACAAGTAAGGCCAAATTCACACAACTGTGCTGTTTTTGATGGATCTAAAAAAATTGACATACAGTGGGGAAAAAAAGTATTTAGTCAGCCACCAATTGTGCAAGTTCTCCCACTTAAAAAGATGAGAGGCGCCTGTAATCAAATTGTCTGATTTTTTAAAGAATTTATTTGCAAATTATGGTGGAAAATAAGTATTTGATCAATAACAAAAATTCATCTCAAAACTTTGTTATATATCCTTTGTTGGCAATGACAGAGGTCAAACGTTTTCTGTAAGTCTTCACAAGGTTGGCACACACTGTTGCTGGTATGTTGGCCCATTCCTCCATGCAGATCTCCTCTAGAGCAGTGATGTTTTGGGGCTGTCGCTGGGCAACACGGACTTTCAACTCCCTCCAAAGGTTTCTATGGGGTTGAGATCTGGAGACTGGCTAGGCCACTCCAGGACCTTGAAATGCTTCTTACGAAGCCACTCCTTCGTTGCCCTGGCGGTGTGCTTGGGATCATTGTCATGCTGAAAGACCCAGCCACGTTTCATCTTCAATGCCCTTGCTGATGGAAGGAGGTTTGCACTCAAAATCTCACGATACATGGCCCCATTCATTCTTTCATGTATACGGACCCTGTACATGAAACAGCCCCAAAGCATGATGTTGCCACCCCCATGCTTCACAGTAGGTATGGTGTTCTTTGGATGCAACTCAGCATTCACTCTCCTCCAAATACAATGAGTTGTGTTTCCACCAAACAGTTCTACTTTGGTTTCATCTGACCATATGACATTCTCCCAATACTCTTCTGTAACATCCAGATGCTCTCTAGCAAACTTCAGACAGGCCCGGATATGTACTCGCTTAAACAGGGGGATACATCTGGCACTGCAGGATCTGAGTCCCTGGTGGCATAGTGTGTTACTGACGGTAGTCTTTGTTACGTTAGCCCCATTTTGACCACACGGGGTGAGATCTTGCATGGAGCCACTGATCGAGGGAGATTAGCAGTGGTCTTGTATGTATTTCATTTTCTAATTATTGCTCCCACAGTTGATTTCTTCACACCAAGCTGCTTGCCTATTGCAGATTCAGTCTTCCCAGCCTGGTGTAGGTCTACAATTTTGTTTCTGGTGTCCTTCCACAGCTCTTTGGTCTTCACCATAGTGGAGTTTGGAGTGTGACTGTTTGAGGTTGTGGACAGGTGTCTTTTATACTGATAACAATGTCAAACAGGTGCCATTACTACAGGTAATGAGTGGAGGACAGAGGAGCCTCTTACAGAAGAAGTTACAGGTCTGTGAGAGCCAGAAATCTTGCTTGTTTGTAGATGACCAAATACTTATTTTCCACCATCATTTGCAAATAAATTCTTAAAAAATCAGACAATGTGATTTTCTGGATTTGTTTTCTCATTTTGTCTCTCACAGTTGAGGTCTACCTATGATGTCAATTACAGGCCGCTCTCATCTTTTTAAGTGGGAGAACTTGCACAATTGGTGGCTGACTAAATACTTTTTTTTCCCCACTGTACATGTCCGTTATTGATGGCTTTTGTGCATCCGTTCTCTTGTGTTTTTCCAATTCTGATGGCCGAGTGCTATAGTTTTGCACACGTTTTTAACGGTGTATCCAATAAAAAGAAGGATGAATTTCACTGGTCTTTGTTTTTTGACCCAACAAACAGATGTGCTTTTTAAAGATGTAATAGTTAAAAATGCATCCATTCATTTTTATTGGGTCTGTGTGTCCATCAAAATGAACAAAGATAAAGCTTGTATGTTTCTTTAACTGACCGTTTTCTCTCATTGAAAATGGCCAAATGACGGGTGTTAAAAAAGGTCTAAGGCCTTATTCACACAAAAGTGATATTTTTGACAGATCTAACAACTGTTTTTAACAGTCATTTTTCATCTGTTCCATTCTGCTTTTCCATTTTTGATATCAATTTTGCATCAATTTTTAACTGTCAGTTAAAAAAAACAGATGAATTTCAATTTCATTCATTAATTTTTGACTCATTGATCCTTTTTACGTCCATTAAAAATGGATCCATTGATTTCTATTTCTATTGTGTTCATGAAAACAGACAAAAAGAGCAAGTCAGTTTTTTGGACAGCCGTTAAAAGGAAAAAAAAACGGACATGTGAATAGACACATTGAAATCAATGTGTTCTCAAAATGGCTGTGTGACGGCTGTTACAAAAAGGACCATCATACAGCCATTTTTCACAGTCATTTCAATAAGGCCTAAGTCTCACCCCCAGCCACACCCAGTCCAACCCCTAAACTAGTCTTCTCTAAAAATTAGATCAGCTACTGTGGCCTTCAAATCTACACAGTATACAGAGGTGGAAGTAGATTGGCTCCATACACAGTGTACTGCCACTCTGCTCCCATTCAAATCAATAAGAGCTAAACTGCAATAAAGTAGCATGGCCACTACCCAGTGTAGCATCTGCATCTGGTACACTTTGCAGATTTGGCAGCTGATGGGTTGGGGTGCTGGGTGTCAGACCCCGCCATTGACCTGATATTTACGACCTATCCTAAGAATAAACCATCAATATCTATGGAAAAAGACTTCAAGTCTAGATCTTTAAAATAATAAGCATCCAAATTTATTCAAATATTCATGTCGATATTCAATTTTTTTTTTATCACAGCCCCTTAGAGTGGTTTCTCATATCACATTTTTATTTAAAAATACTGCAGTTTTGCACGGTTTTTTTTTTTAGTCAAAGCCAGTTGTAGATTAAAAAGGAATGGGAAATAAAGGCTTTTGCATCAAAATGGCATGTGTAAAAGCACACTAACATGGTGAAACTAGATTGTCAATGCTATGTAATTAATGGATAAATAAATTGTAAATTGGTGGATTCTGCAGTTTAGGAAAATGTACCCAAATGAGCACCAAAATCTATCTAAATCCCAAAACATGTTCACTGAACAGCTATCAACAGGGACTGATTTAGAACAAGACTCAATAGACATTTGCTTAGTGCAGTCTTGGGGAGATATTGGCTAAGAAGTTCCTTTATAGAGCCTTCATTGATCCCTCCAGAGCAGAAGCTCTCTTATTACTGCATGTCGTGCCAACAAATAAGCAGTCAATACAAAGAAGTACTGTGATGAGAAGAACGAGATGTACGTGAAAATCTGAAATGTATTTGTTCAACACTTAAAAAGTATATACTAAAATTAGAACCTTATCACATATCCAAACAGTAGGCTACCAATGTCTGATCAGTGGGTATCCAACCACTGGAACCTGCAAAATCCTGTGTCCTCCCATTTGAGTACAAGACTTGGCTATCTCCAGCAGTCCCATGGAAGTGAATGGAGCCGATCACTGCTCTATTCAGCTATACCCTTACGTCCTACAGCAGCACAATATGGGATATTTCTGCCCCTGTGTCTTGATAGGACAGGTGGAATTTTAATTAACATAATTTATGCATGACTATGGTACCCTATAAGAGGGCAAAAGAGACCTCCCCCTTGTGTTTTTTTCTGTCCTGTGTGGTGTCCTCCCATATTTTGTTTTTTCCCCTAAAGTTTGTTAACTTACCTTTGGGGAGTCATCTTGACACCTCTCTTCCCTTCTTGCTTCCACTGGATGCTTTTGTGGAAAAGAAGGGGGGTTTACTTAGGCAGTTTCTTGTGCCTAGCCAAGCTTTCAACCCTCGCTCTGAAAAGGTTGATTTCAGTAGTACAAGCAGCGGTGGTTGCATGCTACATGTTCAAAGACCTGTAGTGCAGGTCACTTGTGCGGCCTTGATGTGAAGCATTGCCGTTTCACTTACCTTACAAGCTCCGCAGCCACCAGAAGTGATGTTGGTCACTTTGTTCCTCCGGAACCTTTGTTTGTGTTCCGCTTTTTCGGAGACTGAATTCTTGGCTGAGCATTTTGCGGCTTAGTTTTTCCTCCTTTTGCAAGGTTATATTTGCTGAGCTTCTTTTCTGGGTGCTATGAGACTTAGACCGGTGGTTTCAACTCTTGTTCCCCAGTGGGATCTTGCTACAGTTCTCTCGGGTCTTTGTGGTCCTCCATTTGAGCCATTAGAGGACGTGGATCTTAAGTATTTAGCCTTTAAAACCACCTTTTTGTTAGCCATCACTTCAGCAAAGAAAGTGAGTGAGCTCCAGGCTATTTCTTCCGAGGAACCATATACTTCATTCTTGCAGATAGGGTCCAGCTCAGATTTCTCCCTGGCTTTAACCCTAAGGTGCCTTCTCGTGCCAATATCAACCAGTTGGTTTCCTTACCAGTGTTTTTTTTTTCCAGCTCCTTCCTCTGAAGAGGAAAGACTTCACACACTGGATGTAGGAAAGTATCTTCAGACCTACCTTCTACGTACACAACCTTTCAGGAAATCCGAGAATTTCCTTATTAATATATATGGTAGAGACAAAGGTCTCAGAGCTTCCAAACCTACCTTATCTAGATGGATCAAGGAAGAAATTAAAACTTATTTTTCTGCTCAGGGGTTAACTCCATCTGAATACTCTACAGCTCACTCAACTATGGCTGTGTCAACCTCTTGGGCTGAGAGCCGTGTGGTACCTCTTGATCAGATTTGTGCAGCCGCTTCTTGGTCATCTCAGATGACCTTTGTATAACACTACCTGCTAAATGTCCGGAGTTCAGAGGCGACTGCCTTTGGACAGTTAGTCCTAGGTACTGTACAGCGAGGAAAACCCTCCCTAGGGGAATTACTTGCTAAAGCCCCATATTGTGCTGCTGTGGGTCGTAAGGGAATCATTTATTATGATGTTAATCTGTTTTCCCTTAGTCCTAACAGCAGCACAAGCTTCCCTCCCTAATATAGGATTATTTTCTTTATAACTAACACAAGGGGGGGAGGTCTCTTTTGCCCTCTTATAGGGTACCATAGTCACGCACAAATTATGTTAATTAAAAATTCCACCTGTCCTATCAACACACAGGGGCAGAAATACCCCATATTGTGAAGCTGTTAGGACTAAGGGAAAACAGATTAATATCATAATCAACGATTTTATGATTTGGTTCCTCACCATTTTAAGTTATTTGGCATGAGTAAATGTGTTCTAGTGACTAAAGCAAGATCTCAAGAATATCCAGCACTCTCTCGCCCCTTGAGTGAAACTTTTTTATTGGGCTTTTGGCCTGTAAAAATATTGATGAGTTCCTTTTATATGAAGACGTTTCATTCAAGGGACAAGAGGGAGATAATGTGTTGAATCATATAGTCTTAGCCTAGAATACATTGTATTCACTTCTCAGCTGAGAGCAGAACTAGCTATTCTATGTATGTTCAGCCACTGCATGTAAACAATAGTGTCCTCATTGACTCACAGCAAACTTGTGCTGTATCTTGTAAATGGTGACGAATTGAAACATAAAGAGTCAGATTTATCAAGGCTAGTGTTTTACAAGTCAGTTTTAATCTCCCCTGTGCTGGAATTATGTTGTTCCTAATTCATTAAGACGCATACGCACTTAATGAATTGTGTATTTCTTGCACTCCATGCACCAGAAACCTAAATCTACAAAAGGTAGGAGTTGGTGTAGATTTGAGCTATAATTTAATTCATTTTAATTTAATTTGTTTGTAAATCTATTAAGTATTAGTAAATATATTTAATTTATAATAAATTTAGTGACCCACAAGAGGCCATGCCCAACCCTTCTGCTATACATATTACATCAAACCTCATGAATGTCCACTAAACAAGCACCAATTGACTTGCTATATCATTAGCAAGGACCTGTATAAGGACCCGATACTACAAATGTTAATAACCTAACCATGTAGGAGTGTCAAAGAGTACTTTACTATGTTCTGGCAGTCAAAATAGCACAGAATGATACGGCAGTTTCACTTATTGGTGGAGATTCATATCTATACACTTTATTGAAGTCCTAAAAACTCAATCACCTTTTAGTCATAAGGTCTTCTTAGTTATAGAGCGTGTTGATGTAGATCACAGGTGTCAAACACAAGGCCCGCGGGCCGAATCCGGCCCGCTGCCTTCTGTTATCCGACCCGGCACTTATCTGGCCCCGGGCGGCATTTTTTATTGTCTATGTAATGTAAACCAGCCCAGGACAGGCCGCTTAAAAAAAAAAAAAACAAAGCTGCGCGATACCTGTCCTGGGCTGGTTTACAAGACCTCTGCATGTCAGCGCAGGAGGCGATACAATGACGTCATCGCGCCTCCTACGCTGACACGCAGACGTCGGGGACAAGAAGAGGAGGAGGCCGTGGCTGCATCAAGGCATCGGAGCTAAGTGAGGATAAGTTTTTTTTTATATGTATATAAATAGGCCGTTGCCTGCTGGAGTATCCCCGGCACGTAATGGCCTATTTACTTATCGATCCCCGCTGCTGGTCGTGGCCGCCCCCCGCTTCCCCTTCTGCTATGGGACGCAGAAGCGGCTGTGTGCAGGAGCGGGGATGGTAAGTGAGGCCGTGGACGGCGAACCCCATCAAATACTGCTATTATTATACTCCGGGCCGTATAATAATCGGAGACCCAGGGGAGGTGATTAACATAAAAACCTGTGTTACTCACCTCTCCGGCGATCCGATGTTACTCCCAGCAGGCTTCTGCCTTCTTTGGTGACGTCCCAGGCGTCACGTGAGCCAGGCCGACGTCATTATGTCGCGACGCCGGTCTGTGCGACATTGAAGAAGGCCGAACGCAGGGAGCGCAACGGAGCCCAGGTAAGTAACACTGGTTTTATGTTTGTCACCACCTGGGTCTCCAATCATTATACTCTGGGGTCTGAAAAGACCCCAGAGTATAATAATAGTTCATGAGTGGGGGGTCACTATGAGACATAATACCGTGTGAAGCGGCCACTATGGGGCTTAATACCAATGCAGGGGCCACTAAGGAGCATAATACCGATTGCAGGGGCCACTATGGAGCATAATAACGTGTGCAGGGGCCACTATAGAGCATAATATCGTGTGCAGTGGCCACTATGGAGCATAATACAGTGTGCAGGGGCCACTATGGAGCATAATACCGCGTGCAGGGGCAACTGTTGAGCATAATACCGTGTGCAGGGGCAACTATTGAGCATAATACCGTGTGCAGGGGCAACTATTGAGCATAATACCGTGTGCAGGGGCAACTATTGAGCATAATACCGTGTGCAGGGGCAACTATTGAGCATAATACCGTGTGCAGGGGCAACTATTGAGCATAATACCGTGTGCAGGGGCAACTATTGAGCATAATACCGTGTGCAGGGGCAACTATTGAGCATAATACCGTTTGCAGGGGTAAACAGTATTTGTATAGTGCTTAATTTTTGATATATTCAGAAAAGGATGAGGATAGTATGTAACATGCCAATGTCTTAGGTTTTAACAATACATTATGTTCTTCCTGGTTGACCTCAAAGGGCTGATTGTAACAGTAGTAATGTACAAATGTAACTACTGCTTAATAGCTCGCTTATCTGTTAAGGAGAAGTTACTTTTATACATGTGTAAAATAATCTTGGCCCTTCAAGGTACCCTGTGAGGCTGAAGTGGCCCCCGGAGAAAATGAGTTTGACACCCCTGATGTAGATGTTGCGTCTGAGTCCTACTGTCTGCCACAAAAGAAGACACCAGCATTATAAATGGCATGTGGGGGGATACTGATTTCCCAATAGTCGACAGAAGCTTCAAATTGCCGCGTAAGCTGCCACATGTGTGACCCCAGCCCTAGATGAAGAAGTAGGCTCCTTCTCCTCTTCTCTGAATAGGTTTAGATGACAGTAAGCTTCTCTTAACATGATGTTTTTACAACATATTAGAGGGCAATCAGAGGTAATATAGATAATTGTGACTGAATAACGCCCAAAGTATTTGCTATAACATGACCTCTCTCTCTATTTGCATTGTTAACACACAAGAAAATATTGATAACTTCTAATTTTATATTGTACTTTGAAAATGATCTACTTGTGCTTGAGATAATGGTTTAGAAATGACAAAAAAATTACGACCAGTGTAAAAATATAATTTGCATATGCATGAATAACCACAGAAAGTACTAATTGTACAATTATAAAAAATAAACAGCATATGGCATTTTATTTGTAACGGCAGTTCAAAATAACATTAACATTTCTAGCCAACAAGGAAAGCTTAAATTGTACAAATAAATCTGATTTTATTTTTTTTTTCCTTTGCTATATTTGTCAGTGCATAATATTGCTTATTTCCATCCAAGAAATATAGAAATAAAATGTATTTACCAGTAAGTTATTAGCTTAAAAACATTACTCATCCCGTAGTTGTATATATAATTTATGTTAATTTAATTTTATTTCAGTTACATGTATTATATTCATATTTTCTACCAAAACCGTCTTCTATAGCTTTTAATATGTACAGGCTGTAGAGGCAAAGTATTTCGGAGATTGTCTAGGTCAATATTTTTCAAACTGTGGTACGTCTACCCAAAATGGGTATGCTCCCCAGGACCAGGGGAACGCCAGGAGCTGAAAAAAAAGATCTTGGCTACACTGAGTTTCCGTCCATAACATGAAGCCAGGTGGAACCGCCAACATCCACCATACTAGCTCACTGGAAAAAAGTGCACGCGCAGTTGAGGAGCTGGAAATCTCCCAGTTACCATATATACAGTGCTGGCCAAAAGTATTGGCACCCCTGCAATTCTGACAGATAATACTCAATTTCTTCCAGAAAATGATTGCAATCACAAATGCTTTGGTAATAATATCTTCATTTATTTTGCTTGCAATGAAAAAACACAAAAGAGAATGAAAAAAAAGTCAAATCATTGATCATTTTACACAAAACTCCAAAAATGGGCCGGACAAAAGTATTGGCACCCTCAGCCTAATACTTGGTAGCACAACCTTTAGACAAAATAACTGCGAACAACCGCTTCCGGTAACCATCAGTGAGTTTCTTACAATGCTCTGCTGGAATTTTAGACCATTCTTCTTTGGCAAATTTCTCCAGGTCCCTGAGATTTGAAGGGTGCCTTCTCCAAACTGCCATTTTGAGATCTCTCCACAGGTGTTCTATGGGATTCAGGTCTGGACTCATTGCTGGCCACTTTAGAAGTCTCCAGTGCTTTCTCTCAAACCATTTTCTAGTGCTTTTTGAAGTGTGTTTTGGGTCATTGTCCTGCTGGAAGACCCATGACCTCTGAGGGAGACCCAGATTTCTCACACTGGGCCCTACATTATGCTGCAAAATTTGTTGGTAGTCTTCAGACTTCATAATGCCATGCACACGGTCAAGCAGTCCAGTGCCAGAGGCAGCAAAGCAACCCCAAAACATCTGGAAACCTCTACCATGTTTGACTGTAGGGACCGTGTTCTTCCTCTTTTTTTTTCCTGTAAACTCTATGTTGATGCCTTTTCCCAAAAAGCTCTACTTTTGTCTCATCTGACCAGAGAACATTCTTCCAAAAAGTTTTTGGCTTTCTCAGGTAAGTTTTGGCAAACTCCAGCCTGGCTTTTTTATGTCTCTGGGTCAGAAGTGGGGTCTTCCTGGGTATCATATCCTACCATAGAGTCCCTTTTCATTCAGACGCCGACGGATAGTACGGGTTGACACTGTTGTACCCTCGGACTGCAGGGCAGCTAGAACTTGTTTGGATGTTAGTCGAGGTTCTTTAGCCACCATCCGCACAATCTTTTGTTGAAATCTCTCGTCAATTTTTCTTTTCCGTCCACATCTAGGGAGGTTAGCCACAGTGCCATGGGCTTTAAACTTCTTGATGACACTGCGCACGGTAGACACAGGAACATTCAGGTCTTTGGAGATGGACTTGTAGCCTTGAGATTGCTCATGCTTCCTCACAATTTTGCTTCTCAAGTCCTCAGACAGTTCTTTGGTCTTCTTTCTTTTCTCCATGCTCAATGTGGTACACACAAGGACACAGGACAGAGGTTGAGTCAACTTTAATCCATTTCAACTGGCTGCAAGTGTGATTTAGTTATTGCCACCACCTGTTATGTGCCACAGGTAAGTAACGGGTGCTGTTAATTACACAAATTAGAGAAACATCACCTGATTTTTCAAAGGGTGCCAATACTTTTGTCCACCCCCTTTTTTATGTTTGGCTTTTTGACAATTCTTTTTGTGGTTTTCCATTGAAGACAAATTAAATGAAGATATTATTACCAAAGCATTTGTGATTGTAATCATTTTCTGGAAGAAATTGAGTATTATCTGACAGAATTGCAGGGGTGCCAATACTTTTGGCCAGCACTGTACTTCACATTCCTGCACTTGACTCCACTCTGGCATATAGATATAGCTTTTGCTCCATGATGCCAATCAGCATTCTGGTGCCAAAAGAAGTGCAGGAACAGGGAAAGGTGCTCTGAGGTCTATAAAGGGATATTTTGGGGTCTGGTGTGGACTGCATATACAGGGGAACCTGCATAAGAGGGGGCTTTGGCCTGAAGTCTGTTTCTTTATTCAGGAAGTTTTGTAATCATTTTGAGGTCATATTTAGTATTTGTGAGTCAATGGTATAGCTTGAGATATGTCTTATATAAATAAGTGGGACATTAAGATAAACTTTTCTTAGCATGGTATACGATCCACTTTTACTTTCCCACTTGAGGCTGAAGCCCCACATTGCGAAAACGGTTCTGGCTAATCCCATCAACGCACTGCAAAAAAAAAAAAATCCTCAACAGAAGAGCTGCGTTTTCAAAAATGCTCACGTTTTTGAAAATTGCAGTATGTGAATTATACCTGCGGAAAAACTGGCATTTTCTTTGTAGGTATAATAGGGACAGAAAGTCCTCAGAGGAAAACTCATGATATCGCAATGAAAAACAAAAAAAAACTGTGATGCGTTTCCACCGCGTTTTTTCCTGAAACGTTTTTTTTCCTATGTGGGGCCTTAGCTTTGCATTGGAAACTGTGATGCAGTGCCATATATGTAACATGATGGACATCCAATACCCCCAATAAACCCCATTGACATATACTTGGGTCCATCAGGGTGCTTTGACTAGAAGAATAACACACAATAATGTGCGGCTCCTTTTATGGAGTAAGTGACTGCATAAATATATGACAACTGTAAGCTGTTGTAAATTTTATCTGGAGTTACAGGTCCTAAAAGTGGTGAAACACATTAGAATTAGGTCGACCAAATAAGCATATTTTGGCAGAACTGTCTGATCGTCTAATGTGTATGAAATACTTACTTGCCACACAATGAGGGGCACAAAGGGTTGTGTATGTCAGTTTAACATGCCCAAACCTTTGTTTCCAAGAGAGATAAGCCACTACCAGAGGTGACTGACAGATGTTTATGTCCCTTTCTCTATTACTAAAGCCTGGCTGGACTGAACTGAGCATGCATGTTTATGGGGAGATATTTCGGAATAGCTGTTGGCTAACGTGGGAAATACAATAACAGTCAGCTATAATTCTGATTACTGAAAGAAATAGGTGGACTGGAATTAGGGGACATTGTGGCATCTTATATTATACTGTGAATATAGCAGCCATTTGCCTTATACTAAGAAGATGATCTTAAGGCTAAGGCCCCACATAGCAAGCTGCAGGCAAAAAATGCTGTGGAAAAGACTGCGGCGGAAACGCATTGTGTTTTTTTCCACAGCGTTATTCACAGAATTTCTGGAGCGTTTTCCTCTATGGACTTTCTGCCCTTATTATACTTATACACAAAAAGCCACAGGTATATTTCCGCAGGTATAATTGACATACAGCGATTTTCTGCTGCAGATTTTTTTCTGCAGTGTGTGGATGGAATTAGCCAAAATCCCATACACTTTTCAGGTACTGTAAAACGCAGCGTTTTTTGCTGCAGCATTTCCATTGCAGCCAAAATGCTGTGTGTTCACAATGTGGGACCCTGGCCTAAAGCTTGTAAGGTACAAACAACCTGAAGGTGGTATTGAGTATTGTCAGACTTTATTTCAATCGGTTACCCCCATGTTATAAAGATCCTTAGAATGAAGGGACTACCAAGTTGATTTACAGCGACATATCCTTCTGCATAAGGGGGTTGCAATTCCATACACCAGGTAGCTGAAGGTAGCAGAATGGGGCTATACAGCAGTTCCCTACATAGCGGGTAGCTTGGTTGCTGCCGTGCAGGGAAAGGTGGGAAGGGAATGCAGGATTAAACTAGCGCTACCCCATTTGTTCTCACCATCAAAAGATGCCCAATAGACTGGATCCTAGCAGTATGCCATTGGAATACCCCCTTTAAAGGGAAACAATCCCTGGAAAATAACCTGTTGTTTAAATCACATTTTTATGTTAAATGTATTTTTAAAGAATTTTTGGTGATGTTTTTAAATTTCCATGCAATTATTTATAGTTAAAAAAAAATCTTAAAATTCTTGCAATTCCAACTAAAATAGTCTGTCACTTCCTGTTTCCTGGAGGTGGACCATGAGCCATAGATACAATGGTATAGGGCAGACCCTGTTGACTACTATGGGAAAGTTTTCTAGTCATGCTTTGTGCAGAGGTCATTGTGTAGAGTGGGGAGTAGGTAAGCTGTGAAATCCTCTATAGTGACTGGTGGATTCTGTGTCTTATCTACACATACTTGATGGCTTTGATCATCAGTGTGCTAACAAGTGAGGTGGGAGCTGCAAAGAAATCTCCTACAGAAATCTAATAAAAAATATAGATAACATGGAAAAATGTTTAAAAAAACGCCATAAACATTCTTGATGCTCTGGCACCTGCGGTTTTATATGGTTGGAAAGCTGACAGTGCACTGAATTTAGCGTACTGTCAGCTTTGACTGTACGTGGCCAGGTGTCGGAGATATCAGTTCCGTTAGTTTCGGCACTGATATCCCTGCACTGTCAGTAGGGTGGGCTTTAATGCTCAGCATCATCGCTGGGCAGTAAGGAACGCCCCCTCTAACAGTACAATGCTATGGAAGAGTACTGATGAGGGGCTTTCCTTACCACCCAGCGATGACGCTAGGCTGTAAGGCCCGCCCTTCTGACAGTGGAGAGATACTTTTGCCGAAACTAAAGGCACCAATATCTCCTGCACCCGGATGCACATTAGGAAAGCAGCTTTCTAGCGGTATATAATATTGCCGGTGCCAGAGGATATGAAAGGTCTTTAAGACCTAATGTGCAAGGACCCTGTATAGTATTAGCTGTAGTCCCTATGGTTTCACATATTGGAACCATAGGCACTTCACATTCAGCCACTGAGTCTCTGTAATGTACAAGTTCTCAGAATACATCCATAAGACAAGATGTTCTCATATGACTCTGAATAAGTATTAGCATTACTTTCATATGAAATTAGAGGTACATGGGGGTATGGAATAGGAGCTCAGATTTCCTTGGGCTCTTTATTATGGACCCATACAAAGCTGATCCACTTTTCAGCCATGTACATACAGTCTGTTTTCTAGTGAATTCATTTTGATATTAAAGCCTTTGTCAATCTAGTAACTCAAGATTTTTTTAGTAATATTCAATAAGAATGGAGAGAGAGCAATTTAATTGTTTATTCTATATTCTACTATATTACTAGCGACTTACGTGGAATAAAAAATGGAGCCATTATAAAAAGCTTAACTACTTCTGTGTTACTTGTGAATTTGTACATAGTTGTTCAAAATTATAGACTAGTCCAGATGCCAGAGAAAGTGTTCCTGGAATGATTTATTATTTTTGACCCAGGGCATTAGTGAACAGCATTTTAAAAAGCTGTTGTGTTATACCATTTGTTCTAATTTGTGGGACCCTTTTGTACACATTCATGTTGGTCAGCTTCCATGGCCCCGTTTCAATAACTAATATTTACCAGATATGATGGATTCTTAGTGAAAATGGCCACAAACTGGAGAAATATTCCAAACAAAATCTGTCAAAATGTATTATCCATGCTTCCTCTATCGCTAACTAGCTGGCAGATTTACCATCACGCCCACATTAAGCAGAATGCAAACCAGGAAATAGAACAGAATGAGCTAAAAACAATAATATGCTCATTTTATGCAAAAGATGGCCAACAATATTTTAAACAAATCAAGGTTATTTTGCACAATGTGGGAGACAAACTGTAAAACAGAGTTGCAGGTGGCTTAAACAAATGGCTAAGCTGTTATTTATGAGAGATACATTGTAGAATTATAAGATAGCCAAGTACGGCCATCTTGGTCTTTTAATCAGAGAAAAAGAGGAAAACAGCACATTTGGCCAAACTGGTGAGCATTCTATTACTCGAATATTCATTACATTACTTGAGTGTACTTTAGCTTTAGGACATAGACTGTCCCATGAACCAAGTCATATGCATACTTTACTTTATTCCTAAGTGTGTTAATATCATTTTTATATGCTTACTTGCATTATTGATTTTCTGGTCTCTGTCCAAACTAATCATAGGTGAACCTCACAAGATTTGGAAGGCTTGTCTGCAAGTTCCGGTTAGGATCAAACTTTTTTTGTCTGAACCAGATTTGCTATTATTATACTCTTCTTGAGACCCTGAAGTATAATAAATGGAGGCTCAGGGCAGCGGTGTAGTGTGTTACTGATGGTAGCCTTTGTTACGTTAGTCCCAGCTTTCTGCAGGTCAGTCACTAGGTCCCTCGTGTGGTCTGGGATTTTTGCTCACCATTCTTGTGATTATTTTGACCCCATGGGGTGAGATCTTGCGTGGAGCCCCTGATCGAGGGAGATTATCAGGTCTTGTATGTCTTCCATTTTCTAATTATTGCTCCCACAGATGATTTCTTCACACCAAGCTGCTTGCCTATTGCACATTCAGTCTTCCCAGCCTGGTGCAGGTCTACAATTTTGTTTCTGGTGTCCTTCCACAGCTCTTTGGTCTTCACCATAGTGGAGTTTGGAGTGTCACTGTTTGAGGTTGTGGAAAGGTGTCTTTTATACTGATAACAATGTCAAACAGGTGCCATTACTACAGGTAATGAGTGGAAGACAGAGGAGCCTCTTAAAGAAGAAGTTACAGGTCTGTGAGAGCCAGAAATCTTGCTTGTTTGTAGGTGACCAAATACTTATTTTCCACCATCATTTGCAAATAAATTCTTAAAAAATCAGACAATGTGATTTTCTAGATATGTTTTCTCATTTTGTCTCTCATAGTTGAGGTCTACCTATGATGTCAATTACAGGCCGGCCTCATCTTTTTAAGTGGGAGAACTTGCACAACTGGTGGCTGACTAAATACTTTTTTTCCCCACTGTACCATCATGCAGTTTTTTGTTCCAAACCAGAAGTAGATTTACAAAGAATGGGAAATATAAGGAAATACTTCTTATTTCTGCTAGAGCCACTTATGACTTTGTCTCGGAAAATGACAAAAATAAAAAATAAAATATTGCAGTAGAATTTTTTCAAAGAATGCCATGTATAAATTCACCCTTGAATAAGCAGTTTCACCAAAAAATTTATACTCTGACATGTTAGAAAGGTGCATGATACTGATGAAATAGTAGTATTTGCTCTGATCCTCAGCTTTATCATGTGACCAGGCTTTCCCACTAGTGGCTCATGTGTGGATGGGAAGTCTATGCACTATCATAAGAGTCTTAATGTGAGTCTCACAGTGATGAATAGAGAACCTGATTTCTTGTTCACATGTAAGACGCTGTGGTAGTTGAATATTGTAGTTGCTGGTCACATGACACAGCTGAGGACCAGAAGAGAGCAGCGAACTCAGCCATGGGTAAGAAGATGACCTTCACTATAATTTACATCATGTACCTTTCTGACAGGTCAAAAAATAAAATAAAAATTGTGGGGATGCTACTTTAAGTTGTGAAGTGCGTATCTAATGACATTACATTATTACCCTAGTTTCCCCAAAGTATATGCTAAAAAAAAATATTACACACATAAAACAAACAGAATTATAAAAAAACAC
Source organism: Leptodactylus fallax (assembly GCA_947044405.1). Lineage (NCBI taxonomy): Eukaryota > Metazoa > Chordata > Amphibia > Anura > Leptodactylidae > Leptodactylus > Leptodactylus fallax. The sequence continues at coordinate 911,969 of CAMRHE010000161.1, forward strand.
ATTATGATACATATGAGAGAAACAATAGTGAAACCAGACAAAATTTTTAAAATCTAAATATAAAAATGATATATACAAAATTAATTACACACAAAAATATATAAATATAAAATAGAATATACAATTTTTAAAAATAAATCAAAAGCGATTATTGTATAAATAGACCAATGAGATATTGATTCGCCCTCACCTATCTGTGCCAAAAGGACTTGACATTTATCAGCGAAAAGGTTTAAATAAACCTAAATCTGTTTCTATTATCAGACACATACATTGTTTAAGAGCACTGTCCATTCTACCCTCCAGAATTTATCTCTGATGATGGGAATGATCATTAGGCAGTATATGCAGAAGTAAAATAAGTAATTTATCATCATACTTACATTACTCAAGAATAACTGCACACCATCAATTTTCTAGACACAAGTATGCCTTCATCTATTTATTTGAAACAGTTTGTCTCGATTTATCTGGAGTTCATTTGCAAGTCAATTGTTGATGTGATGCAAAGAAATACTTAAAACTGACAGCATGTAAAAGAATGCACACATCCTCATCCGTGGGCTTTTCCACCAGTTGTACAGCGTCTTTGGGTGATATTTCTGGAATGTTCTCTCATAAGAACATACAGAAGACAAGTTATTATATCATATAATATTTAGAATAATGAACGCTAAATGTATCCTAATTAATCACTTTTTTTTATTTTACAGAAATGCCATTTTGGTCCATGGTCAACTTTGCATTTTTGCGCAAAAAAAAAAAAAAAAAGAAGAAGAAAAAGAGTTGCAGAGATTTGTTGTGTATCTTACCTTTAGACCTTTTGCATAGCCTCCATGGATGGTTTGATGCAAATTTGCTCTACTTCAAAAACAATACCATGTACTGTACCATGTTTTGCTAGCTATCCTGTTAAAGCCCCTTGCAGATGACCGTGGGCATGGTCAGTGTGCTATCCGGGGTTTTCCCGGATAGCACACTGACCCATTCTTTTCTATGGGCCCATACACATGACCGTGAATGATACGTTCGGGCCGCAAAATATGGAACAGGTCCTACTCCTGTCCAATTTTGGGGCCTTGCTTCTGTGGCTCCTATTCATTTAATGAAAGGGGATGCAGAAGCACGGCCAGTGCAAGGGCGGCACAGGGGTGACATCTGCATGTCCCCCGTGCACCCGTCCGTGCCTTTAATTCACGGCTGGCGGTAAGCACACGTCGTGTGCAACCAGCCTAAATCAAAGTCTAAAGCTACATTCAGATGACTGATGTGCAAAAAGCACCTGAGAGGCACCCATTTTCAAGGATCCATCATACATTTGAATGTATGGAAGGATCTGTGAAAGCAACCAAAAATAGAACATGACCTATGTTTTGACGGTCCATGATAATGGACTGTCAAAATAACAGTCATATGAACTGCCCCCATTCACTGACATTGAATTTAATGCTGCTGTGTGACGTCCATTGAAAAAGGCCATTACACGGCCATTATTTATTTTTGTGTGAATGTAGCTTTACCCATAAAAGAGAGGAATATTAGCTAAATCAGACACCCATCTGTAGACAGCTGTATAGGTAGTGCTACAAAGACAGTTTTTTTCCTTCTTGAGGAGAGATAATTTGCCTACTTTTTTTTTCTTATACAGCATTGCCTTTAAGATTCCATACACCAACCAAACCAGAACTTGATTAACGGCATCTCATGTAACCAACTACTAATCTACTCTGTAGTAATGTAGTGCAAAGTCTGGTTTGGCTAATATCTATAGCCTTGTTTTAAAAAGACCTTTCACCACCACCACCAACTCCAACTTGCATCATGCATTCAGCCATAGTAGAAATATTTTCTCTAGCTCCCACCATTTCGAAACAATTAGTTCTGTTAGTTTCAGCACCCAATATGCTAATTAGGTTCTTTACTGTCAGCTGGGCGGTTTCTGGCTTTATGCTCTCACCCAGAGAGCCTGACAATAGAGAGTCTAATTAGCATATTGATTGCTAAAGAAACAGCAACAACTTGCTTATTACAACTGAGCTGAGCCTCACCTATTTAAGGAAGCAAAGAGTTGGAGTTGGTGATGGTACAACCCCTTTACCTTTGATATACTGATGACTTTCTGCAATATAGACGTGTTCATACTTAACTGCTCTCCAATTTGATTAAGAATTTTTCATGAACCAGTTCAACACAATATCACAATATGCTAACAAAAGCCTTGAAAGACGGAAACTCACCTCCCCCCCTCCACTGGGTTGCCGCACAAAGACACAAATAGGGTATGATACCTTGTCATGCTACCATGGTGTTTTTAGAATAGTTGCCTAACTTGTGATAGACAAATCTGGACATGTCCAGCCAACAGGACAGGTAAGAAGTAAAACATCTGAAAGTCACATTTTCAGATATAAGGCTAGTTTCTTTTATAACCATGCCATTTGATTCTTCAAAATCAGCAGATCTGGGTTTGTCTGTTCATATGTAAAAGAGCTGATTTTGTCATTTGGCACAATTAATTGTGTTAGCATCACTATATGTTACCTTTAGTCTTACAATTATACCGCACCGAAAGACTAATGGCACCATAAACTAACAAGCGCAATAATAATAGGAGTCCATATAAAATGACTATCAAACAACACAATGCTGCCCAGGTTAGGTAAAAGTCAAATGCAGTTCCATCACATATACATGTAAGAATGGTAAGACACATCCTTGATGATCCTAAATGTATTACTATGGCAGATGAACTGGTAATTCTGCCATCTTCTTTCCAAGCCATTATGCTGTAGATATTTGCACTATATTATTTTCATTCTATTATATACAGTACAAATAAGATAAAGTGCAATCTGTAAACCTTTGTGTAATCACTTTAATTAACTCTCTTAATTTTGTTGGCCTTTAAGACTGGTTACCAGGCATAGTCACCTTATAATAATTACACCACTGGGAGGTTGGAACTATAAAAAATGCCTTGTTAGATTTAAGAGGGAGAGATATGTGAGATAGTCTCTTATAGCTCAATGATAGAAAACTAAATGAAAAGGCATAATGTTTCTAGGTATGTATAAATATAAATGACTTACCTGTATCAGCTCACTGCACATTACCAGAAAATAATTAACACAGTAAATTGACCCAAGCTGAGTCATTTATCAAGATTTGCAAACATCCATTTTCCAGGAATCATTTAATTACCATATTCTATAATTTATTTATGATGGGGATTAGATTACCTATTTACAATATGTGTGTGTGTGTATATATATATATATATATATATATATATATATATATACACACACACACACACACACACACACACACACACACACACACACACACACACACACACACACACACCACACACTATAGTGTTGTATGCTTGTATCTATTGCATACTTTTATCTAGGAACAAGCACTTCTAAAATTCAGGGAGATTACACAGCTCCGTAAAACAGAATATATATTGTCTGGGATACAACTATAATTACCAGTATATAATTACTATTATAATTACCATATGTATCATAAGATCTTAAAGGAGTTGGCAGGAATTTTTTATGGTCTTTTTATGACAGCCAGACCCTGCATGAATCAGCTGTTCAGGGCTGCATCGAACCACCATACTATGCAGTGCATGGAGCCAGAAGCAGGCTGCTCTATGCCCTGTATAGTGGCAAAGTGGTGTTACTGCAGTTGACTCCTATTGATGTCTGGCCACCATATAGTTTACGGAGCTGTCGGCTGCCAGCTCTGGGCACTCTATAGTATGAGGATAGGATACAGCCAAAAACAGCTGATCCTAAGGCTAGATCATAAAAGGATCCCCTTTAAAGGGATCTAATGTGGGTATGAAAAGTTCTGGGGTATAATTGCTCATTTTCTGGAAGGATTTACATTGATTTAGAACTGTTCTATTTACAGCAGTCCCACAGAAATGATTAGAGTTGCGATGTGTCTGCATGAGTACTGATTCAGTTTGTACAAGGGACCTGCATACTTGTGATTAGAGGGGGCAGTGGCAATTCGGTAGCTTGGGGGCTAGTATGGGACATTATGCTATCTGGGGAGCACTATGGGACATTATATTGTGTGGAGGTCCACTACAGGACATGATGCCATATGGAGGACCACTACAGGACATTATTCTGTGTGGAGGACGCTATAGGACATTTTTCTGTATGGAGGGTTACTATGAGACATTATACTGTGTAGAGGGCCACTACAGGACATTATTTTGTGTGAAGGACTACTATGGGACATTATGCTGTGTGGAGGACCACTATGGCATTTTATTCGTTTGAGTGGCCACTATGAGACATTATACTGTGTGGAGTCATGACAGAAGCATCATTACTGTGCGGGCAGGGTTAGATGTTTGATTTGAAGTGGTTTTCCCATCTGCCTCTCTCAGCAGTTTGCCTGCTGTCTCTTCTTCTCACTTCCTGTACTCTTCCACAAGCTGGTGAGCGGGCTTTGACTGTTTGATAGACAGGACATTGTGAAGTGCCTCAATAGATATAGACATTGCCTTTACTTAGAGAATATTTGTTATGATTACCAGAAATATATAACAATGCAGATCAAATAATGTGTATAATAAATGTATATTACATTACACAGGTTTGGAGAGAAAAAAAATTATACCTGCTACCAGCACTGACAGTAAACTTGCAGTAAACTCATTGTTATCTTTGTGTTTACATAGAGAAATAATAAGACTGTCCAAGTCTTCATCAGCAAACTGCAATTAGCTGTCTTGATTACCTGGACAAACAGCTCAAGAGAGCTGAGATCCCCTCTCCTCACGTCACTTGTGCTATAATGCTACATAAGGAGAGATACCAGGCTGGGTTCCTTGACAACATTGTGTAAACAATGGGAGGAATAATTTCACATAGATAAGACAGATAGACAAATGAAGCTGCATAATGATGTCGCATGCAGATACTATGTTGTCCCAGTAATGGAAGCACATTTGGTTTTCCACATTCGGTTGCATCACCCATAGTTATCACCAATTGCACCCTAGGTCTTAGTGGAAATGGGCATCCCTCTTTGTTGGGCACCATAGCAACATCTACCCTGGTAGTTACGCCCACATATGCTTCCAATTATTAATGCTTCACCTTCTTTTAGATTTGAATTCTTTTAGACATAGCATCTGTGCCACCTATGTAACTGTATAGAGGTCAAGTAGATAATGCTTACTTAAAACTAACTTCCTACTGTCTATGAGATAACGTGTAAAAGACATAAATAATGAATTTTATGGCTCACAATTACTCATGGATTGCTATAAAGACAAAAGTTCTCAATGATGAGCTATTGGAGAAAAAGAGGTCCATGTACTGTTCCTGTATGGGAGTCCCCTGCTGTCTGTGTCCATCCCTGCCAAGGATTAATACAACATTTGTGCATAGGAGGTCATGAATACTTGCATTTGTACTGTATCTGTGGTTAATATCAGTTCTATGAAAATGTTGTAAAATAAGATATATTTTAGTCATAAGCGCTATGAGCAGTTCTATACCTGGCAATATGAAAACAATAGCACTTTAGTATTCCAGAACTCCCTTTCTTATAATGTATTTTATAATTAATTCAATATATTGTATGGTAAAACATTGTTTTTAGTTGTATTTCAGGTTCAGTTTACAATGATGCACTGAAAATATACCACAAGGTGTCAGCATTGTTGGGAAGCAACAAAGAGAAGCTCATGCCATGTCTATAACACTGTGCTGTGAAAAGTTACATCTCATATCTGTTCATCTCTATTGGGAGAGGAATACATACGTACAACTTTCTAAAATCTAAATATACAATTTTTATATGTTTCAAGCTGAGCATAAACCATACAAATCTATTGCCAGCTTGTGTTCAGATAACAAATTAACCACCTTACCAATTTACTTCTGTCCATGTAAGATAGATACAGTATGTATAGGCCCTAGCAAAAAGATTATCAAAGGAACCAATAATCCTATAGTTGAACACCTACTCCAGCTTTGTAACAATATTGGCACATGATAAGATGACAAAACAGGACTTCATTTACAGTCTTCGCCAACAATTTTGAGATTTACTCAAATTTTGTTTTCACAAAGTTTGGTGCTTCAGTGTTTTAATATGTTTTAGTCAATTTTTTTTTTTTTTTTTAGAGGAGCCATCTTTTTTTTTTATTAATAATATTTTTATTAACAGTTTTCACATAACAAAGAAACAAACAAATTACAGATGCATAAAAGGGAATGCAATATAAAACATTTTGCATCGTTTCAGTACAATACGACATTATACAGGTATAATAGCCTGTGCTATAACATCGAAGTTAACTCAACCAGTGGTACATTGGGTACCGAGTAATAAATGGCACATATAGAATGGTGTCGAGAGAGGGGAAATAAGAGGGAGAGATAAGGAAGGAAAAGAAAAGAAAAGAAAAAGAAAGTGAAGAAGAAGGAGAAAAAGAGAAGGAGGAGAAGCATAAGAAGAAAGCAAAGAAAAGGAAGAAGGGTGGAGGGGTTAATGAGGATGGGGAAGAGAGGGAGGGGAAGTGAGATGGGTGCTGGAGAAGAGAGAAGGGTTGGGAACAGAAAGGGGGGGACTAGACTCATAGTTTTAGGTTTCTCCACAGCAACCAAGTCTTGAGGAATCGGTCATTTTGTCTTGCCTTCCAGCTAGATAACGCCTCAAAACGAGAAATCTGGTTCACTTTTTCGATCCATTCAGCTTTGGTAGGGGGGTCTGGGCTCAACCATCTATGGGGTATTAGGGAGTTTGCCGCAGACAACAGAAGGGAGACAAGGTTGGATCTTGAGGGATAATAGTGATTGGATGGTAGGGAGAGCAAGATCATGGTCTTTATGATCTCAAATGTCGGAGAGGAAAGTTGCCTAATTACGGATTGGACATCCATCCAGAATTGACTAATACCCGGACAGAACCATCATATGTGTGACAGAGATCCGCTTTGGGCCTTAAATCTCCAACACATGTCAGAGTCCGACAAGTTCATTCTGTGGAGCCACTGAGGGGTGTGGTATCATCTGGTTAGCAACTTATAGTGTGTCTCCTACAAGCGTACGCATGGAGAGAAGCCATGAGAGTTACAAAGTACATGCCTAATTTGTTCGTCCGACAGAGTGATGTTCAGCTCGATTTCCCAAGACGAAAGGAAAGCAGGTTTGTAAATCCGAACCAGACTAACGAAGGTGGCAAGGACATATGATGTCTTGGATAGGAGTTTATTACATGCCAAGAGAGTGCGTTCAAAGAGGGTTAGGTCGGTGCATACCTTGTTAGTTGTGATCCAGTCCTAAACATATTTAGTCAGATGGTATTTATGAAGAAAGGATAGGGGTCTATCCGAAACTAGGTCTTCCAGTTTCGACAAGTTTACTACCGTTGTCTTATCAAGAACATCCAGCAGTCTGTGGGAGAGTAAACGGTGCCATATGCTGGAGCAAACTGTGCTTGATTTCCCTAACCATTCAGACAGAATGCCAATAGGGAGCAATGGAGAAGGAGAGGGTGCAAGTTGTTACTTCAAGTCACGCCATGTTTCACACGCGCCTAACAAGAGTTGATCTATGGACTTAGAGCAGTGGCCTGTGGAGCCATACAGACACAGATCTGCCTGAGAAGTAGGCCCAAAAGTGCAGTTGGATAAACTAGAAAGTAGTGAAGAAGACCCAAGTGAGGAGAGTTCAATCCATCGTTTCAATTGAACAGCCGTGTAATAATCCGAGATATCCGGAAGGCCTATACCCGCTGCCAACTTTTTCTTAATAAGAGCTTGATGGGAAGCCGTGGTCGCTTGCCTCACCAAAGAAAGTTGGAGAAGAGACTTCTAGTCGATTTGAAGAAAAGCGGGGGGAGGCATATAGGCAGCATGTGGAGTCGATACAGGATCTTGGGTAATGCGTAGGTCTGCAATAAGTTCCGTCTGCAAAACCAGGAAAATGGCAGTCCTTGATAGGACGCTAACATGGTACGTATCTCTGTTAGTAGTGGTTGGAAATTTTCTTCATAGAGGTGGGAGGGGGCCACTGTCAGTCGAACACCCAGGTATTTAATTGACTGAGAGGTCCATTTGAAAGGTGTGGAGGAAGAGATTTTCAATGCCAGTTTGGGGGAGATTGTAATATTAAGCACTTCTGATTTATCTAAGTTGGCCCTATAGCCCAAAACAGAATCATAATGTGTGAGAAGATCTACTATTGCAGGGAGTCCCTTTTCCGTGTTGGAAACTAAAAATAGGACGTCATCAGCAAATGCGGCAGCGTGCAGAGTATGCGATCCTATTTTAAAACTGGAAATATCCGGGTGTAAGCGGACAGCCTGCAATAAAGACTCCAAAACTAGAATAAAAAGGGAAGGTGAGTGAGGGCATCCCTGCCTAGTCCCATTCATGATTTTGAAGCTAGGTGAGAGTGTGTCATTAATCTTTAAACAGGCGTGAGGAGTATCATAAAGAGTAAAGTCTATAAATCTATAAATTGAGGTGGGAATTTAAATTTTCTCAGTGTGGCTTTCATAAACAGCCAGTCCACCCTATCAAACGCTTTTTCAGCGTCAGCCCGCAAAAGGACTATGCTGGAATGAATTTTTCCGGGCATGGGTAATGGCATGAAGCAAGCGATTGGAGTTATCTTTCCCTTCTCTACCTAGGACGAACCCTGCCTGATCTGGGTGTAATAATGAGGGTAGGAGGTGTTTTATTCTAGTGGCCAGAATTTTCGCCCACAATTTAAGATCGAGATTAAGAAGCGATATAGGCCTGTAACTACCACAGGACAGAGGGCCCTTCCCTTCTTTTGGTAGCAGTGTGATGTGAGCCTCCTGAGTTTGACGGGGAAGTGATTTCCCAGATAGTATGGCATTGCAAGAAAGAGAGAGATGTGGGAGGAGCCATTATTGGAACACCCTATAGTTTTGTAAAGGAAAACCATCAGGTCCCGGACTTTTCCCCTTAGGAAAGCTATTTAGTACACCCTTTATTTTTTCCAGCGAGATCGGGGCCATTAATGCTGAGGCGTCCTCATCAGACAGGGAGAGCATAGAGAGAGAGTCAAGAAATTCTTCTATCTTGGTAACTTTGTCTGTAGTAAATGCAGCAGAGTCTGCCGAGTTCAGATTGTATAATCTGGAGTAAAAAGAGAGAAAGGCCGAGGTGATACCTTGAGTGGATTTATGAGTACCACCAGACTGATCTTTAATGGCAAAGATGAAGCGCTTTGTTTTCCTTTTCCGAATCATGGAGGTCATAAGTTTCCCCCCCTTATCTCTATGTGCATAAAGCCTGTGTTGGTAAAGGAGAAATTGTTTAGCTGTTCGAGCATTAATTGAATCTCTCAGTTTTTCACGCAGACCTTACAGCTCACTCTGCAAAGGGATTTGCTTACTCGCTTTCCTTATGCATTCAATGGCCGCTATATCAGAGAGGAGTTTATCCAATTCCACTTGAGAATCTTTTTTGACCTTTGAGGCAAGAGATATGAAGATCCCTCTAATGACGGATTTATGTGCCTCCCAAGTGATGGTAGGGCAAGTGGCAGTGTTGGCATTAATAGCAAAATACGAATCCAGAAGTTGCCTAACCGTCTGGACAAGAGCAGGACGGTCCAATAAAGCTTCATTTAATCTCCAGCTCCAATCCCTCTGGGTGAGCTGACGGAGAGTTAATGTGGCCCACACCGGAGTGTGATCAGATACAGAGATAGATTCAATGCGGGAATTCAAGGAGAACTGAACCAGAGCCTTCGAGGCGAAGATGTAGTCCAGTCTCTGATATGATTTCCGTGGGTTGGAAAAAAAAGGAGTAGTCTTTCACTGATGGCTTGTGCATACGCCAGAGATCCACTAGCTGTAGATCTTGAAGGAGCCTGTCAAGCGACCTCTGAGGGGTGGAGGAGGTGCCAGTGGAGGAGTCAAGGCTGGGATTCAGACTGAGATTGAAATCTCCAGCAAGGATCACAGGGCCTTCGGCGAAGAGTTCTGATTTGTGCAAGGCTTCAATAAGCCACGCAACTTGACCCTGGTTAGGTGCGTAGAAGTTAGCAAAGGTGTATTTGCAGGGGTCAATGGAACCTTTGAGTAGCAAAATCCTGCCCTCTGCGTCTTCATAGCTTTTAGAACACTGGAAGGGTACAGAATGATGAAAAAGAATGGAGACACCCTTAGAGGACGTTGATGGATTCGTAGAATGAAAGCAGAGGGGATAGGTGTTCTTAGGAAGACGGGGGATTTTCCCAGATTTAAAATGAGTTTTTTGGAGGAATGCCACGTTGGTATGGAGTTTACGGAGTATGGTGAAGATTTGAAATCTTTTATTTGGAGAATTGAGCCCATGTGCGTTGAAAGAGGTGAAGACTAGTTTGGACATGATGAACAAAGCCGAAATGAGTCTAGCGGTTATGGGGGGGTTAGTTGGGAGGGGGAAGGAAGAAGGTTGGGGAGTACGGGAAAAGGGAAAGGAGAAGGAGGAAGCGCCTGATAGGAAAACAAGCAGTTAGCGGCAACACCTGACAGCCGCCAACCAATCAAGCCGCTGTCTGTCGAATGACAGAAACTGGGGAAACGGAGTTATTCACAATCGTTACAGCCAGTAACCAAACACTATATATTTTGAAATGATGTGGTGGGACAAATGGGTATAGAAAGATGTTGGATATGTGAATGTCCAGGGACAAAGGCAAAGGGAGGGAAGGAGAGAAAAAGGAGGGGTGACTGGAGGGGGCGTGACAGGACAATATCACGATATAAGGTGACAAACACGGAACAAAACAAAATAAGACAAAGGTACTACCATTGTAAGAAAAAGTAAACATAAAGCAAACATAAAGTAATGTAATAGAATAAAGTAATATAATATAATATAACCAATCACAATTACTCACATTTTATCTAAACTCTGAGAAGGAGAGAGGCAAGTCTAAGTCGGGTAAGAAGGGTACAAGTGTATGGGGGAAGTATGGGGGATGGGACGGGAAGAGACCAGCTGTTGTTCAACAATAACACAGTAAGAGGAGCAAAGTGAAAGTACTAACTTAATTGGGACAAATCGAATAATATAATATATAATATATATACAAGCGAGCCAGAAAGTGTACTGTGTGGGGGCCCTTCACTATTTATATCACACAGTATCTGTTTTACAGTATAGCAGACGTGATATTATTACAGGCTGTAATAACATTGCACGGTCAATATAAAACAGATCCTGGTTAATTTAAGGTTAAATTGCCGTGTTGGCACTTTGTGATGATTTAGTGGGTTTTGGGTTGCAGTTTGGGTACTCAGTCTCTAAAAGGTTCGCCATCACTGATCTATACTGACATCTATAAGGATTAGAGAAAATAGATATCACAGTTACTCACAACCAAACCCTGATAAGGGGATGAACGAGTCCAAATCAGATGGAGGAATACAAATGAGGGTGAGAAAAGGGGGAGGGAAGGAGGGGGGGGAAAAGAAAGGGAAGGGGGGAAATGGAGAGATAGAGACGGGAAGGGGGAAGAGGGGGGAGGATAGGGGGGAGGGGGAAAAAGGGGGAGGAGGACATAAAGGGGGGGAGGGGGATAGCTTGGGAGATTCTGCAGAAGCAAGCGATCCTTCCGCACCAAGACATACAAGTTAATTGCGAAGCGGTGCGATGGCTAAACAGCATGCCGTCCAAGACACAGGGGAGGCAGAAGCAGGAGGCTCCCACATCCACTGTGAAACCTAGGCGCAATCAGTAGACCCCGGCGTCCTGGGTGGCAGTCCACCAAGACCCGGTCTAATACTATGAAGGAGAAACATTATAAACAATAAACAGTGCAAATCTCAACTGAGTGTCGGCAAGACCTCAACCCTCCATGAGATCCAGCCACAGGTTAAGTAGACATTGAGAAACTTAGAAACGAAATGTGAAGGGTGCAAACTGGAACCTGTTCTATAGCTAGCATATTAAGGGATTGCATACAACACTGTAATCGGCAATGCTAGTGTGATGCTGTCCATTCGGTAGAAGGATACTGATGCAGTCTCTAACTTCTTCGGGGGATCTTCAATACATTATCAGAGTTCAGTGGTATAGGTGGCAGTGGGGGGGGGGGGACCAGGTATGAAAGCAGAGGGGCAGGGATGGGAGGAAAGGAGAGAACTCGGTCCCTGTGTAGAAATACCTTCATCTATTCATGTCCAGGAGCAGAGAGACATCGCACCCGGAAGGGATATTGTGGAGACCTGATCCTTGATGAGCTCACTTGCAGCGGATCCAACGGGACAGCGCTACAGTGGGAGTGAAAAGGTAAGTGAAGGAAGGTTATGCTGGTTGCAATGCTGCAGAGTGTCACCGATGCTGCCACAATCAGTGGGGGAGAAAGCAATGCAGTGCAGAAGGACCACTGCACCGCAATAGCTACATCGGGATGAGCTGATCAGCCGGAATCCTGCAGGAGCTGTCGCAGCAGGGGCTTCCTCGCTCTCGAGGATTTAAGTCTTTAAGTCGGACCTCTCTGGTTCAGGACAGGTAGTGACGGCTAGGAGTGTATATCCACTGGAAGGGGAAGCCACGAAGGGATATTTATCGAGGTATCACTAATTGAGACCATGTGGCAGAGAGATCCTCCGGGGGAGCGTATCACTATCCTGCAACCTTGTTTTAGGACAGATAGCCCAAACGGAAACAGCCAGGCGTACTGCAAGCCCTTCTCCCGAAGAGCTTCTAGAAGTGGGTGGAGAGCTCTACGCTTTGCTAAAGTAGAGGGTGCAAGGTCCTGATACACTTGGACTTCTGACTGTTCATAGCAGAGCGGACGTTTCTCTCTGGCAGCAATCAGGACTGCTTGTGTGTCCACCGATGATAGTAAGCCGCAGATAATATCTCTTGACGGCTCATTAGATGAAGGCTTAGGTCGTGTCGCTCTGTGTATCCTCTCTATCTGTATAGAGGCCGCACTGTCTGGGCCTAGAAGTGTGGCAAATATGGTTGACAGTACCTCTTTCAGGTCTTCCGTTGCTTGATATAGTGTCCGTTCTGTCAGTACTTGGGATGCTTTCTAAATCGGAGTCCTCTGCTGCATTCCCTGAATGGAGATCCTCCCAAGCCATTTTGCGCGCCATTGCTGGAGACTGCAGCGCTTTCTTCTTGAATAACTTTTGGACCTCTGCTTGGCGATTTTTACCGCTCAGAGTGCACGGAGGTTCCCCACTTCTGTCCCTGCTGACTTTGCCCATTGTTGTCCACTATGAAGCGAGGTAAGGGAGGTTTTTGGCTAGGTGACCGACGGAGCTGCAGTCTCAGGTGTGCATCAGTGTTGACGGTTAGGCTCCGCCCCCTTAGATGAAAAACAACTCGATGCATGAATGGTCTCAGGATGCTTTGCTGTTGGCATGATACAGGACCCATGCTAGTGCTCACCTTTTCCTCTTCAGACAATCATTCTTTTCTTCTCTAGAAAATTGGGTCTATGGCCAGGAAACTGCCCAGATTGTAATCCTATTGAGAACCTGTTAATCCTCAAAATGTGAGTGGACAAAGAAAAATACAGAAATTGTAAAACTGTATATTTGTTTAAAACCTTATGAAAAGTTTATGTTTGTACTTCAGTAACCATAGAGACATCTGACTGGAAAATCGAAAAACACTGAAAAGGCGAACTTTGTGAAAAGCAAAATTTGTGCCAGTCTCAAAACTTTTGGCCACAAATGTAGAGAAAACCCCCTTTACCAGGTGTTAACAGTATCTCCTCCTACACAGTTATGTCTCGGACTCACAGTAAGCTTGAATTATGCAACAGCTGGACCGTGCACAGGAATTTATGGAGCACACATCACAATACTAGCAGATAACAAATACACAAGAAAATTGAAACTTACCAATAGACAACTGGAATAGGACCAGGATGGTTCAGTAGTCAGAAGATGGAACACACAGATGATGGTGATGGTAGTCAGATGATATTGATAGAAGATGGCAATAAATGGGTGATAACTCTAGCACATATTGATCACATACAGTACATAAAACAGTATGTCTCACTAAAACATCTTTCCACATACCTAATTCAACCTAATTCCTCAAATAGAGAGTCAGAGGATTCAAGTGTCCTGCTCTGATAGACCTGACCCAAGCGCTTAGTATATGTATGGCTATATCAAAAGAGGGCTGTCTTCATGAGACAATCCCTTTGAAGAGGCACAGTGGGGAAAAAAAGTATTTAGTCAGCCACCAATTGTGATGGTGCACCAGGACATTGTGTGGGAGCCCAGAAGACATGAAAGAAGTTATCAGTGTTTATTATTTTATCTCACCTCCCTTGGGACTCCGCTGATTGTACTCTGAGGATTGAAGGGACTGCCAGAGTTTAATAGTGATTTGTAGGTGGAAAATCCCAAAAATCTCGAGTTTGACCATACCTGAGGATTTTGAAAATTCTTAATGGATCCAACTCATTTGTAGTGAAAGTGTCTGCTTGGACCCAGTCATAAGAACGAGGATCCAAAATCTTCTATATGAATGGAGTGATGTATTACACATGCAGAATGCCTCTCTATTTAAAGTCTTTGGGACCGATGAAGATAATCAAGCACTGTGCTCAGCTTCCTCCATCTGTCCTATAGATTAAATGGAGTAGCAGCTGGTATGTGTGACTCCATTCAAATGAGGGACACAAGAACCCCATTCTCATGATGAATAGGAACCCTGACAGATCAAACACATACAATCCTTCTTCTATCTGGGTGGTACTGTAAGTTGTGACTGTGGGACAACCCCTTTAAGTCCTGTACTTATAGTAGATAACAATGCTGGATTCCCATCTCATAAAGTGAATAGCAAACAGGAAAAGGATAGGATATCACTTTCCGATACAAACTGTTCTTTGTTTTCTTCCAATGAATAAAAATCAGTCCATGGTCATGTGATGGACACACAGCTGCACCGCTTGCTACAGTCACCGCTCATAAATCAGACATCTGTCATATCATGAGTACAATGTACCTGTCTGTCCATCACATGACCATGGACTGTCCATCACATGACCATGGACTGATTTTTTTATCCCCTGGAAGTAAACAAAGAATGACAGCAAGCAGAGATCTAGAAAACCGCAAGGAATTGATACAGAAAGTATATTGTATAACTTTTCAGTAAACAAACAATAACATTTAATTGCTGAAACTGTACAACCCCTTTAAGTCCACACTAATCAGGTCTATAATGGCTAGCAATGCCAGATTTCTAGGCATAAAAACTTACCATAAGATATTTCAGTCTGTTTCTTGTGTTCTTTAGAGGACTATACATCATTATCAATTTACATTATACTTAGATTACATAGAAACAATAAACAATATTCGGATACATTTCTCTTCCATCTTTCTGGAAGATCTGGATGCATTTCCATATATTACCCTCCTGTAATTCTACATATTCTGTTGATAAGTAGAGTTGCAAATTAAAAATGATTCTGTTTGATGCCGGCATGGTATAAAATGTAAGCATTTAGCCCTAGTCTGTAAATTATTCTGCAGATATTTAACAATCTTGTGTGTGTAATTAATATTTTGATGAAAGTTTGGAGTATCTGCTGACAGATATTTATCATAATGGCTTGTCTGCTGTCATAATTCAAGTTTTTAAAATGTGTCTCATACACGGCTCAGATGAGCTAAAATAAGCAATTGTTAATGTTGTGACTTAAACACAGTGTCAGGCAGGCAGTTTTTTTTTGACTTATGGGCAAATTGCTGTTATGATGCTTTCAGTAATCCTTGCACAGTATACTTTTTATTGCAATGAAATACCTTTGTCTGTGCCAAGCAGATGAACAATGTAATATTTTTTGTTTCACATTATATTAACTCTATAAGTGGATTTGCCAGAGGTTGCACCTGTCAAATATGGATATGGTCCTTACTTTTGTGCATAGGCCTAGGTAGGCAAAGTGTACATCGAGATCTACCGCTAGGGTCCTGAGCAGATCTCTGATGCCAGTTGTCTACTGATAGATCACAGACACATGCAGCAAAGATCCAAGGCTACGCTATAGTTCAATGCTGACGATGGTTCACATCCATGTGAACTAATGCACAGCTCACTGGGCCTTTAAGAGAAAGAAGGAGGGGAGGATTCACAGAGATAGTACCACTAAGTGACATTCAGATCACACCACTTTGTGTATTATTTTACTAGAAGTCCTGTGGATGTCACTGTTATTGGAGCACTATGCGTGGTACCACATTGAACCCTGATGGCATTTACAGATCTGTCCACCCTTAAAGGGACTCTGTCATTAGAAAAAAAAAATTGATATCAAACCAGTGACAGTGTATTGTAGGGAATATTATTCTGAGTACCATACCAGTAGATGCACCATTACCTTGAAAAAGCTATTTAAAGAGAAATGCAAATAAGGCTAAAGTGGAATGAGGACGTGCCAGAGCCTCCAGAGGCATCATCTCTAGGTTGGAATTGCTGCCCCTGTAGCCTTGATTCTCTTCCTTTCATACATCTATGATGTGGCCAGTTGATTTCCCATTCATGCTTATGAATTTCCCGACTGGAGTCCTTGGAGACTCTGTCGTTCCCCCATTGCATTTGAACCTCATTTGCATATATGTAAAATAGCTTTTGGTGCTGGTGCTCAGAATAATGTCCCCTACAATGCACTGTGACTAGCTTGATATTGATTTCCCTGGTGATAAACTACCTTTAAACTAGCTTTAATTTGCTTCAATACATGATTGCAATACGCTAATGAAGCCATTGACAGAGTATAAGTCACATCAAAACCTCTAGGTGGCCACAAATAGACACATACAGAGGCATAACTTGGAGCTTTGAGCCCCAGTGCAAAATCTGTAATGAGACCCTTATGTAGAATAGTGGTACATTATGTGGCAGAGGGACATTTAGAGTCCCTTCAGGGTCCAGGGCCTGGTAGCGACTGCTACAGCCACACCCCAATAGCTACTCCCCTGCATGATAGGCATATCATTTTATGGCAGCATATGCACAAGGGCTACCTATATCAACACACACATCTGGACATGTGCAAGCAAGAGGAAAAGTAAGAAAAGACATATCTGTAATAATGTGATCCTGACAACATTGTTTAATAAGCACATTCTGACAGTATATTATCAATAATGTTAGGTACTCAAGTAGCACTTTAAGTATGTCAGTATGTTCTTGCAGAGTTAAGAGTGCACTGCCTGGATGTATATAGTCAATGGAAGGTCTGGAAGCGGTTACATTGAATTTAAATGCTATAAAATAGAAATAATAATGCCAGTCACAATGCCTGAGAGGTGTAGAAGATCACACAATTGCACACATCCTTAAGAAAGTACATCAACATTTTGGAAAAAAGACATAGACCACAATAATAATAATACATTTTATTTATATAGCGCTAACATATTCCACAGAACTTTACAAATTGTAGGGTTCAAGTACAGACAAAAAGATACATTACAAAGAAGTAGTCAATTCACACAATGAGACTAAGGGCCCTGCTCGCAAGAGCTTACAATCTATGAGGTAGAGGGGGTCACACAAGAGGTAGCAGGGGCGGCATCGGAGGTAGCATTGCTTATACAGTGGTCCAGACATTTTTGTGATAGAGATGTCCTAGTATTATACATTGGTCTATGTGTCTCAGAAAAATCTACAAAACCAAACATTAGGTTGTATAGATTTTGATGAAGGTGTACAAGCTCACTAGCCACTTTACGGTGACTTCAGTATCGTGATTACCTAGTCTTTTGGGTGCATCACCACATGGCAACCACTACAATTTGCACACAGTACACGCTGGGTGACCCAGTAGTCCAACATTATCTCTGTGCCAGGCCCTGCTGCTCTGGGCCACCCACAACAATGTCAGCCATCCTGACATAAGTATTAGGCTAAATCCCTTACAAGGCCCACCTATAAGCCATCAACAGAAAGCTGACACATAGAATGATAATATTAATAATAATAATAAATGCATTAGTATCTGATAAAAAAGAATACATCACCTTTGAATGAAGAGGTACAATAGATTATATTCATAAGAATATTTTAGCCGAACAATTTAATAAAATAGCACATATATATCTGCCTTATATAAACACAATGCAGTAAATCATCTTATAATATTTTGATATCTTCAAGAAACCTCTTTTCACCAGAGGCCTTTGCTGTTTTAAGCTCTTAATAGCATCTCCAACATCATCCCCAGTGTGATTAGTTCAATACCTGTTTGCCTGAAGAATTCTGAGAACTTTTATCTCTTTGAAGAATTCTTCACCACTGTCAGATGAATGGATACTTATTAGCAATAGAAATCCACGACATTTCACATTACCGAGGGGGCATTACATCAATCTTTTCTGAAAGGAAACAGCATATTTTCCTTTTTAATGCTGTCAAATGTTGGAAGAAAAGATAAAGTTCCTAGGTTGAGAATCCTATATTTTAATTAAACTTCTACTGTCATACAGGGTAATTGAAGTGCATCAAATCAATTTCTGGGAAAATATTTATCACATTATTCCAAGTTGTTAAATGTTTCATTTAAAATGCCAACCCAACAAGCTAATGAATATTTTAATTATAATTTCCAAATGGGGTAATTACAGCTCTGTGCATCTTCTTAATAGCTTGGATGCTATTGGGTCTGTTCATGGTATTAATGCTTGTTGTCCCAGAAATTGCTTTATAGTAGGATAATGAAGACTGGAGTGCTGGTTGAAAGGGTCTTCCATTGGCTCTATCTTGACTAGATGATAGTATGCCCTCTTGATGGGATCGATAGGAATCTCAAAAAGCACTTGTTGCATTTTTTTCTCCATTCCTCCCACTCAACACTTTCTGTATCTTCCACTTATAGTACCCACCATCACACTCAGCAGGCCACAAAACTGAAAACTCCTGACATGTATGTTTTAATGAATACAATAGAAATGGATTTCTTCTGGTCCTAGCAATCAGGTCACTTTATTTATGCAGGTCCTACTTCCCACTGATGACATTTTCCAACAAGGCAACATGGTGGATTATTGGTTGTCACTGTATAGTTTTACAGTACAGGGGTCCTGAGTTAAAATCCAACCAAGGCACATCTCTATGTTTTACCTCTGTAGACTTCACATCCATGCCTAGGTTAGCTAGTAGCTGTTTCTTATGCTACATATAGGTAACTTCCCTACAAGTCAATGTTCGACCCATTAGTGAGCCTTGAAACATGGCTAGGCATTTTGGTCATGCTAGAATCTCTTTCAAAACATTCTGGAGGAGAAATAATTTGCATACCTTTTCCCAGCAAGCATTGCCTGTAAGACTCCCTACACCACAAGGAGAAATAGGACTTCCCAATGGCTAGGTTAACTAGATTCCTATGCAAGGGGCCATATTGTATATCCATATCTTAACCTGAGAAGTTTGTGAGTCTCAGTCAGTAAAAAGAGTAATGCAAACAGGGTTGAAATTGACAGTAACATGGCCCTTGCTTATGTACTCAGACCCATTACATTCTTAGACTGGCCATTCACTTTAGTTTGATGTCAGTCGATAGCTCATTCAGTCAATACCTATTTCTCATTATTTCCCCCATACACATGTAAGATGTTGAAATCCAACAGCTCGATCCTTGTCAGGGGGAAATGAGGACACTCCCATACATGTTACACAGTTGTCCTATCCTGCCGAACCCGGAGGTTTCAGTCAGCATTATGGGAAATTTTAGCATGACTTGCACGATTGGTGATTTCTTACATGCACTCGCCTTTCTGGTGCTCATTTCATAAAGCCCGAAGGAATTATGCTGTGTCATCTTCAAGGTGCTAATGCTATTCAGCTGTGTGCATTAGTTTCCTAGACTACAGATGTGCTTCCTACTAATGCCAGTGTTATGTTACAGTCATGATTCCTTTACTGTCTAGAGGCGGATGTATATAACACTTACTACTTTAGATACAGATGACATCACAAGTCTATCAACTGTATCAACTTTAATTTTAATCGCAAGTCAAACTATTTTATAAAAATATACGACATTAAAGAGAGGTCTTCACATCTTCCTTTCAGAAACTGCAGATAAATGTGTTAACCGCAAGGGCTTTATGACCAGAGCAGGTCTGACTGTCATTCCATTGGTAGTACTTGTCAGTCCAACTAAACTCTGTCATCCTTCAACCCAGTTTAAATTAACAGGTAATTTGTAGATGTCACTTCAGGTTAGGCCACTCATTTTGTTTCTACTCTACCAATGCAAAACATTGGACTAATTTTTCTTGTCTTCTCTTAATAGGATTTTCATTTATAAATAGATTTATGTTCTGAAAATAAATTACTGTAAGTGATGCACAGGAATGGTAGCAGAATGGACTTTCATGGAATTTTAAGCATCTCTGAATCATGGAGATTAATAGGAACACTTCAAAGACTAAATTCTACTTTAAAAAAAAAAAAAAAAAAGCGTTGAGTTAATATTTAATTGGAGTAACGGATCTGGTTGAAAACATAATTTTTAATATCTAAATTAATTTGCAAAACAAAACCATTAATTTACCCTGATTAAATTTATAGTGTTAAATTTTAACAATGTACTAGAACAAGAAAGTTTCCCAATGAACACTGGCATAAAAATTAATTCTATCAGATCTCATTATGCCATTAATAGCTATGGATCTATGCACAATACGGTACATTTTCTTACTGCTCTGTCTATTTTTATCTAAATAGTTTTATAAATCTATTCCTATTTTAATTTTCAAAAAATGAGATACCGTAATGATAATTCATTGGATTTAATTGCTATAGAGAATTGTTAAGAGACAATATTGTGTGTGTGTGTGTGTGTGTATATATATATATATATATATATATATATATATATATACATAGATATATACAGTCTATCTATCTATCTATCTATCTATCTATCTATCTATGTATCTATATGCTGTATGCTTGTCTCTCTTTTTCTACACACAAGGTTGCATATATTTATTCCATAATAGATAAATACATTATAATATTCATAAATATCAGTGTGTACAAACTTATAGCAGGCATCATGAATGCTTGACTAACAATGTTGATTTAGCACATGTACACCACTGTTCAAGTTTTAGGCAGGTGAAGACGAAATGCTGCAAAGTAAGAAAAAGTGTTAATAATTTATTTTTGTCAATTAGCAAAATGAAATGAATGAACAAAGGAAAGATCAAACTCCCATCAATATTTGGTGTGACCGCTGTTTGAGAGAGGGGTCCTCCTGGAAGTGATGATATGGCCCCCAACAGAGCCCTAATCTCAACATCATTCAGTCTGTCTGGGATTACATGAAGAGACAGACAGATTGGAGTAAGTCTACATCTACAGAAGATCTGTGCTTAGTTCTCCAAGATGTTTGGAACAACCTCCCTGTCGAGTTCCTTCAAGAACTGTCTGCAAGTGCAAATAGTCTATCTTGAGTGAAGCAATGACTACTTACAATTTGATTGTACTACTGACATTCTATGGATCTTAAAGATAAATTCATACATTGCAAGCTACAGTATATTCAAAGACCATGTGGACATGCTGTCGGCACCGTATTCAGATTGATTGTTAATGCCTACAAGATTTTCCTGTAGTTTATTTGCAAAAACAATTTAAAGTGTAATGTCAAAAAACTTTTCTGAAATGTGTAATAGATTTAATAAAAGAAACTTTTTATTATATTTATTTAAGAAACATGTTAATAACTTTTTTTCCGTTTATGGGGCTGTGTAAGTCATCTTTTCTTTGCAGGGCCATTTTTATTCATACCATTTTGGAGAATTTCTGATGTTTTGTTTGCATTTTATTTACATTTTTTTGGAAGGCAAAACAGTGAAAATACGGTGGTTTGGCCATTTTGATTTTTTTTTCCTGTTACGGCATTCACCATAAGGGAAATTTTTTTTTAAAATTTTTATTTATATATTTACTGTATTGCAGTCTATGAAATTTTCACAGAGTAAAAATTGGGGCCTGCCACAGGCAAACCTCTGTGGTTACTTTCCTATGATAGGTCTGTCGTGGATACCAGACGGCTTCTGTGATCTCACTGCATGGGAGCTGAACCAGAAAAAGAAAGCAAGTGGGCAGAGGGGCTGCCACGGGAGGGTATTTTATGTTTGGGGGCCATTTTGCAAAGGGTAATGCCCACAAGCAGAATAGACAGCGGTCATGGGTATTGCTGCTAGGTCTCTGCTATATAGCTCTGTAGAGAACCTGGCAGCATTGGTGGCCATCTCTGCCCAGTTTTTAGCCACAACATGTGAACATAGTATTAGGCCTAAACCCTAATTTGAAACAGACCTCAGTGAGAATCTGAAATAAACAAAAATACTAATTCCTGACCCCCAAGCAATGTACAGACTCCCATTCCCTGGAATTAAAACAGATCCAAAAATAATTGGATCTTATACTGAGTTTAAGTGTAAGTAGAGACTGAGAATTACACCCAGGGTACAGGGTTAGAGACACGGTGCTGTACAGTGTCCAAAAACAACAGCAGAAACTGAAAATTGTATAAAGGACTAGAGAAGCGATATTGTGCACCCTCCATATATACGGAATAAGGGCAGATACTGAGAATTACATCTAGTATACAGGTCTAGAGAAGTGGTGCTCTGCACCATCCATATATGCAGAATAAAGCCAGATACTGAGAATTACACCCAGAATATAGGATTAGAGAAGTGTTACTTTGCACCATATATAAGTGAACCTACATGTTTGTCATCAATAGGTCTTCAATATGTGATAGGTGGGGGTTTGACACCCAGGACCCCCACTGATCAGTTGGTTAAAGTGGCTATGGCATTTGGATGAGCACTGCAGCCTCTGCACTAGTGCCAAGCACAGCACTGTCCATATAGAAGGGTTTGTGCTTGGAATTGCAGCTCAGTTTCATTCACTTGAATGGGGCTGAGCTGCTGCTGTACTATATGATAAATGCAAGAGTCTTCAAACAGCTGACTGGTGGGGTGCCAGACCCCCACCGATCACATAATCATGTTCACAGTTATTAATACTTTGCTACATGTTCACAGGCAGTTACTTGTGCTATGTAAACTGGCAGACAATAGTAAAGCCAACCCCCCACATTGCATGTAACTAGCTGTGTACTCAAGAGAGGAGGGAGGTGGGGCGACACAGGGCTAGGTACTAGTTCCAATCAATTCACCTGGATTCGGAACCAGTCCGGAACCCCCAGGTATGAGCCCTAAAAATATTGGAGAAGATGTGTTCAGAGACTCCTTGGAGATCCCCATTACCCAGCGAATACAGTTCAAATGACTAATGCTGACATACAAAGCCATCCACAACATGTCCCCTCCATATATCTCCGACCAAATCTCCCACTACCTGCCCACACGTAACCTCCAATCCTCCAAAGACCTCCTACTCCGCTCTGCTCTCATCCGCTCTTCACACAAATGTCTCCAAGACTTCTCACGTGCATCCCCCATACTCTGGAACTCATTACCAAGACACATAAGCCTGTCCCCCACAATCACAAGCTTCAAGAAAGCCCTGAAGACTCACCTATTCAGGAAGGCCTACAACCTCCAATAACACTACTGTCACCACACCACCACCTGTACAGTCTCTCCCATCACCTTCTGTCTCTATCCCTCTTTCCTCATAAATTGTAAGTCCTTACGGGCAGAGGGCCCTCTGTCCCACTGTGCCAGTGATCACTGTTAGTATTATATCTGTTTTGTATACCTTGTGTACCGTATGTAAATCCGCAAATGTAAAGCACCATGGAATTAATGGTGCTATATAAATAAACAATAATAATAATAATAATAATAATAAAATAATCCCCTTTAATATTTTGTGCTAGGTTAAGGGTGGTGATAAATTTGATTATTTTTTTTTTATATATGTATATAAAAAAAATAAATTAAGAAATTTTATTTTTTAATTAATAAAAAAAAACAAATCCCCCTTCCATTTTTTTGTTTGCGGTCTTTTTGGTGGGCGGGCGCATCTTTCTTTTTTTGGTTGTTATTGTAATATTTTTTTTTTCTTCATAATAAACCATTATAAAATAATAATATATATTTAAATTTTATTTTTTTTTTAATTAATTAATATATTTGGCTTGTTTAGCATAAATGTAGTCACTAACAGTCCATATGCACTCCCGCATCAGAGGACTCATGTTCGAACGACTGCCATGCAGGATATATATATATATATATATATATATATATATATATATATATATATATACTATAATTAAAGTGGCACCTTTGTTTTTTGCCCTCTTTTTTGGTGGGGATTTCATCAATTCTTAAATAATTACCTTGTTTTTTTTTGTGTTTGTTTTTTTTTTTTTTTCTTTTTTTTTGGGGGTTGTCCGAGGGGGGGGGGGGGGGGGGGGGTAAAATTATTTTTTAAAAAAAAAAAAATGTTGTGGGGGGGGTTTTGGTGGGGGGGTGTGTGTTCTCCCCCTCCCACACTAGAGGCTGTGGGGGGGACCTGTGTGTATAATGGGACCTGAAGCCTTCGCTGAAGGGAAGAGTGGGAACATATATGAAATATATCAGTGCCTCCACCCAGGATAGAGCCTCTGTATTACAGGGAGAATCTCTTCCTGGGACTTACCCATGAGGTACAGTTAGTAGCCTTAACAAGGATCACTGTACTAATCTCACAGTCTGAAGAATACATACAGATACCACATAAGGTTATAACAGTAGCTTTATAAGAATCAACAGGGTAATAATACATACATAAAATATACTCAGAACACAGCAGTACTACAACAACCAGCAAGTCCACAACCGTCTTAGGTTATATACCCGGGTATATATATATAGATATATAGCAAGAGTCCAGTGCACAATACCTCCAGGCAACAGAAAGAGATGCAGGGGCCCCTGTGGATGACTGTGGATCCTCGGATTCTTCCAGGAGATGACAGACAGCCGATCAGGAGATGATGATGATGGTGAGATTCTTCACAAGCAGCAAACAGGGCGGGGGGGGCGGGAGGTGGTGGGGGGCTGACTACCCTAACACGGAGTGTTTAACCTGCCCGCTAAACTATTTGTGCGCGGGGGGGGGGTTCTTGGTTGGGGGGGGGGGGGGGGGTCACCTATAACTGCGCGGTGTATTATATTTATTTGGGGCCCCATTTCTGGGTTTTGTTGGGTGGGGGGGTGTGTGGGGGGGGGGCACCTAACTTAATTTTTTGTTGTGGGAGTAAATAGGAACAAGTGGCTCTTAGACTCCCCCAGACATAACATGTCTGTCTCAGCAGCTCTGCTCACATCTCTCCCCCCAGCAGCTCTGCCTCACATGTGTCTGACTCACTGTATTTACAAAACAAAACTTGCACTGAATGCCTGGGGTCTCTGAAGCCAAACTGCAGGGGCAAAGAAGCCAGATACATTATATACTAGTAGAAATGGCAGTTCCCTACAATAGTATATGATAAGGTGATATACTAAGCCAAAGCTACTGAGCATGGTCATCGCTTGAAGACCTGTACTTAAATGAGGTAGTATTCGATAACTAAGTTTACTGAGTCATCCAAAGAACAAAAGCAATATACCGAGCCTGGGCGTCTGTATTTTGGAGCTTGTAAGTTAAATCCTGTAAGTTAAGTCCTGAATCTCCTCAAATGATTTCAAGTGAGATGAGTATTAGGGAGCTAGATATTAACATGTCCAATTCTTTGTTTTCAAAGGAGAACAAGTGCAGCTTGGACTAACTGAGCATGCATGTGTATGTGTGGTCATGAGGAATAGCTGTTGGTTGAATGAGTGTTTGACTGACAGCTATCTAAGGAATATGGCCACCTTTAGACTTCTTCCAATAGGTACAGATAATAGAAATTGTAGATAGACAATACATAAGGAACATCTTTTAACAAGTAGACAGCTACAAAACATGTATGTGAGAGGAGCTTCAGAAATCTTAGTTGACTGGATGAAAAAAAGGTGATTGCAGAATAGACTTTATTTCTTTCTATATACAGTATGTACATGTGAATGGTTCCATCATTTAAATAAGTTATAAAATAGAAATTTCCATGTCACAATTTAAAGTTCCCAAAAAGGAGACGTGTGCAATATTATGTAATGTCACAGCTGGATGTACATATATTAAACAGGAGAAATGTCACCTAACAGCCATGTAGTATTGTTTATTCATGATTTGTACATTCATGTCACGATTCATATGCAAATAACTAAGATATCAAATGCACCTCAAGCCCAGAAATGCTACAGGGGTGGAAAGAAGACATATGACAAAGAAGAGTGAAACTGTTGCATATGTGTTACAAAACCAGGGAGGAGATGAATAAAAATGCTGCAGCTATAGTAGTTTACCATATGTTAAAATATGGAGAGTAGTTAGAGGCATGTTCCTTATAGAATCATACAATCATACATAGCACACTGTGCGTACTGTATTTCTGGAAAGTGATACAACACTGAGTACGTCAATTTAAAGTACACATGTAGGTCATTGGATCATTGCTGGCGCGATGAGATAAGGCATCCAAACATGTTAAACAATCCAATTCAAGAACAACACTTTATCTTCACATTTTTTTCCTTAGTGAGGTTTTCCCGTATAAAGAAGACAATCACAGACCACATAAAATTCTAACACTTCAACTTTATCAAACAGCTGCAAAGACAGTGGCACAGACAGTGATACAGTCACTATTTTTTTAAGAGGCACAATATGTTTAATGGTTTCAACACTTACATGAATTACTGTAATATTGGTGGTTTCAGTAGAAACATGGTGGCGCAATTGTGTAAAGTTACAGAGTAACCAAGGGAACACTGAACTAATAAGAGATCTTCGTCTTCGGGTCTCCATTCGTTTCACCTACACCACACCCAAGTCTGCATTACTTCATATACGTGTAGTCTACCTGTCTTGTAGGACCTGCACTCCAGGGCTCTGTCTCTTCATCACAGTTCACTGTGTCTCAAGGGTTCTGTATTGTACACATATTTCTCACTGAAAGAGACCCACTGGTTCTTTCCACACTCATTCTGACAGTAGAACAGTTGTCTCATTTTGGTCCTGACTCTCAGGGGGTCTCACTGGGCCACCTTTCCCCTCTCTACTCTACTTAGCTCAGTCACTTTTCAGGCTTACAGACTATCCAGACCCCACTCTACTAAGACAGGGACCCTCCTTAATCCTCCAACAGGACCTAATTACAACATCTCCTGGGATTGAGCACAGTACCACTCATCCCACCCCTGGCACTGACTAGTTCCACAGCCCTAGCAGACTCCACAGAAATAGTGACTGTGTCTCATATCACATTTCATCTCTCATCACCCCTTAGGTGCAGTCTGAAACAAAACACTAGTAGATCCACCACCACTTCATAGATCACTCTCTGCTCTGTGAGCAGATCCAGCGCTGGAGTCCTGGGTTCGAATCCTGCCAAGGGCAACATCTGCAAGGAGTTTGTATGTTCTTCCCATGTTTGCGTGGGTTTCCTCCGGTTTCCTCCCACACTCCAAAGACATACTGATAGGGAATGTAGATTGTGAGCCCTATATGGGACAATGATTGACAATAGATCTGTAAAGCGCTGTGGAATATGATGGTGCTATACAAGTGAGCATAATAAATAAATAATAATACTTGGCAAGGCAGTCATACTGTCTTCTCTCACAGACTTGCTCCCTCTGGACAGGCAGCCATTTTCTTTAGCTTCTCATAACTCCCTATCATGTCTCTGGTCCTCATCTATCAGGAGCATCCTCAAGGCTCTCCCATCTTTCCCAAAGATAGACAAGCTTGTGTCTCCAGATGAACAGACTTATTTTACATGAAGACCCTTAGCACAGAGGTCTAGCAACTCATGCAGATAACCTGCACTCACATCTTTGCCGCCTGTGGTGGTGCTCCATCTCCAGTCAGCAGGCTCTAATTTCTTCTTACAGATATAACACCACATGTTACACTGCTGAAGGGCACCTTAGTCTAGAGGCAGATGTATTGTTGGTGCAACCTGTGGAGCTGCACAGGGACCCCAGTAGGTCTGGACCCACTATCACGCTAAATTTACCCAGGACTTACATATTGATAACCTAACTGTAGGTTATCAATATCTGATTGGAGGGGTTCTGACATCCAGGATCCCTACATCAGCAATGAAAGTGACAGCAGTGCTCAGATGAACTTTACTCTACGCAATGTACGACATTTGATAGTAAAGAATCTGCAATGCTCACCTAAATCCTTTAAAGCTACTAATTTGTAGGGGTCTTGAGTGTCACCAATATGTCCCTCCCTGAAAGCCCCTTTAACAGCAGCTTTCTGACCCTTATGAACATGCATGCATGGAAACAATATGTGTCTTTGGATGGTTTTAGAATATTACACATATTACAAATGATGACTGTATCTAATAACTGAACATTCAGATATAATAGGCCAGCAGTTTCACAAGAGAATCTGAAATATCCCACAATAATGAGTTTGTTCTGTCACCTGATACTGTTGAACAAGCAAGTTACTTTCCAACTGGCAGCTGATAAGTTAGAACTTGATGGACGTCTCAAACATATAAATGACAGATAATAGATTCCAACTGCTAATTATCGCAGTTAGGGAGAATTGTCTGATATCATATGAGAAAATCAAGCCCTGTGAGACTTAGGTTATATGATTCACTGCCAGAACGGATGGCAAGAAATGCTATGGTTATTATTTTTTTCTTGCTAGAATATTGCAGCAAAGACAGCAAATCAAGTCATTTTAATATTAAAAAAGTGACAGTAAGAGGCAGCACACACAATTTCGATATGTTTCAATGTATATTAGTGTTTGTATTAATAGAACTAAATTAAAAATATCATCAATATCTAATATTTTTTGACACTGGATCCTTCTATATAATGAGAATTTGATGCCTG
Organism: Leptodactylus fallax; assembly: GCA_947044405.1. NCBI lineage: Eukaryota > Metazoa > Chordata > Amphibia > Anura > Leptodactylidae > Leptodactylus > Leptodactylus fallax. The sequence goes on from CAMRHE010000161.1 coordinate 940,907, forward strand.
TGGATATATTGAGTCCATCGCAGTAGTGCTCTTGATAGTGAATACAAACATGGATTCTATGCACGATGTTGCTATGTAACAATACAAGCACAATTCAACAAACACTTCAACAAACAAGTATTCAAGTATCGTTGATAGGCATGATGGTGTCATTGACAGTGAAGGGGTTAAGGTAAACATTTCAGAAGTACCTGCCATCAAATTTTTTACTCATCTCTTACTCCAAAGCAGTCTGTGCCACAATCACTAGCCCATAACTAGTCTGGCAGGTGCCAAGGGTATAGGAATCCTGCCATACAGACCGCCAGCAGCAGGCACATGGTCACTAGCACTAATAGGTACAGCTTTACACTCAAATAAATGCTCAGTGCATTGACTTACAAGCACACTATACTTCTGTATAGAAGTTTATTCCTTTCTCACTACTGAAAAGACATGCACACTGAGATGAGTAGAATATCCAAAGACATACTGATAGGGGATTTAGATTTTGAGCTCTATATGGGACAGTGACTGACCATGTCTGTATAGCACAGCAGAATATAATAGCGCTATATAAGTGAGAAAAATAAATAAATAATATGCATGTTCCACAACCCAATGGAGAGAACTGGAGGATGGGAGTAGTAGCAGCGGTGGTGATGTCACAGGTAGGGTGAGTACACTTAAAGCCAAGACCTGAATCCAATCGAGAATCTGTGGAAAGAGCTGAAAACTGCTGTTCACAAATGCTCTCCATCCAACCTCACTGACCTCGAGCTGTTTTCCAAGGAAGAATGGGCAAGAATTTCAGTCTCTCAATGTGCAAAACTGATAGAGACATACCCCAAGCGACTTGCAGCTGTAATTGCAGCAAAAGGTGGCGCTACAAAGTATTAACTTAAGGGGGCCGAATAATATTGCACGCCCCACTTTTCAGTTTTTTATTTTTTACAAAAGTTTAAAATAACCAATAAATTTCATTCCACTTCACAATTGTGTCCCACTTGTTGTTGATTCTTCACCAAAAAGTTAAAATTTTATATCTTTATGTTTGAAGCCTGAAATGTGGCAAAAGGTTGAAAAGTTCAAGGGGGCCATTTACTTTCGCAAGGCACTGTATGTCACTATAGGGCAGTGAATGTTGCTTCTCCCTCAGGGGTTGCAGAGGACACTCAGACGTATCAAATGACTGCCAGCACACACTCAACGGAACCCTGACTAATGGTCCTCTGAAGACTTAGAGTCTCCACCCCCAGCCCAGCCTGTATCAAGCCCTCTAAAACAGAGGGGTTGCCAAATAGTGGATGAAAAAGGGGAATCAATAAGGGAAGTTGCTATCATACAAAAAGGGTAAAATACACATAAAATAACATAGATACAACCAGTGGCATAGAAGCACAATAAAATAAAAGAAAACGGTATAAGCAATGCCCACTGGAATGCTGCACATGTGTATCTGGAGATTGGAAGATTGGAGATTGGAGTAGGTGACAGTCAAACCAGTATTAGAACAACAGGTATCCAAAATGTTTGCCCAGTCTAATACCCCATGCACATAACTGAGTGTGCTTCCAATGTGGGGCTGAGTTTTCAGCGGTATGCAGTTTGATGACACTCCGAATGACATCCGAGTGTCATCAGAGTGCATTCCATGATGCATGGTCCATGGGGGCTTCTGATCCATTCCATTCCAATGACATGGATGATTATATCCGAATGGATCAGAAGCCCCCATAGACGTGAATGCATCATGGAATGCACTCTGATGACACTCGGATGTCATTTAGAGTGTCATACAACTGCATTATGCTGCAAATTCAGCTTTATATCGGAAGCATACTCGGTCATGTGCATGGAGCCTACAGCCTCATTCACATGTCAGTGTTTTGGTCAGTGATTTGCATCAGTGATTGTGAGCCAAAACCAGAAGTGGTGACTCTACAGACATAAAATATAATGGAAAGATTTGCACCTGTTCTATGTTTTCAACACACTCCTGATTTGACACACAATAACTGTTCAATGACCAAAAAACACTGATGTGTGAATAAGGTCTTAGGCTCGGTCCCAATAAGAAGTGCAGTGATTGAGTGTCAGGTTATTTGATAGGTGCAAGTAGGTCACATACTGTAATTTTACTGACAATTCTGCAGATCATATAGAACATTTTATCAAGTATTGAATTAAAGATATTATATTATAAGCTGAACTTTCATTAATTTTTGTTCTTCACCTGTCCTTTGAGTATTTTAATAACGTCTTTATAGAAGTTAAGGTTTAGAAATATTCATTTCTGGAGCAATGAAAAAGGTATTATACATGTATAATAAAGGTCCAGTTGTGAAATACTACTACTGGTGGAATTATCAGCAGACTCACACATGAATCATGGCCTGGCCTCTTGTCAATGGCTAATAGTGAGCAGGACAATATAGCCATGTACCATAATTACAGGTAATAAACACTGCTCACAAGTGCGAGTAACTACTCCAACCATTAGAGAGAACAGCATCGGTGTCACTAATAGAATGTACCACAAGGCATTATGGTAAAAGGAGGTGGGAAGAATGTACGTCAGTACTGTGAACCTTACATCATCATATGGCTGGCACCTTATACAAGCCTTACGTGTGAGCATTCGGAATACCAGAGTCCACCCCCTACCCATGGATTGTGGGTATGTGAGTGGATATTTTATCAGCACCTGTGCAGCCTCCACATACTGCTCGGGTCTGTAGCATCCTGCACTGAACCATTGCTTCACCTGACACCAAGTAAATATGGCCTCTGTTCCAGTGATAGAATTGTAGGAAGGGCCATAAAGAGTGTAATAGAATCATTGCATGGTCTACTCTGTGCAAACAGGTCTCCTCATTGATCTGTTTGCTGCTCAGATGGTTCATTACTCTAAATGTATACACTGCTTACCTGCCAGTTACTTGTGAAAGCACTGACTGGTAGACTTCCTCCTAGAAACAGGAAGTCTAATAATCATTGCTTCCTTAAAGGGGTTGTCGGACTAAAATAAAAAAAAACTAAAAAAACTAAAAGAAAATCTCCCTTTCCTGTTACAGCAATTCCGTTCCAGAAGTGTCAGCTCCGTCAGCACTGCTGCCAGTGTTTGATGACATGTTCTTATGACATCACATAAATGAAACTTTCACTGGCATCCAACATCATTACGACCACCATCTAAAATCCTGAGTAACTACCATGTACAGCAAGGACAGCAGGAAGATGCTCAATTGGATTCAGGTCTGCAGACTTGGCACTACTTGGCACTTGAAGTCTTGGTTCATGGGCTATACGCTGCCGACTTCAAAAGTAGGAGCTGGTCTAGACTGTGACTAGACTGGTTATATTTCACCATAAATATCAGTAAATATCTGTATAATGCTTTCACACCACATGTATTTGTGACACTGAATTTCTACAAAAACTGGCCAAAATCACATGATACTGTATACCCTACATAAACATCACTTTGTAGACATTTCATGCCCAGAGAAAGACTGTACTGTCCTAATTTCCTTGGAATATAGTATATATGAGTGCACAAATCATGCCACCCAAGTGAAGTAAAAGCTGTTTTATTGTGTATGATTTATTATTATTATTGTATACGTATGGCACTGTTTTGCAGCCGCAAGACCCCAGCATTTAACCTTTATGTTGTTGCCAGGGAAGAGCCACGGAACCAACCGCTCTATGGCACGGCAATAGTGAACAGATTAACCACGACTTCTAAAGCATAAATATTTTCTGAGCAGCAAAATGGAATCATAACATTTTCCCTACAGTTAATGTTGCTTTATTTCTGTAACTTCAGCACTCTTTAGCAGAAATGTATCTACTATATTTCAGTCTGTCCTAGAGGAACATTATCTATTAAGTTTTATTTACTGTTCATGTTTAACTGCTACAGATTTTTATTTCTAGTGAAGTTAATATATAAGTAATGCTGTATAATAATTTCAGCCATCTCCGTTTATCAAGCTCCAATTATTGCTGTGCAATTACTGGTGGCTTCATTGACCATCATGGTTTTAAAGAGGGATATCACTTTATTTTTAGTAGAAAACAATGCATATTCAGGAAAAGTATGTTTAATAATATTAACTTAATATTTAAGTCAGGAATTTAGTCTATAGGACAGCCCTATTTTGAACTTTTACTGCCTAATATTTAAAAAGGTTTCCGGTCTCAAATGCATTTTTGATACTGATGACCTATTTACAGGATAGGTTACCAGTATCTGACCTATGGGGGTCCAATACCTGGACCCCGTACAGATCTACTGATACAGGTGCCTCCAGACGCAAGAAGCTACAGCACTGGAGAGGGAGCTGAAGCAGCTCTGCATCTATTCAAGTAATAAGCACTGAGCGCTGTCCACTCTATAGTGGTGGTGCCGGGGAATTGCAGCTCTGCTTCTATTACTTGAATAATGGAAGCCAAAGGGCACGGGCAAGTGTGCATCAGTAATATGCTCCCTGCTAACAGAAAGCATCTCCAGAAATGGTAATGCAATTAGAATAGAACATGAAGAACACATCAAAATAACAAGATAACATAATGTAACACGAGCTTAAACTGAATTTACAGGGCCTTATAGAGAAATAGCTGTATTCATGGTGCATCTTGCCATGAGAGAGCCCAAAAGAGGTGAGGAAAGGTGAGGATTAGTGTTTATTATGTTTCCTTAACGCCCTTGGATTTCCATCTATTATACTCTGGGGTATGAATAGACCCCAGAGTATAATAATTGCACTTCTGGTTCAGACCAAAAACTAAACAGGTGGACAAACCTTGAAAATATTCGTGAAACAAATCTTTCAAGGTTTCAAGAGAGCAATGGAAAGCTGAAGGAGCAAGGCACGGGGAAAAGAGGATACAGTGATATATGAAGTGTCTTCCCTATAAAGGTCCTATAGCAAGGGTATATAATGTATGTCCCTATGGTAATTATACCTCTGCCTAAAAACATGGTCAACAGTATTAAAGCTTCATCATACCAGAAAACTATTTGAATTGAAGGACAATTGCAGGAAATCCCACAGCAACAAAAAATCGAGCATGTTGAAATCCATTCACAGATGGTTGGCCGATCCTGTCAAAATTGTCAAGATTGGCTGATATTTATGAATGTTTATGTCTACCCTTATACCTCTAAAAATACTGATAACAGTACACATTGGGCATTATCATAATTTTGTTAAAATTTCTATTAGGTACATTTATAGGTCAATATGTTCTAAGCACATTATACAGTAAGGACCTTCTAGCACTCATTGGTATCATTGATATAAGGGCTGCACCATTTTGGTCTTTCGAGGTTGGTGACCTATTCTAAAATGGCATGGACACACTTTCTTTTTACCCTTTCTATGACAGACCCAATTAAAAGGTCTTCTTCTAGGCTTTCATTAATCAAAATAAGAAAGGACATTAGAGGAGCTCATCTACAATGTAATTTGGGATTGGTATTCTCGGCACTGGTTTGTTAACTTAAATCACTTTAACCTTTTGTTTCAAACAGTATGATTATTTCTTCACAGCGAGCATTTACAAGAACAAAATACGAGACACAGCATATATTGATAGACAGTCACAGTTATCTAAATTACAGACTACATCTATCGCAGCGACACATAGTCAACTTTGACAAGAAATGAAATTCTGACGTGAAAAGAACATTTATAGCAATAAACAAGGATTCAAATTTCTGATCCTGACATAGTTGTAATAATGTACACTACATGACTATGAGACCCTTTCATAGAGCTGACAAAACTTCAGGAAAGATAAAGGAACAAAAATTAAAATATCAAATAAACACAAACAGAAACAAAAAGAAATTGTCTTCCATACTGTCAGATGAAGACGCCAAAGCATGTTTACACACAGTAAAAAAAATTGTTGAAAAACCACTGCAAACTCAAATATTTCCAAAAACTGCAATGTGGGCGCAAAGCAAACATCTGAAAAAATGGAACATGTAGAATGTAGGGTGGATTTTAACATTTATAGCACTGGAGACTTTGTTTTGCCATATATAAATGAGATTTTCTAAAAAAAAAAAACTCTGTTCACTTGCTCTGTACGTTATAGCAAAATCTACAACTAATTTTCCACATCTAAAGCTGCCGATACATGAGATAAAAGTAGGATGAAATGACTGATTTTAGCCATTACAGCCAACCATTGTTTGAAAAGTTATTGCAAATGATTTTTTAATGGCCATCGATTGGCTTCTTTGTGCCAAAAATTTCATCTGCAGGTTGAAAAATTTCAGGTGATAATTTGTCACTTTGGGCAAGTTGCATGGAGACAATTTATAAAGAAACTAAATAATCCCAAAGATGACTCATCAGACAACCCAAATCTTATGTGTATAGGTCACTTAAGGCAGTCCTTCCTTACTTATGAAAGGTCTAACCAAGCAGATTTCACTACCTATGAAAATACAGTGTGAGATACATGGAGAGAAGAGTGGCAATGTGACCAATCTGCTTTCAACTCTCATTTTTCAGATTTATTAATGAAAATAATACTTTCATCCTTTCTACTTCTTCCATGTACTAGTTGTAATAAGTAGTATAATGTTGTACCGTGTTAGCCATAGAAAGTAGTGGAAGAGTGAAGAAATCAGGCGATACCTTTTAGAGGCTAACTAAATATATTTGATAGTAAGCTTTTGAGAGTCTAGCTCTCTTCTTCAGACATACAAGAAACTGAACTCCACTTACCAAGCCAACCAATCAGCTGTTCTCAATAGCTGATACGCAGAATATGGAGCAGGATGTAGATAGCTCTGCTTTTTGTGTAGTAACCAGAGCAGGTACTTCAGATCAGGTCCTGGTCATTTGTATGGGACTTAAACTTGTAAGGACTCAATTCTGCCACTACACACATGACAGAGCTGCATGCTACCTGCTCCATTCTCTGTGTATCAGATCTGATATTAGTTGCCTATCTTTAGGATAGTCATGGATGCTAAAATAAAGTGAAATATATACACCTTAACATGTTATGTTTAGGAGCATATACAATCTAAAGCAATTTTCTGAGCTATTAAAATGTGATGAACAACAACAACAATAAAAAAAGAGGCTAGCTTCATCAGATTAATCCTCCACTTCCTATGCCACCACTACAGTCTTCCTCACTGTGTTTATTTGATTGTCTTGTGCCTGTTTCCCCACATCACTGCTGCAGCCAATCACTGCCCTTAGTGTTATATAGAATGGACGGTATGTGGGCACATCACTGCTGCAGCCAATCACTGCTCTTAGTGTTATATAGAATGGGCGGTATGTGGGCACATCACTGCTGCAGCCAATCACTGCCCTTAGTGTTATATAGAATGGACAGTATGTGGGCACGTCACTGCTGCAGTCAATCACTGCTCTTAGTGTTATATAGAATGGGTGGTATGTGGGCACGTCACTGCTGCAGCCAATCACTGCCCTTAGTGTTATATAGAATGGACGGTATGTGGGCACATCACTGCTGCAGCCAATCACTGCTCTTAGTGTTATATAGAATGGGCGGTATGTGGGCACATCACTGCTGCAGCCAATCACTGCCCTTAGTGTTATATAGAATGGGCGGTATGTGGGCACATCACTGCTGCAGCCAATCACTGCCCTTAGTGTTATATAGAATGGATGGTATGTGGGCATATCACCGCTGCAGCCAATCACTGCCCTTAGTGTTATATAGAATGGGTGGTATGTGGGCACATCACTGCTGCAGCCAATCACTGCCCTTAGTGTTATATAGAATGGGCGGTATGTGGGCACATCACCGCTGCAGCCAATCACTGTCCTTAGTGTTATATAGAATGGGCGGTATGTGAGCACATTACTGCTGCAGCCAATCACTGCCCTAGAGTGTTATATAGAATGGGCGGTATGTGGGCACGTCACTGCTGCAGCCAATCACTGCCCTTAGTGTTATATAGAATGGACGGTATGTGGGCACATCACTGCTGCAGCCAATCACTGCTCTTAGTGTTATATAGAATGGGTGGTATGTGGGCACGTCACTGCTGCAGCCAATCACTGTCCTTAGTGTTATATAGAATGGACGGTATGTGGGCACATCACTGCTGCAGCCAATCACTGCTCTTAGTGTTATATAGAATGGGCGGTATGTGGGCACATCACTGCTGCAGCCAATCACTGCCCTTAGTGTTATATAGAATGGGCGGTATGTGGGCACGTCACTGCTGCAGCCAATCACTGCCCTTAGTGTTATATAGAATGGACGGTATGTGGGCACATCACTGCTGCAGCCAATCACTGCTCTTAGTGTTATATAGAATGGACGGTATGTGGGCACATCACTGCTGCAGCCAATCACTGCCCTTAGTGTTATATAGAATGGGCGGTATGTGGGCACATCACTGCTGCAGCCAATCACTGCCCTTAGTGTTATATAGAATGGGCGGTATGTGGGCACATCACTGCTGCAGCCAATCACTGCTCTTAGTGTTATATAGAATGGGCGGTATGTGGGCACATCACTGCTGCAGCCAATCACTGCCCTTAGTGTTATATAGAATGGGCAGTATGTGGGCACGTCACTGCTGCAGCCAATCACTGCCCTTAATGTTATATAGAATGGGCGGTATGTGGGCACATCACTGCTGCAGCCAATCACTGCTCTTAGTGTTATATAGAATGGGCGGTATGTGGGCACATCACTGCTGCAGCCAATCACTGCCCTTAGTGTTATATAGAATGGACAGTATGTGGGCACGTCACTGCTGCAGTCAATCACTGCTCTTAGTGTTATATAGAATGGGTGGTATGTGGGCACGTCACTGCTGCAGCCAATCACTGCCCTTAGTGTTATATAGAATGGACGGTATGTGGGCACATCACTGCTGCAGCCAATCACTGCTCTTAGTGTTATATAGAATGGGCGGTATGTGGGCACATCACTGCTGCAGCCAATCACTGCCCTTAGTGTTATATAGAATGGGCGGTATGTGGGCACATCACTGCTGCAGCCAATCACTGCCCTTAGTGTTATATAGAATGGATGGTATGTGGGCATATCACCGCTGCAGCCAATCACTGACCTTAGTGTTATATAGAATGGGTGGTATGTGGGCACATCACTGCTGCAGCCAATCACTGCCCTTAGTGTTATATAGAATGGGCGGTATGTGGGCACATCACCGCTGCAGCCAATCACTGTCCTTAGTGTTATATAGAATGGGCGGTATGTGAGCACATTACTGCTGCAGCCAATCACTGCCCTAGAGTGTTATATAGAATGGGCGGTATGTGGGCACGTCACTGCTGCAGCCAATCACTGCCCTTAGTGTTATATAGAATGGACGGTATGTGGGCACATCACTGCTGCAGCCAATCACTGCTCTTAGTGTTATACAGAATGGGTGGTATGTGGGCACGTCACTGCTGCAGCCAATCACTGTCCTTAGTGTTATATAGAATGGGCGGTATGTGGGCACATCACTGCTGCAGCCAATCACTGCTCTTAGTGTTATATAGAATGGGCGGTATGTGGGCACATCACTGCTGCAGCCAATCACTGCCCTTAGTGTTATATAGAATGGGCGGTTTGTGGGCACGTCACTGCTGCAGCCAATCACTGCCCTTAGTGTTATATAGAATGGACGGTATGTGGGCACATCACTGCTGCAGCCAATCACTGCTCTTAGTGTTATATAGAATGGACGGTATGTGGGCACATCACTGCTGCAGCCAATCACTGCCCTTAGTGTTATATAGAATGGGCGGTATGTGGGCACATCACTGCTGCAGCCAATCACTGCCCTTAGTGTTATATAGAATGGGCGGTATGTGGGCACATCACTGCTGCAGCCAATCACTGCTCTTAGTGTTATATAGAATGGGCGGTATGTGGGCACATCACTGCTGCAGCCAATCACTGCCCTTAGTGTTATATAGAATGGGCGGTATGTGGGCACGTCACTGCTGCAGCCAATCACTGCCCTTAGTGTTACATAGAATGGGCGGTATGTGGGCACATCACCGCTGCAGTAAACAAATCCTGGGGGGAAGGAATGGAGTAGTGCTGCTAGAGCAATGGGGAAATAAAGTTAGGAGTATATAATCTCTTATTATTTTATCAAAATACCTAAGGGTGGAAATTTTTTGAAAAATTCAGAAAACCCCTTTAAAGTAGCCAAAGTTTGACTTCATATTTGATGGGACTGCTTAATACCTAACAAGAATAACAGTGTTTTTAAATCAAGTCTTGTAAAATGTAAACCTTGAAAAAATGAAAGGAAAATGTCACTCTAGATGTCTTTGAAAATTAAAATGTACAATTTCTAAAGCTAAGCACAATTTCTAAAGCTAAGCAAAATTAGTTTAGCCTACATATAGCTTTGAAGTCTGTCCCCTATTTTAAAAGTTTTCATATCATTATTACTTTAATAAGGAGGAACATGATCACACACTTGAAAAGTTTTGGATGTGTCTTAATATAAAAAGCAATATGTTACAGTGTCATATATTAAAGAGAGGTCATCCCTATTTCTATTTAATACTTTAGATTACTTTATATTAAACAGATGTACTCTAGGCTAAAAGAAACCATTTTGTTCTCTGCAATATACCACAATATATGTGAGCTCCGTAATTCCCACACCATGATAGTAAAAAGAAAAATCAATGAAATCTTAGCAATGTATGTGACAATACATATGTAAAACTCACTATATTAAAAAAATTTAAAAGTAAAAGTTTGAGATTATACGTCAAACTTTGTGATATTAGTACAATTTGTCCAACTATGTATTAGTGAAAGTGCAAAAAAAAGTGTTAGAGAAAAATGGTTATTTCAGAATAGCTGTAGAAAATTCTTATCAGCTTACTGTAGACCATTAATTGTCTGCCTGGTCAAAGGATACATAAACTTCCAATGGATACATTGCATTAAAGGATATAAATATTAATGACCTATCCTTAGTAACTTTGGTTCTTGACATTCTTGTGAATGTTACTTTGATATGGACCACCTACTTATACATTGTTTCTAGCTAAGTATACCCCTTCATATTAAAGGGGTTATCCACTTTCTACACTTGATTGATCCTTAAGATAGGCCATCAATATTAGATCTGTGGTGGTCTGACACCCGGGAATCATGTAGATCACCGGTACAGAAGCAGCGTGGCTCTTGCTGTATCTGTGAGTGTAGCTACTGCATTGCTATCCCATTGAAGTCTATGAAAAGCAGATCCCAAGGGACGCTATTGACTTTAATGGGGTCCATTGGGTGACCATTCATATTTTTTTGTGCTTGCAAGACTTTGTCGTCTGGTATTTCTGCCAGACTCTGCAATGAAGGCTATGAATGGAGATTCTGATGAAGATGTGAATATAGCCTTACTCTCCTTCTCCCCTTACTCTTTGTTATGTTGCACTATTTGCAAGTGTGGGGTATCCGTGAAGCGCTTGAGTCCTGGTTTCAATTCCAGCCAAGGACAACATCTAGTTTTTTTGTTCTCCCCCTGTATTTGTGGGTTTCTTCCACACTCCAAAGACGTAGTTACAGGGAACTTAGAATGTGAGCGCTGCTTGGGACAGTGAATGATGATGCCTGTAAAGCGCTGTGGAATATGTTGGCGCTACATAGGTCAACAAAATAAATAATGTGTCCAGGGAGATAAGCCATTTCCCCTTCCCTCCTCGTCACAATCTTGTGACTGGCTATAAGACAACTGGCTGCATTATTAGGTTCCACACTTTCCACGCTTTGCCCACTCACCTATTCTCTAGCCAAAAATGAAATAAGCTAGCCAAAGATTAACCCCTTTATTCTCTACAGGATTTCTACAAGACCATTTGTTTTAAGAACATACAGAAAGTCCTGCTCACAAACACTATAACTGAAAATACTTTACTTTTATTATTTATTTCTAGAATTAGTGAAGTTTTACAGTAGATGAAATGGACATTTGACAATAAGTGAGAATTCTCAGGGCCTGCTCATTGGTGTAGTCAATGTAAAACTTCAGTAGCTGAAGGCAATATCATATATGTATGAAGAATTCTACCACACATCACCTTTTGTTATGGACTTGATACTTTTTGCAGTAATTTTTGAAACGTCTGGCCTCCATTCCCACCTTACATCTTCAAAGATATCTCAATATGTGAATGTGGGTTGGGTTGAAGACCATTGCCAAAGTAAAAGCTATGTCCTGTGACTAATGAATAATACAGGAACCTGTCTGCACTAACACTTCAGAGCTCTAATTGTCTGATACTGATATATCTAAGCTTCTTGAGTTGCTTTTTTTGTTTCTACGATGAGGTCCTTTCCTTGAGATATCATTGATTCTGTTCCTGTGCCATCCAATATACTGTACCTGAGTATTTTTATTACCCAGGTACAGTATACAATCTTCTTATATTAAACTCAAAACATTTGGTTCTTCCCCTATATTTGGCAATACATGTCCTGTATGATCTTTAGGGTATGTTTTCTTGATGTGGATGTTGACCCACATCTGTAAACTGCTTACGGCAGCAGAAAATCAAGGCTCGTTCTTGGCTAACCCCTTCATGTTCCACAGCCTAAATACTAAGTATCTTGCCCTTGTGAACCTACCCTCAGTGTAAAGATCAAGTACTGAAAGTACAGACTCAGACTCAATTTTGAGACTCAGTTGAACCCTAAAGGTTCTACTAGAAGAGTATTGAAGAAAATGAACTTTCTATTGTGTTTGAAAGTGAATATTTTACTGTACATCAAAGGGTATATTTCCTATGATTACAAGTGAAACATGAAATGTGTATTTAAGAATAATTGGTACGTAATCAAAGAAACATTGTTGATTGTTCAGTAAAAAATATTCTGATACAAAGTATCTTTATTTCAATTAGCTTTATTGTTTGAAAGATGATGTTGAAACATAACTACAGGATGTTGTGCAATACTAAATGTCTTTCAAAAACATCACATACTGCAGGATGAGTTTGGAGAATTAACCCTTGAAACTGTGCCGTGTAATCAGTGCTGGAACCCAGTGATAACTATAGACAGGCTTTTCCTGTAAAAGCCAGAATCAGAAACACCTGTGATTCTAACCATTTAACCTTAAAAGATGCTGTGGTCTAGGGCAACCTCAGCATGTAGAGGTTGTACAGAGGGTTAACCCTTAGACGTCACTAATACAGCTATTTACATCGCTGTATCTGGTGCTGCAGTCACGTTAATTAAATTCAAACTCCTATGATTTACAACTGCTCCTGCAATAGTGATAAGTGGCGGCATCTCTATGCTGAAGTTACTGTCCGGGAGTTACACTGTGATAAGAAAAGCTTTTAGGACTTTGATCATCACTTTTATCTACAAAATTTAACTCTTTATAGTGATGATAGTGTAAGGGTTAAAAATATAACTTGTATTATATGTTATATACTCTATACACAGAGAGTGAAATGTTTTGTAGACAGTCAGCACAATGTAGAGCTTTTGCAGACACTAAGTCTGAGATAGCATTCAAGGTCTTGTTGGTCTCAAGAAAGTTAAAAGAAAACATACAGATAAGTAATGGGAAGTAACACATATTATGAGAAACTGTGAATCTGCCTAGCAGCGGAACCGGAAATACCAAATATGTACATTGGTCACATGACTGTTGTGTAACCAACTTGCCTTTAAAACTTGTATGAACTATACAATAAACGAAATCATTCTTACTAGACTCCTGGGCGTGTCTGTAGTTTGTTTTCCCGAGCTCGTACCTGTTCTATATTTAATTAGGATTACGGTGACATCCATCCCGACAGAAATTGGCTCATCAACGTGGGGCGACGAGATCGTCTGATGTGCAGCCGATAGAGTGCCGACCCACTCACCGATCGACTTGAGGACGGGACCAGAGGACCTCAGATAGATGAAAACAGTACTGTGAGGTAAGACCTTATCTTGCCAATTAGTATATCTGAGGTTCCTGTGTGTCCATTCTCTGTATCGATGAGTGAGGTAAGCTGCTGCATGTTTATATGACATCTCGATGCCAATTATATAGTACGGAAGAACCTAAAAGGGACATGTCACCTGTAAATGATATGGAAATTGTTTTCTTTGCTTTTTGTCTTACCTGTCTACTGATGTTTGCATGTTACCTGTGTTATAAGATATATGAGACTGCAAGAAATGGGGAAGAGTTCTCTGTTTTTAACCCCTAGAGTTGCGGACAAGGTTCGAAACTGAGAAGCACTGAGTGATTGAAAAGTCCTTGTTTTGGAACACTAGCCTCCAGCCGTGCCTGGACGGTCAATGTCGAATTGGACCTGAGTAGTAGCACGAAGGACTTAGTAGAATCCGCGCGAAGTGCGTGCAGTGATTTAGGAGTGTTTTGGTAAGGGGACACAGGCAGAAAGTTGAGTCTGTGGAAGCCATTAGGCATTGCCCTGAGCACTACTCCTGAACTTGCACAAGTAGTTCATAGAAGACAGAAGAGTCTGGGAGTTCTCACTAAGTAGTCATAAGTGACCCTCTATTGTCTCAAGGTTGCCCTAGAGGAGTGAGAGACTCATCGGCTGATTAGCTACCAGCCAAGATGGGGATGGGACCCTCTAAGATATGGTACACCCCATGTGAACTAATAGAAATAGGGGAAAGGAGAGAAACAGCTGCACAGGTGAAAACAATCCTAAAAGAGGAGGAATACATAAGACTGGGTTGGTAGACAGTAAGTTTTGGGATCAGTGGAGATTAGACCATGCGGGATTGATTCAGGACAATAAGTTGCAAAGAGGTAGGAAGCAATAGAATAGAGAAGTTCCAGTTACAGAGATTGGAAAAGTAAAAGAAGATGCTGATGCAATGGAGAGGTACCAAGAAAGTGAGATAAGATAGTGAGACAACATAGAGGTTAAGAGACCACGGGTTAATAGATGGAGCATGTATGTGGCAGAAGGTGTCAGAGGAAGTGCAGGAAGGAGGGTGTAGAGAGACAGAAGGAGGTAATAAGTACTATTATTAGTGCTTTGATAGTGAGAATAATAGGGAAAAAGAGGAAAGTGATTCTAAGGAGAAGGAGTTGAAGAAAGTGATTCAGAAAAAGTGATTCAGAAAGAGCAACGAAAAGTAGTAAAATCTCCTAAGTGCCCAGAGAAAACACCAGCAAACAGCAGTCTAGAAGGACCTACAGAGATTGCGGTCAACAAAATCCTGATTGGAGAAAATTCTGTGCAGCTTGTGGAGTTCCCCAACCACACCTGCATCCTCCAAGAGCTGGTCTTTATCCTGTGGTAACATGGACGACCCGTCCGTGGTCTCTCAAGTGGACAAGGGTTGATTTAAGTCAATTGAGAACACATAAAGGATTTGGTGCCAATGTTTGTTTTGTATGCAGGAGGAAGTGCTTCAGCATCATCTTTGGTTTAAATAGACGGGAACCTGTGATGTTCCACAGGGGTTCAACTTTTGGTTGGAATCCAGTGAAGAAAATTCTAAAGTCTGGCAGCTTGCCCTTATGGTAACCTGAAGTACAACTCAGGGGTTTTGAACACCTGTGGTAATGACAAAAGGTGGGGTTTGGGAAATATTTGAAAATTGTACAAAAATAGTAATATGTAATTTTGGTGTCAGTATTAACTGCTATCTGCTTGTATTTGTATTCCTGTATTCTGTTGTAGCGCTCTGCAGATGTTCTGCAGGGAATAACCAAAACATTAATTGACTGCCAAGTAACTCCAAGTAGTGGAAGAGTGAAGAAATCAGGCGATACCTTTTAGAGGCTGAGTATATTTATAAGTAAGCTTTCAGGAGTACTTGCTCCCTTCATCAGACATGGTGTGATACAAGAACTGAAAATTAAAAGATTTTTATACACATGGTTTTCAAAGCATTTTAGAGTCCTTAAAAAAAATTGCAATCTAAGTAGAGAAGTTATTTACAACAGGTCAAAAAAACAGTCTGGAAACTTGTGGTGCATGACGGAGGGATCAGTAATTCTTGCTGTTATCTGTTTGCTATCAGGAGGTGATTTGTGTCCCTCACAGGTCATACATAGTTTGATTTGAAGCTGGAATGAATATTGAGTTCAGTTCATGGTTCAAACATAGTGTGACATGAAGCTGGCATGAATATTAAGTCCAAATTGCAGAGTTTGAAATTTTTGCATAAATTTGTACTCCATTTCTTTCCTTTTCTCCTGTGTCTTAAAATGTCCCATTAAAACCACAACCCGCAAATCTTCAATAGAGTGGTTTTCTCCGGAGAAATGTGGGCCACTGGGAGATCTGTTCTGCTGTTATTAATGGTGGATCTGTGTGAGTTCATTCGTTGACTGAGTCTCTGCCCTGTTTCCCCCACATAGAGGCCTGTGGTGGGACATTGCACACACATTATGAGGTACACCACATTGGAAGACCTGCAGGAAAATGTCCCCCTAATTCTGTGCACCTGTTGTGACTGTGGGGTAGGTACACTGTCAGCGGTGTGGATGTGCTTGCAGGTCATGCACCTTTTATGTAAGCAAGGTGAGGTGCCATTTTCAGTTGGGGCCTTCAGGGCACTCCGGACGATAATGCGCCTCAGTAACTCCAAGGACGTTGTATCTGATGTGATGGACACGCAGAAAATCACAAGCTGAACATGATGCTGTGTTACCCAATAATGTTACATGTCAATTATTACAAAGTGAAACTTGGCTTTGGGCCACCGGGGTCCGCAGCCTGGGTATAATGACTATTTATGCCCAAAGGGAAAATATTTTGATAAAAGTGTTAGCCTAAGGTTAAATGGAAAAGTAAGGTACAATGACAATATATATGTGTATAATATTCAAGAAAATACTCAAACATATGAAATTATGTCTTGTACTATGTTATGTGAATTCATTGTCTTGTCTGTTATCACCTGAAGTAAGGTATCTGCTAAAAGAGAGAAAGGTGAATCAGTAGAAGCTTATTATGGAAGGCTTCTCACTAAAGTAGTGGATGCTGGGTGGGATGACACACCCCAAGGCATGAGAAATACCATGCTTTCTGAAGCATTGGGAGAAGTGGAGGGTTTAACAGCGCAGCGGTGCGTGGGCTGCTGCTTGCATGATTTTGTCCTTGAGAGTACAGTGGTGTAAAGTATCAGGGAAAGACAGGCCCTCCCGCCCCAGTGTCCCTTTTGTCCTCAGAGGATAGGGGAATTCAGATTTTTCAACCTGTATTGATTAATGGAATTGAGGTGCCATTTTTGATAGACACTGGGGCAACAAAATCATGTGTGAGCAAACAAGTTGCCGACACATTCAAATTACCACTCTCAGGAGACAGCCAGGTGGTTCAAGGGGTATCAGGGCTACCAGTCACTTTAGATCAAACTGATCCTGTAGAAATTTCATTTTAGGGTAGCAGGATACTCACTAGGTATCTAGTCTCTGATACATCAGATAACATTCTTGGTACAGATGTGATGGAAGTATTGGGTTGTAACATCATGCTGCATCCATCAGGGGAAGCATATGTGAAGGTCACACATACCAATCATGAAATTTTATGCTTGTTATCTGCCGAGTTAAGTACACTAAATTGTATTTTTGTCCTTACTGAAGAAGAAAATGTACTGTTGTCCCAAGTGCCAACAGCATTATGGGCAACTGGGAAAACAGATTTAGGTAAATTGCCAGTATTTGTTTGCATTTACATTTAGGGGTAAACAGCACACTTGGACAGTACTACCACAAGGGGCACAAAACAGTCCTAACCAATTTACAAGGTGTCTCACATTAATCATGAGTACTTGGTATCCACCACATGATGATGTTGTTTTGTTACAATATCTTGATGACCTTCTTCTTTGTGCACCAGACAAACCAACCTGTGAAGCAGCGACCATCAGCCTGTTGTGTTTCCTCTGCCAGAACGGCTGCAAGGCCAGCAAGGATAAGTTGCAATTTTGCAAACAGAAAGTGTTGTTTCTGGGACACTGTCTTGGCCAGGGTACCAAGCATCTGTCAGATGAGAGGACCAAGGTGGTGAGAGACATGCAGGTGCCAACCTCTCATGCTCAGCTACGTACCTTTTTGGGATTGGTATCCTACTGTAGGCCATGGATCAGATCTGCATCTCTGACCATGCAACCTCTGTACGATAGCCTCTCCTCAAAACCATTCAGCCTCACATCTGAGGCCTTGGATGCGTTTTACCAGCTGAAGTTGCAGATAGTCAGTGCTCCGGCCTTAGGCCTACCTGACTGTCAGAAACCTTTTCAGCTCTACGTGACTGAGATGATGGGTCATGCAACTGTAGTTCTCACACAACAACACAGGGATATGAAACGCCCGGTGGCCTATTACAGCTCACGGTTAGATGCTGTAGCCAGGGGGACCCCCTCCTGTGTGCGGGTTGTCCTCTCAGTACAAGCGTTGCTTGAGAAGAGCTCAGACATTGTCCTAGATCATTTATTGGTTGTGTATACACCTCATGACATCCATGCTATCCTCACACAGGTAGACAGACGTCACCTTTCTTTGGCACGGCAGAGCAAAATGGAATTTGCTCTGCAGTCCTCCTCAAACATCTCTTTTCAACGCTGTTTAACTTTGAATCCTGCAACTCTTCTTCCTGTAGGAGTTCATGATTCAAAAGGGGGAGTGGAAGATGAGTTATTTTTTTAAACTCTCTCTCAGAAGAAGAACTGTTTGACAGCCAGCATGAGCATGATTGCGTGGCTCTTATGTCACAGGAAACAGTGGGATTTGACCATGTCACGGATGTGCCATTACAAAATCCTGATTATGAGATGTTTGTGGACGGCTCAAGGTATCTAACAGATGAAGGCAAATTTGTTACAGGGTATGCTGTAGTCACTGAACATGACATCATAGTCCAAGAAGCTCTTCCACCACACATGTCAGCCCAAGAAGCTGAGCTCAAAGCCCTTATGGAGGCTTGTAAGATAGCCAAAGGTAGAACAGCAAACATATACACTGACTCCAGGTATGGTTTTGGCATTGCGCATGATTATGGTCCGATATGGAGGGCAAGGAACTTCCTAACGGCCCAGGGCAAGCCAATTAAGAATGGAGATGTGGTAAGTCGACTGATGGAGGCCATACTGCTCCCAAAGCAGCTGGCAATTGTGAAAGTAAGAGCTCACGCAAAAGGAAGGGACCCTGAAAGCCGTGGAAATGAGAGAGCTGACATAGCAGCCAAGGCTGCAGCACTATTGATAAGAAAGGGTCCCAACCAGGTGAGCAAAATGGACATTGACCTGGCAGACCCAAAAGGGCTGTACTCAAAGGTTACCAGTGTGGAAACTGAAAGATGGAAGAAAGCAGGTGCTACAGAAGGTGACGGTATGTGGAAAATGGGGGATCGATTATGTCTGCCCGCAACAGTCTACCCCCAGATGGCTGGCTTGGCCCACGGAAAGGTGCATGCCTCTCGAAATGCCATGGAGTCATTAGTGGGTAAATTATGGTTTGCCCCAGGTTTTGGAAGAGCTGCTAGTAACCACGTAAAAGCATGTCACATATGTGCTCTACACAATCCAGGACAGGTAGTTAAAACACCCACCAAGTGTACACCAAAATCCCTGTACCCATTTCAGAGGATACAGATAGATTACATACAGTTGCCTAAGTCTGGAACATACGAGTATGTATTGGTCTGTGTGGATTTGTTTTCAGGATGGCCTGAGGCCTACCCTGTGAGCAAAGCAACCGCACAAGCAACTGCCAAGAAACTGATGTCCGAGCTTGTGTGTAGGTTTGGAGTGCCCGAGGTGATTGAGTCTGACAGAGGTACACATTTCACAGGTGAGATAATGAAAGAAATAATGTCTGCACTAGGGATTAAGCAAGCTTTCCACACACCCTACCATCCTCAGAGTTCTGGCAAAGTGGAAAGGTTGAATGGTACACTCAAGCTAAAGACTCAGAAAGCCATGGCAGAGACAGAAAAGCCTTGGCCTGAATGCCTGTTTTTAGCCTTATATTCAGTAAGAACTACTCCTAATAGGAGGACAGGGTTGTCACCATTTGAAATATTGTTTGGAAGTGCACCTAAAACAGGATTGTACTTCCCTCAGACATTACAGCTTAATTATGACAGTATTGCCAGCTATGTACAAGACTTGTGTAAAAAAAAAAAAAAACTGAAAGAAACACATAAACAAGTGTTCTCTTCTATTCCAGACCCTTCTGATTTTTCAGGAACACATAGCTTGCAGCCTGGTGATTAGGTGGTCGTGAAAAGACACTCCAGGAAAACCCTTGAACCCAGATATGATGGTCCCCTTCCAGATATTGCTGACAACTGCCACCTCAGTAAAGTTGGAGGGAAAATCTACCTGGATACACGCTTCACATTGCAAGAAAGTTGAAGCGCTGAGAAGGAAATGGAATACAGTTAGCCAGTATGTGAGATAGGATGTTATTTTTAACCTCTCAATGGAGAATCCATCATAGATGGCACACTCAGAGTGTGAAGGTATTCATTGAATTTGATTAAAAATAAAGTCCTAAAATGGCGGAATTGTAAGGGTTAAAAATATAACTTGTATTATATGTTATATACTCTATACACAGAGAGTGAAATGTTTTGTAGACAGTCAGCACAATGTAGAGCTTTTGCAGACACTAAGTCTGAGATAGCATTCAAGGTCTTGTTGGTCTCAAGAAAGTTAAAAGAAAACATACAGATAAGTAATGGGAAGTAACACATATTATGAGAAACTGTGAATCTGCCTAGCAGCGGAACCGGAAAGACCAAATATGTACATTGGTCACATGACTGTTGTATAACCAACTTGCCTTTAAAACTTGTATGAACTATACAATAAACGAAATCATTCTTACTAGACTCCTGGGCATGTCTGTAGTTTGTTTTCCCGAGCTCGTACCTGTTCTATATTTAATTAGGATTACGGTGACATCCATCCCGGGGGAACTTAACCCCCGACAATAGTAAAGTGAAAGAGACTTCCCATTCACATTGTGCTAGCAGAACTTGCTCCCCTGCCTGCCCCTCCCATCACCTACTTCCTGGATGTTTGCTCTGTCTCAGCAGGGAGCCCAGCTAGAGATAACACCTGCAATTTACAGCTCTCTACTTTACTAAAGTACTGGTTAATTTACACATGGACCAAGGGTCTAGAAAATAAGCCATGTTGAATATAAAACCATATAAAAAATAATTTTTTGTTAAAAAACTATATAAATGTGTAGTCCCTGTGATCAGAAGAACTAGTAAAGCAAATTTTAATATGTTTACGTGCAATAGTATATATATAAAAACTATTTTGTTTTAGGTAAAAGAAGCAAAGTTTACATTTTTTCACATTTTATACCATTCTTCTACTTCTAACGAAAAAAATATTCAACTTTTTTAACAAATAAGGCTAGTTATTTCAAGCCTTATGTGTCCTGAAAAAAACATGGTAAAAATAGTTGGGATATGCAAAGCCATTAAAAAGATATTGCTGTGTAAAGCAATGCATACCAAAGTGCTACAGTGCCTTGCGAAAGTATTCGGCCCACTTGAACTTTTCAACCTTTTGCCACATTTCAGGCTTCAAGCATAAAGATATAAAATTTAAATTTTTTGGCGGAGAATCAACAACAAGTGGGACACAATTGTGAAGTGGAACAAAATTTATTGGTTATTTTAAACTTTTGTAAAAAATAAAAAACTGAAAAGTTGGGCGTGCACTTTCAGTGCAGCAAACTCACTCTAGAAGTTCAGTGAGGATCTCTGAATGATCCAATGTTGTCCTAAATGACTGATGATGATAAATATAATCCACCTGCGTGTAATCAAGTCTCCGTATAACTGCACCTGCTCTGTGATAGTCTCAGGGTTCTGTTTAAAGCGCAGAGAGCATCATGAAGACCAAGGAACACACCAGGCAGGTCCGTGATACTGTTGTGGAGAAGTTTAAAGCCGGATTTGGATACAAAAAGATTTCCCAAACTTTAAACATCCCAAGCAGCACTGTGCAAGCGATCATATTGAAATGGAAGGAGTATCAGACCACTACAAATCTACCAAGACCCGGACGTCCCTCTAAACTTTCATCTCAAACAAGGAGAAGACTGATAAGAGATGCAGCCAAGAGGTCCATGATCACTCTGGATGAACTGCAGAGATCTACAGCTGAGGTGGGAGAGTCTGTCCATAGGACAACAATCAGTCGTACACTGCACAAATCTGGCCTTTATGGAAGAGTGGCAAGAAGAAAGCCATTTCTCAAAGATATCCATAAAAAGTCTCCTTTAAAGTTTGCCACAAGCCACCTGGGAGACACACCAAACATGTGGAAGAAGGTGCTCTGGTCAGATGAAACCAAAATCCAACTTTTTGGCCATAATGCAAAACGATATGTTTGGCGTAAAAGCAACACAGCTCATCACCCTGAACACACCATCCCCACTGTCAAACATGGTGGTGGCAGCATCATGGTTTGGGCCTGCTTTTCTTCAGCAGGGACAGGGAAGATGGATAAAATTGATGGGAAGATGGATGGAGCCAAATACAGGACCATTCTGGAAGAAAACCTGTTGGAGTCTGCAAAAGACCTGAGACTGGGACGGAGATTTATCTTCCAACAAGACAATGATCCCCAACATAAAGCAAAATCTACAATGGAATGGTTCACAAATAAATATATCCAGGTGTTAGAATGGCCAAGTCAAAGTCCAGACCTGAATCCAATTGAGAATCTGTGGAAAGAGCTGAAAACTGCTGTTCACAAATGCTCTCCATCCAACCTCACTGAGCTCGAGCTGTTTTCCAAGGAAGAATGGGCAAGAATTTCAGTCTCTCGATGTGCAAAACTGATAGAGACATACCCCAAGTGACTTGCAGTTGTAATCGCAGCAAAAGGTGGTGCTACAAAGTATTAACTTAAGTGGGCCGAATAATTTGGCACGCCCCACTTTTCAGTTTTTTATTTTTTACAAAAGTTTAAAATATCCAATAAATTTCATTCCACTTCACGATTGTGTCCCACTTGTTGATTTTTCACCAAAAAAATTAAAATTTTATATCCTTATGTTTGAAGCCTGAAATGTGGCAAAAGGTTGAAAAGTTCAAGGGGGCCGAATACTTTCGCAAGGTACTGTAAATTTGGCCTGAGCATTGGGGCATCAATGACGCTTGGTCCTGAAAGGGTTAATAAGAATGATTACAGTGAAATCTCTTTGAGCTGACCACCCAAATTTTTACAGAATATTCTTAATGGTGTCAGCAAGCATCTTCAGTTTCCCAGCCCCCTCCCCCCCAAAAAAAAACAGTCAAATAATAATGAAAGAACCCAAATTCATGTATTTTAGTCTGAGTATAATATCAACATATCAAACTGACCCAAGCCAAGACTAGGACTCATAAAACAGCCATAGTACTGTACACAAGTTTCTCCAACATGTACACATAACCACATGGGGCTTAACTCTTTCTTAGTTCACTGGTGACCTGCACATTTCCTAATTCAAGATGGCCCCATAATTATTGGTCCCTTGCATGAAACCTCTTGCTTCGCCTCTCATTCCTTTAATGACACTGATCTGTGGCATAAAGTTAGCATGGTATTTGCCACAAATACCAAACCATCATATAATTAAGTCAATGGAAAAATAAAACAATTATGGAAGACAATTTGGAAGACAAGCATAAAAAACAGTAATGAAAAATTGAAAATTCCAGAGAAAGAAGTTAAGTGAAATCTAGGTTAATAAACCATAATATCTCTTTAAATATCTTTCCCCCTTTTTGTGTAGGGCCCTTTTCTGTAGGGTCTTTGCACAGCTGCACATGTTGCACATATGGAATGTCAGGCTTCGAGCTCATTTGGTGCTCATTACATTTGCTCTTCAGTGTGAATATGTGTTAGTGATATACAGTCATATGAAAAAGTTTGGGCATCCCTATTAATCTTAATCATTTTTAGTTCTAAATATTTGGGTGTTTGCAACAGCCATTTCAATTTGATATATCTAATAACTGATGGACACAGTAATATTTCAGGATTGAAATGAGGTTTATTGTACTAACAGAAAATGTGCAATATGCATTAAACCAAAATTTGACCGGTGCAAAAATTTGGGTACCCTTATCATTTTATTGATTTGAATACTCCTAACTACTTTTTACTTACTTACTGAAGCACAAAATTGGTTTTGTAACCTCACTGAGCTTTGAACTTCATAGCCAGGTGTATCCAATCATGAGAAAAGGTATTTAAGGTGGCCAATTGCAAGTTGTTCTCCTATTGGAATCTCCTCTGAAGAGTGGCATCATGGGCTCCTCAAAACAACTCTCAAATGATCTGAAAACAAAGATTGTTCAACATAGTTGTTCAGGGGAAGGATACAAAAAGTTGTCTCAGAGATTTAACCTGTCAGTTTCCACTGTGAGGAACATAGTAAGGAAATGGAAGACCACAGGGACAGTTCTTGTTAAGCCCAGAAGTGGCAGGCCAAGAAAAATATCAGAAAGGCAGAGAAGAAGAATGGTGAGAACAGTCAAGGACAATCCACAGACCACCTCCAAAGAGCTGCAGCATCATCTTGCTGCAGATGGTGTCACTGTGCATCGGTCAACAATACAGCACACTTTGCACAAGGAGAAGCTGTATGGGAGAGTGATGCGAAAGAAGCCGTTTCTGAAAGCACGCCACAAACAGAGTCGCCTGAGGTATGCAAAACCACATTTGGACAAGTCAGCTTCATTTTGGAAGAAGGTCCTGTGGACTGATGAAACAAAGATTGAGTTGTTTGGTCATACAAAAAGGCGTTATGCATGGCGTCCAAAAAACACAGCATTCCAAGAAAAACACTTGCTACCCACTGTAAAATTTGGTGGAGGTTCCATCATGCTTTGGGGCTGTGTGGCCAATGCCGGCACCAGGAATCTTGTTAAAGTTGAGGGTCGCATGGATTCAACTCAGTATCAGCAGATTCTTGAGAATAATGTACAAGAATCAGTGACGAATTTGAAGTTACGCCGGGGATGGATATTTCAGCAAGACAATGATCCAAAACACAGCTCCAAATCTACTCAGGCATTCATGCAGAGGAACAATTACAATGTTCTGGAATGGCCATCCCAGTCCCCAGACCTGAATATCATTGAACATCTGTGGGATAATTTGAAGCGGGCTGTCCATGCTCGGCGACCATCAAACTTAACTGAACTGGAATTGTTTTGTAAAGAGGAATGGTCAAAAATACCTTCATCCAGGATCCAGGAACTGATTAAAAGCTACAGGAAGCGACTAGAGGCTGTTATTTTTGCAAAAGGAGGATCTACTAAATATTAATGTCACTTTTCTGTTGAGGTGCCCATACTTTTGCACCAGTCAAATTTTGGTTTAATGCATATTGCACATTTTCTGTTAGTACAATAAACCTCATTTCAATCCTGAAATATTACTGTGTCCATCAGTTATTAGATATATCAAATTGAAATGGCTGTTGCAAACACCCAAATATTTAGAACTAAAAATGATTAAGATTAATAGGGGTGCCCAAACTTTTTCATATGACTGTACATTACAGTATAATACATTTTCTTCATTGATGTTTAAAAGAAAATCAATTGAACGCTAGCGCAATCTACACTAATATAAAGCAATGAAAAATGAAGTGAGTACATTGGGGCTTACTGTTAAAGTTATTTAAGAACAAGACTACACTGTTGAGAAGCCTCTTTGTATTCGGGTAAATCTGAAGAGACTATCTAATATTGTTTCCCTACTATAAAAATATATATTCCAATAATGTACTGTGTGGTCCACTTATGAATCGATATAAGATGTATGAAATTTAGGGAGTTCAGATGACCTCTCTATGAACCACCTGCTGGTGTATATGAGATCTGAGTTAATGCGTGATTCTCAAAGTGAACTAATAATCTTTGAAATGCTGACAAAAAGGAATCTACTGTGAACTATGGGGATGGAAATAACAGGCAGCCGCCTGTCTAAGAAAGTCCAAATTGAACCATGCAGATAGAAATATATTGCCTTCTGCTCAAAATGCCAATATATATGGCATAATACATGGTTATAGTTGTATTATTGCTAGCTAAAGTACAACGAAAATACTATGTATTTATATTGTAAGATTATATCTAGACTTTCTATGTATATTTGCTGACATTGTATATTTAATTATGGCTTACTAATTGTTTTTGCTTTGTTGATGGGCATCACATACATGGCATCCGCAGATCATAAAGAATTCCTGTGAATGATTTTCTGCAAAGAACACCCTCTGCATGTCCAAGAAAGTCAAAATGCATCCATGCTTATATAAATATATTCATTCTACTTACAATGCAAACATATAAAACCTAATATATAGTTATATATGTATTAATGTTGCCTATTTTGCAAAAAAGTAAAAAGCCATTCATAGTAAATATTATCTGTCTACGTATAGTTTATAGTAGATGCCTTTAAATAGCTGTCACTGTGGCCATGCACATTCAATAGTAGCTGAATGCTCATACAGCCGACAGCTGTTCTTCCTGGCCCCCTACCTGACCCTGTATGCATGTAGTGCTCTCAAAGGGTAGAGGGGAAATTAACTTCAGCTTAATATCCTGCAGATCTTAGTCTAAGGTCTTATTCACACGTCCGCATTTCACATACATATGGCCCTCGTATTTTTCATGGATGCCATACCTACCCATAAATTTCAGTGTGTTTATTCAGATGCCAGTGTTTCTTTGCAGACTGCAGGTCCACAAAAAACAATGGAAGCATGTCATTTTTTCATGGATAAATAACATCAATGAAAGTCTGTGGGTTTATTAAAAAAACAGATGACATCCATGTATCATCCGTTTTTCATGGACACAGAGAAATACAAAATATAGAAAAAAAGTTGATCTCCTATTCACAGACATGAAAAGCAGATCAACCACAGACAGCACACCATTCGCAAATGAGATGTATTATTTCAGATTACACAATGTGTCAGAATGCCAATGTATGGCATTATGGTACAGGTTATTTAAATGTTTATTAACCTGCCTCTAAATCTACTCACTACTGTTTTTTTTATATGCTTTTCAGTATTCCCGTCTGTGTAATTTTTTTTTTTTCTATCAAAATTACTATTGTGAACCCCACCAAGCCACACATTGATAAAGCTATGGCATTCTAGCAAGATACATAGTATCTTTATTCTGTCGATCAGTCAAGGTTCGAGGAATCACCTTCACAGGACGTTGCTGGAAACTGTGTCAGTTAATATACGTGTGAAAAGTGCAAAAAAAAAAAAAAAAAGTTAAAGCAGTTTGCTCCCAAAATGAACTTATCACCTATCTACAAAATAGGAGATAAATTGTAGAATGTGGGATGCTGACCACTGGACTATTTTAGTAGTTCTATTAAAATGAATGCTGCCTGACCACTGGAGTGCAAATCCTATTATTTGGATTGGTGGGGGATCCAGGTCAGACTCCTACAGCTCTGCAATTTATCCCATATCTTGTGGATAGGGAATAAGTTGATTTCATAGGCAAACCCCTTTAAAGTTTGTTTTAGGTTATCAATTATGGCAATGCCATGCTATTACTAGAGATACATAACACAAGTTTTTAGAGCAGAGTCGAAGCCCTGTATTTGTGGAGCCACTAATATAGGAATTATTGAGGTCATAACACACTGTTAGAGGTGTCTGGCAGTGGCTTACTCTCTTCTCCCTATTAAAAGCCATACACGTCCAGCTAAACTGAGCATGCATGTGCAATAATGCACATGCATGCTCGGTTTGGCTGAGTGGGGTGGAATATCTGTCAGCTGAAGATTTGGGTACATGTGTTTAACAATTCTAACCATAGAACTATGGTATATGACAGATAGTAGCCCAGAGGCAATCATCATTACACCAACAATAAATAAAGTTTATCATGAACAAATTGGACATTGATCCTATCACTTTGCACTTTCTGGCTTTAGAAACAGTGAATGTGAAAGTTGTGAGTGCAGAGATAAAAGATAGATAAGATACTGAAAATTCTCCATTACCAAAAACAATGGAGATTCTAAACCCAAGGTCTAGAACATAAACACAGAAATAAAAAAAAGATCAAAGGAAAGTGTTATTGCATCTCTATAATTCAAGGAAAGGCCTTTCTCTTAAAAGTGATAAGGACTGAGATCCGTGAGCATTTTCCGGGATTTGTGCTAGGGATAAAAAAGGAGAGCTAAACTTATAGCTGGACCTTTTTGAGGGCTTTTAGAGAAATAAGCAAAAAGCTTCCCTTCTGGAATATAAGTTTACTAACAGTTTTACTGAAAATATAGTTTTTAGCAAATACAGAAAGAAAATACTTTTGTGGGAAAAAAATAACAAAAGTGGAGTAAGGCTGGCACATTTATTGACGTGAGTTAAATGAAAGTGCAGGGAGATGGAGGAGATTGTATGATACCTTTTATTAGAGCAACATATAATTGAAATTACATTTGAACACTTGGAGGGAATTGCAAGCTTTCAGAACTACTTAGGTCTCTTCTTCAAGTATGATGACATAAATAGTTTTGAAATCTTGTGTTTTTTCTAACTGAACCAATAAAGTGAACACTTTGTAATATGTGTGGGTTTAAAAAATACCTAAAAGCATATGTAGCAAAAGGCTAGATCAAATGAACCTTCTATAAGGATTACAACAAACTAAATGTACATTTTTGGTATTTAACACATTTGAAAGAGAACTTTTCCATTGAAAATGCCGCCTATTCTGAAGACAGCATATTATAAAGCAAGAGGATCCGAGCAGATGTGGGAAAAATATGTGTAACTTTTTATTTATTTATTTAAATCTCTGCTTATTCTGGGCTTAGGAGCCTAGTAGGTGGTCCTACTCAGTGATAGACTCTTATTTCTGTATGCCTAGTCATATAGAGAATGCTACTAATCATTGAGTAGGACCGCCCACTGGACTCCTAAGTCCAGAATAAGTATTAAAGATGGGCAAACCTTTTTTGTCCTGTGTTCGGATTAAGTGATCCCCCGGTTTCGTCTGAACTTGTTCAGATAGAACCGGGAGGGAAATTATTATACTCTAATATGCATTGCGACATGCATTGCGATAAATTATTATACTCTGAGGTCTCTTCATACCCCAAAGTATAACAGGCGAAGGCTCAAGGGAGGTGTAAAAAATAAAAAAAATTTATACTCAACTTCCCTCACCTCTTTTGCTCTTTTGGGCCTCCTCGTGACACTTGGCGTCTGTCTCCTTGCAAAAACCGGTGCTCTTCTGTGACATCATGCACCCGGGGCATGAGGCCTCAGCAGTGACCCTGGGCACATGACATCATAGAAAAGCGGCAGATGCCAGGAAGAAAGCAGAAACAGAGCTAAGGCCCCATGCTGCAGAATGCAGCTAAAAAACGCTGCAAAGAAAAATGCAGCAGAAACGCAGCACGTTTTTCTGCAGCATTTTTCATCACATTTTTTGCTGCGTTGTTCTCAGAGGTTTTCTTCCCTTATAGCTATAGGGAAAACATGAGCATTTCCACAGGTAAAAGTGGCATGCTGTATTTTTCAAAAAACGTGTGCATTTTTATAAAAATGCAGGTTTTCTGCAGTGCATTTTTTTCTGTAATGTGTGGATGGTATTAGCCAGAATCTCATTCACTTTGCTGGCACTATAAAATGCTGCATTTTTTTTCTGCTGCATTTCTGCCACATTGGACCTTAGCCTTATGGTTTGGGTTTTGCTGGTGGCACCTTGCCCTGGACAGAGATAGAGATTGGTCAAGTCAGTTTCCTTTTCTTTTGCTAATCATTGGCCATAACATACAGTATATGTTCATTATAAATAAAATTCTAACTTTATCGCAGCGGTCACTACAATTCTGGCGATACTAAATATGTTTAGTTTTTGAAGTTTTATTACTGCTTTGAAATAAAATGAAAATAATGTTCTGCTTCTTTTTGGGTTACTCACTGGCAGTAGGTGTCCACCCAGTGTGGGGAAAACTGAAAAAAATGCATTAGTATTATATTCCTATGCAAACAGATTTCACACATCAAAAAGATATTTCTTAGTACACATTGCAGACATTCTTCATTCTTTCTTTATTATACTCAAACATTATTATTATTAATAACCTGTAATTTCAAAATTCAGCTTTCAATAAGGAAAATGTAAAGTAAATGCTGTACATTTAAGAACAGATTAAATTATTTACTATCAGATTAAAAATGGAAAATGGATTTTACAAACTTGTTGACACAACAAATTCCATTCTTTGTCTTGGCGGAGAAAAAAAGAGCTACCAATTGCCTATCGGATTAAAACAATCTGTATAGAGCTAATTAGTTGTTTGATTGGCCAGACCTACAAGACTTCTTAGTTGACTTTTGTGCTACACACTGCTACGGCAGATGGCACAATGCTTTGCTTAAAATGAACAGTTGCATCTACGCCATTGGAACAGCTTCAGCATCTCATCTTGATTCATAAACTACCCACAAGCATATTAATAAATGATTTAATTAATAAATCATTTTCATAAATATCAATCCCTTCCCTCTTCCATCTGTTATGGAAAAATCCTATACAGCACGTTCTTGTGTATAGAAATGAATATTGAACATTATTGTAAGATTTTCTCTGATGCCTTATTTCATATGTCATTTTTGGTTAAGCTAACATGTTTTCACACTTAGTTTGTAGTTAGTTTTTTTTTTTTTGGTTAATTATTTCTAAATTTGATGCTTGCCAGAAATTCATTTACATTAGTATGCTTTATCCTTCTATATTGTCAATCAATTCTAGGAATTCTGTGAAATCATTTAGCATTGAGGATATATGACAGCTCTGAGACCCAAATAAGATCCCATTATATGCTATAGATGTAACCTATAGACGTTGATTTAATCTCTCTCTCTCTCTCTAATAATAATATTGCACGCCCCACTTTTCAGTTTTTTATTTTTTACAAAAGTTTAAAATAACCAATAAATTTCGTTCCATTTCACAATTGTGTCCCACTTGTTGTTGATTCTTCACCAAAAAATTAAAATTTTATATCCTTATGTTTGAAGCCTGAAATGTGGCAAAAGGTTGAAAAGTTCAAGGGGGCCGAATACTTTCGCAAGGCACTGTATATACAGAATGTATATAAACTCTCTATATATTTATATATTTGATCTGATGTTCATGTATCACTATACACTGTACATCATACAAGCAAGTAGAGAACTTCCAGAGAAGCCATTTTGATCAGATGGAGCCTTGAAAAGACAGAACAGACAGAAGCCAGAAATGTACCAATTACAAAAACACACGTAGATAACTGGAAATATCAGAAAGTATAGAAAAATAAGAAGCTTAAAGATGGTTACAAAGTTCCATTATGAATAGGCTTGAAAAGAGACCATTAAGGCCATTAAGTCCAATTTGTAATCTTTCTTAACCCCTTGCTGTTCTATGTCATATCAGTTCCTTGCACAGAGTGTATAGTTAATGCTAAGTTCCGAAATAGTACAAACACTATGATGAGGCAGGCACAGAAACTGTACCTGCTGCAACTCTGTAGTTCTGGCTGTTTGATATAGTCAGGACACAGCTCTCAGTGCTGGAAAGATGACTCTGTTTATGGCAGCTTAACAGCTTCGATGCCGTGATGAATAGTACCCTGGCACTGAAGTATTTGCAGGGGGGAGCCCTTCTCTCAAGCCAGACAGCTCATCCAGGTTATGTTTGGAATTCGACATTGGTTAGATTCAAGAATGGAGGTCTCATGGTAAGCTCTTCAATTACATCTTTGCTGTGAATTGATACACTGCCTCAAATGCTGGTGTAAGGATCTGAGGAGCCATTACATATGACTGTCTGTTACCACTACAGTAGTAAAGATACAAGGGAAACTAACATCTCAACAATATGTGCAGGACAACCTGTGGTCACATGTGTTGCATCTCATGGCAGGGCTTCCAACTGGCAGAATAATTCTTGCCCTCACAGCAAGGGTTTCCCAGGAATGTTTCTGCCAGATTAAAGACTTGAAGGAATACAGGCTAGCAGGGTGAGCAATTTTTTTTAGAATTAGCTAGATTTGTTATGAATTTTTCAAAAATTTTGGGCTTGGCTGAATCCCAAATTTTTAGGTTGAGCCACCCACAAACCACTATTATAGTCTGGCTTCTCTTAATACAGTGGAGATGCTCAAACATAACTAACAGACCTATTGAACTCTTCTGGGGGGCTCTGTTGTGGTGTCAAGTACAGGTTCTCATCCTCTTCAGGACTCTTATGTCCTCTTGAGTGATGGGAACAGAAGGGACTGCTGTGGCCAAATTACATGCCCTACATGACCCAAGAGAGGTGAGTATGTCTGTTTGTTATGTCTATGCACCTAGCCTGGGCCCAAGATTATAATAATATCAGTTCCCGTACAAGTTTGGTCCAAAACAAAATTGCCAGCAAAACCTTGTGAATATTCATGCAAGCAATCTGCATGACTCTGAAAATGCCTTCAGCAAAACATTGGGAAAAATAAGTAAGAGTTTGTACATTAAGGAGGTCTGGAGATCATCGGACATGAATGGAACCAGTGGATTACAATCTCAATCAATAGGCTACAAATGCTTGGGAAAGATGATCCTCTTGCATATGTCACCTGCAGTGACAATACATGGACATGGGAAAAGTGATATTATAGCTGCCCTTTAAGGCACATTATCTAATAGTAATCTGATAAAAATCTTTATTCTCTGCCTTTTCATTATTCTATCAGTACCTGTGCCAGTCGGGCTGTTTATTTAGATTGGCGTACGATACACCAGTCTTAATAAATTTGCCCCACTTTGTCAGTTGAAGTGTAAGAGTGACAGTCAAATGACATGGCTGAGGACCAGAAGTGAGAGGATAACTGGTAAAATGTCTAAGCGGCCAGAGAATTAACATTTTTGAGGTAGTGCTTCTTTAGGCAAGGAAAACCCCTTGAATGATATTTATATTCTAACAGTGCATAAAGGCAAGTGTTTTTTCTCAATATATAGCCCCTGTAGTTAAGCCAGTATTTTCATGAATGGGCAAAATGGTAATATAGTTACATATGAAAATGTATGTTTTACCACTTTAAGGGTTAAAATATCTTTCACCAGCCATATTATTACTAGTGTTAATACTATTATCATGATGAACAGCATTCCACAGATATAAAACATAGGAAAAGGATCTCTTTGGTAAAAGTAATGATTCTTGGAAAAAAAAAATAACATCTTTACATAATACATTGCAGATGGCATCTGCAGGTAAATTATATCTTCATTTTTAGAAGTTAAACTGGCATAACGCAGTGAATAAATCAGCTTTATTTAAATAGGAACTCAAATAGGATAAGGGTTTAATTGGATTGCATTACAATTTGATTTACAATAAAATATAATTTTGGAGATTTAATATGTGTTTTTCCCCCGCTGCAACGTGACATGCTATGCAATCTTTATGTATTTAGACACTATTTAAAATTACATTTTGTGTGAACTTTTTAAGGAGATGACAAGAATAAATCAGTTTCTTCCCAGTGACATTTTTAAAAACTTGAATTATGGTTTATGTAAACAAGTTCAGATTCAATTGAAAAAGATTGATCTGCAGAGTCTTGCTATCTCAAGTTTAGCACTTTTTCATTGCTGTATAATTACTGTTAGAGGCTGAAATTCAGGAGGGTGAAGTTATTGGTCATGGAATTTTCAGTGACATGTCAAAACCTAAGACACAACAAAAAAATTAATCAAACTCTGTTATGAATCAGAGAGATGTATTTAGGTGCATTTATGTATCATTTTGTCTATTTGCCCAATCACTCAGTAGGCACTTTATATATGAAATGCAAATATGTGTGTATTTTTTTTATCCTAAAATCCAAGAAGGATACCAAAGGAAAAAAGAAATATTTCCTGTCAAGTCTTAGTCACCAGAATGGAATAGCAAGAGATGAAAATAATGTCTTTGTGCTATATTTTATATATTTTCAACATGCTGGGATTTCATTTGAAGCTCATTTTTTTAACTTTTGAAGTAACAGACTACAAACTATTGGCAATCACACTGTTTAACTCATACTCTCTCTACATATTCTTCATGAAATAGATTGTCCGGATGATTTGATAGTATTTGGAAATAATTTTGCCAAACTTCCAACTCATAATAGTTTGAGGTTTCTAGTATGGTTTAGAGGTGAGACTAAGGATAATTGTATATAATATCATTGCTATTATTATTATTATTATTATTACTTTTAATAGTAGTAGCAGTAGAAGTAGTACTCAGATTATTTCCATGATGACCACGATGAGTGTCTGGGTCCTAAGTAGAGATGAGCGAAGTATTCAAAAATTCGATTCGGCAACTTTGCTAAATTTCGCAATACAATTCTATTCGATCTGAATTAAATCGCGGCGAATCGCATAACAAAAACAGCTATTTATTGGCTGCAGAGGGCCGGAGTGGGCGGGTGAGCGTCAAAATGGCGGAACCCCTTGGTTGCCACGGTAATGTTTGACCGCTGCATCCAGGTGTAAAAAACACCCTGCTCCATAACCGCTCGGGGGGATTTAACACCTTGGATGCAGCGGTCAAACATGCCATGTGCACTCGCGAAGGGGTTAAAGTGATGTGACATCACAGAGCTAGCTGCTGATTGGCTACACACATGGCATTGTGGGTGATCCTGCGTTCCCAGAGTTCCTTGCCCTATGTCCTAATATGTACAGCAGCCATTTTGAACTAAATGCGAATCGTTACCACGAAACGTGAGAAAATTTTGATTCGATGCGAATCGTATTTTTCCTGAAATTTGGATCGAATTCCACTTGTGCAGCTTCGATTCGCTCATCCCTAGTCCTAAGTGATCGGACACGTTTTAGGAATTTCTTACATGTAGTGATAAATTATAGTATTAGTATAGTATTAGTATTATGTGTAAGCAATGATGACAGCTCCTGATGGCAAGGGCTGTGATTTTTCCCTATTTTTATGTTTTCTATTTTTAAAACAGTTTAAATATTTTTTAAACTTATTTTTGTCTCATGTATATAATTTCTAATATTTCACCATGAGATCATAAAAGACCTGGGGGATGATAACCCTTTTATTGCACTTTTTTATGACCACTTATGATCTTATTGTCAGAGAGAGCTTTCTAACAAAAATAGATTGACTTTTTAACAATAGAAAAAAAGATCAGTGTGATTCCCCAAATTGGGCCATAGAGAAATGAAGAAAGGTGTCCCGGTCTGATGTATCTAATTTGTTTTTATACCATGTTGGTGACTGGCCGAGATGGCCGAGCCTCTCAAAATTTGTTTTGTTTCGGGCGGCTTGGGTGGCTTTATGATCCGTAAGTGAAATTATTATACTGTGGGGTCTATTTATACCCCTGAGTATAATAGGTGAAGGCCCAGCAGAGGTTTAAAAAATAAAAAACATTTATACTCACCTTTCCTCACCTCTTTTGGGGCTCCTCATATGGAGCTCTTTCTTGGTCTCCTTGGTGACATCATGTGTCTGGGTTCACCACTGAGGCCCAATCACAGACCTGACATCATGACACTCGATGTGCCCATGTAACCTCGGGGGCCCAATCACAGCCCTCAACAGTGACCCCGGGCCTATGATGTGACCAGGAGAGTTCCGGACACCGTGAGAAGACCCAAAAGAGGTGAGAGAAGGTGAATATAAAGGTTTTTTTTTTCACTTTTCCTGGCCTCCACCTATTATACTATAGAGTATAATAATTTACTGCAATGCATATCGCGACAGCCATTTCAGTTTGTCCGAGATGAATCGCAATTGTTTAGTTAAAAACCAAACAATTTGGAATATACAGGGCAAACCTGGCTTGTAACGAACCAGTTCACCCATGTCTAGTGACTGTATTATATCTGTGTTGCTTTCCTGAGAATGATCTAATTTCACTGACTAAGAGTAATCCCCTGGATCACATCTAAATCACTTAATGACAACTGTAATCAAATATGAGTTTCGATTCAACTTGAATCTATTCATTCCAAATTAAATCTGTCACCCTATATGAGTGAATCTAACTCAAAATTAATTTTGGGAGATTTGCTCATCTGTAATGTTCATCCATAGATATGAGGTGGTCTATAATGTGGCATATAAACACATGGAGTGAGAAATGACTGGCAGTATGTATGTGATGTATCTGGAGTTTTTTTACATTTAATTTTACATTATCTTGACATTTTTGTCATTCAAAAAAAAAATAAAAATTTTGTTTTTGTCCTGGGGCGGAGGGAAACAGGGAAAAAGTAGTATCTGACCATGTTTTGTAGTATCCCAAGCCCTTCTCCTACCTTACCACCAACAATATATTTGCACCTCCACAGCAATTTTCACAGTTTTGAGATGGACAAATCAAACCTAAATTGCAACATTCAAAAATCATCCAACCCCCCCATACCTATATATTTTCTTAAATTACCTGCAGCATTGTCAGAATGCCATTTGGTACTGTATGTGAACAAGCACCTTCATGCAATTTTGATTTAAAGTGAATGTTTTATAAAAAAAAAAATGCAAATAAATGTATATTAGTTGCTAAAAGTGGAAACCAAACAAAAAGTTATATGCACTAAACCTCCTAAAAATAAGAGATCAACATGTACAGAGTTCATTCATATCACTAAGGCCTACACCTGAATGCACATATCTTCAGAAAATCACTAGAACTGGAAGGAACAAAAATCTGTTTTGAACCTGGAAATGTTAAAAAAAATGTATCATCCTATAAAATGTAGGGATTACACACCGTGGAAAGCAAGTGAACCCTTAAACCCTATATATTTTTGAAAATAGACAACCTGAAGATTACATGTGTCTCAATTGGTTATCAATAGCCACATCCACCCTCATGTAACTTTGTGACAAACACATATAATTTTTTGAAAAAATGCACTAAAACATATATTTGCACTTAAAACTCCTATTCAATCTTACATTCACACACAAAATACATTTAAAATAATAGATCAAGGTGTACACAATTTATATATACCACAAACATCAACTACAACAAAAGCTCGTACTCTCAACACTGATACAGAAGACAAGCAATATTTTGTTGTTATTCACTAATATGTTAAAAATGTATACTACACCTAGCAAACTGTGACTGTGATACCAAAATCTAGATTTTTTGAGATTGCACAGCATACAGTATATAAAAACATAGCTTAATGTTTCATATACACAACTACCTTCATGCAACTTTGCAGCAAACAGAGATTGTAAGCAAAAATTGCAGAAAAATTCAAATTTACCACTAAAGTGCTTGCTCAAGCAGTCCCTTCCTGCAAACAAAATGTACTTTCCAAAAAACTGCAATATGTGAGGAATTCATACATACCACACATATATATATATTTACAAGTGCGGGTGTTAAAGAAACACCAAAATCGCAGAAATGCACCAACCAATTTTGTGCATGCAAATTAAATAGAGGTTTACATAAAAATATAATTTTCTATACTCCTATAAAAATTGTAGTAGTTTATACGTTGAGCTCTAGTGATAATCGTTATTGCTATTATTTTAGCATAGAACACCATAATAGCATGACCACAAAAAATAATAATAATAATAATAATATAATTTTATTAACATAAATAATGAAACAAACATATATGGGGAGATAAATAATGAAGGTACACCATAATAACGATAGGGAGAGAAATGGGGGCCACAATAATAATAAATAGGGGATATATACCGCTGGTACAAATAAATATGTATAAGGATGGATGAAAACAACCTATATAGCACTATATATGCATAAACATACCACAAACAGTATAATAGCCCAAAGAAATCTAGTAAATACTAGAAAAATGGAAATAAATATAAACATAATAAGCCACCATTATAACCTCACCTAGTCACACTCCACCCCAATGAACGTTTCGCCAGACGGCTTCATCTAGATGTGTATTTTACTCTATAAAGATCAGGTATGGACAGGACAGGGATTGGGTGAAATGTAAACTTTATTGATGACTTTGTGCATATGTTGTGTAAGTGTTTGGTGCGACTCTTTTGGCGCTGCAACCTGGAGAATCTCATCTTTAAAATGATACAAAGATCTTCATGATATCCTTTACAAATTTGGAGCAAATAGCTATTAAAAACGATGTCGGGAATTGAGATCTGCAATGTGATCAACAGTGAATCGCTCCTAAACTGTAAGGGCTATTATGAAGATACTGATAGCATTTTAAACACTTTTTAATGAGATTCTCATCTTTAAAATGAATCCCAGATCTTCTTAATAGACCTAATGGATCCTGAGATATCGTCATTAGAAGTAAGGACGTATTAGCTACGTGTTTGGCTACAGAAGTGTCACCCTGGGAGGATGTATAAGATACGTGGCTGGCAGGGAAAGGGTTAAAGGGGTTGTCCAGGCAAAAATGGATAACCTTTTAACTTTTAAATCAGCTGGGGGCGTGGAAAAAAAAAAAGGCAGGCCTAAGAAAGAGGACCCATGATGGTCACAGGTAGTGACATTGCATGCCATTCGCTGATTGGCCTATCATTGGCTTCAGTAGAACTCCAGAAGAGCCACGGGAGAACACCAGAGCATCGGAGACAGGTGAGTATGCATTTTTTTTCCATGTCCCCGACTGATTTAAAAGTTAAAAGGGTTGTCCATTTTTGCCTGGACAACCCCTTTAATGATGTTAGAGATAGGGTAAGTTCATATGGAGGAATTTGGCGCAGATTTGGGGCCAAAATGAGCGTCCTGCTCAATCTTGCCATGAGTTCCATGGCTTGAGACTCCATACTTATTGGGCCCATTCATTTGGGCCTAATCAGCGGCGGAAAGACACAACGGAATGCCATCATGGGTAGCTGAGGATGAAAAATGGCGGCGGAAAATGAAGAAGAATTCCTCTTCATTTTCTGCCATGTGAACTTACCTATACAGTAGCTGATGACCCATTAGGATGTCCATATGATAGCTTGGTCTCTGTACATTGCCGCCTACTGTTAAATTTAGGACAGGAGTTTCCATGATTCCTGTATGGGGTATGTAAAAGAGCATGTAAACTCCTATTGTAGACATCAATCAGTCAGACAGTTAATATATCAAACCTTGGGAACTACCACATGATTAGACTGAGCAAAGCAAGGATGATCTGTAGTAACGTATGGCCCTTTCTTCTACTACTCTTCTCTAATTGATTACTTTTTTATGGCAAGACACCCCCCTCCCCCCCCCCCAAAAAAAAAAGAATACTGGATGTTTTTGAAAAACGTGAATGTAAATCAATCTCAGGAGAAGGCTGTAGATGAATTTCATTATCCAGCTCATATAAACGGAATAAGACAATGTTGTGTAATTCATTAGGAGACTCCACCTGATCATTTAATTGTGTTTGTCTGAAAAGCACAATAAGAATGTGTGGATTACCAGATACCTCCATTCCTCAATTATCAAGATCTCAGCGTTTACTTCATCCCACTCGCCTCCTCTCACTTCTGCTCTGTAATTAACTCACCTTTCACGAGTTATAATACAAGATAAATCTCTGGCAAATAGATGCGCAGATGCATTGTAAAATCATGGCAGATCTGTAATTTGTGCCTTTTTTTCCTAATAATTTGTGTGCCCTGGAGACTAAAATGTTTGTTATAAGGATGCATCCATATCG
The DNA here is from genome assembly GCA_947044405.1 of Leptodactylus fallax. NCBI lineage: Eukaryota > Metazoa > Chordata > Amphibia > Anura > Leptodactylidae > Leptodactylus > Leptodactylus fallax. Next base: position 980,562 of record CAMRHE010000161.1, read on the forward strand.
GAAAAATTTTGAGGCCCCTGTGAATAATTTTTCTAAACATTACATCTCATTTTTATGGTTAACTTTTACATTTTCAAGGATGTTCAGCCAGCGGTTGCTGCAGTCATCAGCACGATGCGTGAAGCCAGACAGAAAAAAAAATGGTCTTCTATTTTATTTCAAAGAATATTCCAGATAATGAAGAAACCGTTTGTGATGTTCTAAAACATGTATACACATAGGCATTGCCCCATTTATCAGACACAAGAGCTAATTACCTCATATACTGCTAGATCTCTTCTATCCTCTGCATTCCAATTCCCAATATTAACACATAGGTGGTCAAGCTGACCACAGAAAAGTCTGCATGAGTATGAATGCATTAAATAATTTAATGGAAGAAGAGTTTATTAAACTGCCACATTCTAATCAGCATGCGGACCTGCATTCATTAATCTTCCACTGGTCCGTGGTGTGTCTCCACAGCCAACACAGAGAGCGTTAATGTTAATAGGAGCTTGTAACAAACAGGGACAGTTAATCATGGAAAATGTACTATTAACCACATGATCATGCATACTGCAATCTGATTACAATCATGCTTAACCCCTCTGCTGCTATTGTCTTTTAATGGCATTCCTGGGAACTTTGGAACAAAATATTATTCAACAGAAAGAATTAGATTCTGTGCGCAATTTATCTCTATTTGCATTTAGATTCAGTAGCGTTGATGTTTATTAATTAATCAATGTATTTATATTAGGTATTCTAATGAGTGCAATGAACTTATGGGAATAGGCTGAGACGGTAGGTATAATACAGACATTGTGCTGTCTTTATTGGAGGGTAAATATTTTGGATACTTTGTAAACCATATTATTATTATTATTTTTATTTATTTATTTCTTAAATACCAGGATATTGAGTATGTGAGTATATGGGCATGCACATATGACATATATTATACATTCTGTTCAACTATTCTTACTGAGATTTAGAAAAAAAAAATAATTAAATGGGATGTGACAGATGTGACATTGTATAGGTACATAGTTAGATTCTGTCAATCACTTATGCTTTGATAGAAATATTTAAATTAAAGAAATGTGTGACATGTTTATATAAAACTTGGTTTCTGAGGTTTCCTGTCTGCAATAAGAATAGTATTTAGTGCAAAAAAATCAGAATATTCTGAATTAGAAAATGTGCCCCCACTCAATAGTATAGATATTTTACATACCAATAGATAGTCCAAAAACATTTAAGTTTAATATATATATATATATATATATATATATATATATATATTATACACCAAGTCAGAAAAAACATTTAAGAGATGTAACAATTTTTTCAATAAAACTTACAGGTCGATTTATTAAGGATAGCATGTCATGAGGATAGTCAGAGTGAAATGTACATATTTATTGAGAGGTGTGTGCCCCCAAATGTCTCAAGATAGAAAATTAAATATACTGCTGTTATGAGTATTGGTATATTTGCACCTAAAAATGTGCCATTTTCTGTCCAATGAAGATGTCCCCAGAAACCAGAGATCTTAGAAAGTCTGTTTCATCCTGAAGATCTCACAGATATCACAAGTGCACATGGAAACAGATCACTGTTCTCTAAAACTAAGTCATCTAACCCTTTTAGAGATGTCATCTGAGCACAAGTTGTTATAATACCAGACCAGAAGTCCTGAGAAAAGCAAGAGAAGATGAGGGGGGTATTACATTTTATAAAGACTTAGCCAGGTCCAGTCTACAGATGTGGCATATAGAAGCTATTTACACATGAGCTCAGGCAATTCTATGATTCAAATGGCAATTTCCACCTATATCGTACACAAGATTAGCAAAAGGTATACCCTACAGTACCCCTTCCCTTTCCTGTTCCACTCCACATACAACCATGGGAGTAAGTCACCACTACCAAGACTTTCAAAGCAAGACCTCACTTGCAGAAAACCAAAGTGGAACCAAGAAAAGGACTGGCCTGATCAAATTTCTCCATCTGGCATATCTACCAGAAGTTGAAGTTAAAGTAATAGATCTCCACTCATGTCCACTTCTATATCCCAAACTGATTTTTATTAATACATCCAGTGTTACTTCAACCAAATCTCCCAGTCTTCTGGACTGAAACAATGTTATTTGTTCTCTAGTACTTACTCTGCCCTGCAGAGTCAAAGAAGGGGAGGAACCGACCCAGAAGGGAAGTATGGACAGCAAGACACGTACGTATGATGGGGTGGGGGGGGGGGAGTACTGGTGACGTTAAAGAAAAAAAAATGAAACACCACCAGATAATCAGAAAATGTGCTTTGGATCGGTCACATGACCGCCCCAGGGATATGGGTAACTATACATTTTTACTAAAGTATGTCATTTAGAAAGTAGGCGGGGGGAGGGTGTTTAGATTAGTGTAGGAATTCCATTTTTTCCCGACCAAGCCCTTTAAGTTGAAAACCCATGGTGTCTGTAAACACTATTTCAGTGATTCCATGCACATACAAGTACTGTAGAGGTGTTACAGCTTTTCCTAAACAGATGACTTTTGATCTCATAGCCTTTCTTATTGATAAAGATAGTAGATTTTTTTTTGCTAAAAGTAAAAGGTACCTTGATCACTATAGCTAATACTGTATTGCATAATGTATTCCCCAAGAAAGATCAAGCCAATTGACTCACCTCTATACTTGGTACAATCAGGGAAGCTAATTCTTGTAGGTGATATACCTATAGCCCTTATTGGACACCTCCATAGGGGAAATGTCTATGACCTAAAAAATCTCTCAGTAAGATCAAGAAGGTCCTATACTTCCTATTGTTTATGATTGACTCTTGGTGATTCTTACACCCAGTCGACAATGACTTCCCACACTTCTTCTACCACATTAGTCATACCATAACCTACACTATATTTTCTTATATCGCCACTGATCCAACTGCTAAGTGTGTATTTACATGTCTCGAATTAACAGCCATAGTGTTGACAGTCTGGCAAACTAGATTTGAACTGCACATGCACCCATTGTAGACAATGGGGCCATACACACTTCAGTTTTATCATATGTATCCACAGTCCACATGAAAAATATTAGAGAATGTCCTATTTAGGTAATTTTGTCTGGACCAGAATATTCAGTAAATGTGTAGTCTGAGATTTTCTCCACTGCACACTGATCTGAACAATTTTTTTGGTTTCTGTGGTTTGTGGAGGTGTCATGACCAATAAAAAATGACCATGTGACTAAGTCCTAACTGAGGCTCTAATTGACACTTACAGTACATACAGTCAGGTTGTGCCACACTGAACATCACACTCATCTTATCACCATTATACTCTGGCCCATTTACATGAAGATTGAATGAAATCTTGCTATTGATACCCAAGATCAAATATTCTCACTGCGCTAGACCTTTACTTCCATAACTATGACACTCCAGATTTATAACCAGTGGTCCTATGGGAAGCACACAAAGCAGTTATTCGAAGAGAATTTATATCAGCGGGCTACTTTAATAAAAAAAAGAAAGACACACAAATAAAACTTCTGTACACTTAAAATTGAAAAACTGGAAAAGTAACAGACTTTTAGCAATTTAACACCTACAGCAACATGCACATCATCAGCAACAACTTTGGGATATATTAAATGAAAAATAAGCCAATAATTACATGGCAATTAAACTTTATTTGTACACTTATGAAAAATGCTACAAAATGAATGAAGGCACTGACCAGAAAGAAAAAACATCTATAATCCCCTTTCAGGATTGACTTCCTACCTCCACAAAGATGTTAAGAGTGTCATTATTGACCCAAGAGGCATAACTTAAAGCTCTTGGGCCCCCGATTCCAAATATGTAACAGGGCCCCACTTACCATGTGCGATCTATAATACTGGTGTCATCTTATGTTGTAGAGAGGACTTGGGGGCCCTAAGGTTCCTGGGCCCAGTAGCACTTGTGAACACTATACCCTGTATAGCTACACCCCTGATTGACTCCTTCCATTTTTTATCTCATATAGGAAACATGAAAGATTCCTAGAATGAATGCTAAGGTCTTAAATAATGGAAGACTTCCAAGCTAAAACTGAGTTTCCCAATTTATCTGAATTAGTACAAGGGCCTCACAACCAACCATTTACCTCAAAACATCTCCATTCTGCCTTCTCGAAGTACATGATGGCCTTCAATGTCCATATCTAAAACTTTCTGTCATATCTTTTAAAACTTTATAGTCCTTTGGTCATGGGAAGGTTCTTGCTAAAGCCAATATCACATTGATACACAGTAAAGGAAAGGAGCCAACTATAACTTGTGTAGCAACTATAGAACTATCTTTCTAAAAGAAGCCCTCCAAGTTTATGCCCCCCAAGTTTATGCCCCACGTGATCTGCTTGTCACTGGCCGGAGGTCACTGTCTGTTTCACTTAACCAGAACTCAGTCTGTCAATGCAATCCTATCCGAATCAGAGCCTTATTCTGCCTTATTCTGAGTTCCATAGGAATGCATTGATAGTCAGCATTCTAGTTAAATGAAAGAGGCAATGACCTCCAGCAAGTGAGAAGCAGATCACATATGGCAACTCCAGGCAAGATATTTGCAAAAAAAGTCAAATTTAACTTTTGCACTAAACCACCTAAATATAATGGGAGGTGGTGGCAAACCCACCTCCAGTTTTCTTCTGCGGACTTTCTGTCCCTATTATACCTATACGGAAAACACCAGCATTTTCACAGGTATAAGTGACATGCGGTAAAAACGCGGCTTTTCCGCTGAAGATTTTTTTTCTGCAATGTGTGGATGGGATTAGCCAGAATCCCATCCACTTTGCATTTTTTGCTGCAGCGTTTTGGCCGTGGCTGAATTTTCGCAACGTGGGGCCAAGGCCTTAAAAAGTCTTCCCCATTGTTTACAATTAGAACTGGTTAGTATAATATACACTGAAAAATATACTGAGACAAATCAGATAACAAAATATACCAGAAACAATGCAAAATTATTTACTATATATCTCCCAAATGGAAAAATGCAGCATAAACTCTAAGCTGTACTCACCTGAGTAGCTGCCAAATAAAACAAGTTGCTTCTAGCCAAAGTCACACCCTAAGGAAGATAACGTGTACCAAAACATTGAGTGAAATGCACAAATTAAATGCATGCATAGTTAATCTCTTGGCAGGAAAAGAACAATGTTGAATAACTTAATATTAAAAGATTTTAGCCTGACAGTTATCTTATTTGCCAAGGTCATATTTGTTCCTTTTTGGTCTTGCCATTCTTTAGAACAAAAGGTCTTAAGCTGCACACATTCTAAGATCTCGGAGATTGGTTGCACGTTGAATGTTACTTGAGATTATATTATAGAGAAGCTTTTATTAAAATAAATCAAGGGAAGTTTCTTTTCTGTAAATGACATTCTGACAGATAAATACCATAAGAAGGAGCTGAAGAAACCTTTTGCTTGGAGAACAAGTTTTCAGATAGTTTGAAGCCAGGCTACCTAAAACTTGTGATTTTCTTATTTGCGAAATTGTCATGGTCGATACTTCTAAATTGCATTGTAATTTCCACTTCTTTGTCTCAAGAGTATTTTGCAGAGTGGAAATAAATAGTTTGATGTTTTCTACTGAAACAAAACTCCTTCTGACAAATTAATAAACTTGGAAAAGTATATATAAAGAAAATATACCTATAGATAAGAGTACATTGGTAGGGGTATAGCTAGGGAGCAACTTTGTCATGGCTGATATTTACATATACAGTGCCTTGCGAAAGTATTCGGTCCCCTTGAACTTTTCAACCTTTTGCCACATTTCAGGCTTCAAACATAAGGATATAAAATAGAATTTTCTTGGTGAAGAATCAACAACAAGTGGGACACAATCGTGAAGTAGAACGAACTTTATTGGTTATTTTAAACTTTTGTAAAAAATAAAAAACTGAAAAGTGGGGCGCGCAATATTATTCGGCCCCTTTACTTTCAGTGCAGCAAACTCACTTCAGAAGTTCAGTGAGGATCTCTGAATGATCCAATGTTGTCCTAAATGACTGATGATGATAAATATAATCCACCTGTGTGTAATCAAGTCTCCGTATAAATGCACCTGCTCTGTGATAGTCTCAGGGTTCTGTTTAAAGCGCAGAGAGCATCATGAAGACCAAGGAACACACCAGGCAGGTCCGTGATACTGTTGTGGAGAAGTTTAAAGCCGGATTTGGATACAAAAAGATTTCCCAAACTTTAAACATCCCAAGCAGCACTGTGCAAGCGATCATATTGAAATGGAAGGAGTATCAGACCACTGCAAGACCCGGCCGTCCCTCTAAACTTTCATCTCAAACAAGGAGAAGACTGATCAGAGATGCAGCCAAGAGGTCCATGATCACTCTGGATGAACTGCAGAGATCTACAGCTGGCCTTTATGGAAGAGTGGCAAGAAGAAAGACATTTCTCAAAGATAGCCATAAAAAGTCTTGTTTAAAGTTTGCCACAAGCCACCTGGGAGACACACCAAACATGTGGAAGAAGGTGCTCTGGTCAGATGAAACCAAAATCAAACTTTTTGGCCACAATGCAAAACGATATGTTTGGCGTAAAAGCAACACAGCTCATCACCCTGAACACACCATCCCCACTGTCAAACATGGTGGTGGCAGCATCATGGTTTGGGCCTGCTTTTCTTCAGCAGGGACAGGGAAGATGGTTAAAATTGATGGGAAGATGGATGGAGCCAAATACAGGACCATTCTGGAAGAAAACCTGTTGGAGTTTGCAAAAGACCTGAGACTGGGACGGAGATTTATCTTTCAACAAGACAATGATCCCTAACATAAAGCAAAATCTACAATGGAATGGTTCACAAATAAACGTATCCAGGTGTTAGAATGGCCAAGTCAAAGTCCAGACCTGAATCTAATCGAGAATCTGTGGAAAGAGCTGAAAACTGCTGTTCACAAACGCTCTCCATCCAACCTCACTGAGCTCGAGCTGTTTTCCAAGGAAGAATGGGCAAGAATTTCAGTCTCTCGATGTGCAAAACTGATAGAGACATACCCCAAGCGACTTGCAGCTGTAATCGCAGCAAAAGGTGGCGCTACAAAGTATTAACTTAAGGGGGCCGAATAATTTGGCAAGCCCCACTTTTCAGTTTTTTATTTTTTACAAAAGTTTAAAATAGCCAATAAATTTCGTTCCACTTCACGATTGTGACCCACTTGTTGTTGATTCTTCACCAAAAAATTTTAAATTTTATATCCTTATGTTTGAAGCCTGAAATGTGGCAAAAGGTTGAAAAGTTCAAGGGGGCCAAATACTTTCACAAGGCACTGTATATATATATATATATATGTATATATATATATATATATATATATTTATTTATTTATATAATGGGCATACCACTTATAGTATAACATATTTCATGGCTTCACAAGTGTTTCTGTTCTGTGGGTGGGTTACATCTTACCCACTGTGTTTTTCACATTTAACTGTATTTTTCAATAATTATGTGCTTAATAAATTATTTTTAGAGATTTTGTTAATTCTGCTCCAGCCTTTATTTTGTGATTTTTGTATGAACTATCTTGTTGGTGGTCAGAATTGATGTTTAGGTACATCATTGCTGTAGAGAAACCTGAACCTCTATAGTGACAATATTTCTGACCACCTGCATGTGACTGTTGAGGCCAGTGATTAGCTACAGTGGGGGCTCATGCAGGTCATCACTGGCGTGCCCAAACAAAAGACATGAAGCAGGCAGCTGCTGTTGGGACAACAGGTCCTTGAATGGATGAGTACGCTTTCTTTTATTATTTTAACCCCTTCCCTGTTCTTCCCTAAATTTTGTCAAGGTGTCAGGAAACCCCTTTAACATTATAATTAGACTATCTGTAGGCTTTAAGGTCCCAAACTAACGTAAGAGTTAGAACCAGCATTTTCATGTATTGCCCCCTCTAACATCAATGGCAGCTTGAAGCCTGTTGTGGTAGTTGTGGATGAGGCTCTTTATTTTCTTAGATGGTAAAACTGCCCATTCTTCTTGGCAAAAAGTCTCCAGTTCCTGTAAATTCCTGGGCTGTCTTGCATGTACTGCGCGCTTGAGATCTCCCTAAAGTGGCTCAATGATATTGAGGTCAGGAGACTGAGATGACCTCTCCAGAACCTTCACTTTCTTCTGCTAAAGCCAATGACAGGTCGACTTGGCCTTGTTTTTTGGATCGTTGTCATGTTGGAACGTCCAAGTACGTCCCATGCGCAGTACATCCTTCAACTTTGACCAAGTTTCCTGTGCCTTTGAAGCTCACACATCCCCACATCATCAGTGATCCACCTCCGTGCTTTACAGTAGGAATGGTGTTCCTTTCATCATAGGCCTTGTTGACACCTCTCCAAATGTAACATTTATGGACGTGGCCATAAAGTTTAATTTTTGTCTCATCACTCTAAATGACCTTGTTCCAGAAGTTTTGAGGCTCGTCTCTGTGCTGTTTGGCGTATTGAAGGCGAGATTCTTTGGGGCATTTGCGCAGTAATGGCTTTCTCCTGGCAACTCAACCATGCAACCCATTTTTCTACAAGTGCCTCCTTATTGTGCATCTTGAAACAGCCACATCGATAGAGAGTCCTGTATTTCAGCTGATGTTATGTGTGGGTTTTTCTTTGCATCCCGAACAATTTTCCGAGCAGTTGTGGCCGAAATTTTGGTTCGTCTACCTGACCGTGGTTTGGTTTTTACAGAGCCCCTGAGTTTCCATTTGTTAATCACAGTTTGAACACTGCTGACTGGTATTATCAATTCCTTGGATATCTTTTTGTATCCCTTTCCTGTTTTATACAGTTCAACTACCTTTTCCCGTAGATCTGTGGACAATTCTTTTGCTTTCCCCATGACTCACAATCCAGAAGCGTCAGTGGCTGGAGGAAAGATGCAACAGTCTGGATCCCAGAAACTCACTCAGCTTTTATGCACACACACTGATTACAAGCAAACAGGTCACAGGTGAGGAGGTTACCTTTAGTAGCCATTCAAACCCCTGTGTGTCAACTTCTGGGCATGTTATCAGGCCAAAATCACCAGGGTATGTGAACTTTTGAATAGGGTTATTTTGATGTTTTTGGTTGTCATTATGATTTAAAAAGAGAAAACACAGCAGTTTGACAATAAATGGCTTCAACCAACCACTAACCATGAGTGGAGAAAAAGTTTTTGTGTTATCATTCATATTCTCTGAAAAAAGGCCAAAAAACAAAAAAATTGGCAGGGGTATGTCAACTTTTTAGCACAACTGTATTTGCATGACATGGACAGACTAAATATTTTAATGAGTATAATGCTACAGATGTAGCAAAGTTTAAAATCACATGTAACATGTTAACAACACTGTGCACTGAGAATTAACAGGATTTTTTTCAATAATCATCCATTAACTTTTGTTGTTTTCTGTGCAGTAAGTATTACAGTGCAGCAAGTTATCATCACCATATAGAAAGTCAAGTTAACTCTGCTAATCTCTAGCTAATTTCTCTTTTGGTGATGCTCCAGGAAAATTAAACATTTCATGCCAGGTTACATCTCAGATGTATGCTGATCATTGATTCTCCTAGTAGTCCATAGTACAATACTATCTGCAGGTGGACTAACGGTGAACTACAGTTGCCAGAAGGTATAGGTATGCTCACAAGGAGTAATTTGAAGCTTATTTTGAAGCAGATTATACCTCAAAGTTAGCTCAAAATTCTACCTAATAGCTTTCTCCGATTAATTTCAGTGGAGGCAGTGACAGATGCTTTGTTTTTCAGTTCGCTGGCTTCAGCTTTCTGCCCCGGGTTACACTAGACTGCCTCAAATTCATCTGTGTGAATGGGCCATAAAGGAAACTGACAATACTTCCTGGGGAATATATTAAGGCTAAAGCCCCACATAGCAAAATTCAGCAAAAAAATACCACATAAAAAAACATGGTTGAAATATATTTAATTTTCTTATATCTATACAGAAAATAAATGCCAGTGTTTCCGCAGGTATAACTGACATGCTGCGATTTTCAAAAATGAGAGTTTTTCCTCTGCAGATTTTTTTTCTGCACTTTGCAGGTACTGTAAAATGCAGCATTTTCACAACATGTGGTCTCAGCCTTACTGCTGCCAGAAGGGAAAGGACACTGACTGACAGTGAGGGGGAAATATATTATTATTTAGCACCAGATTTCTGTCGTATAAAAGCCCCAAACCTTGGGTTTGCGACTTTTAAAATGCCAGTTGCAGCATGAATTGTCACAACTGTTTTTTTGTGGTGCCCATGCCCCTTTTACAAAAAGGCGTGGTGAGGGCTTGCTGGGGGCAGGGCTATTGGAGCTCTCTAGTGGCCGTGGAAGAAGCCAGAATTTCAGGTTTCCCTCTATAGCTCTATGAAGTAGAGGATTTTGAGCTCTAGTTTAGAAATATTACAGAACCATACAGTATTGTGCTAAAGTTTTAGGCAGATGTGAAAGAAATGCTGCAAAGTAAGAATGTTTTCAAAAATAGAAGTGATAATTGTTTTTTTTTGGTCAATTAACATATATTAAATGAGTGAACGAAGGAGAAATCCAAATCAGTTATTAAAGGCTGCCTATGTACTAATAACTAAATAGTAATGCTAATAGGTGTCCATGCCTGGCTCCCTGAAATCAATCCTAACACTGTAAGCAGATGCATTGAGTTCCGGCTGTGACAGCATTTGTATTGTTTTCTATAGAGCCCTTCCTTTGTGTGATCAGACGAGGATATCTAGCCAGTTAATCTGGGTCTTATTGTAGTCAGCCTCCTCTCCATCCATGCCCTTTCATTCTGTAGTGCTCTGCTTGTGCACAGTCACCTGATTACTGCACTCTGGTGAACAATAGAACTAATTAACGACTTTTACACAGAAAAGGTTTCACGTCATTACATATGTCACACTTATCACACCAGCACTCCAAAGGATACATTTGCAAAGGTGATTTAATATCAATAATCCAAACATAACTCAGGATTCTTTGATTAAACATTCCTCAATACATAAAAGATAATACAAAGGTTCCAAATATTCCACAATTCATGCAACGGGAAGTTATCCACCATAACCACTAGAATAGGAACTTTCAAGCATGCAAAAACAGCACCTTTGACATGTGGACTACCGCTATAGCCTGTGCCCACAGTCTGATGAAGTCTGATGAAGGCCCTATGGGCTGAAACGTCGCTATCTGTAGATGTTGATCTAGATCGTGATCTGTAGATCACTTACCTTCACAATCACTATACTGTTTGTGGATTACTTACAGTCTCATATATTGCAAATTATTAGCAACTACACTGTCGTGTAATGTCTCTGCCTGTTTGGGTCTCTGCGCCACCCTCTACTCGCACGCTGCGGCGAAGGAGGCGTGTTCAGTTTGGTTCCTTGTGAAGGTTTCTTGTTGCTCAGTCTGAACATGGTCCTAGACAATGTAATGGATTTCCGGCCACACCCGTGTTCTGAGCATTTCTCTCTGGACTGCATAGAGTTAATCTCTTCCTGGCCTGTGTGATTGACAGCCTGTGTACATATCAGGTCTGGGGCTGGGCCCAGACTTTCTATATACGGGATGTCACTTTCTCAGCAAGTTGCCGGTTATTGCACTGTCTTTGCCTGCTCTCCTTGTTATATCCCTTGCTGCTTCTGTTACCTGATTCTCTGACCTTTGGCTTGCCTTGTGACTATTCTCTTGGATTTTGATTCTGTACTGCATTGCTCGTTTGTTACCGACCCCTTGGCTTGCTCACTCTGCTTCTGTGTTGTTTTGTCTTGTCCTGTTCTGTGTGTCACTTACTCAGTATAGGGCTCGTCTTCAGGTTGTCCTTTTACCGTTTAGGGTAACTGAGGCAATAGGAAGGGACAGTGGCTGGGGTGAGATTAGGGCTCACTTGTCTCTGTCCTTCCTCCCAGAGGGTATTGCTACATCTGGCAAGACCCTAACATGTCGTCTCTGCAATCTTGAAAGTTCCTATTCCAGTGGTTATAGTGGATAATTTCACACTGCAAGTATTGTGGAATATTTGGAACCTTCATATTATTTTGTATGTATTGTGAAATATTTAATCGAAGAATCCAGTATCACATTTGGATTTTTGATATGAAATATAATAATACAGTGCCGCATACATCCTTCTACACCTATCACACTATTACACTGATGGAGACTGTATTCTCACCTCTAGATCATGTTCTGATGTTTCCAAGTAAGTAATGAAAAAATAAATACTATAGAGGGTATATGTAAAGGGAAGTGCTTACCACAAACATTAATATATATATATATATATATATATATATATATATACAGTCATATGAAAAAGTTTGGGCACCCCTATTAATCTTAATCATTTTTAGTTCTAAATATTTGGGTGTTTGCAACAGCCATTTCAATTTGATATATCTAATAACTGATGGACACAGTAATATTTCAGGATTGAAATGAGGTTTATTGTACTAACAGAAAATGTGCAATATGCATTAAACCAAAATTTGACCGGTGCAAAAGTATGGGCACCTCAACAGAAAAGTGACATTAATATTTAGTAGATCCTCCTTTTGCAAAAATAACAGCCTCTAGTCGCTTCCTGTAGCTTTTAATCAGTTCCTGGATCCTGGATGAAGGTATTTTTGACCATTCCTCTTTACAAAACAATTCCAGTTCAGTTAAGTTTGATGGTCGCCGAGCATGTACAGCCCGCTTCAAATTATCCCACAGATGTTCAATGATATTCAGGTCTGGGGACTGGGATGGCCATTCCAGAACATTGTAATTGTTCCTCTGCATGAATGCCTGAGTAGATTTGGAGCTGTGTTTTGGATCATTGTCTTGCTGAAATATCCATCCCCGGCGTAACTTCAAATTCGTCACTGATTCTTGTACATTATTCTCAAGAATCTGCTGATACTGAGTTGAATCCATGCGACCCTCAACTTTAACAAGATTCCCGGTGTCGGCATTGGCCACACAGCCCCAAAGCATGATGGAACCTCCACCAAATTTTACAGTGGGTAGCAAGTGTTTTTCTTGGAATGCTGTGCTTTTTTGACGCCATGCATAACGCCTTTTTGTATGACCAAACAACTCAATCTTTGTTTCATCAGTCCACAGGACCTTCTTCCAAAATGAAGCTGGCTTGTCCAAATGTGCTTTTGCATACCTCAGGCGACTCTGTTTGTGGCGTGCTTTCAGAAACGGCTTCTTTCGCATCACTCTCCCATACAGCTTCTCCTTGTGCAAAGTGTGCTGTATTGTTGACCGATGCACAGTGACACCATCTGCAGCAAGATGATGCTGCAGCTCTTTGGAGGTGGTCTGTGGATTGTCCTTGACTGTTCTCACCATTCTTCTTCTCTGCCTTTCTGATATTTTTCTTGGCCTGCCACTTCTGGGCTTAACAAGAACTGTCCCTGTGGTCTTCCATTTCCTTACTATGTTCCTCACAGTGGAAACTGACAGGTTAAATCTCTGAGACAACTTTTTGTATCCTTCCCCTGAACAACTATGTTGAACAATCTTTGTTTTCAGATCATTTGAGAGTTGTTTTGAGGAGCCCATGATGCCACTCTTCAGAGGAGATTCAAATAGGAGAACAACTTGCAATTGGCCACCTTAAATACCTTTTCTCATGATTGGATACACCTGGCTATGAAGTTCAAAGCTCAGTGAGGTTACAAAACCAATTTTGTGCTTCAGTAAGTCAGTAAAAAGTAGTTAGGAGTATTCAAATCAATAAAATGATAAGGGTACCCAAATTTTTGCACCGGTCAAATTTTGGTTTAATGCATATTGCACATTTTCTGTTAGTACAATAAACCTCATTTCAATCCTGAAATATTACTGTGTCCATCAGTTATTAGATATATCAAATTGAAATGGCTGTTGCAAACACCCAAATATTTAGAACTAAAAATGATTAAGATTAATAGGGGTGCCCAAACTTTTTCATATGACTGTATATATATATATATATATATATATATATATATATTCAATCATTCCATTCATTACTCCTGAGAGAGAGCTATTGTCTGCAGGCTACAAAACCGGTTTTGTAGCAGACATCCCGCATGGGCCAGGAAGTCTTTTGTTTAACATAATGAGATGGAATATGCTAATGAGACCACCATAGTGATGTTAAATCAGACCCAGAGATCAGATGGGGGAGGTAGGTCCTTAGCCCTAGGCCACGGATCAATTTTAAGTGTTAGAGCGCCATCCCAAGACTCATAAGAAGTATTGCATCTAAACTTATATTACAATACCAAGAGCCTGATTGGAGTGACAACATCTAGGTGGGCGGAGTTGTGGGCCATATATATAATGGGCCAAAAGCCCTTTCTCTCTCTCTTGATCTTCTCTCTTCACCAGCTCTCTTGATCTTCTCTCTTCACCAGCTCTCTTGATCTTCTCTCTTCACCAGCTCTCTTGATCTTCTCTCTTCACCAGCTCTCTTGATCTTCTCTCTTCACCAGACCCCATGGATTGACCAGCTTCACCTAGACAAGCTCCATATACCACCAGAGCATGCTTAATAAGACTTAAGTATACCTTTCTCTCTCTCTATTCATCTATCTATCTATCTATCTATCTATCTATCTATCTATCTATCAGTCACCCTTTATTAATCTGTATTACTACTGCTGTGTTCCTTACAGAAAGGGTCAGTTAGTAAATTGTCCAGGGGTTGTATGTGTGTGTGTATGTAGCGATATCTGTAGGTTTTTAATTGGGTTCTGTACTTATTGTATTGCACTGTGTTAATACTGTTTTGTATTATTCTATAACCTAGTTCCATCATATTAATAATAAACGTATTTTATGATTAATATTGTGGGGTAAATTATCGTACATGCAAACCAGTCAAGGAAACAGATAAGTAGATATACCTAAGGAGAAAGGAGGGAAATTGGTGAATATTAATTAGTAGTAACACCCAGATCTCTCATACCTAATGGTGAAACAAGTCAAAAGGGAGGAAATAGTAATTGTTAATATCACCCCTTAACATATTGGCGAGTCAGCCAGGAGTGATGAATATTAATTATTAATATTCATCCTTAACAGTATATATATATATTTATATAATATGACCAGCTTTGAAAGAAATACATGATTTCGCAATGCTCATTATGTGCTGTCTGAGTCTTCATGTGTGGCCGCCCTGTGGTTGTGAAGTGAATTACCTCCTGTCAAGGGTTTTGCGATTTCACTAGAATGAGTAACTGGAGGCCTTAACCAAATTCAAGGTAAGAGTAAACACATCTATAGGCAACTTGTAAGGGAATTGCCAGTTGCTGCAGAAACAAGGAAAGAAGGAAATAGCAGAGACAGTGTGCCCTAGACTAGACCCAGCCCCTGTCCCTGCCTACTTGCCTAACTGTCCTAGGTGACAGCCGACAACTTGGAGCCGATCCCTTCTCTAAATAAGTGACACACAGAACAGGACAAGACAAAACAATACAGAAGAAGAGTAAGCAAGCCAAGGGTCAAAACCAGAGAGACAAGCAGTACCAAATCGTAATCCAAAAGAGTAGTCACAGGGGAAGCCAAAGGTCAGAAGTAAGAAATAATACAGCAAGTGCAAGTAGGAAGCTAGCAAGGACAAAGTCACAGGACAAAGTACAATAGCCAGCGACCATGAGTGAGCTGATGACTTGTTTACAGCAAGTCCAGGACCTGCCCCAGACTTGATTGGTAGACAGGCTGTCAATCACACAGGCAAGGCTAAGATTAGCTATCTGAGGAGCAGAAAGAAACAAGGTGCAGGAGTCGGGTGTGGCTGAAATTCAATTACATAGTAGTAGTAGGGCTGGGTGTTGAGTTCCCCGCAAATCACACATTGACAACCTATGCTAAGAATAGACCTTCAATGTGTTTTCCTGGAAAACTGCTTTAAGGTAAAAACTATTTGAAAGTAAAGTGTCTTGCTTTCAATAAAACACATTGGAGGGAATTTATTAAAACTGGTGTTTCGTACGTCCAAAATCTATAATCCAGCATCGAGTAGAGCTACTAAAAATGAAAATCTAACTTTTATTTCATCTCATATTAAAAATGGAAAAATGTACCGTGGGCACCACTAATGTGTTTTAAGGCATACCGCCTTTTACTCAAAGCTCAGGCTATGAGTAAGAGGCGGCATGCCTTGAAACGGAGAAGCGGTGCCCATGGTACATTTTTCCATTTCTAATATGAGATGAAATAAAAGTTAGATTTTAAGCTTTAGTAGCTCTTCTTGATTCTGAATTATATAATTTGGATTTAGCTCTGGGTTATTTAGGCATTGGGATGTCTATAGGATCCACAGAACATTCACTAGACATTCCCCTGCATGGGTGAGCTGTGTGTTTGTACAGTTTCCTATGATATAATAATGGCCCCAACTGGCACAAGGCGCTCCAGGATTATCAAGGTGCACACCCATGCACCAGAATGGAAGTCTTTACCAGTCAGGCTCTGCTGTAGACTTCATGTATAACTCAAGCCAGTTTTCGGGGAGGAGGTATAACACAAAAGCCCAAATGAAGAAGGAAAGTGGCATTTAACATATATATTCACCCATGCACCAGAATGAACGTCTTCGTCAGTCAGGACCTGCTGTACAGTCATGGTCAAAAGTTTTGAGAATGACACAAATATTATATTTTCACATGATCTGCTGCCCTCTGGTTTTTATGTGTGTTTGTCAGATGTTTTTATCACATACAGAAATATAATTGCATTCATATTATGAGTAACAGAAGCTTATATTAACAGTTAGAATGAGTTAATGCAGCAAGTCAATATTTGCAGTGTTGACCCTTCTTCTTCAGGACCTCTGCAATTCTCCCTGGCATGCTCTCAATCAACTTCTGGACCAAATCCTGACTGATAGCAGTCCATTCTTGCAGAATCAATGCTTTAATTTTGTCTGAATTTGTTGGTTTTTGTTTGTCCACCCGTCTCTTGATGATTGACCACAAGTTCCCAATGGGATTAAGATCTGGGGAGTTTCCAGGCCATGGACCCAAAATCTCTATGTTTTGCTCCCTGAGCCATTTAGTTATCACCTTTGCTTTATGGCAAGGTGCTCCATCATGCTGGAAAAGGCATTGTTGAGCGCCAAACTGCTCTTGGACGGTTGGGAGAAGTTGCTCTTGGAGGACATTCTGGTACCATTCTTTATTCATGGCTTTGTTTTTAGGCAAGACTGTGAGAGAGCCGATTCCCTTGGCTGAGAAGCAACCCCACACATGAATGGTTTCAGGATGCTTTACAGTTGGCATGAGACAAGACTGGTGGTAGCGCTCACCTCTTCTTCTCCGAATAAGCTGTTTTCCAGATGTTCCAAACAATCGAAAAGGGGATTCATCAGAGAAAATGACTTTCCCCCAGTCCTCAGCAGTCCACTCCCTGTACCTTTTGCAGAATATCAGTCTGTCCCTGATGTTTTTTCTGGAGAGAAGTGGCTTCTTTGCTGCCCTCCTTGAGACCAGGCCTTGCTCCAAGAGTCTCCGCCTCACAGTGCGTGCAGATGCACTCACACCTGCCTGCTGCCATTCCTCAGCAAGCTCTGCACTGCTGGTAGCCCGATCCCGCAGCTGAAACACTTTTAAGAGACGGTCCTGCCGCTTGCTGGTCTTTCTTGGGCGCCCTGGAGCCTTTTTGGCACCAATGGAACCTCTCTCCTTGAAGTTCTTGATGATGCGATAGATTGTTGACTGAGGTGCAATCTTTCTAGCTGCAATACTCTTCCCAGTTAGGCCATTTTTGTGCAGTGCAATGATGACTGCACGTGTTTCTTTAGAGATAACCATGGTTAACAGAAGAGAAACAATGATGGCAAGCACCAGCCTCCTTTTAAAGTGTCCAGTGGTGTCATTCTTACTTAATCATGACAGATTGATCTCCAGCCCTGTCCTCATCAACACCCACACCTGTGTTAATGGAGCAATCACTGAAACGATGTTAGGTGGTCCTTTTAAGGCAGGGCTGCAATGATGTTGAAATGTGTTTTGGGGGATAAAGTTCATTTTCTAGGCAAATATTGACTTTGCAAGTAATTGCTGTTAAGCTGATCACTCTTTATAACATTCTGGAGTATATGCAAATTGCCATTAGAAAAACTGAAGCAGTAGACTTTGTAAAAATTAATATTTGTATCATTCTCAAAACTTTTGGCCATGACTGTAAATGGGTTGATAAATTTCCCCCACTAGGTACATAACCTTTGCACACCCAATACTTTTGAGTTATTATTGTATCTCAGAATGGGGATTGAGCTCATGGTCTAATTTATTGAGCAGTGTATTACGCTAGGTTCACAATAGTGGTCGGGTTTCTGTCCTTCTGGTCCGATTGGGGACCCGAAAGACAGAAACCCTATCGGCTTAAAAAGCTGTTACACACAGAAACTCCATAGACTATAATGGGGTCCACCGTGTTTCCGCCCAGTTTCTGACAAAAACAGCAGAGAGAAAAGCTTGCATGACTTTTCTCTCTGCCGATTTAAACAGAATCTGGGACGGAGAGTCTAGAAACGCTAATTAGCATAATTATGTATTTTTTTTCTTCAGGTTTCTATAATGCATTAACAATTAAAGAGTATTTACCCAGAGTGTCTGCATAATACACGCACATTTTCGGGGAATATGTCAGCTGTACAAAAATAGTCCATACTTGAACTTTCAATATGCACCCTCTGTAGGTAAGTCTGGGAATTGTTGAAAAAAAATGCCAGTCATTCTTATAAGGTACTCTCCTCTTTAGATGGGCAAGTCTGTCTTCTATTTGGAGCCAAGAGTCTGAATGAAGCAATCCAAAACACACAATCAGAGCCAAACTAGAATGCTGGATTAGCAGGCACCTGCTTCAGGAGGAAAGGGCTTTTTTATATGTCTCCATATCCAAGTCCAGGGAACCTCTAACACTGCAAAAGCTTCTCAGGTCAGCTTAAAGGAATAGCAGATCTGGGTGGGAATTCATCCCATTGGCTGATTTTGCTTTTTGATGATTAGAGCATGAAGGGAGGAGGGAGGAGATATAACACAGAGGCTCAAATATAACACAGAGGCCCAAATGAACAGGGAAAGTGGCACTTAACGTATATCTGTAAAGCGCTGTGGAATATGATGGCGCTATATAAGTAAGCATAATAAATAAATAAATAATAAATATATATATAACCCCAGGGGTGTTAAGATATAGCACCACGAACCCCATGGCATGCAGTCAGGCAGCAGCCCTGCTCAAACAGCCAGGTGCTTTTACAAAAAACTTGTCCATAGGCCTGAATGAGTTGGCTTGAGGCTTTTGCTGTCTATGGCCATGACTATACTATAACACATATTACTAAATGCTGCTAACAGAGCAGAGAAGAAGCTTGCAAAAAAATAGAATAACAAAAAATCTGAAAAAAAAAAAAAACTGATTAGAAAAAAACATATATATTTCACTTTCACTATAAATGTAAAGAAAATTGTGCCACATTCCTTTCAGGGATGGCAAGAACTGACATTGCTAGGTGGGACGCTAGACCCCAACTACAGAAGCACATGGTGGTTTATTGGCCCAAACCTAGTTCCCTTTAATGATGCTTTACACTAGGGTTGCATACAGACTTTTTTTTCGTGTAATACATTCAAGTACCTCTTTTAATTTTTCACATTTTCATGCACAGCATAAAGCTCTATGTACATAAATACTAATCTCATTCTATTCAATGTATTCCTATTGCAATGAACTTATTGAACTTCCAGTGCTTCTAGATAACCTCTAGCACCTACTTGTATATTATGCCATCACGCATGTAGCTATAGGCATAAACATAAATAATAGTGTGATAATATATAAATCCATCTTTATACATATTGAAATTGTACATGCAAGCCCCCATCAGCTTGTTGATATATACAAGGCCATTCCCTCCCTGGGCCATTAGGTCTAATAAAAACCATGTTTAATAAGATCACAGCCACAGGCATGTATTCCTGCAGACGTGCAGACAAGATCCATGCAAAACTGGAATAGCTGAAAGACAACTGTGCAAATATACAGGAGGAAATTTCAGTCATTGCAACTTATCATCATTCTGATATTGCTGTATACAATTACACATCTTCAATGGGTTTTTAAGTCCCTAATACAAATACAGACAATTATTTTGGCAGAGGAATAAGAGGATTTGATTTCATGTGTGCCCTTTTTTGTAATTTGTGCCAGTTGTCTCTGGGGCAGTTCTCGATTTTTTTTTATATATCAAACAGTGACAACAAAGAGCTCACCAGGTGTAACTTATAATCCTCTGTTGGTCGAGATTCTATTTCTTCTTTGTTATTTTTGTAGAGTTTGTTTTTTCTAGTCATATAGCTTAACAGGTTTTTATGGTAAACTAGACTCATTGGCTAACTACAAAACAAGAAATTATATAGCTTCTCTAAGCTTAGTGCTCCTTACAGCTATTATTTTTGCAGCATTTATAAATGATGTTTTTTATGTCATTTCAATTTTTTACATTTTTTTTATTATGTAACATTTATTTTTAAAAAAATTCCAGTCTTTTTTAAGTTCTATAGAGAAACCTGTGGTAAAAATGGCAGAACATGCTGCAGTTTGAAAAAAGCCACCAGAAACATAAATTTCACAGACATGTCACAAACCACAATGCTTGGCATGTAGTACATTTTATATTTTGCTGTAGATGACATACAGTAATATACATAGTGTTTAAGGAAAAGCCTCTAACAGCACAAAGACATTGCAAAACATTGTCGGGTCTCTTTGTCTGCTGGTCTTATCCACTTTTGTGCATTGGCGTGACATACGAATGGAGCACCAGTGTGCCTGCATGACCGGCATTCCCCTTCACTTCTAATGTCTGAAATGAGTTAAAGATAATATGCCATGAAAAGTATCCTATATCCATAGACCCACACCAATCCTGAGAACCGCACATTGCAAATTTAGACTGACCAAAGCCACACTGAATGTAGGCTTGTCACTTCCTGATAATCCTACTCTCCCTTTTATTTCAATGGGATCACTGTCGATAGACAAAATACAGCACTTGGGTTAGACCCCCAAGGTATTTATCCTATATGAAATAGATAGAGGATGAATACTTTTTGTAGCGTAATCCCTTTAACAGTATGGGAACTCCAAAAAATGAATGCACAAAAAATGCTTACAGTAGGCTGGGCTTACACTATAGCCAAACAACAGCTTCTTCTCCTGAACCCCTTCCCTCTTCATACATATACCAGAAACCTCAGATGGTGGCTTAGCTCCATTAAGAACAAAAGGATCATGTATGTTGAAATTTCACATACAGTGGGGAAAAAAAGTATTTAGTCAGCCACCAATTGTGCAAGTTCTCCCACTTAAAAAGATGAGGCCGGCCTGTAATTGTCATTATAGGTAGACCTCAACTATGAGAGACAAAAAGAGAAAACAAATCCAGAAAATCACATTGTCTGATTTTTTAAGAATTTATTTGCAAATTATGGTGGAAAATAAGTATTTGGTCACCTACAAACAAGCAAGATTTCTGGCTCTCACAGACCTGTAACTTCTTCTTTAAGAGGCTCCTCTGTTCTCCACTCATTACCTGTAGTAATGGCTCCTGTTTGACATTGTTATCAGTAAAAAAGACACCTGTCCACAACCTCAAACAGTCACACTCCAAACTCCACTATGGTGAAGATCAAAGAGCTGTGGAAGGACACCAGAAACAAAATTGTAGACCTGTACCAGGCTGGGAAGACTGAATGTGCAATAGGCAAGCAGCTTGGTGTGAAGAAATCAACTGTGGAAACAATAATTAGAAAATGGAAGACATACAAGACCACTGATAATCTCCCTCGATCAGGGGCTCCATGCAAGATCTCACCCCGTGGGGTCAAAATGATCACAAGAACGGTGAGCAAAAATCCCAGAACCACACGGGGGCACCTAGTGAATGACCTGCAGAAAGCTTTGGACTAACGTAACAAAGGCTACCGTCAGTAACACACTATGCCGCCAGGGACTCAGATCCTGCAGTGCCAGACGTGTCCCCCTGCTTAAGCCAGTACATATCCGGGCCCGTCTGAAGTTTGTTAGAGAGCATTTGGATGTTCCAGAAGCGTATTGGGAGAATGTCATATGACAATGATCCCAAGCACACCGCCAGGGCGACGAAGGAGTGGCTTCGTAAGAAGCATTTCAAGGTCCTGGAGTGGCCTAGCCAGTCTCCAGATCTCAACCGCATAGAAAACCTTCAGAGGGAGTTGAAAGTCCGTGTTGCCCAGCGACAGCCCCAAAACATCACTGCTCTAGAGGAGATCTGCATGGAGGAATGGGCCAACATACCAGCAACAGTGTGTGCCAACCTTGTGAAGACTTACAGAAAATGTTTGACCTCTGTCATTGCCAACAAAGGATATATAACAAAGTATTGAGATGAACTTTTGTTATTGACCAAATACTTATTTTCCACCATAATTTGCAAATAAATTCTTTAAAAATCAGACAATGTGATTTTCTGGATTTGTTTTCTCATTTTGTCTCTCATAGTTGAGGTCTACCTATGATGTCAATTACAGGCCGGCCTCAACTTTTTAAGTGGGAGAACTTGCACAATTGGTGGCTGACTAAATACTTTTTTCCCCACTGTACTTACCACCCTTCTTCTATCTGTCATCAATGGAAAGTCCAGGACACTCCCATATACATTAAACAGTCAACCGGTAATGTCAAAAAAGGTGATTATGGCCAACATCATCTAATGTGTATAGCCAACTTTAGGTTCAGCCAGCAATGTAGGTTTACAGCAAAGCATATACCTCAGCTGCCTAGGATCTGACAGGCTAGTTGTTGTAAGGGCCACTGTTTAGCTAACCACAAAACAGAATAGAAAATTTAGCATGCAAACAAATAATAACAAAATAGTTGCCTTTGCATAGTTGGGGATTTTTCTTTATTCTTGAGAACTTTTACAACACATGCTAAGGTTCACAATAGACCAGCTTTAAGCACCCACAACTTACAGTTCATATACACAGGGTGGTGATTTCTTTTTTCTGTATGGATAATTTTATGCTTTTTTTTCTGCTACACTGCATTCCCCAGCGGTGACTGAGCTTGGAAACTTGCCATGATAACTCAAATAAAATCATAACATCCAACCAAACTCACAACGGGATTTTGGCTTTAATTAATTTATCTCACCCCGGAGGCTTTCGTATGCTGGGTAGGCTAAAGAAAATAGAAATTGTATGTGCCATGGGTGGTTCGGGGAGTTGCTGAAAATAAAAATAAAGCGGAATAAATAAAAATAATAAATACAGTCATAACACTGTCAATCATCAAAGTAGTGTTCAAAGCCTTCGATGACAACTTATTTCTTGCCTTGTTATAATTGTGCTTCATTTCTTACAGTTGTTAGCTTATGCAAAGTACCGATCCCATCCCTAAGGCTGAAGCACCATGATGCAAAAACGCAGCGTTTTACAGTACCTGTAAAGTGAATGGGATTCTGGCTAATCTCATCCACACATTGCAGAAAAAAATCCACAGCAGAAAAGCTGCATTTTCAATAATACTTGTGTTTTTGTAAATCGTAGCATGTCAATTATACCTATGGAAACGTTGGCGAAGAAAACTCTGCGGACCTTCTGTGAAAAACGCTGCGGAAAAAAAACGTGATGCGTTTTTTTGCTGCACACTCCCTACATGGGGCCTTAGCCTGAATCTGTAAAAATAATATGCTAAATCCTGGTTGTATCTAAAAAATTTAAAGACTTTTTTATTTTTTACTTTTAAAAGTTTCAGTCTTGAAACACCAACTCCAACCAGTACACGATATAACAGTAATTATCTACATCTTCCGAGCATTACTATCTTTTATTTGACGAAACCTTTTACCCTTGTTTGATCTAAACATAATTCTCCTAGGGAACATATAATTGTGCAAAATGGTTTTCAAGTGTAAAATGATACATTTTCCATATTAATGAATACAGGTGCTATTCTGTGCAGAGTCAATATGTCAAGGGAACGCTAGATAAAGTTATTCATACGTGCAATAAAAAAGTAGCAAAAAAATGCCAGCAAAACATCCAGGGCGAAAAATACATTTAATGAGTAAGTGCAGCACACAATTCCTCCTTTCAAAAATGTCAGTTCATATTGAACCTCCATTTTAGATATCGTACAATTACTTTGTCAACAGAAGGTAAAGTACTGATGGATGATGCATCGGTTCTTGAAACCTAACTTTCCGTGAGTTACTTAGGCTAAAACTAAATGCTTTTACTTTCAAGTCTTGGTGATGATAGTGGTTTTATATTTATCACGCTGTCATTTTAGTTGACTGTACCAGCCTCTTCAATGCAGGAATACGGACACTAATGGAGGTGTGTCCTTAGAGCTCAGAAGGGTCACAGATTCATTCTCCTAACATGTTCACAGCACAAATAGCTCTAAGCCAGGAAACAGCTTTGCCCATTTTAAATAGTAATCTGTATCTGCACCTTTCCAGGGCCCTTATATTTTTATATCTTACTTGTTGA
Source organism: Leptodactylus fallax (assembly GCA_947044405.1). Lineage (NCBI taxonomy): Eukaryota > Metazoa > Chordata > Amphibia > Anura > Leptodactylidae > Leptodactylus > Leptodactylus fallax. Next base: position 1,005,124 of record CAMRHE010000161.1, read on the forward strand.
TTGTTCACATTGACCTACGTGACACTGAATATGCAGCTTTATCTCGGTTTTCACCTTCCCTATAATACGATGTTGCTATTTTTTAGCTTTCCCAATAGTAAGTACAATTCTACCTGGACCTTCAAAAGTCCTGGAACTGATTGCAATTCTTTATTTATAAGAAATTCTGTCAAGAATCAATAATAGTCCTGGGTCTCCAGTTCCTTCTTTAATAATAGTGTGATATGATTTGTCACAAGCTAGCCTAGAGTATCCACTACATTTTATTACTTAGCTTGCAGCACAAGTCTCATCTTTGAGTCATGAGATCCGCCATGGGAAGACCTTTAAAAAAGCTATATTCTTTACTGTTTGGTTATTACAGAAAGTCTATACTACTCAATAATATCTTTTATAAGGTGTGCTGTCACATCTACACATAGATGTTTAACCCTGATAGAAGTAAAGAACATCCAAGGGCTGGAGGCCATTTTAGTGCCATGGACATTGCTTTTCTTGATTGGATGGCAAACGAATCAACGGTAACAAAAAGTTAAATTCTTTCTACCATCTTTTGCTTTCAATGATTCTGCATTAAGCCCGTAGCAACACAGGTTCAATTTACCGATCACAGTAAGACTGCAGTGTAAAACCATTCTGCTCTGTAGTGTAAAATCCTTCATGGTGATATTAAATGAATAAATACAACGCAGCCATAAAGTGAGCAATAAACACTAATGATATAATAATCACACATGCTATTATCTTCACATCCATAACAGGTATTTAAAAATCACACAAACGCTTTGCGGAATGTACATGTTTTATAATTACTTCATATTTATTTCCTGTGAAAATTTAAAGGGAACAGATTTTTTAAAAATAATTTGCCCATTTTCTGAATATATAGTTCTCATTACGGCTGTGAAATGGTTGCTGCATGATTTTCTATGGCAATGCTTTTGCTCGTGTACAATATTTAATGTTTAAAGGGAAGGCTCACCTTAAAACATGTCACTGAGACATACCAGATTACATCTGTGTGAGTCTTGTTTCATTGTGACCTCCATGATCACTAGAATGAAGAATCACTAGAATAGAGGTAATGCATGCACATTATAATGTCCTTGCGGTGAATGGAACAATGGCATACTTAAAGGGAATGTGTCATCAACAAATTAGGTTATGTGACTCATGTACGTCTCTAAAGACTGTGAGCAGCTCAGGCAAGATGGCCGCACGCACAAACAGGTATAGAAAATAGAAATAATCTACAATCAGAAAGTTATAGCAGGTTACAAAAATATATTTCACTATCTAGTTTTAATTACTAAAAAATACTGTATAGATGATACAATCCCTTTAACTCTACAAAGATAAAGATGCTTAGGTACTGTCACTGTCCCTTTCAGCAAATGGCACAAACCCCCAAAATAACGTCCCCTCACAAAAAATTCAGTCCCTTTTTTACGGAAAATATGCAAATGATGGAATACATGGAATACCAAATGTACTGTATAACATATGTCATTGATCTACTTGTAGACATATTGGGCTAGATGTCTACAAAGCTGTTTCAGGCTGAGGTCCCACACTGAAGCTTTTGTTGTTGCAGATTTTGCTGCTGTCTTTCAAGCCAAAGCCAGAAGTGGATTGAGCAGAAGGGAGAAGTATAAGTACTTCGTATATGTTTCCCATTCCTTCTGTAGCCATTCTTGGCTTTTGCTAAAAAAAAAAAAAAAAAAAAATAGCAAATCTGCAAAAAAAAGCTGCAATTCTGCAATATGGGGCCTCAACCTCAAAGACTGTTTTTGTTACTCATAAGAGTTCAGCTTTGGGCTTAGAGCCAAGTGCCACACAGGGGTGCCATGCTGTCAGCCCTGATGGCAGGGGACTGTGCAGGAGGGGGGGATATTTACAGATAAGAGAAGAAGGAAGCTGCAAGAGTGCAAGACCATATAGGAACCCTGTAATTATTTAGATTAAGGCCTGGATGTCATTGTATGAGTTTTCCCATTCTGCTTGGATACTGCTGTGATGGACTGTATGAGAGTCAAATATGGTGCCAGTAAAAGGGATTCTGCATGTAGATCTCTGCCAGTGTGAGCCTACAAAAGTAAGACAGACAACTTCTTGTCTAAGGCCCTGCTAATGTGAGCTCACAAGGTAGAAAGGTTGATGCAAGTGACACCTCCTACTACAATAAATTTGTGTTGTTAGACTGTTTTGATGAAGCATTGGTGAAGAATATTATTTACCTCCCTGGCCTCCCTAGAGCTCCCTGGCCTTGAAAGACAGTAACCTGAATATCACAGAGAGACTGTTAAATGTGGATTGTATTCTTCAATACAGTATAGCAGTTCTCTCTTGCCACAGGACCAGTACTGACTGGATGTGTGTCGTATAGCTGTTATAATCAGGGCCCAGGAAAGGTAATGGGTTTGCCTCCCTTGATTATCTATGGAAGGACAAAAGCTTGTTCCATTAGGTTACTGGTGAAATTCACAGACGATCTGCTATGGATAAGCTAGGAAAATCAGTTGCGGCATTGGTAGAAACGAGTGCTCAGTAATAAGGGCATAAACCTGGAATATGTAGAATTCCCCCTGTGATCAAATTCCCCTACCTAAGAATAGTCATTGGGCAGATTTATGAAGACTGGCATTTTCAACACCACTCTTCATGCCCACTGCACCGGCAGAAGTTGTGCTTTAGTTATTAGGAGGTGTGCGTCTTCTTATCAGGCGAACCTTCCACCAGGCCATGCAGCCAGAACTGAAATCTTCACCATCTTGTAGTTTGCATAGATTTCATGGATCCTTTAGGCCAGTAAATTGACTAATGATCATAAATATGGCGTGGCCTGTGGCCGCAACCACACCACACTCCTACTTCCAGGAAAGTGGCAAAGGATGCTCAAAAGTTGTAACTTTCCTCAAAACCCTGCAAAACGCAAAACTGGTGTACAAGACATGATACATCTCTCACAGTGTTCTCATTCTAAATTGGAGCAATAAAGTTTCATCTGTCAAATATGTGCAACTAAAGACCATAATACAAGTTTGTCCCACTAGCGCCTTTTCCCTTCAATATATAAGGCAATAAAATGTAACATTTCTTCAAATTTAATTTTCTAGTCCATGTCACATACGGGCCATCCTAGCACGTAACATAGGTGTGGCTATCAGGGGTCAACTCACTCCACTTACTCAATCGTGCACTTACTCTTCACTCTTTACCCTTCACTTGGCTGCAAATTGAGAATAAATTGTACCCCAACACAGTACATGAACCTCAAATATACACTGCCACCACCACTGACCACTGACAAGCTCAGCAGAATCCTCACTTGCATATACACACAACTCTCCAACAGTCAGACACAAACCCCAAAAAGGTAATGGATTCATACAGTAACACAGAGTAACCTTAAATTTAACAATTTAATACCCAAAGGGTTCAGTGTTATTTATAAAAAGAAAAGAAAAATAACAAATGACACACAAGCAAAAAGTCTTTGAAATAAAAAGAGAAAAAGACTAAAATAATCTTATACTTAAAGTCCTTTTTTGCCATGGAGCTTGGAGGATCTCTTCTGATGGCATTGGCCACACCCAATGTCCAAGCTGTCCCAAAAGATGTGACATAGTGGCACTCCCTGAGGTGGTGAATGAACAACTCATCTTCATTGGGAAAAGATGAATGTTCTATCTTTGCCTTTTAGGACTCTGAGCTTAACTCTGGTCACAACTTCCCCACTCCCTCTGAATGCCAATCATAAATCAATAAAACCCTCTTCCTTGGACATCTTTTTTTGGGCAGGCTGCAGGAAGTTAATTGTCTTAATGCTGACCCACCCCTTCCGACCTTGCTTGTATACACACATACCAATGTAGTATACTTATAAGACATGCACAGTCAATACATTCAATAATAATAATAATAATAATTTTTATTTATATAGCGCCAACATATTCCGCATCGCTGTACAATTTGTACGGTTCAAGTACCGGCAAAAAAGATACATTACAAAGAAATAGTCAATTCACACACTGGGACTGAGGGCCCTGCTCGCAAGAGCTTACAATCTATGAGGTAGAGGGGGTGACACAAGAGGTAGCAGGGGCGGCAACAGACGTAGCATTGCTTGTACAATGGTCAGGCAATTTTATGATAGAGGTTACTGTCATTACACATATATAAAGCTGTATGAGCTGTCACCAGTCGTGTCCTTTAACATGCAGATGGTGCCTGGACATACTGTATAAAGTTAGTCTGATACGGCATCATATCCTGTGAGGTAATGCGGGAGCGTGAACAGAGGGTACGTTTTAGGGAATCTAACTACGGAAGGGTTTACATTAGGAGTTGTGATAGGCCTGTCGGAAAAAATATGTCTTTAGTTTACGCTTGAAGCTGTGGAAATTGGGGGTTAATCTGTCCGGGATAATAGTGCGGGATAGAGCATTCCAGAGAAGTGGTGCAACTCGGGAGAAGTCTTGTATACGAGCGTGGGAAGTTCTGATAATAGAGGATGTTAGTCTTAGGTCATTGAGTGAACGGAGAGTACGGGTTGGGCGATAGACAGAGATAAGGGAGGAAATGTAGGGAGGTGCAGCATTATGGAGAGCCTTGTGAAAGAGGGTGATAAGTTTATATTGTATTCTGTATTGAATAGGCAGCCAATGTAGTGACCGGCACAGACCGGAGGCATCGCTGTAGTGTCTAGACTGATAGATGAGCCTGGCCGCCACATTCAGAATAGATTGTAGAGGGAAGAGTTTAGTAAGGGGAAGACCGATTAGTAAGGAGTTACAGTAGTCAAGGCGAGAGTGAATCAGGGCAACAATAAGTGTCTTTAATGTATTTGTGGTAAGGAAAGGGCGGATTCTGGAGATGTTTTTGAGGTATATACTGTATATATATATATATATATAATGATTCAGTAATAATACAAATGGGCTTCGTTCATCAGAGTTCAGAACCAAAGTTTTGGTTCTGGCAAATACTATAAACCCATAGGATTCTGACTGGATTTGTATATCCCATCTATCCTTCTCATGTTTCAATGAAAAAGAAATTGCTAATAACACACAGTGATTAAAAGTCAAATTGATTTTTCCCCCACCATGTTTTGATGCTACTATAATCAGGACACTGGACACAGGATAAATCTAGTGAAGAGAAACACTGCAGAGGGGAAAAACTGCTGAAAAATACTGAATACAAGTATAAGATGGCCAGAAATAGTCTTATTCCAACCCAAATGTTTTTCCTGTAATGTACACACACTGTACCATTGATTTATGCCAAGTTTGTTGAACATTTAGATAGGCTTTAGCTTGCCACTTAACACGTTGAATACTCTGTGGCAACTTTAACTTGACTGTTTCAATGGCTTTTTAATGACTTAAGTGTTATGACTTAAGTGTTAAGTGATAAGCAGGTCAATTGGTGCTTGTTTAACTTCCAGGTACCTGCGGCAATCATCGTAATCATGTAAACAGTATGGGGATATAAGATGGTTAATATTTTTATTAGAGATGAGCAAATCCAAGCTGATGAAGTGGAATTCGATCTGAATTTCAGGAAATATTCGATACGCATCGAATCAGGATTTCCTCACGCTTCCTTGTAACGAATTGCATTTTTTTTTTAAATGGCTGCTACACATGTTAGTACATGGGGCAAGGAAGTCTGGGAACGCGGGATCACCCACAATGCAATGCATGCAGCCAATCAGCAGCCAGCCCTGTGATGTCACAGCCCTTTAACCCCTTTGCGAGCGCCCACGGCATGTTTGACCGCGGCATCCAAGGTGTTAAAACCCCCGATCGGATATGGAGCAGGGTGTTAGCTGTCAAACGTGACCGCGGCATCCAAGGGGTTCCGCCAGACTGAGCAACAAGAATCTTAAACAAGGAATCAAACTGAGCACGCCTCCTGCGCCGCCGCGTGCGGGCGGAGGGTGATGCAGAGACCCGAACAGGCAGAGATGTTACAGTGATCAATGACAAAAAAAATAGTAAATTAACTACAAATGAATTCATTTGATGAGTTCAAATGAGTTCATTTAGCCAGTCTTTGGCACATGTAAAAAGACCTTAAAGGGGTTGGTCAGGATTTTTTATTTATGGCCTATCCTTAGGAAGTCAGTGGGAGATGCACTGCAGAAAAAGTGCCCGGCCACTGTACAGGCTATGGAGCCAATTGCCTTTAGTTCTGTACTGTGTATAGTATGTGTACCATACCTACCCCTATACCGTACCGCTTTCAGCCCCCCATGATCAAATATTTAAGGCCTATCCTAAAGATAAGGACAAAAATAAAAAAAAAAGCTTGCCAACTTCATTAAGGAAAAGTTGTATACATTGAATTCCTTCTCTAATGCTCAATGGAATTCCTTAGTGATTAGTGTATCTATCAGCAAATGTCCACTGACACTACTTTGACTGTTGAGTAGAGACTAGCTGCCATGATGTCTATCATAGATGAAGCACAGAAAGTAGAGAGGAATCTGCTCTCTTTCGTACTCCAAACTCATAGCAGGATCATAGAATACATTACAGAGAAGTAATGGCCTGTGTTGACATGGATAATACACTTCATGTTAGACAATAAGATTCCTGTGTAGCTGGCTGCAGTCTCATTTGTGCCTCTGTCTCTCCTACCTCACTGGGTTTCTGCACACTCCTCCCCTTCCATAGACTTCTATTGTAAACTGTAATATGACTCCTCTGTGACCTTTAGTCTATCAAAAGTTTATTGAAATGTTAGTGACTGAACCTAACTTTGCTATAGATCTGTATATTGTAGATTGGTTCATAGACAAATAATGTATGTCTACATAAAAAGACATGAAGTTTCTGAAGAACATTTTTAGATTTGCCTGGATATTATTATTCTGTGAATACCCAATCCCTATACTTGCAGTTATATACTATGTGAACATCTCCTCTAGCTTTTCATTGTCTTACTCGTGCTTGCCAGGGCTGAATGGTAAGCACGCAGTGCGCCAAGTTTGGAGGACTGCTAGGGGAATAAGTAAGAAAATATATCTTGCCTAATAGTCGTGGGTAGTCAGGAGCTTCTTCAGTGCTGGAGATTATAATATAATCTTTGGGAAATTGTGACTATTGTAAATAAGACCCTTTCTGAATTTACAATACCCAATCCTTTCTTAGCTACTTAAACATTCATTCTTGTAATAATCTTTTATTGTACATATGCAGCTGGCCACATAATTGTCACTTTCTTGCATATTCAACCATAAGCCCTTTATTTCTTAGCCTATACTGATGCCAAGCATAATACTCCCATGTATTGGGCCTTATTTCTTAGAATGCCTATAAAAATAATTGTCTCCTGTCCAGTCATATATTGTAGAATAATAAACAAAAGGGTTTTCTTGGGAAATAAAGGGAAAGTAGTCCTGAGCCTTCCAGAGAGGGCCCTGCCCTGAGACAAAACAGGCTGTGGGGCCACAGCCAGAAAAGTGAACCTCTGCTGAGTGGTGTATACTGTATATTTGGGTACCGGACATGAGGCTTAGGACCTATAGGTAGTAAGGGCACTAATGCATCAGTAGCCAGATAGGCATAGGTTATGTTCTATGAACTGTTATGCACTGTATATCACTGCTTGCTTTCTGTGTATGAAGACACAATACAACTGGAGAAGATGTCAGGTGCAACGTCTATTGAAGTGTGGGTTGAATATTGTTCCATATCCCAACCATGAAATCCTGTACTGTAGATGGTGATCCGAGGAGCTAACTAATCTCCAAATTGGTACAATAGGTTAAATTATTATTTTTAATAATTCCTTACTCTTAACCAAATGTTCTAGTAAATTGGACAATCCCTTTATTGCACCTACAGTGAAACATCTCCAAAAGAACATCTCTTTGACATGACCACCTCCTTATCCATACCCCATTTTCTGTGACAGATTTTCAGTTCCACCTTATATTTGGCATACTGTTCATTCTGTACAGGAGACCACTTGTCAATGCAATTTTGGGCGGTCGTCTCCAAAAGGTTTCATTGTATCCTAGTCTATTTTACATGTAGATTATAGTCAATAGGACAATATGGTTGAAAGTACGTCTTCTTTAGACAAAACTTGAAAGGATTGAATAAGATTTTAGGAGTATTTTTAAATAACAACATTCATCTTTTATGTTGCAAAGTTACTGTTGCAAAGTATTTAGAATTATAGTCCAGCACCATCAGGTTAAAAGCATATGTTCTTTATGGATGCACATCTTTAAATAAATGCTTCAATAAATGAATGCTTTTAACCTAATGGTGATGAGAATTGCATGTTTTCCTGCTATCTGGTCTACATACATACTTACCTGAGGGCTAGCTTGGTGTCCTAGACTCTATGCACCGAAAGCCCTTTGGAAAAAGACACCTGCATACTTCAGAGAGCCATGAGCTGATTGGCCAAAAAAATACACCAACACTCACAAGTCACAGTTTCACTGGGCACTTTACTTTAAGTAGAATTTCAGTTGCAGCCTTTCACAGAGCACAGATGCTTTTTCAGACAACATTGCAATTTTAATACACAGCAGCGTTCCTGTTGTGCTCCATCTATAATGGACCCTGCTACTCCAGGCTACTACTGTGGCTCACTCCACTGCCTTTCGAGTAAAGCTCAGGTTATGCTGTGGGCACTATGCTCTAACAGGTAACCGCACTGGTTGCACCAAAATTTCAGACTGGCATCCAAAAAGTCATAAGAAAATTTTAATAAAGTCACATTTCCCACCTTGTGTGACAAAGTGTGAGGCTGCAGCATGTATAGGCTGTACCTTGGGAAGTGGAAAAAGATTCTGCCATTGTACAGCCAAGGGGCAAAATGGAGTTGACTTCAGAAGGATCAGACAACCTTATAATGTGTTTCCTGTTGATTCAACATGCCTGTCTCCTTGTTCTCAGGGGAGATAAACCATCAGCCATATGTGGCAGCAAATACTCCCTACTCCATATTAAGAATACATTCACACTTGACTGAGCTGAGCAAGTATGTGTTTGGGGAGAGGGAATCAGGAGAAATAACTGTTGGCCAAACAAGTTTTTAGCCAACAGCTATCTAAAGTCTATGGCCAACTTTAGAGCGGTTACACTTTTGCCTCTCCCCCAGAGATGTACAGTACACATTGAAGCAATATTTGGTTAATGCTAGGTCTAGTGCAATAGTAGCACATGTGCAGGCATTTGGCTTTGTGTTGTAATTAAAGTATTTACAATGCCTGGTTTTACACAAGGAATGCTACAGTGTGGTTACAATTCTATATAAATCTGTGTTATTGACAACCTCTCTGTTTTCATCGGTATCTTGCCTTTCTTAGCAGACCTCTGTGTTCCATACTCTTTAATTATAAGTTTGCACCCATTTACTAAGGATGGTAACATTGTATTAAAGATGAATATTATAATAGGTGGAGGTCCAAGGGAGGTGTAAAAATAAAATACATTTATACTCATCTTTCCTTGCCTCTTTCGGGCATCCTCATGGCATCAGGCCATCTGTGTCTTCCTCTTCTGGGTGTGTGACATCTGAGAAGAGCGCCCGAGCTGCTGACACTGTGACATGGGCACCTTGGGTGCATGACATCACAGAAGAATGCCAGAGCGCCTACACCTACTGCAAATCACGTTGCGGTGGCCGTTTTAGTTTGTCCAAGACTAATCACAAATTGTTTGGTTTTGTGTCGAATCCAGTTCTTTGTGAACCGATTTGCCCAACACCACTGTTTACTTCCTCCAGCCTGTGTCCTAGACTTCCTAAGTCTGTGTTTTTAGTCCCAGCAATGAGCAATGTGTGTGTGTTTAATTCTGGCCCATACATGCATTTCATCCTGGTGTCTGTCTGTCCTGGTTGATGTGTGGTTTCTGAGTTCTGTGTCTATTCTGTTTGCATTCTTGCTGCTCAGTTGTTTATGCCTTATGAGTTATTCTCTACCCTGTTTTATCTCTGATTGGCCCTGGGCTTTCTGTAATATATTCTGTTACCTGTCTGACCCTTTGGACTTTTTGCAATATATCCTGCTACCTGTGGCCATGTGCCTCCTGCTATCTCTGTCCTGCCATCATCCCTGTCTGATTTTAGCCTGTTCACCTGTCCATCCTGTTTTAGTCTTTGTTCATATTCTGTGTTTTTATCCTGTTTCCATGGTGCTCAGCACAGTTCTGTCAGACTCCCCGCAGTGAAGACCAAATCCCCATATTGGGGTTAAAGGGAGAAGACTGGCAAATCTGCTGAGGCAATGCCCTTAGAGGTGGCCCCAGTCCAAACTGGTTTGGTAGCACAACGGTTCCACAATCCGCTGTCCATGACACTATCTCACTATATCACAGCTTATAATATTTCTCAAAAATAGTTTTTTTTTTTATTTTGGAAAGTTTTAAAAGATGTTTTCAAAGAATCCCTCATAAACTGATCATGGCAATTTGTGTATACCACCATGATTGTGAAATAGAACAAAACTAACCCCATATATCAGTAAGGAAATAGGATAGTTGTCTATCATACACTGCTTAATGACAGTAAAACAAGCCAAACAGATAGATTGAAGCAAAGTTGCATGGCTTTACAAAATGTAGCATATATCAACATACATTCACCTTTCATCAGTTTGGCTTTCATCAGTATAGCTGAACACAGAGTCTTAGTGGTAGTTGCGGACATCAGTATGAATATTTCGTATATGCTGTTTACATTTAGAATGGATAGTATTAAGGCTGGTGGAGCAAGGGCTTGATCTAGAGATAAACCATTGTAAAGTCTTGGATTTTATGAGCTTGAACTTAAATAGTAAAGGAACAAGACAGTGAATCACAATATAAGGATTAAGTATAGACTAAGAATCAATCCTTAGTTACCTCTGTATTAAACGCATGTACCTATAGCTTTACAAGAACAGAATAACTCCTCCATAAATATCTGAATCCTCATAATATTTTTTTTAATTGAAGTGTTTTTTGTTAGTACTTATATTAATATTCACTTTTCTATGCTATATATATTCCACATTTCTTTATACATCATTTTAAACAGGTTTCAATTTTTACTTCCCCCAGGTTCTATTTGTAATGAACCACAGGTTCTGGACTGGTTTCGACTTTGGGTCACATGATTGTAAAAAGCAACCAGCCCTCGAGTCTCTCTGCCCCCCTCATTCTACTCCCGTGTTCTCTGCTAGTTACCTGTACTATGGGGACTGGAAGAATAAGTCATTAATTTAATAGTAAACTCAGCCCCATAGTACAGGTAACTTACCTATTTACACTGGCAGGGTCTTTGTAACCATAGGGCAAATCATGCCTCTTCACTGGGCCCTATGATAGTGGGGGCATCCTTAGCTTACCCGGATTGAGTGGGATACTCCTGCATTTCAGGTTCCGTCACACTTTTATGGGTGGCAGGTAGCAATTTCAACTCTACTTGGGTCCTTATGGTGAAGCACGGAGCTATGAAATTTTTAAATTAAATTATGTGGGGGGCCCACTTATAATACTATTGAACAGGGCCGTCAAATATGTTAAAACAATCCTGAACAAGGCCTGAAGAGAATGCTTGGGGAATGCCAGAAGCTATGAGGATGCCCAGGAGAAGTGAGGCAAAAAGACTATAACTTATTATACTCTGCATATAGTAATATCATAATGTATATAATAGTATAATAATAGCACTTCTGATTCACCCACACAGTATAGTGCACTTTCCTTGCTTCCACATGACATAACCCCCCCCTTTATCGGTGCCCACATGGTATAACACCCCATTTACTGAATCCCACACAATATACCATTTCATTTACTGTTCACCACATGGTATAATGCCTCCTTTATTGGCCCCTCCATGGTTTAACACCCTCTTTACTGGCCCCCACACAGTATAATACCCCCTTTACCAGTCCCACACAGTATAAAGATCCCTTTATATATCCTGAACATGGTATATTGCCTCCTTGTTGGACCGCATACAGTTTGCTGCCTCTTTTACTGGACACCACGCAGTAAAAGCCCTCTTCATTAACCCCCCACACAGTATACTGGTCCTTTATTGGCCCCATGCAGTAAGTGCCCCCTTTACAGACCCCCATACAGAAAGTATCACCCATAGTGACTTTAGGCCGCTACCTACATTGGGGAAAAAAAAGTATTTAGTCAGCCATCAATTGTGCAAGTTCTCCCACTTAAAAAGATGAGGTCGGCCTGTAATTGACATCATAGGTAGACCTCAACTATGAGAGACAAAATGAGAAAACAAATCCAGAAAATCACATTGTCTGATTTTTAAAGAATTTATTTGCAAATTATGGTGGAAAATAAGTATTTGGTCAATAACAAAAGTTCATCTCAATACTTTGTTATATATCCTTTGTTGGCAATGACAGAGGTCAAACATTTTCTGTAAGTCTTCACAAGGTTGGCACACACTGTTGCTGGTATGTTGACCCATTCCTCCATGCAGATCTCCTCTAGAGCAGTGATGTTTTGGGGCTTTCGCTGGGCAACACGGACTTTCAACTCCCTCCAAAGGTTTTCTATGGGGTTGAGATCTGGAGACTGGTTAGGCCACTCCAGGACCTTGAAATGTTTCTTACGAAGCCACTCCTTCGTTGCCCTGGCAGTGTGCTTGGGATCATTGTCATGCTGAAAGACCCAGCCACGTTTCATCTTCAATGCCCCTGCTGATGGAAGGAGGTTTGCACTTAAAATCTCACAATACATGGCCCCATTCATTCTTTCATGTACACGGACCAGTCGTCCTGGTCCCTTTGCAGAGAAACAGCCCCAAAGCATAATGTTGCCACCCCCATGCTTCACAGTAGGTATGATGTTCTTTGGATGCAACTCAGCATTCACTTTCCCCCAAACACGACGAGTTGTGTTTCTACCAAACAGTTCTACTTTGCTTTCATCTGACCATAGGACATTCTCCCAATACTCTTCTGGCATATCCAAATGCTCTCTAGCAAACTTCAGATGGGTCCGGATATGTACTGGCTTAAGCAGGGGGACATGTCTGGCCCTGCGGCGTAGTGTGTTACTGACGGTAGCCTTTGTTACGTCAGTCCCAGCTTTCTGCAGGTCATTCACTAGGTCCCCCCGTGTGGTTCTGGGATTTTTGCTCACCGTTCTTGTGATCATTTTGACCCCACGGGGTGAGATCTTGCGTGGAGCCCCTGATCGAGGGAGATTATCAGTGATCTTGTATGTCTTCCATTCTCTAATTATTGCTCCCACAGTTGATTTCTTCACACCAAGCTGCTTGGTTATTGCAGATTCAGTCTTCCCAGCCTGGTGCAGGTCTACAATTTTGTTTCTGGTGTCCTTTCACAGCTCTTTGGTCTTCACCATAGTGGAGTTTGGAGTGTGACTGTTTGAGGTTGTGGACAGGTGTCTTTTATACTGATAACAATTTCAAAGAGGTGCCATTATTATAAGAAGAAGTTACAGGTCTGTGAGAGCCAGAAATCTTGCTTGTTTGTAGGTGACCAAATACTTATTTTCCACCATAATTTGCAAATAAATTCTTAAAAAATCAGACAATGTGATTTTCTGGATTTGTTTTCTCATTTTGTCTCTCATAGTTGAGGTCTACCTATGATGTCAATTACAGGCCGGCCTCATCTTTTTAAGTGGGAGAACTTGCACAATTGGTGGCTGACTAAATACTTTTTTCCCCACTCTATGTAAGGTGGGACACATGGGGCCCACTGGAGAGATGACGTGGAAGCACTGACAGAGGCCTCAGTGGGAGTGGTAACAGTCTTTAAAAAGAAAATAAACAAAAAAGAGCATCAGGGTGCGGACCAGGCCCCCTATAGAGATAGTTCCACCACTGGCCAAGGCACAGATGACAGCTGAGCACTAGAGTCAGCAGCAGAACATCATGTTAATATCATAGTAATTGTGTAATAGGGAACCAATCAAGGGAAGCAACAGACTCCAAACTATAGGTATTATAACACGACCATTACTTTTGAACAGTTAGTAAAACACATTTATTGCTCCAGGTTTGCAAGCTCCAAGAGCCAGTAAGAATAAACCATTTAGTTTTCTTGGCATCATTAACACAGGGAGAAATGATTCACACCTAAAACCATAGTGGCACTATTATGGCTGACTCAGTGGATGGAAAACATGGCTGATAATTTGGGTATTTGATGACACTGAATGCATGTCTCAACTATGTGAATCTCAAGCGTAAAGGATGTCAATGTTATGAGATGCCAACATTACATCTCAATATACCTGACAGATGGAGCAAACTGATAATTCAGATATTGAAGCACACACAATAGCCCTAAGTCAATACTGTGGCCATATCGCCGACCCACCCCACATTTTGTGTCGGGAGCCGCGTTTATCAAGGCCAGCCCACTGCCCCGTGGACCAGCAATGAACCCCCAATGGCCCGGTCCCGGTCCGCGGACTGGTGGTTGGGGACCCCTGGTCTAAGTGATTCCTGGTTTTTAACCTTTAACCCCTATACAGGGTCTGGTCTTTGCTGCAAGGAACCACCTGGTCCAGGACACCAAGGAAACAGTAGGGATCATAGTCTGGCTATGGGTTTGGCAAGGCTAGCTGAGTACATTCAAATCAGTGGTCCAGGCAACAGATCAGGATATGCAGCATAGGAGCATAGGTCAGATAATAAACCAGCAACAGATACAACTAATCAGCAAAACATAGGTCAAGTAACTTGGGAATAAAGTCAAATAATTGACCAGAATCAAATGCAGGTAATCAGCAGAATGCAGGGCAGTCAAACCTTCTCAGGAAAAATACAGAGCTAAAAACCTAAATTGCTCAAGCACCTTCCAGTGGGGAAAATGCCTTTCAATAACAGGGACCACTGGGGATTACATGGGAATGCACATCCCATGCACTTTAACAGTCAGTAAGGTGGTATTCCCTATGGGTAGCCACATCAGGAAAGGAGGCAGGATATGAACAGCTGTGGAAATGCCATGGAGTAGAGTAAGTCAGTAATAACCTTTACTATATATAACCTTTAATGCCCAAGGGTTAGATCTTTCTCAGTCCATTCAGGAGAGGCAAAGTCTAGCATGACCTAGTACAGAATGAAAATGTAAGCATTTTTGCTTGCTTATTTTACCAGTGAGCCCATATGTATATATTTTAAGTCTTCTCAACTATGATATACATGAAATTCATGAATAATATCTTCATATAACTTTCACTTTAACAGAAAACTAAAGAAAGACAAAGGCAGTGATTCATGTTATTCTCCGCATGTTTGGCAGGAACATGATACTTTTCTCTCTTATATTTGAAAATATAAATACATAATTAGATAAACCAAAATGTAGGTATGGCAAAAGGATTCTCAGAAAAATGCTTACAAAATGTATAACATTTGTAAAAGACAAGATTGTTAACTCAATATATTCTATACAAAGTACATTTGTCAAAATGAAGACAAATTATTTTTGCATCCATTTTTCCACAATTTTGTAATGTTCTGGGCCCAAAGCCAAAATTGAATCATCTAATGTAATACATGTGAGTGGCAAAGAAGTTGGTTTCAGCAACTTTTTTCCTGTTTTACACTATTAGAATATTCTACTTTAATAAAGTAATGAAGCATGATGTCTCATAGCTAATAAAAAGTTAAATATATTCAATTATAATTGAATGAAAAAATGAAAAACTGTACTGAGACATCTCTATATGCTCTACGTGGCATGGGGGGTTATTGTTTCTCATTGAAAAGACATAGTGGTATATGGTTTATATTAAACACATTTTTAAAGAATTTTTTTTATTTCTTTTTACATTTTCCATGTCACTATCTATATTTAAAAAAATACTATATCCTACAATTTACACTCAGAGCCTAATAATAGACTGACACTTGCCAATTCTTTAGGGGTTTTATTTGCAGCAGTCACCTCATTTACGTCACAGGCAAGACTGACAGGATTACAATAAAAGTTAACATCTCTATAGATGTTATCACTTAACATATATCCACTACATTACATCCACTACTGACAATAAATGATGTCACAGCTTATCTACTTCCTGCACAGAGCACGTCTAATAAATTTTCCCATAGATCTCAATGAGTAAAGCATCAAATACAGAAAAGTTGGTCAGCACTGCCAAATAAAGAAATGCAGGTGCGCGTTGCTGTGGCTGCAATACAATTGCAAAAATTGTTTATGCTTTATGTTATATATATGCTTTTGTTGGCAATATTATCTGGCAGTTATGGATAAGTGAATTGCACACTGCATGTTATATGATTTTGTTAATAAAAACACTTGGCAGATATAACCTTAGATCGCCATCACAAAACTTTTCTTTTTTTGAAGATACAATTTTGGGATTTTGGACAGTTCCCTAAGTGAGCATGCACCTGTTTTTTGAGCTGTAGTAGTCGAGTGCTGCCCTGTACCCCTCTTACCTTTTGGAGTGGAGTCATGAGCAAGAAACCTGCTACAGACTGGAATAATATTGTCTTTATTGACAGATCTAGGTCTTGTTTGGGAACTTATGATTTTTGGGTTTGAGTATAGAGGTCTTCTGGTGAGCACTTCAATCCTACTTTTGCTATGGAACGACACACTCTCCCAACTACTAAGTGTGAGTATTTGGGAAGTCATCGCATATCAAAGTTGGTCATCACTAGTGACGCTAACAGCTCAAAAATATATGCAGAACATCCTGTGGCCACAAGTGTTGTATCTCATGGCAGGGCTTCTAACTGGCGGTGTGCTTGGGATCATTGTCATGCTGAAAGACCCAGCCACGTTTCATCTTCAATGCCCTTGCTGATGGAAGGAGATTTGCACTCAAAATCTCAGGATACATGGCCCCATTCACTCTTTCATGTACACGGATCAGTCATCCTGGTCCCTTTGCAGAGAAACAGCCCCAAATTTTCCGCCATAATTTGCAAATAAATTCTTAAAAAATCAGACAATATGATTTTCTGGATTTGTTTTCTCATTTTGACTCTCATAGTTGAGGTCTACCTATGATGTCAATTACAGGCCTCTCTCATCTTTTTAAGTGGGAGAACTTGCACAACTTTTTCCCCACTGTATTTTATTGCTAATAATTTTTATCAATACACCTTTTATTTTTCAAAAAATTATGTTCGATACATCGATACATATGGCACATGATTAAATATTCTTTTGATTTTTTTTTCCCTATGGTTTTCTATATTAAATTTTTATAGAAGACTAAAATGAAATCAAGTAAAGTACAATAAAAATTTTTATCTATCCTGTTAGATATTTTCTAAAATAATAAAAAATAAAAAGTTGCTACGCTTCTTTATAAAAAGCTACCTAGCAACCTAAGGGAGTGCAACAAATGAAACATCTGCATCAAAAGGGGATATAAATTATTGAATATGTATAAATAATTGAAAAAAAAACCACATTGTTAGTGCAATTAAATTGATCAAGGATTTCTAAGAAGTCTTTAAATGTCCATTCAATTAATTGCATTTTTCATAGTAAGTTACTAATTACAGGATGCCATACATTACATCATTTATTGAAATTTACATAATTATTGATACATATTCACAGAGTACAATATACCATTTTTTTTGGAATGAGTAATAATAATTATAAGAATTACCTTAGTAATATTATAGACAAAGAGAAAAACAAGAGTATTATAATTATTGTTTCTAAAATTAAAACGATTGAAATGAAAATAAAAAGGAGTGAAATAGAGTTCATAACTTCAAAAAGTTCAAAAACAAAAAGGAGCAACATAGAGGATACATACATTAGAAAAAAATTAAATATACTTGAAAGAGTGTTTTAAGTATGAATTTTACTTTCTAACCCTCAAAGTTTATTACATATTTTGCAGTGACACAGAGGGCGACTTGTCTAAAGAAGATGGGTTTAATTGCTTAGAATCTCTGACAACATCTGACATGATGAGCCTTCAAAGAAAATGATGCCCTTCATAAGTGCCCTAAAAAATAACCGCTCAATCATTTTGAAATAATGCATGAAACCTTTTCAATTTCACCTCAACCAATCTCAGCATGCTTAGACCAAAAACATAAAACAAATAGAAGAATACAATACTCAATTTTACACATTCCTGGCACATGCTATTTTTAATTTCTGTTTACATGAATAATAATCTTGATTTAAACCAGTAATTTTTATGTTAATACAATATTAGATGACTTGGTTGCAAAGATTACATCTAACTGGCAAACAAGATGTGCTTTAAATTTTTTTTTTTTAATTAAAAGAGGGTTGTGCACATAGTTATATAATTACAGTCATAGGATAATATAGAGGCAGCTCCTAAAACTGGGCATGCTCATTTATGCAAATATAAAAATTTAGAGTAGAATCATTTATTTGAGTGAGGATATTAGTAATACAAATTGAAAATATATTGGAATTTGGCTGCAACTAAAGCAGAATAAAAATAAATAATCTTGTTTTCAATATTGTTTAAATTTAGTGATAATAAAATTTAAAAAATAAATACATTTTCTGAAAAAAGTTACACACAACTGGAAAATGGACATCACAATACTGTTTATACCAACGATGGTGGTCATTAATGCCATTTTATAGAAGCTTTTCCATTCAATTTGATTTTTTAATTGCATTTCAAGCTATGTTTTTTGTTTATTTATATAGAAAATATCTTACTTCATATATAAATTATTTGTATAACTTTTAAGTAGCATATAATTTGTCATGAGAAAACATATTCATTCAACATATTTGGAACATATTCTAAGTAAATTTTACTTGAATATCTTGGGATGTTAAAAAGAACTGTAAACATGTTTGCGGACAATTTCTGTTACCTTTTCTGACTATGTACTGTATTGTAAAGTGTACCCTATACAGTGTGTGGTCAAGGTACTATTTTGATGTTTTATTATAATTTGAAGTCTTGTAGTCACCACAAGGAGAGCAGTAAGGATGTGACAAGCATGAGGCAGAAGGGTCAAAGCAAGTACCAGCAAGGGTCAGAGCAAGAACAGTAAGTACCAGGCAAACATTTCCAAGGGCAAAGCAGCAGCAAAATTCAGGAACACATTCAAGTTCAGAATCAGGGTCAATCAGATGTCAAAAACCAGTAACAGTAGCACAAAGAAGAAGAACAGGGCATGGTATGAATATCAGTTTTTCAAATCAGACATGGCAGAACACTTTCTATTTAAATAGAATATCAGGCCTGACATCATCTTCAGGAAATGCTTGCCTTAGGAACCTGATGCCACCATACAACAAGGGCAGAAGATCTGTGGCCCAAGCAAGAAGGGTTGTGGCAAAAGAAAGGAACCAGAGCAATAGAGGATGAATCATCCAGTTGCCAAAATTTGGACAACCAGCAGTAGAAGTGACCTCTTCCATAGGGCAGTGCTGGAACCAGGTGAGTTGAGTAACAAATCACAGTATCTGGGATGTAATTAGTGTTGAAATTACGGCATATACAGGTAGGTCATTGAACCTTCAGCCAGGTGAAAGATCCACCACACTGTTGGTATTGTATAGCAAGAGGCTAAATCAGGATTTACAGGCAAACTTTTTCTCAATGAGCCAACTAAAATCTTCAGTATTTCACTCATACAAAACATACATAGTCCACTTTCCACATTCTCTCCACAATGGCACAAACTCCTATTACAGTTACTGTTGATGAATAGACAGACTCCAGTCTGTGCCATAGTTAAAATGAAGAAGAGTCTTTGCTTATAATCTCTTACTTTATTTACTGTATGATAATATTGAAATAAAGTGATCATCCCATGACCATCCCTAGGCAGAGCATACAGACAGAGATGATGACCAGCGTGTTTAATTCTATCGTGAGGGGAAATATTTAGTCTGAAATAAAGATGATAATAGCCCCAATCCCCCATTCATCCCATTCCAGTGCTGTCCAGGTCCCCATTTCTCTATATTTCCTGATCCTGCTTGACAGATAGTAAATGCCATTTCGATGCTGCCTGGATCCCTGCTGCCCTTTGCTTTCAGGTCCTGCTGGACACACAAGAAATGCCTGCAAATAACCGCTCAGTCAGTTATTGGCCACAGTCGGGACTTTCCTGTACCGTTAATTGGCTGTAGCATAAAAACAGGACTTCAGTGACAGTATCACTCTTATGTATTTTATTATGCCATTCTTATAAAAAAAAAAAATTCACAGATTTTTTTTTTCCCACGGAAAACCCCTTTAATGTATTTATTAGAATATTTACAATGCATAAAAGAAAAATTTTTAAAACAAATGAATTAGCATATATGTCCTATGAGTTGTAAAAAAATATCCTTGGGTGTTTCATTTTCATAATACGATTGCTATTGTGGTAATGCTGCAAAGAGCAAAGATCCAAACTAAAAGAATCAGGGAAAATACACATCTGTCTCACTGGAAATTATGGAATATTGCTTTGGTTTTACGTGCAATATTACGCCTCAAGGTAAACTGTACACAGTCTACGTTTAACTACTTGTTCTTTTCAAATCTTAAAATTCTAATCTTATAGTTCTAGCAATTAAGTTCTTAAAGTTCCAGCAATTTAGGCAGTCTCATTAACCATATGTGCTTTCACCAAAATGTACAAATTATAATTTATTATAAAACACACATATAACCCAATAATAAATATCTTTCCACTGAAGGCTTTGCAACTTCTATCAATGATACTGCATCAATATTAAAATAGCATTGTTCCGAATACTAACCATATAGTTTCTATGAACACAGATGTAATGACTGATTATAAAACTTGCTGCAGAAAGTGTATATAATTTCATTTTATAATGTTGTTTTAGCAGAGAAATTGGGATCTAGCAAGGAAAGTTACTATAGCTATAGGGCACATTTAATTGCATTTTCAAAACTTCTTTTAATCCTATAATAACAAAAAATTAAATCAGTGCTGACATTTTTTGTTGCCAGAAGAAGGTAGTAAAAGGGTAGAGAAATAATTGTTAATTCTGAGAACATAATTAGCAACTTTAAAGCTTTAATCTAAAAATGCATATTCTGAGTCTGGGTAAAGATTAAGAAAAGATAGCAAAAGTCTTTGAAAATGTAACTGTCTTTGTTTTTAATTGTAAATTATGACTGTTTTAATTAGCTCATTCATTGGGTTGATAAAAAAAACAAATAGGAACATTTAGATGTTTAGTGAAACATTCCAAGTAAATACGAGAAATATTCCATTACATAGAGGTGTTCAAGGAAGGTAAGAAGGAGTTTGACAAAATGACGTTTCCTATAATATTACGACATATGATGTAAGAAAATAAAATACAAAAATTTACAGTACACTGGAAGATATTTAGTGATACTGTTGCTCAGTGGAAGTGACGTACTAGACTCTTCACTGATACAGCATACTCTATAGTCTACAAAAGATCATATGCCTTGGTAAAGAATATAGCGTAGACTAGTGTGTAATGAACACTCCTACTTGTCTCTTCTGATTTATTTTTTGGACTTAGAAGAGAAACTTTTAATTTTAGATGTGACTTTATAACCTTTAACATTTTGGTCAAAACAAGCATAAAAATAACAATAAATATGGGTCATAATAAATTGAAACTAAAAAAAAATATGAACATTTAAGTCACCTATGAAAACACATCAAACTTATATTAATCTAAGATATGAATTAGTGCAAGAAGCCGGAATAATGTATAAAAGTAAAGTACATGTGAAAAGGAATGGTTGCCACAGATGTTCTGAGTTGTATTCAACATTGGACTTGGTATTTCTTCTGCTACTGTATAACCACTGATACCTTGTATGTTCGATACACATATCAGTGGGGTCCAGAATCAATAGGTACCTTGTATGCATGGTACACAGGTTAATGAAGCTTCTGTAAAGTGGATACATATTTTAGATCTGCATTATTAAAGAAAATAGAGATAAGGAAAAAAATTAAAGGGGTTGTATGGGAAGATAAAAAGTGGGTTAGATGTTATTAAAATTTTAATAAATTAAATTTACTGACAAACTTTAATTATAAATATTCCACCAGTGTCCCAAAATTAGGTCTAGTCCTACAGTCCAGGAATCTTGACATTTTTTCTTTGCATCAGCTACTGTATGGTTCAGAAGTGTTCCTCCAATTGCCGAAAACTGCATGAGCTGCTGTGTCCTAGAGGACCCAAATTAACTCTGCAGTTCATGTTAGGAGTCTTGGGCTGAGGTATCAGCCCCAGTTATAGGGGAAAATGTAATATTAAAATGCCCTTCCCCCGCAGTAAAACTTAAAAATAAAATGTTACCACCATGCCCACATCAAAGATTATAGCACTGCCCCTGGAAACACAAAACTATGTGTCCATCCATTCAATTTTATCTTACATTTCCTGGAATTTAAAAAAAGAAAAACATGCAAAAATAAAAGTGACGGTGTTTCTGATCGTTGTTGACGCTTTGGTAGTGAGAGGGGATATCTTTTCCACATATGGCGGGACTATGCGGAGATACAACCTTTCTGGATCTCAGTGTTTAATTTATATACCAAAGTTAAAGGTCGCTCACTTTTGCCTTCTCCTCAGTTGGGTCTCCTCTCAGTCACCCCTGAAAAAATTACAGAGCGGTCATCCCCAGACATTGGTGTAGCATGGTTGTCCTCTCATTGCTAGAGTGGCTCTAGGAATTTCTCAAAGGATGGAGGATACAAAGGATGGAGACCCTTATTATTCCTCCAAGTTTAACGCTCTCTGGAGGCCGTGCTTGTTTTTCCAGGAGTCTGCTGACTTTGCTAACCTCTTTTCCTGAACTTTAGTGTCCTACCTATGGTCCGGTAGTGCTCTGTGTCCCTCACTGATGCTGTGGTCCCTGTGTGCTCTTGTGTCCTTTCGTTTGTCGAGTTTGTGTCTATACTTTCCTCTGTTTTTTTCCTGTTGTTTTTATTGGTCTTTGCCCTCTGGGCTTCACCGTGAACTCCTATGTATGACTTAGTGAACTCATTATTGTTGTCTTATAATATGTTGTTACACTGAGGGCTGATGTATTCCCCGGTGGGGGTTTACTTTGCCGTTTGCTGCTGCGCTTTCTGAATATTTCCTTGGGTTCACATGTCTGTAGTTTTTGAACTATTTTCTTGTTATATTAGAAAAACTTTAATAAAAATTGATTACATATAGAAATCAAAATGACAAAAAAAATAAAGCCACCTGTATCTGAATACACTGAATGAAAAAATGTTATAGCCATCTAAATTGCATGCACCAAAAACCTAAAAATGTGTCTGGTCATGAGCCAGGGACAATGACCTAGTCATTAAGTAGTTAAAGTAAATTAGTGAGATTTATCAATTTCATTTTTATAACCATTGCAACCACTTTTTATGTTGCCTCACAAGCCATTTAAGGCTGGTTGCAGTCAGCTGTAATAAGGCTTGATAGTAACTTCTACACTACCGTTCAAAAGTTTAGGGTCACTTAGAAATGTCCTTATTTTTGAAAGAAGTTTTTTTCAATGAAGATAACATGAAATGAATCAGAAATACACACTAGACATTGTTAATGTGGTAAATGACTATTCTAGCTGCAAACGTCTGGTCTGGTTTGCAATATCTAAATAGGTGTATAGAGGCCATTTCCAGCAACCATCACTCCAGTGCTCTAATGGTACATTGTGTTTGCTAACTGTGTAAGAAGGCTAATGGATGTTTAGAAAACCCTTGAAAACCCTTGTGGAAGTATGTTAGCACAGCTGAAAACAGTTTTGCTGGTTAGAGAAGCTATAAAACTGACCTTCCTTTGAGCTAGTTGAGAATCTGGAGCATTACATTTGTTGGTTCGATTAAACGATCAAAATGGCCAGAAAAAGAGAACTTTCATGTGAAACTCGACAGTCTATTCTTGTTCTTAGAAATGAAGGCTATTCCATGCGAGAAATTGCCAAGAAACTGAAGATTTCCTACAACGGTGTGTACTACTCCCTTCAGAGGACAGCACAAACAGGCTCTAACCAGAGTAGAAAGAGAAGTGGGAGGCCCCGCTGCACAACACAGCAACAAGACAAGTACATTAGAGTCTCTAGTCTGAGAAATCGACGCCTCACAGGTCCTCAACTGGCAGCTTCATTAAATAGTACCCGCAAAATGCCAGTGTCAACGTCTACAGTGAAGAGGCAACTCAGGGATGCTGGCCTTCAAGGCAGAGTGGCCAAGAAAAAGCCATATCTGAGACTGGCTAATAAAAGGAAAAGATTAATATGGGCAAAAGAACACAGACATTGGACAGAGGAAGATTGGAAAAAAGTGTTATGGACAGATGAATCAAAGTTTGAGGTGTTTGGATCACACAGAAGAACATTTGTGAGACGCAGAACAACTGAAAAGATGCTGGAAGAGTGCCTGATGCCATCTGTCAAGCATGGTGGAGGGAATGGGATGGTCTGGGGTTGCTTTGGTGCTGGTAAAGTGGGAGATTTGTACAAGGTAAAAGGGATTTTGAATAAGGAAGGATATCACTCCATTTTGCAACGCCATGCCATACCCTGTGGACAGCGCTTGATTGGAGCCAATTTCATCCTACAACAGGACAATGACCCAAAGCAAACCTCCAAATTATACAAGAACTATTTATGGAAGAAGCAGGCAGCTGGTATTCTATCTGTAATGGAGTGGCCAGCGCAGTCACCAGAGCTCAACCCCATTGAGCTGTTGTGAGAGCAGCTTGACCATATGGTGCGCAAAAAGTGCCCATCAAGCCAACCCAACTTGTGGGAGAGGCTTCTGGAAGCATGGGGTGAAATTTCTCAAGATTACCTCAGCAAATTAACAGCTAGAATGCCAAAGGTCTGCAATGTTGGAATTGCTGCAAATGGAGCATTCTTTGACGAAAGCAAAGTTTGAAGGAGAAAATTATTATTTCAAATAAAAATCATTATTTCTAACCTTGTCAATGTCTTGACTATATTTTCTATTCATTTTACAACTCATTTGATAAATAAAAGTGTGAGTTTTCATGAAAGACACAAAATTGTCTGGGTGACCCCAAACTTTTGAACGGTAGTGTATATTACAGCTGTTTTACCTACGGTTCAGTCTAACCAAGCCTTGATTATTATAGGGCCCTATGGTGACCAAGGTTTGGTTGACTAGAATTGCAGAAGGCTTGTGTGTTGCAATTTAAACACAGATGTTAGAGTGCACCAGACTACAACCATCAATGAGGTCTAGATAAATGGGTTCTAAAAATTCAGTAAAGCCTTATGATCGTTGGTATAATATTATTGGTATAATATCCTAAGGATAGGTCATCAAAATCAGATCAGTGGGGGTTTCATACTTGCCCCCATCACTGATCATTTGTTCTCACACAGCTGATACACAGAGAAAGGAGCAGGAAGCAGACAGCTATGTTCTCTGTGTGGTGGCTGAACTGAATCACTGCAGCTTAGCTTCAGGTGAACATGGGTTGATCTGCAGTACCTGGTCTGGCCACTACACAGATAACAGAACTGTCTGCTTCCTGCTCCATTCTCTATCAACTGCTTAGAAAAATTATTCGGTGTTGGAACTCTACCCATCTGATATTGAAGACCTATCCTTAGCATAGGTCATCAATATGAATAGCCTTGATGACCCTTTTAAGGTTAGTTGTACAAATATATGAAGGCTCGCATACAGCAGGAAACTATAGTGTATTTACTCTTATTTATCTGTAATGTTCTTATCCTTCCATCATCTACTCAGTGAGGCTTCTTTGGTCACATAATAGATGTGGTATTTGTGGCCAAAGTGACATCAGTTTTACTTTGTTATAGTTCCTCTCCATTGAAATGTGCACAGAATGAGGAACGTTGTATTTTTTCTTCAAAAATGAATTTTTTTATTTAGTTTCATGTGACCCTTTCTAAAGAACCAATATCTACACAGAGAAAATAATACAGCAGCTCAGCCTTGAATAATACATTAGGCAAGTTTCTATTTCTTTTGTCATTTAAGTGTTTTGTTTTGTAAATAATCATGTGAATAGAGATCAAACATTTATGGAAGAAAATTCTAAACTTTGGTTCTATAAGAAGGCTGTGACTTGTAGATTGTTGTGTGATAGTAGGAGATTGCATTGAACACAAGTGAAAAAGGCCATGAAAACAAGCCAGAACACTTACATAAACAACAAAAGACTACCTTACAAAACAAAGGTTGGAAGGTTCATTGATAACACTAAGTAAACATGTTTATGACATTGCAAACAAAATTTCTGACATTATAGGACAAAGTCAACAATTCCCAACAAGTTAGGATGTCTGCAATACAAGTATTGAATGAGTGAATAGCCTTCAGTTATTTTGATCTTTCTGGATCAATTATAGAAATTTACAAAATTTCCATTCTGGAACCGAGTTAATGCATGACAACTTTTGCCAAGGTAATATTACAATTAGAAAAGTTGCTTTGTAAGTTGGAGCTAGTGATAGTGAATGCACTTGCACAGCAGTTGGATTTCAGGCTACCGGTGAGGTTGTGGCACTTTGTGGGTCACAATAAGATTCTATGCACTATCATTAGGTTTAATGTAGTAGTAAAACTTTGCGATCTTATGTCACTTGATAACATGACTTAAAGCCGGTTGCAGCCGGCCTGTCATGAATTAAAAGTGGGGGCTGCACATGGGGGACACAGGGATATCCCCGTGTGCCGCCTGTGCATTGGCCGTGCTTCCGCGGCCCCTTTCATTAAATGAAAATCACGATCATGTGTACGGCCCATAGAAAAGAATGGGTCAGTATGCTATCCGTGAAATACACAGATATCACACTGACCCACACCACGGTCATCTGCAAGGGGCCTTAGGATGAGTATTTATATCTTCTTTATATTCAAAGCAAAATAAAAGTGGACAAAGCATCTCTAAATTTAGAAATCACAGACAAGTATGTAAATTTGTGTAGACACACACACACACACATACATATATATATATATATATATATATATATATATATACACAGTATATACAGGTGCATCTCAATAAATTAGAATATCTTTGAAACGTTTATTTCTTTCAGTAATTAAATTAAAAAAGTGACCTCCTATATTTTCTAGATTCTTTACACACAGATAGTTCTATTTCAAGTGTTTTATTTCTGTAAATGTTCATTATGGATTACAGATAATGAAAACCCAAATCTAAGAAAATTAGAATATTGTAAAAAAGTTCAGTATTGTAAATTCAGTGTGTTACCTGCCAAGGTTTCCTAAGCCTTTAAATGGTCCTTCAGTCTGGTTCAGTAGGACACACAATCATGGAAGACGCTGATTATGGATTGTATTACTGAATCACTGAAATGAATGAACGCTTCAAAGATATTCTAATTTATTCAGATGCACCTGTAACATAACACATATATGTATGCACATGTTCAGGAATAAACATTACTAAACACCTGTAAATGCACATGGTTACATGCATGCAGATCAGGTGTACACAGACACAGATACCCTCTGCAGGACATTTCCCAGGTCACAATCTCCACTGCTAACTACATCATAAGAACCAGCATGGAAGCTACATGAAGCATGTCTTCTGAGCAAATTATGAGATAGACAACAGTAACAGGAAACCAACAGTCATAAATAGAAGAAATCAAGAGCAAAGTGATAAGTCAGAAATAGAAGCTGTCACAAATGTTTCTGATTTGACTATATCAGTGACCTCCTGGAGTTGACTAAGGCCCCTTGCAGACGACCATGGGCAAGATCCGTGTTCTAGCCGTGTTTTCACAGATAGCATATTGACCCATTCATTTCTCTGGGCACATGCACACGGGCATGTTTTTCACTCATCAGTGTGCGAGCCGTGATTCCATGCCGCATCAGATAGAACATGTCTTATTCTGTTCAGTTTTTGCAGAACGGACTTGCCCATAGAAGCCTATGGGAGACTAAGAACCTAGGATGACACACTTATGTACTCAGTGTGTCATCAGTGTGCCGTCCATTTTTGCGGACAAGCTAGGGATATAATTAGATGTCTCCTGTGTTTTTTATGGTGGAAAACTAGGATTGCACACTGATGGCACACTGAAGACACTCTATCCGTTTTTGCGGACCTACTTCACTGATGCTGAAGAAACACTGAAGACACTTTGTCCACAAAAAAATGAACACTAATTGTTAGTTTGCTGACCGCAAAATGCACACGGTCGTCTGCAACTAGCCTTAGGCTGGTTGCACACCAGCGCTTGAAGTCCATTCGGGGATTCCGTTCCCCTCTCTGCATTTTTCGTCCTTTTCGGGCAGAAACCGAGCGGAAACCATGCGTCTATGAGGTCCACGTGTTATTGCGAGTAACCACTTTTTTAAGCAGATTAGGCTTCCGTTTGGGAGGTCCCCAAGCGGACCCCCTGAATGTAAACCTGAACGCAGATCTGAGCTTAGCCTTAGGCTTACTCTGACATAAACCTGCTTTCATTTTGGCAATTCCTGTACTCTTCTGGTCTACTTTACCATGGCTTGTGTATTACTCTCTCTGCCTGCTATAGGGTTTCTGGTTTAGGCCTTAATCTGCAAGTGCACCTATATTCTGGCACCTAGTTTTGGGACTGCAACCTGGGTCCTGAGCAGTCAAGTCCATTCTGCCTTGTGGTGGGCTCTGCTGAATCCCTCGGGGTCAACAAACCAGATTGAACCCGAACATTCCAAATTGTTTGGTTTTAGTTCATCTCATCCAAACTAAAATGGCCACTGCAACATGCATTACAGTAAATAATTTTACTCTCTTCTATTGGGCCTCCTTGTGGCATCTGGTGCTTTTTTATGACATCATGTGCCCAGGCTCACTGCTAAGGCCTGTAATTTGGCCTCAGCGGTGACATGGGCACACCGAGCATCATGACTTCATAAAGCTTGGCGCGTCCATGTTATGTCTTCTGTGATCCCTGGTGCATGACATCACAGAAGAGAACTAGACACCACAAAGAAACAGAGACAGAACGCCGTACTTCGCAAAGGGGGCCCAAAAGAAGTAATGGAAATGTAATGAGTATAATAGTATTTTTTTTTTTACCGAGTTCTGAAAAGACCCCAGAGTATAATAATTTTCATTCCAGTACTATCCGAACAAGTTTGGACCAATTGCAACAATTGTATATTTAACTCTTATGGTTACATGTTAAAGATTGCTAATTAATAAGGTATAATTGTTGTTTTTCCATTTTGCAATTTTATATCCTTTCTATTTAATTGAAGATTATTCACAGTATTTGTTCAGAATATTCTGTTATATTTTGCCATACTTTAATCCTCTATTTGAGTTGCTATCAATTATATTCTGCGACAAGGAGCTTTATAGTATTTTGACTTGATTGCTGATTTTGTTTCGATGACACTACATGGTCAATATTTACTTGCTTTCTGTCACACTATGCTGTAACAGAAAGCAGTGATGGAAATCTGTATCATTTTTTATTTGCTTTCCTTTCCTAGACAATATTAGGAAGTGCTTTAGTTAAATTAGATTTTTTCGGCATTTGGCGCCCAGTAAGAAATGTAATACCACATGCTTCTATTGAGACATTGAGATTTCATATTATTTTGGGCAGCAAACTTTTTTTTTCAAATGAAACAATTGAATTTTCTAGGCAGTCTGCTAAAGCACTTAGAGTAAGAGTATACACTTCAAAATAAAAAGGCTTTCAATCATTATTTATACCATTTGAGGCTTTTTGTGATCATATTCCATCATGTTAAATTTTTATTGAATGTTTCAGGGACTGAAATGTGATGTGTAAATTTATTACCTTTATGTGTGTTAGCAATTTGCATTGTGAAAGACATTTGGCTGACATATAACTGGAAAATAATAAATTATGCCCCAAAAAAGATAATACATTTTTAAAATATTTTTTTAAAATAAAATTAAATTGTATCTCCACCTTTGTAATACTTTCAGTAACACATTGGTCCCTAATATAATATAATGATATTACAGAATATTTCTGTGTAAACATGACTATTTCTGTATATTTCTGTGTAAACATGGATTATTTTCATAGTACCCAAGAAAATTTATCATAAATGTTTCTTACTGTTTTTGTTAAAACAGATGGAAACTGATAGAGCATAGCAATCTGACCCTTAAGTTTTCTAGGCATGCTCTGCGCAAAGGTCATTGTGCAGAAAGAGGAGTAGATAAACTGTGGAATTATCTATTGTGACTGGTGGATTCTGTGTCTTGTCTACACATACTGTACAGTGGCTTGCAAAAGTATTCATAACCCTTGAACTTTTTCACATTTTGTCACCTTATAAACACAAACTTAAATGAATTTTATTGAGATTTTAAGTGATAGACCAACACAAAGTAGCAGATAATTGTGAAGTAGAACTGAAATGATACATGGTTTTAAAAATGTAATCAAATAAAAATCTGAAAAGTGTAATGTGCAAAAGTATTCAGCTGCCTGTTCTCTAATACCCTAAATAAAATCCAGTGCACACAATTGCATTCAGAAGTCACTTAATTAGTTAATAGAGTCCAGCTGTGTGTAATTTAGTCTCAGTATAAATACACCTGTTCTGTGAAGGCCTCAGTGGTTTGTGTAGAACACTAGTGAACAAACAGCATCATGAAGACCAAGGAACTTACCAGACAGGTCAGATATAAAGTTGTGGAGAATTTTAAAGCAGGGTTAGGTTAAAAAAAAAATATCCCAACTTTTGAGCATCCCAAGGAGCACTGTTCAATCCATCATTCAATGGAAAAAGTATTCTACAACTGCAAACCTACAAGACATGGACATCCACCTAAACTAATAGATCGAGCAAGGAGAGCACTGGTCAGAGAAGCAGCCAAGAGGCCCATGGTCACTCTGGAGGAGCTGCAGAAATCCACAGCTCAGGAGGGAGAATCTGTCCACAGGACAACTATAAGTTGTGCACTCCACAAATCTAGCCTTTATGGAAGAGTGGCAAGAAGAAAACCATTGTTGAAAGAAAGACATAAGAAGTGCCCTTTGCAGTTTGCCACAAGCCATATAGGGTACACAGTAAACATGTGAAAGAAGGTGCTCTGGTCAGATGAAACCAAAGTTGAACTTTTTGGCCTAAATGCAAAGCATTATGTGTGGCGGAAAAGTAACACTGCTCATCACCCTGAACACACCATTCCCACTGTGACACATAGTGGTGGCAGCATCATGCTGTGGGGATGCTTTTCTTCAGCAGGGACAGGGAAGCTGGTCAAAGTTGATGGGAAGATGGATGGAGCTAAATACAAGCTAATCCTGGATGAAAACCAGTTGGAGGCTGCAAAAGACTTGAGACTGGGAAGGAGACTCACCTTCCAGCAAGACAATGACCCTAAACATACAGCCAGAGCTACAGTGGGATGGTTTAGATCAAAGAATATTCATGTGTTAGAATGGCCCAATCAAAGTCCAGACCTAAATCCCATTGAGCATCTGTGGCAAGACATGAAAATTGCTGTTCACAGACGCTATCCATCCAATCTGGCTGAGCTTGAGATATTTTACAAAGAAGAATGGGCAAAAATCTGTCTCTAGATGCGCAAAGCTGGTAGAGACATACCCCAAAAGACTTGCAGCTGTAATTGCAGTGAAAGTATTGATATAGGGGGGATGAATACTTTTGCATGTCACACTTTTCAGATTTTTATTTGATTAAAATTTTGAAAACCATGTATCATTTCCCTTCCACTTCACAATTATCTGCTACTTTGTGTTGGTCTATCATTTAAAAGCTCAATAAAATACATTTATGTTTGTGGTTGTAAGGTGACAAAATGTGAAAAAGTTCAAAGGATATGAATACTTTTGCAAGCCACTGTACATGATAGCTGTGACAATCAGTTTGCTGACAAGGGAGGGGGCTGCTACAAAGAAATATGCTACAGAACACAGGAAGAGTTAGCATATTATTTGGATTAGTGGCCAGAGTCAGAACCACAGGAATTTGGGGAACTTTTTGAAATATAGATAATACCATAGAAAATAATAAAAAAAAATCTAACCAAAACTTCTTAAAACTTGATTTAAAAAATAGGTTATTTTCAGGTGACATGTTTCCTTTAAATTTTCTCTTGGTTCCATTTGTCCTGAGATGAGTGGTGCAAATGACTAGCTTTGAAAAAACTTGCGCTACTCACAATACTGAATAATTCAACAGTTATTTTCCCCCATAAACTGGTAACGTCACTCAACTCGTCTCAGGATTTTTTGAGTCAAGAGAAAAGAAAGGGAAACAAATATATTTCCTAAATGCTACAGTGTTTTGTCATGTCATGGACCAGCACAGATTTCATCTGCAGACTAGTAAGTGAGCAGTAGGGGATCGCTTCGATAATAGCATTCAGGTAAGTAAAACCACGTGAAAAATGTGTGCTAAAAATGTTTTTGAGGCTAAGGCCACACATAGTGAAACACAGATAAAAAACGATGTGTAAAAAAACCACAGTGGAATATATTCATCACTTTTTTTCCGCAGTTTTTTTTTTCCTATTAAACCTATAAAGAAAAAGCCAGCGTTTCCGCAGGTATAATTGACATGCTGCGATTTTCAAAAACGTACCGTTTTTGAAAACGCAGTTTTTCCAAAGCATTTTTTTTTTTTTTTTTGCTCTGCCATGTGCGGATGGGATTAGCCAGAATCTCATTCACTTTGCAGGTACTGTAAAATGCTGCGTTTTTTTTTCCCGCTGCGTCTCCACAACATGGGGCTTTAGCCTAAAGATTTTTTTAAAATAAAATCTGACAGCACAATTTTTTGTGTCTCTGTAGGAATTCAGAGGTACAGTAGAAGCTTAACCACTTTTCTGAAAACCCTGCTGTGATGCTGTGCTTATGACATCCAGTGGTGTTTACAAGTGGCAATTTAATTCAATGGACGAGAATGCACAGGACCATGCAACAAATCTAAAATAATACAAAAAAACAACTATACATATATGTGTGTGTCTGTATAAAATCAATTTAATAAATAACCCAGCTTTTTCTCTGCAGAGATAAATTCTTAAAACAGACCAAATT
Organism: Leptodactylus fallax; assembly: GCA_947044405.1. Lineage (NCBI taxonomy): Eukaryota > Metazoa > Chordata > Amphibia > Anura > Leptodactylidae > Leptodactylus > Leptodactylus fallax. Next base: position 1,038,132 of record CAMRHE010000161.1, read on the forward strand.
GGAAAATTTGGAGGTGAGGTATTTAGAGCCATTGCCTTTAGTTCATTCACTGCTATAAACATTAATAGTAAAACATTTATTAAGTCCAGAGTTTGTGAAAATTCTAATAATAATATGATAAAATTATAATAACAATTAACCATCAAGTATTGCTTAAAAGTCAGGGTCTAAACACAGAAGATAAAGCAGTGAGTGACAGGTCAATGACAGGAATGAATATCAAGCATTCTGACCAAATCGAAAGTGGGCTCCAACATTACTTTTCTCTGTCACATTAATCAGACGTTTGTCACCAATTAGTAGACCCTTGGAGACTATACACATTATACTATTTTCTCAATTTCTCATATCCCTGCATCCACAACTGATGGTCCATTTTTGATATTCTGTCTACAAGCAATGACTTTTGGAATGTGTTATGTTTTCACAGTTGGTTGAATCTCGTTGTTTAATATACACATTTACAAGACAATAATTTCTGACATATAATATAAAAAATAATTATTTAGAAAAGTAAGGAAAAGAGATGGAAATGGTGGCATCAGCAGTCATTCTGACGAGAGATGAGCGAATCGAAGCTGACAAAGTGGAATTCGATCTGAATTTCAGGAAATATTCGATTTGCATCGAATCCGAATTTCCTCAAACTTCGTGGCAATGAATCGCGTTTTGTTCAAAATGGCTGCTGTACATGTTAGGACATGGGGGAAGGAACTCTGGGAATGCAGGATCACCCACAATGCCATGCGTGCAGCCAATCAGCAGCCAGCCCTGTGATGTCACAGCCCTTTAACCCCTTTGTGAGCGCCCACAGCATGTTTGACCGCAGCATCCAAGGTGTTAAAACCCCCGATCGGTTATGGAGCAGGGTGTTAGCTGTAACTGACAGCTAACACCCTGCTCCATAACCGGTCGGGGGGTTTTAACACCTTGGATACCGCGGTCAAACATGACTGCGGTATCCAAGGGGTTCCGCCATTTTGCCGCCCACCCCGGATCTCTGCAGCCAATAAATAGTTGTTTTTTAATGTGATTCGCCGTGATTTAATTCCAATCGAATAGAATTGCATCAGAAAATTCTGCGAAGTTGCCGAATCGAATTTTTGAATACTTTGCTCATCTCTAATTCTGACGGATTAGCTAATATATGGCATTCTATAGCTTGTATTGTAGTACTTATAACTAAAGCAACAGATTCTAAATAAAGCAAAATTTTTCATTAAACCAAATTAAAACATGGAGAATGAGCCATATGGAACACCAACTGATGGATTAGCTAATATACGGCATTCTACATCTTGTGTTGTAGTGGTCATACATACAGCTAAAGAAGTCAGACAAAGCTAATTTTTTCATTAAACCCTATTACAAAAATAATAAGAATAATAATTAGTATTAGTATTGATATTATTTAATGTTTTTATTATGACAAATAATAGTGTTAGTAATAAAATGAAACTCAATTAAATGATTTTCTGAGCAAATTCTGTAAAATTCTGTTGTGGATTGCACCAAACTAATAAAATACATAACAAAGGATACTATCCAACCTATTACATCTACATCTAGTAAAAGCAGAAGTGTTAGAATATGCCAATTTTTGGTGTATATATTACGCTAGGTTTACACTAGCGCTTGGCTCTCCATCGTTCAGCTCCGTATGGCATACCCTCGGACCCCATAGACTATAATGGGGTCCGCTGGGTGTCTGTCAGATTTCCGCTGGTTTTATATTGAAGCTGGCAGAGAAGAAAGTCCTCTGTGACGATTTTAGGTGAATTCTTCAGCGGAGAGTCCTATGGAAACTCCAACACAGATGTGAACCTAGCCCGAGCTGGCCAAAAAGAGAGCAAATTGCAGCAAAATGTCCTACATTCCATTCTGATACAACTGCCACCTTTCACACCAGCTCTTAAATGCTTGCATACTAAAACCCTGTTGATGCATCTACTCAAGTATTAAATGATAAACACATTAAGAATTATATGAACATTATAGAGGAGGTTCCTCCATTTGTGGTCCCTCTATAAGCTTGAGTGGAGTAGCTGTACTGTTGAACTCAGGTTGTCTTCCATATACAGTCATATGAAAAAGTGGGGGCCCCCCTAATCATCATCATTTTTTTTTGTTAAAATTGGGGGGTGGGGCGGCCCCCCTTCTTATTTATATAAACAAAAGAATATGGAAGGGGGGTTCAAAAAAAAAACCCCCCCCCCCCCCCCTCCCCCCCCCCCCCCCCCCCCCCGGCCACCCGCCCCAGCCGAACAGACACGGGGAAATTTGAGCGGGGGCCGCCCGGCGCCCCCCGCGGATTGTTTGAGAGGAAGGCAAAAACCCACCAGGACCGAACGAAAACACAGGGCGCGAGGCGGGGAGGAATTGTCTTCAACATCTATACAGTATATGTATTCCATAGACAAGCATGCATCTGCAAAGAATGAAGTTTACTAGGATTTTGGTAAATTACTCCTGTATTGAAGGGGTTCTCTGTAATAAAAGAGCCCCTTTAAAAATCAAAAATGTGTATGTAGTGCATGAAAATAGAGAAGACAAGCAGAATATATTGCTCCATATGATGTCTGTATATATTAATCCGCACTGATAGAATTAGCAAAAAAGAAAAGGTTTATGACCACTCATAACATTTCTCAAAATCTAACATAATTTGCAGCAAATTGCCTAAAGAGATTAGTGCTGCAAAGTAACATAAGTGACGTAAAAATTGCATTGTGTTAGCCATCAATATGTCCAGATTCTGGATGTCACATTAATCTGGTTTGCTGTTTGATTTGATTTTCCACCATATTTATATTTTAATATCCCTAGAACAAACATTCCGTTGTATATTGAAGTTACAATAACTGGACTTGGATCTCTCCAGCGCAGGAAAAAGAAATATTAAGCTTGTCAATAATAGTTATTAAGGGTCGGTTGAAGAGAAAAGTAATAAACAAGAGTTCAAGGAAATGTCTTTTGTAGCCAGATGGAATTTAATGTTTGGTTCATTTTTAATATTTTCATACTTTCAGAACAGGCAGTTTTTTGCCATAGTAGATTGATACCAGATTCAGTTAGTAATGTAAAATGCGGCTTTTTAAATAATTTTGCAGTCTCAAAAGCCCTGATTATATATTTTGAAGTCCAATGTTTTACATTATTTTGACTTGATGTTTCCGTAAGAAACAGCGCTGACAGCAAATATTTCCACTTTTCTACATTGCCTCCCTGAGATTTTAATAATAGAAACTTACTGCACTTGTTTCCCCGCTTTCTTTAATGTTTGAAAACCTGCAGGAGAAGTACCTGTTGTTGTGTCTGAAATGTATTTCAACTTCATAGACTTTGAAAGTGGAGATTTTACAGGCCAAATTTAGACTTTGCATTTTATTTGCAGTTCTGCAGGTCTCACATATAATTTTACCTTAAAAGGGTTGTCCAGAATAAACAATAGTTTTATATGTGGCTGGGAAAGGTGAAAAAAAACCATACTCATCTGTCCCCAGTACTATGCTGTCTCCCAATGTGGTCCGGTCTTGATGCACCGGCAAAGACAGATGAGTATATATATTTTTTTTTTTTCACCTTCCCTGGCCTCATATACCTGAAGTAACTGGTAGTACTGGAACATTTTTGGCGCACAGGTCCCATTTATGCTAAGATGTGCCACTTTGTTGTTTATGCTAGCTCCAGACACTTTTTAAGACAGTGGGTTTAGTGGCCAATGAACAAGGCGAGCCACGACGAGGAAGTCTTGGCCTGTAAGATTTACTATAACTTATGCCAGAAAACTAGCACATGGAATTATTAAGAGGAAGGAGTTTCTTAATAATATTGGGGCATCTCACATCAGTGGAAGAATTGATTTAGACTGGCGTAGAAAACTTTCTCTACCAACTCCAGTTCTTTGCATCCTTTAATGCAGGGGTCCCCAACCACTGGTCCGCGGACCGGGTCCGGGCCATTGGGGGTCTTTTGCTGGTCCACGGGGCGGCGGGCTGGCCTGGGTAAATGCAGCTCCCGGCACATTAAGCCATGGCTCCTAGCACAGCTAATGGCGGGGACCTGGTCTACAGCAATGTACAGTCATGGCCAAAAGTTTTGAGAATGACACAAATATTATATTTTCACATGATCTGCTACCCTCTGGTTTTTATGTGTGTTTGTCAGATGTTTTTATCACATCCAGAAATAGAATTGCATTCATATTATGAGTAACAGAAGCTTATATTGACAGTTAGAATGAGTTAATGCAGCAAGTCAATATTTGCAGTGTTGACCCTTCTTCTTCAGGACCTCTGCAATTCTCCCTGGCATGCTCTCAATCAACTTCTGGACCAAATCCTGACTGATAGCAGTCCATTCTTGCAGAATCAATGCTTTAATTTTGTCTGAATTTGTTGGTTTTTGTTTGTCCACCCGTCTCTTGATGATTGACCACAAGTTCTCAATGGGATTAAGATCTGGGGAGTTTCCAGGCCATGGACCCAAAATCTCTATGTTTTGTTCCCTGAGCCATTTAGTTATCACCTTTGCTTTATGGCAAGGTGCTCCATCATGCTGGAAAAGGCATTGTTGAGCGCCAAACTGCTCTTGGACGGTTGGGAGAAGTTGCTCTTGGAGGACATTCTGGTACCATTCTTTATTCATGGCTGTGTTTTTAGGCAAGACTGTGAGAGAGCCGATTCCCTTGGCTGAGAAGCAACCCCACACATGAATGGTTTCAGGATGCTTTACAGTTGGCATGAGACAAGACTGGTGGTAGCGCTCACCTCTTCTTCTCCGAATAAGCTGTTTTCCAGATGTTCCAAACAATCGAAAAGGGGATTCATCAGAGAAAATGACTTTCCCCCAGTCCTCAGCAGTCCACTCCCTGTACCTTTTGCAGAATATCAGTCTGTCCCTGATGTTTTTTCTGGAGAGAAGTGGCTTCTTTGCTGCCCTCCTTGAGACCAGGCCTTGCTCCAAGAGTCTCCGCCTCACAGTGCGTGCAGATGCACTCACACCTGCCTGCTGCCATTCCTCAGCAAGCTCTGCACTGCTGGTAGCCCCATCCCGCAGCTGAAACACTTTTAAGAGACAGTCCTGCCGCTTGCTGGTCTTTCTTGGGCGCCCTGGAGCCTTTTTGGCACCAATGGAACCTCTCTCCTTGAAGTTCTTGATGATGCGATAGATTGTTGACTGAGGTGCAATCTTTCTAGCTGCAATACTCTTCCCAGTTAGGCCATTTTTGTGCAGTGCAATGATGACTGCACATGTTTCTTTAGAGATAACCATGGTTAACAGAAGAGAAACAATGATGGCAAGCACCAGCCTCCTTTTAAAGTGTCCAGTGGTGTCATTCTTACTTAATCATGACAGATTGATCTCCAGCCCTGTCCTCATCAACACCCACACCTGTGTTAATGGAGCAATCGCTGAAACGATGTTAGGTGGTCCTTTTAAGGCAGGGCTGCAATGATGTTGAAATGTGTTTTGGGGATAAAGTTCATTTTCTAGGCAAATATTGACTTTGCAAGTAATTGCTGTTAAGCTGATCACTCTTTATAACATTCTGGAGTATATGCAAATTGCCATTAGAAAAACTGAAGCAGTAGACTTTGTAAAAATCAATATTTGTATCATTCTCAAAACATTTGACCATGACTGTACACCGAGGTCCTGCCAGCACAGCCCTGGTCTACAGTGCTGTTTAGAGTACCGCTGCTTTAAGGTGTTGCTTCGCTTTTTCCTTTGCAGTTGGTATTTCTTCTCTAGCCCCCATTGTTCCTGTGGGGCTCACTTCATTAAGTCTGTTGGAGCTAAGGAAAGAACCATTGGTAGACTCTATTTTCTCAATAAATGGAGGTCTCAGAAATCACACTCCCATCTAAAAGTTGTGACATATTCTGCAGATATAACATAAATGCTTCAGATAGAAATATCCTTTTAAGGACAGATAGGCTTTTTAAGAGGGGAGCTTTTTCTAGGCTTCAGCTGTGGTAGAAAGGTATTGGCACATGATCACATCACAGGGAAACTGATGGGGTGACAGAGGGAAATCCCTCTGTCTATCCACTAAAATACAACAATCACTATTGTCTGTGGCATCTGTGGTGTTAAATAGCTGGGATCATGTGGGCACAGCTCATGTACAACGTTTTGTGCCAAGGGTTAAAACATGCGATGTGAACAGTGCACAAAAAAGGTCATGTAAATGTTTTATCCTAGAACCAGACATCATGAACATATTGCAAGTCTAGATGCACATGTTGTATCAAATATGATCAGCTAGGTTGAAGAATGTAGGAGTACGCAAGCCTTTGTACTTACTTCTCTATTATTGTCTAGGTCCATTATTGTCTTGATACATCTGTAAACTGCTCTAATGGAACTGGAAAAATTCATGCCAAAACATTACATTTTCTGAATAAAGATGCATTCATTAATTACATGTGTTACACAATGCTAAAAACTTTGCAGACTTTTATACAATTTATATAGAACTTCTGACCTTGTGGATTTTTAGATTTGACTTATTCTTCTATCTCATCATCTTGTCACTCACTATGAACTCTGCTTCTGGTTTTCTTCCTCGCTTTTAAAACATTGCTCACAGTTCCTCATTTTAAATTGCTGTCTTCTGACCGCTAACAGCACAACTTTCTACTCTGGTTCGGTTTGACTTGCAGTCCCCAACCCTTGACTATACTATCTCTCCTCTCAGATGGTGGGATGAGATGCACTTGATACTGCAGCAGGAGAGATGGTACGATTTATTTTAGGGTCTAGACATCTATTGGAAGCTTTAGAGATGGGAAGATTTGGTGAGCTGGGGACCTTCTATCCCACCATCCAACACTTTTATAAGGTGTGCGAGAAAACAAGAAGTTTTATCTTGGAAGCTGTTCCAAAGGTGCTGATCAGTGAGATGCATAGGCTGCCTCAGGTGTATTTGCTACACAGGGTTTATAAAACGACACACCTACTTTATGGGTTTAGGCTAAGACACCATGTAGTGGGCTGAAACAAAAAGCAATGTGGGGAAAACCGCGATGGCAACGCATCTCGTTTTTTTCCACAGCGTATTTCACAGAAACCGATTTCATTGGAAATGTATACCACTGTGATATTGCTATGGACCCAATTATATGTGTGATGGCCTATGTAACCACACTTTCTGTACCGGAGAGTCTGCATCTGGAGATTCAGCGACTTCTATATCAGTCACATATGCTGGTGGCCTAGTTATTTTTAATTAACAAGTGTTTTTAATGTGTTTTCTTTCTTCTAAAGATTTCTTTCTTTCATTAAATTTTAATAATGTTAATTTCCCTTTAACTTTACTCTTCCAGAGTACTACTGCCTATTAGTGTTACTCTGTCTGACAGCTCCCAGATAAGCAGATCTGGGATCCTTTGTTAGGCCCCTGGTAGCCCATCAGCATCCTGCAATCACGTCAGAGAATGCCAATGACCTGACAGAAGGAGGCTCCTCCATCTGTCAAACACCTTAGACACCATGGCTGCTATTGATCGCAGCATCTTAGCAGTAAACAGCCACAATTAGAGGTTTTTGTGATCCAGACCATTATAATAGAAGCTTGGCTGTCAATTACCATTACCAAAACTCCTGTGCCCATGGCGCTTTAACACAAGGCATTGCATATACATTAGGGCATGGTAAGGGGTTAAATATGCTAAATTAACCGCACAAAACAATAAATAAGAGAGACATTAAAAAGATGAAGTTTTGTTATTATTAATAATAATAATAATAGTCCTTTAATAGTCCCACAATGGGAAAATTCAGTGTGTTACAGCAGCAAAGATAAGATAAGATAAGCAGATACAAATACAAATGCAACATGTACAGGAATGTTCCAAGGTGAGAGGCATTACATTAATGAAATATTTCAGTTCTCTGTATGTAATGATCTCCGCTTAGGTCGGTGTTGGTTGTACAGCCTAACCGCGGTGGGGAGGAAAGACTTCCGATAGCGCTCCTTCTCACACCTAGGGTGGAGCAGTCGGTCACTGACAGTACTGCCCAGCGCAATCACAGTCTCATGCATGGGATGGGACTTCTTCTTCTGCATGGAGCTCACCACGGACAGTATCCTTTTGTTACCCACCACCTGCACTGGGTCCAGTGGGCTCCCCAGGACAGAGCTGGCCCTTCTAATCAGCTTGTGAAGTTTATTTCTGTCCCTGGTTGATATGCTGCTCCCCCAGCAGGCCACTCCAAAGAAGATGGCTGATGCCACTACCGAGTTGAAGAAAGTCCTAAGAAGTGCCCCCCGGATTCCAAAGGCTCTCAGCTTCCTAAGCAGGTAGAGCCTGCTGAGGCCCTTCCTGTACAGGGCTTCCATATGATCTGCCCAGTCCAGCTTATTATTAAGGAGCGAACCCAGGTACTTATTATAGGTGTTCACAATCTCGATGCCCGTCCCCAGGATGTCCACTGGTTTTGGAGGGCATCTGCCTTTACGGAAGTCCACCACCATCTCCTTGGTCTTCCCCGCGTTAATCTTCAGGTGGTTCTGGTGGCACCAGTCCACAAAAAAACGGTTCAGTTCTCTGTACTCCCTGTCATCATCGTCTGTGATGAGGCCTACTATTGCAGAGTCATCAGAATACTTCTGTAGGTAGCAGCTAGATGAGTTGCACCTAAAATCAGCAGTGTACAGTATGAAGAGGAAAGGGGCGAGAACCGTACCCTGAGGTGCCCCTGTATTACAGATCACGGTACCTGACACACAGTCTTGGGCTCTCACGTATTGAGGTCGATTTGTGAGGTAGTCTAGGATCCAGTTGGAGAGGTGGTGGTCCACTCCAGCAAGGTCCAGCTTGGCTCTCAGTAACCTGGGCTGCATGGTGTTAAAAGCACTGGAGAAATCAAAGAACATTATTCTCACCGTGTTCCCTTGTTTTTCCAGGTGAGACAGAGCCCTGTGCAGAAGGTGGATGATGGCATCATCTACCCCAATGCCCGGTCGATAAGCAAACTGGAGAGGGTCCATAGCGGGGCTCACTAGAGGGCGAAGATGTGTGAGAACCAATCTCTCTAAGATCTTCATCAAGTGGGATGTCAGTGCTACAGGTCTGTAGTCATTGAGGTCCATAGGGTGAGGTTTCTTTGAAACTGGTACCACACAAGAAGATTTCCATAATTCAGGGACTATTTCCTGCCTCAGGCTCATATTATACATATATGTAATTATACCACACAGCTGGTCCCCACAAGTCTTAATTAGCCTTGCACTGATGTCATCTGGCCCTGCGGCTTTCCTCGCATTGATCTTTTTCATCTCCTTCCTCACCTGGGCCCGTGTGAAGGTCAAACTGTGGTCAGATAAAGACAGATTTCTGGATTTACTGGTCTGTTGGGAAGTAGCCACATGGGGTGAATGGGGTGAAGTCATTGTGGTGAGGGGAGCTGAAGGACATGCTGGGGTGGGAGGAGCTGGTGTGTGATCAAATCTGTTGAAGAATAGGTTTAGTTCATTAAGCCAATTAACATCTGCCTCAATCTGGCAGACAGACTGTTTATGACCCGAAATTGACTTAAGCCCCTACCAGAATCCCCCCCCCCACCCCTTATTAGGTGTTTATTAGACTTTTCACATCTCTAGGAGAAGTTTTTTTTTTTATTTTGCACTTTGGCCATTACATGTGCTTTTGGTTATTTGGTTATTTATCCCTGTACTAATACATTTGCAGTATTTTCAAATTTATGTTATTATAAAATAATGAGAGCGATTCTAGAGCCACCATTTCATTTTCTATGAATATACTGCCCTTGCCCTTATTATTAGATCTAGGTTTAGGGTGCTGGTATAATTTTTAAAAAACATTTCTTTGTTAAAAAAATATTTTTATCCTGTGTACACTGATAGAAACACACATTACTAAATAGCTTAAAAAAGGCTGAATTAGATGAATGTGCTGCATACCACCTACTAGTCTGAAGTCACTTTAATTCTAAATAATTGCTCCACATTCTCCCATGGCTAAACTGATGTTAATGCTTCCTCATGATGCAGAATTCAGGGGTTAATTATTAATTTGTTATTATCAGTCGAGATTAATTAAGTCAATAGTACATTCTGCAGTAATGTGCCCCAATCACCATTATCACAGTTGAGTGAATAACCTCTCTGCTACACCCCCTACAATGCAATTAGTTTCAGTCTTTCTCATTATTATAGCAGTGCTTATATGTGAGAAATTAATTGTGTCTACTTTTAGGTTCATACAGATTACAAAAGCATCAGGGTCATTAATGCATAGAAAAAAAGCATATTGAAAACATAGATTTTTTTTTCTCTTCCTTGGTTTCTAGCTAGATACAGTGGCATCTTTGAATCAGGAAGGCATTTTTTTCCTGAAGCACATGAAATATTTAGCAGTTGGTTGAAATCAGGAATACACATTTTCCATAAAGCTGTACCAACAAAACCCATCAATGTGATAGTTAATTAAGTGTGACCTAAGCCAACTTGACTTGAGCTCTGCATTAAATGCACAAAACCCATTTGAGCTGACCAACAGCAGAAGTGGTACTCAGAGAAATTGAAAAGGATTTTCCCAAATGCTTTCTACTTACTTACAGCACTCAAGTAATGGCTGAAGATTAGCATATGACATGACAGATTACATTAAGTCATGTCTTTGCGGTGCTTTATGACAGCGCTATAGCATTAGCTTCTAAGCACCGGCACATCGAGGCATGCAAATATTTTCAGACCCTCTTATTCAAATCTACAAGCTGACATGGCAACCTTGATATGATTATTAGTCATTTGAGAGAACGTTAATTCACGTCATCAGATAAGAAGTTCTGCTAAAAGGTTACAGAAACTGTCTGCTTTTAATGAAGCCCTCAAAAATCCTTCGTTCATTTTAAGTCATTTCTTAAAATGCAATTGCTTACAATTACCCTCGATAAAGATAAAAGGGTGGAAAAAATAGGAAGAAAGAAAAATACTTCATTTTTTCAACTAAAAAAGTCCTGATGTGAGATGATTTTTTTGTTTTGAATATAAATAGATACAATTTAGAATGTTAGATTCAATTAAAGTACTGTATACATAATATTTAGGTTAATGAATTAGTATTTTCTATCTCTTTCTTACGTCCTTGTGTGGTGAGGGTAAAAACAGGAAGCAATCGCATAAGAAGTGAAAATAAGGAGGGGCACTAACCACAGGTGTATCCATAAAAAATGTTCTTTATTCCATGTGTACACATAAAACAAACAGCAGTAACGGAGACAGAATGACCCAGCACACAGGCAACAGCCATTTTATGTCTTCTGGCCCTCCTTGTACCAGAACAGGAAGGCTCACCTTTGGATGGTAAGCTTCTATGGTCAAGATTCTCTCTCCATTTGTCTCATTGTTTGTCAATGTTCACTGTTCACATTGCTTATATAAAGAAGAAATTCCACACTCCAAAAGGTATATCACAATCACATTTAGATTTTAATAATTCATGAATGATCCACCGTATCTGTTACGTTTTGGTCTAGAATAAGACCTTTATGAAACAGTCAGATTGCTGCTATAAGTATAGGCTGCTCCAATAGTTGTAAGCCAAAGCGCTGGTGTGGATAATGTATAAGATTATGCAGTGTTAGGCTGATTTCACACGTTCTCTAGCTTAGTTTTCAGCCTTGTGTCCTATTCCATATTGCCATATTTTCTTGATTCATTTGACTGTTGTGCAAACCACTGTATACCCGGTACTGACTTTGGTTAGCTCTCTGGTTCTGTGACTATCAGTTTGTTGTTTTGTTGTGACACCTTTTTACAAGTCTTGACTTGGATTCCTGGCAGTCCCTTAGTTTCTAGAAATGATGACATTACTGTATAAATGCCAAACGGACAGTGAGTTCCTGCAGTTATCAGGCTCATAACCTCATTATACTTTTGTTCTAATGCTTTCCACAGCTGAGAGGGAACATTAGAAGTAAACCCCTGCCAGATATCTTGGAAACAGAAAAGACCGGGCATGTTGAAATCCAATACCTTGATCCTTCTCTTCCTCTGACATCTGCTGGCTTGAACTACACACAGATAAGTGTAACATGATTGGCTTTGCATCCACTGATGCACTATACCTCCCAACAGGAATCACCAACAATTTATCTTTGTTACCCACTGTCCGTTTCCTGGTCCTACATAGTATTGTGCATGTACATGTCACACTTCTTCTGGTACAAAAGGTTGAATGTGCCCTTCCTCCCTGATACTTGAAGACTTAATGTTTACACCTGTGGGCCATCTCAGCCAATCCTAGGCAGTCTCCACCTATTTATATCTGCTCTGGTTGGAGCATGGTGCCTGAGCATTTTTATAGGTCCATAGCACTATTTGTTTCTGTGTTACCCTGTATTGACCTTTGGCTTCGTCCCTGACTGCTGATCTTCCTGATACCTGCTACGTGTTACAGATTTTGACTTGTCCTGACTCTGCATCTGTCTGTCAATCCTGACCTGTCTGATACCTGTTGCTGACCTTGGCTTGCCCCATCTCCCCTCCAGACCTACCTGATACATGTTAGCCACTCCTTGGCCTGTACTTCACTATGTTCTGTCTGTCCCTTCAGTGCTGAGCACAGGAGTCTATCTGGTCCCTGGTCAACTGCAACCTTTCCAGAATTACTCTGAGAAGTAGCAACCTGGTAGCCTCCCCGCCATGAAAACCAGATCCCTGTACCAGAGTTAAAGGGTGTCCTAACTCCAAACCAGTTGAATGGCACAGTGGGTCCACAATGGCAACAGGCGCACCTTGACAACCCCTTTCAATAATAGGTATACTATTGTATTTGATACATTTCCCCCTGAATACACATTCTACTCTACTCTAGTCAATATTTTTAAAGCTTCTCCTTAATTTCACAATGTCAGGATCCTTTGTTGTCTTGAGGTCCATTTGTAAACGTGCATTGTATTTTATATACATTTTAATGTCAATATGGTTTACGGTATCTTGTTATTCAATGGTAGTTTGAAAAAGGCAGAATGATTCTAAATGGAAAAAAAGAAAAGATAAAGGCTCTTTACCAAAAAAATATTATGTAAAAAGACTGTTCATTAAAATACAGAATGAAAGTCATTTAGTCTATTCTAATATAGCTGACACAATGCAGAGAGAATACAGGACCTGGTGTCATCCAAGTAATTAAGAAACAATTACCCCTTTCCTTCATTATCTACTTTTTATTTAGGATTCTTGTCGGAAGCAGCAGATTACAAATGGCTACAGCTTTATTAAGAGTGCTGGCTCAGGGCAAAATCCGATCTAAGAAATCTGTCAAAACGAAGATGGATAAAACACATATTTGACAGATGGCTCAGATTCTGGATATCTTAATCATATTTGGCTAGACTGCTGCCTTCTTTGAAACCTAAAAGCTTTTATAAACTTTTGATCATAAAAGGTCAACGTGTTTTGCTACAGATTTTAGATAATTTTAGGTGAAATTATTTGTTACCACTATGTAGAAGGTTAACAGCGTCAGCAAAATGAAGTTGGCGTATTTTCTCAGATCAGGAAAATCTGGGACCCGGGTAGGCAATGTTCTGCAATAATAAAAACAGTAATGTTTACCAGTTGAATCCTCCGCCTCTTGAGTGCCTCCACTGTCTTACATTACTGGGCTGCAGCAATAATGTCATGTCAACAACACATGACCACTGCAGCCAACCACTGGCCTCAGAGGCACACCACTGCCGGGATAGTCATCCAGTACAGAAAGTACTGCTTCTTTTGTAATCTTGGAGAAATTATTAAGACTAGAGATCAGTATGCCAGTATTAATCAAGTCCCTGACTGGCATGAGATGCATCTGAATTATTAAGAGGCATCTATAAATCTATACCAGTCAGGAACTGGCATATATTTCAGGTATAACTCATGCCATGCTTGCATAAGATATAGTAAATTGTCCTCACTCTGCTTAAGCCACTTTTTTTTACTAAAGTGGCGAGTAGGGTGTAGAACTAACAATGTTGTGCATCTTTGGTGCAAGAAAGGGCTGTGCACCAAACATTCGCCACACTTAAACCCATCTATGCCAGAAAATTAGTGTAGAAGGGTTATTAAATTCCCCAATTGTCTACTTTTAGTACCAAATATATCACTTTTCATGGCGTTATTAGCATTATCTTATTATTCTATAATACTATATACTTTGTTCTTCCTGTGTTTGCGTGGGTTTCCTCCAAATACTCCGGTTTCCTCCCACACTCCAAAGACATACTGATAGGGAATGTAGATTGTGAGCTCTATATGGGACAGTGTTGACAGTATCTGTGGAATATTAGGGTGCTATATAAGTAAGCTAAATACATAAATAAATAATGCTATATCTACATATTTATATTTAATATTATAAGGTTCCATAGATAATAATTAAGTATAGTGACACAGTAAATCTGTTCAACAAATATTTGCTACGGTCCAGTTCATTTTGCTGTAGATCAATGGAACAGATTTTCAGTTTCTGTATCATTTCTTTCATGTATAAATATACCCTTCTTATTTAAGAAAAAAATGCACAGTGAAGTATGCAATATCGCTGCATTAACCTCATAAAAATAAAAAAAAAACACATACTGTTTATATGTGGTTTTCTTCTCCAATATTTGGTGTTTCAGAAAAATCATAACTGACATGAATTGATGCAGATGCATGAATTGAGTCTTGCCATATCATTTATTCAAACCATACAACCAGGCTATATATTATCATACTAAAGGTATCCTTTCTTTAAATTCTAGGTTGCCAAAATATCCAAAAGAGTTGACGAAAATTAAACAAAACCTTCAAAGCCCTAAGATGAATACATTTGGAATCCCTTTAAAGAAAATATCTTGTATAAATGACATCAATGGGTTTATATATGACTATCAAAGTTATGAACGGTATATGAATGTTTACTAGAGTATACATGTTTGCTTTATACATTTTTAGAAGGTCCAAAGAGAACATAATTTGCATGTAGTTTTCTAAAAAAAATGTATTTTACTTCACAGCAGAGTACACAAATAAGAATAATTCATAGCAAAAATCTACACTTCAAAGTCGTCATGGTTATCAATGAGGAATGGATTGAATGAAAACTGAATGGCCAAAAAAATAAGACTTTTGAACTTGTTCCCTTATGGTGCATAGAAAATTACCATTTACATCATGTATGGATTTCTCATATGTGATCAAAT
Organism: Leptodactylus fallax; assembly: GCA_947044405.1. NCBI lineage: Eukaryota > Metazoa > Chordata > Amphibia > Anura > Leptodactylidae > Leptodactylus > Leptodactylus fallax. Next base: position 1,053,336 of record CAMRHE010000161.1, read on the forward strand.
CCAGAAGGACTTGGTGTATCTGGTAAGCCATCAATGTGGACATCTTTATATGAGATTACTCTTGATAACTACTGATTTCTGTGGTGCCTGCTACAAATATGACTGTCATTCAGGACCAAACCATTTCCTATACAGACAGTAGTAATAGTGATCATATTTCATATATAAAGTAACAAACTAGAATATGTTTTGCAGCTTCAAATCTAATATAGAAAATAAGCACAAAGACCAGGTTTCATTGTCCATGTAGATTAGAGATGTCTGACAGTAAGTTACACCTCACTTCCCACTGAGAACACATGAAGGCTTAGCCAAGCATGCTTGTGTGTATGTATATATATATATATATATATATATATATATATATATATATACAGTACAGACCAAACGTTTGGACACACCTTCTCATTTCAAGAGTTTTCTGTATTTTCATGACTATAAAAATTGTAGATTCACACTGAAGGCATCAAAACTATGAATTAACACATGTGGAATTATATACTTAACAAAAAAGTGTGAAACCACTGAAAATATGTCTTATATTCTAGGTTCTTCAAAGTAGCCACCTTTTGCTTTGATTACTGCTTTGCACACTCTTGGCATTCTCTTGATGAGCTTCAAGAGGTAGTCACCTGAAATGGTTTTCACTTCACAGGTGTGCCCTGTCAGGTTTAATAAGTGGGATTTCTTGCCTTATAAATGCGGTTGGGACCATCAGTTGTGTTGTTCAGAAGTCAGGTGGATACACAGCTGATAGTCCTACTGAAAGGAGTGTTAGAATTTGTATTATGGCAAGAAAAAAGCAGCTAAGTAAAGAAAAACGAGTGGCCATCATTACTTTAAGAAATGAAGGTCAGTCAGACCGAAAAATTGGGAAAACTTTGAAAGTGTCCCCAAGTGCAGTGTCCAAAACCATCAAGCGCTACAAAGAAACTGGCTCACATGAGGACCGCCCCAGGAAAGGAAGACCAAGAGTCACCTCTGCTGCGGAGGATAAGTTCATCCGAGTCACCAGCCTCAGAAATCGCAGGTTAACAGCAGCTCAGATTAGAGACCAGGTCAATGCCACACAGAGTTCTAGCAGCAGACACATCTCTACAACAATGTGGTGTACCTCATAATGTGTGTGCAATGTCTCACCACAGGCCTCTATGTGGGGGAAACAGGGCAGAGACTCAGTCAACAAATGAACTCACACAGATCCACCATTAATAACAGCAGAACAGATCTCCCAGTGGCCGCACATTTCTCCGGAGAAAACCACTCTATTGAAGATTTGCGGGTTGTGGTTTTAATGGGACATTTTAAGACACAGGAGAAAAGAAAAGAAATGGAGTACAAATTTATGCAAAAATTTCAAACTCTGCAATTTGGACTTAATATTCATGCCAGCTTCATGTCACACTATGTTTGAACCATGAACTGAACTCAATATTCATGCCAGCTTCAAATCACAATATGTGTGACCTGTGAGGGTCACAAATCACCTCCTGATAGCAAACAGATAACAGCAAGAATTACTGATCCCTCCGTCACACACCACAAGTTTCCAGACTGTTTTTTTGACCTGTTGTAAATAACTTCTCTACTTAGATTGCAATTTTTTTTAAGGACTCTAAAATGCTTTGAAAACCATGTGTATAAAAATCTGTTAATTTTCAGTTCTTGTATCACACCATGTCTGATGAAGGGAGCGAGTACTCCTGAAAGCTTACTTATAAATATACTCAGTTAGCCTCTAAAAGGTATTGCCTGATTTCTTCACTCTTCCAAATCTCTACAACAACTGTTAAGAGGAGACTGTGTGCAGCAGGCCTTCATGGTAAAATAGCTGCTAGGAAACCACTGCTAAGGACAGGCAACAAGCAGAAGAGACTTGTTTGTGCTAAAGAACACAAAGAATGGACATTAGACCTGTGGATATCTGTGCTTTGGTCTGATGAGTCCATATTTGAGATCTTTGGTTCCAACCACCGTGTCTTTGTGCGACGCAGAAAAGGTGAACGAATGGACTCTACATGCCTGGTTCCCACTGTGAAGCATGGAGGAGGAGGTGTGATGGTGTGGGTGTGCTTTGCTGGTGACACTGTTGGGGATTTATTCAAAATTGAAGGAATACTGAACCAGTATGGTTACCACAGCATCTTGCAGCGGCATGCTATTCCATCCGGTTTGCGTTTAGTTGGACCATCATTTATTTTTCAACAGGACAATGACCCCAAACACACCTCCAGACTGTGTAAGGGCTATTTGACCAAGAAGGAGAGTGATGGGGTGCTACGCCAGATGACCTGGCCTCCACAGTCACCAGACCTGAACCCAATCGAGATGGTTTGGGGTGAGCTGGACCGCAGAGTGAAGGCAAAAGGGCCAACAAGTGCTAAGCATCTCTGGGAACTCCTTCAAGACTGTTGGAAGACCATTTCAGGTGACTACCTCTTGAAGCTCATCAAGAGAATGCCAAAAGTGTGCAAAGCAGTAATCAAAGCAAAAGGTGGCTACTTTGAAGAACCTAGAATATAAGACATATTTTCAGTTGTTTCACACTTTTTTGTTAAGTATATAATTCCACATGTGTTAATTCATAGTTTTGATGCCTTCAGTGTGAATCTACAATTGTTATAGTCATGAAAATACAGAAAACTCTTGGAATGAGAAGGTGTGTCCAAACTTTTGGTCTGTACTGTTATATATATATATATATATATATATATATACAGTGGGGAAAAAAAAAGTATGTAGTCTGCCACCAATTGTGCAAGTTCTCCCACTTAAAAAGATGAGGCCGGCCTGTAATTGACATCATAGGTAGACCTCAACTATAAGAGACAAAATGAGAAAACAAATCCAGAAAATCACATTGTCTGATTTTCAAAGAATTTATTTGCAAATTATGGTGGAAAATAAGTATTTGGTCAATAACAAAACTTCATCTCAATACATTGTTATATATCCTTTGTTGGCAATGACAGAGGTCAAATGTTTTCTGTAAGTCTTCACAAGGTTGGCACACACTGTTGCTGGTATGTTGGCCCATTCCTACATGCAGATCTCCTCTAGAGCAGTGATGTTTTGGGGTTGTCGGGCAACACGGACTTTCAACTCCCTCCAAAGGTTTCTATGGGGTTGAGATCTGGAGACTGGCTAGGCCACTCCAGGACCTTGAAATGCTTCTTACGAAGCCACTCCTTCGTTGCCCTGGCGGTGTGCTTGGGATCATTGTCATGCTGAAAGACCCAGCCACGTTTCATCTTCAATGTCCTTGCTGATGGAAGGAGGTTTGCACTCAAAATCTCAAGATACATGGCCCCATTCATTATTTCATGTACATGGATCAGTCGTCCTGGAACCTTTGCAGAGAAACAGCCCAAAGCATGATGTTGCCACCCCCATGTTTCACAGTAGGTATGGTGTTCTTTGGATGCAACTCAGCATTCACTCTCCTCCAAACACGACGAGTTGTGTTTCTACCAAACAGTTCTACTTTGGTTTCATCTGACCATATGATATTCTCCCAATACTCTTCTGGAACATCCAAATGCTCTCTAGCAAACTTCACATGGGCCCGGATATGTACTGGCTTAAGCAGGGGGACACGTCTGGCACTGCAGGATCTGAGTCCCTGGCAGCATAGTGTGTTACTGACGGTAGCCTTTGTTACGTTTTTCCCAGCTTTCTGCAGGTCATTCACTAGGTTCCCCCCCCCCCCCCCGTGGTTCTGGGATTTTTGCTCACCGTTCTTGTGATCATTTTGACCCCACTGGGTGAGATCTTGGGTGGAGCCCCTGATCGAGGGAGATTGTCAGTGGTCTTGTATGTCTTCCATTTTCTAATTATGGCTCCCACAGTTGATTTCTTCACACCAAGCTGCTTGCCTATTGCAGATTCAGTCTTCCCAGCCTGGTGCAGGTCTACAATTTTGTTTCTGGTGTCCTTCCACAGCTCTTTGGTCTTCACCATAGTGGAATTTGGAGTGTGACTGTTTGAGGTTGTGGACAGGTGTCTTTTATACTGATAACAATGTCAAACAGGTGCCATTACTACAGGTAATGAGTGGAGGACAGAGGAGCCTTTTAAAGAAGAAGTTACAGGTCTGTGGGAGCCAGAAATCTTGCTTGTTTGTAGGTGACCAAATACTTATATTCTACCATAATTTGCAAATAACCTCATAGTTGAGGTCTACCTATGATGTCAATTACAGGCCTCTCTCATCTTTTTAAGTGGGAGAACTTGCACAATTGGTGGCTGACTAAATACTTTTTTTCCCCACTGTATATATATATTTATTTAATTTTTCTGGTTCATACTGTGCGATTACTGACTCTCCGTGCTGCTGTGTTTCCTTCTGTTGCTACACCTGGTCCAGCCCATTGGATGGGTGCACCCTTCCTCTCTGGAACCTGAAGGCCTAACCAGGTCCTGTGGGCCTTTCCTCAGCCCTCTGCTACCTATGGCCATGTGCCTCCTGCTACCTGGGGCCTTGTGCCTCCTGCTACCTGGGGCCTTGTGCCTCCTGCTACCTATTTGTCCTGTCCTGTTCCCTGTCTGATTCTATACTGTTTACCTGTCTGTTCTGGTTTTAATCTGTGTAAAATCATGTTTTTGTAAACACAAGGGACCTGGACAACTCACCTATACCCTATGTTCTACAAGCCGAACACCCTTCATTACTCACCCTACACTGGCCTAGCCAAGGACAGGGCAGCTGGGTCCCTGTTACTCTTCTGTTTGAAGATATATGGCAAAAAAGCACACTCACTTTCTGAGTCACCAGCACTTTACTGAGGTAGCTGTTGTTTAGACACAAAGTAGAGGCGCACCTTCCATGAGGCGACCTGAAGCGATGGTCTCAGGCAGCGCCTCATAGAATAAACTGGGAGGGGGGGGCATTTTTTTTTTAATCTACTTATTGTGTTATTGCAATAAGCAGCTTCTGATAATGTTTACTCACCTGTCCACACTCCTGTCCTGGCTGCCCTCCACTGCCGCCTACAGGCAGCGCTACACTTACGTCAGTAGGATCCCGATGTTCTTCAGTGTCAACTACAACGCACCCTGGAGACGGCAGTGGAGAGTGGCCAGAGCAGAAGCGTGGACAGGTGAGTAAACATTATCAGAAGTTGCTTATTGCAAATTATCGGCCGATACTCCGTGTGGGGCGGGGGAGGAGATAAAAAAGGAGGTCATATACTGTGTGGGGGCTATAAAAAGGGGTCATATACTGTGGGGGGGGGGGGCAGCGGTTATATATTGTTGGGGGGCTCAGAAAAAGGGGGTCATATATCATGTGGGGAGCCAGAAAAAGGTGGTCATATACTGTATGGTGGGCCAGAAAAAAAGGGGTCATATACCATGTGGGGAGCCAGAAAAAGGGGGTTATATACTTTTTGTTGGGTTACGAAAAGGGGATCATATACCATGTTGTGGGCTTGGAAAAGGGGGTCATATACCGTGTTGTGGATCAGAAAAGGGGAGTTAGATACCATTCGAGGGGCCAGAAAAAGGGGGTTAATGTATTGTGTGTGATGGGCCAAAAAAAGGGGGTTGTATATCATGTGGGGGGCCAAAAAAGATGGTTTATACTATGTGGGGGCCAAATAAGGGGATTTTTTTTTATCTGCCAATGGGGTGTGTGTCCTAATTAGGGTAGCCCCATCACGCAATCAAAGATAGCCAGGTGGGTATCTAATCTATAAAAAGGGTGCCTTTCTATAGTTCGCCTCAGGCAGCAGAGAGGCTAGGTTCATCCCTGTTACTCACCTCTCCAGCGATCCGGTGTTACTCCCAGCAGGCTTCCGCCTTCTTCTGTGACATCCCAGGCATCACATGAGCCAGGCCGATGTCATTATGTCACGACGCTGGACATTGAAGAGGGAGTGCACAGGAGCCCAGGTAAGTAACAGTGGTTTTTTTATGTTTGTCACCACCTGTGTCTCCGATCATTATACTCTGCAGTCTGAAAAGACCCCAGAGTATAATAATAATTCATGGGTGGGTCACTATGGGGCATAATACCGTGTGCAGGGGCCACTATGGAGCATAATACCGTGTGCAGGGGCCAATATGGAGCATAATACCGTGTGCAGGGGCCAATATGGAGCATAATACCATGTACAGGGGCCACTATGGAGCATAATACCATGTGCAGGGGCCACTATGGAGCATAATACCGTGTGCAGGGGACACTACGGGGCATAATACCGTGTGCAGGGGCTGCTGCGCGGCATAATACCGTGTAATACTGTATTAAAAAAAAAACACCTACTCACCTGTCCCTTGTGCTCCGATGTCTCCTACCGCGGTCTGGTTCTGCTGCTCTGGTGTTTTCTTCTGGCGGAAGTCCCCACTGCACATGACCGCTGAGGTCGCTGACCGGACAGAAATGCGCTGGGAGACACCAGAGAACCTTCCCCAGCCTCATATTCAAAAAGTGGTTATCCTGGACAACCCCTTTAAGGTGGCACTTGGGCTTCATTAAAGGGGCTTTCCAGCTCATTTTTATTGATGATCTATCCTTAGGACAGATTATCAATAAGAGGTCAGTGGACCCCTCCTCTGATCAGCTGTATGAAGGGGCTATGGCGCATGTTTATATCACATGCTGTCTATTTATAGTGACCGTGTGATGTAATTACAGCCTTGTCACATAGACATGTATAGGATGAGGCTGTAGTTACATTACATGACCACTATAAGATGAATGACACTATGTAAACAAAAGCGGTCACGGCGCTTACACAGATACCAGGGTTCATTCAAACAGCTGATCAGTGGGGGTCTTGGGTTTTTAGCCCCACTGATTATTTTATTAATGACCTGGAAAAACTTTTAATTAAGAAACCTATGGGGCATAGATAAGGGGCACTATTTATACAGGGTACACACGGACATTATTAATATAAAGATGCACTTGGGAGTATTATTCATTATGGGGGGTTACAGTCATATGAAAAAGTTTGGGCACCCCTATTAATCTTAATCATTTTTAGTTCTAAATATTTGGGTGTTTGCAACAGCCATTTCAATTTGATATATCTAATAACTGATGGACACAGTAATATTTCTGGATTGAAATGAGGTTTATTGTACTAACAGAAAATGTGCAATATGCATTAAACCAAAATTTGACCGGTGCAAAAATTTGGGTACCCTTATCATTTTATTGATTTGAATACTCCTAACTACTTTTTACTGACTTACTGAAGCACAAAATTGGTTTTGTAACCTCACTGAGCTTTGAACTTCATAGCCAGGTGTATCCAATCATGAGAAAAGGTATTTAAGGTGGCCAATTGCAAGTTGTTCTCCTATTTGAATCTCCTCTGAAGAGTGGCATCATGGGCTCCTCAAAACAACTCTCAAATGATCTGAAAACAAAGATTGTTCAACATAGTTGTTCAGGGGAAGGATACAAAAAGTTGTCTCGGAGATTTAACCTGTCAGTTTCCACTGTGAGGAACATAGTAAGGAAATGGAAGACCACAGGGACAGTTCTTGTTAAGCCCAGAAGTGGCAGGCCAAGAAAAATATCAGAAAGGCAGAGAAGAAGAATGGTGAGAACAGTCAAGGACAATCCACAGACCACCTCCAAAGAGCTGCAGCATCATCTTGCTGCAGATGGTGTCACTGTGCATCGGTCAACAATACAGCACACTTTGCACAAGGAGAAGCTGTATGGGAGAGTGATGCGAAAGAAGCCGTTTCTGAAAGCACGCCACAAACAGAGTCGCCTGAGGTATGCAAAAGCACATTTGGACAAGCCAGCTTCATTTTGGAAGAAGGTCCTGTGGACTGATGAAACAAAGATTGAGTTGTTTGGTCATACAAAAAGGCATTATGCATGGCGTCAAAAAAACACAGCATTCCAAGAAAAACATTTGCTACCCACTGTAAAATTTGGTGGAGGTTCCATCATGCTTTGGGGCTGTGTGGCCAATGCCGGCACTGGGAATCTTGTTAAAGTTGAGGGTCGCATGGATTCAACTCAGTATCAGCAGATTCTTGAGAATAATGTACAAGAATCAGTGACGAATTTGAAGTTACGCCGGGGATGGATATTTCAGCAAGACAATGATCCAAAACACAGCTCCAAATCTACTCAGGCATTCATGCAGAGGAACAATTACAATGTTCTGGAATGGCCATCCCAGTCCCCAGACCTGAATATCATTGAACATCTGTGGGATAATTTGAAGCGGGCTGTCCATGCTCGGCGACCATCAAACTTAACTCAACTGGAATTGTTTTGTAAAGAGGAATGGTCAAAAATACCTTCATCCAGGATCCAGGAACTGATTAAAAGCTACAGGAAGCGACTAGAGGCTGTTAATTTTGCAAAAGGAGGATCTACTAAATATTAATGTCACTTTTCTGTTGAGGTGCCCATACTTTTGCACCGGTCAAATTTTGGTTTAATGCATATTGCACATTTTCTGTTAGTACAATAAACCTCATTTCAATCCTGAAATATTACTGTGTCCATCAGTTATTAGATATATCAAATTGAAATGGCTGTTGCAAACACCCAAATATTTAGAACTAAAAATGATTAAGATTAATAGCGGTGCCCAAACTTTTTCATATGACTGTATATCATATATTTTATAATTGGGGTAGCAGAAGGATGGGGGCTTTGTGTAGGAGAGGACAATGTGGGTCAGGTGCCTGGAAAAGTGAGGAGCCAAAGATGTCTGTGTTGCAGGAAAGAGGCTAGGTTCACCACTGGGCCTAACCAATCTCTTTGCGGGGCTGGGTTGATTTTCTGGGTTCTCGTGATAGACTCTGCTTTGGATCCAAACGAGGCAATATCCTTAAGCAGTTAACCCCTTAGATACTGTGGTCAATTAGAAATGCAGCATCTAAGGTGTTTAGCAGTCAGAGAGGGAGCTTTCATACCACATTGTGCTTTTTGTTCAGTTCTATGCATGCACTTGCTCACACACTACTATTACTGTAAATAGCGGGGGGCTGGAGTAAAATCTCCTGTATAACCTAGCGGTCTTTTCTATACAGATTTGTTATGAGAACACTGTAACCCTTGGAACTGCCCAGCCTTCCCCCTCTCTATTTTTTCTACAGCCTCCCTTCCTGGACTTTATGCTGATATACTGCTACTTTTAGCATCAAAAGATTAATGATCTCCTTTCTGACAGTGGGGCAATGTCTTTCCTGGTCTCCTCTCATCCACTCCAGCGTTTCACGTCACCAGAGAACAGGAGAAAAAGATTTACTATACACAGACTACCAAACATCAATTGGTACCAGAAAGGAGATCAAAGAAGTTATAGTGTGGTGAGGGATGCCTGTAAGTTGTCCTGGCTGCAATTGAGACATGTGTGATCCCTACAGGTATTGCACTGGGAGCCACATGGGAAGGGTTATAAACACAAGTGAAGATAGAGAAAAAGTCTAAAGGTGGCCATATACATCAAATGTAGGTCAACCAAACTTGTCAAAATTTGGTGCGATAAGCTGACTATCTAATGTGTGTGATGTGGTTGGCTGAGACTCATTGAGTACATGTAAGGACAATGGCATATCTACTATGGAGGCAGGGTAGGCAATTGTTTGGTGTCCACATAGGGACGTGGCCCTCAGGTCCCTCACACAACACTTATATTTTCTGAAATCTGGCAGTCCAAATATTGTAAATCTTTTCCCCTTTCTCTGTTTATTGAGATTTATAATATAGTTTGTCAGACAAGCCTTCTACCCTGTCAGGAGATCATTAACCCTTAAATTAAAAAAGGATCAGTAGGCTTGTATATAGTCAAAAAGGGAGGTTGTGAAGAAAAATGTATCTGAAAGGGATGCTGCCTGAAAGGGTTATTGTCATCAGTAAAACCGCTTCTTTACCTTCTTTACCAGACTTTTTTTTTTTTTGAGGGGGTGAAATTTGATTTTTGTTCTGGGGCCACATGATTTCTATGTATGTCTCTGTGTCAAGATCGACTTCGATGATTGTTATCATGCCCAATCTTTTGCAGAGATGTCTGGAAGCAGCTTATTCCCCTGTCAAAGTATGTGTATGTATGGAGGAGTTGGGCTAAATAGCTGCTGATTGTACAAGCGTTTTGACTGACATCCATTGAAGATGCATGTACTCCTTAAGGCTCAGTCTAAATGGCACATATACAGTAAACTTTGTACTGTCCCTATGTGTACCTACTAGGCAGTGTATGAGATGAATGATGTTATGATTATACATTTTTCCTATAACACTGACAATGAATGCATTGTGTTTCAGAATAAAGTGTTGCCTAGGTGCAATAGTCCTTAAACAAACAGAGATTTGGATTCAAATGTAGGTGAAGCTAATGACAGAACACGCAAGATAAAGCAATAATGTTTCATCAGAATATCAATATTCCGACCACATGCTAAGTCTAGCTAGACTAATTGTCTGGGACTAAAAATGGGAGTAATTACCATGAGCATGGATATTGCGCAAACTTTCTAATGTAATTTCCCTGTTAAGGTGCTCTCCAAACCAAGATCTTAAAAGGAAACTTACACATGAAAAATACAGCCTGATTTGTACTTAGCATGTTATAGAGCAGTAGAGGATGATCACATTGATGTAGAATTTGTGTGAAAAGATTCAGTGTAACCCAGCTGTACAACCATCACCGACCTAAGCAGAGATCATTATTACACACAGAGAACTGAAATATCTTTCTGCCTGTTAAATCCCCCCCCTCCTCCTCTGCTACTTCCTATCTGTCTGTCTACTGTCAATGTAATGCCTCTTACCTTGGAACATTCCTGTACATGTGGTATTTGTATTTGTATCTGCTTACCTTTGCTGGAGTAACACACTGAATTTCCCCATTGTGGGACTATTAAAGAACTATTATTATTATTATTATTATTATTAAATACAATGGTGGAACTCAGCCATCAGATGTGTCCTCCCTAAGTTGTCCTCTTGACTGTGCATGTCCATACATGTGTATCACAAGTTAAGCATCCTTTCTAAACACAACATTGTTTTGTGTGGCCATCTGGTGAGACTGGGGAATTGAAACCTTTCATGGCTTTTGTTAGCAGGCATGTAGGGGAAACCATAGGGGAAATTAGTTGTTTTATGTGGTTCACTATAAGGAACATTTTAGAGGGTGTTAATTTGTGTTGGGTTTACTATAGAGAATATTATACTATGTGGGGGTCACTAAGGGGACATTATACTGTGTTCAGGGCACTAATGGGTCATTATGCTGTGGGAGTACTAAGGGGGCATTATGCTGTGTGGCGGCATTAGGGGGACATTACACAATGTGAGGACATTAAGAGGTCATTATACTGAGTCGGAGCATTATAGGAGATTACATTGTGTGTGTAGCATTATACTCTGTGGACAGCACTTGTCTATATGCCCTAAGTGGTGTGGAGGTACACCTAAGTAGTGGGAGGAGGACCATTTACAGAAACCTTTGAACTGGGCTCACCAATGTTTTAAAACAACCCAGGTATAATATGTCATTTATTGAAATCTCTGTTCTTTCTATGTTAAGAAATGAAGGAGTTGGTCCTATCAGTAACAGCCTCCCCTATTTTATTGTGCATACAAAGATAGCTGTCAATCACTGATAAGACCACCAACTCGACTTCTTAGAATAGAAAGGGCAGATATTTGAATGGATAACTAATATTTAAATGGATAAATCGATTCCCGCAAACTAATGGTATATATCAGGGGTGTCAAACTCATTTTCTCCGGGGGCCACTTCAGCCTCACGGGGTACCTTGAAGGGCCAAGATTATTTTACACATGTATAAAAGTAACTTCTCCTTAAAGGGAATCTATCAGGCCCAAAATGTCTCCTAAACCAATAATAGATCTATGCAGAAACTTTCAGTCTGCAAGTGCACTAGGGACAATACAACAGTTGCAAATATGTTGGCTATCCTTTTAAATTGCTTCCTGATGCTACTACTTTATCTGTGGTTGACATTTTAAGTCTCTCCCAGCATCATGGTTGTCTGTACGCAAATCTGGCAAATCAGCCCTCCCCGCATCCCCCCCCACCCCCACTCTGATGCACTTGTGAGATAAGGACCCACGTTGTGGAAACAGAACATTTTTTTGTTGCAGATTTTGATTTTTTTGGAGCCAAAGCCAGGAGTAGATTGAGGAGAATGTAGAAGTTTCAGCACTTGCTATATTTTTCCCATTCCTTTTGTGGTCATTTTTGGATTTGGCTCAAAAATAAAACTGCAGCAAATTCTACAACAAAAAAAAGCTTTCCGCAACGTAGGGCCTCAGCCGTAGACTGATTTTCATTACACATAAAAAGATGATTACCTCTGCACTGCTTCATTGGTTTGTGGCCACAAAGGTATGTTTCTCCTTCTATTAAATGCCACTAAATGGCACTGTTATTGGCTTGGGAGGCATTTTGTACCTAATAGACTTCCTCTAAGAACAGATAGTTATTAATAAGCATTTTTAATTTATAATACTTTAGAAATAAATTGGCATATACAAATCCAAGAAGAAAATATAATTGATTATCTAAGTGATTTACTTAGAGTACTATATACCACCTGTCCAACACAAATCTTATACTTTTACCCAGACATGCTTATTATCTTTATGCAGACCTTACTTTTACAGTATCTTGTAATAGGGTCAAAAGAAATTTATTGCTACAATTTTCCCCATTCTGTCCTCTGTACATTAGTATCAGACCTTATAACAGTTCAGGCAAAATGGTCCCTGAAGAAATATATGATATTGAAAATTGGATACTGTACTTTTTATGAAGTTCATTTATCAAAAATCCAGAAACCAAACAGTTAAATTTGCTTCCTTGACATATTGTTAAAAAATTCTGTCTATTTATAGAAAGATGGTCCTATTAATATAGATATGGACTATGCAATGTTTAAAGCCACAAATATTAATAGAAACGTGTCACATTGAACATGGTCTCTGATCAGCCAGCGGCACCTTATAGAGCAGGAAGAGCTAAGCAGATGGATACAGGTGATAAATAGAGCCTTAATTGCAATTTATTTATTTAAATCTCTGCTCTTTTTGGCCTTAGGTGTCCAGTGGGCGGTCCTAATCAGTGACATATAGTATGTCTATCTTTGTATGCTTACTCAAACAAGAAGGACTACACCCACTAGACACTTAAGACTAGAATGAGCAGAGATTTTAATTAATAAGTTACGTTATACTGAATCTTTTTATATAAAACTATATACAGTACAGACCAAAAGTTTGGACACACCTTCTCATTCCAAGAGTTTTCTGTATTTTCATGACTATAACAATTGTAGATTCACACTGAAGGCATCAAAACTATGAATTAACACATGTGGAATTATATACTTAACAAAAAAGTGTGAAACAACTGAAAATATGTCTTATATTCTAGGTTCTTCAAAGTAGACACCTTTTGCTTTGATTACTGCTTTGCACACTCTTGGCATTCTCTTGATGAGTTTCAAGAGGTAGTCACCTGAAATGGTCTTCCAACAGTCTTGAAGGAGTTCCCAGAGATGCTTAGCACTTGTTGGCCCTTTTGCCTTCACTCTGCAGTCCAACTCACCCCAAACCATCTCGATTGGGTTCAGGTCTGGTGACTGTGGAGGCCAGGTCATCTGGCGTAGCACCCCATCACTCTCCTTCTTAGTCAAATAGCCCTTACACAGTCTGGAGGTGTGTTTGGGGTCATTGTCCTGTTGAAAAATAAATGATGGTCCAACTAAACGCAAACCGGATGGAATAGCATGCCGCTGCAAGATGCTGTGGTAACCATGCTGGTTCAGTATTCCTTCAATTTTGAATAAATCCCCAACAGTGTCACCAGCAAAGCACCCCCACACCATCACACCTCCTCCTCCATGCTTCACGGTGGGAACCAGGCATGTAGAGTTCATTCGTTCACCTTTTCTGCGTCGCACAAAGACACGGTGGTTGGAACCAAAGATCTCAAATTTGGACTCATCAGACCAAAGCACAGATTTCCACAGGTCTAATGTCCATTCCTTGTGTTCTTTAGCCCAAACAAGTGTCTTCTGCTTATTACCTGTCCTTAGCAGTGGTTTCCTAGCAGCTATTTTACCATGAAGGCCTGCTGCACACAGTCTCCTCTTAACAGTTGTTGTAGAGATGTGTCTGCTGCTAGAAGTCTGTGTGGCATTGACCTGGTCTCTAATCTGAGCTGCTGTTAACCTGCGATTTCTGAGGCTGGTGACTCGGATGAACTTATCCTCCGCAGCAGAGGTGACTCTTGGTCTTCCTTTCCTGGGGCGGTCCTCATGTGAGCCAGTTTCTTTGTAGCGCTTGATGGTTTTGGCCACTGCACTTGGAGACACTTTCAAAGTTTTCCCAATTTTTCGGACTGACTGACCTTCATTTCTTAAAGTAATGATGGCCACTCATTTTTCTTTACTTAGCTGCTTTTTTTCTTGCCATAATACAAATTCTAACACTCCATTCAGTAGGACTGTGTATCCACCTGACTTCTGAACAACACAACTGATGGTCCCAACCCCATTTATAAGGCAAGAAATCCCACTCCCACACCTGTGAAGTGAAAACCATTTCAGGTGACTACCTCTTGAAGCTCATCAAGAGAATGCCAAGAGTGTGCAAAGCAGTAATCAAAGCAAAAGGTGGCTACTTTGAAGAACCTAGAATATAAGACATATTTTCATTTGTTTCACACTTTTTTATTAAGTATATAATTCCACATGTGTTAATTCATAGTTTTGATGCCTTCAGTGTGAATCTACAATTTTTATAGTCATGAAAATACAGAAAACTCTTGGAATGAGAAAGTGTGTCCAAACTTTTGGTCTGTACTGTATATAAATCTGCTCAGTCCCTTCTGGTCTATAACATAAAACTGGTAAATTGGACAGCATTTTCATACTGACAGGTCCAAGTCATGGAGGAACTCTAGTAGGAGAGGTTTGGAGCGTTCAGATTGAGATATATCATGTGGCTGGCAACATAAAATCTATAATTTAAAAATAAAAATAAATTGTGCTTTGTACATAGTAATGAACCCCCAGTAGTATTCTGGCCCCTACATTTCAGTACAGGTGGTAGGATCAAGTGTCTAGATTTAGGATTTTTTGCAAATGAGGCTAATTTTTTTATATTTTTATATATATATATATATATATATTTATTTTTTAAACCACATATTAGAGTTTGGCAAAATTATAAAAAGAGTCATTATTTTTATCCCCATAAAACAACACAACTCCAATCCATGTATTGTCTCTGGTATTGCAGGATAGCCCGTCCAGGTGAATGGGGGTGATCTACAATACCAGACATAGCTTTATGGTGTACTTTTTGACATCTCTTTCAACAATATTAGAATATATATTTGGCTGGTGTAAATGACTGGGGTTAAATTTATGAAAAGTAAGTTATATATAGAGCCAAAATATAGTGTATTAACTACAAAAGTTAACAAATATAGTGTGTCGAAGGGATTTTCCCATAAAAATCACCATATTTAAATGTGCAGACGATTAACAGTTAAACATGTTTACAAATATAATTAAAATATGCAGAGTTTTAACAATTTTATCTAACCAACTGTAAGGGAATTGCTAGAGCATATTATGTAATACACTGCAAACTGAAAACGAGAATACAGGGCCAGCTGCTGGTGAACCCTGGTGGGAGGGGCACAACAAGACAGTGAGCCCTAAGCTGAACCCCCCCCCCCACTGTCCCTGTCTCCTTGCCTGAACTGTCCTAGGCGACAGCCAGCAACTGGGTGGCAATCCCTTCTTAATATAAGTGATAACACAGAACGCAGACAGAACAAACAACAACAAAAGGGAGGTCAGCTAGCCAAGGGGTTGGTAACAGTCGAGCAACACAGTACAGAATCAAAATCCGAGAGAATAGTCAAAGTTAAAGCCAGAGGTCAGGAATAAGAATACAGGTAACCAAACAGCAAGAGTAAATAGCCAGCACGCACAAGGCAATAGCAAGCACCAATGTGAATGTGAGCAAACAATAAATAGGAAGGAAGAACCCGCTCCAGACTTGATAGGAGAATAGGCTGTCAATCACACAGGTAAGGCTAAAATTAACTATTAGAGGAGCAGATGGAAAGCAAGGTGAAGGAGATGGGTGTGGCGGAAAATCAATTAAGGAGGTGAGGGAATAGGACAGTGTTCAGACAATACAAGAAAAACCCAAAGGAAGGAATCACAACCGGACATGCCTCCAGCACCGCAGCATGTGCCCAAGGATGGCGCCAAAGCCAGGATAGGCAAGGATGTTACACCAACCCAATGGTGACAATCTTTTGTCTTGATCAGTTGCCAATGGATCCAACCAGGAATGCAGGAACTTTGGGAACCATGGGATTCTATGAGTTGGCCAATTCCTAGGGTGTAAATTGAGAACAGGAGGGGTCCTAGGACAGAGCCTTGGGGGACACCTACAGAAAGAGGGCATGGTAGGGAGGTGGTGTGCGAGTGGGAGACGCTGAATGTGCGGTTGGTGAGGTATGAGGAGATGCAGGAAAGGGCCAGGTCTGAGATGCCAAGGGATGAGAGAGTTTCTAGCAGGAGGGAATGGTCGACTGTGTCAAAGGCAGAGGAGAGGTCGAGGAAGAGGAGGACAGAATAGTGACATTTGGCTTTGGCAGTTAGAAGGTTGTTAGTGACCTTGGTTAGGGCAGTTTCTGTGGAGTAATGGGGTCTGAAGCCTGACTGTAGTCTGTCAAAGAGCATATTGGACGAGAGATAGGAGGATAGTTCGGAGTGGACGTGTTGCTCCAGTAATTTTGAGGCGTATGGGAGCAGCGAGATGGGGCGATAGTTGGCTGGAGAGGATGGGTCCAGGGAGGGTTTCTTAAGTATAGGTGTGACAGTAGCATGTTTGAAGGCAGAAGGGAAGGATCCATTGGTTAGGGATAGGTTGAAGAGATGGGTTAGGGCAGGAGTAATGTCTTCCAAGAGTTTTGGGATGAGATGTGACTGGATTGGGTCGAGTGCACAGGAGGTGAGGTGGGATTTAGAGATTAGGGTGGAGAGCTTTTCATCAGTGACTGTGGAGAAACAGGTTGAAGAGCACCGAGCAGTTGAATAGAGTGGTTGTTGGGGGTGTAGGGTGAGACTATCTCTGATGGTGTCAATTTTGCTTTTGAAATAAAAAGCAAAGTCGTCGGCTGTGATAAGTGGTGTTGGAGCGGGCACAGGAGGATGAAGAAGGGAGTTGAAGGTAGTGAATATCTGTTTGGGGTTGCAGGATAGGGCAGATATTAGTGTGGTGAAGTAGACCTGCTTTGCAGAGGTGAGTTCATTCTTGAATGTGAGAACTGCCTCTTTATACCTAAGGAAGTCCTCCTGGTAGTGGTTTTTCTTCCAGAGGCGTTCTGTCAGGTCAGTGTGCCAGGGCTGCCTATTGATCGGCCGAGTTCTGGTGTTAGTGAGAGGGGCCACAGAGTCAAGGGCTGAAGTAATGGTGGTATTGTAGAAGTCAGCGGTGGTATCTGTGTCCTGGAGTGAGGATATGTCAGTGAGCGGTCGGAGAGAGTCTGAGAGTGTGCGGATGTCAAGGCGATTAAGGTTCCTGCGGGGGCATGTTGGTTTAGGGGTTGGGGGTTCAATTACAGAGGAGAGGGCTGAGAATGTCAGCAGGTTATGGTCAGAGAGCATGGACTGAGAGTTAGAGAGGTTGACTAGAGAGCAGAGGCGGGTGAATATGAGGTCCAGCGTTTGCCCCTTTGTGTGGGTGGCAGAGGAGCACCATTAAGAGAGGTTAAAGGAGGTAGTGAGTGACAGGAGACTGGGAGTGGAGGGGGTGGGTTGTGTTAATGGGGATGTTGAAATCACCCATGATGATGGTGGGGGTGTCTGTGGATAGGAAGTGCATTAGCCAGGAGGTGAAGTGGTTGATAAAGGCAGCAGAAGGTCCTGGCGGTCGATATATGACGGCCAGTTGAAGGTTGGAGTGCGAGTAAATGTGAACAGAGTGCACTTGAAAGGAAGGGAGGGTGAGAGCAGGTATCGGTTGGATTGGGGCAAAGGAGCAATCGTCAGACAGGAGTACGCCTACGCCACTGCCAGGTTTATTGTTGGGGCGGGGAGTGTGCGAGAATTGCAGACCTTCATAGGAGAGGGCAGCAGGGGAGGTGGTGTCTGAGGGTGTTAGCCATGTTTCTGTGATACCGAGAAATGATAATTTATGAGAAATGAAGAGGTCATGGATGTAGTCAAGTTTGTTGCATACAGAGCGAGCATTCCATAGTGCACCAGGAAGTGTGTGGGGAGAGGCAGGAGTGGGTGAGATAGGTGTAAGAATTAGGGGGTTACGTGCGCTGGTGCCGGTTGTGCGGAAAGATCTGACAGCAGGGAGGTGCTGGGCGCTGTCCAGGATTAGGAGATATGTCGCCAGAAGTGAGGAGTAGCAGGTAGAGGGATAGCAGGTGTAAGTAGGAGAGTGTGGGGAGGTTGTGTGTGTCTGGGTTGGAAAGCTTGCAGGTGTGTGATTAGCTGCGAAGAGAAGGTCAGATGGTGGGGTAGAACAGATGGAGAGATAAAGATATTCTTAGTGACATGGCTGGTTTGGGGTGGAAAAGTGGTTTTTACAAGTATGGGAAGAACAACAGTGATTATAGTGAGAAGCATTTCTATAGTTAATAACTAAGCGTCCTTTTAGTGGCTAGTTGTTACCTTCTGTTCCTTTCTGGTCTAAGTCTAGCCTAAGTCTGGTCTATACACTTAGAAATTGCACTTGGAAAATACGCTGCCCAAGGTCATAGCTGACCACTGGCCACAAATTTATACTAACTGGCAATACATTTGTTTCATGTGTATCAGGTGTGAATAGGGGTGTGGAAACATGCAGATAGAATCAGAGACATCAGGAAGGCATAGGTGAGAAGTCAGCAGGGGGAAGGAAACAGTGGTTTCAAAGTTAATACATTAACAAAGTGGAAGACACATACCAGCAGATAGAAATAGATATAATTAACACAGCAGCAGATGTATATTTGAATGAAGCGGGCAAGATCAGTATATAGTTCTGGGTGGAAGACACATACCTGAGGTTACAGATGGTATACAGGGTCAGATGACAATTAGAAATGCAGGATGACAGTCTATTACATTCTGGCCTAAGTCTGGTCTATACACTTAGAAATTGCACTTGGAAAATGCGCTGTACATGTTATCAGGTAAGCACACTACATGCATGAGAGGACAATCTGACCACAATAGGGAAATCATGGCTGGGTTTCTAACATGTGCCAGACCATAGAAAGTTTCTGCATTCATGGTTGTATCCATTGGCAAGCAATAAAGGTAAATAAAGGACTGCAACCACTAAGATGGTTAGAGAAAATCTTTAAACATCTGATCATTTTTTAATTACTTCTATTTACAAAAATGTTTAACTTTACATTTTTTACAAATTTAAATATGTTTGTGTTCATGGGAAAATCTCATTAAGAGCAACTTAGTGTAAAAAATATATGGAACTCTGCATATAATACTACAGTGTTTTCCTAAGACAATGTACAGACCATAAAAGTAAATTATTGTGTAGTAATGTGGACACACATTTCAGTGTGTGACATATCTGTGCCATAGTGTGGCAGTTTGACTGCTAGCAAATTGCAATACATGCAGTCCTGCAAAATCCATTTTTAAAAAGACTGTCCTATTAATCCATTGATCTGGTTGCAAACTTGTGAAGCTTACACCATGGGAAATGAAGATGCCAGATCCTAATGATTCAGGACAGCTACATATGGCAAGTATGATTTATACATCAATGCTTATTTTCAACAGGCATAAAATAAATTTGTGAGACTTTGAATCCTTTATCTTGTCAATTACACCGAGAAGAAATATAGAAGAAATGAGAATGACTTATAATTTACCAAATAAAATGAAAGATGAAGAATGGAAGCATAGGTTCTATAAAGTTGTCACTAGCACAGCTTGGATATAGTCATAACTTGCTTGCAAGATACCGTAAAAATCTATTCATTAGAAGCCCCTCCATATACCAATAGCTAAACAAATAACTATAATAGTAATACTAATAAGAATAAAAATAATGAGTTGTTTTTCTTGTTATGCTGATTTTACTAGTATAATTTATTCACCTGCTTTCATATTAGATACTACATACCCTAGACATGATGCTCACTTATCTACATAAATACTAGTATAGTAAGTTAGACAAAATTATGTGAAGAGATCAGGTCTTACTTGTACTCAGTGTTTCACTCATACAAAATATGTTTGACTGTATGAAAGTCAAAGCCCTGTACAGGCCATTGAACAGTATCGTATAGAGTTGTTTTTTTAAGGACCTTGACTTTTTTTCTCAACCCACCAGGATGGGGTTGATTCTTCCTGTTATGCATTATGCTTGTGGACTGCTGCCTTTAAAGGCCAGTTCTAACCAAACCCCCTTTGTATGCCCTATAGAAGCCATTATGGCTGCTTGTATACAGGTTCATGTGACATAACTGAGTTTATCACTTCTGGATTCCTGATGCCAAGACACTTTGTGTCTTGCCAATCTCAAGTCTTGTTCCTATGAGATTCCTTCCTTATTTATGATATCTTGAGTCATTGATGTAATTTTTTACAATGATTAAGTTATTTTTTTTTAAAAAAAGGGGTCCTCATTTTCCAAATTAAACTTAATATGATAAAGCAAGAACAGCCTGGCTTTATCAGGATTGGAAAACCTATGTTTTTGAGCTTTCCCAGCCTAAAAGCACCATCCTGCAGCCACCTCAATACCTGACCCTCATTAGATGGTTGGGTAATGAGCCATACTTGCCTCTTCCTGTCACCCCTGGTGGCGGTGGGTACTGAGTTAACAATTATGGGTACAGTTAGCCTATTTAATGACACACACACACAAAGCCCTGTTTTAGTAATGGATGTTGTCAATCAGCTAATGGCCATTAATAAGGCAATAATAATAAAGTAAAAAAAACAAAAAACATTCTGCGCACCGTAGTGTAGGAACTGGTCCTTCTAAAGGGGTCCCTGCATTGAAGGGGTTAATCACAGTCATGGATAGATGTCAAGGTCGCAATTAACCCCTTTTTGGGAAATCCGCAATTCCATCTCTTAGAGCTGCAACATTGTAGACTCAGCACAAATTTATTCAAAACAATGCAAAATGAAACTTGAGAGGTTTTCCCAACCCTAGTTACTATAATCATTGTTAAGAGCACATCCTCTGTGCTTTGGACAACAGTGACTGTCCTGGCTAGCATAGAAAAAGCATTTGCCAATGACCTGGGAGAGAATGTTGCTATAAACGCTTGTTTACCCAATTGTCAGCCCATATAAAAGGTCCCAGGCACTCTAGTGGGGAGTCTGGTGACTTATCTTCCAAGAAGAAGGGATCAGGCTTGATAATGCTGATCAATCTATCCCCTAAGATCATATGTTGGAAGAGAGTTTGGAAGCCACCATACACATAAATAAGTTGATTCAACTTCTTGAATTTTAAGTTTAGACAACTTTTAGCATTATAAGTTCCAAATAGCTCTCTATTTGTTGACCTGGACTGGTAGACCTTTTCTCCAATCCTGTCCCTATTGGTTCACCTATATGATTATGACATTCATCCAAGAAAACTGTCTTTGTGGTTTAGTCTTGGCTATAAAAGTTTAGTGACAATGTACATCCTAACCAATAAAGTTTACATCTTGAATTTGTTTTTAATGAATTGATAGGCTGTAGTCTCCATGTAATCTGCATTCTGTTCTGCTACAGTACTGTGTTAGCGTTAATGTCAATATATCGATACAAACATAAGAAGGTGTGCTTTACATACCAGAGTTAAGGATTAGCACTAATTGGGTTCTTCTGACTGGTGAGTTCTGTAAGAACTTTAAAAAGAAAAGTATAGTAAAAGCCATCAATATGGGAGAAACCATGTATATTGAACCATAGGCTTGAATGGTCATTTATCTTTGTTACATTAGGCTTTGTTCCATCAGCAAAAACACAGAAATATGGTAGTTTTTAAGGCGATTGTGTCCATCAGTTAGACTTTAATCTAAATATAATTTTCACACATTAAAGGCATGTACTGTTTACTGCATATCGTAGGTGCTTATTCTGTCTTTATCGAGAATATCTATGTCATAGTCAATCCCTACTCAGGTGTCCAGAATATCTAAGTGATAGTCAATCCCTCTAAGATATTCATACACTGCGCGTCAACCATTTTCTGCCTTTGTCTTGTATTACAATCAATCAATCAACCATTCAATGAGTGGTCTGATAACAATAATATGTTAGTCCTAGAAAGTAATTATAAATGGACTCTGAGACAGATGACATTGCTCCTGCAGATTGAGTACTTTGAAATTAACTTGAGTATCCCAAGCCAAACTCATCTAAATTAATCACTAACCTGTCACAAGATAGCACAAAGTCTCAGCTTAATCTATACTGCCCACTTCTATAATCTGTGCTTTATCTGTAAATTGGAAGTCTTTAGAATTTTAAATTGAATTATGGGAAGTCAACTTATTAAAAGTTACTTAGAATGATTTTACTTCCCAAAAAAAAAAATCAATAAACATATTTTGAGATTCCAAATCATCTGTAATCTTTCTCAGTAATGAAAGTCTATCATTGTCAGTGAGGTGTTGGAGGTCATAGCTATTCTCATAGTAGTAGATTCAATTCATTGGGTCGAAAAACTTTACAAATACTTTGTTTTACTTACTTTTTATTGATTATTATTCTGCTGGTTGCTACTTGTAAATGGAAATTCTCTGGATTTTAGCAAATATTTGTTTTACCCATAAAACAAATTAGTGTCCTGTTCTCCACCCATCCTCTACTGCCTGGGTCCACCTCTAGTTTCTCTCTATGGCAGCTTCCAGCTTCTTAAATAGTTTCAGAGTACCCAGTGCCTTAACAAAAAGGTTCATTGGTTCCTACACCATGCTTGGCATCAATCCAGCTTGTTTTTTTGTCTGCTGCCCACCCTGAGCTCTGCCTGTTTACCTTTTACAACTAGTTTCTGCCTGCCCTGACCTGTGCCTGTCTGATTATAATACCCATCCTCTGCCCTGGTAATATAAATTGGTATCTTCTTTCCACCCATGTGCCAGTGGTTGTTAATAGACACTATTTCTTGGGTAGCAACCTGTGGATACCCTGCATAAAAGTCCATACCCTCTTGCAGGGTTTAGGAGTCCCTTAGACTCCTGAGCTAATCATATGATTCCCTACAATAAGTAAGTTTTAAGTTGAGGGTCACAATTTAAAAGCATTTTTCACAACTTACATATGGATGACCTATTGTTGGGATAGGTCATCAAGATAATAATAATAATAACTTTATTTATATAGCGCCAACATATACCGCTACACTTTACAAATCAGGTAGGACATGAACAGTCAATATTTGACATTACAATGTGGCAAAGAAATAAACATATCAAACAATAGGAGTGAGGGCCCTGCTCGCAAGAGCTTACATTGTATGACGAGATAGGGGGACACAAGAGGTGAGAGGGCTTGTTTGGTACAACGGTCCAGCCATGTTTTAATAAATAAGGTCATATAACTGAAGCTGTATGAACCGTCACCAGCTGGTATCTATGAATATACAGAAACTAAGTGCAGGCAGCACAGGGTAACTTCTAGATGAAGTGGTGAGGTTCTAGGGAATAGAGTGGGAAGGATAGATTAGGATAAGAAATATTAGCTTAGCGTGCAGAGGTGTAAAACAATGTGATCAGGTCATTTAATAAGTCTGCCTAAACAGATGTGATTTTAGGGCAGCTTTCAAGCTGCGGTAGTTGGGTATTAATCTGATTGTTCGGGGTAAAGCATTCCAGAGCACCAGATGCAGCTCGAGTTCTGATTAAGATCTGATCTGTGGGTGTCTAACATTCATGACACCCACTGATCAGTTTCTTGAAGCAGAAGTTGCACTCAAATTAGCACTGCTTCTACTTCAGAGGCCACATATGTCACATTCATTTGTCACATGGGTTATTTGCAGCTGAGTTCCATTCAGGAAAGTGGGACTGAGCTGCAATATGAAGCACAGACCCTATGTAGAGCACTGTGCTTGGTATTCACTAAACTTTGCACTCTGTACAAACAGCTGATCTTTGAGGGTCCCAGGTGTTGGATCCCCACTGATCACATATTGATGACCTATCTTGACATCATAAATATGTAAGTCCTATAAATCCCTTTTAATAAACACAAGAAGATAGAAATAACCAATAAGATGAAAATGACAAGCGTGAGTTCCTTTCTGCATGTCACATACTGTACCATTTATAATTCTAAGCATGGCATTGCTTACATCTACTGTACAGCATGCTTTCTATTCATCTTTGCTATGGTAGATGGAGGGTGCAGTACAAAGTTGTGATGTGGAAAAGAAATAGTTAAGCATAACAACATTGTAATTGGTCTCATATCAAGTCTTGAGCCTTGCGGTTTGACTCATGAGGAAGTCTTCATCTGCGAGCCCTTGCCAATAGATCATCTCTTTCAACACAGGTTATGAGCGTTTCATTCGAGGACAGCACTATGTAGTGACAGAAAAATGAGTGATGGATAATATGAGCAGAAAGACAGAGACACCTACAGGTAACAAAGCAACTGTTAAACTGCTCTCAAGTATTACGCTCCACAACAGAACTGTCATCAGCTACACATTTGATATATAGTATTCCAGCTCTCTGCACATTCTAACCTTAATTCACTAAAGGATAATATTTCCTTGGGGAATCTGATTTTTGTTTTATTTGGTCAGATTTACTAAGCAACATGCCCCCATATT
This sequence comes from Leptodactylus fallax, assembly GCA_947044405.1. Lineage (NCBI taxonomy): Eukaryota > Metazoa > Chordata > Amphibia > Anura > Leptodactylidae > Leptodactylus > Leptodactylus fallax. The sequence goes on from CAMRHE010000161.1 coordinate 1,078,129, forward strand.
TAGCAAGTTAAGCAGATTTTATGTGGTGATGTTTCATCTAAGGACAGTCTGCTTTCTTTCTTCCCAATACAAGAGCTGCAACTTTTATCGAACTGCTAAATACATGATTGGAGAGAACTTTTTTTCCCGGGACACATGGAATAGTTAGGATGAACATAGTGAGAAGCTATAAATAACAAACCTCATCAAAACTGTAATCTTTTATGTCCCCCATAAATAATTAATATAGGCGTAAGCATAATGTAGTAAGCAGCGCTTCATAAAAGTATATTTATCTAGCACTATATAATAAGTGTAAAAACAGCTAAACAGCTAAAGTATGATTGATAAAAGTGCTTATTCCCACAGGGCTATATTAACTTTATACCACAGACATGTCCCATGATAAATAGACTGCATATCCTCACCATATATTTTTTCAAAAGGCACATGGCTCAAGTATATACTTCAAGCTGCTGTTCTTTATACAGTACAGACCAAAAGTTTGGACACACTTTCTCATTCCAAGAGTTTTCTGTATTTTCATGACTATAAAAATTGTAGATTCACTCTGAAGGCATCAAAACTATGAAGTAACACATGTGGAATTATATACTTAACAAAAAAGTGTGAAACAAATGAAAATATGTCTTATATTCTAGGTTCTTCAAAGTAGCCACCTTTTGCTTTGATTACTGCTTTGCACACTCTTGGCATTCTCTTGATGAGCTTCAAGAGGTAGTCACCTGAAATGGTTTTCACTTCACAGGTGTGCCCCGTCAGGTTTAATAAGTGGGATTTCTTGCCTTATAAATTGGGTTGGGACCATCAGTTGTGTTGTTCAGAAGTCAGGTGGATACACAGCTGATAGTCCTACTGAAAGGAGTGTTAGAATTTGTATTATGGCAAGAAAAAAGCAGCTAAGTAAAGAAAAACGAGTGGCCATCATTACTTTAAGAAATGAAGGTCAGTCAGTCCGAAAAATTGGGAAAACTTTGAAAGTGTCCCCAAGTGCAGTGGCCGAAACCATCAAGCGCTACAAAGAAACTGGCTCACATGAGGACCGCCCCAGGAAAGGAAGACCAAGAGTCACCTTTGCTGCGGAGGATAAGTTCATTCGAGTCACCAGCCTCAGAAATCGCAGGTTAACAGCAGCTCAGATTAGAGACCAGGTCAATGCCACACAGAGTTCTAGCAGCAGACACATCTCTACAACAACTGTTAAGAGGAGACTGTGTGCAGCAGGCCTTCATGGTAAAATAGCTGCTAGGAAACCACTGCTAAGGACAGGCAATAAGCAGAAGACACTTGTTTGGGCTAAAGAACACAAGGAATGGACATTAGACCTGTGGAAATCTGTGCTTTGGTCTGATGAGTCCAAATTTGAGATCTTTGGTTCCAACTACCATGTCTTTGTGCGACGCAGAAAAGGTGAACGAATAGACTCTACATGCCTGGTTCCCACCGTGAAGCATGGAGGAGGAGGTGTGATGGTGTGGGGGTGCTTTGCTGGTCACACTGTTGGGGATTTAGTCAAAATTGAAGGAATACTGAACCAGCATGGTTACCGCAGCATCTTGCAGCGGCATGCTATTCCATCTGGTTTGCGTTTAGTTGGATCATCATTTATTTTTCAACAGGACAATGTCCCCAAACACACCTCCAGACTGTGTAAGGGCTATTTGACCAAGAAGGAGAGTGATGGGTTGCTACGCCAGATGACCTGGCCTCCACAGTCACCAGACCTGAACCCAATCGAGATGGTTTGGGGTGAGCTGGACCGCAGAGTGAAGGCAAAAGGGCCAACAAGTGCTAAGCATCTCTGGGAACTCCTTCAAGACTGCTGGAAGACCATTTCAGGTAACTACCTCTTGAAGCTCATCAAGAGAATGCCAAGAGTGTGCAAAGCAGTAATCAAAGCAAAAGGTGGCTACTTTGAAGAACCTAGAATATAAGACATATTTTCAGTTGTTTCACACTTTTTTGTTAAGTATATAATTCCACGTGTTAATTCATAGTTTTGATGCCTTCAGTGTGAATCTACAATTTTCATAGTCATGAAAATACAGAAAACTCTTGGAATGAAAAGTGTGTCCAAACTTTTGGTCTGTACTGTATATATATATATATATATATATATATATATATATATATACAGTCATAAGAAAATGCATATGGTTTAATGCATATTGCACATTTTCTGTTAGTACAATAAACCTCATTTCAATCCTGAAATATTACTGTGTCCATCAGTTATTAGATATATCAAATTGAAATGGCTGTTGCAAACACCCAAATATTTAGAACTAAAAATGATTAAGATTAATAGGGGTGCCCAAACTTTTTCATATGACTGTATATATATATATATATATATATATATATATATATATACATTAGGCAATGGGAAATATGAAAAACACTAAAAACAATGCATTTTTGTGGTGGTTTTATTCACTTTTGGTGCATTTTTTTGGGTCTCTGATCTTTTTATTTTTTACAGTATACTTTGTGGCATTTTTCCATACGCATCCCTAGAGGAAAGACAGAGACTGAAAAAAACACATGACAAAAATGTATAAAAACACTGCCTATAAAAATATATATTAATATCATGGACTTCTTTAAACTGAAGAAATGAAAATACGATAAAAATTTGTGTGAAGGAGGCTTAAAAATACTGTTAAGTGGAAAAGATAAGTTTTCTTTCAGTTGTACAAAATGTCCAGAAGTCAACAGGCTGAAGCTTAGGGACGGGTAGATGAGAAGCATGACTCCTTCTTAATTAAGATTTTTATTTACATTTTTGTTAATAAAATGAATAATTTTTACTTTTGATTGAAAAGCATTACAGTTTTACAGTATGTCAGTCTTCTAATATGAGCAGCTTTAGAAGATTTCACATCCCTATAGGAAATAAATTGCTTAGTACCTATATGGGAGCCAAGTCTTGCTGTGACCAGATATAAGAAAGCAGAAAAGGCCTAACAACATCAACACCTCTGTTGTTACTGTGTTACTCTGATATTGGTGCATCTTCTTCAGCTAGAGGAGAGGACTTCACATGTGAGATTGTTTTTTGGTCTGAGTACTAGATTAATGTTGAGTCATGAGGTGACATATAATTGTATTGTACTGGGGGGTTTATTATGGACTCTGACTTTTCCAGTCTTCTACCTGCTGCATCGAATGATTATCCATTGGTGGTGCAGGATGTTTTTTCTATTGGATTTTGCCTGATCATTTCCTTGATGTCTTTAAATAGTTATTTTTTTATAGGACTTTTTAAGCAATTTTCTTTGCAGAACTATACTTAAAAACATGTCCATTCTTACATTTTTCAACTAGCATGAGATGACCAGCTTTGAAAAAAGAAAATGTGTTGTTTCATTCACAACAGGTAAAACTATTTATTTTATTTCTTTTCAAAGAGCACTATGAGAAATGAAGGTGGTTTTTCAAGGCAAAAATTTTTGATGGCTTATCCTTAGGATTGGTTATCAATATCTGATTGGTGAAGAGTCTGATACCCAACTGCCTCGCCGATGAGCTGATATCATTAGCTATGGTGCTGTTAAAATGCAGTGAACAGAGGTGGAAGCAGAAAGCTCCGTCCACTGTGGGGACAATATGGGGCCCTAGCCTAAAACCATAATGAGTCACGATCAATGTTTTCTCTGATTGTAACCAGTCATTTTCTCTTGTCTATATGGTAAATCTCACAAAGGTGTCATAGTTGGTTATATTCCATTCTCTCTGCTGCGCCCCATTCCCTATGGAAGCATATCCACTTCCCTTCTCTGACAAAACAAACCGCCATTCTCTATACCTATCCAACCATTGTGGATGGCACCAACACCTAATCAGCCCCCTTAACAAATAATGCCAGCTATGCCCCAGCTATATCTATACATGCAGAGAATTATTTCCTAAACAGGTTTTCACATGGGTTATGGTAACTGCTGCCCTGGGCCTCAGCATAAAAGTACAATATTAAGGGTACAACTAAGGCAACCTCTGCTAATCCAGTGAATGATAAACCCCTTATCGCTTGGACTTTGTTAGTCCAAGAGGTGTCCATTTATACGTCATCTCTTTTCATTGAAATGGATGGGAAATTTGAAAAACAGCTGCAAAAGAAAATCCACCTAAAACCCAGGAAACTAAAAAAATAAATTATAATAAAAAACAAATATCCTTGATTTTTCTAAGTGCATCATAAATGCTTTCCATGGACCAAAATTAATATTATTCAGCCAAGTATGGTACAGTATGCACTGACAACATCTGGCTGATTAAACTGTTTATCTGAGTAAGAAGCCAATTAACAAATATGCCTAAAAAATAGGAATGAAAATATCAGTAGAAATTCAGTATACAACAGTTAAAGATATATCTATTAAAATCTACCTAAAAGTAAGGTTCATATCTTCTATAAGAACCTATATCTTCGGTGATATTCTACAAGTAAAGAAGGGGTTTAATGGTAAAATTAAATTAATATGTAGATAAATGTCAACCTTCTTGTGTCAGCTGGGATATGCTAGTCTCTTGCCTAGACCTGGTCTGTTAACATCAATTATTTAATTAATTGCAAGTTAATTAACAGTGAAACTGAAGGGGAAGTATTTGATTGGAAAGTTTTCTGATTATTTTTGAGACATCATGAACCTGTGACTCCCATCATTGAATGGTGTTTAGTTAATGCTAAGTGTAACTCTTTAAAAGCAGAATAAAGTAGACTTGAACAAATCGAGTTGGAACAATCAGGTTTGGCCCGAACTTTCCAAAGCACTATGCTATCTAAAATGATGGAACCCAATCTATGGAAATGGAAACCCAATTTATTATGATGGTACAAGCCTTAGTAGTTTAGGGTAGTGAAGGGGATTATGGTTTAGTCCCTTGTGGTCTAGGGAAGTGAAGAAGCCTCTTGTGGTTTAAGGGTTAAATAACTATTTTTCAGTGGTTACTTGTTTCTTCAGAAACAAGCAATGTTCTTATGTAGCAGGAAGCTGACTGAGGTCTCAGGATAATTGTGTTTAGCCTCAACTTCCTCCCATGCAATGATCAAAGAGATAAGAGAAAGTCACAAGACAAATATGCTGTGTGGTTATGGTTTTACAATTGCAAAGTTCTCTATGGTTAGGCATAAAGTGTAAAGAATATTTTTCTGCTGTACTGTCAGGTTCCAGCAGGAGAGTCCATCTTCTGGGACCCATGGGCAATGGCGATTCTGTCCATATACCTAGCTTGTCACAAGAGATGGGCAAACCTTGTGAGATTTGGATCACGAATATTCACAAGATTAGCCCACTTGTTTCTTTTCCAAAAGTGCTATTGTTATTATTATACTCTGGGTTCTCTACAGATTCTAGAGTATAAGCAAAGGTCCAAGGGAGGTGCAGAAACATAATAATTCTTGATACTAACCATCTTTTACCACTCCTGCACTCCCTTGCTACCTTCTTCATTCATCTTTTGGCCTCTTTTGGCCACCTGTGTGGTGTCACAGCCCTGGGGGACTGTAGAGACATGTCAATGGGCCTCATATGGGGCACGTAAACATCAGGACACATTGATGAAAGCATCATGACGTCTATGCTGAATCCTAATCCCTTGCCTCAGCAGTTTTCCTGGGACTGTGATGTCATCCAGTAGACTTTAAAAAGCCAAAAGACGACCAAGGTGAACCAGGAGGGAGTCCAGGAGAGATGAGGAAAGGTGAGTATCTGTGTTTTTTATGTTTCTCCACCTCCCTTGAGCCTCCACATATTATACTTTGGGGTCTGAAGAGACCCTAGAGTATAATAGTAATTCATGGGCGTCAAACCCTAAAAATTTCAACTTCAGACAAACCTTACATTTTTTTTTAAACATTTGTAACAAACCCAGCTTATTACAACATGGTTCACTCATCTCTATTTGCCACCCCCTAATGTTAATAATATCTCTACCTAATGTTATATTAATGAGTCTGATGATAAAACATTCATAGCTATCTCTGTGAACTCAAGTGAATATCATGAATTCAGATCATGGCTCTGGTATCAGGTAAGTGTAACCTTTTTCAGTGATACAGTGGCTTGCAAAAGTATTCATACCCCTTGAACTTTTTCACATTTTGTCACCTTACAACCACAAACTTAAATGTATTTTATTGAGATTTTAAGTGATAGACCAACACAAAGTAGCAGATAATTGTGAAATGGAACGAAAATTATACATGGTTTTCAAAATATTAATCAAATAAAAACCTGAAAAGTGTGACGTGCAAAAGTAATTACAGCTGCAAGTCTTTTGGGGTATGTCTCTACCAGCTTTGCACATCTAGAGACTGATATTTTTGCTCATTCTTCTTTGCAAAATATCTCAAGCTCAGTCAGATTGGATGGAGAGCGTCTGTGAACAGCAATTTTCATGTCTTGCCACAGATGGTCAATGGGATTTAGGTCTGGACTTTGGGCCATTCTAACACATGAATATTCTTTGATCTAAGCCATTCCACTGTAGTTCTGGCTGTATGTTTAGGGTCATTGTCTTGCTGGAAGGTGAATGTCCTTCCCAGTCTCAAGTCTTTTGCAGCCTCCAACAGGTTTTCTTCCAGGATTTCCCTGTATTTAGCTCCATCCATCTTCCCATCAACTCTGACCAGCTTCCCTGTCCCTGCTGAAGAAAAGCCTCCCCACAGCATGATGCTGCCACCACCATGTTTAACAGTGGGGATGGTGTGTTCAGGGTGATAAGCTGGGTTACTTTTCTGCCACACATAGTGCTTTGCATTTAGGCCAAAAAGTTCAACTTTGGTCTCATCTGACCAGAGCACATTCTTCTACATGTTTGCTGTGCCCTCTATATGACTTGTGGAAAACTGCAAACTGCACTTTTTATGTCTTTCTTTCAACAATAGTTTTTTTCTTGCCACTCTTCCATAAAGGCCAGATTTGTGGAGTGCACAACTTATAGTTGTCCTGTGGACAGATTCACCAACCTGAGCTGTGGATTTCTGCAGCTCCTCCAGAGTGACCATGGGCCTATTGGCTGCTTCTCTGACCAGTACTCTCCTTACATGATCTGTTAGTTTAGGTGAACGGCCAAGTTTTGGTAGGTTTGCTGTTATAGAATACTTTTTCCATTTTTGGGATTCTCAAAGCTTGGAATATGTTTTTATAACCTAACACTGCTTTAAACTTCTCCACAACTTTATCTCTGACTTGTCTGGTGAGTTCCTTGGTCTTCATGATGCTGTTTGTTCACTAGTGTTCTCTAACAAACCACTGAGGCCTTCACAGAACAGGTGTAGTTATACTGAGACTAAATTACACACAGCTGGACTCTATTAACTAATTAAGTGACTTCTAAAGGCAATTGATTGCACAGGATTTTATTTAGGGGTATCAGAGTACAGGGGCTGAAAACTTTTGCACATCACACTTTTCAGATTTTTATTTGACTAAAATTTTGAAAACCATGTATCATATCCATTCCACTTCACAATTATCTACTACTTTGTGTTGGTCTATCACTTAAAATCTCAATAAAATACAATTAAGTTTGTGGTTGTAAAGTGACAAAATGTGAAAAAGTTCAAGGGGTATGAATACTTTTTGATTTTTAGTTAGGTACTTGCAATGCATGGGGGAACTTGACATTGGATTGCGAGCTTGCATATTTTGGCCAAAATATTGACTATTGGTTATTTAACCTTTTTTTTGCAGGATGCTAGTAGTAGTGGCATATATGGAGGTACTGGACTGCCTGCCTAATCTAACAGTATGGGTGTAATGAATGGGTTGTTCCTTGGTGTTATGGACCTCACATTATCATGCGACTAGCACCTTGTATAAGTTTTATCTGTGTGCACTTGAAATGCTGGCATCGCATGGATTGTAGGTGTGTGAGTGGTTGCTTTGTTGCATTTTTCACCAGTTCTATTACTATCATATACTGCATGGGCCTGTCTGCATGCTACATAGAGCCATGTTTCATCTGGTATCAGATAAATGTGACCTTTTTTTCAATTATATCTTTTATATAATGTCCTTTTTCACTGATATATCATAATTCATAGCATACATAGGTATCTCCTGAACATATCACAATACCATGTATGAACCAATGGCAGCCACTATGGGAGGTGTAATAGCAGCCAATCTGGTTGTCAAGTAGAAATAAACTATTAGTTGAGCGGAGGAAAGTTTTCCTGGAAAATGTAACAGTTTTAAGGATTTATATTCATTTGTCACCATTTTACTTTTAAGGAAAAAGCAACTGTCGGGGGTTAAGTTCCCCCGGGATGGATGTCACCGTAATCCTAATTAAATAAAGAATAATATCGAGCTCGAGGAAAACAAACTACAGACACGCCCAGGAGTCTAGTAAGAATGATTTCGTTTATTGTATAGTTCATACAAGTTTTAAAGGCAAGTTGGTTACACAACAGTCATGTGACCAATGTACATATTTGGTCTTTCCGGTTCCGCTGCTAAACAGATTTGTTCAGTTTCTCATAACAACATCTCTCCTTGAATTTTGTGGATGTTTCCCCTTATCTTTTCCTGAGAACAACAGTACTGTTGAATGCCGTCCCAGTGTCTGCTTCCTATCTTATCTTCTAAACTGTGCAGGCTATCTGCAGACTATTTCATTCTCTGTGTATAGAGTGTATAGAATATAATACAAATTATATTTTAACCCTCACAATTCCCCCATTTTAGGACTTTATTTTTAGTCAAGTTCAATGAATTCCTTCACACTGTTTGTGTGCCATCTTTGATGGATTCTCCATTGAAGAGGTTAAAAATAACATCCTATCTTACATATTGGTTAACTGTATTCCATTTCCTTCTCAGCGCTTCAACTTTCTTGCAATGTGAAGCGTGTATCCAGGTAGATTTTACCTCCAACTTTACTGAGGTGGCAGTTGTCAGCAATATCTGGAAGGGGCCATCATATCTGGGTTCAAGAGATTTCCTGGTGTGTCTTTTTATAACTACCCAATCTTCAGGCTGCAGATTATGGGTACCTGTAAGATCGGAAGGGTCTGGAATAGAAGAAAACACTTGATCGTGTGTTACTTTTAATTTTTGACACAGATTTTGTACATAGCTGGCAATGCTGTCATAGTTAAGCTGTAATGTCTGAGGGAAGTACAATCCTGTTTTTGGGTGCACTTCCAAACAATATTTCAAATGGTGACAACCCTGTCCTCCTGTTAGGAGTAGTTCTTACTGAATATAAGGCTAGAGACAGGCATTCAGGCCAGGGCTTTCCTGTCTCTGCCATGGCTTTCTGAGTCTTCAACTTGAGTGTACCATTCAACCTTTCCACTTTGCCTGAACTCTGAGGATGGTAGGGTGTGTGAAAAGCTTGCTCAATCCCTAGTGCAGACATTATTTCTCTCATTATCTCACCTGTGAAATGTGTACCTCTGTCAGACTCAATCACCTCGGGCACTCCAAACCTACACACAAGCTCAGACATCAGTTTCTTGGCAGTTGCTTGTGCGGTTGCTTTGCTCACAGGGTAGGCCTCAGGCCATCCTGAAAACAAATCCACACAGACCAATACATACTCGTATGTTCCAGACTTAGGCAACTGTATGTGATCTATCTGTATCCTCTGAAATGGGTACAGGGATTTTGGTGTACACTTGGTGGGTGTTTTAACTACCTGTCCTGGGTTGTGTAGAGCACATATGTGACATGCTTTTACGTGATTGCTAGCAGCTCTTCCGAAACCTGGAGCAAACCATAATTTACCCACTAATGACTCCATGGCATTTCGAGAGGCATGCACCTTACCGTGGGCCAAGCCAGCCATCTGGGGGTAGACTGCTGCGGGCAGACATAATCGATCCCCCATTTTCCACATACCATCACCTTCTGTAGCACCTGCTTTCTTCCATCTTTCAGTTTCCACACTGGTAACCTTTGAGTACAGCCCTTTTGGGTCTGCTAGGTCAATGTCCATTTTGCTCACCTGGTTAGGACCCCTTCTGGCCAGTAGTGCTGCAGCCTTGGCTGCTCTGTCAGCTCTCTCATTTCCACGGCTTTCAGGGTCCCTTCCTTTTGCGTGAGCTCTGACTTTCACAATTGCCAGCTGCTTTGGGAGCAGTATGGCCTCCATCAGTCGACTTACCACATCTCCATCTTTAATTGGCTTGCCCTGGCCCGTTAGGAAGTTCCTTGACCTCCATATCGGACCATAATCATGTGCGATGCCAAAAGCATACCTGGAGTCAGTGTATATGTTGGCTGTTCTACCTTTGGCTATCTTACAAGCCTCCATAAGGGCTTTAAGCTCAGCTTCTTGGGCTGACATGTGTGGTGGAAGAGCTTCTTGGACCATAATGTCATGTTCAGTGACTACAGCATACCCTGTAACAAATTTGCCTTCATCTGTCAGATACCTTGAGCCGTCCACAAACATCTCATAATCAGGATTTTTGTAATGGCACATCCATGACCTGGTCAAATCCCACTGTTTCCTGTGACATAAGAGCCACACAATCATGTTCATGCTGGCTGTCAAACAGTTCTTCTTCAGAGAGGGAGTTTAAAATAACTCATCTTCCACTCCTCATCTTCCACTCCCCCCTTGAATCATGAACTCCTACAGGAAGAAGAGTTGCAGGATTCAAAGTTAAACAGCGTTGAAAAGAGATGTTTGAGGAGGACTGCAGAGCAAATTCCATTTTGCACTGCCGTGCCAAAGAAAGGTGACGTCTGTCTACTTGTGTGAGGATAGCATGGATGTCATGAGGTGTATACACAACCAATAAATGATCTAGGACAGTGTCTGAGCTCTTGTCAAGCAACGCTTGTACTGAGAGGACAACCCGCACACAGGAGGGGGTTACAGCATCTAACCGTGAGCTGTAATACGCCACAGGGTGTTTCTTATCCCCGTGTTGTTGTGTGAGAACTGCAGTTGCATGTCCCATCATCTCAGTCACGTAGAGCTGAAAATGTTTCTGATAGTCAGGTAGGCCTAAGGCCGGAGCACTGACTATCTGCAACTTCAGCTGGTAAAACGCATCCAAGGCCTCAGATGTGAGGCTGAATGGTTTTGAGGAGAGGCAATCATACAGAGGTTGCATGGTCAGAGATGCAGATCCATGGCCCACAGTAGGATACCAATCCCAAAAAGGTACGTAGCTGAGCATGAGAGGTTGGCACCTACATGCCTCTCACCACCTTGGTCCTCTCATCTGACAGGTGCTTGGTACCCTGGCCAAGACAGTGACCCAAAAACAACACTTTTTGTTTGCAAAATTGCAACTTATCCTTGCTGGCCTTGCAGCCGTTCTGGCAGAGGAAACACAACAGGCTGATGGTCGCTGCTTCACAGGTTGATTTGTCTGGAGCACAGAGAAGAAGGTCATTAACATATTGTAACAAAACAACATCATTACGTGGTGGATACCAAGTACTCATGATTAGTGAATTGGTTAGGACTGTTTTGCGCCCCTTGTGGTAGTACTGTCCAGGTGTACTGTTTTCCCCTAAATGTGAATGCAAACAAATACTGGCAATCGGGGTGCAAAGGTACGGAAGGAAAAAAAAAAAAAAAAAAAAAACATTGCAAAGATCTATAGCGCTGTAATAAGTGGTTCCAGTAGGGACAGCTGATAACAGGGTATGTGGATTGGGCACTACAGGTGTTTCAAGTAATGTCACTTTGTTCAATTCCCTGAGATCATGAACCATATGGTATGTGTCTGGTTCTCCCTTCTTGACCTTTTTCTTTACTGGGAAAAGAGGAGTGTTAGCTACAGAAGTACATTCCTTCAATGCCTCTGCCTTCACTAATTCTACTATTGTTACTGCTATGGCATCCTCTTGGGCATGGGTCAGAGGATATTGTTTAATCCTTGGTGGCTGAGCTCCAGGTTTCAGGGTTACCATAACAGGGGGTACATCCAATTTACCTAAATCTGTTTTCCCAGTTGCCCATAATGCTGTTGGCACTTGGGATAACAGTACATTTTCTTCCTCAGTGAGGACAAAAATACAATTTGGTGTACTTAACTCAGCAGATAACAAGCATAAAATCTCATGATTGGTATGTGTGACTTTTACATATGTTTCTCCTGATGGATGCAGCATGATGTTACAACCTAATGCTCCCATCACATCTGTACCAAGAATGTTATCTGATGTGTCAGAGACCTGGTGAGTATCCTGCTACCCTGAAATGAAGTTTCTACAGGATCAGTTTGATCTAAAGTGACTGGTAGCCCCGATACCCCTTGAACCACCTGGCTGTCTCCTGAGAGTGGTAATTTGAATGTGCCGGCATCCTGTTTGCTCACACATGATTTTGTTGCCCCAGTGTCTATCAAAAATGGCACCTCCTTTCCATTAATCAATACAGGTTGAAAAATCTGAATTCCCCTATCCTGTGAGGACAAAAGGGACACTGGGGCGGGAGGGCTTGTCTTTCCCTGATACTTTACACCACTGTACTCTCAAGGACAAAATCATGCAAGCAGCAGCCCACGCACCGCTGCGCTGTTAAACCCTCCACTTCTCCCAATGTTTCAGAAAGCATGGTATAGTACAAGACATAATTTCATATGTTTGAATATTTTCTTGAATATTTTACACATATATATTACACAATATTATACACATATATATTGTCATTGTACCTTACTTTTCCATTTAACCTTAGGCTAACACTTTTATCAGAATATTTTCCCTTTGGGCATAAATAGTCATCATACACAGGCTGCGGACCCCGGAGGCCCAAAGCCAAGTTTCACTTTGTAATAATTGACATGTAACATTATTGGGTAACACAGCATCATGTTTAGCTTGTGATTTTCTGCGTGCGCATCACATCAGATACAACGTCCTTGGAGCTACTTGGCAGTCAATTAATGTTTTGGTTAATTCCCTGCAGAACATCTGCAGAGCGCTACAACAGAATACAGGAATACAATTCAAGCAGATAGCAGTTAATACTGACACCAAAATTACATATTACTATTTTTGTGCAATTTTCAAATATTTTCCAAACCCCACCTTTTGTCATTACCACAGGTGTTCAAAACCCCTGAGTTGTACTTCAGGTTACCATAAGGGCAAACTGCCAGACTTTAGAATTTTCTTCACTGGATTCCAACCAAAAGTTGAACCCCTGTGGAACATCACAATATCCTAGTTTCTTCTTTTTAGGGGACATTTCCTGAAAGCGGATTTAATTTTACAAAAAGCATAAAAGTTGAATCCTGGCATTGATATAAACCGAATGAATATTACAAATACAGGTTGACTATATATATATATATATATATATATATATATATATATATATATATAATACATAATCCAATAAACATCATACCGATGGTGGACAGTTTTTCTCTTTGCACTATAGCAGATTCTCTGAGTATTTTGTTAAAGTAAGTAATATTTCATACAGAACTGGGAGATAAGATGGGTTATATTAAAACAATAATACTGAGAAGGGTGATGTCTCCCTTCAAGCCTGATTCTCGGAGTGAGGTGGGGGTGATTCATTATTTCCTGAACTATCATCCCCTTATCCTATTCTATTGCTTCCTTCTATCAGGGCATATATACCTCTTTGCAACTTATTATCTTGAATCAATCCCGCATGGTCTAATCTTCACTGATCCCAAAATTTACTGTCTACCAACCTAGTATTCCTGCTCTTTTTTTAGGATTGTCTTTACCTGTGCGGCTACTTCTTTCACTTCCCCTATTTCTATTAGTTCACATGGGGTGTACCATATCTTAGAGGGTCCCATCCCCATCTTGGCTGGTAGCTAATCAGCCGATGAGTCTCTCACTCCTCTAGGGCAACCTTGAGACAATAGAGGGTCACTTATGACTACTTAGTGAGAACTCCCAGACAGACTCTTCTGTCTTCTATGAACTACTTGTGCAAGTTCAGGAGTAGTGCTCAGGGCAATGCCTAATGGCTTCCACAGGCTCAACTTTCTGCCTGTGTCCCCTTACCAAAACACTCCTAAATCACTGCACGCACTTCTTCGCGCGGATTCTACTAAGTCCTTCGTGCTACTACTCAGGTCCCTTTCGACCTTGACCGTCCAGGCACGGCTGGAGGCTAGTGTTCCAAAACAAGGACTTTTCAATCACTCCATGCTTCTCAGTTCCGAACCTTGTCCGCAACTCTAGACTCTAGGGGTTAAGAATAGAGAACTTTTCCCCATTCTTTGCAGCCTTATATATCTTATAACACAGGTAACATGCAAACATCAGTAGACAGGTAAACAGGTAAGACAAAAAGCAAAGAAAACAATTTCCATATCATTTACAGGTGACATGTCCCTTTTAGGTTCTTCCGACATTTAATGGACGAGATGATAAAAAGAGAGCCACCAAAAAAAAAAAAAAAAAAATCCAGTACCGTCCGGGGGCCCCGGGCCCGGTCCTCAAGTCGATCGGTGAGTGGGTCGGCACTCTATCGGCTGCACATCAGACGATCTCGTCGCCCCACGATGGTTCGCCAATTTCTGTCGGGGTTAAGTTCCCCCGGGATGGATGTCACCGTAATCCTAATTAAATAAAGAATAATATCGAGCTCGAGGAAAACAAACTACAGACACGCCCAGGAGTCTAGGTAAGAATGATTTCGTTTATTGTATAGTTCATACAAGTTTTAAAGGCAAGTTGGTTACACAACAGTCATGTGACCAATGTACATATTTGGTCTTTCCGGTTCCGCTGCTAAACAGATTTGTTCAGTTTCTCATAACAACATCTCTCCTTGAATTTTGTGGATGTTTCCCCTTATCTTTTCCTGAGAACAACAGTACTGTTGAATGCCGTCCCAGTGTCTGCTTCCTATCTTATCTTCTAAACTGTGCAGGCTATCTGCAGACTATTTCATTATCTGTGTATAGAGTGTATAGAATATAATAAAAATTATATTTTAACCCCCACACAACTAACAAAGCATTGACAGTGAAAATAACATTGTAACAGGCCTTCACTTTGCAACTTGGACAATCTTGGACGAAAAAGAATTTCTTACAATCACAAGCTGTTTTGAGCCTCCAGGATGTGGATGAACCAGTATCATTTGTATGTTCTGGCTTTGACCAACACACAGAAAAAGCTTCTTTAATTTCTGTAGTTTTAAAGATATTTGATCTGTTATTCTAACTTTCACAGCCGATTTAATGGAATTCTCCGAGTGTTTACTAAGTGTAATGGATTTCCTGAAGAAGGGAAAAAAAATCTCACCCTGCAATTTTAACATACAAGATTTATACTTTTCCCAAATCCCCATAACTAAGTGCATTACTATAATTAGTTTATGCTCTATCTGGACGTAAGATGTCCGTATATTTATTTCCATCTGTCCAGGAAAGACGACTGCTTGTTGATCCAGATAGCAATAGACACAGTCTAGGCTAGTTGTGCTTAGAGTAATTCAGACAGTCTGCGGACACCTTAATATGTGTTTTTACACGTGGATTTCCTGGCTACTGTTTTATACTGTGCTGAAAGTATTCATTGTGGTTTTTTAAAGGCTCTTCATCATCACTTCACACAATTCACAAACACTTTCAATTTGCTGAAGTCAATTTATAACTCTGGCAGCTTTATATGGTTCTTTTCCTCTAGTGAAGGGCGATTTTAGTACCCATGACAACAAGTAGTTATGTCTATGCATTAGTTTAATGGTGAATTCCCATCTAGAACCAAAGTGAACCAGAAACAGTGACATGT
Organism: Leptodactylus fallax; assembly: GCA_947044405.1. NCBI lineage: Eukaryota > Metazoa > Chordata > Amphibia > Anura > Leptodactylidae > Leptodactylus > Leptodactylus fallax. Next base: position 1,093,839 of record CAMRHE010000161.1, read on the forward strand.
TTACTTCCCAGTGATTGATGCTTTTCTTTATATAACCATCACACCTACAAGTATTTTTAAATAACATTTTGACATTGATGTAAGAACATATTGATTTCCACAAGGTGCTCCATTTTGGAAGGTGCTACATTGTATAACCAGCAATGCTGCCAAATTCTGAAAAGACTGAATGTCAGTAAAAGTGGCTGAAAAGCTAATCAGATAAATCATAAATGGTATTACCCATAATGTCCCTAAATGGTACAAGCCACAATGCACAACCTCAGTGATGCTTCTAGGAGAGAATAGCTCTCATCCATCTGATGTATCAGATTGGGCATGCCACAATATCTTTGTCAGATTCATACATAATCCAATAAAATCTTTATAAAATGTGACGCATACCGAGGTACAGTAAGGCTCTATGCACCTCGATAGGTTCTGAATTACATAAAAAACAGAGGTGTAACATGGCCATGTGCATGATGCCATTGCAGACACTTAGAATAGGATCTAGAATCTCCATAATATATAAGTAAGGTTTATTAAAGCAGAATCTTCAAATCAATTTGTTCCTCAGATTTAAAATGGAATTATATTATTGGTTAATCTTCTTAAAGGGGTTGTCCATGAATTTCATTACCCAGGGAGGTCACTGGGGAAGGGGTAACATAAAAAAAACCACACTCATCTGTCCCTGGCACTCCAGTGTCCGTCGCCATTGTCTGGACCGACGCGCACCATGGAGTCACTACCAGAAGTCCTGTACCACATCAGCAGCCACAGAAAACATTCAGGCCAATCAGCAGCCATAGAAATAGAACAGATGACATATGTGAGTGACATCACCAGTTCCTTTCTTGTCAGCGGCCTCAGCGGTCACATGTGGTGTAGGACTTCTGGAAGCTACTCCACGGCATGCACCGGTCCGGACAGCACCATGGACACCAGAGCATCAGGGATAAGTGAGTATGTTTTTTCTTTTTATGCTTCCCCTGGATCCTGAAATTCGTGGACAATTCCTTTAAGGTTAAGGCCCCACGTAGCGATCAGCAGCCAGAAAAGCCAGCGCGGAAATGCATCACGTTTTTTTTTCCGCAACGTTTTTCACATAGGAAAACTCTGCAGACTTTCTCCCATATTATACCTATATGGAAAACACCAGCATTTCTGAAAGTATAATTGATATGATGCGATTTTCAAAAACATTTTTACAACGTGGGGTGCCGTCCTAAAGGGGTTCTCCAGGGAGGATTTCTATAATTACTTCCCCTGGGTTCATAGGTACGTTACCTGTATTATGGGGGTTGGCTTTACTATTACAATTCCCAAACAAAAAAACACCAAACACCAATATGCCAGAACTGAAACTTTACTGGACTTGTTTAGAGAACACAAAGTAAGGTACAGCTCACAGAATATTGCAACACTCTTCTCACATGACTTTACTTACCTAGCATTTACCCAATAAATTGGTTAGAAACCTAATCACCTTGTAGAGGTAATTCTACAGTTTCCAAATATACATGTATATTTGTAAATTGCCATTTTATTCATATGTAAGTGAGAGGAAAAGTGCTTTGCCTGAGAATCTAGAGCCGAGACCAAAGCCCAGACAAGCCTCAAACCACTTTAACCTCATTTGCATTTGAATAACACGCTGGTTTACCAATTTACTGTTGACAGACTCCCTTTAGGTTCAACCATGGCAATTTGATCTTTTTTCGTTTTATTACCCTATACTACACCATGAGTGGGCACATTTGTTGTGTTTTATATAGAATTACCTAATGCATAGGATAGGATATATATAGGATTACTTAATCCGTTTTCCCACTATATTTATCAACTGTCCCTCATAATTTTTCTAGTGTAGTTATGCCATCTCTCGTATTGAGTTAATGGATTTATCCAGCCCCTTGTTTTTTTTGTTTTTTTTTTACCAAAAGTTTATAATGCTTTAAAATAACAAACTGAGTAAGGCCCCATTCACATGACCTTTTGTGCTATCCAATGCAGGGCCAAGTTTGCAGTGGATGGCACTCGGAGTGACATACAAGTGACATCCGAGTGCATTCTGTGATGTACTCACCTCTTTGGTGACTTCCAATGCATTCTCTTCCAATGACACAGAGCAGGTTAGGACCTGCTCTATATTCATTGGAATGGAACAGATCAATTGGGTGCCCCCTCTGAAGAGCATTGGCTTGCACACTTTACTAATCCTATGTTTTACCTTCCAAGGACACCTCTGGTCTCTTTGTTCTGCTCAGTGTTCAGTGTTGACAATTTGACATGAATATGTGATCGGTGACTGACTGCAGTGGTGTCTGCTGCACCATGTTCATGTTGAAACATCATTGCTGGAGACCAGTATAGAAAGACTAGCAGATGACCATGGGAGCAGTGAAGAATCGGTAAATTATTTTTACTGAGTTTGTTATCTTATAGAATTGGAAGGTTTTGGTAAAAAAGGAATGAACAACAAACCCAAAGGCATTGTGGTTAGAATTATATGTTTTGAAGACTCCACAAATATGTGATTGGAGACAGTAATCTCAATGTCTGAGCCATATTCCCAGCTCCTAAATCTTCCATGATGATTGAACACATACACAATGCTGATCTGAATGAGCCCTAGCAAGTCAACAGACCACTTTAAAGAGATTCGTCCAAAGTCGCTTGTTGATTTATCCCGCATTAGTGTTTTTACCACTCGCTCTATGGACAAGCAGCTGTTATTTAAAGCCGGAGTCATTTAAAACTTTGTTTAAATAGACACATAGCATGTTGGAGATGTAAACACCTGTTCATTGTCAGCGTATTTCCCTTGAACTTGGCAGTTCTGTTTCCTTTTCATCTCGCAGGGCACATAAATGTCTTAAATCTTCAAAATGGTGCCCCAAGGATAATGACGGTACACAATAGAGGCTTAAAAACCTGTTTACATTCCATATCCAGTTATCTTTACAAACTGAATGTTTTTTCTTTCTTTCCCCTTTTACATTACTCTGTGTTTGAATAAACCCTTTTCAGATAATATAGTCTCGCTTTAAATAATGTTCTTGAAAACTAATGTGTAAGAGCAGGCCTGTGAGCACTTGTAATATTTTTAGCTTGATTTCTAATGTTGCTGACAGGTTCTGGAAGATTTAGAGGTTAGAAACTGAAATTGTACCCATTAAAACTTTTTCCTACTGTAGAAAGCAATGGTACTGAACAGTAATAAAACTATAGGGATATGTCCATGTAATTATTGTTTTGCCGTTGATTTATTAGATAAAAACTATACTTTGTTTGGATCAAAGGCTCAAGAACTCCAGTTTAGAAAGATTTGCAATGTTTGAGGGATTGTATGGGATGTATTACTAGCACTGCAAAGTAATACTAATACTGCAAAAAATAATGTAAAAATACATGTACTTCACATAGGATTCAAGTTTATTTAGATTACTGATTCCCTGTACGTTCGTTCCAGCAGAAGTGATAAGTTAAATAGTATTCGTCAAACAGAAGTCCTATGCAGAAATACTTGGTACAGGCACAGGAAGTTAAGTAAGGTAAGTGATTTTATTGGCCAATACAATGTAATTACTTCCTGTTGTAGAAAAAGTCTGTTGTATTGCTGCTTATTGCACCATGGCGACTATTGATATGCAATTGCCTTGGGGCCCTGAGGCAGAGAAGGCCCACAAAGGTGCACAGCTCTTTTCATTATGATGAAATACCATTTTGAAGCTTTTTTACCATCCACAATGTAGCATAACTATGTGGGTTCTGTTTTATGCAGAATATCTGACGCAACTAGACATCACATGATTGGTGCTGAAGTAAAATATGCAAATTAGCTCTCTTTCAAAAACAAAACTTTCTAAATAGATCTTAGGACACAACTAGGATATAAGAATAGTTATTCCTCAGCTTGCATTACTCTGATGTTAAGGCTCTGTCTACAATTGCTAAAGGCATTCAGTAGCTGATACAGGTGTTGGACAGTGTGAATGCTTGTTGTGGGCGAACTGTGACAAGCAATGTTTTAACAGGGCTGTGGTTGGGTCCCATTCTGTAATTGATACTGTGGTTGGACATTATACAGTAGGAGATTTGTAGAGATGTGCAAACTGCCTCATAAATAGCCACGTTCATTACCAATTTTTCGAAAATGTCAGATTTGACCATAATTGACATTATTGGGGTTCACCACTAACTAATTGTTATTATACTATGGGGTCCCTACACACCACTGAACATAATAATCAGAGACATCACACGGGCCAAAAGAGGCTGGAAGATGAACGGTAACGAACACTGGAATCTACAAGGCAGCTCAGGAGAGGTATGACAGTTTATTAATTTTTCCCTAGCTCCCATAGACCTCCAATTATTATTGTCTGGGCACAGGTTTGGTCTGACGTGAAACTGGTGGCAAACTTTACAAATGTTCATGAAATTAATATTCATGAAATCTTACAAGGTTCATTCATCTCTACTAATGAACCCTGTGGCTGTATAATCCAGAAGGCACTGTCTGGGCTACCTCAACACACAGAAAAAGAAGCAGGACTCTTTGGACTCAGCAAATGGCATATATCTATAAATATTACATTTTCATGCTTAACATATAGAATTTGTGGCAATGTCGTTTTAATGTTGAGGAGATTTTGCAATTTCAACTCTTGCTAATAAGCCTAAAATAGCCAGTCATTTCCTTGAGATGGACCATGGGCCATAGACACAATGGTCTGGAGTAGACCGTATTGACTTCCATGGCACTTTCTTTCGATAAGACATATTATTACAAATTTCATATATTCACCTGAACTATTCATTTGCAAAAAAAATTGAATCAACAGTTACTCTTTAATCCTGCATTAATAGAATTTGACAATTGCTGGATTATCAAATATTCTGGATTGTGGTTTGGCCATAGAAAAGTATATAGCAGTGTTAACCACAAAATCTATATTTGTAACTTTGTTTTTTAATCAGAACAGTCTCCTGTTTCTTTTTGCACAGTATTCTATTTCTTGTTTTTTGGAATCCTATTTGTATTGCAGTTTTGTGCTGAAAACAAGTTCCGGGTTATCAACTGCTTGCTTAAAGGAATTTTACTTTATTGCAGTTTTCTGCTGGAAACAAGTGTCGGCTTATAAACTTGCTGGGTTTAGAGGAATTTTGGTGTGCTGCAAGTTTTTTCTGGAAGCATGTTCCAGTTTATTACATATTCTGGATTACCGGATACCAGATAAAAGACTTTACTGTGCATATTTTTCTGTCTGAACAATCAAAAAATTTCCCGGAAGTGAGAATTTCTTTCAGAAAACACAATGACTAATTTGCCAATCTGATCTTGTCATAGTAGTTTTCTGTTTCTTTTTAGGCTTTTATAATCTATAATAATCCCAGAGAATTTCTTTGATTGTCTGTTTGGATCAGATCCACTTCTAAAATAAGCAACGTAATGGGCTTTATGGCACTTACTTGAGGATAATTCATCCACAAGAGTGACAATACATACTTGTTTTAATAGGAATATGCTTTATGGTAAGTGAGACTGCTATTTAATTAGCCAAAGGAAGAGTAGTTCATGATACAATCTGTTTCTCTCATCTTGGACATTAGGAAAGGAGTCAGGCTGTGTTATTTATGGATCTGCCCTTTATATGTTGTGGCTCAGAGTACGCTCTTCACCAAGAAGTTTTTTGATATTTTTTTTTTAGAGACACTATGTAAAAAAATGAAAGGGAAGTTTCTTATTAAAAATTAAAACCCAATGATGTCAATGTTGTATAGAATACAGAAAGTAAAAGCAGCAGGATTTTTTTACACTAACTCAGAGTTTTGGTTTTTACTGATAAGCATCCGCTGTTTCGTTGGCATACCCCTGTACACGTTCAATGTTTTTCTCTATCGTAACTTGCTAATGAAAATAGACGTACACCATATGATAAATCCATAAACTGAAAGGCAAGCCGCAAGTTTCGCTTTTAGATAAACCATTCTTTTATTGTACAGTGCTGCGGAATATGTTGGCGCTATATAAATAAAATGTATTATTATTACTATTTATTGACCTAAATTTTGCCTTTGACCCATATTTGGCTCTCTATATCCATTCAGTACAGGTTTAAAGGAGTCCCCTCCTTTTGTTAATATCACAGTCTACCTCGATAGCGGTTTTATTGGCGTAGAAGGTGTGTGGTGATGAGGCAAAGGGTTAATGTGCGTTTTGTGTATTTTTTCATAACAGATTTAACTTTGATTTTTAAACATTTTTTTTTTTTCCGAACATGGCATTTGCTTTTAAATGTGACACAGAGTGAGAATTAAAAATTTTTTTTAACGTTAAATAATTTTTTTTATTACACAGTGAAACCTTTAAAGTGGTTGTCCAGGTTTTAAAATATACATACAGTCAGCAGGGCTGGTGTAGAAAATAAAAATAACTATATACTTATCTACATCCTTCCATCGTTCTTGCACTGGGCTGGCTATTGCCTCTATACAGAACAGCTGCAGCTGGATACATATATTTTTTAAAATCCTAAACATCCCTTTTAGGCTAAGGCCCAATATAGGGGGCCGCAGCAAAACAGCGCTGCAAGAAAAATCACGGAGGCAATGCACTGCGGTTTTTCCCACAGCAATTTTCACAGAAAGTCTGCAGAGATTTCCTCTGTGGACTTTCTGCTTTCATTATACCTATAAAGAAACCACCAGCTTTTCCGTGGTTTAATTGACATGCTGCAATTTACAAAATCGCAACGGTTTTGGAAATCGCAGCATGCCCGTTATGCATATTTTTCCGCTATGTGTGGATGGGATTCGCTAGAATGTGTCACATAATTGTGACAGAATACAATCTACATATTAAGATACAAGCTGTCCAACCTGGTTTCTCCCCATTTTTGTCATATGTCTTACTGCCTTGTCTATGAGGATTGAAATGGCTTCATGTTTCTTATTGTATCATTGGATGATATGAAGCTATTCAACCCTAGAAATATTGAGTGTATTTATGAAAATGTTCACACCAAAAACTTTGCTCATGACTCCGATTTGGGCCAAAGATGCACCACTTTGTCGCTTTCCCCTCCATTCCACTAGAGTGGAGTAGGATGGAGATCAAGGCAGGCTGGGGAAAACTTAGCCCAGCAGATTTACTAAAACTTGCACCAGAAAAACAAATCTTCAGAGGTTTGCTTATCCCTAGAGTACTGGTGAAATAGGGATTTATCATTTAGAATTCTATGTAATATCATGAATTAAAAGTGTGATAGCTCTGTGAACAGAATTACATACTTAGTACTGCTACACTGATAAACTAAGCTATACCATGAGTACATTTTTGCAATGAAGAATATGGCACCAAATCAAATGTGAGTATTCATTAGTAGACCTATAATGTGCTTAAAACTGATATACGATTGTATTTTATGCATTACAACATATGATTAAGCTTTGTTCTATGTTCTTAAATCAATCCAACGTGTGATATTCTCAGTACCTTTCAACAATAGTATAAGGAATGAATGACCTGAATTAAAGAGCTTGTATTATAATGTAAATTGGTACTCCAGTGTAAAAGGATTGTAGCAGCTACTGTATAGTTTGAAAAATAGATACTGGACAATTGGAAGTCTTCCTTCAGAATAAAACTAGAGTCAGTGGTCTCTAGAGGACGCTTTATTACAATGAGGCTGTCATCTGAAAAAATAGTTTTTATTCTCTTCTATATTAATATATTAAATCAGCTATAAGACTATGGTATGGCATGGACCAATAACTGCCCAACCCTATTACCACAAAGGAACCCCTGAAACAAAGAATCATCTGCTTTTAGTGAACCCCTATTCCTATTTTCAACTCTAAAAACTTGGGTTATGGGGAGGCAAAGCATTTTATAATTCTATATTTTGGCTGAGATTTGTTGACTACTTTTCCTGTCCCCATTCCAATCATCTTTGATCAAGCTGAGATCAATTTGCCGTCCTACTATAAAAGTGACAGGTCCTCTGCTGTCTTTTAAGTGGAAACCACTGGCATCGACACATGAAATCTGTAAAAAGCATTCATCAAACTATAGTGAATGTATTTTTATGCCAAAAATAAGAAGTAAGTATAAATCTAGATGCAAATTGTTTCAATATGTGAAACATTCAAAAGCAAAAAATACTTCAAAACCACACTTGTATTGTGGCCCAAGGTTGACCTCAGAGCGGAACTCTGCAAGTATTGTAGATTCATTATTTTTTTAGCTTTCTCTAGTGATTTGTCTTCTGTGAGGTGTCCTCTCTACACCAAGCATTCTATGAATTCAGGAGCCCAAGGACAGTATATAGGACCCATTTTTCGAATAGTTCAGCATAAAGCAGTCTGTCTAATAATACACCAGTGATCAAGAGTGATGAAACTCATTAGAATGGACCTATACACTGAAAGGCCACTTTATTAGAGATACCCATCTAGTAATACTGCGTACATTGAACCCTTTGGCGTTCAAAACAACAGCAGTTCATACACAGGTATCATTTGACCAGGCAATATTTTGTAAATGCTCAGCGATCCAATGTTTCATCTCCCACTGGAGTTTTGCTTTTCTGTTTCTGGGCTAAGGAATGAAGAGTTGCATGGCGATATGGGCGAACCTCATGAGATTCAGTTAGAAAAATATTCGTTCAGTCTTCTGGTTCGTTTCCAGCCTAACTTGTTCAGCACAAACCCGGAAGTGATATTATTATATCTGGGGTCAAAGCGTCATGATGTTGACACAACCCATGTAGCTACTGAGGCCCAATCACAGGTGACTCTGGGGCAAGTGATTTCACCCAGAGTTTAGAAGAGACCTGAAGAGGATGCTGGGAATCACCAGATGCACAGGAGAGGTGAGGCAAGGTAAGGTGAATATAACTGTTATTTTTACTCACCTCCCATGATCCTCCACTTATTATACATTGGGGTCTGAGGAGACCCAAGAGTATAATAGTGTTTCATGGCTGATGAACCCCAAAAGTTTCGGGTTCAGGTTGAACCCGAAACATTTGGAAATTTCAGATCGAATCAGATTCTATCCAAGTTGATTCACTCATCCCTAGTTGCATGCTTGGACACATTAGTTGAAGCACCAGCATTGTACTTGGCTGTGTTTTGCTGGAGTGTGCACTGCCTGTTCATCAGAATGATTCTTGACATCATCCTCTGGCCCCTTAAAGTCAACGGGATCCCCTTTCACTGGATGTTTTTCCTCAATCACACAATTCTCTGTATATTCTCTGCATAGTTGCATTACAAAAACCCACAGGGTTGGCAGCTTTTGAAACACCATCCCCGGCTAGTCTAAAAATGATGGCCATGCTTTGTTCAAAGTTACTCAGAACAGTTGATTTTCCCATTCTAATATGGATATGCACTAAAAGAGATCCACAGGAAGCCTTCTCACTTACTGTATGCTGCACTTCAGAGTTATGTGCTGAATTTCCATACATGGAAGATCTAATTGTTAAACTATACAGTGAACAGAAGATACAAAGTCCAAAACCAAAATATCAGGGGGCACCAGTACTCTGTTATTTGAAGAAATAGCAATAACAGTACATGGGCAGACCACGTAGCACTAATTGTCAAACTGCATCGATAATGTTGCTACTGCTTCAAATGTGAGAGTACAGATGTGTCCCAAGCCATCAGCACATGTCAGATGTAGCCGGGACACACCATCTTAGAGACGCTTAAGGCTGAAGCCCCACGTTGTGAAAACGCAGCGTTTTTGCTGCTGTGGAAATGCCACAGCAAAAGAATGCTGCGTTTTTCAGTACCTGCAAAGTGAATGAGATTCTGCTTAATCCCATCCACACACTGCAGAAAAAAGTGAAAAAGCTGCATTTTCAAAATGCCTGCGTTTTTGAAGATCGCAGCATGTCAATTATACCTGTAGGTATAGTAAGGGCAGAAAGTCTGCAAAGAAAAACTCAGAAAAAAACAATGAGAAACGCTGCAGAAAAAAACACAATACTTTTTTTGCTGTGTTTCGCTTCATGGGACCTAAAACTGTTTTTGTGAGAGGGCAGGTATCTCTAATAAATTGGCCATTCAGTGTATATGCAATGTAGTAGGAAGCTGGTTTTAAAGGAACTGTCCAGTTTTAGCAAATATATTTTATTGTTAGTATAATGAAAAGTTGTAGAATTTTCCAATATATTTTCTGTATCGATTCCTCGTGGTTTTCTAGATCTCTGCTTGCTGTCATTTATTGTGCTTAATGTCAGTCCATGGTCATGTGATATACAGTCCATGGTCATATGATGAGCACACAGGTGTGTGGCCCACCTGTCAGTCAGTCACAGCACAGCAATCAGACATCTGTTTTGTAACAAGCTGTGCACCTGTGTGTTCATCATGTGACCAAGGACTGTCTATCACATGATCATGGACTGATTTTTATCCACTGGAAGTAAACAAAGAATGACAGCAAACAAAGATCTAGAAATTGATACAGAAAGTATATTGGAAAATTGTATAACTTTTTATTACACAAACAATAACATTTATTTGCTGAAACTAGAAAACCCCTGTAATGCCTACTGGGTGTGCAGCTGCACAAGTTGCACATATAGTGTGTGTGCCCCGTAGGAGAGACTTACTGTCCCTTTGCAGAACTGTGAGCTCTGAGGTATAGAACAGGCTGTAGGGGCGTGGCCTGAACATGCTACCGTGAAGATGCACTCCTGCAGAGCTCCCGGACCCCAAGCGTTACTTACCACCACTTAAAGGGAAAAATTAACCCAAAAGCGACTCTGAACGGCTCACCCGCAATGGTTAAGCGACCAGGACGCAGGGGGGACCTCCTCCTCTCTAACGGAGCTGCACATTGCCCGTTATCTGCTCTCCACACATTCCTCCCTCCAGGCGGAGGGAGACAAAATGGCGCCGGTGCGCGCTTCCACTGCCTCTGCGCCGCTAGCGGCGCTTCCTCAAAGTCCAGCGGACCTTCCAGGCTCACAGGAGAAGCTTGACACGCAGCTCTCCTCTCCGCTGCCGTCCCAGCCGCCAACGGAGGAGGTTTCAGCGATCACCCGGCAGGTACCGGTCCCCCTCCTCCCCCGCTCCCAAAATGGCAGCCCCAGCAGTGTCCCCACGCTTCAATCCTCACCTCTCACTGAGGAACTGTTAACCCCTGAGCTGCTGCATCCTCCCTCTTTTAATGGAATACCTGGCCCAGCTGGATCTGGTGCAAGTTTACAGCCTCACTCTCTCATGCCTTCTATAATACATTCAGGGTCACTACCCTATCAGCCTATGACCTCTCAGAATATAATACATCCTGCAGAGACCCCAGATGTTCCTCTAAAAATGCATCCACATATGGCCAGGCCCTCTTCTGGCGGTATCCCGCTGACAACAGGAGCAACTAGAGCATCCCACAACGAAGCAGATCCATGGACGGGGCCCGTGGCCCCTGGTGCCTTAGACCAATGTGAAACCTGACCTCTCTGGCACCCTGATAGCCCCTCACTCTCCAGCTTCCTCTGACTTATCTGACTTCTCTGGGAGGGATGCAGCCTCACCCTCCCACCGCCGAAAGTGTCCTAAACTATCGGACATCTGGAACCTTCTTAGCAATATGCCTACTAAATTGGACCTGGAAGCCATGGTCCGCAGAGTTGAGGAAAAACAAGAGAAAATCATGTCTGAGTTTAAAATGGAACTACAGACTCTAGCTACACAAGTCTCTACTCAACAAAAGCAGGCAGCTTCGCTGGATCAGCGCCTCACTGCCGTAGAAAATTTCCAGTCTACTCAAAGAGACCTCAACAGATCCATCCTTCTTCAGGTCGATGATCAAGAAAATAGAGGTCGTCGAAATAATGTCAAACTGAGGGGTATCCCTGAAAGTCTTCCCCCCGGAGCTCCATTCTGCCGTGACCTTGATTTTTAACACAGTCCTGTCTCGTCCTCCGGATTCGGAGATCACCATTGACAGAGTCCATCGGGTGTTGGGCCCTAGGCGTAGGGACACCACAGAGCCCAGGGATGTTCTTTGCAGAGTCCATTTCTTCAGGGAAAAGGAAGATATTCTTCAAGAGGCCTGGCGTGGTGGCCCGGTCCCATTTATGGACACCCAGGTGCATCTATTACTGGATGTTTCCCGACGTACCCTAGCCATGCGCAGAATCCTTAAACCAACCCTACAAGCCATCCTGGACTCTGGGGCCACATATAAATGGGGTCACCCTTTCCATGTCCAAATCCGTCGCAACGGAGCTACCTTTGCACTTCACTCTCCGGAACAAGAGACTTTGCTGGCGAAGTTTCTGGATCTGCCTGAGCTCTCCCTCCCTGACTGGCTGGTCTACCCACTGCCACCTGTGCCTCCGGGGGGCGCCCGCCTTCCTCTGCCCTGTCTCGGAGACAACCTCGAGGGGAGGGTGTCTGGCGGAGGTCTACTTGAAATGTGATGTATTTTTCTAGGATGTTCCCCTTTAACTCACATATTGGTTAACGAATGGTAGGCCCCTTGGTGTGCTTTAGGCGAGAGGGGGCACCTTGCGGGTCTCTAGTTTTATCTCCTCTTGGGGGGTGTATAAGGGTTCTCAATACAAAAATGTGATGTATTTCCCTAGGGTGTTCCCCTTTAACTCACATGTTGGTTAATGACTGGTAGGTCCCGTGGTGTGCTTTAGGTGAGAGGGGGCACCTTGCGGGTCTCTAGTCTTATCTCCTCTTCGGGGCTGTATAAGGGATCTCCATAAGATAGAGGGCGGCTAGAGACTTTAATCTAAAAGTACTTTCCCACCTCCCTTCCTTAGCTGTTGAGCTTCTTGTGCCTTAGCTCCCCCTACCCAGTTGTAAGACATACCCTCATAGGGGGTCACCCCCCCGTTTGATCTGCTGGGATTACTATTTTATAAGGGTTCAGCCCCCCTTTTCTCTCCACCCTTAGTAGAAAGGTCTTGGTTACATTTTCCATTCTAATGCTCGGGGAAAGGGTGGCAACTAGATTTGAGTTTTTACTTTTCCCCCGATAGTCTAGCTTAGCAGCTCTCTGGGCGTATACTGCGGTGTGCTCCTGAGACCTGCCTAAGTGGGTTATCCCACTGTTTTGTGTTTACCGCTCTTGGTCTAGCCTTGAGTGTAATTAATTTGTGGTATTTCTTGTTTTTTTTTTTTTGGTCCCTTCCTTTGTGCTCCCTCTTTCCCTCGCTTTATCCCCCCTTCCCCCCCCCCTTTTTTTTTTTTTTTCTCTCCTTTCCTCTCTGTGAGTCTTGTGTGCGTTGTCTGTTTGTTTCTGTCTCTTCCCCTTGCAGGACCCCGGCCCTTTGTCATGGACTCTCTGGTGTTCTCCTCCATCAACTCTAATGGTCTCAACACTCCCGAGAAGAGATCATCCCTTCTCCGCCTTCTTTGGAGTAGGAGGGTCCAGGTGGCCTTTATCCAGGAGACTCACTTTCGGGAGGGGGCGGTCCCTACCTTTTCCTCCCCAAGATACCCAGACGTATACCATAGCTGTTTTCCGGAGTCCAAGTCCAGGGGGGTGAGCATTCTTATCGCACGTTCTGTTCCCTGGAAGTATAAGGCAGCCTTGCCACGAGGCCCCGAGCCTGGCAATGGCGTCTCAATGGGTCGCTGCTCCAGGACATCCCCACATCTCAGGCTGTCTCCTCTGCCCTGGCTAATTACTTCCAGGAGAATGATACAGCGGAAGTGTCTCCCCTGGCATTATGGGCCGCTCACAAATGTGTGGTTAGGGGGGGTGCTGGTACAGCATGGGTCCCGCATCAAAAAGGAGAGATCTCGAGAGATAGCCGCGCTGATTGCCGATGTGGTTTCCCTCGAGCAGACCCACAAGCGCACTCATGCCATAGATACCCAGTCAGCCCTTTTAGTAGCTCGTAAAAAATTGCGAGAATGCCTAGATATATGTACAAAATATCTTTTGGCTAGAGGACGGTGCCATTTCTATGAATTTGGAAATAGATGTAGCCGCACGCTTGCCAGGTCCCTTAGGGAACAAAAGACACGCAATTATATCCCCTCGATCACTGATTCGACGGGAAGGCGCCATACTGACCCACACCGTATTGCAGAAGAGTTCGCTGGGTTTTATCGTACCCTCTACAACCTACCGTCATGTCCCCCAGAGTCGAATGGCCCCTCCCTGGCCTCTGCTCTGAAACAGTATATAGCAGACTCCGGAATGCCTAAACTCCCGGCGGAGGCCCAAACTGTTCTTGACTCACGTATAACTAAGGAGGAATTAGCTCAGGCGCTTCAGACAATGCAACCTAGTAAGGCCCCGGGCCCCGATGGCTTCCCAGCCTCCTACTATAAAAAATACTCGTTAGAGTTGTTGGGCCCCCCTGGTGCGTGCCTTAAATTCTCTGTCAGCAGGTGCGACTCTCCCCCCGGACATGACTAGGGCTCATATAGCGGTAATACAAAAGGAGGGTAAAGACCCTGCGATGTGTGCCAGTTATAGACCAATATCTCTCCTTAATGTTGACTTAAAAATCTTTTCTAAGGTGATAGGGTCCAGACTGGCCCCTCTATTGCCTGACCTAGTACAGTCCGATCAAGTAGGTTTTATCCCCACACGTGAGGCTAGGGACAATACAGTAAAGGTAATTAACGCCATACACTACGCCAAAACCCATGACCTCCCACTTTGTCTCCTCTCTACTGATGCTGAAAAAGCATTTGATAGAGTGAGCTGGTCTTATCTATTTGAGGTCCTGGATCATGTGGGGCTTGGCCCGATTATGAGATCCTGGATTGCTTCCTTGTATTTCAATCCATCAGCCTCTACGAGAGTTAACGGAACTATTTCATCTCCCTTTCCGATAGGGAATGGCACGCGTCAGGGGTGTCCCCTCTCTCCACTAATCTTTGTCTTAACTCTAGAACCTTTGCTTAGAAAGGTCAGATCTAACCCGGACATAGGTGGCCTAAGGGTAGGCAGTAGAGTCCTGAAAATTGCAGCATATGCAGATGATCTCCTCTTCTTCTTGCAGGATCCAACCAAATCCCTCCCCCCCTAATGTCTGAATTTAGCAAGTTCTGTCATCTTACTAACTTTAAAATTAATTTTCAGAAATCTGAAGCCCTCAATGTTTCGCTTCCGCAGGGGATTCAGTCCTCTCTGGAGACCTCCTTCCCCTTCAGATGGTCAAGAATAGCTATCAAGTACTTAGGGGTTATGATAACCAAGGACCTAGGCGAACTCTATGACAAAAATTACCTCCCCCTTCTGCGGGCTATTAGATCCGACCTCAAAAGATGGTCCATAGGTACTTACACATGGTTTGGCCCGTGCGCTATATACAAAATGAATATTATGCCCCGTCTGCTATACCTCTTCCAAACTTTACCGATCCACATACCCCTTTTTTTAAGTTATTGTATAGTGACCTAATCAATTTCGTGTGGCAGGGTGGGCGTGCTAGGCTGGCGCGCTCTACTCTCACGTTACCTAAACAATGGGGTGGTCTGGGTCTTCCTGACCCTCGAAAGTATTACGAGGCCTCCATGCTCCAAAGAGTGCTAGACTGGTGCCGCCACGCTCCTTACAAACAATGGGTAGCCCAAGAAAACGTATTTGTTGACACCCCCCTGGACTCGCTTCCCTGGTTAGACTCACTACGCCCCGGGGCCCTGAGACCCCACCCTACCATAGGTCCCACTCTCCGGGTATGTAGGTCGCTCTTTTGCAGGGAGCAGATCTCCCCCTCCCCTTCACCTTTACTTCCCATCCTGGGAAACCCTGCCTTTATAGCGGGTTTATCTCAAGGGCCATTCCGGCAGTGGCGAGTGGCGGGCAGACTGAGGGCCCTACATTTTCTCTCTGGTGGTGAATGGATGTCTCACCGGGAACTACTCACCGCACCGGACCTTCCGGCGCTTGGCCCATGGCGGGTCTTTCAACTTACGCACTTTCTCTCTTCATTACCTAACTCCCCGGGCTATGACAGACAGCTCACGAGGTTTGAGGAGACTTGCATGGGAAGGGGCCTGCTAAGACACTCCCTTTCTGATTTCTATTTGCTCCTGGTGTCCCCTCCTCCGGGCCGCAGACCTTCCTACTTAGCCAGTGGGAGGCTGATCTGGCCATGACCTTCTCTGACCAACAGTGCTCCAGAATTTTTGAGTTTACCCACAAGAGTTCGATGGCTAGCAGATATCAGGAGGCGGGATATAAAATCCTGACTAGATGGTACCATGTTCCGTCTAAACTATACAGACTCTTCCCCGTCCTGCTCTCGGGCTCGGAGGAGGGGACGCTTTTACATATTTTCTGGGAGTGCTCGATATTGAGAGACTTTTGGGAGGGAGTACATAGGGTGCTAGGTCAGATATTCCAAACTTCCATTCCTAACACGCCAGCCTTCTTTCTCTTACACCTTTCGGACTGCCCCCTGCGTACCTACCGCAAGTCCTCCCTACGGCACATGATCAATGCCGCTAGGGCGTGTATCCCAGCGCTATGGAAATCGTCTAATCCCCCCTCCCTCCTCCACTGGGTTCGCAAAGTGGAGGATATTCATTACATGGAGGATCTCACAGCATCCCTTCGTGATACGAGGGAATCCTTTATGGCAGCCTGGCCGCCGTGGATTCTCTTTCAGGGATCCCAGGCCTATAAAGATCTGACGGGTAGACCTTGATTGAAGGTTTACGCAGCCGATCTGGAGGGGTCGGGGTCCTTGTCTCTTTGTCTGTTCGTCATTTGTGTGTCAATTCTTGGTCCCCACACTTGTCCCCTCCTTGTCTTTCTTCCTCTCCCTCTCTCTTCCCATCCCTCCTGATTCCTTCCCCCCCTCTGTCCCTTTTTTCTCTGACAACCGCTATGATCAGCAGAAGCTGATGTTCTAATATATCTATTTCATGTTACCATGTTATTATGTATGGATGTTGATATATGCCTTGATCCTTGAGGTCAGGCACTTGTTTGGCTCACGCCATCTTTGTTTGTTGCTATTTCTGTATAACTTCTAAAATAAAGAATTTATAAAAAAAAAAAAAAAAAGAACAGGCTGTAATCCAGCATTCTTATAATATAAGTAAAGCAATATATTTAAAACAGAACTACTGTATATACTGTATATATTAAATGGTGCTTAATGGCGACCAAATTATTTATGGTAGGAACAGAGTGAGAGCAAAAACTAAAAAACTGAAACTCTTTAGAACATGGCTTAGTAAGCTTAGGTAAAATAAATGTAGTATGTGTTCTTGACAAATAAGACACAAAATGTCTACTTGGGGCTGCACCTATTTTGAAAAAGGGATTCACGACCCAAATCCCACCTTCTTTGTTAATGTTGGCCATCTGCTCCACTATTTTCAGAACTTCCACAGAAGTGAATAAAGAAAGCTGTGCATGGACAGCCACCTTTCAATTCACTGGGGCTGCAAAGTAGGCTCAGGGACCCCAATTCTTGAGATAGATAAGGGTCCCACTAAAGAGACCTGTGCCTATGAGACATTTCCCGTGGATATGCCATAAATGTCAGAAAAGAGACTACCCCTTTAATTATTTATACTGTGATATCTATTTAGCATCAACATATACACATTGCTCCACTGCTGTTAAAGGGGAGGGATGGGTGTGGGGTGAAATAAAAAAAAGAAGGGATACTCCCCTACATCTAGTCCTCCATTGTTGCGCCGGGTTCCATGTTCCGTCATGTGCCCACACTGGTCGAGCTGGAAGTGAAGCAGCTCAGGTGATCACTGCGACCATTCACTGGTCTCAGTGGTCACATGTTGGGTACCAGTGATGTAATTGCCTCGCATCTGGCTGACTGTGGAGATATGGGATGCAACTGGTGACCTAAGCTTTTACCCTACTGCTACCCCTACCTGGATTTTACAGTTTGACTGGAAAATCCCTTTAATTCACTGTATGAGATACTCAGCCAAAGTCAAATCAATGACAAGATCCTTTTTCATCTCCATTCTCTAATAGGAACAGAATAGGACACAACAATGGAATGTTATTCTCATAGGTAGAAAATACTAAAGATATCCTCTTTCAAACATTTCTCTCCGTTGGTCAGACAGGCCTTCTGAAATGCTTTCAGCATGGAACAAAATAATTTGCTGTATCTTCTTGTTCTTGACTTATGTAGCCTACACACTCCCTCATTAGCCATAAGACCCGAGAGATCAAGAACTTAATGAAACATGATTTCACACAGCAAGAGATAAATGCATAGCTTTGCTGCATGAAAAAAAGATTTTCAATATAAATTGTGCATTCTTAGTATTTTACATGTCATTTCGTGTTCAGTATGTTTCTAAAATGAAGTGTACAGAGTTCTGAAAAAAGTATATGCCCCCTTTCAGAGAATGCTGTTATTGAACATTTGTCACACTGATCAGTGTTCACCAAAATGCCATAGAGAAATGGAACCTACACAGGATGACCCTTTCTCCTCGACTGCTTTGGATGAGCTCATTAAAGGGGTTGTTCCACTATTGACACAACTATGTGTCCACATAAGTGTCAAATCACTGGGGAGTCTGACCTTTGGCAATCAGGAGAACAAGGGCCAGAAAGTTACCCTGAAAAGCCAAAACTGTGCACCAGTACTCCATTGTCATGGAGCATTGAGGACCCTATTCTGAAGATTGCAACAGTCAATCTGACACTTATCATTACAGGCACTACCCCTTTAAGAATCTGCATCAGAAATCAGATTTCTGCCATGGATTTACAGTTTGATCTGTTGTGGATCTGAATGTAGATTAGCACCATTCAGTCTCTCTATTCTGTATGTAGCTATCCCTTGTGCAATCTATGGCACAAAGTGACATGTCAAGTCTTTTTTCTGCAATATGCGTTGCAGATTTCGCCATGTTAACATCCGTTAAATATAAGTATTTTTCAAACATTCCTATTTCGATTGTTCAAAAAATTACACCGTTTTATATATGCAGATTCTTCTTTATGATGTCATCATTGTTATTACTATTCTAATAAGAATGATAATGTAACTAACAACAATAATCATAATAACTGTAGGAAATATATTAGCTCTCTTTTGCCCACTAAGTAAAAAACTTCCCAAGACATTATTATGCTGAGCGTTATTTCATACAAATTTCTCTTCTTGGAGATCTGTTTATGACATAGGTGGCATTTCAAGTAGCAAAGTTCTTGGCATCGAGGCAGAATAGAAAGGTTATAAACTAATAACGTTCTTTGATCCGTGCCAGGTTTACAGTCAAAAGAGGGCAGTACATGGCACTATTATGGATAACAAGGATACAAATTCTCTGATGGGAGCTCTAATAAGTGTAGTAGGAGCATGTTGTAATAAAGAGCACTTGAAAATGGATGAGGTATAACAAAATTATTCATAAAGGGAAATGGAAAAGAATGTCATGCTGAGTGGTTACATGCACTTATAGGAAGCACTAACAAGGTTATATCACTAGGAGTGGAGTGCCAACGCTGTCTCCTCTGTGTTCCAAACAGCACAAGAAAGAAGCCGTTTTATTCCTGGGGAAACAAGGTAGACAATCTAGATTGATGCAAAGTATTTCTACAGGCTTTAAATAATGTAGAAACAAACTAGCAAAATTGGGCTCCCTTCCGTCAGAATAACATGAAGATACAGGATTTCTTTTGAAGATGTCTTTTCCATCTGAATCATTTGCTGTTCTTTGCGACAAAAGCACAATAAGGAAACAATGCCGTCCACAAACCCACATTCTGCGATGTTTAAAACTTAAGAGATGGAAAAAGTTGTTGCCTTTGACATTGGAAGAAGATTAAAAAAAAAAAACCCTGCATGCACATATGACTGTGCGAGCCGAGCAGGTTCAATTTAACATGACATATTTTGGTGCACAGAAAGTGGAATATTTGATTTTCGGCAATTTATAAGGCCTGTACTTCAACAGTTCGTTTTTCAACTATATCTATAATAGTGACACTAATGTGCGGCAGCTGTTTGCAGAAAGTATAAATGCAGATGATTATATAAATGGAAGGCAGGATGATTATAAAGCCTCTGACTTTGTAAGTAGATTTTACCTGTAAAATAATGACATAGGATAAAAAGAACAGAATATGAGAGATTTGGATATACAGTAAATTTCAGTATTCTGCGAGCTAGTAAGTACTGAACACTGTCGCATTAAAACAAACTTGTAATTCTATGATTCAAACAAGTGTGTGTGGGAGACTTGGGAGTTTATTTAATAACTTACCTTATTCTCTGAAAGTAGTTGTGAAATTAAAAATGTAGTATAATATTCACAAGCTTAGCTACACAATCAGAACCCATAGGCCATTTAGTATTTGGGGGAAAAGGGGGAAAGGGCATAAAAATAAAGGGAGTCTATCACCACTCCCAAGCATATTCAGCTGTCACCACCATGTTACAGAGCACATTAGTGATACACATAATACCTTTGCTATGTATATCACTTTTGTAGATTCAGAGAAAAACAGTCTTATACCAATAAGGCATTTAGTGCACTGAGAGTGAGCTGTCAGCTCCCTGGAGCATTGCTCTTGCCACTCAGACCCCTACCATCTCCTGTCTGCATCAACCCACATAGTGTGAGTTTATCCTCCCACTGTTATGACATCACCTATGCTACTTGAGCAGCAAGAGCAGGGCTCCCAAAGCTGAAGGCCCGCCCCCAGGACACTAGCTGCCTCATTTGCATAAGACTTCAAAGTTGTTTTTCTCCAAATCTAAAAAAGTGATATATTTAACAAGGGTATGTTGTTTAACACTGTAATGTGCTCTGTAATGCGGTGGTAACATTTGACTATGCTTGGGGGAGGTGGTAGACTACCTTTAAAGGGTTATTCACATCTCAGCAAATCGTTGGTGAGATAGGAATACCTGTTTGTGAGTACCAACCACCAGCCCACCTGCGCCACTCACCTTAACAATTTTCAGCCATGTCCCTTTCATACATTTCCTTTTTCTTCTCTATCTGGACATAGATGTCCATGAAGATTAGTTCACAACATGTCTGTGCACACAAACCTCTGATCATTCCCATCTCCTGTTGGTACCCACCACATAGTAATCATGTGCCACAACCTGCCCACAGAATCTCTCGTTGACTATATGCTTCCGACCAACTGCTATTATACCATTTCAGGATTAATTTAGTGAAAGACTGTGTATCATAAATCTTCTCACTCCAGTGCATCAGAGGGCAGGGGTCATACATTTACAATGTACAGGCTACATAGTGAGTCCCCTGAATTAATTTTACTGATGGACCCTAGGCACCCCAGTCCAACACTGACTACATGGCCAGGACACAATACAGTTATGAAGTGACGGTTGCTGCTGCTAGGAGTTAGACCCCATGCACATGACTGAGCGTGCATTAGAGTTGGAGCCGTTTTTGTGTGGATATTCAGGTTTCCTCCTACACTTCATACACATACTGATGGGAAATTTAGATTGTGAGCCCTACTTGGGACAGTGTTGACAATAACACTGTAAAAGCACTGCGGAACATAATGGCACTATATAAGTAAGCAAAATGAATAAAAAACTCTTATGTTCTGTTCCGATGACAGAGCAGAATAGGATCTGCTCTATTTTCATTGGAATGGACCATCGGAAACCACCTTGGATGGCACACTCGGACATGTGCATGGAGCATTACGACAAAAATGAACAATATGTGACGTTCAGAATGTTCATAGGTTTAGAGCTCAGAAGGTAGATTTAGCAAAGCTGAAAAGAACAAGCACAACAAAGATGAGCAGGTAATACATATAATTCAAATATAGAGGGACTGGCAAAAACAGGTAAAGGTACAGTATAAACATTCAGGATTCCAGCTAGCTCGAGGATATATGGGCAAGACAGTGGAGATGAGTCTGTGGTGCAAGAACAACATCCAGGAAGACAACCAGATCATCAGCATTCTGAAGCTGGGTTTCAGCAGGCTCATATTCAGGATTCTGGGTGAAGCTACAGGGTATGGAGTACAGTATATACCCCTAGGTCCAAAGATACAGGCTCAGCTTTCAGGGGTCACCGAATATAAACTCATGAAAGTTCCCCTGCAAAAAAAGTTAAAGAAATTTAGAATTTACTAAACCAAGTCCTTTGTAAATTCACAATTTAAAGCTTTCTTTTTCAGAGAGCACTTCATATGCCAGGGATGCCAATGGATATATTTTATCTAATATGATGAAAGGTCACTTATATGGCTCTTATTCAGGTGATTTCACATTACCAGACACATGTCTCCTGACTTGGCCAGTCATTTATCACTTGGTTTTCCAGAGAGACAAGTTTTAGATCTTTTATTATTTGGGCTTGTCTGTCACCCAGTTGTCAGATTTTGTTAAATGTTCAGACAATTTACTTGCCATCATACAATATGCAGAGACTGACATAATTTCATTTATTTTATGTATACCTCATCTCAGTATGTACGTTAAACCGTTGGTCTGGATTACACTATTCCTTTATACAGTATATTTCCAATTAGGCTAGGCTAAGACTAACACGCTATTCAGAGGAATGAAATTCATGGCAATTTTTTTAACAGCCGTCACACAAAAAAGGGCAAAAAATAGGACATGTCCTTTTTTTGCCCGTTTTCACAATCTCTCAATAGACTCAAGTCTATGAAAATGGGTGCCCCATGGATGCAAAGAAACCAAGAAAAATGTACAATTTTTGCTCCTATTTTGCATCACACCAGAAGCTTGTTTCTACATTTCATAATGCCCAGGATATAACTGTGACCCTCCTACCCTTATTTCCCCTACATTACATACACAAATTCGTACATAGTATATAGTGAGAAGCAGGATACAGCTTTGAATAGAGAAGCAAGGGAAAGAGTAAAGAAATGCAGGATTTCACACAAAGAGGTTAAAATTTAGTAGTAAAGTATATTACAAAATATACTAAAGACACAAAAGCTGCCAGAAAATCAAAAGTTGTTTGAAAGTTTAGTTACGCTTTAAACCCGTTGTTACTTGCAGTCTGAATAAGCTGCTAATTCTGAACACACTCCAACCAGTCAATCGCAAGCTTAGAAGCTTCTACATGTAGACTTGGATGCTATGTCTTTGAAATCTCTACAAGAGAGCAGAAGACAGCCTCTTTCTCTATTATTTCTATTATAGACATTGGCGGTTGGGGAGTTTTCTCTCGAGATTACATTTTAATTGAAAATCTGAGTCAGTTTGAGCTTCCTGTTAGAATAAAACACCGCCATTAGGATTCCCAGCTGATTATGGCAGATTTAGTCATCTTATGTCGGATATTCTTATTGGTTTGTCCTGTGTAAACTTCTTATGATGAAACACTGTAGCTCTGTGTTATAATCGTGTTTCCATTGTTTTTTTCTAAATGTTTTTTCCTTGGCTGTATTCCATGAGATTCCATACGTATATGATGCTACAATTCAATAATAAAATATTAGAATGGGCTTTACATATTTATATAGGGGAATGTAAGGCAGGGTATCTGCACAAATTTCCACTCATGAATAGCATTAACTGGATGTAAATGACCTGACGTAATAATTTTCAATTAACAATAATCTTTGCCATTGTGATGACATATGGATATATTATACTGTGTCATACGTTATGAAGGGATTTTCTTATTGTTATAGGTTTAAGGGTTTTTTTCCCCATTCCTGGGTGTAGTTAGGAGATGGGGCCTTTGTATATTGTGGGTGTTAGAGATCCTGTGTAATTAAAATATGCAATCTAGGAAGTCCTGTGCAATTGGTATCATTAGGGTTAAATGCAGGCTAATGCTAATTTAATTAGTGGGCATCTAATTAGCAAGCCAAGGTTCCTGACCATTGCAGGCAGTGCGGCAGCGGGCCTGGTTGATCAAAAAGTCTATATGATGATGAAAGAAATATAATGACATCACAGGTGGGAGGTTGCAAGAAGTAGCTTGGAGGCCAGGGGGACAATAAATTGATGATTTTCATTATTTTAGTGTCAGATTCCTTGAAGCTAGTGTGAATCCTATCCCAGTCTTAGCACCAGGTCTGTAACGTTACACCCATTTATTTTACATTGTTTGCATGTCTTTTTTATTTATTCCATCTTTTTTTGTAACGCACTGTACCTTTTTTATGTATATTAAATGTTACATTTAATAAGATTGTCCTTTGGCGCTAATGTTCTCCCACTTCTGAAGATTAAATATCGCTAGCTGTGTTATCCTGTTGTGTGCTAGTTGTGCATGGTGTGGGCATACTGGTGTCGTATTGTAAATGGCAAGCGCTGGCAGTTTCGTGTAGATGCATGAGTGTAAAGGGGCGCTTTACTTCATTGTAGCCTGGTGTGACAGGTGAGATGGAAGGGATCATGGAAGCAGAGTATGCCTTATATGATTGCATCTCGGTCAAATGTGTCTATGCGGTGAGTAAGATGAACGTATAGCCCCTAGAATTAGTAATAATGATAATTGAATTCAATATGATTCAATATGATAATGTAATGATCTCCGCATATAAACAGGAGTAAAAATTGTAGAATCGGTCTCTCCATATCAGACTAAGATCAGTTTTATAAATCCTGCTTCTACAGTGTATACAGTGCACACATAGCAGTAAAAGTATGGCTGTAATGCTTTAGGGGACATAAAGGTGACCTATCTCTAGGATAGGTCATCAATATCCAATTGGTGGGGGATCAACACTCAGCACCCCCACTGATTAGTGATTTGAAGCAACCACAGTGCTTGAACAAGTGCTGCAGCATCTCCTCCACTTACTGAGCTCTAAACAGCCAATATGAGCAATGAATGTTGTGTCATGCGGCCTACAAAGTGGAAGTGGCTCTCCCCATTACTGCTTTAATCAACAGATCTGTGGGGCCCCAGGTCAGAGCCCAGCCCAACTAATTAACTAATCTTAAGGATAGGTCATCAATGATTCAGTCCCATAAAACACAGAGCCTTGAAACATAGCTAAGAATATTAGCCACACCAGAGTCTTCTTCAAAAAGTTGAGACATTGATGGGTACAGCAGGGTACTAGTTGGTTCATGAGAAGTCTTTGACATATGTAGCCCTCAGAGACATTTCTCTCTGCTGAGACTGCCAACTGATGTAGGAATTTATTAAAGCAATGCCCCCCACCCCAAGAAAAGTTTTCCAAATTAGCTGTTGAATGAAGAAAATTGTCTACTCCTTTTGGGTGAAAGCCTGACTTAAAGGAAGTCTGTCAGCAGTAAATTGGTTGCAAACCTAATCCCAGTACCTTTTAGAGGTGATTCTACAGTTACCAAATTGGAGCCTTGTTTTCTTGTAAATTGCTGTTTTATTCATATGCAATCTAGAGGAAATACTTTAAGGGTTATTCCTATGAACATAATCATATCTATATTTGTACAAAATTAAAAGTTAAACATTTTTGCAAATATAAGTAGTTAAAAATTCTGCTCAGTTTTAAAGATTTTCTCTAACTATCTTAGTGGTGACAGTCTATTTTCTTAATTGGTTGCCAGTGGATATGACCATGAATGCAGAAACTTTCTATGGTCTGGGACTTGTCAGGAACCCAGCCATGATGTCCTTATTGTAACTGGGTTATCAGGCAGGGACACTACATCAGAACATATCCCGGCCACAATAAGGAAATCATAGCTGATTTTCTGACCTTAGAAAGTTCCTGCATTCATGGTCGTATCTACTGGCAACCGATCACGTCAATAACTTGTGACCACAAGATATTTAGAGAAAATCTTTAAAACTCTGCAAAATGCTTAATTACTTCTATTTGCAAAAATGTTTTTCTTTTAATTATCTACAAATTTAAAAATGGTTATGTTTGTGGGGATACCCCTTTAAGACACTCTCCAAAGTACTCATTTGTGAATAAAACAGAAATTTACATGAAAATGCATCTCCAAAGCTTCTCTTACAGAGAAGAGTTACCACAACAAGGTACTGAGATTGGGTTTATAAAAAATCTACTGCTGACAGACTCCATTAATGGATCAGACACCGACTTACAGGGTAGCTACCTATAGGTGGCTCTATACAGACATTTCTTCCTTCTAAAGGAGAGGTCATATACATTTTTTTTTCCAGAGAACATTTCCTGTAAGACTCCCATTGCCAACTGTCAGTCTCTACGAGGAGAAACAGTAACCCTTGAGAGCAATTCACATAGATTACACTAGAAAAAAAAAACATTGCATGCCTACATGTAATTTATAAATGATAATCTGCCTGGTCATAACTATCTACAGTTATAGAAAAGACACATGTTAAAACAACTGAAAGACATTTTAAAAATGTATTGTAAACTATAACAAAGTAGCATAGTAGGCGCAACAGGGCACTCTAAAGTGCTATTAAACTGACATTATTTATACCACGTGGAAATATATAGCTGTGATGGAAAATGTATTTGCCGAGCCAATAACACTTAAATTCACACATTAGACATTTGCCTCTACACTAGATAGTCAGTACTTGACATAATGTGATTTGTACAACTCTCTTACGACACCAGGCTTGGAGCTGTGCTTCAACATTTTGTCCCTTAAAACATCCCTTTCATCTAAGGCAAAGACCTGTCTACAATAGCAGTACAAGTAAATTGCATTTTGGTTAAAACATTAATTTTTAATAGGCCAGGAATGCATTTGATGTACTTACTTAATTCAGCAACACCACTTTGAGGCTTTGGAAATGATTCCTAAATTTGAATCATTTCAATATGCAGTGACAATTTAATCTTGTGGGGTTAGAGATCTAGCCTTTCAGCTAAGAGTAAGAATAGATATCCCAAAGCAAGAGAAGCCAAATATCATTTAATCTGGTTCATCTGGCAGCCATCGGAGAGCTCCTTGACAGTGGTTTCCACTCTACAAAGTGCATTAAAGCCAGCTAAACACATTAATGGGTCTAGTGTAATTGTTGCAGGCACAGATACTCTAAGGACATTTGAAGGGCTTAACGGTGATAGGCATATACTTACTCTCAAGTCCAGGGTCATCCTTTAAAATGTGCAAATGAACCTAAAGAACAAGATGAAACACAAACTCGATCTCTTACTGTAAGAAAAGAGGCAGAAAATTCCATATATCTCTGCATTTTGATCCATTAAAGATGGTCTACCTACACAGTCATATTCTAGCATGCAGTAATGGCACTAGAAATTAGTGACATCAGGTAAACATAAGGCATTCATTAAAGAAGATCTCTAATGGAGATGCAACTTTCCATCACTACACCCCTACCTAATAGTATAACACACTCTCCACTTCTTTTATGCAAGGATGTCCATCTGCTTTTAAAAAGACTGCAAGAGACAATACCATCTCTGTCTGCTGGGAGTACACTGTGTTTATCATTGTATTCTATATTATCCTACATAAGCTACAAGACAATAAGTATACAGTCAGAGAGGCTGAGCTGTCATCTTCTTCATTATAACTATTTGATGGGAGCTGTCTAATCATCAGAAGTAACTAATATAGGAGTTTTTTTTTTCTCATACATGGTAAACCTGTATAATACAGTTATGCAATTTGATAACAGAAGAACTGCTGAAGACTGTAATGGGTAACACGTAGCTCTCCATAGTTTCAAAGACAGGAATACACATCACTCCATCTGGATGTGGTGCCTGACTAGGGTTTCACATTATAGTATACCTCCATAACCTCAAGTACAAAAGAGTGATCTGTAGACATAGAAGCAGGAAGAAAACGATTAGGCAAAGGTTTAACACATGGAATACCATAATGAAGCCTGGTAAATTTTAGTTTTTAATGGAGTATCCTTTTAAGTCAGAGAGTCTACTATATTCATGAGGGGAGCATTGCCAAATTGTACTCAACTGTTTCACCAGCCTCATGGACATTGAATGGAGCAGCAGTCTAATTAAACTCAACAACTGTATTGAGGAAGACGACTCCTGTACTAGTGATCAGTGGGTAGGGTCCCCAAAAATCAGACAATGGTCATTGGATAACTCCTTTAATGCCCTCTGTGCTCACAGAAAACCTGCCTCTGGAACACTATGGAGCAAAGGTTCTAGGAAAAAAAAAAACCTTCATAATATGCCATGCAACCAAACATATCACCATTTTTTTTTTCAAACATTCCTTATGAAACTGCAAAAAACTGAAGCTTATAATAGCATATGATAACTGAGGCATATAGAGGTAAAATATGGTCCTAAAGATTACTATGGGCACTGTGGCTCAGTAGTTAGCCCTGTTGACTTGGAGCCTGCGGTCCTGCATTCAGATTTGACCAGGACAATATCTGCATGGAGTTTGTATGTTTCCCTTGTGTTTTCATGGGTTTCCTCTAGGTTCTGGTTTCTACCCACATCTCCAAGAACATGTTGATAGGGAATTTAGATTGTGAGCCCTACTTGGGACAGTGAGTGATGACAATATCTATGAAACACTGCCGAATAAATTGGTGCTATATAAGCATAATAATAATAATAATAATAATAATAATAATATATGCCCAACATACATCCATAATAGGGGCAAGTACATAAAATAAGGTAAAAATCTAAAAGGAATAATATAAATGGTCCAATACTATGGTCCCATAGAGTCTATCCACAGTAAAGCATTTACTGTTAATTCTATTAATGCAATTGCAATATTTAGCCTTGTAATACTAATGGCATTTAAAATTCTTTATTTCCAATGACACAGATATTTTTAAGCATATTTTCCAGTCCTCATGTTTCTGTACTAGAAAATCCTAGGAACCCTGCCTGATGTACCACTTATCAGTTAAACTCTTAAATAGCTGATGTTCCACCCTACATAATGGGTTTGAGATGTGCCCTCCTGTGCCAGGTCAGCAATGTGTTATACAATTATGCTACAGTCTCAGTACGACACAGGGGCAAGCAACAGGAAAACAATTACTTTCACACAGCTTTCCTCAATGTCACTGCTCAAATCTACTCCTAATGTTTGTATTTATATAAATTTCTGCTTGCAACAATTTATTAAGAATAGAGGAAATAACATTGGCCTGGAGATCTGAAGGTTTTCATATAAATAAAAGGCTTTTATAGCGATGCTGAACATAATGCTCTATTTAAGCTAATACATACTTTTTAATCAAGATTTATTTTGCTGTATGCTTGATTCAGATAGAAATACATTTTCTCCTTTATGCTATTATTTTGTGATGATAATGTCTTTAATGCTATATTTTCAGATTGTGGGTGCAGAATTTTGAGACGTAAATTATATAAAATTCAACAAGTTTCTCTTAAGAAGCAAATCTCAAGTTCTAAAGTGTTCACTGATAATTATACAGTACATTATCATAAAATGCATAGGGTAGCACTATTACTAAATCATTATATAGAATTATATTCACAGCTGAGCTGTACCACTGTACAAAGGATACACTCACATCTGTCCCTGTCCCCAGTAAGGAACATAGTGTAATTTCTTTATCTCAAATGTGTACGCACTCTCTGAGGTCAATTTCTTAGGAAGTCTAGTCTTGAAGTCTACCAGAGACCAAAAATCCACTATACAAATAAGAGCAAAGTCGGCCAAACCCACAGATTTAGGCAGGACTGGCCGACTATGTTATATATATATGGGGGTCTACAGGCTCTTCCCCAAAAGATGGTGTTAGGGGAAAGCAAAATCCGGCATGTTTAATTTTACTTTTTTTCCCAGTGAAAATGAGTCGCCACCATATGTTTGACAGTGGCTTACTTTCCTCTCCCCATTCAGAACACATAC
This sequence comes from Leptodactylus fallax, assembly GCA_947044405.1. Taxonomy (NCBI): domain Eukaryota; kingdom Metazoa; phylum Chordata; class Amphibia; order Anura; family Leptodactylidae; genus Leptodactylus; species Leptodactylus fallax. The sequence continues at coordinate 1,123,540 of CAMRHE010000161.1, forward strand.
ATGTTGTGCATGTGTAATGAGTAAGATATTGAAAGGTCCGGCCTTTTTTTGGGCACAAACGTTCAGGACTGCAGCCATCATAACATACCATCCTTTTCATCATAAGTTTATTAATATGGTTTAGAAACATGTTGACTAAAATTATAGAAAATTGTAGGAAAATAAATTATAGCTGGAATCAAATATATATCCGATCAGGGGTATCAGGGCATATTTAATATATACCGGACTATTCTTGCAGTCAAAAATACTAGGAACCCTAATTGGAGACCCTACTATAACCTGACTATTGTCTTCTCCAGGAAGTGATAGAGTATATGCCCCTGTCCTAGAGTTTTGGGGATAACAGGGGAATTAGGTACAGATGTCCTATGTTACTTATACCCATGGTTCAAGTTATCCCAAGTATAATTTCACAAGATGACCAGCAAAATTTTTGTATTATGAATTTTGAATAATGCAAATAGTTTTATTTGTTTAAATCTCACGCCACCTTCCTTGGGATATCTCTAACCAAGAGAAAATGTAAGGAAAAATACATCTAAAAGACTCCAGCAGTACAATAATAATGATATGACTGCAGATCATGTAACAGTCTACACAGCAAAGCTGGCAAGTAAGTTATAGAAAGCAGAAAATTTCAATAGAAAAAAAAAAGAAATATAAAAATATAGCATTGAAATGTTTTAACTGATTTAAATATTTTATAATTTCCTAATGATACATTCACATTAATCCTCTGTTCAGACACAACATTGACTTTATAGTTCTGATGTCCTTGTAAGGGTCTTGCCAAACGTAGCAACCCTGACACTACTGCAGCGGTCTGGGAGGAAGGACAGAGACAAGTGAGCCCTAATCTCACCCCAGCCACTGTCCCTTCCTACTTGTCTCACTGTCCTAATGACAGGAACAACTTGGAGCCGGTCCCTATACTGGGTAAGTGACACAGAGAACAGAACAAGACAAAAACAACACAGAAGCAGAGTGAGCAAGCCAAGGGGTCAGTAACAAATGAGCAAAGCAGTACAAAGTCAAAATCCAAGAGAATAGTCAGGGGCAAGCCAAAGGGTCAGAGAATCAAGTAACAAAGTATCAAGGAGTATAGAAACAGAGCAGGCAAAACACAAGTGTAATAACTGGCAGCCATGTGAGGGCTGACAACCTGTTTATAGAAAGTCTGGGACCAGCCCCAGAGCTGATAGGCACACAGACTGTCAATCACTCAGGCCAGGAAGAGATTAACTCTATGCAGTCCAGAGAGAAATGTTCCTAATTACACGGGTGTGGCTTTACACAGCAAGAGAACTAGGACCATGTTCAGACTGAGCATCAAGAAGCTTACACAAAGAACCAAATTGAAGACGCCTCCTTCGCCACAGCGTGCGAGCGGAGGGCGGCGCCGAGACCCGAAACGGCAGAGACGTTACAGTCTTCCAGTGAAAGCTACATCAATTGTTTACATAAATTTCAAATGTACTTACTTCACTCTTTCCTTAAGAGCATGTTCACATTGTCTTCTGCCTCAAATTCTTCTCCAAATACTGGCCCTGTAGAACACATGTGGGTTAGCACTCTGATAAAATGGGGCAATTTACCCTGAACCTAGCACCGTGGATTCTGCAGCAAGATCGAGTATGATGCTTCTTTTTTCAGGGTCTATCACTGCCTCTCATTGAAACCAATGGGAGGCAGATTCTACCTTGAATATGCAGCTGAACTTGAGGTGGAATCAACCTCAAAATCAGAATCAAATTTCTTCGTGTGAACCTAGCCTTAACCAGACACTCACCAAGGCAAATTGTCAAGAAAATTCAAAAAATCTTAAGTGGATAAGATTTTTAATATATTTGGTATCTAAAGAGTAATTAATAATAAGATTTATTCTGGTGGGTTAAAATATTTTGATTTATAAAGATGGTGTTCCTCTTAAATGAGGCGCATTCTCCAGCAGGGTCATGCCCCTGGACTGAAATCTAGATTAGATGGCATAAATGATTATAAATCTGGTGGGGCCAGTGGCCCTGCTCACCCCCTGCTCTCGCCACACTTCCTATTCATGCCTTTTATGTCAAGGCATGATAAATCTGCCCCAATATTCAGTGAAATGACAGCAACTAAGAGATAGTCGGAAACCTTTAATTGAAGTTTAAGGTCTCATCATTGTTAAGCATTCCTTCTGATTCCTAAGACTAGAGAAACATACATTAAAGTTAATAAAAAAATTTAAAAATGGAACTTCAAAATTGTGAAAAAAAATGTTGCAGATAAAAAATAGAGCATTCAATGGGGCATAAACAAAACCACTGAATTGGTTGTACAATTGCTTTTAATTCTATCATTCACACAGCTGACATTTTAGCATCTTCTACTTTGCAGTGGCCATTTTGTTTATGCCTCAGGTAATGGAGAGTGGTGACTGTTTTGTCAGGTTGCATTGCTTAATTAGATAACAGTTTTCTCTAGGATCTTAAAATTATTTTGGCATATGACAGCATTTTCACAGTTACAGTTTTTAATTTGAAATTTTCCCAAAGTAAATGCAAGAGGCGCTGAGAGGCAAAAAAGTATAGGTTATGTACATATTACAAAATGCTTAAGGTCAATAGAAAATGTAACATTGGAATGAGTACTTTGACTTTTCATACGACTAGTATTGGCATTAAATAGATGTTAATAAGAAAGCCTAGGGAGTTACTCATTCCAGGACGTAAAATGGCACATTCTACATGCTTATTCTTATGTCACTTGTAATAGATGTTACATGATATTACTTTACTTGTCAACAAAATATACTGTAAGAGATGCTCAAAAATGTATCCCACTGAACTTGTACTAAATAAATAGCATAATTATATATGCTAGACAGATAGATATAGATAGATATCCTTATAAGTACAAAGCCGTATCTTGAATTAATCACCTATATATTTTTAAGTAAGTAAAAACTTAAGTCATTTTTCTCTAATTATTTTATTTTCCTGATTGTTGATTTTTTTAAATTCTATATTCTGTATGATTCTCGGGATGGCCATCTTGCCTAACCTGCTGTGAATGGGGTTATTCTTAAATAGGTCACCAATGTTAGATCATGAGTGTCCAACTATCATGAGTCCTACTGGTCAGTTGTTTTTACAGGACTGTGGCTCCCGACATTGTTTACAGTGCTCATATGCCATCCTTTTTATGGTATCAAGAAATTAAATTAGTGGTTTCCTACTGTCCTTGCAAATAACCCTAATGAATTATCTTTATCAAAGTAAGTTATAATGTTGAAAATTCAAAAACTTGACAAAAGCAGAATCCAAACACTCAGAGCGAGGCAATACACGTGGAGATCTCTCATCTGCACCCAGAAAGCCATGCCAGGCTACATACAGCAGTTCACCACACCTTGGTAATGTATACCATTTTGGCGTCATAGGCTAAGCCTAGATACATATTGCTCATTAGTTCATCTTTTTGAGCCTAGTATACTTTGATATGTATTTGTTTTCTTCTTTTCTTGCTTTGTTGCAGATATACTCCAGTATCGGTATCATTATATGCACTACATAAAGTGAGAGCTCTTTATAATATAGTGTTTAGTAAGCACTAGGCACTATAGATAGTAGCACATATTAGTGGCATTGGCCTATAATAGCCATATTTACTGCTACAAGCTGGGGTAGTGTACTTGCCTTTTATATTTGCTTATTATTTGTTTGCATTCATGAGTTATTTTTAAGGTTTTAATTGTGTGCTAATAAAGATTGATTATTATATACTTTTCTATATGAGGGTGATGCGGCTTCTCTTTATATTATGCTAGCTTCTCTTGTTGCTTTTCAAAAGCAGAATACTAGACATCAGATGGGTCACATTGAAAACACGGTCACTCATCACTTAAGGCCCTCTTTAGATATGTGGATAATTGTACAATAGTGTGAAAGTGGCCAAATATCGAGTAGATTAAACCATACAAAGATCAAATGAGTAGTAATAAAAGGTTCATTTGTCAAGGATCACATCATCTTTTGTTAACATGAATTCCTTGTCTGTAAATAGGTATCATTTTAAAAATGCACAAGAACATTGTAGAACATATGTACAAAGAGGTAAGCAATCAAAAGAAATGCTATAATCCACACATATAAAGGCTCATTATTCAAAGGTTAACAACTGGGTCATCACATGGAGGCATCAAGTATCCACACATCCAAAGGGGCCTTTACAATAAAATGTAGCTAGTGACATGGATATCCATTGCAGGCAGCACTGGTTATTAACAAGGGCATCAGCTATGGCATCTCTGCAGAAGAGCCCCTGGGTGATGCCCTCAACCTTTACAAGTTGCAGCTACATAGAAATGAATAGTCCCAATCCCATTTTTTCTACTAAATGTTCTTCGCACTGCCCAGGTTGAGGTGGCCTTCACATTTGCTATGTATTTGGAAATACCCTTTCAGAAATTTGGAATGGAATGTCAAAAAAAAGCATATTTTTATTATGAGCACTAGCCAAATTTCCCCTCATTTTATAAACTTCAGATAAAGAGGTTGTTCCATCAAGAACATTTATCATCTGTCCTCTAGAGCTGCTTCTTTCCTGAGGTGCTTGAATAGAGCAGAGACCAAACAGTTGTGAGCAGTTTTGAAATTTGGGACATTGTAGAAAGGGTTTACAAGGGCTCCATTCAAACTAATCAGGAATTGAGGGCTTGGGGATTCCATTTGGTGATCAGCGGAAGGTCCAGTAGTAGGGTGCCCAGTGATCACTAATTTATCACCTAACAATCACACACCACACATTTATCATATTTGCTATGGATAATGATAACTGTTTTTCATGGGATAATCCCTTTCAAGGGCCGTGTTTTCATGATCCAACTCTACTACAGAAAGTCAACGGGTCTGTGAAAAAAATGGATGTCAAATTGATTTGGAAAAATGTGGCTGAGATTCAGTGTGGTTGTGTGACTATATCCTTATCATCTATCCATGGGTAAATGCAAAGTATATGATCAGTGAGAGTCAGAGCAATGAGAACCCCACTGATCATAAGAACTCCCATCTGACTGGAGCAGCTGTCATGTAGACATGATATAGCTTTATTAAACTGTGAAAATAAATGGATGTCTTCTCTTCAGCAGTCCCATGTAGATAAACTGAGTATTAGTACAAGTGACCCCATTCTCATGATCGATGTGGGTCCAGTGGTGGGGACCCAGTGGACCACTGCTGCTGTTTTTATTTTTTTTAAATAGGTATTACTGTAATAGTCCCTATTTACTTACCAATCCTTGCTCCTGCCCACGGCTACCTCCACTTTGCCTTTTAGCCCTCCAGGGGGCCCTGTGCTTCCCATATCAAGTCACTGACGTTGTGGCGCATAATAACCACATGACCCACGTAACCACTGATTCCCAATTACAGGCCTCAGCAGTCTATGACATCATTGAAGAAGCCCAAAGACCAGTGCCATAGCCAATGAGAGGTAAGTAACACTGTTTTTTTAAAAATATTTTTGATCACATTCCCTGTTCCTTCAATCATTATACTCTGGGGTCTGAATGAGACTCCAGAGTATAATAATAATTTGTGGGTGGTGACCCCCAAAAATTTCAGGTTCTGCCGAACCCAAAATTTTTGCAATATTTGCAACAAACACTGTAGGGGCCACTATGGTACAATATACTTTGTGAATGGGCCACTATGGGACATTATATTGTATGGAGAGGCCACTGTGGGACATTATAGTGTGTGAAGGGGCTACTATGGTACATTACACTTTGCGAAGGGGCCACTATGGGACATTATACTGTGTGAAGGGGCCACTATGGGACATTATATTGTATGGAGGCCACTATGGGACATTAAGCTGTGTGGAGTGGCCACTGTGGAACATTATACTTGGTGAAGGGGCCACTTTAGGACATTATTTGGTGTATAAATGGCACGTTATACTGTGTGGAGGCCAGCAAATGGAGTGTTTTACCATGTGGGGGCCAGGAAAGATGGCACTATGCCGCGTGGGGTAAGGGGCCCAGTCTTTGTTAGTTACAATCTTGTTTGAGTCCCACCAATCATACACTCATCCCCTATCCTGACATAAGTTATAAACCACCACTTTAAATAAGTGGTTGGAATGATAGATTAATTTAGGGTGGATTTGATCCCAGTGAAATGGATTTTACAGTCAACTGCTGTCACACCTACAGTTGTATAACAAAACTTAATAGTCATGTCATTATTTACCTAAACTTAATTTTTTATTTCCACCTTTAGAATATACACCGTGCACTCATGAAATTCCGAATAATTTATTTTGATTATGGATGCAGTGTACCAGTGTTTTTTCTCTATAAGTATCTTCTGATAATATGCGTCTCACTCTTTGGCACCAGAAGACATTATTATACCACATTTGGATGCAAATCCCAGTTATCCTTAGGGTGAGATATTATCATGTTTGAACTTCTCCTGTTTTGGAAAAAAAAACAAATCAGACTGAAGTCATCATTTAAAGATATTATCAAATCATTAAAATGAAGTGTACTAGTGTCAATTTGTGCCTTGGAAAGGGCAGACATACTTAAAGGAAATCTAGCAGAAATATTAAAAAGGTTGGATGACGCTAGGCATGATTTCTAAATGTTCCCCTTTCATTTAGTCAATAAAACAGTTTTTACATTTAAGCATAATTCAGTCATTTACATATTTAACCGTTTAGGTACAGAACTTACGATACCTCCACTGACCTCTTATCTGTTGGACAGCTGATTAGCACTGTCTGCTTTATATACCTCAATAACCTGTATGGAAAAGTACAGTATAAAGGCAACTTTAAAGGAGCAGTACTGTACCTCCATATGTCTTAAACCTCATATGGTGTCAAGCAGAGTATTTTTGTTTAGTTTGATTCCATTCTATGCAAGCACCAATGGAGGCCATATAAAGGAGGCGTTTGTGCTGATAGAATACGCTGCAGATTTACCGTCAGCAAATCCCATCATAATTATTATACATTTAAACACAGTAATACTAAATAACCTAATATCGTAATTCTAGTATATACTGTATACTGTAATGCAGACACTATTTCATGCATCCGCACAAACAGAGGAAGTTACAGTATTTCCTGACCACAAACTGTAATGATTTACTAAAAATGATTTCATATAAACATCCGTATTTACTAGATACTGTGGGTGGTAAGTAAGTTGACAGACAGCTGCAGTATCACTAGGTACGATAGTTATGTGCTGAGGGTAAAGGCATATTCAGATATGAATTTTATATTGGACATGTACTCTGTTCAACACGAACGCTTTGCATGTTATGTTTCTATTCAGACGTTCATTTTTCGGTACATTTTTATTCCAATTGTTTTATTACTTTTGCCAGTTGGTCTATTTTGTAGACCATTCACTCCTACTGTAATGTGTGGGCCCATGAAATTCACGGACAGGACATGGATCCAAAGTATTGAAAAATATTGCTATAAACGGATCAACCACAAAGAAAATATGCACAAGCCTATTAAAAACAGACGTCTGAATAAGCCCTAGGAATAGATGGAGCAGCTCCTGCTTTTTTTTTTTTTTGGCAGAGTCAAAAAAGTCACCTCAATGCATCAAAACACTATGTCTGAAACCACTCTAACACTAAGCCCCCATGTAGCAAAATGCAGGTAAGGCTAAAGCTCCACGTAGTGAGCCGCGGCAAAAAAGCACGGTGGGAAAAACTGTGCCGGAAACGCTTTGGGTTTTTCTTGCAGCGATTTTCGTAGAAAGCCTGTAGAATTTTCCTCTACTGACTTTCTGCTTCAATTATACCTATATGGAGAATGCCAGCGTTTCCGTAAGTATAATTGACATGCTGCGATTTACAAAAATTGCAGCATGTCCGCTGCAGATATTTTTCTGCAATGTGTGGATGGGATTAGCCAGAATCTCATCCACTTTGCAGGTACTGTAAAACGCTGCGTATTTTGCAAAATCGCAGTGTTTACACTACGTGGGGCCCCAGCCTAAAAAACATTTTTCACTGAGTTTTCTCTACATTTTTTTGCCCCTTTTAAATCTATAGGGAATACTCTTGCGATTCCGCAGCTAAAATCAACATGCTGTGCTTTTGAAAACACATCTTTTTTTATATATATATATATTTCCCATTCCTTTTGCAGCCACTCTTGGCTTTGGCTAAAATAAAAAAGCAAAATCTGCAACAACAAAAAAAACCCACAGCTTTTATGCAACATGTAGTGTCTGACGCAAGAAGGAATTTTTATTCTCCTTTGTACCCAATCCTGTGTTTAGTTTTAAAAAACTGCATCAATTTTGTGATTCCAAGGCTGTTTTCCAAAACAGTGTTTAGTTATCTTTTTGGCTAAGGCCCAAAGTAGTAAGGCACAGCAAAAAAAACCTTTCGGAAAAAAAAAGCGCAGAAAAGCCCAATGTTTTCCTCTGCTGACTTTCTTCCCCTATTACACCTATACGGAATATGCCAGCGTTTCCGCAGGTATAATTGACTTTTCCGTTGCAGATTTTTTTTTGCAATGTGTGGATGTTATTTGCCAGAATCCCATCCACTTTGCAGGTACTATAAAACACAACATTTTTGCAACATGGGGCCCCGGCCTTTGTAGCATTTTTTTCAGGCATTTTTTTTTCTTAGCTGAAAAAAAAAAAAAAACTGGCAGACTTTTGTTGTTAAAATCAATATGATATCAATTTTAAAATGTTGATTTTGACCAAAAAGAAAACACACATTAAACGCACCACAACTGCACCATGTGACCACAACAGCACCACAACTGCACATGGGACAGAAACGCTACAGATTTTCAGCTGAAAGTCTACAACAGGCTTGTTGCAGGCTTCGTTAAGGAAATGCAGCAGATTTTCTGCAGATTTCCCTCTTTCTATAGCAAAAGTGAAATTCACAATGAAAATCCACAACAGAAATGACCAAACTGCAGAATTTCAATCCTTATTGCAGGTCAGTTTCTGCTGCAGTTTTTTTTCAGCAACATGTAAATGTGATTTACTAAAATCTCAACCACTTTGCAGGGACTGTAAGGGTGGGTTCACACTTGCGCCCAGACTCGGTCCGCTGCGAATCCAACTTAAATGTCGGAAAAAAGGATAGGGAAATGATTGGGAAAGGTTTGAGACGAAGTGCTTAAAAACCCATTCACTTCAATGGGTTTTTTAAGTAATGCGCGGGTGCCGCGAATCCGTTTTTTTTCGTCGGAAACAAATTCCCCGACTTTGTTTCCAACGAAAAAAAACAGCTTCGCTGCGCAGAGGGTGCAAGTGAGTGGTTTTTTAAGCAATGCGTCTCAAACTTTTCCCAATCCTTTTTTCCAACACTTACGGCGGATTCGTGGCAGACGGAGTCCGGGTGCAAGTGTGAACCCACCCTAAATCGCTATATTTTTCTTCTGAAAACATCTCTGCAGCATCAAAAAATGTAACAAAACACAGTGCTCTGTGTGTTTCCAGCCCAAGACATCATGCATAAGGCAGAATATAGCCTGGAATGAAGGCACACAGCACAGTGTTCCAGCAGCCTGTTCTATAAAGTCATGCACATGATTGTGATTGTGCTAGCTGTGTTTTTCATGACTTGCATACCTAGCTATTATATTCTATGGCCCCATACACACACCTGTGTATTATCAAAACTCAGGACAGGTCCTAATCCTGTCCATTTTGCAGCTCAGGTTCAGTGAAGTAAATAAATGGGTGCATGGAGGCACACAGGTGGTGTACAGATATCATTCAAGTGCCGTCTGTGCCGTTCAGTCATAGACCTGGCAAATGCACACTGATGTGTTCATAAGACCTTAGGCTGAGGCCACAATTTGCAGAGAACTTGTGTTTTTTGTTGCAGATTTTGCTATGTTTTTTGAGCCAAAATCATACGTGGCTTTTAAAGGGATAGGAGATATAAAGGAAGGACTTCTACTTGTCCTTTCTATTAAATCCACTTCTGGCTTTGGCTCAAAAACCCACAGCAAAATCTGCAACAAAGAAAAGCAGCTATTCCATAGAATGTGATCTCAGCCTTTTGGCGCCCCTGTACAGCGTCACATTGTAGCAATGCATCCAGGGTCTCCACATTAACATATCATCTAGGAGGTTTGCATGCAGGGGGATTTCAAGGCGATTTGTGCAACTTTAAAAATCCAACATCAAATCTTCCCAAGGCTGCACTTTACTATTGAGCATTATGGCATTAAAGCTAACTTGTTACATGAAACTGCTTGTGTACATGTTGGATCCTTTCAGGTTGCAAAAATGCTAACAAAACTGGATTTATTGCAATTACAAAAATTACGTAGAAGAGCATGTATCATCTTCATTTGTTCTGGAATGTCTGGTAAGAGTCAGCAACCCAGTCTTATGAGCAGGCCTCTGTTTACTATGAGCAGAGACTTTTTCTTTCAGTTTCCTTCAGCTGCTCAGGCCCCTCCTATTGATTGAGCTGAGTGGACAAAGCCATATAAACTTCCTACATAAACAAAGAGCAGCTGATACTAAAGCAGGAGGACAGTGACAAGCAAAGGATGAATACCATCATGATGCCTGAGGTGTAATATACACTACTGAGGGGGATTCCTGCCTGAAACACAGCTGTCTGAGGAGCTGACAGACACACAGAAGGAAACATTGTATGAGCATTTTTGAGGAAGTTTCTGAGGAAATCTGTCAAATCTCTAATCTCAAAAGGAAATGGACATTGGCTATGTTTCTGTAACGGTGACGACGGAGCCAGAAGCTGCTCCTGTTATTTTTACAGGTAAATGTTTTTAGCATTTTTTTTATCCATATGAGTCAAAGTTTTTGTTTTCTGATGCTTTCACTTAAAGGCCTTTCTACTCTAGTTTAAGGCTATGTTCACACTTGCCTTATATACCACATACACCGTACACTTAGTACTACTCCCCATGTACAGGCTAATTAAAGGCCAAAGGGCCACAATAGCTAAAAGTTTCTTTCTGGACTTCATCAGACCAGTACATCCGTCACAACAAAAGTATGGAGTTGTAGAATGCTGCAATGTGTACAACATATATATGTTTTTTTGTTTTGGGTGTTCAGGTTTTCATTGGACGTAAGCCTTGAGTGGAATCCCGATGCATACATGCAACAGAAGAACTAAGCGTTGTATGAACAGCGCCTGACTTGACAACATAGGAGCACTAATTTTCTAATGTAAATACTGAATCATTTGGTCACCAAGCATAGACCATGGGGACTCCAGAACACATATGCCCATACAGCATCCTTGATAGGTTTGCTTATTGCTTGCCGTTTTATATGCTCAGTAGGGAAATGTAAGGCCTTGCTCCACCATTTAGCTTGCAGTACCTGTAATAAACTACATGGCAAATCAAGAAGAAACTTGCAGCAGGTATCAGATTTGTAAAGGAGTGTACTCAGATTTTTATCCACAATGTGTGAAAGAGCTTTTCAAGAACTCCATTCACATGCTTGTACACTATATTTTGCTGTGCACTTTGTGTTGAAATTTTTTCAACAGATTATCCACTTCTGAACAAGGATTATCAAGGCAACAGCAGGCATGGCCAAATGATACTGCACTCTGGGAAGTCAGGTTGCTGAAGCAAGCCTAGAGAATTGTGCATGATCTGAGTGTGCGGTTCCAACTGCCCATGTTTCAGGCATTATTTTGTAAAAGGTATAAACTAGCAAGCTCAGTCTAGGGTCATCTGTGGAACATGCACTGAGCAGAAGAAGCAAAGAACAGTACATTTAAAGTACATCCAAAGTTGAAGTGATCTATACTGTTCAGGACTGCACCTAGCCTTTCTGCTGCCTGAGGCGAAAAGTGAAAACTCTCCCCCTACACTAAATCAGTGCAGATACTGAGAAATACACCAAGCACACAGGACAAGTGGAGTGGTACTGTGCGTCATCCATGTAAAAAGAATGAGAGCAGACACCAGGAATTTCACCCAGCATACAGGACTAGAGAAGTGGTATTGTACACCAGCCATACTGTATATGCATAATAAAAGCATTTACTGTGAATTAAACCTGGTATAAAGGAAAAGAGGAGTAGTACTGTGTAGCACCTATACAAGGTGAGAAAAGTAGTACTGTGTAGTGTCTATATAAAGACACATATTATAATGTACACAACACATATCTATATAGATATAATCACAGCATGTACGTGTGTGTACATATATAGTGTACATGTAGTTCACAGCAGCTTACATACACTCACTTAGCACACAAACATATACCCTTCTTCTCTCCTCTCCAGAGTTGTCACATGATGTGCTCTTCTAACGTCCCGCATTCAAAGGATAAAGCGGACCGTAGCCAGGAGGCTCCTGTATACACTGGTGAATGTAGAGATTGCTATACGTAACACTTATGAGCTCACTATACTGCTGCCCTCTGCACTCCTGGGAAAAGTGTCGGCAGAGGTTCATCTCGCCTCGTGGATGGCGTTGGCCTGACACTGTCCTCTACACAAATTATATGCAGTTGATGGTTTTACAGGAGCACCTTTGCAAAGGTAATTCCAGCTGCATAACATCATGCTGGTGTTTTGGTGGGTCTAAGCCTAGTGTCAAGCTACCCTTACTTTTCTTGTTTTATTCCCAACTCTGTGTTGGTTTATTTTAGACTAATAGATCACACCAAAATTGTGGCACATAACCTAAACAAACCTACGGATGTTCATGCCATACAGATGACCATCAACTAAGTCTGTCACAACCAAAGTCAGGCGTTTGAAGACCACCCATCCGAGAACAGGAAACCTGGAATATAAGAGATCACGCCTCCACCCACCTCAGTTTCGTTTCCTGTTGTTTGGTTGGGAGGCGCCTGGAATTCTGGAAGGTGCAGGGATTTCCCCCCCCCCCCCCATTAAACCCAACCTATAATTTTTACTACCATTGGGCTTGGGAAGGTGCTATTTACAGGCCTTGCCTGTTCCTTTGGGGGCAAAAGTCAGTCCAACCTCTACCAGGTCCCAGTAGTCTAGTTCCCCTGTTGCTGACTCTTTCCAGGATATTTTTTGGGCCGTGCCATTCAACCCCTTGGCCTCTGGTGATTCTCCTGCAGCTCCTTCTTAAGTCCCCAATTTTCATCCCCTCCACGTGGGGGCTTGGAGAATGAGGAGGAATGCTATGGAGCCAGTGGAACTCATGCAGGATAATGGTAACTTTTTTTTTTTTTTTAACGTGTATAAAAAGACATAGATGGCATGACAACCATCCTGTACAGACACAACAAAATACATGTTTCAGAGCGCATGGCTCCTTAGGCTATGACTATTGAGCTGTACCACTACCAAATACTTAAAAACAAAAGACCACACCTCGTTTATTTATTTAGCTTACTTGTATAGCGCCATCATATTCTGTAGTGCTTTTATAGACATTTAGTCACTGTCCCATATAGGGAATGTAGATTGTGAGCCCGATCAGTATGTCTCTGGAGTGTGGGAGGAAACTGGAGGAAACACACGCAAACATGGGGAGAACATACAAACTCCTTGCATATGTTGTCCTTGGCAGGATTTGAATCCTGCCCTGCAGTGCTAACCACTAACCACCCAAATGCCATTAGGCTAAAAATAAGGCTGGTTGCAGACGACCGTGCTGTAACCGGCCTGCCATGATTTCAAAGCAGGGGTTGCACACGGAGGACATGGGGATGTCCCCATGTGACGCCCGGGCCGTGTATCCACGGCTCCTTTCATTAAATAGGAGCCATGATGCATGGGCCGCAAAATAGGACAAGAATAGGACATGTCCTGTCTGACGAGGATCGGACTGTCGGCCCGCACACGGGACTATGAAAATCACGGTCGTGTGTACGGGCCCATAGAAAAGAATATGTCAGTGTGCTCTCCATGAAATACACTGACCCACAGCACGGTCGTCTGCAACCCGGCCTAAGAAGTTGTATGTCCCTTCAACAATATACAATCTTTGTAGAAAGTGCACATGCCCGAGCAATAAATATAGTACTCACTTAAATAGACATAATGTCATCATAACCACAATGTTGTCAAACTCTAGAAACCTGGGTAGATGTGAATCTGGTGGAGACCAAACGCCGCATAACCGCGCAATAAAATAATTGCAATAAAATGCAGAGTAAGAAACATAAATTACACCATAAGAATATGGTCCTATATAAGCAAATGAATAAATAAGTACCCCATGCTACAAAATGAAAAAAAAAAACTTACCGGTAGATCAAATCCCTCATGTTGATGACAGGATACTCACTTCCTGGAATACACCAGAAGTGACCGCATCCCTCCTTCCTTTTTTTTTTTTTTAACCTGTGAATAAAGGTTACAATTTATCTCACTGAACCTATATTATCCCTTTTGTGTCCCCAAATGCTGCTTTTATGCATTAACGTATGACTCCTCAGGGAACCATGGAAAACCTAATAAAACATCAGTGCACGTCAGCTAATGTATGTCCTCCAAAATGCTATAACGGAATAATGGCACTATCCGTCATAACCAAATAGAACCCACCCAGGACGTATTCAGACCCCTTAACTTTTTTGTCATTCTAAAATGGAAGAATATATAGAGAGAAAATTGTATATCTATCCAAGGAAAAATTAGGCATATAGAGACACTATGAAACAGAACATGGCTCTGTCCTGTGCGTAGACACGGTTTCATGCAATCAGTGTAAATGACTTTTATTTAAAAAAAAAAAAAAAAAAAAAAAAAAAATAGGCTTGCTCTTTTAGGCTAAAGCCCCACGTGGCGTAAATGCCGCGATTCGCCCGTGGCAGAAGTGCCGCAGAAAAAATCACGGCGTTTTACAGTCAGAGCAAAGTGGATGGGATTCTAGTGAATCCCATGTCCACTTTGTGGGAAAAACCGCGCTGCGGACACGTGGCAATCTCCAAAACCCACACAGTTTTGGAAATCGCAGCATGTCAATTATATCTACGGAAACGCCATCAGTTTCCCCATAGGTATAATTGAAACAGTCCGCAGAGGAAAACTCTGCCAACTTTCTTTCTAAAGTGCTGCGGGAAGAACTGCGATGTGCCTTTTTTTTTTTTTTTTTTTTTTTTTCCCCGTACAGGAGGATGTGGGTGGAGGAAGATGTGTGGTAGAATAGGGTGCTGCTGTAAATTAATAATTGTTGCTAGGGGTGAGCCATCAGAGGCTAGCCAGTTTATGGTGGGCCCAGCATGCTCCATGTCCCTTTTAAAATAAAATAAAATATAATCTGGTTTAATCTTTTTAAGAATCTGAGGTTAAGAAATATGGTAATTTAAGAGGATTTTTTTTTTTTTTTTTTGTATAAAATTCTTTATTACTTCTGGTTAACACACAATGCATTTTGGGAAACAAGCCCTTTCTCAAGTGTGTACAGATCAAATATACAGTTGCTTGCAAAAGTATTCATACCCCTTGAACTTTTCCAAATTTTGTCACCTTACAACCTCAAACTTAAATGTATTTTATTGAGATTTTAAGTGATAACCAAAACAAAGTAGCAGATAATTGTGAAGTGGAACGAAAATGATACATGGTTTTCAAAATTTGAATCAAATAAAAATCTGAATATGTGACGTGCAAAAGTATTCAGTCCCCCTATATCAATACTTTGTAGAGCCACCTTTTGCTGCAATTACAGCTGCAAGTCTTTTGGGGTATGTCTCTACCAGCTTTGCGCATCTAGAGACTGAGATTTTTGCCCATTCTTCTTTGTAAAATAGCTGAAGCTCAGCCAGATTGGATGGAGAGCGTCTGTGAACAGCAATTTTCATGTCTTGCCCCAGATGGTCAATGGGATTTAGGTCTGGACTTTGACTGGGCCATTCTAACACATGAATATTCTTTGATCGAAACCATAACACTGTAACTCTGGCTGCATGTTTAGGGTCATTGTCTTGCTGGAAGGTGAATCTCCTTCCCAGTCTCAAGTCTTTTGCAGCCTCCAACAGTTTTTATTTTTCTTCCAGGAATGCCCTGTATTTAGCTCCATCCATCTTCCCATCAACTCTGAGCTGCTTCCCTGTACCAGCTGAAGAAAAGCCTCCCCACAGCATGATGCTGCCACCACCATGTGTCACAGTGGGGATGGTGTGTTCAGGGTGATGAGCAGTGTTACTTTTCCACCACACACAGCGCTTTGCATTTAGGTCAAAAAGTTCAACTTTGGTCTCATCTGATCAGGACACCTTCTTCCACATGTTTGTTGTGTCCCCTATATGGCTTGTGGCAAACTGCAAATGGTTTTCTTCTTGCCACTCTTCCTTCAAGGCCAGATTTGTGGAGTGCATGACTTATAGTTGTCCTGTGGACAGACTCTCCCACCTGAGCTGTGGATTTCTGCAGCTCCTCCAGAGTGACCATGGGCCTCTTGGCTGATTCTCTGACCAGTGCTCTCCTTGCTCGATCTGTCAGTTTAGGTGGACGGCCATGTCTTGATAGGTTTGCAGTTGTAAAATACATTTTCCATTTTTGGATGATGTCTTGAACAGTGCTCCTTTTGTATGCTCAAAGCTTGGGATATGTTTTTATAACCTAACCCTGCTTTAAACTTCTCCACAACTTTATCTCTGACCTGTTTAGTGAGTTCCTTGGTCTTCATGATGCTGTTTGTTCACTAATGTTCTCTAACAAACCACTGAGGCCTTCACAGAACAGGTGTATTTATACTGAGACTAAATTACACACAGCTGGACTCTATTAACTAATTAAGTGACTTCTGAAGGCAACTGATTGCACAGGATTTTATTTAGGAGTATCAGACTATAAGGGGCTGAATACTTTTGCACGTCACACTCTTCAGATTTTTTTTTTTTATTAAAATTTTGAAAAACATTTATCATTTTCGTTCCACTTCACAATTATGTGCTACTTTGTGTTGGTCTGTCACTTAAAATCTCAATAAAATACATTTAAGTTTGTGGTTGTAATGTGAAAAAGTTCAAGGAGTATGAATACTTTTGCAAGCCACTGTATATAATATATACACAACATTAAATTGAAATCGCGCATGTGCAAGTAGCACTATTATACTGAAGAGAAGACATGGTTCCTGCTTGAGAGCGAGTTAGAGACTGACTGCGCATGCGTGATGCACACTGTTGTGGATAGGGAGAGATACATGGATGAGCAGCGCTGTGTATTGAAGCTCTGAAAGTGTCAACGCTTGTCATCGCACAGCAGCTCCTATGGAGATAAAGGAGGCTGTGTGATTGGGCATTATCTGAATGTGGGAAAGTTAGGTGGTGGATATCAGAGTTGAAAAAACAAAAATAGTTTTTCACCCTTTTCCAATTTCTATGTGGGAGAGGGCGAGTAGGCTGGATTGGAATGATACATAAAAAATGTTTTTTTAATAAGCATATGGGGGGATGGGATACAGGAATCAATGAATGGGATGAATAAATCTCAATCAGGATATAATAAATGGACAAGAAGTATAAATAACTAAATCAAGAATAACTGATAATCACATGAAAATAAGGAAATAAAATACATATGAAATGCATATAAATAAGTGTGTGTGTGTGTGTGTGTATATAAAAAAAAAAAAAGCGCATATACTGTATGAATAACTATATAAATGTTTGAGAACCATTAAATAGCTGTATAGAGGAAATGTCTACATAAATATACATGCGTGTTGGGGATATCATGGAGGAATGTTGTTAATAAAAGATGCATTCTCTAAAAATATTTTCAGATGCCTCGTTGAGTCCTGACGGTAACATAGTATTTCATTTATATATCCAGTAGAATTCTCTTTGAGTAGATCAAGATTCTTTGTGGTGCTCTGGTCAATGGGGGTGATTTGAAAACCATTATACATGCAATTGTTATATTGTGCGGCATCTCCTAAAAGACTGCGTTTGGGAAAACCTTTTAGAATATTGGATCTGTGTTTATTCAGACACTCCCTTAAATGCGTAGTTGTGCAGCCTACATATCGTAGGCCGCAGGGGCATTGTAAAACATATATGACGTATGTGGAATCACATGTTAGGTGAGGTTTAATAGTGGACTCTTCTCCTGTAGACTCACTGACAATGGACTTTAGTTTCTGGGTAATAAGCAGCACTTGCATCTCGGGACATAACATTTATAGCTACCTCCCAGCTGGCTTGTGTTGGGAAGAATGGTGGTTGGTTTGTTTATGGGAGGTTATTTAAGTTTACATGGAGCTAAGGTTTTTTCAATCACTTTGCGTGCCCGAAGGTGAGATTAGGAGTTCTTGGTAATATTTTATTCAGAAATGGATCTTTGGTAAGAATAGGCCAATACTTAGTTAGAATGGCCCTAATTTGTTGGTGTCAGTGATTTGAAGGTAGTGATAAAGTGAAATTTGTGAGTATTGTTTTTGACCCTGGTGGAGGGTCTAATGCATTCTAACTGGGTTAATTTCCCCCCCCCCCCCCCTTTTTTTTTTTTTTTTTTTTTTTTTTTTTTTTTTTTTTCCCTCCTGATTGTGCAGACAGAATGATTCATTTCGGATAATGTTTTTCAGAGAATCTTTTATGCAGACTTTTACTTAGATTTTCACAATCTTCGTCCAGGGTGAAATTACGTCTTCTACGGTGGAATTGGCCATAGGGGTCGTTGTTTTTCCAATTCTTGGGTTGGAGGCTGGTATAGTCCAAAAGACTGTTACAGTCAACTTTTTTTTTGGAAAAAAGTTTTTTAGTATGCTGTCATCTTTTGCAGTGAGAATTAGGTCTAGATACTCCATATATTCTGTTGAGAGGTTCCTGAAAAAGTGATGCTCCAGATATGTTCAAAATTATTGAAAGCTAAGAAGGATTTCTCACATCCATCCCAGATGAATTACAGGTCGTCAATGTACCTGTTTGTAAAAAAAAAAAAAAAAAAAAAAAAAATGAAATTCTTAGCCCACGGGATGTTGGAGTAAATGGCTTCATTTTCAAAACATCCCATGAACAGGTGTGTGTGTGTGTGTGTGTGTGTGTGTGTGTGTGTTTATATATATATATATATATATATATATGTGTGTGTGTGTGTGTGTGTGTGTGTGTGTGTGTATATATATATATATGTATATATATATATATGTGTGTGTATATGTATGTGTGTGTGTGTGTGTGTGTATGTAATGTAATATGTTGTGACAGGACCTGTGGTAGGAGTATACATTTCTCCCAGGTACCTGTCATATACCTTCTAAAAGTACCTGGGAAAGCTTATAGCAGGAAAGATGTTCCTTGTTGGAGGGTTTTACCAAAACCCTGGTAAAAAGTTCTGGCTGCTGGAGTAGGGAGAAATGGGTGTGTCCACTCCATTCAACCACTTCAGGTTTTGGGTTGAATGGGGTTAATGCCTTCTTTCCTGAAGAGTGCATATATAAGGGCAGACAGCACACAGGTATTTGGCTCTCTCTGCTCCTGGGAAACCATTGTGAGTTAAAACTGCTGTATATTGTGTATAGGGAGCTGTGCAGTAGGCCCAGCTCTCTCTAGTTAGATATGTGTATTGTAGGAAGTGGCCGGACGGCTAGGATTTATTTTGTATTTTTGTTTTCCTTAAAACGCTCATAAAACTGGATGTGGCCAGTTGCACCATACTTTACTGGACTTTAATTGCTGTGCCAAAAAGTGCTCGTCTATCTGAAGAGACAACGATCCCTGAGATAATCGTGTGTGTGTCGTTCATATATACAATTTATTCTGTACCCATCATTTATGTACACACTTGCGAAAGGGCTTGTTTCCCGAAACGTGTCGTGTTAGCCAAAAGGAATAAAGAATTTTATTTTGGACCAGCGCTCTACCTGTTTCATCTCTTCCTCACATTTGATGATCCTGACTAGAGATGAGCAAAGTATTAAAAAATTTGATTTGGCAACTTTGCTGAATTTTGTGATACGATTCTATTCGATCTGAATTGAATCGCGTAACAAAGCTATTTATTGGCTGCAGAGAGCCAGGGCTGGCAGGTGGGCGTCCAAATGGCAGAACCCCTTGGATGCCATGGTCATGTTTGACTGCTGCATCCAAGGTAAAAAAAAACCAAAAAAAACCCAACTCTGATGGGTTATGGGGCAGGGTGTTAACTGTCAGTTACAGCTAACACCCTGCTCCATAACCGCTCAGGGGTATTTAACACCTTGGATGCAGCGGTCAAACATGCCGTGTGCGCTGGCAAAGGGGTTAAAGGGATGTGACATCACAGGGCTGGCTGCTGATTGGCTGCACGCATGGCATTGTGGGTGATCCTGCGTTCCCAGAGTTCCTTGCCCCATGTCCTAATATTTATAACAGCAATTTTTGAACTAAATGCGAATTGTTACCACGAAGCGTGAGGAAATTCGGATTCGATGCGAATCGAATTTTTCCTGAAATTTGGATCAAACTCCACTTCTGCAGCTTCAATTCGCTCATCTCTAATCCTGACGTGTAAACAAGTTTACTGCGTTCCTGAGGCCAGCAGCTGCTTACTGGGGCCTGTGTTCTCTCTAGGAATTATCCTTACATGCACTGTGGTTGTAAGCTGTTGTCACAACCCGAAAAGGTGAGCACCTAATTGTCTGTTTTTATCACCTGCCTACACATTGCCATACAATATTACAAGATTAGTTCTCGACGCAGTTTTTTTTTTTTTTCTATTTTTCCGTTATATAAATATTTACAGTCTTTAACAGCTCAGTATGTAACTCCTCTCTGCTGTTCTTAATTCTTAGAAATCGAACATCCCTTAAGTTTTTCGTTGGTTGCATTGTATAAAAAATACATGCATGTACACAGCTTACTCAGTATAAGAATCAGTTACCCAGAGATGTCACTATCTATCCCCATATACTGTCAGATGTATTGGAGCAAGATTCTATTACCAGTAGGTTCATATGAGGTTTTCTGCAGTGGTTTATTATACATGCAGATTTGCCATTGATTTCACACTGTGCATTTGAATATCTGTAGCGCCAGTCTGTGTAAATTTCAAAACTTGCAGCAAATTGCTACAGATATTTTAGGAAAACCACATCTACATGTGCTCTAGGAAAGAATTTTGGTGTAACATCCACACTGTATCTATGATAAATTCACCACTTCTGAATGTGGTTTAGGAATTGCTTCCAGGAATTAAATGCAGCATATTGTACATGGGGGGGGGGGGGGAAACTGTGTAAAATTATTGAATTAAAGAGAATTGAAAAAATATCAATATTTGGCTTTTGGAGTCTCTTCAGCGATTGCTTAATACAACTTTGTATCACTACGAAGTATATAGTATTTAAAATATCTATTAAATTGCTGATTCTTACTGTTCGGTCACGTGTTTCCTCTGCTTTAATGCTTGGCAAATTGTTAGCACTTCTGAATCAATCGCTGTGCAATATTTCTGTCAAACTCCAACCATTTCTTTTTTGGCAAAAGTTTGTTTTTTAATATAAGCACTTAGAATTTAACACATATTCAAATGCAGCCAACATGTAACAAAAATACTAATGCAAAATCCAATAAAGTAATTTAAGACAAATCTATCTGCAAATGTTCTAATGGGTTATTCAGTTAGTGCTTACAGTAAGTCCTTTCCAGATGTTAAAATTACCTGAATTTGTAAGCAGTGAATTAATTGACATAAATCTTCACTATATAAGGAGGGTTTTACCTTCTCATATTCCTTTTATCTCTGCTACCCTTGTTTTAAGCACATCAGATACAGTTCATTTAAAAGCCTTTTTTTTCATAAATGTAAAAGCTACAAATGCAAAGCTGAGATAGAGGGCTCCTCTGACTCCAATATTTGCTTTTAACACTTGTGTAACTTTAGGATTCTGGCAGTGTATGAGTTCTAAAGAGCTTATGCTGGCTTTCTTCCAAGGATATTCACTTATCCGAGTGGAAAGTAGGGACTGAAAACAGTAGATCTTAAGAAAAATGCAGAATGCCCTTTAGTGCCCATGCCCACCAAAGAGTGAATGCAGTAGAACCAGCTGCTAGGAATCCCTTGCTGATGAAGTAAAGGTATAACTGTGTCAATTACTATCCTAGTAGAACATGCCCTGAACATAGTGTTTAAAACATGATGTGAACATAGCTTTAAAGTCCATGTCCACCCCCATTTTGTTTTGAAATAAATAAGTTTACAATTCCGCGTGTATTTTAAAAGTTGTTTCAGCTTGGGTCACTCAGAATTGGCATCAGATGTGAATCGGTATGAATTGAGTGCCCCAATTTGCCCTTTAAAAATTTTAATTGAACTTTTTGGACCTGATATTTATACCACATTTACAAAAGTGCAACTAATAACGCTTAGTCACTAACATACTTTCAGTGATTAAGAATACCTCAGGTGATAGTGGTCATTGGCTGGCTTAGAGTCCAGGAGGTTACTCTAAACTAGGTCCATGAACTAGTTCCAATGACCAAGAGTAACCTCCTGGACCACATTATCTAAACCAGCCAATCACATGCCAGGCTCACTGATTATAGCAGTTATTGGCTGTTTTCAATGAGTTGGGCTTCATGCAGTATGCATTGTCCGCGTGCTAGAAATGTTTTTCATGGCTAGCAAACTGACCCATTATATTCTATGGCTACACACACACACACACACACACACACACACACACACACACACACACACACACACACACACACACACACACACACACACACACACACACAATATATATATATATATATATATATATATATATCGTGGGGTTGTGAGCCTGGGACAAAACTCAGGACAGATCATGTTCCTGCTCACTTTGCAGCCCAGGCTTAATGAGAGAAATTATCATTAGTAGATCAATTACCTATTTTCATTGAGAGTAAAACTGCGCTTTTGCACGATCCAACAAAAGTGAATCCCAAAATTTTTGGATTCTCCAATTCAATCTGAATTGTGACAAATCCATTCACTCTCTATTTGTAATAGATCTTATTACAGAAAATGCCTCTTTGGCCCCTTATTGGACTCCTTTTATCATCCTGTGCTGATCACATACACTCCATTCAGGATAAAATCCATACACCGAAAGAGAAATTGTCTTAAATCATTTGATATTCTGAGGGGTCCTAGAACTCTCTCTAAACCCAAACTAAACTTCCTTTATCACAAACCTAGACTTGGTTATTTAAAAATTACAGCCAACAGATATGGCTATGGGTAAACGGATGGTAGCTAACTTAGCCTACACTGCACTGTCACATTCCAAGTCCAAAAATGATCCCTTTTTGTGCAGATGCCAGCAATAGCAGACATATTTGTCGGTAATTTGGCATCATCCAGACGTGTGTGTGTGTGTGTGTGTGTGTGTGTGTGTGTGTGTGTGTGTGTGTGTTTTAAAAAGAAAAAAAAAACAACCTCTTGTATCCAAGTCTGCATTTCACAAGTGTTTTTTCCACCCTTGGGGTGAATGTTCATTTACTTAGGGGCATATCCAGAATCCAGAGGTGGAGTCTACATGTGTACCCATCCCTGGTGGCTGCAGAAACTTCCCCATGAAGACAGCCCCCTACCTTCCCCAGGATTAGCTGAAGTCCTGTGCAGGAGAGTGGCAGTGTTTGTAGGAGATAATTATTAGAGCTGAGCAAATCGATTCTGAAGTGGAATTCAATCCGAATTTCAGGAAATCTTCGATTCTCCACGATTCCGGATTTCATGATGCTTCGTGGTAACGAATATTTAGTAAGGACCTTTGTGACATCAGACGGTCACAAGATATTCTCTAGTGATGTGATTGGGTAGGCGTGTCTTTGCTTGCTAGCAGATCCTTCCACATGAATAAAAATTGTCCGTGCTGAAGAGAGAAACATGACTGCGGCATCCAAGGGCTTCCGGCATTTTGTTGCCCACCCCGACTCTCTGTAACCCGGAAATAGCTGTTTATTCGCTGCGAAGTAATTCAGATCGAAGCTAATTTTTTTGGAACTCTGAATCGAACTTTTGCGAAATTCGCTCATCTCTAATAATTATCATAATCGCTTTGAAAAAGTTGGGGTCAGCGAGTGGGTGGTTTTAACGCTCCTGCATTTGCAGATGTGCATCAAGTTGGCAGTGAGTATGAGAGTACTGTTTCCATAATGTAGTAAGCGGTATTTTAAACTCAATTTTAAATTTCATAATTTGTCATTTGGACGAAGTGACTGAAAGAAAGTATACAGAAATGCAGCCCCCTAGAAATGTCTATATAAATTTTTATTTTTTTTTTATATATTTTTCTCTCCAGTACGACTGGTGCTCAAGATGGGTGATGTAATAGCAGTGAGTCGATACTCTCAATCCACAGGGTGGTACAGGCAGGCGATAGTAGGGGTCTAAGCAGCAAGACCAGAGCTCCAGGAAGCTGAATTCACACCCCCTAGTGCACAAACTACTTAATTTGCGTAAAACTTGTCGTCCTCTAAATCTACAAAAGTGACAAGCATAGCAAAGGTATGTCTGGTTGCTGTGGAGCTCCAATATGCAGATTTAGTCAGTGTATTTTAGGAGGAAACCATCCTGATATCCTTGCTAACTTAAGGTACTGTAGAGTCAGTGGCGTAACTAGGAATGGCTGGGCCCCAAGGCGAACATTTGACATGGGGGGGGGCCCCCAACCCCCCCAAGCCGCCGCCCCCAACCCCCCCCCACACACAAACCGCATTCCTGCGCACACTATTATGCCCCATAGTGGCCCCTGCACACGGTATTATGCCCCATAGTGGCCCCTGCACACGGTATTAGGCCTGCCCCATAGTGGCCCCTGCACACGGTATTTTGCCGCATAGTGGCCCCTGCACGCAGTAGTTTGCCCCATAGTAGCCCCTGCACAAGTAGCCCCTGCACACAGTAGTTTGCCCCATAGTGGCGCCTGCACACAGTAGTTTGCCCCATAGTGGCGCCTGCACACAGTAGTTTGCCCCATAGTGGCGCCTGCACACAGTAGTTTGCCCCATAGTGGCGCCTGCACACAGTAGTTTGCCCCATAGTGGCGCCTGCACACAGTGATTATGCCCCATAGTGGACCACCCATGAACGATTATTATACTCTGGGGTCTTTTCAGACCCCAGAGTATAATGATCGGAGACCCAGGGGAGGATAGAAACATAGAAAACACTACAACTTACCTCTTCCTCGCTCCGGTGCACTCCCGTGCGCTACTTCGGCCATCTTCAATGTCGGACCGGATCTCGCGCGATCCAGGCCGGCGTCGCAACGCATAATGGGACGTCACCAAACAGGCCCGAAGCCTGCGGAGCGGCGGAGAGGTGAGTTACAGTGTTTGTTTTATGTTCGCTCACCTCCCCTGGGCCCCCGATCGTTATACTCCGGGGTCTCAAAAGACCCCGGAGTATAACGATAGCAGTGATTGTGGGGTTCGCGGTAGCGACTGCCACAGGGCTCCGGGCCCCGTAATGTTCCGGGCCCTGTGGCAGTCGCTACCACTGCTACCCCGGTAGTTACGCCCCTGTGTAGAGTACATTTCTTGACAGAGCTTCACCACGATCTTAACCTTGCTTCTGAATTTTGTTTTCTGCCTCATTTCTGGTACTTGTACTTCAGTTTCCTGGACCCCTGTTCTGTTCTGTTCTGTCATTATCTGTGTCTAGTCCATTGTTTCCTAACAGTTCTTCTGGTGACAAACTCTGGCTATATTTGTGACTGTTTCTCTCCAGACACTCTTAGCAGTGTGTCCATCACCAATTGGTGACCACTCTACAGACTGCAGTCTCTGAATCTGACTAATAGTCTATACCTCCTTGCAAGGTTAGGACGGAATAAGGAACATGGAGATTCGTTTAACTCCACATATGGGGTTATCCAACACCAAATCCATTGACACAAACCCCCACTAAATCATTGATGAAAGGTTACGTGCTAACATCAAGTATTTAGACTTGTGTATTAAATGCGCATTACAGTACATCAGAACCCCAAGTGAACATTAGTAAAATCTGCCAATGAAGTCCTGACTATATAAAGTTCTGGTATAATAGAAATTTTATAGAATATAAGGCATGCTTTACGAGCAGGATTAGGGCAGACAACAGTCAGGTGTGTGTGTGTGATGTAATCCAATAAAATTTTTCTGATGAATTGGAAAGTTGAGGTTAGTA
This sequence comes from Leptodactylus fallax, assembly GCA_947044405.1. Classification (NCBI taxonomy): domain Eukaryota; kingdom Metazoa; phylum Chordata; class Amphibia; order Anura; family Leptodactylidae; genus Leptodactylus; species Leptodactylus fallax. The sequence continues at coordinate 1,149,612 of CAMRHE010000161.1, forward strand.
CACTGGAAATTGTTGAGTGAATGGACTAAACAACAAGTAGCCATCATACTAGAATACAATTGGCTTATCTCTAACATAAGTCACAGTGAACATATAGTCTGACTTGTAGGCAGCATGTTATAGGGCAGGAAGAGCTGAGTAGTTATGAGTTTTGTGGGGGGAAACCTCAGCAGTACTTGTATTGTATACAATTCATGCTCATTCTCGATGTAGTCAGTAGGCAAGACCACCCTGTGGACACTTGACAGATATTTCTGTATGTGCAATCATATGGGAAGGACTGTTGTTCACGGAGTAATCCCAGAATGATCAGAGATCGAAAGGGGGTTTTCCAATTAACATAACCATATTAAAAGTTAAAGTTAAACATTTTGCAAAAAAGACTGCTAAGATGGTTAGAGAAAATCTTTAAAACTTTGCATAATTATTAATTTGCAAAAAATGTTTATTTAATTTTAAATATGGTTGTTTGTTGTAAAACCCCTTTTAAATGATGGAATCAATCAGGTAAATCTCTCCTGCTTTTTAACCTGCTGTCCACAAATTTGGGCTGCATGTTTAATGCATGTACTTTTTATTTTTTTTTTAATTATTGCTACAAAAAAAAATAATTATTTTTTTTTTTTTTTTTTTTACTTTTTCTGTAATGCATTTTAGAGTTTTATGGACACATTAACATACAGTAGGCCTTTACTTCTGGAAAGTTAAGTTGACACTCTAACAATACAAGAGATTATGATTTCACTCATCATGAAGAAAAATCCTGACCTAAAAATAAAAATGGTGAAAGCTAATGGAAAAGACAATATGTATTAAAAGGAAAAATGTCCAGATTAAATTGTTCTCGACATGTACAACAATGATCCAATTTTGTGACCTTGAGGACAAATTCAGATCTGCATCAAGATTTCAGCACTGGCTGTCGGCTACATTTACATTATAAAATGTCTTTTTATGCATAAAGAAAGTAAAATGCTCTCTATAATAGCACATAGTCGATTTCCTTACTGACAAGATGAATAAATCAGAAGACGTTTACACTCTGAGTCTGGGTTTTGATACATTTAGATATTTTTACATGTAATGTGCACAATATAAATGAATGACTCTTTATGTTTATGTTTACCCCCAGGAATACAATTTGTGAAGCTGATTTAAGAGCTCACCATTTCAAAATGTGTTTTTGGATGGTGAGAAAAAACTGAGTGTTTCTGCCATTCCAGTGGTTGCTTGTTTTAGAAATCTCGGCCTCAAATTTGTAAGGTTGATTGTAGAGCTTTATACAGGTGTTTCATTTTGGCCAGTTTCTCACCTTCCTTTACACTGTGTAGATATTTAGGCTTTGCATAGACTGTAGGTTATATTTAATGTATAGTTTGCGTATGCAATATTTATGTATTTAATTTCACTTTAATATATAATCCTGGGGGGTGACATGTAGGGCACGTAAACCAGCCACAATTAGGAAGGAGGGCTGGGGAGGGGAGCTGGCCAGGTCAACAATCATAGTGTAGATGGACTGCAGGGCAACGGCCCAACACAAAAAGCACCTCTGTCAATGGCATTCAACTAACAAAGTACTTTGTATACTAGTCAGGGCTAGCTCTGTGTGTCGGACAGATGCCACAGCAGTCAACTGCTGTTGGTTAAGTAAGAAGAAGGCTCAGTCTGAAGTCAGACACGGTGGCTGCTATGCAAGCAAAAACAGTGTGGCCAGCCAGGCCACAGTGATACTCTAATTGCCTTGCTTTGTGGGCGAAGCTTCAATCAATTAAGATCATCATGGAATATCGAGGAAGCTTGCATGACCACATTGGGGCCACCATCTTTGCTTTATCCTAACTAAACTGCTGCTGGAGGAATGGCGGGGCTTGTGGTAACATCTGAAGCACTTACAAGATGAGAAGACTAGGGTAAGGCCCCATTGGGTGCCTTCAAGGCTGAGTAGCAAGTTGGCAAGGTTTGATTGTTGTTGCCCACATGGTTTACCTAGTAAATCCTAGGTATGACCTAGAGGCCGCTCCTTGGGACTTGACCCTCAAATGCCCTAAACTTAATTCTCCAATGGGGGGGGGGGAATACTATAATAGGTGTGTGGCACGTCTAACATGGATAAGCTTCTGATGGCATGGTGTACCAAACTAATCTATGTAATATAATTTTGGAATTGGTCAAAATATAGGGGAGAGTTTGTGACAACAAAATGGTGTAAATGTCATGTGACCAAAGCCCAGACAACCTAAAACACCTCCCTAAAGTACTAACTCCCCCCCCCCCCCCACCCCCTCTCATTTTCATATGCCGAAAAAGCAATTTGCATGCCAAAGGGGCATTAGACCTTTATAAGCTTGGCATATTCAGAAACAGGAGAATCCCCTCTACAAAGTGCTGGGCTTAGATGTGTGTGTATATACACATTTTCCTGCTGATAGATGGCCTTTAAACATTTTTAGACACTGTAAATTACATTTTATAGTAAACTGTATGTACTATGCCAAATATTATGTAATAGCATAGTTATATGTATTATGATTGGTATAAAGTAGTACAATTGAAAAGGACCATTTAACAAATGACACTCGGTGACCAAATCCTTCACTTGTCTCTTATATCATGTATGACCAAAGATCCATCAATATATACATAAATGTCCTCTTCTAAAGCATTTCATTCTATGTTCATATAGACCTGGTATGCATTGCTTAATGGGAGTTTTTTTTTTTTTTTTTCTTACATGAAAAGAATGTGCTTTTTGTAGTAGAAAGTCAAGGTTTGTGGAGAGCTGTATATATGGAATATTTGGTATTTTATTCTATTCATTTATTTTAATTTTTTTTTTTAATGAACAATGTTAGATCATAGAAAAGTAGAGAACTGAAACATTGCTGAATATAGGCAAGTGTGTGTGTGTGTGGTTTCCCCCCCCCCCTCGCCTCCTCCCCCCACTTAATAGCATTTGCAGTCCTGCCGTTGTCTCAATTTTGGAATATAGATATAATATATGGTATTGTGCAAATGTTTTAGGCAGGTGTGGAAAAATGCTGTAATGTAAGAATGTTTTAAAAAAAAATAGAAATGATACTTTATTTCTTTCAACTAACAATATTGAGTAAATGAACAAAAGAGAAGTCTAAGTCACATCAATATTTGGTGTGACTACTGTCTTCAAAACAGCATCAATTCTTCTTGGTACACTGTACACAGATTGTAGAGTCCCTTCAAAAAGAGGTTGATCCAAACATCTTGGAGAACTAAGCACAGATCTTCTGTGGATGTAGGCTTGCTCAAATCCTTCTCTCCATGTAATCCCAGACAGATTGGATTATTAAATTGGGGCTCTCTGGTATATATCAGATCTAGAACTACTTGCTCTTCTTTATGCTGAAGATGGCTTCATGAGATTGGTTGTATGTGTTGGGCCATTGTTCTGATGCAGAGTACATTTGGAGCCAATCTGACATCTCCCCGACAGTATTGCATGATGGATTTGTATCTGGCTGTATTGAGGACACCAATAAAAGTGACCAACTTTCCAGCTCAATTTGCTGAAATACAGCCCCAAAATTTCAAGGAACCTTCACCATGCTTCACTGTAACCTGTATACACTCATTGTACTACCCTTCAGTGAACAAAACTGCATTCTGTTAAGGCCAAGTGTTTCATATTTTGCCTTATTATTCTAGATTTTCATGCCCTTAATTTCCTTGGCCCAGTTTCCATGTTGAAGTACCTTTCCAGAAGGAGATGGGTATACCTAGGTCCCACAGCACTGCTGGGCATCTTTTTGCATATAGTTGTATTTGCTGCACGGTTTCCTTGCCCGACCTCTGCATTTATGGTTCTCAATGTTTGCCACATCTTGGTGCTTCTTTAAATTTGGCTGTAACAGAAGGAAGATTGTACCATCAAGGGGGCATCTGATTGAACTCTAAACGTATTCTGCAGCAGGGCAAGAACCCCAAAAATACAGCCAATATCCTTAAGATCCATCTTCCGTTTAAAGAAGTAGGTAGAGGTGATATAGCCCCACACATTACTGATCTCCACATCATCCAGTCTGTCTGGGATTACATAAATAGACAGACGATCTGCGCTTAGTTCTCCAAGATGTTTGGAACAATCTCCTTGCCAAGTTCCTTCAATACTAGGTATAAAGTATGTTACTAAGCATTTCACCTGTACACTAACCAGTAAAACTGAGGGTTTCAATTTACTGTACCCAAAATGTATCCCATTCTGCACATCCTCTCATCCTAGCATGTGTACACTAGCTTGCTTAGCTGGCCTATTTAAGGCACGAGATCAGGAACTTGACTCTGTTTTTAATTCCAGGTCGTGGCATTTCTCAATTTGAGAAGATAACTTTTTAATTATCTTAATATGAACCAAATGGTTAACTTTTAATAAGAAGCAGATGAACCTGAGCTTTCTCCTACTTCATTTCTTAACAGAAAAAGAATGTTTTATATGTCGGGAAACTGGGAGGAAAGGCCAAGAGCAGCTCCTAAACTTCTGCGATTGCACAGATTTAACAGTACACCATCAGTGTTTGCTGAAATGGATTCAGAAGGTAAGCCCTTGCTTCATGCCGTTGGTGTACAGATGAGACTCTAGTTTTAATTTCTTTTAATTTTATCTTAAGGTATTGGAAGGTACAAATTTTACAAACGTCAAAAATACTGAATGTCACAAATGGTTAAACTATAAAGGCCATGCATGAGTTAACTGATTTCAAGATCTTAAAGGGATTTTGTCATAAAGGTGTTTTATTAGAAGTCATAAAAACCCTGATCGGTGGTGCCCAAATATAGTCCTATAGTGCTGATTCATCCTCTAAAGAGTAAAACTATGAGGTAATCCAGCTCACTGTTTTTCTTGTGTTTGAATTGGCCATGTGGGGGGCCCGGGGGCTCCAACAGAGGTAATAAGCCGCATCCCCCGAAAAATTTCCCAACCCCAACTGTCTATTGATACTGGGACTTGGGCATCTTCATAGGAGGCTATTTATTGCTTAAAAACTACAAAATGGTTCAATACACTCCTAAAGTATAACAAGTAACAGGGTCATGCAATCTGACCAAATAATGGTGCAGGGATAATTGAGATGTTATACTGTCTGGAGGCCACTTTGGGACATTATAGTGTTTTGTAAATGGGGAGTTTTACCATGTGGGGGGCCAGGAAAGGGGGCGCTATGCTGTGTGGGGGTGGAGGGGCCAAAGTAAAAAGCTTACTATGGAGCCCGATCTTTACTAGTTATACCCCTGATACGGTGCACACTTAATAAACTAGTTACAGTGCAAACTTGGACTACAAAGTCTTGAACTGCTCCAGATTTATCATGGCTGAAGCTGGATAAAATCTGTTGCATCTTTAGACTGTCTATAGGGGAAGAAAACCTAGAAAAAAAACCTCAGTGAAAAACACAACGCATTTTCACTGTGTGTGTGTTTTAAAGCTGCATTTTCACCATATGGTGCCCTAGCCAAAGCAAGTTATCTTGCAGTTAACTTGCAGATCAGTGAGCGTCCAACTCCTACTGATCTGGATAACTGGATCCAATTTTTCCCAGCATTCTTGCACCCAAGGGGCACCTGTTTTCACTGATTTTCACCCACCCATTCGCTTCAGTGTGTGGAGGGATTCGTGAAAACTGCCAAAAATAGGACATGACCTATATTTTGACAGTTCTTGACAAAGGTCCATCAAAATTATGATCATGTGAATAGCCCCCACTCACTGAAAATAATGCAGCCGTGTGACTTCTGTAAAAAAAAAAAAAAAAAAAAAAATGTGACACAGCCATTATTCACTGTCGTTTGACTGTAACCTTAATTTGCCTCACTTTTTTTTTTTTTTTTTTTTTTTTTTTTGTTCTTCCCAAAACACACAGCATAATGTAGCCTGTTTTCCTATCCTTTTAAAATCACACTTAGCACTTCAAAAACATCAGAAAATGCAGGTAAAAAATAAACAATGACATTAAAACATGTAGGAAATAACATAGTGTCATGCATGTACGTATGTGAACATGCTCTGAAGGGGCTTCCTGTAATAAGTCATTGGAGTCTGACCACTGAGTTGAATCATCAGAACCAGGAGTCCTGAAACCCCCTTGATGCTGATGCTCCATTCAAATGGGGAAACTCAAACCCCACTGATCTAGTATGATACATAGTAGTTATTTCCTATTCTATTTTACGATTTCAAAGTTTCCTAATTTTCTATTAGATTTAGTTTATTGCCATTCATTGCAAATGTATAAATTTGTTTTTCTACTAAACTAAAATGTTTCCTGTATTATTTGAAACACAAATGAAGTGGACATCAGAAAAAGCTGATTTTCTGCTTAAAATAAACTGATCGACACATGTTTGTCTCCCACAGATGTTCCTTAGCGTATATGTATTCCAGCAATCTACCCCTTCATTAGGCAGCCACTCATATTGCAACAAAACCAGATGTTACTAGTATACTTTCTGCTGGATGAACTACAGAAATACTTATTCTCATGCCAATTCTGATTGAAAGGGTGATCCTTTCAACAGAACTTGCCATGTAAAAACCCATTCCACAAAAGTCACATTTTACATTAAATAAATTTATTTTGGACTATTATGGGAAGTTAATTTACTTGTACATAAGTAGAACTTGAAACTCCTTGGCCCTGATGCAAAAATTTTAAATAGGACCCCAAATCTACCATAAGCCATTTATAATGTTGGTGTCTTGCATGAAAGAGGGGCCATGAGAACGCCAGACTCCGGGGGAAATTGCTATCTCTACAGCCCTGATCCTGCACGGTCCCACTAGGTGTCTACCTTCTTGCCCAGCAAGACCTTCCACATATTTCAACATTTGATGAAAACTCTGTACTTTGTAAAGAAAATATCATAAATATGGGTCTCTCCTCTGAACAGGAGGTGTGGGCAAGTTTCACTGTTCATCTTCGTGAGGTGACCATTGGCTGTCACATTATAGCAAGGAGTGAACCCAAAAGGTGGCCATACATGAGCAAGGTTCTCTTCAATTAATTTATATAAGCGTTGCAAAACAGCAGAGCATGTGCAGTATCCCAGTGGACACTGCTATTTTTTTGTTTTATTGTTCCTGCGCTACTATTATGTGTTCATAATGTTTTTCAGCTTCTCTATAGTGTTATATGCCCCTTTTTTAAAGGTGTATTCCATTGCTGAAACTGGCACTCTTATCATTTCAGGACCTGGTATGTCCCAGCCAATCGCTGGCCGGAGTTTAGGGTAGGAAACTCGAAGTCTCTTGTCAGTTAGTTGAGTCTAGTGCTAACAGGGAAGCAGAACAGACCTACTAAGAGACCTTGCAGCCCATGAAGGAAATACTTGGGTTCAGTGGTGTAAATAGGAATAGTTGGGCCCCAAGGCGAACCCATGCCCCATAGTGGCCCCTGCACACACTATTATGCCTCATTGTGGACCACCCATGAACAATTATTATACTCTGGGGTCTCTTTATACCCCAGAGTTTAATGATCGGAGACCCAGCGGAGGATACAAACATAAAAAAAACAATGTTACTTACCTCTCCCTGGCTCCAGCGCACTCCCCCCGCTACGTTCAGCCGCCTTCAATGTTGAACCAGACGTCACGTGAGTCAGGCTGGCGCTGCGACGCATAACAGGCCATCACCAAACAGGCCTGAAGACTGTTGGAGCGCAGAAGAGGTAAGTAACATTGTTTTTATGTTCCCTCACCTCCCCTGGGCCTCCGATCATTATACTCTGGGGTCTGAAAAGACCTCCAGAATATAATGATAGCAGTATTTGTGGGGCTCGCGGGCCCACGGCCTTACTTACTGATCTCCGCTCCTGCTCACAACAGCTTCCGCAAAAGGGGAAGCACAGGTGGCCATGAGCAGTAGCAGGGATCGGTAAGTAAATAGGGCCAGTTACCTGCTGGGGTTATTCCAGCAGGTAACGGCCTATTAAAAAAATAAATAAATAAATCAAGGGCCTGCCGGGCCCCCTAATGTCCCGGGCCTCGTGGCAGCCGCTCCCGCTGCTACCCCGGTATTTACGCCACTGCTTGGGGTCTTTTAAGAACTAGTGTTGAGCTTGCAATGCTACAGCCCCGAGACATGGTAAACCTGCTATTTAAAACTACCTTGAAAGGAGATGGTGTCAGTTTGATAACCTTAACTTCTTGCTCAGAGCCTCCCTGTCAGGACTCCTCAACATACAGGTAGAAAGGGATCCTTGGCACTTCATCATATCAGCCTCCATATACATAGTAGGTGAGGCAGAATATAGACTTATTGGAGTGGAGAGAAAAGTTACCTCAATTATTGGGAACCCCTCATACCAAGTTCAGTACCAGCCACCCACAGTGGAACTCCATAGTACTACTCTCATACGGGAAGCTGCATTGGTTCCTCTTATCTCAGTAAAGTTACACATTTGGTCCAGCTGCACTGCTGCCTCCTGAGTCATTCCTGCATCTACCATGGAGCCCTTCTGCACACCACATGGCTCCGGGAAAGTGGACCCCTCCTCAACTGGAAGCTCCTCGGGGAATTGCCACCACCATCAGATACATAGCAAGCCCCCTCAACACTGTCAGGCCTGGGAGGTGAGCTGGAGAAGTCAGTTGAGTGTCTTTGGCCTCCCAGTCACATCACAGCTACTACTAAATCTTCTATCCTCTGCTTCCCTCCCTCCCCATTGGGTTGTGGCACAGCCTTATAGACTGATATGTACTTTTGTTGGAGAAGATTCAGTATTGGCTGCAATTTATTGATCAAGTCTCTGCTTATTCTGGGCTTGGGAGTCTAATTGGCAGTCCTCCTCCATTCCCAGCATGTTTTTATATACAGAAATAACTGTAAATCAGTGAGTAGGACCGCCCATTGGACTCCTAAACCCACATTGATTTAGATCAATAAATGACAATTTATACTGGACTGCTCAGCTCTTCCAGCTCTAGAACTTTGTCTAGAGAGCAGACTACAATTTCACTGTGACAGGTTCCTTTTAATCCGACAGCCATGGGGTTCTTTTTGGTCCCCATGGTTGCTGAATGGGAATTCTCTGGTCCGCATTTGAGCCAGTAGGAATCTGGTTACCCAATCAAAGGTCTCCTTTCATTATTTTGCTGATGGGACTGGAGATTGCTGTGTCTCTGCCACTAGAGTACTGTCTCCAGAGCAGCATGGCATATCAGTGCAGGAATACCTACAGTGCACCCTCCCCACCATATTTCCCACTACACTTCTGTCCAAAGCATTTTCCCTAACTTTTCTATTCCTTGGATTTGTACCTGTCTTCTCCACATGGTTATTCTAGATTTAAAACCTGTTTGATCTATATTTCAAGGACCTATGGAATTTTTCTCTTGAAAAAAACTTGATTTTTGACTCTCTGACTTTTTGGTCACAGTACTTATTGATGGGTTGTATCTTTGAATATCTGTAGTGTTTAATAATATTGTATTAAAATTCTTAGATTTTTATCAAGTATCACAATTGTATTTTTTTTTCTTTTTTTTTTTTTTGCAATATTTTTATTTTTTTTTTCCAATTCCTGTCTAACCACATTTTGTGTACATAACTAGCACTGAAATTCAATAATGTTTCTGGGCAAGTGCTCTTCAAATGCCACCAGGGAACAGTTACAATACAGCTCTTTTTAAATTAACTGAAATGAAAGACACATTTTGTATTTATGAACTGGAAAATAGTATGTTTTGGTTTCCTTTAACCAAAGAAATATAGAACAGATATTTCAGAAGGATACTACGCTGCTTCATTTACCATTTACAAGTTCTTTATCTGCTTTTGTTTATAAAGTTGCATACACAGCCCATAACCGTATATTATTGTGGTACTACTGTCCTGTGCATGTATGTAACTGGGTCTTGCCTCTAAACAGGTTCAGTCTGTGATTGAACAAAGGGTTGTGTTTGTGTTTGTGTGTGTGTGTGTTTAACCCTGCCCATTCCTATCATGCCCTTTGGTGCCCTAACATAGTAATAGTGCCCTTCAATGTATAGTATACAATGATTATACCTCCTTAGTTCTCACTGTATAATGCCTTCGTAGTGGCCCCCATCATATATAATGGTCCATAACACAGTAAAATACCCCTTTTTTTTTTTTTTTTTTTTTTTAGCCCTGTACAATATGATGACTCCCACTGTAGACCATCAGACTGTAAAATGCCCATGCAGTAGTCCCTTCAATGCTCTGTCATACAATATAATACATTAAAAAAAACCTTGCCTACCCCATTCCCATGGAGCTGTCCGCAGGCTCTGGCTCTAATGCTGTCTCCGGCTCAGTGCTCCTCACACCTCCCTGCCTCAGACAGCACTAGTTGAGGCCTGAATGGTGAAACATGGAGCTAATGGGTTGGTGCTCCATCATTGTATTTAAATGTATCTAGAGCCAGAGGATGCAGATAGAGTTGGAATCAGGAACCACCGCCTGGCACGGCACCTGAAATTAGGACCGACTTTCTGTATCACAGATGTAGAGCTCCCTGAGTGGAACCTTAAAGGAGAACCCTCCAGAAACCCATATGACATTTCTATATGTATATATGTTGACTCTCTATAATGTGATACTTAGTGTTCAAAGTGATTGGATAATACTGATACCTTCCCCATTTAGGAGGTGGGTATTTGCCTGTTGGCTTGCTACACACTTATACATGTCATTAATCTGATGAAGGGGCTTTTAGCCCCGAAAAATGTTGTTGTGCACGTTAATAAAATATATCTAGTGTTTTTTTTGCCATTATAGCACCTCTTGGACTTTTTTTTTTTTTTTTTTTTTTTGAACTCTGACCTCTGCTGTATCTTTATTCACCATAACTTTGAGATATTCTATTGAACGTGCAGTAAATTCTGCATTGTGTATTCTATAAATCTGGGTGTTTCACATACAGACTTGTCTCGGGATTTTTACCACATAGTTTTGTTTCCTGCTGTAGACTTTCACCGCACATGCAAACTTTGCATTGAGGCTATTCGGTCATACCTCTGATCTCTTGTTAATACTGGTCAGCTATGAATACATAGCTATGTGTATTCAGGGAAGAGTTCTAGACCAATTTTAGCAAATGCAAAAAAATGTAATAAAGGTGCCAACTGTCAAATGTGAACCAGATTTTGAAATAATAAAACATTCATTTCTCATTATTTCTCTGGCGAGATGCTTCTCTTGCCCTGCCAGAGAAATGAATATTTTTGTATTCTTCCTTTCCCCAGAAAAAAATAATTTTATATCCTAACAAGATGTTTCTTTAACAGGGATCTGGTAATGAAAATCGACAACAATGTAGTGCTTGCACGGCTAAGGTAGGCGAAAAGTTCCTGTTTTCTAAAATTCTGCCTATGTTTACTAGGTTTCTACCTCATACTAGGATAGGGTGATGTGATATGCTTAATCTCTTCTGGCCTCAGCTTGGAAAGTGTACTGCTGGAGCATTGGCAGTATGTAATGGTAGCGCTACAATGGTCACCCTGCTAGTGGTCTAGGTTGACACTGCCATATCAGTTCTTGAATAGCCTTCAAATAGAACCGTGATATCACTGTATTATCTGTAGCTTGCTGGGTCTACTCATTTCTCTACTGAATTACATTAGTGGTTATCCCATGAATCTTTTTCATACTGAAATTCCAATAAGCTAATGGCAGATTACTATGCTTGTAACATGCAAAACTTTTTTCATAGCTTTTGCTCGTGTCCACATGGTGCTGCTGATGGAGGGGCTCTAGACAAAATCGGCCTCCTTCCTCCTCTGCCAGAAGAAGTCTTAGTTTTATTGCCATGTCACTTACTGCAGACACTCTGCTCCTTTTCTGACTAGCAAGGTAGAAATGTGTTTGTCGGTTGCTCTGCTGTGAACTAAGGATTACTAAGCAGAGAACTCGTTGTGGGAAAATTGACTGTTAATTTGTTCACCAGCACTCAGATCATTAGGTGGTTGTGCACACCGCTATACACTTTGAACCTCAGGTGGCGCTGTATTGTGTAAGCAAATACAACTTTTTGATGGCTCATTTTAACATTTAATGTAAAGGGCAAGTTTAATTTTTAGTGATCTATACAATGGTGGGACAAACGCTCTAACTGGGTAGAGTTTGCTAATATTAAAACTAAATGTTTATACTGTGTAAAGAATAATGGGTGATGTACACTATTATGCAAATGAGAGACTGTTGTCACTTTCTACATTCAACAATTTACTCCATATCTCTGATAAATGGGTCGTTCATTGTTTGGACTTCTCTTACATTGGTCTGTCTCTAGTGTTTATCTACCAACGCTTGAATCCAAAATCATGGATGAAACTAGACTCTACTAAGGGCCCATGAATTCCATGAAGCTACCTAGAACCAATCTCTTTGTAAATTTACTCAAACCCAGCCCCCTCCTGTTAGTCTGGTAGTAGCTTTTTCCCCTCCCCATGGCTTCCCATTCATAACATGCAGTATACAGTACAGTATGTATACACAGCCCAGCTGAGCTTGTATGAGTAGTTTGGGATCAGGAGGGATAGCTGTCAGCTGATGTATGGCCAGCCTCGGACCTTCCTAATCCAGCTACTGTTCAGTGCCTACTTTTTTTCCAGAAAACAAAACACCTGAACAAACTCTTTACTATGTTTAAGGCAAAAGGAAATCCTGGGAATTGTGAACGCACATGAAGTATTTAAACTTGCATGTTAAAAGGGTCTGAACTGTACCACTCTGTACAGACGCATCACCTAATAAAAAGTTTAGGCACATTTTCACAGTTCATAGAATGTACAGTGCTGTGATTTCAATTTTTTTTTCTTGCTTGTGAGGCCAAGATTGCTGTACTGATGGTTCATGGTGACTAAAGGGGGTTAAATTGTTATAGTAACGATGAATGATATACTGCCTAATTATTTGTACATTGCAATATTCTGAGTATTCATGGGATGATCTAAAGTCCTATTTTAATTGTATAACTAAGCCATTCTGATGGGCTGATGAAGGTCATAAATATGAGATTTGGCAGGAAGATCTGTAAGGAGTGGCATTCAGATAATGGCCAGGCCTTTGTAAAAGATTTAACAGTGCTTCTATAAAAGGAAGAGGAAACTTCGTTTTATATATGGAGCTATCTAATATATATATATTTTTTTTTCCTGTTTAGTTAATATAAGTCACATGTTAAATGTCATGTATAGTTCACAGCACCTTGTTGCTTTATTTATGCTATTTGGATGCGTGCATTGTTTTTTAGCAAAGATCCTATGAAATGGCATGAGTTTGCTTCTAATAAAAATCTGCTGGACCACATGAAGTATGAGTAGTAATGGAAAGTCTAAATTTGAGTCCAGGTGAGATTTTTCTCATGGCTAAGTTATTGATGGTCTCAGTTAATAAACTGTTTTCATTTCGGTCAATGGAGCTATACATTTTTATTATTTTACTACTTTTAGCTCTCATTGGTACTATTCTTACTTTGTTTGCTCCATTTCCCAAAAGCTGGAGTGAAAAAACAGCTTTTTTTTTTTTTTTTTGCCTGCATATTAAGTGCTATAACAGAAGTTGATTTTATAGCGTTGCATGCAATGGAAGTGGAAATGTCAATTTATAACATTTTCTTTCATTTTTCACCTAAAAAAAAATTTTGTTTTATTGTGTAAGGGATAAATTTTTATTTTTATTTTTTTTTATTTTTTTAGAATTCTTTAAATTTATTCAAAACAATAGTCTCTTTTTATTTTGGTCTTCCTATGGGACTTGACATACTATTTATGCATTACTTGCATAATAGACTGGCATACTTATGTGCTGCAGGGTATGATGTCCATGTAATACTGACAGGCATCCTATTAAGTTCTACCTTTAGACGGTACCTAATAGGATCCATAACCAAACAGATTGTGGTTGCAGAAGTGCCGATGCCTCCACCTATGAAATCACTTTGGTGCTGTGGTTTCATTGATCCTGTCATCTGAGGATTTTAACAGCTGGAAATCTCACTATATACTGCATTGCACAGCCTATATAGAAATTAAAAGGAAGTGTGTGTGTGGGTGGTGGTGGTGGTGGTTGTTTGGTGTGTGTGTGTGTGTGTGTGTGTGTGTGTGTTTTTTTTGTTTTGGTTTTTTTGTGTTTTTTTTAAATCTGGCCATCCCTAGGAAAGTCTTAAAAATTACAATCTTCCTTTAAAAAACTTGCTTCTAACACAATATGTGACACTGTAGTAGGTAATGAATGATAGAATCACTTCTGAGTCTTTAGTTTGGGTGTTTGCTACTAAAATTATTTCTCTTAGTGCCTTTTCACATCTGGGTGTTGGCTGAGTGAATCTAAAAATCTAATAGTCCATTCATTATAGACTTTGAGGGGGGAAGAGGGGCTTGGTCACCGTGCAGTTTGTTTTTCAAAACAGTACATGTGTTAGGTGTGGCATCTTTCCGTGTTGCTGAGCAAAAGCACAAAATTACTCCACACAACAAAATATGCAATAACATTAATATTACAGTATGTTTAGGGACATTGACAGGCTTTATAGCACTTGCAGCTTTGATGTGTGTGTTGCACAGTATTCTCCTGCCATAACAAATCAAAAAAGTCCATATCTATAGTAGCCTCCATGATTTACTGATCAATGTACATCTAGATGCCCAGTGTTCAGGTTTACTTGTTAGAGCATTTTTAACTTCTTGCTCAGTTGCCGGATGTGGGTAACTGATGGCAAACTTGATTCTGGTTCGAACCAGAAACAAATTGAGTCTTGAGATGGGCAAAACTCTTAAGAGCTGTCACTCGGAGCAGAGTGCAGAGAGTCTGGGACACTGTAAAGGGAGGGACTGTATTAGGGACTTCTAATAGTTTTCCTCCATCGTGCAAGCAGCACAGCCATTAACTAAGGTTTATATAAGCTGCTTTACCACTTGCCTATCCTATTTATTGCTCTCTGTAATTTTGAGTGGTCAAAACTGTGAAGAAATTAAGCTTTAGGTACACTGAATGGATTATTCATTGAACTTGGCTATATCCCATATATTTCACAATCTATTTCCATTTTACAGATTAAAATATCTTTTTCTGAATGCAAGTTCCTGAAAGTGATGAGCAAGTCACTCATGATTTTAGTGTGTAGCAATATAAGGGAGAAATGTAATGTTCTAGGAAACCAAAAACTACCTAAATAGCTGGCATATAGTAACTCCCATTTAAGTGTGAATATGATTGGTTAAGCTCTTTTATGTAAGCGGACGCAGGATTATACTATAAATAAACTTTCATGGACCACACCCAGAGACAGCATCTCCATTGACCTGTGTGTCATTGTGTGACTCTCCCTGGGCCAGAGGGACAGAAATCTACTAACTATACTTTGGATTCCACAGACCAAGCAATGATGTTCCCAAGATTTTGGAACTTATCAAAATTTTGCTGCAACAAAACTGCTGACCGTTTCCCTTTTAAAGACCAGCTATTCTATTCCCTTTTTCTTTTACATGTCAGAGGAGAAATGTCGGTCAAGGTGACGGAAGGGAAAGTTAAAATCTGGTTTATACAGTAGCTTAAGCTACTGACATTTTCTATAGGAAACGATGGCGCATCTTAGTTTAGAAAGTCATCATCAATAAATAAGTGGCAACAATCTTCTAATTTATGTGGAAGTGCAGAATGTGTAATCTACATATGGACATGTTGTGAAGAAGATAAATGGAGGGCATGGAGACTGGAGAGGTACCAGCTGGACTACTGTAAAAAAAAAAAAAATGACATTTTTGCAGTGTTGTGCAGCAATGTGTGGCTAGGTTTACACGATTGATTTTATGTGGAACGTGACAGGCAAGATCAGCCTTGGAAATGTTCCCACTGGTGGTAGAAAGTTTTCCTACTTTATTAACTTTAATATGAAGTTTGAGCAGAATCCACCCAAAGATTGAGCTGGAGACTTAATCTTTCTGCTAGTTGATCCCCACACAGTTTGTCAGCAGGAACACATCTATGAATATGGATGGATCTCAGGGTTCCTGAACATATGCATATCTAATTTGGATCCAAGAAATGTACAACACTTGCACTGCTGAATGGCACAGAAAATCCACATATCCTGAAATGGACACTTATGTACCAGGGCCCTGATAATAGGAGATAAAGACTGACTCTATAACATTGCTGTGGGTATGAAGCACTACAAAGACTGAGAAGACTTGAGCCTCACATGTACTATTTCCTTGAAAAAGCCGTCTTTGGAAACATAAAAACATGGCTGTTTTGGAAAGGCCTACATTTCTTCTAAAGCAGTGACATCACAGCTGTTGTTCACATGATCATGAATTGTAGCATGGACATGTAATAAACATATGTGATGTCACTATCTGTGAAGAGGAAGTGGAGCAGTTCCTGAAACAAGCAGCAATGCATGGGGTGTGTTTGTGTGTGTGTGTGTGTGTGTGTGTGTGGGCTTCTTTCTCAACACAGCTGGGTTATTTCCTATCCAGCCTTCAGACAAAAATGCAGCAATTTTATGCTGTAGATGGCCTTATATCTGTCTTTCTTCACCTCCCTTACCCTCTCCATACAGTTATACTACATACAGTTCATTGTAATCTTGTGCATGGAGAATGGAGTGAAGTCACTAAGATAAGTGAACAGTCCCTTTTCTTTAGTTAAGTATATAGCAAATTTTGTTTCAATCACCTATACTATTGATTCATGTAAAAATAAGTTAACTTACTCTTAATATATACACTAAGATAAAGGTTACCAGCACAGTGTCTAATGCCCATTTGTCTCCAGTCTCCCTACACCTTGCAAGATGACCTCTCAATCTTTAGACAGAAGGCTCATCTTGTCCATACTGTCTGCACATCTTGCAGTCTTCTACTTTTTCTATTAATTGCCATGCTTTCTATAAATACCACACTGTGCCATAAGGAGTATAAAAGCAGTAATACAGTAAAGCCAATTAAAACAATAAGTGTCATAGCAATATCACACAATATATAAATACTAACCCATTTGGTCTTATCTTAGCAAATTATTTTTTTTTCTCATTAATGTGTACATGGCTTTTCATAAAAAAGAAACTTCTTGCCATTTTATCTTTTCCTGTAGCTTTTTCTTTGTGAAATGTGGGACACTACACTGCATGTAAGAGTCATGTTAATGTGTTAGGGCAATGAATACATTAATTTCATTAGCGAATGGCCTGAAAGCAATAATTACCAGTGTAGGTGTGTCACAAGCGATCATGTTCAGCTTTGCCAGTTAATTATTAAGATTTTGTTCTGAAGGACCCAGATCTGACATCAAGCTTTTAATTTAGCTGTAAATAAACTCTACTATGTAGAGAGAGAAAACTCTGCCAAGAACTTGCTTTGCTCTTGGATTTCTGCTTTTATTTTTTCAATCTTGACTTCCAATAAGATGCCAAAATAATTAGTGTCAGTGATGTGAAGTTTATTGCATAGCCCCAAAAGGGCACATTATAATAAAAATAGCAATTTTGTTTTTTCAATCCTCTTGTCTCTCTTTAAGTTACAGTATATAAATTTTCTACTGGAAATGCTAAACTTGATACGGCATGATCTTAAAAATAGAAGTTTATGGGTCTGAAGGGTTTTTTCTTGTGTTTGTAAACTCTTTCTTAATGAGTTTTAAAGTTTTATTTCTTTGTTTTTTCTAACCAACAAATTATTGGCAGCTCTGCCTTAAATGATACTTCCTTGAGGGGGTTTGTGTCTTAACAGCCTGCCCCCACGTAAGACATTTGCTTCATAAAGGTCAAATGTATTTTCTAGCTAAAGGTTACCATAGAGTATTTCCACAGAAGTTAAAAACTTTTTTTTTTTTTTTTTAATTTCCTTCAAACGTGGCCATCCAATATGTCTCCTGCTAAAATGATTAAAACCCAGCCTATATTATCATATACTGTACTCTCCAGAAACCTATGGCCCTATATGCAAGTCCATAACCAACCAAATGAATGAACATTTGTTTCCAACCAATGGCCACATATATGCCTGAAACTAAAAGTATCTGGTAGCTTGGTCAAGCAGAGTGTGCATAATACAAATTATGCTTTAACCCTTACAGTGTGCAGATTAGAAGAGGTGGCTATTCACTGATGGGTATAGAACCTGTGTTGTCAGCCCTAAAATGAAGGTCCATGTTTGCTCCTTGTTAGTTTGCTTCACACTCCTAACTTCTGCTGCCACCTACTGACCAGGACATGTGCAGTTCTATGATTTATTAAACCAGCACAAATCTGGACAGATTTACTAATACTATAGTTACTAACACTAGGTTCATGCTAGCGTTTGGCCACTCTTTCCACCTATTTTAAGTGGAATGGGAGACAAAGTCCTACAAACGGGACTTTTTCTCTCCACCAATTTCAGTATAAAATAGGTGGAAACTCGACAGACCCCATTATAGACTATCCACTTTTTATGAGGATAGGTTTTACGTTTTTTGGGTCCCCAAACGGGCCCAAAGAACAGAAACTCAAACACTAGTGTGAACCTAGAGTAAGCTAGGTGGTGCAAAGTTAGACTAGACAGTATTAAATTACACCAGAGCTGTCAGAGGTTTATGCTGATGCTAAATAATATTGTGCATTTTATACTGTCAAGTCTAACTTTACATCACCTAGTTATTGGATTAGTTCACGTTTAAAAAGGGCCATGCTCCTTTTCCTGTTAGGCCAGGCATTTTGGTGGACAAGTTGTAAAAAGTGTCTAAAATGGGATGTAAGGCATGTTTACCAGTGTTCTGAGTGGAGTCAGTGGAACTTTACTGTGGCTACAAAATTAAATTAAATACTAGTATTGTATAACCGCTTGTTGCATATAAGCATTTATAACCTTCCCTAGGTTTCTATAAATGTTAATCACATAATTGTGTTCTAACTTTTATACATTATTTATACTAACTTATTAATTATGATCCATTTGTCAAGGAATCAGAGCTGGAGTGTGGTAAAAATGAGACGTAAATTTGGCTTACTGATGTCACAGCCATGGTGGTCACTGGTCTCCAAATAAAGACAGTTACAAAGGTTATCAGGAAAATCACCCCCCCCCCCCCTTTTTTTTTTTTTTTTTTTTTTTTGTCCACAGGCTAGGTTCTTTAGTATTAGAAGGCACCATCCTTTCTTTAGGAGCTGCCTGAGGTGGACTATAGAAAGATGCCCACCCCACCAAAAAAAAAAATTGAGCTTACATGCTACTAGCTTCATACGCTGCTATTGTCGCCCAATAAACATACACAATACACACAGTTTTATATGGCCCCCCCATTCTCTTTAATAGGAGCGCCGCAGATAGCTGAGTACTGTACTTTGGCTATCTTTGGTACTCCCATCGAGACGAATGGGAGCCACGCGGGTTCGTCCATCTACCAAGCTACACGCCTATATTCAGCGTGGCTGCGGTCAGGCTGAATTCCCAGAGGGGGGAAAAACAAAAGCAATTTTCAGGCCCAGTGGGGGTCTCAGCAGACAGACCCCCATCAATCAGGTATTTATCCTCTATCATTTAGGTGAATACAGGGCAGTAACATTTTGTGACTTACAGGTGATGTCTCTGACTAATCCTTCACATTTCCCTTCTCTTCCCTCTGGACCGCCATGACCATTTCTTCCAGCTGTGACTTGTCTCTGAAAAGTTTGCAACACAGACATCTTTGGCTCCTCACTTTTCCAGGCATCCAACCTACATTGTCCTCACCTACACAAAGGACCCATCCTGCTGCTACCCCAATTAAAAAATATATGATATAACCCACCCATAGGGCTCAAAAACCTGGGACCCCCAGGATCAGCTGTGTGAATAAACTGTGGTACCTATGTAAGTGCCGTGACCGCTTCTGTTTACATAGGGTCATTTATCTCATAGTGGCCATGTAATGTAAGTACAGCCTCGTCCTATACACGTCTATATGACAAGGCTGGAATTACATCACACGGTCACTATAAACAGACAGCTTGTGATATAAACAGGTGTCATAGCCCCTTCATACAGCTGATCAGAGGGGGTCCACTGATCTCTTATTGATGATCTGTCTTAAGGATAGATAATCAATAAAAATGAGCTGGAAAGCTCCTTTTTAATAAATCCCAAGTGTCACCTTAAAGGGGTTGTCCAGGATAACCACTTTTTTAATATGAGGCCAGAGTAGGTGCTCTGGTGTCTCCCAGCGCATTCCAGTCCTGCTGCTCCGGTGTTTTCTTCCAGTGGAAGTTCTCACAGCACTGTGACGTCCCGTGTCAGCAGCCTCAGCGGTTATGTGTGACGGGGACTTCCGTTAGAAGAAAACACCGGTGCAGCAGAACCAGACTGCAGTGGGAGACATTGGAGCACAAGGGACAGGTGAGTAGGGTGTATTATTATTATTATTATTATTATTATTATTATTATTATTATTATTATTATTATTATTATTATTATTATTAGTGTGTAAAATATTTTTTTTTTTTTTTTTTTTTAACCTTTCCTGGTCTCATATAGGAAAAAAAAGTGGTTATCCTGGACAACCCCTTTAATTGCCCCTGATTCCCCCTGTCATAAATACTACTCCCCTAATGACCCTTTATACGTAGCTCACAGACAAATCTAGCCAATAGGCTCAATTAATGAAGGAATAATTTTAAAGTATAACTTTTAATAATGCAAAAAGATAAAAATACTATATTCCTGTTAAAAATATTTGAAGATAGTCATGCAAAGGGAGCACCAATCACTTCACCTCATTAGAGGTGTGCCTCTGGTTGCAGTACTCCAGCAAATGCACTGTACAATGGTTGGCACCTTTTCTGCTTTGTCCACTGTATATTGCTGCTAGACCGGCCAATATAGCTCATCAGTTCAGTGTTTGGGTGTCGGAACTCCATCAATTGGATACTGATCAGCTATCCATTGAGTAGGTCATCTGCATCAAAAACATCCGAGCCCTGACATCCCCTCTAAGAATTCCTTTACCACAAAACTTAAAACTTAAACACCTTGTTGGAAAGGATGACCACTGAGGGAATGCTGTAGACTTCCTGTAAAGTTTAGAAAAATATTTTTTTTTTTTTTTTTTGTGCAAATGATCTGTTTGCCCACACCTGTGCACTATCTTTTGTTGTCACCACAAATTGCTTTCCATGGGACAGGTCAGTCTTCCTGTTTTGATAGTGGCACAGGATGTCAGCCACAAAATATGGGTGAGGCCGTGAATTGAGTATACTCAAGCAAACTGCTTGTTTACATTTCAAATATTACATACATATATATATATATATATATATATATATATATATATATATATATATAATTATTTTATTTTTTTTTTTTTTATGCAGCAACGTTGAACTCTACTACAAGTAAGGGATTTTCGTTAACTAACGTGGTTTAGAAGCTATTTTATTGGTGGTAGACACCCTTTTTATAATGCTGCAAAATTTTTCATTTACACTTGAACAAATGTTAAAATTTTAATTATCTACCCATTTAAATATATTTATGGTCATGAGAAAATCCCTTTTACTCAAACCTTTAATTAGAAATAATGTATACAATAAGAAGTCAAACTCCTACATTTTGCAAATCTTCTACTCATTTTTACTGCAGGAGTTAGGGAAAATTTAAGTGTCTACAGTAGCCATTTCTAAGGTATATAAAGATCTGGGTGGCCAAATAGAGGGTGAACCAACATGTTGGATCTGGAAATGCCCTGGCAGGTGAAAGTTTCCAGGATTGTTGAGCGAGCACGTATTCTATCCATAATACAGATGTTCAGTGTTCATATCCTCAGAGCTTTTTCAGCACCTACTTGCACCATGCCTGTTTTTATAGTTACATTTAGACATGTATTACTGCTTTTTGTATTTATCAGAGAAGTTGGATATTTTCTGGCAACATTAAGTGCCTGCTGTACTTATAAACAGAAAAGTAAGCGGCATATTCTCACTACCCTGAAAGCCTCCATTATGTGAATTTGTAGTGTAATCTTTCAGTAACCTTATTAAAAACATTTAAATGATGCGCACCATCCCATCTGTTTTATCTGTGAGTCAGCGAGGAGTTTATGCATCATTGTATATAGCAGAAGGCTTCCATGTGAATACTACATAATTATGAGGAAAATAAAAACTTTTCCAAGTTACAAGACTTCTTTTTTCCATGTTAAGAGTAATAGTGTGTGTGTGTGTGTGTGTGTGTGTGTGTGTGGTTTCTAAAGGGATTGTGCAGGTGTTGCCGCCACCACACACAGCACACACACACACACACACACACACACACACACACACACACACACACACACACACACACACACACACACACACACACTCTCTGACTTCAGATATGGAGAGACACAACCACATAGCGGTTTCCGTTGCAGAGACTTCTCTGTATCGGTCAAAGTTCCTACTCTAATTAATATAACCCATGCAAGATAGTTGTTGGGGGTCAGGCAGTTGCCTTGGCAACTTGAATGCCCGGAATGTTGTAGCATCTCTCTCAAAGCATGATATACCATTTAGATTGTGTAGTATGAAATATGAGGATTGCATATGAAGAATATTGGGCATTTACTGTATATTGGAGGTAGGACACATTTGTGCTTGACAGTGGTTAAGCCATGAACAAGACTTGTTCTCAATCAATATGATAGAAGATAAATTGCTGATTGGGGGTCTGACTCCTCATTAATCCTGAGAAGGGGGGCGAATCCTTGGTGGTCATATGCACCCCTGCTCCTGTTCACCTCAATGAGAGTGGTGGAAATAGCCAAGTGATGTACTTCGGCCATCTCCCAGCACTCCCACTGAGTACTGAAGTCAACGGAAGTAGGGGTACATCTGCATGTACAAGGGGTTTATCTATTTTTCCCACAGCTGCATTCACAGTGGGAACCCCCCCCCCCCACACACACCCCTTGGTCTCAGCGGTCAGACCCTTACCAGTTAGCACTTTAACCTTTAGGATACAGAATAAATATTGTGGACAATGTGTGATTATCGTATTTCCCAAATCTCCTAACAAAATAGGATTTTAGTAAATGGATAATCCCCTTTAAAGATGGGCAAAGAGATGATGGCTTGTAAGGATTTGCCTTTTTTCCAGGCATCCAAAACAAAGCTTATGACTGTAAATAGTAAATTCCAGTTTTGGGGTACATGACCATTGGTCAAAACTGCACAGATATCGTTTTTACCGCAGTTCGGTATTTTCAAATTGAATGTTTAATCTCAGTATAATATTTATATAGCCATATATAAAGCGCAGATCAGTGTGGTTTGTAACCAGATCATGGTCACGTATTCCGTCTCTATGTAGCCTTTAAAGTCCCATCCAAGTTTAGTTTTAATCAAGGACATTGACAAGAAATAGTTACAAAACAAATACTAAGTTTTAATGCTCAAGAGTTACCCCTTGTCAAACCTATTGGAAATGCGGCTAAATGTACTTTAATTCACTGCCCCCTTGGTAGGGAAAGTGACTTTTTCCTTCATACCTTGTCTTAAGACGTGCTTTTATCACCAAACACAAGAGACAAACTGCGTGTACTAAGAAGATTTGGAATTATCATAGCGGCATTAAATTGCCCTTTATATTTATGGCTTTAAGAAAGTTCATAATCTAAGTGTTCCCTGCCAGTTAATTTCCTGCTAATGAACATTTTACAGGTTCTCTTTTGAAAGTGCTGCTCTCCTTCCTAAATCCTGTGTCTGTTCTTTATTGCTTTTGTCATTAAGCATAATTTCTCACCCACTATTCTCTTTGATTTCTCCAGATACGCTTTATCAGCAGCAGAAATGCTTCTGTCAATTTTTTTTTTTTTTTTTCTTATTAAACTACAACAACCAACTGGTAGAGAATGCTGGTAGTTAGTTATACATAGGTATGCTTGCCCCAATGTCTGTATAAAATTATCCATTATTGTATTGTAGAGAATTATGTTTTACTATGTGTCCCCTAAACAAAATAAAATCACAAGTATTGTCCACCATGGCCTCTTTATTAAATATAAACATGGAAATAATGTGGCGTTATTAGCTATTGTAATAAAATAATTCACACTTATAACATTTTATGGAAAAATCTTTACCAAAGCATTATATCAAACACAAAGGAAGCCTTAGTACTGTGGTCTTAATACTAGTAGTATCCTAATGCACTATACCCAATTACACCAGACCAAATCAATGGGTATCCCACTCTCAAGTTTTCTGTAATATTTGTGTGAAGTACTTCTGACCAGTGGTATAACTAAACGCTCAAGGGCCCTGGTGCAAATGCCCAGCTTGGGGGGGGGGGGGGCCGTCCTACCCAGAAATTTGCTCCCCATTTGTTCTACAAACTCTCCTCCCCCCTCTCTTTTTGGCATGGAAAGGTTCATTATTTATTTATTTATTTATTTATTTTTTATCCTTTTTGTCAGTGGAAGGCTAAATGTCAAATCTTCTCATTCCAGCACACCTCAGGGCAGGGGTAATATATTTACAATGCACAAACTGCCAGTCATCAAAGGGATTCAGAAAGCCTTCATGTGGTTAGGGTGATCTGTGGAGTCCCTGACTCTTATAGATCCAGTGGCAGATGAGACCACTACAAACCCTTTAGGTTATGCCAGTACTTATGGGCCCCCTAAGGCGCCTGGGCCCGGGTGCAATTGCACCGACTCAAGCTACGCCCCTGCTTTTGACCCAAAAGCCTTTAAACTGCAGTTTAAGAGATTTAGAGGACATGGAATAGGCCATCAATATCTTATTGGTGGTGGTCACAGGACCCTCTACTGATTTTTAAAAGGACAATGGTGTTCTAGAATCTACTTCATAATCAGAACAGCTCCGTACGATGTGTAGTGGTCGTTTTAATGATATTGCTGTTTTTCTCTGATTCTACTGAATTTGAGAGATCTGCAGTACCATACAACTCTACTACACAATGTACATACAGTAGCTGTGCTCTGGTGAGTGAGTAGCAGCCCTTTTACAGTTGGTCTGTGTAGATGGCAGTAGTCAGATCTCCTTTGACTATTTATGACCTATCCTAAGGATAGATCCTTAAGATCAGTTCTCCTCAAACTGAGCCAAGTCTCACTGGTGGGGTGTGGCTCACCGGCTATTGTCTGCTTTGGTACAAAACCGGGACTCTGAGGCAGAAACTACACTGACACCATCCTAACATTATCAGTGCAGTCTCTGGGCTAGAAAGGCAGAAGGATTTGTGAGACCTCACCACCAAAAGTCCACAGGTTCACTCTAATCTGGATGCAGACGTGTCAGACTGTGAAACTGGAGATAGGAGGCTCTTTTCTTAATCTTCACTGTTGTGGGGATGCCCCAGGCAGTGTAAAAAGGGTGGAATTTGGGAAAGATTTGCTGCAAGTTTGGAAGCTTTTATTTGGTGAGAATGCTGCGGTCAATGGGCTAGAGGTAGCAAGGGGAGACAGTACCTGCCATAAGGAGAGAGAGGTTGGAGGGCAATACTGCTACAAGTGATGCTGTGCTGTGGTGTTTTACACAACTGCATAGGTATATTCTACTGCATGGTGATATTTGCTTGGAGCGGTTGGGGGAAAAAAAACATGAAAAACATGAAAAACAGACACTTCGCCAGTTCTTCCTTCTTTACTTTTTGTTGGATACTAATTTAAAAGGAAAAAAAAATACAAAAATAAAAACCTAAAAGTAAAGCTCTATTTAGCACCAAAAAAAGACACACAAATTTGAATAACCCAAAGGAAAAAAATGTTATAGCCCTCAAAACCACATGTACGAACCCCCCCCCCCCCCCCCAGAGAAAAAGGCCTGGTCCTGAAATGATTGTCCTAGCAAAGACCAATTAGGAAGCTCTTAGTGAAAAGTTTAACGTCTTTGGATGAAATTCAATTAGATATCTTTCTATACTGGGTTTGTCCCCAGTTAGAGTTTTCACGATCTCCAGCTTATTAATGGTAGTGATGTCTCTTAACAATGAAAAAGAACACAGGACTCTGGAGCTATGCAGATGTCAATATTAACATGTAGCGGCAGGAAGTAGGGTTGTTGGTGAAAAGTGACTTTCCCGTCATTGCCACATTTGACGTGGTACAGAACTGCAGGAAATAATGGGGTATATGGGAGCAGCTTAATGTCGTCATTTTCATTAAACTTTTTTTTTTTGTGTGTGTGCGTGATTTATTTCAGTTAAATATACCTGACAGTTTCAGAGATTTGGTTTCCATAACCTGTAGAGGTCGGAAACTAGTATATACTGTAGTATAGATCCATGCAAGAGTAGATAGACTAAGATTATATACTCTATGTATTCATGGGGGATACCATACTATCAACATAATTATTCATTTATATCAATATATTGTTTACAAGTCATTATGAGTAGCGATCCTGGTACATTTTTTTTTTTTTTTCCCCATTTTTAATAAGTAAATTAAAAATTCAGTGCTAAGTTTCTTTCCATTGTGGTTGGGTCTCCAAATCCTCTGCATAGGTGTGTGAAGGCCATTGGAGGTATAAAATAAACAAATAAAGCCTCCTGTCCCAGTGCTCCATTGTCCACCGAAGTTACGGAAGTCTTGCACCTCACAAGACCGCTGAGGCCACTCATTGGTTTCACTGGTCTGGAACCAATGACTTGTGAGTAACATCACCCAGTCCCCCTCCAGCAACCGCTGAGGCTACTGATTGGTCTCAGTAGTCACTTGAGGTGTAGGACTTCAGGCATGAGGCTCCAGGACGAACTTGAGCAGACACTGGTGGTGGACAACAGAGTGCCGTGGACAGAGGAGTATGCTTTTTTTATTTTAGATCTCCCCTGGCTATCCCATAGGTTGCACCAATTCATGGAGTAACCCTTTAAGGAATTGGGTAGCACATCACTTTAAACCCAAAAATGGCATGTACTAATTAGGTGGACATACAATATAAAGCATGCGGAGAGGTAATTGAAATCTGATGTTTCTGACTGCATTTAATACACAATTTTAAAAAAGTTTGATTGGAGAAAAGGAGCACAAAGGCCTATAATGCAGATAAATACTCATATGAGGATCAGGGCTATCCATTTCAGACAGTATTGGCGGTTCTGAAGATGGCAGTAGCAGGTAATCAATGTCGCTGTGAGGTTTTCTTCTAGTTATGAAGCAATTACTGAATATTTTAACTGAAAAATCCCAAAGGCATGTGTGATTAATAGCCAGTCTGTCTAAAAGGCAGAGAGTAATTATTGCTGCGGGTTAAACTAGGGCACGACCCTAAATGAGTCATTTGTAGTTGCGTTCAAAAAGGTAAATTTAAGGTTAGTGCTATAAGCTCTACAATAAAGCCAAATTTAAAAGGTATATCAATGGCAAATGTGTGGCCAGGATTATGTGATCTATAGTCTTAAACAATGTAATCTGCAATTATTGCATCCAATGTCTTTGAGTTTGAGGTATTTCCATTTGCTCTTACCAGAAAACCGAGACCTCATAAGCTGTTCATCATGTATGCCCATTTTTTTTTTTTTCTCTTCTGTCTTTTGCTCTCTGTGTTTCTGTATATCCTAACCTCCTGTATGTATAATTGGTGTACTGTATGTATATTGTAGCATTGCTAGTATTTTGCAGTGCATACACACTAGCCAGAGTCTTGCATAAAAACATGGTCTGGTTTACGTGTTCTCTGGAGTCTTATAACCCATCTTTACATCCGCTGGCACACAGACTACCCTGTACATAAGCAGTTTTGGAGACTAAACCTGGAAAGGGAGACCGTACTCCCCTCCCCACCTCCCCCAACACCCACATCACGCACAGCCTAAAAGGGGTTCTCCATTTAGGACAATCTCTTGCTAGAAAGGTCTACTGACCATAAGCTGATCACGGTGACAACCCCTCCCCCCCCCTTGCTGAGTCCTTCAGCTAGCAGCTGTAATATGTGAGGAAGCCAGGCAGTGCCTCCACAGGGGAAACTGAGTATTACAGTGTGTGATGAAATTGATAGGTAGTCTATCTCTTGCCAAGCAGGTCCTGTTTAGTTTATACACTCTTTGTAGCTGCTTTCCATTCTGGACAAGCAATGAAAATCCTGAACAGTAGTTAGTCTTCCACCCCTCAACATTTTAATATATAATATATATATATATATATATATATATATATATATATATATATCTTAATACAAAAATGCACAAATAAAAATGTCATATGGATATAAAATGCTGGATCTGTTTTGTATAGGCTACATTTATTTATGTGGGCAAAAACCAGCTGTCATATGTAGCTAAGCAATACCGACTGCATTTTATAAATATGGCCGTATAGAAATGTGTGAATAGCTTAATAGAATAGTTTTCTACATTTTCAGAATGTATTTTTACATGACAGGATTACAGATCCTGAATATGGACATTGAAGCTAGTTTTGGCTTTGTAAGGCAGTGGACGCCAAAAAATGCTCCTACTGTAGGTGGACAGCTTTCTTAGGTTCCTTTTCAAATATTACTTATATTTACTTCTACTTCGTCTTGTTGTATTTTTATTGTACTTTGTATATTTATACAGTTTTTGTGCGCTACAATTTTGTGCCTTGTAGTCATGTCTGGTGGAAAAACTTTATTAAAAAGGAAGTTTTCCTGCATCTTTAGGTCCTCTGTCTGTACCAACATTACCAGCCCGATGTTTTGTCTTTGCAATGCTATTTTGGAGTAGTCGGTTTCCAAAAGCTAGTTTGGTGAATCTGCTGTGTGCCTCAAAACTGGTTACAGTGAGTTTTGAACGCAGATCTCTTTTGAGAACTGAGCAATAAGAACAGAATTGCTATTCTCATACTGAGCAAATTGAACTGTTCCTGTGGTTTTAGAACTGCTGATGTTGATCCTGACTGATGTTAACCTGCGTTGTGCCGAACATTCTCAGTAAGTGCTAGTGACCCTGTGAGTAGAGTAGAATTCCTGGCTGCAACACTAATATACTCAAGAAGCGTGGATCCAACTGCCCTGTTCTTGGGTAGATCGTAGTAGGGGCTGGTGTAAAACTTATGGCCAACTCTGACTACACCAACTGTCTACTTTTGCACACTTACATTGATGGAGGTTACGAACTGTTTAATACCAATGGCCTATTTTTATGATATACCATCAATTTTGATGGGGTCCAACTCTCGCTAACCCTGCTTGATAAGCTGTTTGAAGGAACTGTACCACTCGTGCCAACAATGCAATCTGTACATGGTTTACATCAGATGCTAGGATTGTCTGTATGATCATTTGATATCTCTATATATAACTGGATCCTCCCATTCACCGAAGTACTGACAATGCAGGTACCTGATACAAACAATAGAGGCTGTAGCACTCGCACAAGCACCCATGCCATTTCAAACCTCTCATCTAAAATTTCTGACCAATTTATAAGGGAACCTGTCAGGTCTATTTGTGACACTAAACCAACCACTGGTTGTTTTGGCAGTAGGGGTATTTGGAATACTAAAACATATTAAGTATATCTGTGTGCATCCCCACTGTCCAAAAAAAAGTTACCTATTTTGTATGGCGAACCAAAAAAATTACAGCAATATGCAAATTAAGTTACCTTGCCCCCCCCCCCCCCCTTCTTTTTTTTTTTTTTTTTTTTTTTTTTTTCAAAACTTTTCAGTACATTGTACATGATATTTAATGGTGACATTACGAAGTATAATTTGTCCCACAAACAATAAGCTATCATGTGACTCTGAACTGAAAAAAGCAAAAAAAAATCTGGCTCTTGGAATGTGGGAAGGAAAAAAACGGATAAGCAACAACAAATTTTCACTCTGTCCTGAAGGGTTTAAAGGGTTAATCGTTACCTTTATTTTAGAATTGGAGTTATAGTAGTGTGTGTTGGTGGGGGGGGGGTTGTACTGTTGTTTTAAATATTTTTATCACGCTTAAAAATGATTTATTGCAGGCCAGTTTCCTTTGGAAAGATAATTTTGTTTAGAGGTCATTTTATCCGTTTTTATAAGACTTTAAAGAAAAATTGGTCCTAAGTTGTTGTCATTTTGATAAGAAAACTAACCATTTATGTCACAATTTGCAAAATCTGTTTGTCTGATAAAGTGCCTCCAGTGTGCAGCCGTCAAGTCTCTCACCCAGGGTGTTCCATTTTTCATAACTTATAAAAATATTTGATTTCATTTTTTTGTTGTCCTTTTTTATTTATACCATCTGACAAGTATAAATTCATCTTGTTAATCTGTCTAATAATCAATCATAACTGAGTATTTTACAAACATTTGATAAAGTAACCTTTCAGACAAAACTCCCCGTGGTAAGCATTGTAGAATGGCATGTTTCCTTTTAACCCTGTCATTTGCAGACCTTTTGCATTGTCATGTCTTAATTTTTATCAAGATTGCGCCACAATGTTCTAGTCTTTGGCTAGATGTACCCAGTAGTATCCAGTTTTTCAAGAATTTTCTATCCCTATTCTCACGGCTTAGAGTGTGTTTTTGTTTTGTTTTTTTAAATGGGGGGGGAAACATTGAAGTAGTGAAGGAGCAGTAAGGCTTCAATTTTGCCATGATTACCAAAAGGCACCATGTTATGGTAGTTGCAGCCTATAGCTAGGCTCACACTTTTTCGTATTTATTTTTTCATATATGATAGCCAAAATTAGGGATTAGTAACCTGATTTGTAGTGCTCATTAGGAGTTTTCGATAAATTTGAGTTTCCAACCCACAAACCATTTTTTAGACCTTTGCATATATGAAGTGGTGGCCCAGGGAAGCTGAGTAAACAGTACTACTGTCACCTCTCTGGGCCTCACAAATGAAGGCCAATGTTGGGACTCTTAGACACAAGCATCATGACGTCCTCCTGCGCCACATAACCGCTGAGGCCCAATCACAAATCTAAAAGGTCCGCCAGAGCCGCTGGAGTTATTGCGGAGACCCGAAGAGGATGGTGAGAGTTAAGCATGCCACGACGGAGCCCAGGAGAGGTGAGCAAGACTGTTTTAACTTTACTCAGCTCTCCTGGACCTTCGTCTCAATAGACCCCAGAGTATAATAGTTCCAATTCAGGCTAAACAAGTTCGGCCCAAAATGAAACTGCTGGGCGAACCCATAAATATGCATAAGGGTAAATTTCATGAGGTTTGCCCAACAGTAGCTAAGCTCAAGATACTATACTTTGATCCTATGACTAAGGGCAGTGTTTGCCAGATACACATCAGTGAGTGGTTTTAATTGGTTCAAATAAATGGTTTGCTTTTGTTGGTTCCAGGATTCAGATGTGCTAGACGTTCCTCCTGGTATAAAGTAGACTTTGTAAAGCCATATTCAAGTAGATCAGTGAGGAAATGAAGCAAAGTAGCAACCATGCCCTTCTATTGGAAAATATAGACTATAGCTATATGCCCTAATGTTGGCTAGTGAGCGGAGTAACAAATTCCATCAAACAACAAAACTTTATGTAAGATAGCAATAAGCTGATTGTATACATGTAAATAGTTTTTATTGATATGCAAATGAGGAAAGTGCTTTAGGGGTGTGTCTGAGCTTCATGAAAATGCTGAATAGCAGAGACGTATTTGGAAACTGTAGAATCCCCTCTACAAGGTTTATGAATGCCCCACCACAATGGCATAATATAATGCTAGAAACCTGTCAAAAACGGCCCTTCGAGACTAAACAGGGGATCACTTAATATACATTAACTAAGGCAGGCATTTGTTCTGCAGAGGTCAGGACAGGAGGT
This sequence comes from Leptodactylus fallax, assembly GCA_947044405.1. Taxonomy (NCBI): domain Eukaryota; kingdom Metazoa; phylum Chordata; class Amphibia; order Anura; family Leptodactylidae; genus Leptodactylus; species Leptodactylus fallax. The sequence continues at coordinate 1,181,304 of CAMRHE010000161.1, forward strand.
AGTGGAGTATTGGACATGTTAAATTTCAACATGCCTGAACCTTAGTCCTCAATATAGATAAACTACCACCCAAGGTATTTAGCAGTGACGTACTAGTGTCTCTCCATTTACAACACATGCACGTTTGACAGGAAAGCTGTTGGCCAAACAAGCGTTCAGGTGACAGCTTTTGGAGATATATAGCCACTTTATAAAATGTGTATGCCTGCTTTTTAATAAATTTAATCTAAATTACTGTAACTGTCTCCTTTACTTAGAATGGCATGTAGGCCTAGGAATCCGGGGCCCTTTCATAACCTGCTTATCCTCTCCCACAGTGCAGGCTGTTTTATAATTCCTGGTTGACCAGAAGTATGTTAAGGCATGCTAAGATTTAGTAGTAAAATGTCAGCTGTTATACTTTGTATTGTGTCAGAAAGTGTAGAAATTTATTGTCCAATTTAGAAACCTGAGATGTTACCGGGAAATGCTGTGGGGTGTGTTATAATGAAAATACCAATCCACATTAGACATGGTTGCCATAAGCAAAAATTGTAATATCTTAGCTAGACGTTAAGAGGGGAAAAAAATCCACAGTTCATTGAAAGGAGTGCAAATCATTACTTTGCAAATATTTGCAGCTTCCTTCAACTCCAAACGGGTTAAGCCTGATTTGTAATAAACTTGCATTCCTAATTTTCCAAGCGATGTGCCAAGTTAAGTACTATGACGGCCTTTGGACAGATTTATATTTTGTCTTCTTCTGAATTAGTGATGACTGACAAGAGGACATTGTTTTATACGCAGCTATTTAAATAAAGGCCTGCAGGGTGTTTCTGTGATGTTGTCACTTCAAGTCCCAACTGGTAACCAAGAGATGTGTATTACAGAGTAATCTTCATTAGCTTTTATGATTTTAATCTACTTCAGAGAAAGGATTGCTTTGATGGCAAGACATTTTAATATATATAGACAGCTCAGCCTTTGTTTCTGACTAAAGCTACGTCTTCATGTTTTATTTTCTCCCACTAAAACCTTTCAAGTCCTAGATAAGTTTATTTTATTTAGCTGTGGGAAGAGCATTTTAACCTTCTCTAAATGAAGGGAAATATGATGTTGGGTTTGTAAAATGTCATTAAAGTATTCAGATTATGATATATTGATCTTTAATATTTTTTATTTCGTTTTGAGCTTGTATAAAACCAGAACTTTTTGAAGAAAAAAAAAAAAAAGAATACTCCTTCCTTATCTTTCCACTTGGCTAAACATATTCTGAGATGGCTAGAGAAAGGTGAAGGCTTTAACATGGAAGCAGATGTCTATCCTGTGTCTATGTACAGCCACCCAGTGGGTATTTTGTGAATTTGTGACAGAATATCACCAGCATGTTGTGATATTTTATTACATTTTTTTTCAAAATAGGATTCCTTAACCATGCACAAGCTCAGGTGAGGTTGGAAACATCTGTAGGGTAAAATAAGAATGCCAGCTGCACCAATATCACACATCTTTTAAGAATGGTTTCACAGGTATCTTTTTCAGTTTTTGATGTGTGTGTGTGTGTGTGTGTGTGTGTGTGTCTTTTCTCCCTTTCGAAAAGACCTTAATGATCTCCCATGGCAGGATCCAATCCTTTCCTCAGCCATGATCACGCAGCTCATGCACATACTTGTATGCATGAGACAAAAATCTGTGTGTGCTTTTGAATAGCTCCATGTACATGATTGAGGGAGGTTCCCTACTCAGGACCCACCTCTTTCAGTAGAAGTGGAGATCTGATAATAGACACTATCTTATTCTGGAATATCCAGTAACTTCATGTATAATTTGTTTGTATGGTCAGCATGTAACAGTACATTTCACTTATCGAAACCAATACTGAGGAAATGTATAGCCAATAGGAGTTTCCCCCTTTTAACTATTGATAACTGAGAGTCAACTGATTTTGTTGGGCTGGTTTCAACAGTATAAGGATTGCCTGGCTCTTTGGAATGATGAGTAGGATCTATCTGTGTCTTGTCAGTAACCAGAAAGTTTCTTTATGGAAAAGGAAATGAAATAAATCTAAATATAGCTGTTATACTCTGAGGAAAAATGGAGCAAGGCTCAATACAGACCGCTCAGACCAATAATACTCCTACCATATTGGTAAAGAAATTAAGAAATGAACTTTAGTCTCTGAACTATTTCAGTACGGGGATTTACTTTTCATGTACTTTGAGTTAGTTGATCTATAAGAGAGACCAAAGATGGGCACACCTTGCACAGTTACGTTACATTCCTCAATTCCTCCATCATGATGGCAGCAGTTGCGTATTGCTGTTGTTCCACAAACATGCCTCCTTCATATATGACCATGCTGCTGCGCTTTCCCTGTTGAGTGTATATCCACTTTGAATGTCTAGACGCAGGAGCTGAAATTGTGGCTTGACTCTGACGGTGCAACTTTAAAGCAGAACTAGTAGCTCAAAATCGCCACTAGTCTATGTATAGGGCATAGCTACAGGGCATGTAAAGGTTGCAGCAACTCCCTGTGCCAAATAAAGACCCCAAAAACGCACATTGCACAGATGTGTTCACCTTTAATAATTTGGTGCAGGATTCCAATATGTCATGACAATAGTTCATTAAATACAATACACAAAATGCTGCCTTTCACCACCTCCAACAAGCTCTTTATATGATTTAATAGCTGCTGCTCCACTGATTGTGGCACAGTTGGAATTTTTTCATCTAGCCCCCTTCATTCCTGAGCAACCAGTGTTACTTTTGGTGCCTGATATGCCATTTAGTCTCTGTACTGTCAGGAGGGTTGTGTCGGGCAATAGCAGACAAAGGGTGTGATTCTGAATGTTGACACTGGTTGCCTGTGATTGGAGATCTGAATCACACCCCCTGCCTGACACTGTCCTTCTGACATTACAGAGCTTAAATAGTACAACAGGCACCAAAACTAACTGCACTTGTTGCTCAGGAACGGTGAAAGCTAGAGAGAATTCCAACTGTGCTGGAATAAGGGGAGCGGTGCCTATTAACAGATGCTAAGAACTAGAATTGGTGGAGGAGGTGAAATGTCCTCTTAAAAGGCTAGACTTCACTAAACAATGTATAACCAGACATACAGTAGGATATCACTTTGTAAAAAATATCTTGACACCCATATCTAGATAGCCAAGGGGAAGGTAAAGATGGACACCTCTATATGTGGAAGGGCCATGTAACCGATTACATTGGACCTCTAGGGCATCTTGTTATACCTCTTGGGTCTATAGCTTATACTCTGATATAATAGAGCACTTGATTCACGAGAACTCATTTTAAACATTTCACTGGTGATAAATAATCCCGGCCCTGTAACAATATTACAATGTCTGAGAAACAAAGAATCCTCCTTCTGTTTCCGTCTGTTGAATAACCATTCATTGGCAGTAACCGCGCCTGTAATGGCTCTGTAGAACGATTTCTGTGTGAGAATTCACTCTTTCTTTGTCAGGCCCTTGTCCAGGTGCTGGAAATTTATTAAGAGAAGCATATTTTACTTATTAGTTTTGTATTTGATTACAGAGCCGTAAATTATGAAATGTTAACCCCCTGGAGCGCAGAAGTCTACATTGAAATTAGTAATGGCTTGTCATCATGTTTGAGTCTGGAATGCCTCAGAACACACAGGACAGGTGCTTCTTAGTATAAGTGCTTAACACCAGTTTCAAAGTAAATCAAAGAAGGAGAAAATGCATTCATTTACACGTTCTAGTAAATGATAGTAATAGTAAATGGCTGGAATGTGAAGGACAAAGGTTTCTTTTCTCCTATTTAATGTACGGTTGACATTTTGAGATGCATAACTAGATCCTATTTGCTTTGAAAATGTGTACAGATCAATAGTTTTATACTCAAGCTACGTCTTTGACATCCATATTTTGAGATGCAAAGAACAACTCATTAGTGCCACTTGGACCCCAAGGTGGTATTCTACTAGTTACAGCTGATAAGAGTGGCATTTAATAGATTTAGTGGATTTATCCTTGAGTTGTATATCAAGAATGTGGATTCCATAGTAAGTAACTTGAAAATAGTTATCAAGTAGTAAATAGGCAAAATGATAAGAAAAGGTGAAGGACTGCAAATTTCACTCAGCTTCGCACTATATAAGGATATGTTACTATAGAAGCTACTATACTGGTTAAGCAGATATGTGGTAGACCATTGTTATACCAATGTGCCCCAAGTAAAGCGAGATCTAATATTTATGTTTAACTTTAATAAGTTTAGGTTTTAATTGAAATATAATGCTTGGCTCATATGTTCTTTATACAATAAGTAGTATTACAATGAGGTGTGTGGTATGTGATTGTTGTTGTTGTTGTTGTTGTTGTTGTGTGTGTGTTTGTGTTTTTTTTTTTTTGTTTTGTTTTGTTTTTTTTTTTTGTTTTTTTTTCCTCCATTATATTTTGGCAGAATATTTAAGTGGCAAATGATCCCAATGGCTATCCTTGCATAAGTAAATCCCTCACTTTATAGTCTTACTCATGTCACTTTGGTAAATATACCTAACATAAAATAGGCAAAATTGACATAAACTGAGCGTCGGTAAGTAGTGAATCTACTGAAATTTTGGGTGAGATTCAATTGCATCAGGCCTCATATTCAGAATAAACAAGTGTCCTGACTGCCCTGAAAAGATGCTTGTGGGACTTTTTTGGAATTGTGGTATAGAAGCACCTAACTAAAAAGTCCAACTTGGCAACACTCAGTCATGACCTGTTTTCAATGACCAAGAGGATATGATCTAAACTAGCCAATGGCTGCTATTGTTCAATTACAAATGTCATTGGCTGGGTTAGATCATGTGGCTCAGGAGGTTACATTCAGTCACTGAAACTAGGTGATTGACCACCTGTTCTAAACCAGCCAATGACAGATGTAAGCTGACTACCGCTGTCACTGACCGATTTAGATCGGTCACTTTCCATTAAAGAAAAGTAGGTCAATAACCTATATTCAGTGACCAAGAGTAACACCTCCTTTTTGAGAGATTTGTCCAAAACAAATCCCAAAAGTTCAAAATTTTGTCTGAATCCCAAATCTTTGGGAAATTCAAACCAAATTCAATTCATGAAGAATTGATTAAGTCACCTCTCTAAGTAACTGAAAAATTGAAGCAACGAAAATGCCCTTTAATGTAGCAAAAGGAAAGATACATTTTTTTTTTTTGTGATGGCAATAATTCAGAGTCATGCATATGGCCTCTCAAGAGTAAACCAGATAGTAGACATATAACCTTGTCCTAAAAGCTCTACGTCTACAGTTGTATTACTGTTTAAAATTCAATGAATCGCCCTCCAACTTTAAAAGCAGGCATTCAGGCTCGGGCTTTTAAGTCAAAACAGTGTGCTGATTGACTGTGCTGACATAATTGTGCTAATGACACGACGCTGAGGCTACGTTGTTGGAGATATGTCGCTTATCATCACTGTGTTTCTCGTTTAGTTTGGCAAGACCGCTATTACACAAGCATTGTGCTCTTAGCCAGCCACTTGGTAGTACTTACTGTTTAAATAAACATAGTTACAAGACAGTTAGCCATAGTCTAGAGAGACCATCAGCAGTGCAGAGCAAAGTGTGGCACATATACTTATCTCTGTTTTAAGACTTCAACAAATCACTCCATGTTTTAATACTTGGTTCATCAGTTAAAACCTACATTGAGAGCTTCCATTATGCTGAAAGATCTGTGCACTCTGAGGCTAGAATGAATTTACCCCTAGAGGGTATAGAATAGATCTGCTTGCAGATCTATTCTATAATGTCCTTTTTTAGTAAATCAAACTTGTGATGACTGCTAGGATAGTCTAATGGAAGTAAAAATACAGTTTTAGCTAGCTATTGAGGTAACACGTGGTGTAATATATTACATTTTACTCTAGAGTTAGAATAGAGTAAAGAATATTTAGGTTTTGCTGTTTATATTGTGCATATGTTAGCTATTCAGAGTGTGTTTTCTATTTTACAATGGCCATACACATTAGTCAAACACACTAATGTCATAGAGTTCTGCCAACAAATAATGTGTTTGGGGCATTTGTCACTTCCTAAATTGTTAGGGGGTCAAAATTAGGACTGGATGTGGTGTGATTTATGATTATTATTATTATTATTATTATTATTATTATTATTATTATTATTATTATTATTATTATTATATTATATTTTTTTTTTTTTTTTTTTTTTTTTTGCATTTTGTTTCTCCCCGTTAGGTGATAAGCCATTGGCAGACAAGTACTCCCTTTTATCTATTAAAATAAAATTTTGTTCTGGTCTAGACAGACCGGTTTTGAAAAACGGAGGTTAGCTAAACAAGCTTTTGCAAACTTCTTTATAATATGTAAATATGCTTTTTCCAGGGGTGTAAAGGCAAAGAGGACATGTGCCTCAGGTGCTCATTGTCAGAGGATACCAACAAGCTGGGAACCAGAGAAAAAATATTATTCAGGTCTCTCGAATACAACATGGATGTTGCCCCGTCAACATAAGCAATACGGGTCTAACACTATAGGTAGCTATCAGCTGAATACTCTTTCTTCCTACTGCTATATTTCTCAGGCTCCCAGTAGACTGTTTTGCCAAATTTGCTTGTGTTCTCAGTGAGAAGTAGTTACCATACTACTCTGGTGGTGGTTTATCAACTTTAAGAACAAAGTGACTAGGTTTGATGGCATCCAGCATCCCCAACCCTTTCCCCCAACATCTACATCCAAGATTAGTCCCAACACCCCCATATACATTAGATGGTTGGCTGGTCTTACCAAAACTGGCAAGTTTGGCCAACATTCCTCTAAAGAGTGTAGTTAAGTTTCTCACCTTCCTCAACTAGATGCTAACTAGCCCATTACTGGGGGGACAAAATTGCCTCAATCTCATAAGTGGACATGTACAAATGCATTCAAGATATATTTGTCCATAATTGTAAACTGAAATGCAGACCAAAGCCAGAAATTTTTTTGCTGAATCCAGACAACCACTTTAAGATGCTGATCACTATAATGCTCTACAAAATGCGAATTTAGCAGTCAAGTTATAAAAATGATCCCTTTTATGTATTAAATGCCCTTCTGTAATAAATCTGGCTACCACTAATTGTATCTGTTCCAACTATATAGAAGAAATGAGTGCTTTGCTTTTCAGGGTTTTCTGCATATAATAATTGGCCCTACTTTATTCCTATAAGGAACAACCTGTATTCTGATTTTCATTTTCATTTAGGCTTCGTTAATTGGCCAAAATTTTATCATAATTTTACGTCTAATTTCCAGATGATGACTATGGCGCTAAACAAAATTTAATAAAGTTTTGAATTCCCACCTGGAATCTCTCAATTTCCATTGTCACAATAGATTTGGGACTTTTCTCCACATGAATGCAATATAAACACTTGGGTGAAGCGAGTCCTCTCTTCTAATCACATTTACAATCCATTACATGCACTTAGTGAAACTTTTTTAGGACATACATAGCATACAATTTAGACAAGAGCCTGTATTTTGGCAGGCAGCCATCTTGCTAAACTATAAACGAACATGTCACAACAGCTTGCTCATTTCTCTGTAGTCCAATCAAAGTTAAAGTATTTCAGGAACATAGGTTGGAACATTTATACAACAGATGAAAATTGGTCTGCAGTTCATGTTGAAGGCAAAAAATACAAGTCTGAGCTGCAAAAATGCTCTAATTGGAAACCTTTGCTATATACCTGGTTGCTAGCACAGCCAAACCAGTTTTATAGCGGAAAACCAAAATCTGATCTTAACTACTACAATTAAGTTCTTAACTAAAATATATGGGAAAATTACGAAGATCTGTATATTGGAGAAAAAAAGGTTGGTCAGCAAGGCTGTATGTATAATTTGTACGAGGAATAAACCTGGTCAGTAACTGAGTTTAACTTTAATACCAAGCCAAGAAGTAGGAAAATGAGGTAATGTAGAGTGTAATTGATATGGGTACGCTGTGCTTTGTGGCCTTCCTGGCCTTTGTGCTTGTCTTAAGATGTTGTAGCACGGGGAAGACCAGCTTTAGGAAAAAACATGATTATGCAATATTTTCACAAGATGTCTATGCCAGCCAACCAGTGGTTGCAATGTAAGGGATTTACTAGCATGTCACAATTTTGTATTGAATTTGTTTGCGATGTATGGCTCCTAAGGCTGCCTATACACACGAGACTTTAGACCACTGAAGCTGCAGATTTTGAATGTTCGGCAGACTATTGTTCGTTCAAAAACCCTATGAACAATCATCCCATATAGACTACATCAAATAAAGTTGGTCACAAGCAAAATCTGTTGTGTTGGATTTTTTTCGTCTGTTTGTTATAATTGTTTGTGTCTGGGCTAGACTGAAAGATCGCTGGCCGAATTGTGTATTGCGGGAATGGATTTTTAAAAAATATGAGCTGGTCAGAAAACCTGTTGGATGGGACAAATAGTCATGTAATGAACAAACGTTTGTCAGAACGTCCTTTGGCGATTGTTCAGCGGACTGTTCCAAGCATACAAACCTTCACTTCAAATTAGGGAGGGTGGTCTAAAATCTGTGTGTGACCAAACTATCCTGTGGACTTGGACCCCACACAGATAATCTGTTCCAGAAGCCTTCTGGTTCCTGAAGCTGATATATCGGATGGAGAGTGAAAGCAACTCTGCTCCTATTCAAGTAATCGGGTTCTGCAGTGTCATAGGGCTGCCATTATATAGAGGACCAGGCTGCAGCTCCTATCCTATTACTTGAATAGGCGCAAACTGCATCCAGTACCTGGAGGCTGCTGGACAGATGATCTTAGTAAATATCTCCTTATTTTCTGTAGAGTTCATTAGAAATCTGGCACAAAAGTGTCCTACATGCCATGTGTTAAATTGCTTTATGTTTTATAGGGGTGTGTGGGTTTTTTTTTTTTTTTTTATCTGGCTCCTTGATGGTTTGGAAAAACCTCTAGAAAAAAACATGACTGAAAGGAGTTATTTGAGTTATTAATGGCATATACCATTATTTTGGAACAACATGCTGGTACAAAGGAAACCAGCCAAAGGGTGGCATATGGAAGCATGTCTAGCAAGATTTGCCAATATAGCATGTGCCGCAATGATAAATTTGGCACAATTTATGCCTGTCAGGTCTAGTTCTATCATGTCTGACTTTAAGAATGTAATAATAAATCTTCTCTAATATGTTGACTTTGCCCTGAGAGTTCTCATAGGGGGTTGACTCATTCTGATGGAGCCTGCACTGCATCAGAACCCTCACCACCTGTGGTGGCCAATGACTGTACCCTGTTGTATGTAAAATGGAAATTTTATGCACAATAGTGTGCGACCATGTTGAATTTACATATCGTAAGATCCACCTCCAGCTCCACTGACTTACTGATGACTTGAAGTCTGGACATATCTCCTGCCAACCAGGACAGTAGGATAGGACCTGGAATCCAGGACTTTCCCGCTGAATCCAGGATGGTTGAGAGGCATGCAATAGCATAACTCTCAACTATCCTGGATTCAGTGGGACAGTCACTAGGTCACAGTCAATAGATCACTACAGTTGGACTGTGCTTTGGACATGATGTGACCAGCACTGCCTTCACTGCAATGTGTCTTCACACTAAAATGGCTGTTAAGGACTCTTGTCTTGCTGCTTGTCCTTCTTAAAATGAACAGAGCTGAACTAAACTACAAGACACCGCCTATGGACATGTGTAGTACTCTTTCTGAGTGGAAAAAAGCAGATCCTTCTTTACTAAACCTAGACAACCGTGTTTCATGGCGTGTTTCAGTGCATCTTTTGAAAGCTGCAAAATATCCCTGATGAATAAGGATATAGCTTCCCAGAGCTGCTTCTAGTCATTGTATGACATTAGTCATTTATAAAGATAAGAAATATTAAGGGTAGAAATGATTTACCTGGCTGTTCTGCCGCAAGGTCACAAATGAGATTTGCTTTAGCACAATTAGTTGTGCCTCTTACGCCCTTTCATTTGATATGGCATCTTTATAAAGTGCCTGCGGGGAGTAATTCACAGGTGAAAAGATTTGCAGTTATTTGGTGTAATTTTGTATATGGTACTTGATAATCATGCATTCCAACAAAGCGAAGTGTAATTTCCCTTGCAAGTGCTTCTCATAACTACAGATAACATAAATGTGTTTATTCGTTCATCTCTAAATTAAAATTACAAGTAGAGTGTGGGTTTTGATTTCTACAATTTTCCTAAAATATAGCAGCAAAAGCCAATTGCTACTATAAATACTATAGACAGAAATATTAATATTATTAACCCCTCATCACTCTGCACAGTGCCAAGCAGTTCCAGCAATATGCCTGTTTACAGTGGCGTGATTGAATGGGCACAGTACCTATGCTTGCTTGATAACCTGAGAGTGACTGCGATATAGAACAGCAAAAATCACTATTAACCTTGTAGATACCATAGTAGTTATCACTCATTGTGTCTAGGGGACGGCAGATGTCTGGAAGGGGTTAAAGGGGATTTCCCACAAACATAACAATATTTAAATTTGTAGACTACTAAAAGTTATTTTGCAGAGTTTTATAGCTTTTCTCTAACTATCTTAGTGGTGACAGTCCTTTGTCTTGATCGGTTGCCAATGGATGCAACCATAAATGCAGGAACTTTCTATGGTTTGGCATTTCAGAAACCTAGCCATGTTTTCCCTATTGTGACTGGGCTATCTTCTCATGCATGTAGTGTCCTTGCCTGATGACCTCTCTTCAATAAAGAAATCATGATCGGGTTTCTGACAAATGCCAATCCATAGAAAGTTTCTGCAGTCACGGTCATATCCATTGGTAACCGATCAAGACAACAGATGTCACCACTAAGATATTAGAGAAAATCTATAAAACTCAGAAAAATTTTTAGGCCGGTGGACCACATCATGAAAACGCAGCGGCATTTTACATTACCTGCAAAGTGGATGGGGTTCTGACTAATTCCATCCACACATTGCAGAAAAAAATCCACAGCGGAAAAGCTGCGATTTTTGAAAAATGCATTTTTTTTTTTTTTTTTAAATTGCAACATGTCAATTATACCTATGAAAATGTTGGCATTTTCTGTATAGGTATAATAGGGACAAAGTCCGCAGGGGACTTGTTGTTGGTGTGTGGGTGCGTAGGTGGGGGGGGGGGGGGTTTGCAACAATTTGCTGCATGGGAGTCTGCTTGGGGACCCCCAGAACGGAAACCTAATCCGCATAAAAAAGTGGTTACCTTAGAAAACCGGCGGACCCCATAGACTATAATGGAGTCCATATGGTTTCCGCACGAAAAATGCAGAGAGAAAAGTGCTGCTTGCAGGCCTTTTTCTCCACATCTTTCATGTGGAGAGGAGAACGGAATGGCCCGAACGCAGATGTGAACCGGGCCTTAACTTCACATTGCTATAAACTGTTATGCAGGTATCTACAGGCAGCTACATTGCTGTTTAAAACCACAAAACCCCAGTGCAAAACCTATTCCTGGGGCCTCACCTTTCTAGCTTTAACTTCACATGCATATACTGTATATTGAAAGCCATTATGCAGGTGCTATATACACTGGTGAAGGTGACATTTCTATGACCAAACAACCTTTTTAATGTAAAAAAATAATGTAATGAGGATGCACCAGTTATGTTGGGGTTGCCACTCACACTCCACACCCTCCACGCTTTTAGTTCCAGTAGAGATTCCTGTCGGCACCCCTATACAGTAACTACATATTTCACTCTTGCATTTTGATTCCTCTTCCTGATTTACCTTCAGCAATGTTGGCTGGTGTACACAGGAGTATACCCATTTTTATTGATGCTTTGGATTGCCCTATAGATTTCCCGTAATCTCAATGACCTACCTCAGATGGCGGCAGACCATGTAACTGCTATAGGGCAGCACTATATCAGCGTGTGTGTGTGTGTGTGTGTGTGTATATGTATGTGTATATAATAAATATAAATCTACAGATTCTGCTGATGCCCAGTACAGTATTCCTAGGCTGGTATCCGGTGTACAAAATCGGATTAAGGTATTCCAACTTGGGGATAGTTCCACCTTAATCCACGGAAGAAGTCTGTTATGTAAGAATGGTCCAAGGTACCGCCATATATATTGTTCATAACTTTATCAAAGAATTCAAAGACCAATTCTGTGACTACAGAAAGAAAATTACGAGACTCTGCTGGACAAGTACAGCCATTTCAGTCTTGTGAAATTGACCCACCAGTAAGCAATGCCCAGTTTGTCTCCTCCTTCACCCTCCTATTGATTCTGAGAGCCTCGAGTTAATGCTGTCCGTTGTGGGGGCTAAAATCTGACTTGTCCATTAGACCCCTGTGACTTCTCAGTAAGCCAGTGCCTAACTTGATTCCTTTAGGTCAGACAAGACATCATTTTTAACACTGCAACATTTTCTTTGCAAAGCCGCAGAGCCACAGCATTACATCGCCTGTAAGAATTGTACATGATTTACTTTACAAATTGCCTTTGATCAATCTGAGAATGTCAATTGAACAACAATGTGCGAGGACTTTTCCATTATGAAATGGCAGAAAAAACTGCTTAAACATAGAATACTGCAGCTGATCTAAAGATTGTAGTGGTCGCTGTAAAACATAAAGAACCGCATTTGCAAGTGAGCCATTGGTATGGGAAAGCTGAATACTTTATGTATTTCCTTTTTTAATTAGTTTCATTGTGTTCTTGCAGAGTACGGGGGTGGGGGGGGGGCTACAATTTTAGGCAGTTTATCACTGATTTCTTTTAGACTTTATCATGAAAGGTCAATAGGAAAAAATGTGCATTAGTTTTGCTCAGGAAAATAATTTTCCTGTTTGAAGCGGAAATCAATTTGTAAATTGTTACTGAACGGTATTCACAACTGTTCTCTGCCTCCCAGGCGTCAGATAACTGCCGGGAAGGCACAGGCCAGCCATCTGTGCACGGTTCATTGTTCTTTGGCTCTTTGGGCAGCTCACCTGGAGGAGCGTCAGGTGGGTGCCGTCAAAGCTATTCCTTAGGTGAAAGCTACTCTAGACATTTGTGATCTGTAGAACAATGAAGAGCTGGATACAGAACAAAAGTGAATGTCGGAGATATCAAATATTCTCTCGAGGAGACTGCAGTCTGGGCATTCAGCTAAGCATGCCTGGTACACAGTATATACATAGCCATATTTTATTATTGGTGTTTAACATGCATGGAATTGCAGATTGTTACACACAGGGTGAGTGCAATAGTCTTTTCACTATAGAGAAATGTCTATTTGAGCTGGTGCTCAATATTTTACATTATATTTTCTACCCAACATGAGAACTTTACCTTCAGTGTTATAGGGGGTGCAGAGGTTGCAATCCCACATGGACTTTAGTCCCCCAAGGCAACCACCAGGGACAAGTTTAATAGCCTACTGAATCTGTTGCAAATTGATATATTCATCAGTTCTGTATAAAAGAGTATTTTACTCCTAAATGATAGCAAATGCCATGAATCCATATAAAGCATTTCAATTCAATCTGCTACAATGATGTACAGTATGTCAATAATTAGAAATGAGGAGACCCCTAAAAGAACAGTGCCGCCTAGTGGCTACTTTTCAGATATTATCAAATTCAAAGTTATTACTTAGAGAGGGTTGGTTGTCTGGACTCAAATAAATTTTTCATAAAAATGGCCTATCTTTAGAATAAATAATCGGTATGTGATCTGTGGGGGTCCGACACCTGGAACCCTCACAGATTAGCTGTTCTGGAACATATAGCAGTGGACAGGGAGTGTTTGACGACTCTCCTATTCAAATAATATTCCATGAATAGATGAGCCTGCAGGAGCTCTTCTTCTGGTGCCCAAACATTGCCATAACAGCTGATCTGTATGAGACCCCTAAACTCTGGTTCTGGGAGCTGTATTGGAGGAGCTCATAATACCCATCAGTTTCATCTTAAAACTGATTTTGCCAATCATTCCTCTAATTGTAGGAGTTGCAGTAATTGTAGCTGCAACTGTACTCTTGGTAGCCACTTGCCCACTGAAAGAGGTAATGGCCTCATTAAAATGAACAGAAGACCACTGGAGATAGCTGTAGCCATGGGTCACCTTCACCACACTAAGGATGATAAAATACCTTTGATCTCCTTTCTGATTTCCTTTGGTGACTGACAGTCTGTGCTTCCTAAATTTATTACCTCTGCGTTCTGGTCAGCTGGAGTGAGACAGAGTATGGAAATTTATGATGCACAGCCTTCCAGTGTCAGAAAGGAGAATTCACTTTCATTGCCAATTTTTTGTTGTAAATGAGTTTACACAGAAGATTGTTGTGAAGAAAAATTGCTGAGGGAGGTCCAAACCAAACTATTGTACCAGGGTCTGTGAGCCTTTAGTTATGCCCCTGGTGACTGCAGCAGTCAGGAGCTATCAATGTGACATTGAAAATGCATGAATGATGAGGAACCTATGGGGTAGGGTTACAAATAGTGTCTACGTTTTAGACAGTGCTATTAACTAGACAGCCCTAAACTGATTTTAAAAAGACCTTGTTTGATAAATCTGGCATATTGCTAGGCTGTCTAGACTAGCATTACTACTTATTAGTTGGTGCACTGTGGCGCATTTTTGAAGTGTGGTGTCACCACTTAGCCCATGCACCTTTACAAGATTGTCATGCCTCTTTCCAAACAGACCATGCCCTTTTTCTGTACAAGTCGTAAAAGCCTCTAAAAAACACTTGATACAGTCAAGAAAAAGTTTGGGCACCCCTATTAATCTTAATCATTTTTAGTCTAAAATTTGGGTGTTGCAACAGCCATTTCAATTTGATATATCTAATAACTGATGGACACAGTAATATTCAGGATTGAAATGAGGTTATTGTACTAACAGAAAATGTGCAAATGCATTAAACCAAAATTTGACCGGTGCAAAAGTATGGGCACCCAACAGAAAAGTGACATTAATATTTAGTAGATCCTCCTTTGCAAAAATAACAGCCTCTAGTCGCTTCCTGTAGCTTTTAATCAGTTCCTGGATCCTGGATGAAGGTATTTTTGACCATTCCTCTTTACAAAACAATCCAGTTCAGTTAAGTTGATGGTCGCCGAGCATGGACAGCCCGCTCAAATTATCCCACAGATGTTCAATGATATCAGGTCTGGGGACTGGGATGGCCATTCCAGAACATTGTAATTGTTCCTCTGCATGAATGCCTGAGTAGATTTGGAGCTGTGTTTTGGATCATTGTCTAGCTGAAATATCCATCCCCGGCGAACTCAAATCGTCACTGATTCTTGTACATTATTCTCAAGAATCTGCTGATACTGAGTTGAATCCATGCGACCCCAACTTAACAAGATCCCGGTGCCGGCATTGGCCACACAGCCCCAAAGCATGATGGAACCTCCACCAAATACAGTGGGTAGCAAGTGTTCTGGAATGCTGTGGTTTTGACGCCATGCATAACGCCTGTATGACCAAACAACCAACGTTCATCAGTCCACAGGACCTCCCAAAATGAAGCTGGCTTGTCCAAAGTGCGCAACCCAGGCGACCTGTGTGGCGGCCAGAAACGGCCCGCACACCTCCCAACAGCCCCGTGCAAAGTGTGCGAGTTGACCAAGCACAGGACACCACTGCAGCAAGATGATGCTGCAGCCGGAGGTGGCGTGGATTGTCCGACTGTTCTCACCACTCTCTCTGCCTTTCTGAAATTCGGCCTGCCACTTCTGGGCTTAACAAGAACTGTCCCTGTGGTCTCCACCACATGTCCTCACAGTGGAAACTGACAGGTTAAATCTCTGAGACAACGTACCCCCCGAACAACTATGTTGAAGAATCGTTCAGATCATTTGAGAGTTGTGAGGAGCCCAGATGCCACTCTCAGAGGAGATTCAAATAGGAGAACAACTGCAATGGCCACCAAATACCTCTCATGATTGGATACACGTGGCTAGAAGTCAAAGCCAGGAGGTTACAAACCCAATTTATGCTCAGAAAGTCAGTAAAAAGTAGTTAGGAGTATCAAATCAAAAAATGATAAGGGTACCCAAATTTGCACCAGTCAAATTTTGGTTTAATACATATTGCACATTTTCTGTTAGTACAATAAATCTCATTCAACCTGAAATATTACGTGTCCATCAGTTATTAGATATATCCAATGGAAATGGCTGTTGCAAACACCCAAATATTTAGAACTAAAAATGATTAAGATTAATAGGGGTGCCCAAACTTTTTCATATGACTGTAGATGTGACGTACGGCATGTTAAACAGTTTTTGTTGCAAATTACACCAGAATTCTGGCACATTTTGCTTGCTATATCTCCCCCATGCTTGTTTATGCACTCTACTTCATACAGAAAAGGCCCAATCTAAACCAGGTTTAACTACTGGAGATACCCCATAACCTCATTCTATACCCAGGTTTGGTACAGTATGACGATTCCTAGAACAGGGTGTGCATTGACAATTAAGATAGAAGCCACATCTCCCAAAATGTACACACTGGCACTTTGAGTTGGTCTGCTACAGATGGCCTATGAGCAAAGATCGTTTGTTTAATAGTTGTTCTTAAAGAATCTTAGTCAACCCATTGCTGGGTATCTGGCTTGGAGACCCAGATTTACACCCCACCAAATTGACTAAACTATTTACAATGAGGGGGACTTTTAAGCCAACTAATACACCAGATTTATCAAACCGCATCCGACCATTAGACTAGATAGTCATAAACTGCACCAGATTTGTGTGTGTATGTGTAAAATAAATACATATATTTTATATAATTTTATATTGGATTTAGAGCATTTAACACAAACGGCAACACAGTTTATATAAATTTGATCTTAAAGTGAAATGCTCACACAGTGGCATAACTAGGAATGGCTGGGCCCCAAGGTGAACACTTGACAGACCCCAGAGTATAATGAGGATACATGAGGGGAGGATACAAACATAAAAAAAAAACTGTTACTTACCTGTCCATGGCTCCGGCGCACTCCCCGCTATTTTCGGCCTTCTATGTTGGATCAGACGTCACGGCTGGCGTCGCGACGCATAATGACGTTGGCCTGGACGTCACTGAGGAGGCCCAAAACCTGCCGGAGCACAGGAGACTTAAGTAACAGTGTTTGTTCCCTCACCTTCCTGGGCCTCCGATCATTATTATACTCTGGGGTCTTTTCAGACCTCAGAATATAACAGTGTTTGTGGGGTTCACGGGCCCGTGGCTTTACTTACCGATCGCTGCTTCTGCAGAATGGGAAGCGCAGGTGGCCGTGAGCAGGAGCAGGGAACGGTTAGTAATTGGGGCCTGGAACTGCCTATTAAAAAAAAAAATCAGGGTCCTGCCAGGCTCCCTAATGTCCTGGGCCCTGTGGCAGCCGCTCCCGCTGCTACCCCGTTATTTACTCCACTGTGCTCACACTACTTTTTTCAGGGGAAAGATAAAGTTTGCATTTCCCTTTACATGTTGGTCCTTGAGGACTATAAACCCTACCATAGCTACATAGGCTGCTAAATTACAAAATCTCTTATGTGTAGGTATCTAGCATTTTATAAGGGCATCTTAAAATAAACCATAAAACCAGCTATTGAAACAAGAAGATAGTCAGTATTGTCTAAAATCAAAACTTGTAAAGAAGCCATTACAATCTTTGGGTTTGCATTGTGACTTATAATATCATAAGTCAGCGAGGTTTTTTATTTTTTTTATTTTTTTCCCCCATAACATTCATGATTAAAATTGAAGTTTCTATGCCCTTTTTGTTCCTTGGAAATTCTGAATTGTCTTTCAAGACAATAATCTATAGAGTTGTTTATGAAATTTTCAGAGATCGCTTGCAAACAATAGCTAGTTTTATATTTCAATGAGGTTTGCAAGCTTAACTAAACCTACATCACAAAAGCCTTTTGTGGTTCATGTTATATTAATATTGCGGCGTGATTATCAAAAACCATTACTCTTGGTTATCTTGCGCAGGCTGAGTCAAGGAACCATAAGTCAGGCTGACTGTCCACACACAGTATGCTCTGTGTTTATGATAAGACAAGTCTAAACATTAAACTGCATTTGTAAAATTATTGCCCTTTGAAGATCAGATTGCTCAGCAAGTGCAAATTAGATGTTACCTCATAGTAGCTTTTCTCCATATAAAGGAATTAAATGCATAAATAATGTCAATATACTCCATTGTGTGAGTTTGATTTCACACAAGTGATTTTAATCCCCCCCCCTCCCAGCCAGAAAGAGATCAGTGTATATATTTATCACTGCCCTCGGAACATAACCATCCAGCAATTCCTGTTTTTAATGTTTTTCACTTATTTTATTTTTTTATTTATTTTGGTTTAAGCGATTTGGCTCCAGGTTGATGTGTTATTAAATGGAAATATATGCTTTTCTTCTATGCTGAAGATGAGTTTTAATATTTAACGTGTTTTCAGAAGTGCATTTAAAGGGGAGCAGAGCTGAAAAATTGCTTAGACCAAGAACAAAACATCTCTTTCTGGATAAAACAAAGACTCTTGAGCCTTATGGGTGCACTTTTCAAGCCCTAGAAAAGATAGATTAATTAGAAAACTGTATAGTCATGAAGGCTTGACCAGCTATTGACATTGTTCAGTTTTTTTTTTTCCTGAAAAGTGCATTTATACTTTATTTGGCTTAAGAGCTACAATAGTTTATTTTTTCCATCTCCGTTGTAAGGATAAAGTGAAGGATTAGGAAATTAAGGCATTATTGAAGACCTGTGTTTCCATAAATTAGCACTAAAAGGAATAACTGCAATTAGCATGTATAAAACATCTGTGTTTGTGTGATGGATGTAAGCATTATATCCATATTGTAGGATTCTATTACAATTGCACAAACTCCCCTTTACCGATCTAGCACATGTCCTTCTAACTTTTCCCAGAACTAGGAGCCATCTTTTATAACTGTCATGGTTAGAACACCATTGCTCTGTAATTTCTCCGACTTTGCATTGCTTGGGCTCAATCCCATGATATGAATGCCCCACTCTAGCAGTCACCAGGTCAAGGATCAGGGCAGCTAGTGCCTCACTCACTCCCGTGATCCTTATTGTGTTGTGGAAGGAATAAGTGCACAGAGACTTGCAGGACACTGTACTACCAAGTACTTTATCTGTACCTAAAACTACCTCAACTAACTACTTCCATCAAATGCAGACACTGGCCTTCTCTGACAGTGCTAGAGTCACAAGGCCTGTAGAATCACAGCAGTGTTAATGTTCCATAGACCCTGCTCAAGGTTGTCACTCCATTTTATTTCACAAGCTTTCAAGACTTTACTGCTGGCCTGACTTCTGGACAATCCAAGACACTATGCAAAGAACAAGACCCCAGAACAGGACTTCCTAAAGGTGCAGAAAAATTCCTATTGTAGTGAGTTTTACAGGGTGCATTGCATATTTTGGGAAGCTCAAGAGCCACTACCCATCGCACGTCCTAGAACTATGTTGAGCCGATATCTGTGGGGAATCTTCACACTGCCACTTCTCTGGAAAATACTAAAAGTGGTGCAATGTCTCAACAGAGACCATTAAAGTGAGAGTGGCATAATAAAACTACCCAGTATTATAATGCAGGTATAAAATATTGTTATTTAACAAACAATTTACACAACGCACAGAAGAGTACAAAATGGGTACTTCTGGTGACAAACTAGTTCTCCACAACTGTGGAAGGGGTAGCTTCTAACACCTTACATTTATGACCATTATCTGATCTCAAACTTTCCTAGTGGTTTAATATTCTGTGCTTTAGAATCTTGTCTCCATATTCTGACTTTTTGAACCTGTCATACACTTGCTGTAAGAAGATGGGAAAATACATACCAGGAAATCATCCCCTGTAGGTAACAATTTTTTCACTTCTGACTGTACGGTTGCTTTTAAAGATGTGCTCCAATACTTTATTTTAAGCTGCCAAGGCTTAAAATAACAAATAAAACCGTTGTATACTGCCCTTGAGATTCAGCCTGGATTCCAGTGGAATCTCCGCTCAGGTCCCTGACCTTATGGCCTCCACATGAGCGATACAGCCCATCAATGTGCTTCAATCAGAGGATCACAGCTCATCACTGATCGACTGATGCACTCGTGTAGGGAGGATGTCAACAAAGACTGGGGACCTGAACAGAGTCGTTCTGCTAGATCCCCGACCAAACTGAAATGAGTATGCAGGATTATTCTGTGATTTTTAAATATATTTCTGTGGCTACATGTAGGGGTGAACCTAGCCTGTTTGTGGACTATAGAAAGGTCCCCCCCCCCCCAAAAAAAAAAAAAAAAAAAGAGCTTACATGCTCCTAGCTTCACACGCTGCTATTGTTGCAAAATAAACATACACAATGCACAAAGTTATAAAACAGTTTTTAAGAATTCTTCTTCCTGTATTACTTCAGTATCAGATCAACAACACGGCATCAACAATGAAAATAACTTCACACATCATCTGCTTGGTGGATGGACGAGCCCACGTGGCCCCCATTCTCTATAATAGGAGCGCCGCAGATAGCTGAGTACTGGACTTCGGCTATCTTTGGCACTCCCATCAAAGTGAATGAGAGCCACGCGGGTTCGCCCATCTACCAAGCGACATGCCTATATTCAGCCTTGCTGCGGTCAGGCTGAATTCCCAGTGGGGGGGAACTATTTTCAGGCCCAGTGGGGGTCTCAGCAGACAGACACCCCCATCAATCAGGTATTTATCCTTTATCCTATGGATGGGGGGGAATAAATACTTTTCAGAGCATTATTTCATTACATTAATATAAAATGCTTACTTCAGCTGGTGATGAGCCAGGGGACACAAGTAGGGATCCGGATCCAAGAAGGCAGCAGCGCTAAAATCCTGAGGAGACCACAGGAGCCCTACTGCATAGCCTAGGAGCAAAGGCTTAGCTAGGGGCTCAGCACAGGGGGGACAAATACATCCAAGTGGGCCCCCAACTTAGGTATACCGATATTATCACTATACAGTGACTGTATAGTGGTATATATCGGCTCTGTACATGGCTCTACAGACCACTTAGGTGAATACAGGGCAGTAACATTTTGTGACTTACAGGTGATGTAAGTTTTAACTAGATTGGTGTCTTGCAGAAGCCAGTGGGCCCGGGGCAGCCTGACCTGATGTGACGCATGCAGACCAGCGCCCCTCCATGCTGTCCCTCCTAGCTGTCAGGGATAGTGCCGCCTCACTTCGCCTCATTAGAGGTGTGCCCCTGGCTACATGTTATCTACTGCATGGTACTGGCTTGACTCAGTTGAGTTCAACTGAACTGTTTGTATGCTAGGTAGTTTGCTTTCCACTGCAGAAAGTACCAATGAGCTGTGTGATGTTTGGACATATGACCTTCTAGTACTGCTTGGGCTTGCTTAGTACCTAGAGTACTAGGTACTTTTTGCACTAGAAAGAACAGCAAAAGCAAGTCAAGGTGAGCTGTAGCTATTCAGTTCCATAAAGTGGATAAGAGACAGGAAATGTTGCCATTTAATAGATGCACAAAGACAAGTTCCTGGGCTTTGTGGCAGGCAGTCTTATGATGGTACTTAAGGGCTTAGATAGCTTCACCATCTTCTGCTTAAAGGTTAAATGCCACTTTCAATAAAATAAAATAAAAAAAATAGCCTTTATCACTGTTTTACTAGGTGAACTTTCACAATGAGGCTTCAATTTATTTATTTTTATTTTTTTAATCTAACAAGTTGTATTTGCATGCAGGAAGCCATGATATGAATGTCAATTTAACATTTATTGTGTCATGTTAACGTTTGCTCCATTTACCACCTTTCACCATTCAGTTCAGTGGCGTATAACATGCTAAATTTTCTGTATACTGAAATTTTGACTAAGGGTTCTCTTTAATGCCTGTATCATTGCATCTCTACTATAGCACATAATAGATAATGCTACATACCGTAGGTACAACTCAGGAGAAAAATAAGTTGGCCATCTGCCTACTGTAGGTTCTTTAGAAATCATTGTTTTATAGATGGCCCAGGATTTGTCTCTTCAGAGCCTTTTTATTGTGGTGTGGGGTTTTAGAAAGTGATTAATGGAGGAAATGTCCAGACGTCCATCTCTAGGGTAGTTCAGCTGCGATAGATGGCTTGTTGTCTTGACTAGGTGTAGGGTCAAGACACAGACACATCTCTAAATTGGCTTTTAAAGATCTGCGAGTGCTTCTAGAGCGTATCGACTGTCCAACAATGGACAGTAGAAAAAGCTTTCTATTCCCTTTTCAGTATATATTTTATTGAACTTTGGCCCCATAGCATATTTTATTGTTGTGGAGGCAACTTGATCAGCAATGGATGACGACGTCACGTAACAGATCGATATTGATAAGATTATATTTTTAATGAGAACACATATGGGATAATAGTATACGCAATTTTATTATTTCATGGAAGGGAAACTAAATTAGGTTCTTAAATTAGGTTTGATGTACACAGCTCCCTCCTTCTAAAAGAAGTCCTTCTTAATACTCTAAGCTATATACATTGAGATCATGTCTATTCAAAGTTTGTGTAGGTAGTTTTTAGTAGGTGCTGTTTTGTTTTTATGACTTTCTGGTTCAGGCCAGCAGCATTGGTGGTGGCATACAATAGTGCTGGATGTACCATATATGAGAGAGGGTAGGACCAGAAAGTGCTCATGGTCTGACTCCTCTATTCCACAAAGCTTCCTGCACTTAAAGTTCCTTGGTGAGAAAAGCAAATTACAAATGCTTGTCATTGATACCACCAGGCTTTAAAGTGTTCCTGATATTTTCTAAAACTTGTAATATCTCAGAAGTATTAAATGGTGAGTGTCTGTGTGCTGAGATCACCCAAAAATTGCTAAAACAAAAGGGGCAGAAATGCTCATCCAACCTCTGTGCCCCTTCATTTTTCCTTAGCTCTCTTCGGAGAGGCTATTGAGCAGTGTATGGTCTCATAGACTTTCACTCACTTAGCTCTCCCAGTTCTTGGTGCATTCTTCCCTTCCTTATAGCAATTGATGAAGGTATTGGCACCCAAACACTTGCTGATCGAAACGTCTAACATATCATTATGACAGTTTTTTTTATCAAATTAGTTTTACACTTTACATAAGCAACAACTAAAAATGTCTATTAAACAAAGGTTCCAGAATGAATTGGCGCAAAACAATGAAAAACACTTTATCAAAGTACCCTATGAATCCATTGGTGGACAAAAACTCAGTTATATAGCATGTGGACAGATCTTCTAAATGTTAACATGGAGCTAGACCGAAAGCTGGGTATAGGGTAGTCATGACAGCTGGGAATTCAGAGGTTAGGCCTGGTTCACATCTGCATTCGGGTTTCCGTTCGGGGAGTCTGCTTTTCTCTCCGCATGTTTCGAGCGGAAACCACACGGAACCCATTATAGTCTATGGGGTCCGCAGGTTTCCTTAGGTAACCGCTTTTCTATGCGTATAGGTTTCCGTTCAGGGGGTCCCCAAGTGGAGTCCCCGAACAGAAACCCAAACGCAGATGTGAACCGGGCCTTAATTGATGCATCAGGATGGTGTGATTTGGGGGTGGAGATGCAGTCTAGAATATGATGGGTGGGTTTTGATAATGGGGGGTAGTAATAGGAAATGGAATGGTTGTGTAGAAAGGGAAGCAATTCTGCATCCTGCCTGCCTCCCCCCCCCCCCCCCAGTGTGTGTAACCCTTCTCCCCAAATGACACATTTGTGACCCCTGATACAATAAAGAGTTATGTTCTAGATTTTGTAATGCAAATCTTTCTTTGTAAGTTAAGTTGAGTTAGTGTGTGTATCAGGAGTTGTAAAAATTTTGGTGGAGTCGAATTGAATGTTGTTTAGGTTTCTTTAAGGGGTAGAGCCTAGGAAGCAAGTTATGTAAAGATGGTGTCTTGGTTATCCAAGGTCACGCCAATTCAGCTGGGTGAAGGTTGATAACTAGTCGTTTGAGGGCACCAGACACTTCGGTATGTGCATTTATTGCAGTGGTCAAAGAATTAGCTGTCAGATGTCTCTGCTACAGGAATATTACATGATGTTAATGTATTATGTCTTGCAAATTATCTTCTATAGAACTCAGTCCCATTGTGTGAATTGACTTACTAGTCTAATGCCTCATTTTGTCTGTACTTGAACCCTACAAACTGTAAAGTGCTGCAGAATATGTTAGCGCTATATAAATATTTATTAATAATTAATACATTTTATTATTATTATACTATAAAGCTGTGACTGTTCACCTTTCCAATAAAGATTGTGTTGTGTGTTTATTTATCTAGCTAGGTTGGTGGTCAGACAGGAGCACTAGTTTGGCCCTTGTCACGTCATATAATATCAGTAGACTGCCAACCAAAATATCTGTTCAAGTAAATCGCAATTCCTTAATATAGGATGGTTCGGAAGGTTGACCTTCACTTTAAATGTTGATGGAAATACATTAAATGTGTTCAAAGCGTGTGTTCAAACAACGATTCCATTCCCCAGAAGACCATGCAGTGTAAATGAATATAAATGTCTTCCTCTTTGATCTGTATCATCCGGAACCTTGCCATGGTGACATAACGGCACTGTCCCATACCTGTGACATAATTAAATGCAATGGTCAATCAAAGAGAAGGACTAGATCTCTCTTAATAATATTCACATCATACAAGTTAAAGGGAAACATGTTCCCTATTAGATCTCAAAACTGATCCCGCTGCTCTGTCCTCTGCTACATCTAAGATATCAGTGTCGAAAACCTTAATTATAAAAATTGCAATAAATTAGTAATGGGGAAAGAGGGAGGGAGCAGATGATTTACTGGAAATCAAATCTCAACACACATCTTTTATCAGATCAAAGCAAGGCAGAACTGATGAAGTTAAAATCTTGTTTAAAACTCACAATTAGTATAATTGGCGCATTCATCATAAATCTTGATCTTGCATTCCAGTGTTAATTCATCTAGAACAGAGAGTCAGGCTTTTTCCTTCTAACAACCCTGAAGAGGGGAGACGAAAATGTGATAGTTGGAAAGGCAGATTGTATAAAAAAAACAAACAAAAAAAAAAACCTGATTATTCCTATATATACCTAATTACAAAAGAAGGATAACCAGAAGCTGTTCTAGTACACATCAACAATGGGACGGAAGATTTGGCGAATGGGTTGGCCGGTAATGAACAAACTGTTCTACTTAACAAAGAAAATTTTTGCCTGAGCGCTAATTTCTGATTGCAGATGTTCCGTCGTGAGATTAGAAACTAATATACCTTTCCAAGGAATATTAAAACAGACTGCCTAACCGCCTGTGTTTGTCCTACTAGCCTCATTCTTGCTGCTAGCAGAGCATGTCCCAACTGTTGTCAATTTATCAATGTAACGTGCACTAGTGGGCACAGTGTGAGCAGCCATTAGGACAGGTGCCTCTATCCATCACAGCCAGTCACTTATTCCTCCTTGTCAAGAAAACTAAATGGAGCTTTTGGAGTAATGTAAACAACTCTCTAATGGACAATCAAAGCGCCACTTTCGGAGGCAAATGAGGAAAAAAAACACAAATCTGACAGATATTTGTACATTTTGGTGTACACTTGTCTTTTGACCTGTTTTTAATTTGATGTTTTTTAAAAAGTGTAAATGTCACTGAAAATAACAAGTCAAGTACTTCTGTAGAAATACTGGATTACTGCTGACAAACACATATTTCTAAGTGGGGGAGAAACAGCCCCGTAGATCACTTTAGCAAATGCTTTTAACATAGAGCTGTCACCTCTGCACATTTAAAAAGGGTATCTGAAAAGTCGAATATAACCGTAGCATATTGCAAGATATTTACAACATTCTGGAAAACCTGTGCAGACATTAATGCACTATAGTTTTTCTCCTAACTCTCAGAATGGTTGTCACCCACATTGCAGTTCTACATTCCATGTATATGCCAGGGGATTCTGCTATCATCAGTAAGTCTAAGGTATCCAAAGATTACCATTTGCTATAAGATGTACTATCCTCTTATTGGTTATAATACAGTGTGCGTCTAAAGGCTCCCATACATGTGCAAAATTAGTCGAGTTCACAGATTTTGGCAGCGCCATTCAACTATCTAATGTGTATGTGAGCCCCCCAACAGCTGTCAGGGGAAAGAAGGATTGGGCATGTTGAATTTTAATGCCATATACTGTATTTTTGTTCACTGGCGATTAAGCAGCCAACAGGGTTGCATAGTAGCTGCTTTCTCCCCCCTCTTCATTGAGAATACGTGCACACTTAGCCCAGGGACAGAGTACGCAAAATTGTGGCAGCTTAGCCGCCGCAAATTCACTGGCTCCTAACATGCGGCAATTTACAGCTGCAGTATAGTGGATGGGAATTAAACAGATCCCTTCCATGTGCTTTGGAAAAGCATGGTTTCAAATGGTTTTAACTGCAGCGATATTGCAATTGAAAATGCTCCTGAATATCCCTCTGCACATTCCTCTGTATCTTTGTTTGACCTAAATCTTAGGCTACCATGGTCCTTGGGGTGTATGAAGCTTGAGCCCCCCCCCCCCCAACAGTCTTGAGTTTTTTAAATGAGCTGATGTTTTACTGCATACAGGTGCATCTCAATAAATTAGAATATCTTTGAAACATTCATTCATTTCAGTAATTCAGTAATACAATCCATAATCAGCGTCTTCCATGATTGCGTGTCCTACTGAACCAGACTGAGGGACCATTGGCAGGTGACACACTGAATTTACAATACTGAACTTTTTTACAATATTCAAATTTTCTTAGATTTGGGTTTTCATTAGCTGTAATCCATAATCAACATTTACAGAAATAAAACACTTGAAATAGAACACTCTGTGTGTAAAAGAATCTAGAAAATATAGGAGGTCACTTTTTTAATTTAATTACTGAATGAAATAAACGTTTCAAAGATATTCTAATTTATTGAGATGCCTCTGTACATACGGGAACAGATCCAAAATTACCGCATAGATATGGTAACCGAACAAAGCTTACTACATAAAGGAACAGAACCAAACTGGTCGGTTTTCGTTACTCCCATTCTCATCTTTGGAAGTTAAAGGAGCAGCATAGAGCAGAACTACTCAGCTTTTTCTGGAAGTCCTGCTTAGGGTACGTTCACACAGCAGAAAATGAAGAGGAATTTATCTTCATTTTCCGCCACTGGTATTTTCACCCGCCATCTAGCCGCAATGGAATGCTGATGCAGTGTATCGGCATTACGTCGCGGCTTTCCACTGCTGATCAGGACCAGATAAATGGGCCTAATCAGCAGGGAGTCTCGGGCCACGGATTGAGAGATCGAGCAGGACGCTTCTTTTTTTTTTTTCCGCATCCTGCTGTGATCTTTGCCTCCCATTGAAAACAATGGGAGGTGGAATGCGGGAGGTATCTGCCCCGGATTCGGAGGTGAAATCCGCCCCCAAATCTGCGGCAAATTCCTCCATATGAACATACCCTTAAGGGGTCAGGACTGGGAAATGTTATTCCTATGTTGGCAGTGATCTGCCAAGTTGGAAGTAAAACTTTTTTTAATTGTCATAGTAATATTTATAGACTTGTAAGTCTGTTTCTTGCACATTCAGGGTAAAGTAAAACAATCTCTTTCTGGGTTTCAGATCTACTTCAATAGGATTTGGAATGCAAAGTTCCCTTATTCTGTAGCATTGGTGTATTTCTGATGTCTAATTATATCTGATGAATGCCATCCTCTAAATTTACTGGAGTACAAGAATATTTTATCTAATTTGATATTTCGCTGTGACAATTTTACTTTGTAATTGAAGGTAAAGGCAGCATATTTAGAGATGTGTTCTGTTGCGCTTTTACTTTGACATTTAGAATATCCAAAAAGCTGTGTCTTACATATTACATAGTTAGGCTGCAACAAGATACAAGTCCGATACGTTCATACTATTATATTAGTGTGTACTTGATATTTCCCCTAGAAGTTGAAAGAAAAGTTCTTCCCTAATTTTTTTTTTTTTTTTTTTTCTCTTTGTCCACACACTAGTCTGTTCCCAGATATTGAGTGACTAGTCTATATCAGAACTATATGGAATCATGGGCTAGCTGAGGCTGTAAAGAGGATCTCACTAGTCCTGGCAGAAGAACAGCACACAGAGCGCCGTAGAGTAGTACATTCTATATGAGGAGGTATAAGTCAGTGACAAGAGGATGCTCACGTGGCTATGTTGTACAATGTAGGCACAATTGTAAGAAAAGTGTAATGGGCTGCTACAGTGCCTGAAACGCAGAGACCTGTTGCATCCGGCTGGAGGCAGTAGATGAATTCAAGAAACACTGATGTTTGCATATTTATATACTGAGTTGCCTGAAAAGGAAAACTTGTGCTATGATGTGTTTTAAGTCTCAACTTTATTTGGCTGACTTGTTTATGCAGTGCACCGATCCTTTTACTAGGTCTTCAGCAGTTTGTTTCAGATGAATTGGGATGCACTCTGCAGCATTCCCAGGCTTCTTAACTCTCTATTAATTGAACCTGATGAAAGGAACAATATTCTCCTGAAACGCGTTGTCCGAATAAAGTTGTATCTTAACTACATCATCGTGCCAGTTATCCATCTTTTTTTAGAACTGCATTGTGCTGTTCCTCTGTTATGCTGCCTAGAAATGTATGAATAAATTGACAACTGGAAGTTAACGTATCCATTGTGAAAAGAGTGTGTCCATAGTCTGGCACTGTCAATGCTGATTGGACAATGTAGGGACATACTACCCAACTGGAGAACCTATTCCTAAACTTCTCAGAAGAATAATAGAGGAACAGCACAGTGCCGAGTGCTAATAAAATATGCTACAAAATTACTGCTTCATGAAGAATGAAAGCATTTCTTAAAATACACTTATCGGGAGACCTAATGGGTCCCTCCTGCTTCAGGACTTGTTTACACAGCAGCTTCCTGTGTACTGTCTGTATACCTTCAACTGACAGCCAAATACTCATTTATCCATGTAGGTGTTTTTCAGTGTGTGGAGTGAAGTAACTAGCTGCCAGACACCCCTAGCAGCAGATTATCTTCAGGGAGAACAAAGGGAATGGGCATTCTAATTTAACATGCCTATGACGTCTTTCCCCTTAAATTGCCAAGCTATGTCAAGGCAGCACTCAGGTAGTAGAAAGACAATTGGAGTGCGGTTCCATCTCTTCTTCATATACAATTGTCCAGTAGGGAGGTGGCCAGCCCTACACGGAACAGCATTAATAAAAATAGTGTTTGAAGCATAACTGCAATTGGAGTACGGTTCCATCTCTTCTTCGTATAGTCTTTCCCCTTAAATCCTCTATTGGGGGAGTTGGGAGACTCCCATGCACATTAGGCAATCGGCTGGTCCCTCCAGAATAATTGATTTCAGTTAAAGAATGAAATCTACTCAGCGAATGTGGTGGTTGTTTGTTTTTTTTTTTTTGTTTTTTTTTTTTGCCATAACACTTCCTGTTTCTTGAATGGAGGACTGTTCTTTTTCCCAAGTACACAATAGTTTACTGTCCCAATATATGCCGCTACCAAGAGGTGGAATAAAAGTAATGAAGACTCAAAAAACATAACTGTGTATGTATGTATGTATGTATGTATAAATAAATAAATAAATAAATAAATGAACAAACCAAACCAATTACTGTGCCTTGTAGGGGCCTTTAATAGGAGCAGAAACATTCCTTTGAGGCAACAAACGAATCGAATTTTTGAATACTTTGCTCATCTCCAGTTGGAGGGTTCAAAAAAACTTCTGTTTTAAAACAAAAAAAATAACAAACACTGCCTCATCTGTCCACAGGCTATGTATGGTATTGCAATTTGTCCTTTCACTCCAATAGAGTTGAACTACAGTACCTCACATCTCATGGACAGGTGTAGCACGGTTTCTGGAAGAAAGCAGCCTTTTTTTCCTATTTTTGTACAATCCCTTTAATTATGGATATTCAATATTTCTAGTATCTTAGTAAGTTGTACAATTTGAAAATGTTTTCTTCAATTAAATAAGAGGAATTTACATTTGCTCAGAAAAGCAATAACCTCAAAAGGCCTAATTTTGTTCGCAGCCACAACAGTTTAGAATACAACGGTTTATTAATTTATCATAGCCTTCTGTTTAATTTCAGAAATTTTAGCTAAAAAAATCCAACAATCAGCTGCACCTGTTGCCAATTAAAGAATTAATGACACATCAATCAATCCGAATGTGCTGTATTAAGAGATTACACATGCTTTGCAGTCAGATTACTTTAGAAGTCATGCGGAGAATGAGATTTTGTATGTGTTATAGAGATGTGTAAGGGCCTGACAAAAAATAGCAGCATATTTGATACAGTGGCACAGGTAGCACTAAGAGGATTGTGAAGTGTATACAAAGTGCACAGTGATCCAAATAAATGAATAGTTGTCTTAATTTTCCTAACACCCCTCTTTGATCCTTGCTTATTTATTTACTTTGCTTTCTTTTATAGCCCCAATATAATCCGCAGTGCTCTACAGATATTGTCAATCACTGTCCCAAATAAGGCTGACAATCCAAATTCCCTATCGGTAACTGTCTGTGGGAGGGAACCCATGCAAAAACACAGGGAGGACATACAAGCCCCAGGTAGATTTTGTCCTTGGCCAGATTCGAACCTTGGATTCCAGCGCTGCAAGGCAACAGAGCTAACCACTGTGCTTGCTTTTATCTACCTGTTAAGAGTTAAGGTTCTGCAAAAGTTGGGCCTTAAACACAGATGCCTGAATACACCATCATATGAATAATATGCGTGCGTGTGTGTGTTTTTTTTTCCAATCTAGGTCTGTTTTGCAGCTACACAAACCCAATAGAAATCAATAGATCTGTTTTGAATGGATGTAAAATGAAATTATGTCCGAGATATGTCTGTTAAAAATGGATCAGTGGGTTGGGTAAAAAAAATAAATAAAAAATAAAAAATTGTCCATAAACTCATGCAAAACTGACTCTGCCATGTAAAATGGACATGGAATGAATGCACAGCAGTCCTCAAAAACGGACACATACTTCCGTTCTTTTATGGACCCATCGGAAACTGAATGGTCAAGGCCTTAGTGTTTCCCTTTAACAAAAAACATGGGAAGCTACTGCAAATGATTTCTGCTTTCACCACATTACATTACAACCTGTTAAACTATGAAATGGAGGTATGAATAGTGACCAGTTTACCAGGTTTTGGGGCCCTAAACCCCAGAAAGGGTGCTTGCTGCAGTTTCTTCTACTTGCAACATTTTTGGGAGCCCATCACCAGACAGAAGTCTCTAGAAGGTTATCCTGGGAATCCATTTCATACCTAAAGTCTTGAAAGACTGTGATCTGTTTTAAATGAAATTTACAGGGTTTCAGCCTTCCCCCTTGGTACTGATGGTTTTTTGGTGTACTTGGCAGCTGGTTCAAGACAGAATCAAGTATTTAAGCTGACTGCATAGTCCCTTCTTGCTTCCCCTGCAGAAGGAGTCTTTTCAGGTAGATCTTCCAAACTACTGCAGAGGTTAAGGCAATGGCAGAAAGCAATTTCTATTAGCTGATGGACAATGCACAGAGACCTTGCTGTAGGTAGAGAGACTGAGCATTTATGCTCGCCAGCACTCCACTCAGTAGGTGGACATGCACTTTGCTATACACTTTGAACAACAGATGGTGACATACAAGTAAATGTCATAACACCTCACTGGATCATTGTTAGTAGCATGTAAATGGTACATATTTTTCATTTATTTTTACAGTCTATACAATAAATGTTTATTGGTGTAGCTACTCCTTTTAAAGGGAGTCTGTCACCCAGCATATCAACCTAGCCTGAATCGGTGCCTCCATTGCCCAGATATCAGCGTTTCTCTTGGACAAATACAAATGAGATCTTTGACACAATGAGGGGGTTACCAGTTACCTCTTTAGTAATGGCAATGACCTTATTGCTCCAAAGACCTCACCTACATATTGACAAATGCAATATCTTCGCAACAGAGGCACCCAGTCACAAGGAGGAAGTACCGTTAGATTAGGTTCAACGGAATCAATCTGAAGGGTTGGTTGATATTTTATTTCTATAGCTGTTTTTTTGTATGGCATATTCTACTGGTATGACTTCTGGCCCGAATACTGAAGTATAGTCATATAAATGTGTTGCATGGGAAAGTTTAGATTCTGTAATAGACCCAACAGTGCAGCTGATGGCTTTAGTCCCCAGTTGTACAGTTTTAGTCCTTTCTAAGGCTAAGGCCCCACTTAGCAGTCCGCAGCAAAAAAGCGATGCTGGAAAAACTGTAACGGTAACTGTGACTGTTTCCCACAACGCTTTTCACAAAGTTCAGAGCTTTCCTCTGCAGACTTTCTGCTTCCATTATACCTATATGGAAACAGTCAGCGCTTCCTTAGATATAATTGACTTGCTGTGATTTCCAAAACCACGACAGTTTTGGAAATCGCAAATTGTCCGCTGCATTTATTTTTTTCTAAATGTGTGGATGGCTTTCGTTAGAATCCCATCCACTTTGCAGAGACTGTAAAACACTTATTACACACACATTAATAACTGTTCTTCCCCAATGCAGCTATGACATCCAGTGAGCATCAATTATGATCCCTAAGCTTATAATGAGCTGTAATGACACCTATAAAAAGTCTATAGGCTGATACTATACCTGGGCCACCACTTTTATATGGAGCCCAAAATGTGGTCATGGAAATGTCTCAATGTGAACACACAAACTTCTAAATTTATAGTCTCCAATGTTTTGCCTGTCTTTTTTTCTTGGCGTCCTATCCTAGGCTGCCAGCTATATCGATTTCTGCTGAAACACAAGAAGGAGAAGAAGCCAGTTACTTCCTCTTTCAGTAAATTACTATTGAACAACACTTTGCAGTATTCATCAACAACTATGTTATAAAAAAATGAACAAAAATTCAAACAGAAGCTTTTACTTTATGGACTGAACAGTTTGTGTGTCCATCGGGGATGTACCTGACGGACCAGGAACATTGGTCAATATCAGATCGTGTTCTATACTTATAGATTTCAACCAGACACGTCTCAGCTCTTGTGCTTTGGGGTCCATAACTGTGCAAAGTCAAACTGGCAGTTTGTGCTGGACCAGTGTATATGTATGGGCGTTTCTCTCCTGTCCTTGACAATAATGTAAAAAGGATTGTGCGTTATGAATAGAGATAAGAGAATTCATTGGGCACAAATTTAATTCTAAGGGAATTCCCTTCCATTTATAGATTTGTAAGCCCTCACGGCACGGTCCTCTCTTCTACTGTATCAGTTGGTCACCAAGTTAGTTTATAGTATTTGCTTTTTTGTGTGTGCGTGTGTGTAAACTCTTTTCATATATACATCTCCATGGAATTAATGGTAGCTGCCATTGTTTTCAGGTGAGATGACAAACCGAAACACATGACCTTGGATGGCTGTCTGGCAAGCTTCCCCCATAATGCCTTGCAGTCAGCCCTTCCTCTAACACAGTCATGAGGGACTTCAGGCTTAAGTCATAGCAATATATGTTGCAGTCGCTTTGACGTTACTAATATGGTCTTGTGATTAAGGAACTTGAAAGGGATTGGATACAGTCCTGGGATGCCTCAAGGTGTCGTACATGAAAATTGGGGAGCTTTTAATTTAGACTAAATTTATTTGGCCTGAAACATATCTGACAAACTCAATTGAACCAGACCCAAAATTAATTTTATCATGCATACTGAATTTTCCACATAGTACAAGTCTAAACTATTTTGTCAGAGAAAAATGTTCTTTTCTCCCCTCTGTCCTAAACTCTAAACTCAATCTTAATTTTCTTCAAAATTGCTCTTGGTCTTTGTCAGTTTACAGAGAGATCAAATTACTTGTTCCTGTAGGAATCTATAGAGAAGGGAGGAAGCTGAGACACATACAAAAACATGCTGCTGTAAGTAGTGGTAACTTTTCTATCTTACCCCAAATACTTTATTCATGTCCATACTGTTCGGTACTTCTCTACAATGTCCTCCATACTGCTTCGGAGTTGGACAAAGTTAGAAAGCAAAGTTTCCCATTCCATATACTGTCTATGGGGTACATTTCCCCAGCTGGTCTCTACCCTGTGGAGACAAATGAGAATTAGGCCTTATTCACACAAGTGTTTTGATCAGTGTTTAGGCCAAAACCAGGAGTGAAATCACATGAAGATAAAGTATAATAAAACGATTTGCACCTGTTCTGTATTTTCAACACCCTTCTGTTTTTGCTTGCAAATGCTGATTTAAAACACTGACCAAACCCCTGATCTTGGAGATGGAGAATGCAAAGGAAAAAACTACTGAAAATGCAGAATACAAGTCACATGATGATGGCCAGAAATAGTGTTACTCTTCATGTACGTACACACACTCAACCAAAATGGTAGGTATGCTTTAATAGATGGGAGTGGGTTCTCAAAGTGATTGTCTCCCTTTTATTGACCAAGAGTAAAGCGACCACATGAGCTTATATGGCTGACAATGGTCAGCTACACCATTTCCTGTCTCTGAACTGGAAGGCAAAGGTTGGAACCCAAAGCAGATGTGCTTGTAGGGTGTTGGAACAAACCTTAAAGTGTGAGTTCCAATTTAACTAGTGATAGTTACCCTTTGACTGGATAGCCAGATATGTGGGCAACTTTGATGAGACCTCTGTCCTCAATGGCACATTATTGTACTGGTGTTTAGACTTCAAATTGTACAAAGCACATGCCTACCTATATATTATGTGCTGATATAGAGCACATTGATAGAGTATTGTATTGCTTTCCATTGATACAGGTGTATGCAGATGGTTAATACTGTACTGTTTTATACTGTCTTTGTGTGTGTGTGTGTGTGTGTGTGTGTGTGTGTGTTTTTTTTTTTTTTTTTTTTTTTTTTTTTGTAAATGCGGACTACATCTCTTAGACAAATGGAACTTTTGTACAGGTTTGGCATTCTACTGCTGATGTTGTTTAGTAAAATGCTCTGCACTGAGACCTTGCATTGGCTATAGCCTCACGCTGGGTCTATATAGTGGCCGCACAACCACTCTACATATAGGAGGATCTCTATGCCACTTCTTTAGGTACAGCAGTGTTGCATATCAGCATCTACTGTATCATCTGTATCCTATGTTGCTGAGCTATTGAACTGTTGGACCATGTTCTTGATCTCAGAGAGTTTGTCTTGCTTGCCGATATCCCTTACCTGTTAATCTGCTGTGCATCTGTTAAGAACTTAAAATGTATGGCTCAGACTTCTTTCAAAGTTATGCCCCAACTTCATTGTGTTATCCTGCTTGTCGCAGGACAGATGGACAATCCTGTACCATGTACTCATGAATTACCACAGGTAACTGTTTTCTATTCAATCAGTTTTATTAAGATTTTTATAAGGTAATGTTACAACATTCAAGAAAGCATTATCGGATACTCTACTGTAGTAGCTATAAGTCAAAATAAACATAGAATAAACAGGGTACTTATATACAAGGAGATATGTTAGATGTCTAAGAGTTGTTGGGTTATTAGGATAGAATAAGGAGCTTTATACGGATATAAAACAACAAGAGGTGTCAGTAATATTAGTTATGATCTTCCAAGGGCGGCACAACCGGATTTACGTCCGATGCAGATGGGCCCTCAATGTCCACGGAAGCCAGTTCTTTTGGAACTGGCTGTCCCCAAAAACGCCATGGGAAAGAATTCTTTCATGCTGGTAGGTCAGTTTCACCATGTTCACCAGGTCTCCTCTGGATGGGATGTTAGCAGACTTCCAGTTGCGTAGAAGCACCAATGACGCTGATAGTAAGGCATGTCCAATCAACACTCTATGTATCGCTGGGAAAGAGTCGATCTGCAGGAATAGGCGTGCCAAAGCTGCTGAGGGGGGTATGGAGTATCCCACCAGAGAAGAGATCCACCGGAAGACGTCTCGCCAATATGGCACCACTTGGAGGCATGTCCACAATAAATGGAGTAGAGTTCCTTTTTCACCACATCCCCTCCAACAGGAGTTCGAAGTCTGCGGAAATATTCGGTGAAGTTGCTCTGGGGTATAATACCAGTGAAGGAGAATTTTGACAGTGGTTTCATAGTGAGTCGTACATCGGAAGGTCTTCTTCGCGAAGGCTAACGCTTTCTGCCATTGTATGACCGAGTATTGTTGATGAAGTTGCGTTTCCCAGCTGAGTAATGGAGTAGATTTGACCAGACGGTCTTTAGAGCCTATAGTGTTTGTAGATGGAGCTGAGAGTCTTGGTGGCTGGATTGGGAATTTTGAGGAGGTCCAACAGAGATTTATTATACAGAATTTGTTTGTTGTGGTTGGAGGATAGGAAGTGCTTGATTCTCAGGTATGTAAAGAAACAAGTGGAAGGTAGGGAGAAAGTGGATTGCAGAGACTGGAATGGGATCAACGATTCTTCACTCCACATCTGTGAGATGGAGGTGATGCCTGACGATTTCCAGATGGATAAGTTGAGATCCAGAATTGCTAACTCCAAGAATTCAATCGGGGCCCTTTTAACGTTTAGTGACTGCTTCTTTCCTGTAGAGTGGTGGATATGTCGCCAGCTGTCTGTAAGGTGTGTTAGAATTGGAGACGTGAGTGAATGTACCATCTCCGTCCAGAGGGAGTAGAGAAGCCAAGATTTGAGGTTGTGTTGTGGTATCATATAAGATTCGATACGTATCCAGGATTTGTGGGCGTTGTTGTGCCACCAGTCCTTTAAAGTAGAAAGGTGAGAGGCCATATAGTAATCATAGATGTTTGGTACTCCCAAACCTCCCACTCCCCGTTTCCTGTGCATAATAGAAGATGGGAGTCTTGGTTTCTTGGAATTCCAGATAAGCTTGTTGAGCATAGCGTTAGTTTTCTGGAGGAATATAGGAGGGGGAGCTACAGGAATAGTTCTGAATAAGTATAAGATTTTTGGAAGCAGCATCATTTGAAAGGCAGATATCCTGCCTAGCCATGACAGGGTATGTTTTGAGTAAGATTGAAACTCTTTCTCGAGATCTATCAGACGATACATGTAATTGGCTTTGGCCACTTGTGTAATAGAGGGAATGATCTTTATTCCCAGGTAATCCAAATCTGTCGACCTCCAATCATAAGGAAATTCCTCCTTGAGCTGTTGCAGAAGTGGCTTGGGGACGCCCAAAGGGAGAATTTGTGTTTTAGACTCGTTAATTTTATAAAAGGAGAGGGCTCCATATTCTTTGAGAATTCTGATAGCAGCTGACAGAGAGGTTTCTGGGTGAGTCAGGGACAATATGATGTCATCCGCGTAGAGGGAGATGAGATGAGATGAATCCAAGATTTTCACTCCCTGAACTCTGTCGCTTTGCCTCAGGGTCTGCGCCAATGGCTCAATGGTGAGTATAAAAATCAAGGGAGAGAGGGGGCATCCCTGTCTCGTTCCATTCCTTATATTAAAGCTATCCGACAGTGTACTGTTGGTAAACACTCTGGCCGATGGAGAGGAATACAGATTGGATATAGCAGTGAGGATAGGGCCAGAGAATCGCATTCTCTGCAGGACAGAAAAGGCGAAGGACACGTCTGGTGTTATCTGGAGCTTGGCGGCCCTTGACGAAGCCCACCTGATCCGCGCCAACTAAATCTGGGAGAATGGGAGCCAGTCGAGCTGCTAAGATCTTCGCATGGAGCTTGAAGTCTGAGTTTAGCAGCGAAATTGGCCTGAAATTCTGCGGTACATCAGCTGGTTTGCCTGGTTTAGGAAGGGTAATAATTAATGCCGCCAGGGATTCGCGTGGAAGCGGAGCACCTGACATAGCGTGGTTGAAGAAGTTCATGAGGTATGGGGCGAGTATTTGTTGAAAGTAAATTAGATACTCATTAGACAAACCATCCGGCCCTGGGGATTTGCTCTTAGGTAAGGACTGTATGGTTTTCAGTACCTCTGGGAGAGGAATAGGGGCGTTTAGGGCCAAGAGGTGATCGTCTGTCAGGCCTGGTAACTTTAGGTTGCCCAAGAAGCCGGACACCAAGGTGGAATGATCTTGCAGGAGAGGAGTATGCTCCTGTAGATTATAAAGCTGTGTGTAATAATCTTTAAAGGAATTGGCGATGTCTCTCAGGTCTGTTAATTGCGCTTTGCTTATAGGATGCTTGATGTATGGGATCCTTGATTTAGCTGCTCTTGCTCGTAGTTGTCTAGCCAACAATCTGCCGGCTTTGTTGCTTTGGGAGTAAAATCGAGCTTTAGATTTTTTTCAGAGCTTTTTCGTAGTCTTGTAGCAAAAGCAGACGTAGATGCTGTCTAACCTGGCTAAGTTGTTCCGAAGTAATCGGATTAGGGTTACTTTTGTTTGCAGCTTCCACAGTACGAAGTGTAGACATTGCTTCCTTAATTGCTTTCTGGCATTCTTTTTTATTCCCATGTGCTATTTTTATAAGTGTGCCACGGATGTATGCTTTATGAGCATTCCAGAGAGTATAGGGGTCATCGGTAGAGGTGGAATTTGTCTGGAAATAATCCTGGAGGTCTTTTTCTATTATCGGGCGATAATTAGGATGACTCATGAGGTAAGTGTTATTTCTCCAGAGT
Organism: Leptodactylus fallax; assembly: GCA_947044405.1. Lineage (NCBI taxonomy): Eukaryota > Metazoa > Chordata > Amphibia > Anura > Leptodactylidae > Leptodactylus > Leptodactylus fallax. The sequence continues at coordinate 1,219,921 of CAMRHE010000161.1, forward strand.
CTAGTAGCGGAAGGTGGTGTCTTTTCTTCTATAGTGAGGGTAATGGCTGCGTGGTCAGACCAAGTGATTGATTCAATTGTAGATTTCCTGGAACTCATCAGGGTTGGAAGGTCTACCAAGAACATGTCAATGCGGGAATAGGAGCCATGGACTGCTGAGAAATAAGTATAGTCCCTTTCGCCCGCATGATGTGCGCGCCATATATCATGTAGATTCTCATTATGCGGAAATTGGCGCAGGCAGGAGGTGCTCTCCCTACTGGAGTTGGTCGAATCCAGAGAAGGATCCATTATGTTGTTAAAGTCTCCACAAATTATTAATGCACCTTGTTGGATGTCCTGAATTTGTCGTCGGACTTTATGCAGAAATGCCAGGGTCTTCCGGTGTGGAGCGTATATATTGACTATTGTAAAGGGGGCATTGTTGAGGAGGCAAACAATGATGAGGAATCTGCCTTGGGGGTCTGCTCTTTGGGCTGTCAAGGAGAATGCCACGGAGTCTCTGAAGGCAACAAGGACTCCACATTTTTTTGATCGGTGGTGTGCATGGCAGATTACAGGGAAGGAGGGATGTTTTAACCTGAAGGCATCCTTTTGCAGAAGGTGAGTTTCTTGTGCACAAAGCACGTCTGCAGAAAGTGAGAGAGCCTCCTTCCAGATGTACGTACGCTTCTGCGGGCTATTGAGGCCGCGGACATTGAGAGAGGCCAACTTAAGCACCATATTGTCACTGTAAAGTGAGAACGTCCGGAGTGCGTCGGAACCACAGGAGAAGGGTAGGCAGTGTCGCAGATGAGAATATCCGTAAACAAAATGAATGAACAAACGGTTCAAAAACGAATACAGGTTGACTGTATGTTTGGGGGTATCTATTAGAGGCTTGCCGGTTAAGCCACTAGAGCAAAGGGGGGTCATGCACCTAAGTATAGAGGTGTAGCCATTCTGGGAAATCATTTATGGTTTGTAGGAGATCGTCGTCCTGCAGTTGAAGGATGGGAGGCACTTGCTGTATCTTGAGGAGATGTTAATGGTATCCTCCAGGTCGATAGCAACGCCTTACCCTGATTCAGGTTATGGATGGTGAAGGTGGTCCCTTCTTTCAGGATGATCAACTTCACAGGAAACCCCCATCTGTATTGGATTTTATTTTTTCGGAGCGTTGTTGTGACCGGAAGCAATTCCCTGTGGAGGCGTAGGGTTGTAGCGGAGAGGTCCGTGTAGAGCTGTACATCTCTGAATTTGGGAGGCCAAAATTTCTGCTTGCGAGCTGCATCTAATAATTTTTCTTTTACATGAAAGAAGTGAAATCTAGCCAATACGTCTCTTGGGATCTCATCTCCTAGATGTCTGGGGCGAGGAAGCCTATGCGCTCTGTCGATAATGATATCCATGGTTGAGGAGTCGGGCAGTAAAAATTTGATTATATTCCTGTAGGTATGGAAACAGATCAGCTGTTTGAACCTGTTCTGAAATGCCTCTGAATTTGATGTCTTCCATATCAGCCATCTTCGCCTTGAGGTTTTCAATGTCGTCTTCAAGGTCATTGTGTGCATCAATAATTTTGTTGTGTGACGTAGCTAGGTCGCCCATCTTAGTTTCAATATGCGTTACTCGCTTATCCAGTGCACTGACCGAGGACTGAAAAGGCTGAAGCAGCTGTGTAAAGTCCGCTTGAAGAGAGCTGCGGAGGGCCAAGAGCATGTCTCTCAGAGTATGCTCAGAGGCGGGTCTGCTAGTGGTTGGGAAGCCGTCTAGGCCAATCGGTGGGGCGGATGTCGGGGCCTCAGAAAAAGGTTGGTCTTTGGAATAATCTAGGTCTCCAGGGAGTTCCATTCGAGGCTTCTGTTTAAGTGGGCTTGTATTCGGAGACAGTGACTGTCGTAGAAGAGAGCTCCGCTCCTTGGCGGATTGAGCTGATGTACAGTGGTTTTGCTGTATTGCATATCGGATGTCATCAGGGGTGGGAGGAAGATGGAGATCCATCAATTCTTCGGCGTGGTTAAAGTCTGCCCCCCCTATGATTGTCGCAGTACTTCCTGCAGCAGTCGTGGGCGTTGAGGGTAGGAGCTCTATTTGGTCGGTGGGTGGAAGGCCCGGTTCTCCGTCTACGCCACGGTCCCACTCAAAATAATTAGTCAGGTTATTGTCTGTCTGGTTTTTTGTTGGGTTTCCTACCCTTCACCATATTGACAAGTATTTGTCTCCAATAAATTCAACGTTTAAAGGTAAGATATACCAGAACAGGCTATTTGTCGCTAATAGTTGCTAGAAGGTGCACTAAATCCCCAAAACTAGGTCGCCATCACCCAGAAGGTAGGAACCAATGAGAATTCTGTGGGGAGGATGCGAGCTACAGCTCGGTGATATTGCCGCCAGAGATTGAGGTGTGGAGGCCAATTGATGATCACAGAGCTGAAGTGGCGGTGTAGGCCTGTATAGGGCAAGGATCTTGCAGGGTAGGAGTGCCAGTGAGGGTCCGTTCAGGGCCTAGTTATGGCTAGGTGGAAGGGAAGGCAGAGGACCAGGTCGGGGGTCTCCTTAATGCCTATTGAAGGCCTCAGTACTCCCCCCTCCCCTTGCTGTCTGCTGTAGATCTCCTACCTGGGAGCCGAGTCACAGACCTGGGACAAGCGGTGTCACCCAGGGGATGTAGGCCGCCTCCGCTGAGTGTCTGGGTCTGATGTGTCTAGCTGCAGGCCTCAGCGCGGTGTCTGTCGCTCCAAGCGAGTCGCCGCTCCGCTGCTCCGAGCGGCGACCTGCACCACACGGAGGTATCACCGCCACTGCCCTCCGATCCTGCAGAGAAGCAGCGTCGGCAGCGGCAGAGGAAGCAGGGAAGAATGCGGAGGACCACGGTGTCCGGGCCGGCCGGTATGTCAGTCGAGGCGCGGAGCAGATGGCGAGTCAGGAGCCCAGCGCTTTCCTCATCAAGATGGCGGGCGGTAAGGTAGGCCTCAAATCCCCAGTGCTACTCTCTCCCCGCAAAAGTGCCCTCCAAACTGCCACCGGAGCGTACCCTAAGGTGCAGGGGAAAGCCCGGAGGCAGGGGCACGATGATTGAGACTGGGATGTCGGGATAATGAGCTGGATTATGAAGATGCCAGCAGGAGCTCATAGAGATGCGGCCATTAACTTCGCCGGCTAGCCACGCCCCCCAGGTAACTGTTTTCTAATCATGTTGTAAATACTTGCCAGATGCCAATGTATACCTGAACGTATACAAGTAAATAACCATTTCCATTACAACAAGAGTGAATATATTTTCTAGCCAACATTTGTGCAACTACAAAGTTGTTGTAATGCTATACATGATTATATTGTGGGAAAATGGTAAGGGTAACGGAGGGGCCCACACATAGCTTGACGTTGAGTTTATAAGCTAACCAACGATATTCCAGATCAAAAGTGAAAACTCCAATGCACTCTTAGATGCAGAAAGGACATGAAAAATCTATAACCTGTATATATTCATACCGTAAGGAATGGTCTTATAGGACAGTGCAAGTTGTTTGGTGACCATGCTGACAGGCCAATGAGTATCTCTGTATAAAGATGGTTTCAGATGCTTAATGGGGCTATATTTCAGTGTCTGTATTAAGGCCACAATACCCAGACCTTTAATGGTTCTACTGAACAGAACTTGGACCACTGTAGAACCCTATAGTGATGCAAGCTTGGTTTTGAAGAACTACAGGTGGTCTGTTTAGTGCAGTCATAATAGGGATGCTAAAAACTGGTCTTATTATAGCCTTTGCAAACGGACCTAGAAGGAACTGCATTATACTAGACCTTTAGCATGTTTCATGTGTTTAGTAACCTGAAATATCTCCTTGAAAAAGAGTCCTCTGGGCCAAAGAATATAAATTGCTCTTAATAAGGTTTTACATAGCAGCTAGTATATGTTACTAATGTACTTTAGTATTGGCAGTGTTTTCCTGTACATACAAATCAACATAGTGTATCCTTGTTATGTAAGCCACATGTGTATTAGACTCCAAAACTTCAAATTCCCAATTTATTGCAATAATATAAAATGGTTAACGTCTACAAGCATATATGTGAAATATTTTTTTATTTTTGTTTTTAATTTGACGACTCGAGTCTCCTGAGTGACCATTTGTTTTACAGCAGTGACCTAATTTGATGCATAAAGTTTTCAGACTCAAAATGAGCCCTGTTAGCAATACAGATTTTGTCTAACATACATAATGAAACCAGCAAATTAGGTCCCATGGCCATAAACCTCATAGAGGGAAAGCAAATAGAGCATGAATCAAGAAGACTTTAGAAAGCCGTAAACTATTAGAATCATATAAATTAAAGACTAAACCCTAAATGTCGCTTAAATCTAGCTCATGCAATCTGTGTACACTGTAACAGACCTGAATATATTTGCTGAGCTCATTTGCTTGAAAACATGGCTATTAGTTTGTGAATCCATACTTGAAAAGAAGAGTTTGTACTCGGCCTGGGGCATTGGACAGTGTTTAAAAGCCAGCGCCTGCCTCGTGTTTCTGTTACCAGGTGTGTGTGGAGGACTTAGCACAGACCCTCCTTTGAAATGAAAATGGTAACTCATTAAGGCAGGATGCCTAGTTATTTCCTAAATGTTTTTAATGGGCTTTCACCCCTGGCTTTAACTAGAGAGAAATAATGCTGCCCATACTGAAACGGCTTCGACATTGTTAGTGCATAACTAGGCTAGGTTTGGTATACTGCTGAAAAAAAAAACTGTAAAAAAAAAATGTGGGGGAAAAAAAAAGAGAAGAAGCAATTCCTTAGATGTAGATGTAATGCAGCCATGATGTTGGTTGAAGTGGAAGAGTGTTCAAAATCTGGATGTATTAGTATATCTGTATTTCAAAGGGCCTGTGTTGCTGTCGTTCCATTGAAGACCATCCATCAGTATTATGATCACCTTAAGGCCAGGGCCCCACGTGGTGGAGACGCTGCGCAAAAAAAAAAAACGCAGCATTTTACAGTCACTCCAAGGTGGATGGGATCAGTGTCGGACTGGGATGTCTAGGGCCCACCAGTGGAATTGTTTCTAGGGGCCCACCATCAGAACCCCTGCAGATCAGCGGTACCGAGACAGGGCGGCTAAAGGTAATAACATGCCGGGAGCCATGCTGCTCACCCACTATACCATGTGCACCACTGCACTACCTAAACCTACTGCTACACCTTGTATGGCAAGTGAACAGCGTGGCTCCTAGAATTGTTACCTTTACCTGTAGCCGCACTGTCCTGGAAAAGCTGATCTGCAAAGGTCCTGGCTGTTGTATCATCGTAGGCCATCAATATTAGCAAGATGGACAAATCCTTTAAAGAGGTTGTCGAAGGAATTGGAGCAACCCATGTAGCTGGCGGGAGGTGTAAAGTAAAAAATAAGTAAATTAAAAAGCATACTCACCTGTCCCCGGCGCTCCGTTGTCTGCTGCCAGTGTCCATTCAGTCTCATGCCGGTGACTCCTTGCTGGGAGTCCTGCACCTCATGTGATCGCTAAGACCAATTAGGAACAGGATTTCCAGAAATGAGGCGCCACCATGAGACCGAACAGACACAGGCAGGGGACAACGGGGTGCTGGGGACAGGTGAGTATGCTTTTTTTAAAAATTTTCTTATTTTTACACCTCCCTGGCGGCCGACACAGTGGTCGCTCCAGTTTATGGACAACCTCTTTTAAGGGGTTGTCTGGGCCAAATTTTTCTATGGTCACTTCACTGGTCCCCCATACTGTATGGGGAATAGTGATGGGGTCATTATATTGTGTGGGAGCAGTGATGGGGGCTAACATCCTGTGGGGGGGACATTAAACTGTGTGGGGCATATTAAAGGGGTTGTCCAGGGTTAATCTTTTTTATGGCCTATGCTCTGGATAGGCCATAAATACCTGATCGGTAGAGGGCTGACACACGGCCCCATCAGCTGTTCGGAGACACTTCCGGCACCTGTTCTGTACACAACACAGGGCCGGAAGCAGAATGCTTCATCCGCTGTATAGCAGCCCGGCGCCTTCACTGCAGCTCAGCTCCTACTGACTTCAATAAGTGCTGAGATACAGTGAAGGTGCCCAGCCCCTATACAGTGGACAGAGCTTTCTGCTTCTGGCCCTGTATTGTGTACAGTACGGGCATCAGAAGTGGCTCCATACAGCTGACCGGTCCGGGGTCAGCCCCCTACCGATCAGGTATCTGTGGCCTATCCTGAAGATAAACCATAACAAATTATGACTGGACAACCCCTTTAATATACACCCCTAATGCACCACACTTTAAAGAGATTGTCCAGTATAATTTTTTTCTTTTTTATAATTAGTCTGGGGGAGGTGAATCCCCCCTACCCCCCCCCAAAAAAAAAAAAAACATGCTAAACATACTCACCTGTCTCCGGTGCTCCGGTGTCCTCCCAGCACGGTCCGGTCCTGCAGCTGTCTTCTTTTTGCCGGAAGTCCTCACTGGCTGTGACGTCCCAGGTCCCTTCCCTTAGGCCGCTGATTGGCCTCAGGGGTCACGTGACGTCACAGGTAGTCACGTGCAGAGGGAACGTCAGCTGGAAGAAAACAACAGAACTGCAGGACCAAACTGCGCTGGGAGACACTGGGGACAGGAAAGAAAGTTTGTGGGGGGTTTTTTTGTTTTGTTTTTTTCACCTGCCCCTGCGTAATTAAAAAAAAAAAATGAAGGAGCCACGAGGGGACCACAGATGGCCCCCACCCAGTATTATAAGCTCCACAGTGGCCCCCACCCAGTATTATAAGCTCCACAGTGGCCCCCACCCAGTATTATAAGCTCCACCGTGGCCCCCACCCAGTATTATAAGCTCCACCGTGGCTCCCACCCAGTATTATAAGCTCCATAGTGGCCCCCTCCTAGTATTATAAGCTCCACCGTGGCCCCCACCCAGTATTATAAGCTCCACCGTGGCCCCCACCCAGTATTATATGCGCCCAATAGCCCCCTCTGCTCCGCTTCAGTGCTATTAATATACTCTGGGGTCTCCTCAGACCCCAGAGTATAATAATCGGAGGCCCAGGGGAAGTGATTAAAAATAACAAACGCTCATACTCACCTTTCCTTGGCATCCTCGCTCCATCCTGTCGTCTTCAGCGTCTTCAGGCCCTTTTCCGACGACGCTGCTGAGGCCTGTGATTGGGCCTCAGCGGTCACGTGGGGGCGCACTGACGTCATTACGCAGCCGCGCCCCATGTGACCGCCGGGGCCTAATCACAGGCCTCAGTCACATGACAGAAGAGCGCCGGAGAGGATGCTGTACCCAGGAGAGGTGAGAATATGTATTTATTATTTTCAGTCACCTCCCCTGGGCTGCCATCTATTGGAAAGGGGCCTGCAATATGCCAGGGTCCCTTTCCAATAACAGTATGTATAGCGGTCGGGGAACCAGGCTTTCCCCGACCGCTATCATAGTGGTCCGGGGCCCCGGCCATCTCCATCCCGATCGGTCCCCCATGACATGAGGGCTAATAGTCGGGGCTCGGGGCCCACTCCCCGGTGGGCCAGTCCGACCCTGGATGGGATTCCACTGAATCCCATCCACACCTTGCGGAAAAATACGTGCAGCGGACACGTCTGACACTCACAGTTTTGGAAATCGCAGCATGTCAATCGATACCTACAGAAACGCCAGCGGTTTTCCTATAGGTATAATGGAAATTACCTCTGCAGACTTTCTGTGAAAAGTGCTGCAGGAAAAATCACAATGTGTTGCCGCTGCGGTTTTTCCCACAGCGTTTTTTGCTGCGGCCCGCTACATGGGGATTTAGCCTAAATGGCTTTTCCTGTGAACATAAGCAGATTTTAATTTGCAGACACAAGTTATACATTTTTGCATGACCCTGCATGCTTGACAAGATGTTTCTGGCAAGTGCAAGACCATACAAAATTCCTGCAATCCCGGTTGTATCCTATGGCAACCTATCAAGGCAAAAACTGTCACCACTAACCTGGTTAGACAAAATGCTTACATTTCTACAAAATTGTAAATTACTTATATTTGCAAAAATGTTTAACTTTTAATTGTCTACAAATTTAAATATGGTTATGTTAAGAGTAAAACGCCTTTAATATATTTTGGCAGGGCTAGTTGACCATCTACATGTACAAGGGTGTCCCAACTTACCTCCAATGGCAGATGTCAGGGGGAACGGAAGGTTTGGATTTCAGCATTTCTGCTCTTTTCGTTTTTGGGGGGAGATAAGCTGCCACTGGAGGAGTCTACCCTTATATTTGATCTTTTAGTTTTTGGGGTGGTAAGCTACCAACAGAGGAGTCTGGTGGTGGCTTATTCCCCCTCTTGAAATTCAGAACACATGAACACTCAGCCAAGTCAACTGTGTTCATATGAAAGGAGTCTGAGCAAATGTTTGACTCACAGTTGTCTAAAGTGCATGGCCAGCTCTATATACCCACAATACTGATACAATACTGGTAACATGCTCATGCAGTGTAATCCATTAATGGCCATATAGTAATCCATATAATGGCCATTTACAAATACTTGTGTGTGAAACATCCCTGAGACCTCTGACGTTCAAGACTTGTCAATAGTCTGGGCTGCAATGTATAGTCTACAGGGAACAATTGAGAGTGTCTGATGACTAGGAATATTCATTAAATGTGTTGGGAAAGCCAATCCATGGATCCAACAGCTAAAACATCTCTGCTTTTATGTAGTGGTGACAACACTTCCTGTGCTGAGATCTAGTTTGGTTCAACCTTGCAGAGAAATACAAGGAAAAAGCAGAGGAGTTGTCATTAACATCACTTTCCCGGTCATTTTTGAGCGGCTCTTTGGGGAGAAAAAAAGCTACAATGTCACATTTTGCTTTGGGTAATTCTTGCACATTCCCTTTGTACTAACTGTGTTCAATTTCCCCTAGAAGTGGCTCCATCACTCTTTACATTCTGACTGTTGTAAATGGGAACCATTGAAGTGTTTTTTTTCATCAGACAACCCTATTGAGAACTAGGGCCAGCTAGGCATTTGCAGGTTGCTGCAGAGGAAATGTAGTAGTAGTATTACATGGCAGCCATTCAGATGAATGGTCATCCTTGTAATATAAGGAAGCCTCAAATTTGTTAGAATGGAAACCTGCTATAGGAAAGTGGCTCCTATTCTATCTCATGGATATGGGTCTCTATAGGGATCCACTATAATATCGACAAAATATAGGCTTAAAATAGGCTGTCTCATAAAGACAACCCCTTTCCATGTGCTCTTATACAATATATAGATGTCAAAGGACTCTGATTCACAAAATTACCTGTAAATCAGCACTTAGACAGTGAAATAGAGTAAAGGGCCAATAATATGCTTCTGCCCATTATATACAAGTTGTATGTGTTAGTGCTGTAAGTAAATGCTATTGGAGAATATGCACACAAGAGAACTTAGTACCTTAAAAAAAAAAAAAAAAAAGTCAAATATGACCAGTGTGTGAATTCCTTTTGATGATCGGTCACAGTGCACCATACCGTTTTGACGGTCTGATGCTGGTTTTGTTTCTCCATGTCGTCTTTTGCACATGTCGTATTTTTCAATTTGACTCTCTATCATCATACAATGCACCATACATAGATGAGATACGTAGTATTGTTCATCCTGAGCTTCCCGTTACATGAATTTTTGTAGTTCCACATATAATTTCTAGACTCAGTGTTATTCTCCTTTTACTGCACTACCTGTGTAGGGTCACAAGGGGGCTGCTTATAATGAAGCAGAAATGCTTAGCAACTATCTCTATGGTCACTGTAATGAATGCCTAAAATAGTTACTATCCATCATTTATAACCACACTGAAGACCAAGGATAACAATAGAGCTTTGTATAAAACAATGCCTCAAGAACAAATAATTTCAGAGCTTCCATTTGCTGTTAATTTATTTAGAAACAAGCACAACACATTTGGGCTCTGCTCCTGGCATATAGGTAGGAAAATATACATCGAATGCAGGGGCATGGCGGAGGGAACATGTGCCCTAAGTACAAGGGGTCACCAACAAGATACTCTGCTTTGGCCAGGCTATTTTGAAGGGAATGTTTTACTAACTTTTTTTTTTGTTGTTGTTTTTGTTTTACAAATTGAAAGATGGTAAAACACATTTACTTTTTTTTTTCTAATCTGCCTTCACTGTCTAATTGTAGATATTTTATTCTAGTTTCTGTCCATGTTTATGGGGGTGACCAGCTTGTCTGATCTGCTGTTAACAGCATTTACAGAGATGCCTTACAGCAGCAATTTTGTCCTTAGATACAATAGTCTGGAGATGATGCATTGGCTTGTATGAACCACATAGGTATGTGAAATTTCACAAAAAAAAAAGTTTAAAATCTGGCTAGGCACTGCTCTGGCCGTAACTCTTTGGGGTGGGTCCCTGGTCTCTTTACATTGAATCTGAGGGCTAGGACGCTACTGTTGCAGCACCCCCACAAAGCTGCTAAAATAAGATGCAAAAGTTGTTGTGTAACACACAACACCCGAAGGTAATTATCCACCTATATGGGGAGCTCGGGGTTAATTTATTTGTACATGTAAGGCTCTGCACAAGGGAGCGCCCTGTTGTACTTTCTTTTCAGAGTCACTGTGTATTAGCTTGTATGGGAGTTTTCTTCCATAGAGGTCAATGCAGGGTGGAGGAGTAGAAAAGCTGCAACGTCACCTATTGTGAACGGCAGCCCCTATATTATCTGCTGTACCATGCAAAAGTATTTTTATGTATATCTCGAAAAAATGCTGCAGTAAGAATGCTCTCAAAAATAGAAGGATTAATGGTTTATTTTTGTCAATTTAAAAAAAAGTGAATGAACAGAAGCAAAATCGAAATCCAATCCATATTTGCGGTCTACCCTTTGGAGGAGGAGTCCTGTAAGTGATGATATGGCCCCCACAGAGCCCTGATCTCATCATCATCCAGTCTGTCTGAAATTATAGCAAGTGTCAGAAGGATTCGAGTAAGGCTAGGTTCACATTTGCGTTCGGGTTTTCGTTCAGGGGGGGGGTCCCTCCGAATAGAAACCTAATCCGCATAAAAAAGCGGTTACCTTAGGAAACCCATGGACCCCATAGACTATAATAGGGTACGTGTGGTTTCTGCCCGAAAAGATGGAAAAAACACGGAGAGAAGTCCTGCTTGCATTTTTCATGCGGAGAGGGGAACGGAATCCTCGAACGTAATGCAAGCGCAGATGTGAACCCAGCCTAAGTCTACATTCAGAGAAGATCTATGGTTAGTTCTCAAAGATGTCTTGAACAAGCTCTCTGCTGAGTTCCTTCAAAAACTGTCCCTAGAAAAATTGATGCTGTTTTGAAGTCAGAGGGAGGTTACACCAAATATAAATGTGATTCAGGCTAAGGCCCCATGTGGCGTCCCACAGCCAAAAAGCGCTGCGGGAGAAACCGCGGCGGGATCGCATCACGGTTCTACCCACATCGCTTTTAGACAGAAAGTTTGCAGAGTTTTCCTCTGCGGACTTTGTTTCAATTATACCTATGGGGAAACTGCCGGTGTTTCCGTAGGTATAATTGACATGCTGCGATTTCCAAAACCATGGCGGTTTTGGAAATCGCCGCGTGTCCGCAGCGCGTTTTTTTTTCCCGCAAAGTGGGTTTGGGTTTCACTAGAATCCCATCCACTTTGCTCTGACTGTAAAATGCCACTATTTTTTCCGCCGCAGGCGAATCGCGGCATTTGCGCCGCATGGGGCCCCAGCCTCAGATTTCTCTTATGTTCATTCACTTAGTGTTAGTTTATTTTTACAGTAGTGTGTGTGTGTATATGTATATATATGTGTGTGTGTATATGTATAGATAGATAGATAGAGTATATATATATATATATATATATATATATATATATATATATATACAGTAATGTGTTACCTATCATTTTAATCCTGTATGTGCTGATAATGAGGTGACTCCTACAAAGACATTTCTACAGAACAGGAAGTGTCTGACTACTATCAGGCTTGGTGGCCTGAGTAAAAACTACAAGATTTTAGGATCATTAAAAAAAAAAATTGGGGGTTATTTATCAAATGTGCCTCTCTTCGCTGAAATTTTGCGCAGTTGCGCCTTTTGTGTGCCCCTTTATTTTCTAGCATGATTTACTAATCAGGGGCAAGCTGTTGATAAATCCCATGCACATGCCCTCGCCATGTGTCTTGCGCCATTTTTTTGCACCTACACAATAAATAAGAACAGACACAGAACAGAATGGTATTTAAAGAAGCCGAAAACAAGTGACTTCTTTGGATCTGTAAAAATGGCTTCAAATCCTTTCAGCTTGTCCACTGAAGAGTTCCTCTGATTTTTCTGTCTTTGAGCAAACTTTGCCCACCAAATCCAAAATGAAAAATAAATTCTTAAGAGTGTGGCCAGGTCTGCCGCACCCTCTGCCCCCCGCTAGCTACTCCTCTGCTCTGCATTTCTGATGCAGTCTGCAGCCATGCAATAATCCACTTAAGTTGACAATGCATTTTAGGATTTGACACAAGTAATTTAATATGATTTATAAAATTTATGTAAATGTTAAGTCTGCTAACTTTGCATAGTTTTGTGTGTGTCTTATGCTTGTACAATTGTTCTGTAGTCTGCATTGTTTTCTATGTGACTCCCAGAGTGGAGTGATTTTGAGCCTATTTATGCGCCTTTTAAAAAAAAAAAAAAAAAAGTGCAAATAATAAATCCGGCGAATACATGTTTACCTATCCACCCACGCCTGCTTTTCTTGCCAAAATCACAAAGTGGCGGATAGTGAATACTCACATAAAAAGAGCGCAAACCCTTCATAAATCTGGCGAAAAAAGCGCAAGAAAGGCGCAGCTCACGGCAAAATCAGGTGCAAACACGTTGATAAATGTGCCCCAGTGACCTGATAAATTAAAAACACGCCAAAAACTTGTTTAACATAAAAACCTCTGGATGACGAAAACCTGAGCTATGATTGTAGTGTAATATGCTCACGGACTTTTACGTTGGCTACAGTGTCATTGGAAGTGGGTCTTTTAGGCATGGGTATGGCCAATATATGATGTATATATTTTCCCCAACTGTATTGAAAAGCCTAGTTATATATTGTTCTATCATGGAAATCCATAGCAGACATGTGCAGCTATGGTCAAACTATATCTGGGGCATATGTTGGGTTACAGTAGTCCACAATTTGTTGCGCATGTGAAGAGTATCTGAATACAGTGTGAACAGAAACTGAAGATTAAAATAAAACAAGTGACTTCCTATTTATGGTTACTAGATTAATGTACCGTTTTCTTATGTATCGCTCTGGAGATTGTTCATCTATCATAAGGGGCTGCATTTCCGTTTCAAAGCAGGTTACCCTGTCTGCGGCTCCATAAATTTTAATAAATAGTTTATAAAGTAATTCAGATAGGAAGTATGCATAGACTTGGACGGCTGTGGGAAACATGCCAACATTGCATATCATGTTAGAAGTGTGCTGAGTATTGGCACACAAATTAACGCCGACAATACTGTGTAGGATATTTGGGATATGCTGTAATGGTATTACATAATTCATCAAATCCCTGTGGGATAAGGAGGACAATTTATAAAACCAGCAGCGAGAGCTCAGGGTGCATTTTCATATTCGCTTTCTAAATCACAAAATGATCTTGCTGAGCTTTTTCCTACTTTGACTTTTATTTCCACCTTTAATTTTTTACCTGGCCGAGATCTGTTGTTCTATTACCAGAGGGCACAAATGGGAGGAATTGTCTGGGCTAAATTGCAATTAGGCAGCCCTGAGTGAGGCTGGCACCAGTTAACTTGGGATATTGGAGTGAAAAGGCCCATAATCAGCCTTCGGTCATGTAGAACAATGCATAAAATTAAATTGACATTAATGAATAATTGTGTAATGAAAATGGAAGAGGAGAGTTAATTGCATGTTACAGTGAGTGTAATGCCTAGATAACCTTGCATTTAATGCTATTCTTAGCCTGGCTGCCAAGACTTCTACAGAGCCTCTCTCAGCAGGAAGTCATTAAAAGCTGTGAGCAGATAATGCCGGCTCGGTGAAACCTAAGTGGCAACAATATAACAAGAGTTTCTTTCAGACCTTACTGTTTCCAGAAAAAAAGGGCATGTAGGGGTAATTTGTACACATCTGAATGAAAACAGGAGACCATTCCAATCTATTTGAAGCTTGTCCACTTCTACTGGAAACTATTATCAGGGGGGTAGAAAAACCCAAGGTCAGTGCTTATTAAAGACGAGCATATACCTGCAGCATTAGAGAGGTAGCGGCACCCAGCTGTCTGCTTGCAATGACATACGTTTCCTAATCTTGCAGTGCTGCAAAGCACCACTTGACCCTCTGATCCTGAAGATACATGAAGGGCAAGCTCGTGGTCACACATCCATCAAAGGGTTTTTTTGGTGTTTTCTGTCCTAAGGTAAACTAGAAGTATATACTGAAATTATTGCAGACTTCTAAATTGACGACTTCTCATGTGAATCTGTTTTGAGTAATTGTGAAATTAATTGACTAGGTGGAGCAAACAGATTCATTTGTTATGCTACCTGAGACATAATATGAATGCATCATTGACACTCATGCTGCAGGCAGGGAAGGTGTACCGCTGGAATGTACATCAACCATGTTCAGGGGCGTAGCTATGTGAATATATTAGTGACATATCAATCCAAAGTAAAGGCAACTTTTTTGCAAGTTTGTATATTGCTTAAATAAAAATTAAGCAACTTTGCAATAGATTTTGATTAGAATTACCCCATGGTTTGTTCACAGCTCCTTTACAAACCTATGTGTCTATATGGTAAGACTACAGAGTGTGGCTTGATTCTGTAACTGTAATGCAGTGGGAATGGACTCACTGTCTTTGGACAAATTTAGCTTAGGGCTGCTCCTGAGGGAGTTAAAGTTGTCATCTTGTTTGCACCCTTTAACCCCTAAAAGGATCTATTTTTTTTTTGTTTTTTTGTTTGTTTTCTCCAAGGACCCACCAGGCTAGGAGTTTTTACAATGTGAGACACCAGTGCAGAATGGACAGACTAGATGTGGTCAGGGCAGGCAGAGTACATTCAACACAGTGACAAGTGCAGGTAGTCAGGTAAGAGTTGGTATACAGATATGAGAAACTGGTACAAGAAAACAAATACAGGCATAGTATCGGGTAACCACTTTGCAACATACTAGTCCGCTAGGAAGCTTTTTGCTTAGACACCTTCCTGTGGAAGAAGGTGCCTTTAATAGTCCACAGGTGCAGTAGAATGGCTGGGACCAGACTACAAAGTTTGCAGGTTCTTAAATAACCAGCAGTACTACAGGCAAAGATTGGAGCACAGCAACCACAGGCAGGAAGAACCCTGCCGCAGGGAGAGAGAGAACTCTAGCAAGTGTGGGGTGGCGCTACAGAAGTTAACTTCCTTTTTTTCTCCACCATTTGCTTAAATGAAGATTTGTTTTTAACAAATTCTGCACAAATCAATAGTGAAATTAGGAGGCATTTTCTCTACCAAAATTAATTTCACTACTTCAATTTCCCTCTTCACCTCCTGCAATGACTCTCAAGTAACTGTTAAAATCCTTGAGACTTTTTGGAGAGCCTTCCAAAAAAAACAGTGCCACACCTTTCTAGGGCTATGTGTGTCTGGTATAACATCTTTGCTCCATTGAAGTGAATATAGAGAAACTGCAAATTCACAACCTATGAACTGTTTCTTTTGTCAAAGTTCAATCTTGTTGCTGAGAAATTCAACTTTTTATTCCATATACAAATGAGCTGTTGGATGCACTCAAGACACGGCCATACCTTCTGTAGCACCCATCTTCTTTTATGGTCTTTATCCACCTTCTTAAAACAGACCGACTTTTCCCTTGAACAGTGATTTTCAGCTACCGCAAAACATGGTGCTCCATTAGGGGTGCTCCAACTTCTAGTACATTGAACAGCTTATTTGCTTATGGCAAGAAACCTGAATTTCTCAGTGTCAAGACTGCATTTTGACACACAAGTATATTCACTATATCATGTACTGACCTACAACAGCATACAAGTGGTATAGAAGCAGTTTTGATGGTGGTAGACTCCTTTTTAAGATCTCAACATGCGATTAGAGATGGTCAAGCTAACTGGTTTTGAACTGCATAATCACAATTGTTTTAACTTAACCAAATACTTTGCAATTTCTACCTCATCATGATCACTTTTTGGAAGATAGTCCAGCTTTTTCAGCTGGCAGGCTAACCAATGATGGTGCCACAAATTTTTCTTGAAATTCTGTGCTCCCATACAGGGCCGGTTTTAGACAAAGTGGGGCCCTAGGCAAAATTAAAAGCGGGGCCCCAAATGCTGATATGCAAACACCATCGTCTTCCAGTGACAACCTCTATAATAACGCCTCCTTTCTGCCAACAAAAAAGTAATAACAAGCCCCATTTTACCACACACAATTCAAATGAGCACCTTTGTACCACCTAATAGATTTTTGCACCCAGTCATCAGTTATTATAGCGCCTCCTTATAAATAATAGTTCCTGCTTATAAATAATATTACACCTTTATCAGTAATAGTGCCCTTATAAATGATAAATAGTGCCCTGTATCAGTAATATCCCCCTTGTCAGTAACAGACACCCCGTAAAAATAATACTGCTCCCTTATAAATAATAGCCCCCTCATAAATAATAGTTACCCTTATAAATAATAGTCCCCATTATCACTAATAGCCCCCTTTATAAATAAGCCCACTTAACAATTATACCCCCCTTATAAAAAGTTCCCCTCTTATAAATAATAGCTCCCCCTTATAATGGATGCCTTATATATAATAGTTCCCCCCTTATAAATAATAGCCCATTTTATAAATAATAGTTCCCCCTTATAATAGCCCCTTCATACTTAAGTTTCCCAATTATATATAGTAATCCACCCTTTATATATAATAGTTCTCCGTTATACAGTGTCGGACTGAAGGGCCTTAGGCCCACCAGAGGATCTTGTTCTGGGGCTCCACCCAACAGCTTCCTGCTAATAGCCTACACCACGGCTCCTTCACTGAAGTCTTACATATGTGCTGACTATCTGGTGTTACTGAGTATGTTCCCAGTATAGTCAGCCCCTATAGTACTGTGCAGGCCCCAATAACTCCATGGTGAGCTCATGCACCGTACTGTATGGGGAATGACATGGCCATGGGGCACTACACGTATGTGCAAGATTATAGTGAGGGAGCTGTGATGCAGACATAGCACACAGGGCTGACAGCAGGAATTGTGAGCCCCCCCCCCCCCCACAGTATAATGCTCCACATGGTATATAATCCTCCACAGTATAAAATGCTCTCCTGAGCCCTCCAGTTTCCCCACATGGTATATAATGCTCCACAGTGACCCCACATAGTATAAAATGCTCCCCTGAGCCCCCCATAGTGGCCCCACATGGTATGTATGGCTCCACACAGTATAATACTCCACAGTGGCCCACACAGTATACTACCCCTTAGTGGCCCCAGACAGTGCAATATGCTCCCCAGAAGCCCCACACAATATAATATGCTCCATACAGTATAATATGCACCTCACAATGCCCCCCAGTATAATGCTCCAGTAGCCTAACACAGTATAACATGCTCCATAATGACCTCCACACAGTATAATATACTCACCAGAGGGGTTCCCCCAGTATAATGCTCCACAGTGGTCCCCCACAGTATAATATGTTCCCCACAGTCCTCCCAGTATAATGCTCTACAATGGCCCCACAGAGTATCATATGCTCTCGAAAAGCCCCACACAATATAATACACTCCACAGTGGCCCCACACAGTATAACAGGCTCCCCACACTGTCCCTTCCCCCAGTATAAAGGTCCACAGTGGCCCATAGTATAATATGCTCCCCAGAGGGCCCCCGCTAGTATAATGCTCCACAGTGCCCCCTCCAGTATTTTGCTCCACAGTGGCCCCGCGCAATATATTATGCTCCCCAGAGCGTTTCCCCAGTATAATGTTCTACAGTAGGCCCCACGCAGTATAATATGCTCCCCAGAGGGCCCCCTAGTATAATGCTCATTAGTCCCCCCCGAATAATGCCCCACAGTGGCGCCACGCAATATAATATGCTCTGCTGATGGCCCCACCCCAGAATAATGCTCCACAGTGAACCCACTCAGTATAACATGCTCCAGAAATGGCCTCCACACAGTATAATATACTGCCCAGAGAGGTTTCCCCAGTATAATACTCCACAGCGGCCCAAAACAGTATAATATGCTCTACAGAGCCCCCCACCAATATAATGCTCCACAGTGGCCCAAAACAGTATAACATGCTCTCCAGAGCCCCCCCCCCCAGTATAATGCTCCACAGTGGCCCCGCACAGTATAATATACTGGGGGGCCCCTCTGGAGAGCATATTATACTGTGTGGGGAAACCGTGGAGCATTATACTGGGGGGGGCTCTGAAGAGCATATTATACTGTGTGGGGCCACTGTGGAGCATTATACTGGGGAGGGGGCCCTCTGGAGAACATGTTATATTCTGTGGGGCCTCTATGGAGTATTATAAAGTGGGGGGCTCTGGAGAGCATGTTATATTCTGTGGGGCCACTTTGGAGCATTATACTGGGGGGCCCCTCTGGAGAGCATATTAAACTGTGTGGGGCCACTTGGAGCATTATACTGGGGGGCCCCTCTGGAGAGGATAATGCTCCAAAGTGGGCCCCATATAATATAACATTATCTCCAGAGCCCCCCCCCCACATTATAATTTTCCACAGAGGCCCCACAGAATATAACATGCTATCCAGAGGGCCCCCAGTATAATGCTCCACAGGGGCCCTACAGTGCTATTATTATATTTTATTCTGGGGTCTCTTCAGACCCCAGAGTATAATAATCGAAGGCCCGGGGGAGGTGAGGGAAAATAACAAACAGTTATACTCACCTTGTCTTACCTCTCCTGGGCCTCCTCTGCTATCCCTGCCGGCGACCGCTTCCTCTTCTCTGTGGCTGACGTCACGTGTTGTGGACGTCATCGCTGAGGCCTGTGATTGGGCCTCAGCGATTACGTGAGGCACGCTGTCAGAACGCCCCATGTGATCTCTAAGGCTGAGGCCTGGCCTCAGCGGTGATGTCCGGGTTGCCAGAAGATGACGTCGGACGCCAGGACAGGTGAGTAAAAATGTTTATTTTTACTCACCTCAGGTTCCGGATCCTGGGGGCCCCTTTGGGGACGGGGCCCTGGGCAATTGCCCAGTTTCCCCCCCCCCCCCCCCAACGCCGGCCCTGCTCCCATACTGGGATAACTGACAGAATAACCCAGAAACTTTTCTGCCTTCCAAGTGCTGTTTTCAGGGTCATAGGATGCTTTCAATTTAGAACAGTCTAGCTTTCAGCTAGCAGGCCCAGCTTGCTGATAGTGTGCCAAAATTTTTTCTTGAAATTGTGGAAATTGTCACTCATTGGTGATGCATCTGCTCCCATAAAGGGACAATTTTTAGTGACTTTTTTTTTTTTTTAAATATATAAAGTCAAGTTTTCACTTCACTTTTCAAGTGGCAGGCATGCGGAGAATAAGCCACAAAATTTTCTTCAAATTCTGTAGTTGTCAGTGCCACTTGCCACAGCCACACTATTGACATAATGACAAGCAAATAAAACAACCCCAACATAACACAAAACAATGTTGGTGCAGCATTCTTTTGGTGGATACGTCTTCATTACTTTTCACCTAGGCTCACAGCTGCAAATTTGTCTCCCCAATAGCAAGGCTGTAGCCCTTACAAGTTATCAATATGGACTAATTTTTCCATAAAACTATTGCTTTTTGAAATGTATAACACAGTCAAGCACCTTTCCCTGATGAGGAAAAATAATAGCTCTCTATATGGCAAACACAGTTAAAGTGAAAATGACATGTAGGGTAGGCAGTGGATACAAATTCCTAGTTTAACCATACACTTGCTTTTACATATTGTTAGAATGTGTAAAAGGAAATGTATCCACTGCTTACCATACATATCATTTTAACTTTGACATAACTTCGGCTGTATTTGCCTTAGAGATGTAGAAATTGGGTAGATGGGTTACTGGGAGCACAGACTGTGTTATACACATGTTTTAAGCTATGCCTCATACCAAACTCGTTCAACCCAAATCAAAACTAATCTTGAGAGGTTCGTCCATCTTTAATTGTGACATCACATGGCCTGTGAAGTGAAAGCCGCACATAGGGAGCACCACTGCCTCTTCAAACAGCTGATCCACAGGGGTCACGGATGTCAAAACCGCACTGATCTTCAACTGATGACCTATCCTAAATATAAGTCGTCATTTTAAAAGTCCTGGAAAATCACTAAAAAAGACATTATTAATCTGCCCATGCATGCTTTAAAACCTGCCCATTTGGGAATGTTATAAAGCTGATCAGAATGTTAGTCTGTTCTGACCATTTACCTATTTCTTTATCATTGGTCAATGTTCTTCCAGGGTTCTTGTACAAGACATAATTGAAAAACACAAAGGAAAAGATCATTGCAAAAATAATCATATAAAATTTTTTTTTTTTTTTTTTTTTACTGCTACAGTATGTGCCGTATGAGAGAGAGATATTTTTATAGTTTGAGCACTTTGGAATGCCGGGATGTCCAATTTGTTTTTATTTCAGATCTAGTGTAAAGGGGGTGATTTTGAATTTGAATATATTTATATCTTGATATTTTATACAAAAAATAGGATGGCTTTATACCACCGTACGATCATCTTGCGTGAATGTGACTTTATGGGTGCTGGCTGGTGATTATGAACCTTTAAAATAAAATACTTAATGATGTTGTTTTTCTATTTTTAATATCATTTTAATTAATTATTCATCCAACCAGCCCACAAAATAGCAGGAACATCACTACTAATCGAGAAGATACTAAAGAGACATGTTTTCAGCATTTTCTTGAGTTTAGTCATTTGACACATTTATATTAATATTGCTACAAAGTACTTTTATACAATTTACAATTGCATTATGAATTTCTAGGAAATGAAATCATGTTTATCCAACCTCTTGAGAATTTAGCTCACATTCAGACAACTGGGTAGACTGGAGGTGTCAAGCCCTATGTGGACAGTCCTCCCTTCCCATAGGTGGTGTCTTCAATGGTTTCATTTATCATATACTGCAAAAAGAAATTGACACAGGCCAGATTCTCACCCAGCTGCATCATACAAAAAAGTCTGTATAAACAAAAAAGAAACCGTAATAAACCCCGATTACTTTGTAAAAGTCACTTTAGGAGGGGATTTTTACTTTCTTCCTTAACCATCACAAAAGATTTACAATTGACAAAAATATCCTTTTAGAGTAATGTCACTTAAAGGAGTTTTCCAGTAGAGGAACCACCCCGATTCACAGAGACAGTCTTGGATTAAAGGCGCTGACCTAGTTGACCGGAGGTTTATTCCAACTTTCAACTCATCTGCGTCCGGATGCATAGATGAACTGAATACAATGGTGAAGCAGGGAGCAGTTAGCCCATGACTTTTGCTCCCGTATCTTGGGAACAGTAGGTGTTATGTAGTGACATCACTTACATTGTACCCAATGCTCCCTGAAGCCTCTGGAATCAGAGACTGGAGAGAACACCAGGGGAAATGGGTGAACATTAGGTTGTTTTTTTTCGTTTGTTTTATTCATTAAATTGTGGTTGCCAGAAGGGGACAATATATAGCGGGGGCCCCAGGGGAGGGAACTTTTGCTGAGGGGGCAACTGGAGAGGAACATTATAATGTGGGGGCATACCATGTTAGTGCCACTATAGGGGGGGTTATACTGTTTGGGGGCACAAAGAGATATGGACAGGAATGGGTAGAGCGAAATTAGAAGTAGGTGAGGCTGGAGGAGGTTATGGAATATGTAAAGATATATCATTGTTCGTGGTCCAGCACTCAAGCCCGTAGCCATTCAGCTGTGTGAAGAAGTATGAGCGCTGATCCCCATTCATTACTTACCAATCACAGTGCCATAAATTTTCAGCAGCTGTTCTTGGAATCACAGCTCAGCCCATTTACTTGAATGGGACTGGGCTATTATGAGACCATGGGATTGATGATCGTGACTAGAGATAGGCAAACCGATTCGTTACAAGACAGGTTTGACTCGAATATTGCAAACTGTTCGGTTTTTAACTAAACTGAATAAATGGCGATTTGTCTCGGGCAAACTAAAATGGCCGCCATCACATGTATTGCACATGCAGAAGAGACACATGTCTTGTGAGTCACTGTGATGTTCTGGCCCCACTTGACAGCCAGTAGTCAATGGTAGGTGGACACCTTACAGTGCAGATGTCATGTGTGGGTTGAAATCGTGATGGTGGAAGTAGGGGATGTGTGTGTGTGTGTGTGTGTGTGTGTGTGTGTGTGTGTTCACTACATGATACAGGCACTGAGTGCTTAGGAGTGATGGTCTCCCTCACTCCTAAGATTATAATCTTAGCAGTGAGGGAGACCATCACTAATCTGCCTGTAATGTTGTAATTCTCCTACTCCTATTTATGATTTCGATCTGTGCTGTGAGCCTGACTGCAGTAGTAATACAGACAAAGGACAGTTAACCCTTTTATTGCTAATAATCTAATTTTGTCTAAATCCATCATGTTAATCCATACTTTACTGCTTGCTGCTCATGTTGCCACAGCTACCACCAATGTCACCACTCAGCCAGACATGTCCTGTAGTCTGGTCCTTTACATTCCACTATACCACATTGTTGCTACCACAGTGTTGGCATCAAAAAAACAAAACCATTTTGATTTCACATCTGCTCCCATAAAGGAATCATTTTTGCTCGCTTTTTTTTTTTTTTTTATTTTGAAAAGCCAATTCTTCATCACTTTTCAACTAGACTCACAGCCACAAAATTGTCTCCCAAATAACAAGCCTGTAGCACTTAAGTCATCAGAACAGGCTTATTTTGCTAGTAAACTATTGCTTTTTGCAACACTAATCTTGAGCGGTTCCCCCTATTCTAATTGTGATGTCACATGGCCTGTAAAGTGGAAGCAGCACATGGGAAGCACCGCCACCTCTTCAAACAGGTGATTTTGGAGGGGTCCTGGACGTCAAAACCCCATTGATCTTCTTCAAATGATGTTCAACTAAGTATAAGTCAACAATGTAACAGTCCCTTAAAAAAAAAAAAATTACATTAGTCTGCCCATGAATGCTTTAAAACCTGCCCATTTGGATCGGAGTGTTAGATTCTTTTCTGATCATTACCTATTACTCTTTATCATTCATCAGTGTTTTTCCAGGGTTGTTATACAGGACCCAAGCAGTGAAAAATAATACAAAGGAAAAGATCACTGCAAAAATAATCTTATTTAAACAACTACAATGTACTGCATATGTGAGTAAGTTTGGAAGCTTAGGCTTGGAATCTGTGATCTAGCTGCCGTTTCTTTTTCTGGAGCCTTAGGCCCCATGCACTTGGCCGAGCAGTGTGCACTGAGCTTATACAGTGGCATACAGTGTCCATATGGTACCTCCTTATAATGGTGTATTCTGCCTTAGAAGTGATGGAATATGCTTCGAATGCTAAATGAAAGCGTGAGAAAACCCTTCCATGTGCAGTCGTATGAAATCCGAGGCATATGGTGGTACTGTAGGAGTCCATAGACTTCTCTGGGTGCTGTATAATGGCTCTGTACAACAAAGATACGTATAATAGACATGTGCATGAGACCCTAGAAGGATGTAAGAAACCTCCAAAAATTAAAATGCTTTTTCTTTGTCTTGCAAGGTGTATTAATTTTTCTGTTTAGTAAAACTTAGTTATTGTGCCCTATGAAAAGATACAAGTCTACTGAGGCTCCTCCAGAAGTACTACAGTCAACAGCAGTGATTCTCTCTCCTATTTTCAGGAAGGAAACCTTAAAAAATTCTTGCAGCCACTGTATGCCATTGCCAGATGTCTGATCTCCTCCTAAGAACAAAAGGAATTGAAATTCTACAAGCCAGATTCTTCTTTCTCCCAACATTTGTCAGGGAGAGTCACAAAGTACCCCTACATATTAGTTTGTCCACTGGTCCTGCCAGAAATGGTTGACCTCAATCTAATATGTGCGGCCACTTTAAAGTGTTACAGGATTAGAAACCGCACCACAACTGTCCATGGTTTGTGTTTGGTATTGAAGCCCTAAAGTGAAAAGCGCTAAATGGTGATATGCACACAACCTGTGGAACGGTGTGGCACACTTTGTGAATGAAAACCACATAGATCTAATCTTGTGCAACCCACCCTAACAGAGTCAGGTATTACTGCTGAATTCTAGGGGGCCTCTAACCAGGTCCCAAGGAACAGTTTGGAAAACTCTGCCATAAGTTTTATTAACTTAACTGGTCAATATAATAGCTTTTCAACAAACTTTGCATACATTAATAGTATAAGTGATTTATAAGAAACTCTGCAATATCTTATCAGAGGAAATTGCCTCTTTCTGCTCTTGCCAGGCTGTTTCCTGCTCCGCTCTTCCTCTGCTAACATGACTTTCATTCTGAAATCTTTGCAATACTCATCTTCAGACAGACTGTTTCCCAGAGGGGACTTGGTCAGTCATTTGACTTGAAGTCTGTGTGCGGGCTATATATCCTGGGCTGAACACTGGTGTGTGAATGGATCTCACTACTTTATTGCCAGTGCAGAAGAGAGTTCCTGAAGGTCCGCACTGATCTGACCAGTTATAAAGCAGTGAGCACCTTGGATTGCTACAGTATTGAATGGACATAAGAGTTGACTGTGATGTAGTAGGATCATCTGTGTGCAGTCTGAAAATGGGTCCTGCAGTCACTGTTTCCCAGAAAGGACTCTACAGTGTGAATATGTCCTTCGTATATACTTTCCAACTGCCCTGAATTGTCTGGGAGGCACCTGCAAAAAGGTTGATCTCCTAGGTTTGGTGGAATGCTCCCTCATCAGCAGGCCTCTGTTATATTATATGTGACTTGGGCACTTCATGTGCCAGGCATGCTACAAAAAAGGAAAAGGGTGGCACATTTTGTGTCCAAGTCATGAAAAATGGGATGTCACACCTCCAAATGGGGAAGGGCTTTACTTAAAGGGGGTGTGACCAGTGGAGCTTGCCGACTCTCCCAGAGGCCAATGTAGAAAAGTGATAAGTATGACTTTGGTTATAACACAAAGCTCTGATTTGTCTCCAGCATTACACAAAGTTCTTTATTCACATCAGTACAGATCAGTACTTCTCTATGCATCCTGGCGCTATTTCTGAGCGAGAGCAATTATACTAGAGCAGATTCTCCTATACTTACTGTGTACAGTGCAAGGAAGCTAGTCTTCACCCCCAGCTTAAATGGGAATGAAAACTATAGATATACCATACAGAAGATTGAATAAAAGTTACATTTTGCCATTTTTAGCAACGTATGTTGAAAAAGTTAGGTATGCTCTAATAGTACTGTATGTACTCGTTTATAGGTAAGCTATCTTAATATTCAGCATTTTCTTATTTTGTAAAACATTTTTGTACTTGTAGACCTCAGGACAAATATTTGCACGCGTCTCACATGTAATAAGGTTAATTCTTATCATTTTGCATCTTTCTTATGCAAAGTCCAGACTGAAGAATGTTATGTTAATTATTTTCCAATCCTAGCTAAATGTAATGGACTAGAAAGGGCAACATGCTGCTGACTCCATCATTTGGGAAGAAGCATTCATTTAAAACGTTAACTTTCGGAATACAAAAGGTAGTTTGTTCAAACGCTTCTCCCTTGGGTGTTATGAAAAGGCTCTAAGGCGTGAACTCTTGAATCTGCCAAGAAGAATTTTGAAAACCAGATGCAATGCTGACCTTGTTAGTGCATTCAAAAATATAACTGTTAAATGTTAATAAACCACATACTCTGTATTTGAGATGGTAATGGAACTTGGACTGCCTTTCCAGGGGAATGTTCCTCCTCAGCAGGGTTTGGTCACCTTTGTGCAATGCCAGTAGATCTGTTGGATCTGTTGAGAAAAGGTTATTAAATAATTGACAGGGCAAAAATAAATTCAACTCTTTAGATTTCAAGTGGAAAAATATGTGAAAGTAGACAAGCGTCTTAAGTTCAGCCATTGTAAAAATAATTTTGTATTGTAAAAAGTAGCTTTTATGTATTATTATTTTTGCCATTTGCTTAAGTAATGTGTCAGGGTGTGGTGTGACCAGCAAATAAAATTGGGCTTTATGGGTTTTCAAGTTGACCATATTGCCTTTGGGTAAATCTAATTCCTGCATTATATTGCAAATTACATTTCAATTTGCTCATTTTAGCTCGTGTAGTAAAGTTATAAGTTGTAATAACGTGGAATATTCTAAATGATCAAGCTTAATGTTTTTACCTATCCAAATGCCTCTTACGCATTTTGGGAATTTTTTTAAAAGTGACACTTTGGATACAGTCATATTTACAGCACATTTGAGAATTGTATGATAGCCTGCAAACCTGGTTCCCATAATATAGATGGCCTATATTGTACCTCAGCATGCCTCCAGTTTTTTACATAGAGGTACACAGATGTGCTCTCTGTTCTCATGGATTCCATGAAGAAATATTGGCAATCTCCTATGCATGCCATCCCCTAGAAACATTGGGGGGCATTTATAAAGACTGGCATTTTGTATTCCCATCTTAATTCCCCAAATGGCAAAAAATGCACCTGAATTGTTACAGGGATTCTGCTTATTGAATTCTACAGTAGCCAGGAACTGGTGAAAAGGACTGTAAACCAAAGATATGCCACGTTTACACCAATCTATTGCAGAAAACTGGCCTAGATGGGTGAATAAATTCTGCCAGTTTCCTCTAGATAAAAATACATAGTCTCACAGCAGTAAAGATGGCAATATGGGTCCATACTGTGGATCCAATTAGCATTTGTCATCTTTATTGAAACTGAAAAAGAGGCCGTGCACATTAAATAAATGTCAGCCAAACTTACCAATATTAATGGTTCCAGTCAATAATCTAATGTGTATTGTGATTTCCCGATAGCAGATGTCGTGGGAAAAAAAGATGGGGGGGGGGGGAGAGTAAGGTATATTGAATCCTTTTCTCACACTGGACATGAGATGCTGACAAGTGTCTGACAGCTAGTTCTATATGGAGAATACATGCACTCTTGCCTGGCAAAGCATGCACGTGCATTGAAAGGGAATCAAAAGGCATAGCTGTGAGCTGAATGTGCTCATTCAGCCAATGGATAGCTAAAGTATATGGACTGCTTTACATTTACATTTCAAACTGTCCATAAACATTATATGTGCATTGACCAAACCTGCAGATTTCAGACTGGTCAATCATCTATTATGTATGGTGCGGGCCTCCTCATTCTCCCCTAATGACAGATGTTAAGGATTTTAACTGCCCAATCCTTCTACTCTGATAGAGTTTGGGAGCAGCTGACTCCCCTTCAGTATTTAGAACAAATGCGTTTTTGGCCAATTGAAGGTTACATGTAGATGTACAGTATGGGGGAGTTAGATGAGACCGCTGTTGGCCAAATAACAATGGCTACAAAGAGGCTTTTGCGGTGACTCTCAACTGCAAATAAAAGTTAGTCACAGTACCCTTGGGTCACAATGAGACTCCATTTACTTAAGTTAATGAAGGAGTTAACTATAATTACCCGTGTTGTTACTATATCTAGGTCATGTATAGCCCAATGATGGAAATCCTCCGAGGTCCCCACCATTTATGAAGTTCAGTGAACAGTTCACTTTAATTGTATAGTAATTATTATTATACATTAGTTAATATTTGTATTGTATCCCTGCATACGAAGCCTCTTTCTGCATGCATCATTCAATCCATTACAATGTGCATATGTATTTCTATGTAAAACAAAACCTTAATGAAACATATAAAGTTAGTGAAGGAGTTGCAGGAAGACACAGCAATCTTTGCCTGCAACCCATTGTGCAATTAAAGATCACTGTATGGTCCTAGCCTTCAGTTGTCTTGCATACATGGCTAGTTTTATGCTAAAGTCCCACATAGGCCGTAGCAAAAAAGCGCTGCAGAAAAACCACTGTGCCAACACAACGTGGTTTTTCACGCAGAGCTTTACACAGAATGTACACAGAGGTGCACCGACATCTACGTAGGTATAATTGACACACTGACATTTCCAACACCGCAACGGTTTGGATGGGATTCCCTATCCACTTTGCAGTGACTGTAAAATTCACGTTTTTTTTTTCCACTGCGGCCAGACCCCGTCGTTTACGCCATGTGGGGCCTTAAGCTAAGGCCCCACGTAGCGGAAACGTGTGTTTTTTTTTTTTTTTTTTTTTGTTTGTTTTTTTTTTGGGTTCACTTGTATACTGGTTGTGCAGATGGTGCAAGTCATTCACAAATCCTGCCATACTATTTTTTTTTTTTTTTTTTTTAATCTGGCAATTTCAATAAAAATAATAAACATCGGATGGATCCATCATAGTCAATGGAGTCCCTAAGGCTTCATTCATGTCCACTATTTTTGCAGTCTGTTTTTCCGTTCTTCTGGTCTGTCAACAGACCAGAAGAACGGGAAAACGGAAAAACAGACTGCAACAGACTATACGGACTAGAAGACCAGAAATCCTGCGCGGATGTGAGCCTAAGCTAAAATGCAGCGTGAGCACATATAGTGCTATTATTTTTTTTATTTTATTTTTTTATTTAACCCATTTTATATTTTCTTGACAAATAGCATGCAAGTTGAACACCATTGTGGAGTTTTAAGATGACTGCATAAAATGAATAAATAATAATCAGACACATGCTGCCATACATTCGGTACTATCCAAATCTAGATAAACAATAGGAAAGTACAGCTGTCAATTATAATAGTAATGGTAGGAGAGCGCTGTGCACTCTCACAATACAAATGTAGTCATTTTGCTATAAGATGCATGTAATAGGAGATCCCTAATGAATAGTTACTAAGGAAAAGTTGTTGCCCACGTTCCCTTTAAGGATAAACTAGGGCAGCCATATAATAATATATTGGTGTCTTCCTGTATCTAAAGTATAGTGTTAACAAAATAGTGATAGCAGATGTAATTGCTCATCTTGTGTGTATCCTAGTAGACAGGCTTTACAAATCCCTCTGATAACATATCCAGTAAGGGTACTTTTCAACTTCCAGTCTGCAGAGGTAACTTTTAGATGTGTCCCACTTGACCTTTGCTCAGTGAACGCTTACCAAGAAATAATTAGAAAGATAACCAGAATGACTAAATCCTTAGGATAAAACTAATTGTAAAAGAGATATCTTGTGGCACGCTATCTGTTTGTGCAGACTGTACTGAGACACTGGTTAAATACAAGATTCATTGTCGGGGACTCAACCTTATTTTAAGATGCAAAACATGCAATAAATCAATCTATGTCTGTCTCTTCCTCTTTTTCTTTCTTCCTGTTGCTTTCCCTTTCTTTATTTTCATTGCCATCTGACTCAATCTCACTTTTGCTCTGTTTTCCAAAAGCTATAACTTTTTACATAGCCTTTTTTTTTTTTTTTTTTTTTTTTTTTGTGAGCAAGTTGTATTTTGTAATGACACCCTTTTAATATTCCATACAATTTATTGGGAAGCTGGAAAAATATTAGCTGCGATTGCAAAAACAACAAAAACAGATGCCCCATTTCCAGGTTTTGCTTTTATTTGTATTCAATAGAACATATTTATTTTATGTTCTAAGACTTGAAAAAAAATTTGGAGATCTTTTTGAAGAAAAATTTTTTTTTTTGCATTGCTGTATTCTGACTTAAAATAAAAATGTAAACGGCTTTTTTGAAAATCGTAGCATGTCAACTATACCTTTTGGAAATGCTAGTGTATTCCATATAGGTATATTAGGGGCAGAAGTCTGCAGAGGAAAACTGTAGAATAGGTTATCAGTATCTGATCTGTGGCGGGACCAACACTTAGACACTGCAGAGATCAGCTGTTCCAGCAGCCTTCAGGAAGCTGCTGTAGTGGTCCGTGTGTTGGACACACATATACCATCCATTTGGTGCTGGAACATCCTTTTGGGCTAAGGCCTCACGTTGTAGAAAAGCCGCTTTTTTGTTGCAGGTTTTGCTGCGGTTTTGGAGCCGAAATGGAATTGGAGAGGATCCTCTTCTGATGTTGCCCAGATTCTCTGCCAGTCCCTACTCCTGATGCCCTCCACACACAGGAAATACTGCTAAGCCAATCCCTTGCAGAGTCCGATTACCCCTGTTATATAAATACAGATGTATCTGATAGTCTTGCATCTTTGTGACCTGTTAGGCCTTTTTTTTTTTTTTTTTTACATAGAATAATGCTCCCTACTGTACTGTATGCAGAGTAAGATGTTTGCCGCCATGCCACCACGTACCACTAAATAACATTACAGTGACTGATTTCATAGATTTTACATGAACTCATTGACATGTACAGTGAAAACAAATTTTACAAGTTAACAAAGCTTCCTAGATTTACTTTTCACCTTTTTAAAGATATATTACCCCCAGATACAAGTTCTTTCTGTGGGACCAGCAATCAGCACTTTGTACTTTAGATTAAGCCTAGAATAAATACGGAGAAGTCAGCGAGTCTGGTGACTGATTCAATAGCAGCAGATTGTTAGGAACGCTAATGTGCTTTTAAAAATGTTTTGAATTAAAGCCAAGCATATTTCTTTTGTTTAGACTGAAATAAATTGCTCTAACACTTGAGTAAAATGTTTTATGTTACATTGCAAAGTTTAAAAGCCTGACTTTTTTTTTTTTTTTTTTTTTTTTTTTCCCCAAAGAACTTTGAAATCCTGGATGAGCAAATTGCGGAACTCCATATGTTTCAGGATGACATTACCTACGGTTACTGTGCACCATGAGCGATCTAGTTCTGTGGTGACTCATATGCTGTAGGTTGCCCGTCACGGTGTAACCGCTTATTTGTTAGAAATGGTTTACAATAGAACCTTGGTTTGACCCAAGGGAGAGATTACAGGTGAATAACAAAAAGGCTACAATTCCTTCTTTACCCTATGGAAATCTTAAGATTTATACCCAATTCCCATAACATTTTGTGGTCCTCTCTTAGGAGAAGCCTCTGTTTCTAACATTGCCATCTGCCTGCCAATGTCAATTATACTCTAACCAGAGATGAGGGGAATTTTAAAGATGAGTTCATCATGTGTACATGGGAGCGGATTGTGGTAAGGTGATATTGATATACTGTAGGGGCAGAAACGTATTGAGCACAGAAGTCTGTGCAGAAAGTAATTGAAAAGGGAGTCTGCTTTTAATTCTAAATTTACGCATAATGTTGTCGACTCCCACATCACCACAATTATCTCCCATGTCGTGTAGGGAACTACAAATTTCTGATGAGGCCTCAGTCATCTTAGAGAAGATGATGAAACTATATTAAAATTGGTCTGAGACCTTATAATTATTTCTGCGGGTTTTTCATTATTTCTAGAACAATAAGGAAAAGCTTCTAGTAATTTTAACCTGTAAATTCCCAATCTAAACAGTATTTGAAATTTTAATTTTTTGAATGGGTTTGGCAATTGAATCTTAGAAGGAATGTTTTTCTAACTTTTTTTTTTTTCTTTTTTAAACCACCAACATGTTACATAATCCCTTGTTAAAGGGGTTTTCCAGGACTTTTTAATTGAAGACCTATTCTTCAGATAGGTCATCAATTGAAGCTCAGACATCCAGGAAACCTGGGATCACCTGTTTTAAGCGGCAGCAGCACTCCCTGCAGGGCCGGCTCCAGGTTTGTATGGGCCCTTGGACATCAGAGCCTCAGTGGACCCCTTTTGGACCCGATATTGGGTGTTTTTTGCTGAGGCAGACCTTATTTTTCTCAGCTTCCTGCTCCAATCTCTGACTCCCATTGAAAACAATGGGAGGCTGAATGAGGGCAGAAACTGCTATTGATTTGGGGGTGAAACCCACAACAAAATCAGTGCCAGATTTTGCTGTGTGTATGGGAACTAATACTGTTAACAGTGCAATTAATGCTTTCTTTTGTATTAATGGAACTGAGTGCACCCACTCAGACTATTATACACACTCTTACACGACACAGCATATACCTGGAGCTGGATCCCTCAGGAGCTTGGGGCCCAGGCACTTGCCCGGGTTTGCTAGGTGCTGACTCCGAGTGCCGCCTCAACTTGAAAGGACATGTGATGTCACGTTCATGGGTGACATGGCCTGATCATAACTCAGTCCCATTCAAGTGAATGGGCTGAGCTGCAATACCAAACACAGCCGCTGCACATTTATACCACTTGATCAGTACTGAAGAGGATGCAGCACTCATGAGAATGCTGTAGACTTTTCAAACAGCTGATCGGTGTGTCAGTTGTCAATTAATAAGACCTGGAAAAAACTTTAAAAGGCTCTATCCTAAGGTATAAAAAGAAGGTATAATATAGTAAATTACCAAAAGAGAGTCTAGTAGAAGTCAGTGCATTGTGCAGTGAAGCAAGGTGCATTTACTGTGGGGTTAACATCGCACTGTGCCTGTGCCAGATACCTATGTACTCCTTTCTGGACTCCTCCAGTAATTTACATAGAGTTGCAGCATCCCAGAGTGCTCCTGCTTTAATTGTTTGTCTTTGTGCCTCTGTTTGTATGTCTTGTCTAAATGTTCTATGTTACATGTATTTGTTTGCAGCTCTCACCTTTTGTAATATCCCTGTTAGTTTCCTCACTGTTTATCTCCCACACTTGGTACAGCCCTGGCCTATCAGAGGCCGCTGGGCAGGGTGTCAGGAGACTTTTGTCTCCAGGGGAATTGTTGGAGCCTCAGAGCAGACTAGTGGAGTGTAGTTGGAGACAGAGCAAGACAGCTCCGGGACCTGCTGCTAGGAGGTAACCAGACCCCTGCTAGGACTACCTAGGCGTACAGCCCCTAGTATCTTCTGGTGCAGGAGGCTGAAGTGTGGCGATAGACTTGTTGGAGTGCAGTACAGCATTAGAGCCTTATCACTGGGCACCCCTCAAGACCAAGACTGGGTATACTACACAGTGGGAGACTACTACTCCCATATGGAAGCTACTTGGTTCACAGTTTAGTTGATGAGTAAAGTTTTAAACCTGTCTCAACTGCACTGCTGCCTCCTGAGTTGTTCCTGCATTAACATCAGGGCCCTTCCAAATATTGTGCTGACTCGGAGTAGAGAGGACCCCTTTCTAACTGGAAGTGCCCCCGGGGGAACTACTGTCACCACCATCAGGTAGAATAGCAGGCTTCCCTCGTCTGTGTCCAGCTGAGCTGGCGAGAGTGAGTGCACTCGGCCTTTCTGGTGGTACAGCATTCGCCACTAGTACTCCTATCCTCCGGTTCCCCCCCATCTGGGCTGCGGCACAGTGTTTTCCACCTAAACAGACTTTTGACAGGGGCATGGTTAGGACACAAATAACCTAGAGGTATATAATGTCATACTGGTGGCTCAATGTACAAAAAGCTGGGGACAGGTTCCCTTTTAGTGCCAAATATTACTTGGACACCAAGTAGCCCCATAGAACACAATCTTCTGCTTAAGTCAAATGGCTATTATGTTTAGAGACCATAGAATGGCTCACTGGTGTAGGGTCGGCCCAAATTATTTGTCTGATCTGACCTTTATCTCAAAGTATTCCAAAGAGCAGTAGATGACACTCCAACTGACTTGGTGGTTCATGCAGAAAAGGCAACAAATCCTTTGTATAGATTTCCAGGAAAAATGTTCATATTGACCAAGCTTCTTTATTAAATTTTAAATATTACATCTCAATGTGTTTCTCCATTGGCAAGTTAAGAAGCCTGGGAAAGGCTGAACTATGTCCAACAGAATTATTTGAATTTAATAAAAAGTTTGAGTGCCAGCAGTTTCCCTTTAAATTCCTGCTTAAAGAGAATGTTACTATAATGACCTATTTTTTTTTTTTTTAAATCAAGTGTTTTATGATATATATATATATATATATATATATATATATATATATATATATTTTAAGATTTATTTTTTTCACTTTTTATTTAAAAAAAAAATGCTAAATCCTTCAACATTCACTCTGGCCTACACTAATAGATAGAATTGCCACCTCATTTATAGCACAGATATGATTACAATAGAAGATAACACCACTGTAGAGAACACCGCTGTTCCATCATTCATTCAATACTGATGAGAACAAATCTAGAAAACCTCTCTTATAGACATCATTGAATCTGCTGTAAAGCATATCACTAAATGCTGTTAAAAAAATCAAAGGGGAAGTGCAAGCAAGTTGGCAACCCCATAATCATGTATAGAAAATAGAATTTAAAAAATCTACAATCCGAAACTAAAAACAAACTGATAAACCAGATAGTAAAATATCACTTATATTCTAAATGGGGAAAAAAAGAAACTGGCGACATTCCTTTTTAAGCTTCTAGCCTGTGCCAAGCCATTTACTAAGATTTGTCTTGTATATGGTCAGGCATACTGTAGGTTGCTGTGGATAATTTCTCCCTGTTTGGTAGCCCTTTTCATTACTAATCCTAAAGTGCATTATTTAATTTGGTCTATCATAGGAACAGAGAGACGGATCGTCTATGATGATGGACAACAACTGGTCCGAAGCAACCTTATTGACTAAAATGGGGTTCGTCGGATCTGACTTCGCTGGGCAATAAAGTCAGACTTGATGGACTTTTTTTGCCCACAATTCCAGACTGACTCTGTGCCAGAAGGACTTAGACAGATGGGAACATAGCCTTAACTTGCTGATAGACTACAAAGACATCAACTACAGTGCCAGAAAAACTTTCAACCAGTTCTGATACAGACAGACTTCTCATTTAACAGAGTATATAATCCTGGAGCTAATTGCAATGCACTTTATAACAATCTACAGTTCCTGCCACTAGGTGTCTTCCTTCTAGCTGTTTACTTCCTGTTACTAGGGAAATTCACTCCTTAGGGTGGGTTCACACCTGCGCTTGAGTCCGTCCGCTGCCAATCCGAGTGAAAATCTCGGGAAACTGGATAGGCATCGGATAACGACAGGTTAGCGACGCATTACCTTTAAAATCAAGACTAAGTCGAGCTTGTTCTCTCTTCACACAGTAAATGGAGAGGGGAGGGGATGGTTCCCCTTACAGCTTCTATACATCTGCACACAGCAGACACTGAGATGATTCTGCAGCTTCTACAATAAAGAAAGGAAGGGGAGTTTACGGTGTACTTTTATATACTTGTGAATAGCTGCTTGTATTACTGCTGATGGGATGTTAGTCATAAACAGCAAGCAGCATTCTTGAATGTGTCAAATTTCTTTTTCTGTGTTAGGGATCTTTTAGCTGCATCATAACCTATATTAGGAGTCCAGTGTCACTGGATCTTTCATGATGTTTCCCCTGGGATTTTCTCAACCATATATTTGCTATTTTATAGTCACTCATGGTAGAATTACATGTAAAGAAACCAGTAGTAGTAGTAATGGACGAGGGAGAGGCAAAGACTTCTCCTTTTTGTACAGTCCCTCAGCCTCAGGGAGAAAAGTAAAATTAGCTGCAGCCATAATGGGATGATCGGACACCATGTTTATATAGTCATAAAGATTGCCCAACAAGACCCTGCAGATATTTCAATTTTTGATCAAAACTCAGGTACCCTTTAAAAGGAGGAGGGAAGTTTCAATGATTGCTCTTGGTGACATGAGGCACAGGACGTTCAGCATGGAGGAGCCGGCAGGAGACTGAACAGACAATGCCAGCAGACAACTGGTCACTGGGACAGGTGAGAGTGCTTTTTGTTTTTCTAATTTTCCACCTCCATCCCCCACAGGAGTGGCTTTTATTCAGGGACAGCACCATTAATATTCCCCCCAAATGCCCCACACACTTTAATGCCCCCATTATTGACTCCACACAATGTAATGACACCATCACTGGTCCCTCATACATTGACCTCATCACTGGTCCCCATACTGTATGGGGGGACCAGTGCAGGGCCCTCTGTGTGGTGGTCCAGTAAAGAGGCCTTCATTCGCCCCCCCCCATACAGCAGAATTAGCTCATTACTATCCTGTCTGCTCTCTTCTTCCTGCCCTGGGCGCACATGATGTTTCAATAGTGCTACTGGTGCAGGAAGGTGAGGGACTGGAGAGCAGACAGGTAAGTACCGAAACTTACCTCTTATGCCACGCAGCTTATAAGCCACAAGCTATCTGAGGTTTCCAGCTCTACCAGTGACTGGACTGGGTCGGGGCACCACTTCAACCTGGTTCTACTGATCCAATTGTTAAAAATACAACTGAAACATAGAAACACAGAGACTGTTGCATTCACTTACCAATCCCCATTACCTGCCCATGGCCTCCTCAACTTCCCCTTCTCCCTTCAGGGGGTCTTGCCAGGTGCCCTCCCCTGGCCTTGAAAAGACCCAAGAGTATAATATAATAGCACTTACAGTTCAGACCAAATAAATCTGATCTGAAACTAACCTTTAATAGTGACATGGAAAAAAATTCTTAAAATATGCATAAAAACTTGGTTTAAAAAAATAAGTCATTTTCTGGTGACATATTCCCTTTAAGAATTTCAGTATAGTATATATCCGTCCGTGAAGGCAAAATAAGCATAGATTGATGATGGCATTGTACATAACTAACATGTTTGTTCATTTCGGCACAGTAATGCCTTCCAACTTGGACAAACAATTTGTATTCGAGGCAACCTGTACTTATTTAGCTTCGGCCTGTTGTTGTTTTTCATAGCATTGTGATAAGGCTTTCTGAGGCGTCTGTTGCTCACCATGTGGTTCAACTTTTAGCACGTCGCACACAAAAAAGGCAACCCTGCCAGCTATTAGAAAACATGGCCATCGGCTCAAAGCATCTTGTGTTGAACCTCACAAAGATGTTCCCAAGCTGTCCATGATTAAAAGAAGGAGGAGCAATAAGGCATTATTATCATGGAAAAAAAGGAGCAAGTAAATTGAGGCAAACTGCCGGGCATACCCCAGAGAGGTCATTATCAATGAACACTTGTGAAACAGCTGTGAATTCACACACTGTTCTGAATTTTTCCTTTGCCTTTTTTGTACACACATGAGGTTTGCTATGAAACCAGCGAGATTTACAAACGGCTACAGCTTCATAACTTCAGGCAAACTGCGCTGGAGCTTTGCGGAGGTCTTCGCCACTATATTTGAAGTACTCGTGTTTGACAAGTTTGCAATTAAATAAGATGTTTAGTTAGCTGGGAATGTCTTTTGTGGTTTTTGTCTTGCATATACAAAAGGCGCAGAGCACAGAAAGGTCTGCTGCTCAAAAAAACAGGAATTTGGCAAACGTTTCCTAAATCTGAGCAAATTACTCAAATGGAACAACAACAAAATGTGGATCCAGTCCTGCCTTTTACACATGTCGGCAGTTTTTACAATCCTAGATCAACTTTTGCCTTCTGTCATTGTTCTGAAGATGGCTGTGAAGTAGGAATTGCTTGTCTTGTTAATAAGGCCATTGCGATTCACAAGAGGAAACCTATTTTGCACTTCACTGAAAGTTTACCTGAGACTGTGCTTTAAATTTGTACTTATTGTTCTATAGTGGTTTTATTCTGCCCTATTGAAGGAGTGCTTGTCTGAATATTGATATGCTATGCTTTTTTAGATTGTGATATACATTATACACATCTATTATACATTGTGAGTGTGTGTATGGTTGTGGGTGGATGTGTGTGTGTGTGTGTGTGTGTGTGTTAGGGTAGATAGATATATATATATATATATATATATATATATATATATATATATATACACACACATATATATACACATACATATATATATATATATATATATATTTAAAATTTATAAAATGTGTGTATACAATTAGAGAGTGTGTGTGTGTGTATATTATACATATGAGTGTATATAATTATAGAGTGTGTGTATGTATGATATATATGTTATATTTTGTACCATGTTTTAAATGCTTACTCCAGCCAAAATAAACTATTTTTATGTAAGGTGTGTACAGCACTTGCCTTCACTCGTCCGCTGTTTTATTGGATATCTTGGCAGGGGTCTAGCTTATGTCAAACATGATTTTTATTTCTGTTCTATTCATCTGTAGTAGTATTATATATTAAGTTTTAGGAAAACTTGAAACGTTGCTTAGAGGGATGGATGGTTAAAGCTTTTTAAAGGAACCGATCATGCCACCTGGTTTGTCTACTTTAGTAAATATCTTTATTTCTCAGAATATATTTCTGGATCTTATCTGCATTTTGCTGTTCCTCTGTTATTCCTACTAGAAATGTATAAATAAATTGACAACTGGGTGTTACTAGTTGGGAGTGTTGCTGCACACTCGTGAGACTTTTCAATCAGTGCCAGGTCTATCACAATGTGTATGGGAACACCTCTTTGACAAGGGGAATGGTAACACCTAGAGAAGTTGTCTCAGATTTGTGTTCCCCATGATGTAACAAGCATTTACTAAAACAGATGGGGCAGGAAGGGTTTGTTTTAATATAACACTTGACAATAAGTAGTATATCATTAGTCTGACTGATGGGAGCACCTCTGATCCTGAAAGAGAAGGGGCAGTCGTTCCCTCCATAGTAACACGTCCAGCCACACATTTTGCCAGTGTATTGCATTCACTTGAATAGTGAATGAGCTGGAACTGTTCTGCCAATCCATGCACAGTGGGTGATCATAGCAACAAGCACTCTAGGGTCTTCATTGTCAAGATCGACAGGGGTCCCGGAAGCCTGACCTTGACTGATCCAAGTGTTTTATTGGAATACTCCTTCAAAAACAATATGGCTGCTGAATATTGCCATTTAGATAAACTTCTGTAGAAAACAATATGCACCATTAACTATACTGTGCCTCCATATACTCTTTTGTTTTCACACAGAGGAATGTAGAGGCAAATTTATTAAGACTGGTATTCCATATGCCAGTCTTAATCCGTTCCCCCACTGGCCATGGGCATAACTACCAGGATATCAGACCTGGCAAATGCTGTGTGGCTCAATAATTAAGGATGATTGAGGCACATTCAGTTTTCCACATCCCCTTCCATTACTTTACTGGGACATCATAATGCCTACCTGTGACATCATTATAATCCGTCATCCTATGCTGTGATGTCAGTGTACACTGGGATCTTTTTGTGTGTGCATTATCCCTGTGCTATGTCATAGTGGGCATTATCATTGTACTGTGACATTACTGTGTATATTGTTCCTGTATCACAATACAGGGACATCATTGTGTGCATGATCTGTAAAATCTGTGAAATGGCTATGTGCATTATCCCTCTTCTATGTCAAAGTGCGCATTATCACTGTGACATCACTGTGTGCATTATTCCTATGCTGTGGAATCACTGTGTATATCATCCTGCACTGACACATCACACTGTGCATTATATCTACTATAAAATATCTATGTGCACCCTGTGTGTAAAGGAAACCTAATAATTGCACACTCCTTTTATTTTTCAATTCTCTGAATGTTCAGTTTAGAGAAATGGTAAAGTAGGGCCCTATTACAAGTCTCTTAATTCCAGCAGTGTCATGTGCACCAGAATTGAAATTCACACCAGTCAGAAACTGTCATAGATTTCAGATATAACTTGCGCCAGCTTTCTGGTGTAAATCATAGTAAAGGCAGAGACATCCCACCTTGGCCTGCATCTGTCTCTCTGCTTTGCTCTATTTTATCTATTTTTGTAAAAAGTGACAAGCAGGGCACAGAAGGAAAGAATATGGAACATCTTTGGTACAAGAATGGGCTATCTGCCAAAGAGGCACCCCATTTACATACACAATCTGTGTAAGTGGGTTATTAAATTTCCCCCATTCCATTGGATTTTTACAGACTCTGAAATTGTATCATGTCCCATAAAAAGCAATATCATGACATTATCACTCTATGAAGCATTGTTTGCAGATGAATACAACCAGCAACATGATATGGAGGTATTAGTCACCATATGGCGGCACAAGGCATGTCTACACCTCTGTATCACTGATCTTTAGGGACCTTGTTGGCCTCTCTACAGACCATATGCATAAGGTCTTCATGGAAATGCTCCTGCTAAGTAAAGAGTTGGAATTTTAAAGAAATGAGTGAGAAGTGAGTGTGTGTGTGTGTGTGTGTGTGTGTGTGTGTGTGTGTATATGTGTATATATATATATATATATATATATATATATATATATATATATATATAATATATATATATATAATGTGTGTGTATGTATATAAAGGATGGAGGGGCATGTTAAGAGTTCAATTCTTTCAGGAAGAGATTTATGAAAATACCACCAGGACATTCAATTTGTAAAGGAGAGCATTTTCGCGAGCAGCTTCATGTCATAGTGTACATGGACCTCTAACACTGCGGCCAGTGATGCGTGAATAGTAAGGCTCGTTAGTACTCACACAGACTTATTTAACAGTAGATTTTAACAATTTCTAGCAAGCAAACATCTAAATGTAACAGACCGTGAAAGGGAAAAGGCCTAGAGTGACAGGAAAATACTCTCTAAGGCACTCCCTATTTCAAGAGAGCGAAGGTCTTCTAGCCACAGTATGTGGTGTATGTGTATATATAGAAGGCACTCAGATGGCTGTGAGGGATACATCTGCTAGGTCTGTATATCATTAATTTACACGTTTGAGTGCAGTACTGCAATATCTTATTAATAAAATCATTTCATGCTATTTATTACTGCTGACAGAGCACTCAATTTTTAATTCAGCTCCCTGGGTATCGATGAAGATTCCCATGGCAAGGTGGGGACCATCATTACAGTAATGGTTAGTGGGGTATAGGTCGTAAGTGTGTTTAATGTTTGTAGACTTTGGTAAACCCTCCAGCACCTGATATACTCCTCACTCCTAAAAAGAAGGTCCAATTGGCAGCCCATCACTTCTGCCTCAGCGTGTCTTAAGAGGCCCAAATTCCGAGGTGGATAGCGGCTAATGATGTCTGTATGTGATATAAGGGGAGTGTGAGAGAGTGCACACTGATCACTCAATGACCAAGAAAAGGGAGAAACCCAGGACTAACCAAAGTAATCATAAGTCATCCTGATGGAGCTAGGTCCCATTCTGAGCTTTGCTATACTGCCCATGGACGTCCCTGTATGTATGTACAGTGCCTTGCGAAAGTATTCGGCCCCCTTGAACTTTTCAATCTTTTGCCACATTTCAGGCTTCAAACATAAGGATATAAAATTTTTATTTTTTGGTGAAGAATCAACAACAAGTGGGACACAATCTTGAAGTGGAACGAAATTTATTGGATATTTTAAACTTTTGTAAAAAATAAAAAACTGAAAAGTGGGGCGTGCCAAATTATTCGGCCCCCTTAAGTTAATACTTTGTAGCGCCACCTTTTGCTGCGATTACAGCTGCAAGTCACTTGGGGTATGTCTCTATCAGTTTTGCACATCGAGAGACTGAAATTCTTGCCCATTCTTCCTTGGAAAACAGCTCGAGCTCAGTGAGGTTGGATGGAGAGTGTTTGTGAACAGCAGTTTTCAGCTCTTTCCACAGATTCTCAATTGGATTCAGGTCTGGACTTTGACATGGCCATTCTAACACCTGGATACGTTTATTTATGAACCATTCCATTGTAGATTTTGCTTTGTTTGGGATCATTGTCATGTTGGAAGATAAATCTCCGTCCCAGTCTCAGGTCTTTTGCAGACTCCAACAGGTTTTCTTCCAGAATGGTCCTTTATTTGGCTCCATCCATCTTCCCATCAATTTTAACCATCTTCCCTGTCCCTGCTGAAGAAAAGCAGGCCCAAACCATGATGCTGCCACCACCATGTTTGACAGTGGGGATGGTGTGTTCAGGGTGATGAGCTGTGTTGCTTTTACGCCAAACATATTGATTTGCATTGTGGCCAAAAAGTTCGATTTTGGTTTCATCTGACCAGAGCACCTTCTTCCACATGTTTGGTGTGTCTCCCAGGTGGCTTGTGGAAAACTTTAAACGAGATTTTTTATGGATATCTTTGAGAAATGGCTTTATTCTTGCCACTCTTCCATAAAGGCCAGATTTGTGCAGTGTACGACTGCTTGTTGTCCTATGGACAGACTCTCCCACCTCAGCTGTAGATCTCTGCAGTTCATCCAGAGTGATCATGGGCCTCTTGGCTGCATCTCTGATCAGTCTTCTCCTTGTTTGAGATGAAAGTTTAGAGGGATGGCCGGGTCTTGGTAGATTTGCAGTGGTCTGACACTCCTTCCATTTCAATATGATCGCTTGCACAGTGCTCCTTGGGATGTTTAAAGTTTGGGAAATCTTTTTGTATCCAAATCCGCCTTTAAACTTCTCCACAACAGTATCACGGACCTGCCTGGTGTGTTCCTTGGTCTTCATGATGCTCTCTGAGCTTTAAACAGAACCCTGAGACTATCACAGAGCAGGTGCATTTATACGGAGACTTGACTACACACAGGTGGATTATATTTATCATCATCATCAGTCATTTAGGACAACATTGGATCATTCAGAGATCCTCACTGAACTTCTGGAGTGAGTTTGCTGCACTGAAAGTAAAGGGGCCGAATAATATTGCATGCCTCACTTTTCAGTTTTTATTTTTTACAAAAGTTTAAAATAACCAATAAATTTTGTTCCACTTCACAATTGTGTCCCACTTGTTGATTCTTCACCAAAAAAATTAAAGTGTTATATCCTTATGTTTGAAGCCTGAAATGTGGCAAAAGGTTGAAAAGTTCAAGGGGGCCAAATACTTTCGCAAGGCACTGTATGTATGTAAACCCTACTTTGTGCTTTTATAAACTTCCTACAGAATGTAATGAGGGTCATGGCAATACAAGTAACAAGTGGATAGAATTGTAACAAACAGCTTCTGACCAAAAATACATCTTTAAAAGGGCTTATTCCTAAACGGGACAGGTGTTAAATGTATGATCACTGGGGGGGCCCACCACTCGGACACCCAAAGATCACTACAGCTGGGGTCCCAAGCAGCTGTTCCAGCAGAGTTTAAATAAAGAATTAGCCCACATGCAAAACCACCCAAAAACATAACTTGAATCTCCTTGGCCCCAATGCAAAGAGGCCGCCCAGCGTCTTATTTTGTAGAGGCTTTTTGGCCTCCAGGATCCAGTAGCTATTGCTACTTCTGCACCCCTTATAGTTTTGCCCCTGTAACCACCACTTCATTCAAACTATGAGGGTTACAAAGTACAAAGGCTGTCTTTGTCAGTCCCATAGGATTTGAATAGAGCGACAGGGTGCATGAGTGGCCACTACTCCATTTTAAACTCCTAAAGAATGTGGGAATGGACCTCCCATTGTAATGATGAATATAACCCCCAGTATTTATACGTTTATGATCTATCCTGTGAAGGGATCACCTCTTTAACTGGGTATTTCAGTAACAAGTTAGCCTAACTACAGTGATAGGGGGTATCTCCAAATGAATGGGACCTGTTTAGAGTGGGGTGCAAAACACCCCAGTTATCATGATTGATGGGGGGTCCCAGTAGTTGGACCCTCACCGATCAGCAATTTACACTCTATCCTGTGGATGGTTGTGTTACCGAAATACCCCTTTAA
This sequence comes from Leptodactylus fallax, assembly GCA_947044405.1. Lineage (NCBI taxonomy): Eukaryota > Metazoa > Chordata > Amphibia > Anura > Leptodactylidae > Leptodactylus > Leptodactylus fallax. Next base: position 1,263,552 of record CAMRHE010000161.1, read on the forward strand.
ATAAGCAGAATCATTCCCATAATCGTACTACATAATCAGATAGTAGATAACTCATTACAGAAATGAATGCTATTTATATTGAATATATAGATAATGCACAGAATGATATCCTATATAACACTGCCTTGGCATAGGTCTGATACTGAGGCCTAGAAGCTTCCAGATACACCTCCGCATATAATGTTCTTCTGTATCAATGTGAACCCTAGATGAACCTTAACTCTATTACATGCACAATAAAGGAGGAAGAAAAAGCTGGGTCTACAACATTTAAAGCCCCTTTCTTTTAACCAACAACAAACCTCATTATTACCAGCACAAACTTTAACTGATTCCTTCATTGGAAAAGATAATGCCCCCCTCCCTGTCCCAGAGTGCTACGTTGAAAGCAAGCTGTTAGCAGAAATGAGTAATTATTGAAGCTCTAACAGGCAGCTTTCATTGCATTTGATTACAGCAGCCATATAATCACTTTTAAGGATGTTGTAATCACAGTAGCAGGCAATGGTTGGCTTGTTTCTTATTGTTTTCGCTCAGGGTGGAGGTAGGGGGCCTGCGAGAGAACCAGTTTCACCACCTAACTGCAATTTCTGCTGCAAAAGAATGGCACACAGCATTGAATGAGGAAGATAATTCAGCTAGCCAAATTATCAGCATTCTCCCCTCCCTCACACAGAACAGCCCGTCGGATTCAGGAAATTGCTGTTATTCAATATGCAAGCCAAAGGTTTTTAATGACTGTTGGGAAGGGACCGGCGAACAATTACAGCCTTTTTTTTTTTTCGTGAAAAGAAATAATCTAGTTGAGACTAAACTGTGTAGTGCTACTTACCAGGGGTGTTGTCACCAGTTAAGTGAGAAGAACAGCTCTGCAAAGGAAGTTAACAGGAATAAATTAGTTGGATCGAGTGAAGGGGAAAAAAGGCATACTCATTAGTGTGATGTTATAGGCAACGTAAAAGCCTATCTTCAGTGCAATTAGGTAGACAAATGAATTGTACAATTGACTGATTCACACCTGCTAACTGCTGAGGGCTAAGCACAAATGTACAAAATCCACTCTTTACAGTTCATGCATACTTGCATAGTTTAATGGGAATTGCATTCCTAAATTATCCTCCATTCCTTCAGATTTTACTTTTGTTGAGGTATAAATAGGTCAGCCTTTACTTCGCTAGTATTCTATCTGTAATAGCATCAGAATATTCCCAGTGATGTGTCATCTGTTTACAAGAAGACAATGGTGTTTTTCACAGCAGTCCCTATGCTTTGCTCCTATTATTGCAAAACCTATTGTAACAAATAAACACATTCTAAGCATATACACATAAAGATCTATGTGCAAGTGTGTCTGGATGGATATGGGTTCATATCACTTTAGTGATGTATGCTTAAAGGGGGTTTCTGGGCCACAAGTCATGGTAGCATCCTAAATCTTGCCATAATATCCCCCAGATATGTCAAACTTGTTTTGCCACCATCTGCAATTGTGCGGGCTCTGTCCAATGCTTTCTCCTTTGTTTACATATGGTGCTTCCACTGTCAAGTCCCATAATTCTCAGTGTTGGCCTTAGTGCCACCCTCAACAGAGCCTTGTTTGTCCTCCTTGCTCTTCAGAAAGCCCCTCACTGCCCCGCCCCCAACCAACTGACGTCACCATTCTTCAATGTAGCTGCAGAATGAAAGGAGTATGTCAGCATAAGTATAGATATTTCTATAGAAATTGAGCCGAAGATGGTGACTAGTGCTGCGACAGGGGCAATGTAAGTCAATATATTAACTTATTATATGGGACTTCTACTGCCCATATAAAAAGACTGGTCTGGAAAAAAAAAACCTTTCAGCCCCTGCATTGTACTGTATTGCCTCTGCTTGCTTTGACCCGCTTTTGTCATTTTGCCACTGAGAAGCAATGCTAGGTCACATGTGCAAACAGTGATCAGATGATTGGTTGTCACTACAGATGACAACCAGCTACATGAAGGGGTAGTTTCTGCAGTAGAAAACATACTACATGGTTCGGTTCAACTCAACTCTGTTCAGGTACTGAGACGAGTTACTTCCATGCAGTGAAAGGGGCTTTGGCATGTACACCAGCATGTGTGTTAAGCATATCCAAAGGACTCCATTTCCGTGACTGAGGCCAAGATTGTCCTTGTGCCATCTGTTAGGCCTGTATATACCTCAAAAAGGTACAAATGGTATAGTAGACTACTCTCCATTCTATAAAAAGGTATATAATAAAATATGTACTGTACATTGGGATGAGTAAAAATATGTGTACCATGAGGTACATGTCGATAGCTGAAGCTTGCGGCTTGGCCTGTGTGCAGATATAACTGAATGGACAAAACACATCATTCAGCCGTTGGCCTTGCATCACTTCCTTCTGTATGCTGTGGGCATATGAAGAAATAAGTAAGGGTTGTGTGGCTGGCTCAGTTTCTGGAGGCCAAGCTGTCAGGAAATGTGGAGGTGTTGTAAGGCACTGCACAGAAGGGGTAGCATGGCTATGGAAACTTTGTGGGTATGATTGTAACTACCAGGGTAGCAGCTACTATGGGGCCCAACAACTGGGGGAGGGCATTTCCAGCTAGACCTAGGGTGCAAATAATGATGATTAAGGCTGATAGAAGGGGATGTGGAAAACTGTATGCACCTCCATTACATTACTGCCTAGTTTTAACACATTAGAGAGCCCAGTTCAAAGGTTTCAGAAGTGGCCCCTTGACACATAATGTAATGCCTCTTCAAGGGGCCCCACGTAATGCTCCCTGCATCCTCAGTGAACATTTAATTCAATATGGTTCCTGTAAATGGGGGGGGGGGGGTATTCCTAATCCGGTTCCCATGGAGTTGCCTGTAGGCTCTGGTTGTAGTGAGGCCTCCAGCTTGGTGCTCCTTTTGCTTGCTGCAGACCTAAAGCCAAAGCCTGAATGGTGGAGCATAGAACTCCACCATTGTATTCATCTTTATCTGCATCATAAGGATGCAGATAGAGTTAAAATTGTGACCGACTGCCTATAATAGTGGGACAGCTTCTGATATGTGGGACTGCCCTACTCCATGCAGGTCGGGTGAGAGGGGCCCTTGCTACTATAGGGCCTTTTGCAGATGCACCATTTGCCCTATGATTAAAATAGCCCTGTGTTACTGGGAAATCATAATGTCTGCTTATGACCTCTTTATAATTAATTTCTTCATATGCAGTGTTTGTAAAGACTTTATCAAACAAAATATCAAATATCAGTTTACAGAAAATATCCATGTAACAAAAAACCTGTTTGAAAAATACATAAAGTAAAGTCCAGTATAGTATAGAACCCTGTGTACTTTCTTATACTCTGAACCATGCTTTCAGTACTATTGAGATATCAGGTCAGTGGAAGCACTCATTTAGTAGAATACATGTTTGCCTAAGTTCCAGATATGATCATTTACAGCTCAAATATGACAATAACTCTGATTGGGCCATTGACCATTTCAGGAAAGTGGCGAGGGCAGTGCAAAACCAAAAAGACTCAGATTTTTGTGCAAAAAAACCTGATATATTTATATAATAATAATAATAATAATAATAATAATATTATTATTATGATTATGATTATTATTATTATTATTTATAATTTTTTTTTTTTTTTTAAAGTTCATGTTCCACAAAACTGGCATACAAGGCATGATGAATCCATCCATTGTTTAAGGAGGACCTTTTATGTCCCCTATGGTAGGGAGTGTTATATACCATTACGGAAATTGCACTGAATTCAGAGTACTATCAGTATTGCAAGTATTTGCCCCGGTATCAGAGAGATTCATGCCATTAGTTTCAGCTACTGATATCACTGTACTGTCAGAGGGGTTGGCCTCCCAGCATATAACACTCCCCATTTTAGAGGACATAAAAGGTCCTCTCTAAAAAAAAAAAAAAAAAAAAAAAAAAGTGGCTCAGTTTCTGTCAAAGTGGTGGTACGCTATGCTTTTGTGTCCAACAAAAATGGATAGAAATGGATCCAATTTTTTTGGGAACATTGGCTTTACGTAAACATATGGCTGCCTGTTGACATCCATTTTTGTATCCGTTAAACGTGATGTGAAAGGGCTCTGAGAGTTCTCATAAAACACAAACTATGCAAACTCAAAGAAGTGAATGAGAAATTCAGCTTTGTCACATCTGTAGCTACTGGGAAGCTGATTTGGAAGCAAGCATAATGAAATCCAGAGTTGAACTGGAATGTATTAATGTTTATTGTATTGCTTTTATGCTTCATCTCGACTATAGAAATGGGATATGAACGACTCCAGCAGAGGAGCGCTAAAGAGTGTCTGAAAATTGTAATGCTCACTATTGTCTATCCACACTTAAAGAACCCTGCAGGAATCTGTCTATTCATTTTGCTATTCATTTTATTTGTAATTGGACCATGGGCTGAAGGATTAATTACATTTAAGCTGTAGGAGTTATTAGAGAACAGAAATGAGAAAACGTTAACTAACAAACCAGGCACTAACTGAAAGTTAATGGTATGTGTAGAAGAGTGAAGTATAGCGTTTACAGAAACCATTTGTCTTGTCCTGGAGAAAGTATAAAATGCACAGCATGACTATGCTCCTCAATGCCAAACCTCAATGAAAGCTTTAATGTAAATGATGTGACTGTTTCCATCCTGGTGTAAATCTCCACTATAAAGGCCAACCAAAAAGGTGAATTGCTATTATTATAACTTGTGATTTTTTTTTTTTTTTTTTTATTTTTTGTAAATCTTAGTAAGAGGCTGCATAGTTAAGAGCATATACTCTCTAATCTTGAGCAATCTGCACATTCTCTGCGCAGTCAGTGGAATTCTTTGGAAAGTAGTCCTCGTAAGGGCCGGTTCACATCTGCGTTCAGTTTCCATACAGGGGAGTCTGCTTGGGGACCCCCCCAACGGAAAACTATACGCAGAGAAGCGGTTTACATAAGGAAACCTGTGGACCCCATAGACTATAATGGGGTCCGTGTGGTTTCCGCATGTTTCCGCACGAAACATGCGCAGAGGAAAGTGCTGCCTCGCTCTGCATATAGGTTTCCATTCGGGGGGTCCCCAAGCAGACTCCCCTGTACGGAAATCGAACGCAGATGTGAACCGGCCCCAACCTCTTCAGAAATGTAAGATGACCAGATGAACTGGCAATAGATTGAAGGGGTCGTCCAAAATTTTAAATAAATAAATAAATAAAAGTTACTCCCTTGGTAAGTCCAGCACTGCCACTCTGATGTTGAGTAGAATAATGAGATGCAGTACATGGAGTTGGTGGTGGTTCCTCAAGTCCAGACCACTGTACCATATGTCGTAACTGTACAAGTCGTCAAAAAAACTGGATGCCCTCAGGTATGCATCAGGGAATATCCAAGCAGCGCTGGAAAGATGAGGATTTTACCAGCTGAGTTATGTTATTTTCCATATTCCTTGATTTCAGTTATTCCTTTTTTAATCCATTAACCCCTCAACACTCAGTGCAGGATAATTGCAAGCCATGATGCCTTCCATCTGGCCCTTGGAAGGTGAGCACAAGCAGAGAGGGAAGAAAATTACTTTAGTACTTCCATTTATAAAACAACAGTCACGTGAGCGAGAGGAGTCAGCTGTGAGCGGCGTTGCAGCATGCGGAGGGCAGACCGCTGTGACCCGGGGGCTTTTCACAGCGGTGAGAAGCGGCGAGCAGTGGCCCAGCAGCGGCCCAGTGCGGCCAGGAGAGAGCTGCCGGCCTACTGCCGGGCGGCAGCAGCAAGAGGAAGAGCAGAGGCAGACCTACATGGGAGGGAGGGACGGACACCCAGACCGCCACCCGGGGAGCAGCCCGCCGTGCCCGCTGGTCAGCTGTGAGCGGGAATCAGCGTTGCAGCGTGCGGAGGGTAGACCGCTGTGTCCCAGCGGCGAGCAGCAGCCCAGTGGGGCCAGGAGAGAGATTCACGGTGGTGAGCAGCGGCCCAGCACGGCCAGGAGAGAGGAATATGGAAGAGGAGAAAACTCACATGGTAAGCTGCAGCATATGCTATATGTTTACAGATTTGCCTGACCATAAAGCCAACTTCACCTGTATGAAATGCAAGCTAGTGACCCTTTTAGAAGATAAAGTGCAGAGGTTGGAAGAAAGAATAGTGACGTTGAGAGGCATTAAAGAAAGTGAGGTTTTTATTGATGAAGCAGAAGCAAGCCTCTTGAATATAGTAAGGGAAGAAAGTATGAGAGAGCCTACAGTGGTGGAGGCTGAAGCAAACCTCCAAAATATAGTAAGGGAAGAATACTTGAGTGAACCTACAGAGGCAGATAATTGGATACAGGTGACCAAGAGATGCAAAAGGATCACAAGGCCATCACCACTTACACAGCTAGGTAACCGATATGAAACTCTTATGCAGACTGATGAAAATGATAAGAATAATCTATCAGCAAAAGAAGAAACAAAAGTCACCCAGAGACAAGAGGGAGCAACAAGAAATAGCGTAGCGAGGAAAAAAAGAATAGTGGTTATGGGCGACTCACTGCTAAAGGGGCACAGAGGCAGCTGTCTGCAGGCCAGATATAACTGCACGAGAAGTATGCTGTCTCCCAGGAGCAAAAGTTAAGGATGTGGCCGATAGGATTCCATGCCTCTTCAGCTCCAAGGATAACTACCCATTTTTGCTGATACATGTGGGTACAAACGACACGGCAAAAAATGATTTACCAACTATTCGTAAAGACTTTGAAAATCTAGGAAAGAAAGTGAAGGAACTGGATGCGCAGGTAGTATTTTCATCAATTCTCCCAGTTGATGGTTATGGTATCAGGAGATGGAATAAAATACTAGAGGTAAACAAGTGGCTTCGACAGTGGTGTAGAGAGCAAGGATTTGGATTTCTGGACCATGGAGTGAATTACCTCTATGAAGGACTCCTTGCTAGAGATGGTATACATCTCACAAAGACTGGGAAACACATATTTGCCAGAAGACTTGCCACACTTATCAGGAGGGCTTTAAACTAGAAGAGGAGGGGATGGGAAGTAAAAAGAAAGACAAAAACATGCAGCTAAAGGATATACTAAACAAGGTTACTAGATGTGGTAATGAGGACCTAAGACAGGATACTCAGAAGGAAATTAAGAAAAAGGAAGTATCAGAGCGCAATTTGAAATGTTTTTACACAAACGCACAAAGCATGGGAAACAAACAGGGAGAATTAGAGCTGATAATACAGAAGGAAAAATATGATGTCATTGGTATTACAGAAACTTGGTGGAACGATAAGCATGATTGGAATATACAGATGGAAGGATACAACTTATTCAAAAAAAATAGAACTAACAAAAGAGGGGGAGGAGTTGCATTGTATGTTAAAAAAGATCACATTTCCACAGAAATCACAGTTTTACAAAATGATAATTTATTGGAAAATATTTTGGTAACAATTCAGGGGAAAAACAATGATAAGGACATCATAATAGGTGTTTATTATAGACCACCAGGACAGACAGAAGACATGGATGAGATTTTTTCACAGCAAATGACCACGCTTTCGAAGAAATATGAAATTATTATCATGGGAGACTTTAATTACCCAGATATTCATTGGGAAACTCACACAGCTACGAGTAAAAGCTCTATCAAATTTTTATCCTCTCTAGCAGACAACTTCATTGCCCAGTTAGTAGAAAAAAACACGAGAGGAACATCTATTCTGGACCTAGTTTTAACTAACAAGGAGGACATGGTTAAGGAATTAAGGGTAGCAGGGACATTGGGATTCAGTGACCATGCTATACTCGAGTTTGGGGTTGTAAGAAGAAGAAGACCTGAGAAGACAAAGACTAGAAGGCTCAATTTTAGTAGGGCAGATTTTAGGTGCCTAAAGGTAAGGGTTAGTAGAATTCCATGGTGAAAAATACTTAAGCACAAAAATGCACATGAGGGGTGGGAAATTTTCCGTAGGGAAATCATTAATGCACAGGAACTAACAATACCTAGAAGCAAGAAAAATGGGAATCACCTAAAAACTTAAGGATGGATGACCAAAAAATTACATAACCTACTAAAAAAGAAAAAGGAAACATACAACAAGTGGAAGATGGGAACTATATCTAAGGGAGAGTATACAGCAGTTTGCAGACACTGCAAGATAAGCATTAAAAAAGCTAAGGCTGAATACGAATTGAAGCTTGCAAAAGAAGTTAAGAGTAAGGTAAAAGGTTTTTGGGGATATGTTAAGAGCAAAAGAAAAGTGAAGGAAACCATTGGAGTCCTGAAGAACGAAAAGGGTGAAAAAGTTAACATGGTGGATCAGCAGGTGGAGTTACTAAATTCATATTTTGTATCCGTCTTCTCCCAAGAAATGGATGGAAATATCAACATTTAATGGTGATAGTGGTGAGGGGAAAGAGGACCCCAAGCCGATTATTAGTGAAGGTTTGGTAAGAGAACATTTAGCTAAGATTAAGGAAACCAAGTCCCCAGGACCGGATGATTTACACCCTAGAGTTTTAAAAGAATTAGCAGAGGAAATAACAGAACCCCTTGCAATAATCTTTAATAAGTCATGGGAAACAGGAGTGGTCCCTCTAGATTGGAAAAGGGCAAATGTGGTCCCCATCTACAAAAAGGGGAATAGGGACGACCCAGGAAATTATAGGCCGGTAAGTCTGACCTCGATAGTAGGAAAAATCTTTGAACAAATCGTTAAAGAACATTTAATTAGGCACCTGGATGGGAAGGCTTTAATTAATCAGAGCCAGCACGGCTTTGTGCCTAATAAATCTTGTCAGACTAATCTTATTTCCTTCTATAATAAAGTCACTGAATGGTTGGACCAGGGGAATGCAGTGGACATAGTATATCTTGACTTTAGTAAGGCCTTTGATAAAGTATCACATAACATTCTTATTGAAAAAATGATCAAGTATGGCTTTGATAAAATATCAGTGAGGTGGGTTCACAACTGGCTTAATGATCGGGCACAACGAGTAATTCTAAATAGCTATACATCAAACTGGACGAAAGTAAAAAGCGGGGTGCCGCAGGGCTCGGTCCTGGGCCCAGTACTTTTTAATATTTTTATAAATGATCTGGACGATGGGATTAATGGGGAACTAATAAAATTTGCAGATGATACAAAGATAGGAGGAATAGCCAACACTAGAGAGGAGAGAGAGTGCATCCAAAAGGACTTAGACACACTGGAACAATGGGCTGAGGTGAACAAAATGGTATTCAACAGGGACAAATGCAAAGTCCTACATCTGGGTAACAGAAATGCAAGAAGCATATATAGTATGGGAGGAATAGTACTAAGTGAGAGTACAGGGGAAAAGGATCTGGGCATAATAGTAGATCACAAATTCAACATGAGTCAATAGTGCGGTGCCGTGGCTAAAAAGGCTAATAAAATTCTAGGATGTATCAAGACGAGCATTGAAGCTAGATCAAGAGAGGTAATTATTCCGCTGTACTCTGCCCGGGTCAGACCCCATCTGGAATACTGTGTACAGTTCTGGGCGCCCCAGTTTAAGAAAGACATCGATTTATTGGAGCAGGTCCAGAGAAGAGCAACCAAAATGGTGGAAGGTCTACAAACCATGTCCTACGAGGAGAGGCTAAAAGAATTGGGACTGCTTAGTTTGCAGAAGAGAAGGCTAAGGGGAGACTTAATAGCGGTATTTAAATATCTGAAAGGTTGTCACAGTGCAGAGGGATCTACCCTATTCTCATTAGCAGAAGGAAGCACGAGAAGTAATGGGATGAAACTAAGGGGAAGGAGATTCAGATTAGACATTAGGAAAAACTTTCTAACAGTAAGGGTAGTGAGGGAGTGGAATAGGCTGCCACGGGAGGTGGTGAGTTCTTCATCAATTGAAATCTTCACGCGGAAACTGGATAGGTATATAGCTGGGATGATTTAGGAATTCCTGCTTTTGCAGGGGGTTGGACTCGATCGCCCTTGAGGTCCCTTCCAACTCAAACAAACAAACAAACCAACAAATGAATAGTATATTTGAATATAAGAAACGTGATAATATATCTTCCTATATTTTCCTTCTCCATTTATTAAACTGCTCTTCACTTAGACTGCTTACAAAAAATCAGTCTTCGTATCCAGCTCACACAGAAGTCTACTGAGAAGGGAGAGGGAGGAGGAGGCTGCTGTTGACTAGTTAGTTGATTTATTTCCTGATTTGTTTGTGGTGGTAGTCTTATCTTGAAGATGCAGCAATGTCAGAAGGGTTTCCACAATCACATTGTAGCAGAATGTAGCAGCAGCAGTTATTTGTGTGTCTTTTCCTGCAGTCTCCTCCCTTCTCCATAGACTTTTTTTAGTTTACATAGTTACTTTATACTGTACATATAACAGTCTTGTGTAGGTTTTGGTAAAAAGCAGACCAGTTTTTCTAACCTTAGCAAACCTTTTTAAGGATATCTTAAAGATCTTACTCATTCTTTGCAGCTGTGTGCATTGGCTGACTGCATAAACAGTTGCAGCTGCACAGCTATCTTCCAGTTACTGCCGATATGACAGCACCAATGTGCTGAATCTCTTGCTTTTTAAGGATATGTATATACACATACAGGGATTATTGTTAGAACTTGCTAAGATATTTTGTAGCTTTGGATACATTTCATTTTTAAATTTTTGACTAAACCATATATTTTTAATGCAAGAAAACATTTTTTTTTAAAATAACTTTTAGCTAACTGTGGTAGGGATAAAGGTGTATTCCAGCCACAAGTCGTCCATGGGATACAATATAACTTTGAGATCATGGGGTCCAACTGATGGGACCCCACCAATCATGAGAACTGGGGTGTTTTGCACCCCACTTTGAATTGTTGTTGGAAATGTGTACTCTCCTCTTATGGATAGGGGTAACTAGTTGTAGCCAAATACACATTAGATGGCTGGATGTTCCTATGAAAATCTGCATATTCAGCCTGAAATCATTTGTTTATGGCCAGCTTAAGTTTCATCCATTTTAGTAGTTTATCTCTGTTGAACAAAGGATCAGGCATGGTGTTAAACATGTCCAATCCTTTTTCTCCAAACGTAGCGTGACTGTTAGCTGAATACTTCATACACTTGCTGGGTTCACCCAATGCAGGTGTTATATGAATGACCTTTTTGTTACAGAATACTAAACTTATTAGATAAGTCAGTATCTTGGTGTTTCTCATAAGGCTATAAAATATTCTACCCATAGGTAACTTTTACCTGCATTCAATGTTTTTCATGTGGCTTATCCATATCCTATTATCAGCTCACAAAAGACAAAAGTTTCAAAAGTAGTGTTGGATGATGCGTATTTTCCATTTCTTATACTAACAATCGTAATACTAATGTGCACTTCTTTAGTTTACAAAATGTAAAAAAAAAAAAAAAAAGCCTATGTACTTGTACTATGCTGTCATTTGTTGCAACCTATGGACTACAATTATTAATGTACCAGTTTACATATAGGTATGAAAAAAAAAAAAATAAACCTATTAATGAAAGCACTGCATGGATAAAGTGTGTTTAAAACTATTTTCTGCATCATTTAGGCAACTTTTTTCTCTTTTGTATTTGCGAAAAAAAAAAAAAAAGACATGCTTATTGTCTTGTCTTTCCCCTTGAGTGAATGTCTATTCTGAGCTAAAAGATAGCTTTTTTGGTTAATCAGCCATGAAAGACCAGGAGCCCCCATCAGGAAATACTATTCTCTTTTGACTAATGAGGGACAATCTGAATTTAGGAGGCTCATCCACACTGATAGCAATTACACAACACAAAGAGGAGACGTCCGGTTCAGCGGATTCCCCTCCCAGGCCTTGCCGCCTTGTGCTGTGTAATGATAAATACACTATACAATATGAACAGGACGACACTCTTTCTTAGCATTGGCCAGCACATTCTACATTATGGGGCGTAGCTACATTATAGTCCTGCTAGAGGCTTTGAGGGCAGAAAATTGTGTTTATGTCTCTAGTGCAGCCAATGCCTGCTTGCTTAAACCAGCGTAGTCCTTTTATAACTAGTAGCAGGCTCCAAATCATTACAAATGGCAAACCATAAAACTGTGGCAACACGTGGCGTAGTCAGTGGGTTAGCCGTAGACAGAATTGCCACTGACTAACTGGGTCTGCTGCAGAGGACTTGCTACCCTAAGCCTGTCTAACTTAACTATCTTGCCAATTGCTGACCATGAAATGAACACTCTCCTCACCATGGCCATCAATTGGTTGCACAGTCGTGTCAGCTTGAAATACATTGTGTGAAATGGGGTAGAGTTTTAAAGATTGGTATCTCGGTTAGCACCATTTGCCAGGTTTGCAGATTTCATGCATTATTTGTTTTTTGTAGCCAAAATTAGTAGTGGATCCAAAACACTAAGACTAGTATTCCTGTTGACCATTCATGACTGCTGCAGTTTCACTGGATTCAGCAGTACAGACTTGAGGACAGTGGCCGCTACAGTCACACTTTGTCAATGTAACTTAACTATCGCAGTCCTGTCGGCTAGTGATTGGCTGCAGCAGTCATGTTGTCAATAAACACCAAACGGGATGAAGAAGGTAAGTACTGCTTAGGCTACGTTCACATTTGCGCCTAAGACGACGTAGACTCCACCGCAGTGTCCGCTGAAAACCTGCATGGAAGACTTTTTTTTATTTTTTTTCCCTGGTTTCAGTTTAAAAATGACGGACTCCATTATCGTCAACGGGGTCCATTGGGCTCCATGTGTAACCGCTGTTTTAGCAGTCTAACATTATTGTGTACGTAGCATTATTTTATTTCAAGCCACTCCCTGCTGTGACCCAATTTTTCATTTGGGTCACAGGCAGGAGGTGGCTTGAAATCAAAGACCACTTCTTTAGGATGAACCAAAAGTTAAAGGGGTTGTCCAGGATGAAACAAAAATTAACCCCTAATCTAAACCCCCTCCCCCCCGCCTAACCTCTAATTTACTTATATTTTTTTTTAAAAAAAGTCTAATTACTCACATGACCGCCCCAGGGACACTTTCTGATAATCCGGTGACGTTCCATTTCTGAAATAGATAATCACCATTACAACCCCCTGCCCCCGATGCCATCATACTTGCGTACCTTCCTTTCCGGGAACGGTTCCTCCTCTGGGAACTGGCACTCCATCTCTACTGTGCAAGCATCAGAGGAACTTCCATTCTCTGTACGCGCTGGCAGAGAGGAAGAGAAGCGTCTCCAGCCTGCGTACAATGAATGAAAACGAGGAGCCATCTCCCAGAGAGAAAGACAGGTAAGTATGATGCGGTGGGGGGTTGGCTTAGTTAGTTAGTTAGTTGGGAAGGGCTAGTAGTGGGCGGGATAGGTAGGGAAAAAGGGATGGGTGTAACAGAGTGAGAGAGGAGGGGGCAGTGACAGGGAGGTAGTGTGAAAAGCTACACAGCAGGAAGCTAAACCATGTAAACAAAGGCAGAAGATGCCAGGAGCTCCCATAGAAACCCAGAAATCACTCAAAACACTGTTAAAGGTATATGGGTGTACTTATTAACCCATTAATAGCACTAACAGACCTTTAAAAAAAAAATTTGCCCGGAAAACCCCTTTAACGAAGGCCACACATTAAGGAAATTTTTTTTTTTTCTTTTGAGCCAAAGCCAAGACTGGCTTCAATAAGAAAAGGGAAATATAAAGGAAAAACCTATACTTTTTTGCTCCCTTTCCTAAATTGTAAATGAAATATCTGGACGCTTATCCTCAGCTAGAAGTATTTATACCACCCCCATCCCACTGTGTTATGCCAGGTATACAAGTGTCTCCAGGGATTCAGGACATAATCTCAAGTGTGAATTTTAGAAATCTTTTAAATATGTCTGTGATACATTTGTCATCTCTAGCTCCCACCTTCGATCTTACTGTGCTCTTTTAATCGCTGTAGCAAACTTTCCTGTTTTCCTATAACTGTTGTCATAAACCAGTGTTAACTTTAATAAGGTGGTGTGAATGCTGAAAATATAATGAAAATAACCTTTTACATGGCTCTGCTTCACTTTTTAATTAGTTGAAAGTTGAAACCCAGGCTCCCGAAAAGAGCAAAGAGGAGGAAATTCTTATATCAGAAGTTGTTGCCTTTCTTTATTAAGTCAATTCACCATTGGGGGTAACACATTCCTCATACAGTTATATCAAACTGACTGATGAAAAGGTCTTCACCTTCACCACATACATGCTGAATGGTATTACAGATGCATTTTGTGTATTAGATATGCATTCCATCCTTCATAGATGCTTAGCATATGGCCAAACATGTATTTCCTCTCCGTTATGTAGAACAAAGCAGGATAAAGCTTGTTACACAACTTTCTGTAGTTACCCAGTTTTTTTCATGATACTCTATGGAGAACAGAACACAACACCAATAAATATATATGTATAGAGCCATAAGGCTAGGGCTACTAAACAAGTGTCGAGTGAAAAAAAAAACTGTCACAGAAGTGCGACATAACCAGATGTGATTTATCTATGACTTACTGTTATACGACTTTTTAGAGTTGTGATTTGGCAATAGAACACAGTCAAGTTGCAAACCTCTCACATGTGAGTTGCAGTTGCATGCAATTTCCATTGAAGCCTGTAGTGAGTCACATGTGACTTCAAGCCTGCTACCAAAATCCAAAAGGTTTGGTTTTTCTGCAACTGTTGTCACACTAGGTTCACATTAGCATTTGGGTTTCCAACCTTCCAAAAAAACGGAAACCCTATCCACTTAAAAAGTGGTTAAACACTGAAACCTGTGGGCCCCATAGACTATAATAGGGTCCGCCGGGTTTCTGCTCAGTTTCCACCGAAAGCGGCAGAGAGAGGAGTCCTCCTTGCAGGACTTTTCTCTCCGCCATTTTTAAGTGGATTGTGGGACGGAGACTCAAACGCTAGTGCGTACCTAGTGTTAGTCGGGTGTCAGAATGCAACATTATTGAGATACACTTAAATTTTTGTTTTGAAACTTCTATGCAACTTCTTAAACATTGCGCAAGTGAAGATTGTTGTGTTGCCCTGTGACTCCTTCACTCATGTAAATGATTTGAATTGAATTGCAACCCCAATGGTGCTGTGACTCTGACTTCTAACAGCAATTCCTACTAACACTGTACATACAAGATATATACAAATAGATGAACACATACTGTATACAATTGCCCATACAGTACTGCATGTGTATGACAACCATATGCAAACATATACACACATCAGAAAAATAGGTACATACAGAAACGTGGGCATGCAGTACATTGCTCACATATACAAAAGGTCATTACCTTCCCTCCTAATATCTGCCCCATTAATATAAAGCCAACTTTATTTGCAGTACTGTCTATTGGCACAGAACAAGGTTTCAACTCACCACCCCCAGGTTAAGTCTCTGCTTGGCTCCTAACCTTCCTGGGTCTACAGAACAGACCAATCAGAGCTTTACTGTTTAATTTAATGAATTAATTAAATTGAGTTGCACAGTTTAGTACTAGGGTTGACTGACAGGCTGTTCCACCAATCAGCACTTTTCCTACCTTAGAAAGGAAGAGCTGATAGGTAAGCAGGTGTAGAGTATTAATACATCAAAAGATAAGATTTATCGCATATGAATGCAATAGAAAGGAAATTGGCATCTCTTTTGGACACCATATAAGATTGTACCCTAGAAGCTTTGTGTCCTACTACAAATGCCTACAATTTTATTCTAGAATACATTAATAACGTGGCTCTAATATGAATATTCATTTGCTAACCAATAGGAAGACTAAAAGGGAGTCTGTTGGCAAGAAAACCATGTCCTACATAGTTATAGGATATAGTTTAGAGTGGCATTAATGAGATATATTGGTTCCTCAACCATCCTGCCTTTAATTGACTGACAGATTTCTCCCTACAGAGCCGATGGAGAAATACGGTCAATCACAGGTTGGGGGTGGAGAGAGTGAGGAGTAATCCATGCATATCATGAATATATCAGATGTCTACTCTCAACCACCAGCACGAATTACAGTGCCATGCTGCAGGTTATGACACTAGGGGGAATTTATTAAGGTTGGTGTTTCCTATTCCAGTCGTAATTCATTCTTCCACAGGTGCTAGAAACTCCAGAATTACGAAGAGGCTATGGCCTCTTAATAAATGTTGCGCATGTTGGAAGGTCCTATGCACCTGAACTAAAATATTTGCCATCCAGGATCTGATCTAGATGTTATAACTTGCACCATACAATTGGCATGTATTATAGTAAATGTGATGGACTTTGGTGTTCCTTGCCTGCCTAGCTTCCCGCTCAACTCTGCCCTCTGTCTTTGAAAGTGGTGAGTGGGGCACAGGAGAGGACTTTCCATGGTGAGCCAAAAATGCATCAAGTTGAAGCACAGTTTTGGTCACTTTCTTGATGCAGCCTGGGCCACTGTGTTCTGATGCAGTAAAGACTAAAATCATTCAACAATATTTCCAGGGATATAACTAAAGGCTTATGGGCTCTGGTACAAAAGCTAAACTTGGGGCCCCCCTGCACAACTTCTCCTCACAACCATCAGTTGTATTCCATCTGTGCATTTTATAAGCATTTACATTTCCCTTTCCTTCTTTTTCCGGGTCCAGACCACTATGAAGACTTGTTCACAACATGTCTGGGCACACAAACGTCCCATCATCCCCTTTTCCCTGTTAGTGCCCTTCACATTGTACCCCTTTTGTGCTACAAAATTCCTCTGACTAGATGTTGCTAACTAACTCCTGTTTTTGCCAGTAAGGGGTTATTTTTCTTATTTCTGACAGTGAAAGGCTGTGTATCATAAATGTCCTTACTCCAGCTCACCAGAGGGAAGGAGTAATACATTTACAATGTGTAGATTGTCAGCTGTCACAGGAAATCAGAAAGGAGATCAGACTTTTTTCCAGCCCTAGTGTGGTGAGGGTGACCTGTGGGTCCCGCTGCGACCACTGCACCCCCTGTAGTTATGCCATTGAATATATTTCTACACTCAGCATCTGAAAAGCTATTACATTTTGTCCTCAAAATGACTGCCATTTTCCTGCTGACAGGTTCCCTTTTAAAGTGGACTATATACTCAGTAATTAATTCCTTGCAAAGTAGTGCTTGTATATATAATATACCAGTATATACTATACATACCTGTGCACACATATGTCCACAGACATGCACACTGTTTAAATACACTGTCCCTTACATATACAATCTGTGGTGTTTTTACAATGAAATGAAGCTTATTTTCCGAAGATGAAAATGACATGAAGAGTTTAAACTCTCCCCGGAGAACAGTAACAAGTTCACAGGTGCGGCAGGGTGTGCATTCATCTTTTCATTGGGATTACAGATCGCCCATCACAATCATTACCCATGAACAAGGCTGTATTTAGACTATTGGTGTCATCAGTATCCCAAGGGGTTGTAAACATGTCAGGAACAGGGGTAGAAAGGAAGAATCAGCGAAGTGTAACATTCAACTGCACTGGAGACACTGTTAACTCTTGAAGTGGTATATACAATTTAGTTACCTTTATATACAGCTTACTTATCTTACGGTACATCCAGTGATAGGTATGTTAATGTTATAAATAAAACAAGTCCATTTACCTAAAAAATTGCCAAGGGTGCGTAGTGTACTGCAGAGTGATTTATGGGATATTGCATTCTTTTTCATGGTTTTACAGCAGCTTTTCCTCTTCATATGGCCAGGATGAAAAATACTTTATTCACTATTTCGTTCCAGCCAAATTTAAAGACACGGACAGATTATTGGACCAATTATCAGGAACTTCCATTCGCAATTGTTCGCATTTTCCATGTAAATGTGCTCCGGATCAGCTGGCACATGAGCAAGCGCTTGTTTGTTGCCTGCTTGCATCCTTTATGCAGAAATAAGGTGTCTGTAAGGTGGAAACAGGGATGTGCTGCCAAAAACGATGAACCTGGGATAACTTGCTTCATGTAACTGATCTAAATGAGTACTGTCAGCATGCTATTGATGGGTTCTTATTAAATACTTGGGCCATGTAAATGGTCCCTTTGCTAGAATTGGGGCCAGCGCTAGTCTACCTACCAATGTTCAGCATGCCCAATAATGAGCCATCATAAATAAAGATGGCTGAATTTTTCAAACTTCCTTTCTCCATTTTCTCCCAAACGGCAATTCCCTGTGAAAATTCTGAACCTGACAAATAATTTCTGTTTCTAATCTTTATTATTTTCAATGATACCAAATAATGTTATGCTAATATCCTATAGAATTAACCATTTAACAACATGTGACATTATGACTATTATACAGCCAACACCCACTATTAACCCTCACCAATGGTGACTGCACTGATGATGGCTGTTAACTTTCTTGATGCCACAGTCAATTGCTACTGCTACATCTAAACAGTGGTGGCACATGGGCGCTACCACATTGGAACAGATTTCTGCTCTTTCCAAGCTTTGTCAGGGGCCGTTCCTATGAGAGCCGGAAGCCTATTGAAGGCTACCAGGCCAGTGCAGAGGTTTTCCAGTAGTAGTATTGCGGTATATTGTATAAGTGATCAGACGACCTAGGGTTCAACCCCCCCCCCAGGAAGTCTAGAAAATGTCAATTTTTAAAATATATATATAAAAAAAATCGCACATTTTCCCTAGATCACATCTCAAAACAAACACATTAGTTCAGATTTATTAAGACTGGTATGTTGTACATGGGTCTAGCTATAGGGGGTGCCGAGGTATCAGTTGCTACCAGGCCCTGGAGGATGAGGCTGGCCCAAAGGCCTTTTTGCGGCACCGGTATTCTACATAGCACTTAGTAAGTGGGGGCCTTGTTACAGATCTTCCATCGGGTCCAGGAGCTTCTAGTTATGCCTCTGGTCATATAACAGTCTTCATGAAGACCCCGACAGGCTCACGGCACAGCAGATTTATGAAGAGGCTCTGGCCTCTTCATAAATCATTCACACACCAGTCCTCCAGAATGGAGATCTGCCCCAGTTAGGAACAGGCTTAGATAACACACAAGGAATCAAATCCCCCTCTTTAGATATCCCAGTATGTTTATAATATAACATTTCATTAACATTATTAGTGATATCACAATCTGTATGAAAAATAACTATTGATGTCAAATAGTGCCTAAGTAAATCTCTATATTTTTATTTGCATGTCATTTGCCCTCTCTTGCATTGAGTATTTATGCAGGCCTGCCTTGACTGTTCAGTGCCAATCTGTTATGGTCTTCTACCATCCAGGCATATAACATGGGCATATTGGGGCAGGCTAGAAGTAAAGGCTGCCCTTTTTGGGGCAAATAATTAAACCATGGCCATTTGCTAGTGCAGTGTTTTGCCTGAATTTTGCACTTTTATCTTAATAGGTTGCCTTTTGACCAGTAGTAGTTTTTTCAGTGATGTTAGTTTTATTGTGTCAAGTCGCCATGCTACTTACCTGCATGTGTACTAGTGGAACTTTTCCATTGTTAAAAGGAATGTCACCAATAAGACTGTCTGACATTAGTGATGTTTATGATATGTTAGTAAGGAAGATTCAGGCACTCAATAATGCGTAGTGATGGTTTTATTAACATGCAATCCTGTTAATACAGTAGTGACGTTTCGGTCCATACTGCACCTTCATCAGACAATCTGATTGCCGTAGAAAGAACTTGAGAATGAAAGGTGAGCCCTGGATATAAGTTAGAACAGTTTTGTCAAACTTTGTGCAATGTTCCACAGGCATTGCACAAAAATATCAGTAACAATTTAATGTTTTACATGCTGTCTTTACAAAAATAGTGGGAGCATTTCTATATCGATATTTATTCTGCAAAATCTCTAAAGAAGAAACTTCATATGTGATGTTAACCTTTAACTTTCATGAGAAGAGAAAAATTTTAGAATTAACAGGTAAAATCATCACAAAAACACCCTGTATGAACAGCCCCACCAGGGACCCCATTAGTCAGTATTAGACAACTAACCTATAGCTGATAAATTTTGAGGTCATTATAGTCCCCATTAAAGATGGCATTCAGAGTACTTCCTAAAATAAATTACCTCTATGAAAGTTTCAGCAGAAATGACTATGGTAGAAAGTCTGTATATTAAAACTTTTGAATAACCCAAATTGCATTTTTTGCATATTTTTTCTGAAAATGAAGCCTGGAAACGAGGGAAGAAATATTTCTTGACGTGACAGAATAATCCAGGTTCTGTTTTTTTATTTATCTCTCTGTATGAATGTTTACATCTGTTAAGCGTGCTTCCAGGAATGCTGGTTCCCCATTTTCTAAGGTAATGTTGTTTTCATTTGCCCTGAATGATATGCTTTCAACATCGCACCTTAAGGAAGCCTTGCACTAAGTGTCAAGGGTACCATAACTAGCAGGGAATCTGTTCTGCCAATAATTTTGCTTGGAGTAATGAGACAGGTCTACACAGCCTAAACTCTCCAAGCAAATAAACATGTAGCTGTTAATCTCCAGCATCAAGCTTACTTTTTTTAGGCAGACCTGTAAAATACTTTGTTATCCTAGTACAGTAAATTAGGTAGTAATTCAGTCTATACCCTTGACACTAATTTACATTTAATTTAAGACCCTTGCTGTCAGTGGAGACAGGAGCATAATCTGTCAGCGCTAGCCGGCAACTGGGTGCTTGGGCATAATGGAAGATGACAGCTTGATTACCATAGGTTCTATATACATGCACCAATGTCATCCTCCTGGTTCCCAAAGAGTTAACCTTACAAGAGATTATCGCTTCACGCATTGGAGTAATACATTACATTGCTGTTTATAATGGTGTTAATGTGTAGTTAAGTATATCTTCTCAAGTCCAACTCCTTTCTTTGAGAGTTTCATGTATGAGTGGTTTGAAGTCATGAATTGCTTTGGCTTATAGATTATTGGACATGCTTAGGAATAGGTCATGAAGTGCAATGTGAAGGAGACATGGAAGAACTTTGTTTTCTTAAAGAGTATATCCGAATCAGTAACTGAAGGGCTGATAGTTTCAATCTGCCTTAGGGATGACTCTGAATAAAACGACATGCACACCACCATGTGTATGTAGCTGTGTCCTGATTAAACAGCATGGATGGCACATGGAAGACATCATGCCTCCACAGTCCCAGTCACTGATGTCAGTGAGCACAGGCTGCAAAACAGACAGGAATGGGACCTGTTCTGTGCTTTGTCCTGGACTCAAGTCCCCATACATGGGACTGTGAAAATGCACAATCATGTGTATGGCATCATAGAAATGAATGGATCAGTGTGCTAGCCGTGAAAAAAAAAAACATTCTAGCGAATCCCATTCACACATTGTGGGAAAATGGGCGCAGTGGACACACCGAGATTTCCAAAACCGTTGCAGTTTTGGAAATCTCGGCATATCAATTATACCTGCGGAACTGCCAGCGGTTTCCCTATAGGTATAATTGAAGCAGAATGTCCGTGGAGGAAACCTCTGCGGACTTTCTGTGAAAAGCACTGCAGAGCTTTTTTTGCTGCGGCCCGCTACATGGGACCTTAGCCTAAAGGTGTTTCCCTGGCTAAAAATATTGATGGCCTATTAGTTGTTGGTCTGACACCTGACAACCCCATCGATTATCAGTTCTCAGTAATCATACGCAGAGAATGCAGCAGGAAGCAAACCGCTTTGATCTTTGTGTGGTGGCCAAACCAGCTTACTCCATATCCGTTTCTATTCATTTGAATGGGAGGTAAACATGTGCCCAAAATACAGTCCATATTTTACAGACTGAATATGCCAAATTGAAGCTGGCCCAGTAGATGACTGACATTTAAATGCGTTTATTAAGAACATATTGATGAACTATTCTTAGGATAGGTCAACAATATCAAATATGTGGGGTTTATAATGCAAGGAATCCACATTGATCAGCTGTTTGAAGAGACAGATGCACTATATGGGGCCATGCTTGGTTTCAGAGCTCAGCCCTGTTTAGTTGACCTGTTGGCAGCACAGTCCCATTCATGTGACCAATGGACATGACAGCCATTACAATAGAAGCAGCGCTCAAAGGACTGCTGCTGCCACTTCCATTAGCTTATCTGTGGGGATCCCTGATGTCAGAACCCTACTGATATAATATTTATGATCTATCTATAGGATAGGTATTCAATATTTTAGTCCCAGAAACCCCCTTTAAGTACATGTATAGGACATTATCACAAGGATATACCTTCTGGTGTATCAGTTTTGAGATGAACTAATCACAAAATCACAAGGCTTCTTTAAGTGGAACACAACAGATGTTTTCCATGTTTAATTAGACTATATTCCATGTAGAAATCTAACAGTTTGCCCTATAATTAAGCACAAAAGCTTTGGTATTACAGACCGCATTGTGACTTCCAATCTTGCATCTAGAAAGACTTTCATTTCTGTGCTTGTACCTATAATTTGTAACAATAATACTCTGTCCTGCTTGAACTGTATCATACTTTCTAGACAAAGGATCATGTAATTCTGATTGGTCTTTTTCATTCTAAAAGGTTCGATATTGTATACTTGATGGGCTAACTGCAGGTTAGGCTAATAGATATATTCCTGCAGAGCCTGGTATGAGTTGAATGTTTCGAATGGAAATGTTACACGTCAAAGTATATGAGCCCTCAGTATTTCTTGCTACAAGGTGGTAATTTTGTTTATTGTGAACGACAAACTTGTTGAGCTTTGACAGCCATGATAATGGAGAGCAACCTCCCATTTATTACTTTTTCGCTTGGATTTTCAAACTATTGTTTCTCTAGAAATTATTCTTATCTGTAACATCCTTTATATCTACAGTTCATAGATGGTAATCTGTGGTGGTTTGGGGTTTAACACTTGCTTGATAGTTTCCTTAAGAATATAATCAATTGAGTAAAACAAAATCCCACTACTCAGAAATCGGTTATTTCAATTAAAAATGCTATTGCATATTGTAATGCTAGAAAACTTCAGTATACCTTATATTTTATTATATAGTGCTGTGAATAGGGAATGCCAAACTACTCATTTATGTAGAATTGTACATGTTGGTGGCTGGGAACAGGGGCTGACATCAGCAGTGGCTAAGATGGTGATAAATAACAGAGGTGGTCAGAAACGTAGGCAACAATCTGTGAACAAAAGAAAAGTACAGGCTAAAACACTTCAGTTAGCTTAAGTTAAATATCTAAATATTATTCTGGAGATGGGAATACCCGTTTTAATAATGCCATGCAAACAACAAAGCCGCATGTTGAATAAAAAGCATGCCGTACACATATGGTAGCAATGTCATATAATGTCCAAACTATAGTCAAATGGTGTACAAACAGTGCCAGTGTTACATTGTATGGTGTTTGTGTGTTTTGACAAAATATATTACTAGAATTATTGTATATGAAATGAACGCGGTATATAATATACACTATGTACAAATTAAACTGCAAATACCGAGTGACAGCCAAACATTATAACTAAGCATACCAAACCCGATCATCATGAACATTCCATCAGCTACAAGACTGTGTCCCAGAAGGTCTTAAGCTCCATGCACATGAACTTGTGCTATCTGTGTATTTCATGCCTTGTACACTGGCCTATTCTTTTCTATAGCCCCATATATACCCATACATTATTGCAGATCTCTGCAGGGGGCTGTGAGCCCAGGAAAAAACTCAGGACATGTAATATTTGTGTCCATTTTGCGACCCAGGCTCTCTGCTGGAAATAAATGGAGGGTATGGACAGCACTGATATCCTCCATGTGCTGTCCGTGCCGTTTTCCCATTGACGCTACAATGCACAGTCATATTTCCGAGCAGTAGTAACTAGTCTCACCACACCAATTTTAGGTAGGGGGAGAAAGTGGACAATCTGTTTTGTTGAGGTACTGCCTCCCTAGTTTATTTTAGAATCTGTTCCCTGGGACTTCCTCAGCAGCAATCTCAGCAATTCCCACAACAGTTGATTGAAATAGTGACCATACACTTATGGACCCCGACTAGTTCAATTAGTTAATGACCTCCTTTTTGCAGATTGGCATGAAAGACAATTGGTCCAAAAAGAACCCTCATACTGTTACCGGATTTTTATTTCAAAGGGTGGTCTAGGCATCAGTGGGTCCATACTCCAAGCTAGAATACTTCACTCCTACCTGCCCCTTCAAAGTATCATCATTCTTGCCACTCCTGACCTAATCCAGTCAGATCTAAACTCTGTACAAATCAAAGTTCAGGTTAGGTCCAGGATGTGTGTTTAGGAGGGTGAAAAGTGTCCAAATTATTCTATTAAATGTACCAAGCATCACACCATTTAAGTATTTTCTCACTCATTGAAACATACTGTCCTCATTGACTTGTACAAGATGTATGCACAGGCATACACTGTCTTATGTATATTGTGAGTGATAAACCTATAGTTGGCTTCCATTCCTTCACACAGAACAGCTCACCCTTTATGCTTGAATAGTTGCCCATACTTAGTCCAGAATGGCATACATCCATTCAATTGCCAGCTGAATGCTGTGAGGGTCAATGCTACTCTAAAAACACTGTTGCGCCTCATACTTTTGTGTCACCTAGATATTTGAAGGGGCCACCAGCCTTACTTGGGGTATCCATGCATTATTTTGGCAGGAGCAAGCAACCATCTAATTTGTTTGGGAGCCTCCTGATTCTTCCGGGCAGCAGATGTTAGGCGGAAATAAGGATCAGCAGTTGGACATGCCCAGTCCTTTGTTGGCTAAAAAGATTGTAAGTTATTTTTAAGGGAATGTATCACCAGAAAATAACAAGTCTTTGGATACATATTTAAGAATTCTTAAAAGATACATTTAAACAAAAAAAAAAACCCCCCCCCCCCCCCCCCATCCTTAGGATCAGTGGGGGTTTCAACTTTCAGATCCCCAGCAATCAGGTATTTATCCTGTATTCTATGGATAGACGATAAGTATTTTGTGGCTTAACCCCTTTAAAGCAACCTATGGGGCCAAATATGCCATACGTACCCCTAAGTCCAGCACTTCCTGATGACTCGTTATTTATTTTTACAAACTGTTTTTTTACTGTTTATCTTTAAAATTCTCATAAATGTGTTAGAAGAATGTTATGCAAACATCATAAGATGCCTTCATGTTTTTATCTGCATTACCGTTTCGCCCCGAAAAAAAATTCTTTTTATGGCCACTTTTCAACTGCTGTCTCTAGCCATAATTCTCGGCAGCATTTTTAAGTAGAAATGAGCATTCTTCATTACACTGAAAGAGCTGGGAGAGGAATTCTTCCAATTTGTCACAAATTGGTTGTATTTGCATTTGCCAAGCTCTCGGAAATCAATCTTGCGTCTTTCCACAGATATTTACAAATAAACAGCATAGACCATAATGGTGATAATGTGCTGGGGATGGCAATAGGATGTTTTTTGTAAAGTGTTGTAAAATGTGAGTTTATGCATGTTAATGTAAATTGTTAAGATGTTTTTATAGCATAGCCAGGTCAAAACTAATATAGATTCATGAATGCTGTCAAAGTAGTAAGCTTCTATATATTCTAAGTGTGAAGTGACTTGATGTAATATTTGCATAGTTGGTTTTCCACTTCTAAAGAACTTGGGATAGTTACGTAAACTTTATAAAATGAAGAAAAACCAAACAAAACAGTAGTTGCTTATAGAATGTAAAATTCTAGCTACCACTTCACTAGAACAACAGAATTACAGCACTTATTTAACGCTTTGGACTACAGCCCAGTTTTCATAAATGTCTAAATGTTTCCTTGTGACCTGGGCAGTAATCAAGATGTAAACTACACGAGAGCCAGCAAAAAACCCTGCCAATAAGAAGCTGATATTTCAACAATGCCGTCTATAGTGTACCCCCAGGTAACGGGTATAAAGGGAACCTGTCACTTTGAACATGGTGACTGCAGGCTGCATGTTACCGAACCGTGCCAATATGATTAATATTATAATAGAATGTAGTGTAAGTAGCAAGTATTGTGTATGGATAAGCTGTCTGGGCTCCCCCAGAATACAAAGTAGAGTCTTTTTTTATACTGTGTAACTTCACTAGATGCTGACAAAAAGTTTATGTTCAGTCGCACAATGTACAAAAGTTTCTTTACATTTAGGCAGACTGATTCAGAGGTGGTGAACTAATAGGCTGTTAATATACAACCCATATCAGTGGCGGACATAGAAAGAAAGGTGCCTTTGTGCACAAAACAGTATGTGGGCCTCCTAGTCTGCTGTTCTGTTTTAGTGGTTATTATAAGAAACAGCACAAAAAAAGATGTACTGTTTATTTAATAGCCCAGCAGAATGATCCTTTTAATATGTTGCCCTTGTATGTGTATTCCAGCCTAAAGTATTACCTATAAATTGATTAGATGATAAATGCTAGATTGATGGGGGTTGCCCCCCCCCCCCCCCCACCGATTGCTGGAATGGAGACTGAAGTCCCTAGTCGCCACCTCAGCCACCGCCACAAGATCATGGCTAAGAAACGTTTGAATAGAGTAACATTGCACATTCTCTGTTCGAAGTCTAAGGCAGGTGTTGTACTCTGCTCTCTACATCAATCCCATACATCATGTGTAGCAACCCATTGGAGGATTACTGGGAGTAGTAGCAGTAAAAGTATCACTTATACCTGTGGCTATAAAACTGTTCAAATTCTTCCAGCTATCCTCCTGGGCTGGTGCATGGCTGGGGGGGGGGGGCTGCAGTGTACTTGATGATGGTGGTAGTCTTCCCCTGGGGCATGTCCAATGGTCTTCTGCCCTCATGATCTGGATGGAAGGTGTTGCCCTATGTGTCCTGTGGCAAAGCAGGGTCAGTACTCTTAAGACCTGTGATGTAACATTCCTTAGATGCCATAAAATAGCACCAACACTCTCCAAACTTCTTCCAGTAGTTAATAGCAGCTTACTTTTCCCTGTCTTAGGCCTGCAGAGCAGTTATGTAAGTTTTTCTCCACTTCCCAAACAATTCTCAGAGACCGCTGGGACACAGCTTCCATAGTGGGGAGCAATGTGTAGTCTTTCAGTCTATGCCTCCCTTCCCTGTCTGGATTGCACCGTTGCTATAAATGTCACCATTCCCAGTGAACAGCCCATTAAACAGGCAATATCAGATACTTACAAAAACTATGTATTATGCATCTACCTTCTACCTATATACAGTCATATGAAAAAGTTTGGGCACCCCTATTAATCTTAATCATTTTTAGTTCTAAATATTTGGGTGTTTGCAACAGCCATTTCAATTTGATATATCTAATAACTGATGGACACAGTAATATTTCAGGATTGAAATGAGGTTTATTGTACTAACAGAAAATGTGCAATATGCATTAAACCAAAATTTGACCGGTGCAAAAGTATGGGCACCTCAACAGAAAAATGACATTAATATTTAGTAGATCCTCCTTTTGCAAAAATAACAGCCTCTAGTCGTTTCCTGTAGCTTTTAATCAGTTCCTGGATCCTGGATGAAGGTATTTTTGACCATTCCTCTTTACAAAACAATTCCAGTTCAGTTAAGTTTGATGGTCGCCGAGCATGGACAGCCCGCTTCAAATTATCCCACAGATGTTCAATGATATTCAGGTCTGGGGACTGGGATGGCCATTCCAGAACATTGTAATTGTTCCTCTGCATGAATACCTGAGTAGATTTGGAGCTGTGTTTTGGATCATTGTCTTGCTGAAATATCCATCCCCGGCGTAACTTCAAATTCGTCACTGATTCTTGTACATTATTCTCAAGAATCTGCTGATACTGAGTTGAATCCATGCGACCCTCAACTTTAACAAGATTCCCGGTGCCGGCATTGGCCACACAGCCCCAAAGCATGATGGAACCTCCACCAAATTTTACAGTGGGTAATAAGTGTTTTTCTTGGAATGCTGTGTTTTTTTGACGCCATGCATAACGCCTTTTTGTATGACCAAACAACTCAATCTTTGTTTCATCAGTCCACAGGACCTTCTTCCAAAATGAAGTTGGCTTGTCCAAATGTGCTTTTGCATACCTCAGGCGACTCTGTTTGTGGCGTGCTTTCAGAAACGGCTTCTTTCGCATCACTCTCCCATACAGCTTGTCCTTGTGCAAAGTGTGCTGTATTGTTGACCGATGCACAGTGACACCATCTGCAGCAAGATGATGCTGCAGCTCTTTGGAGGTGGTCTGTGGATTGTCCTTGACTGTTCTCACCATTCTTCTTCTCTGCCTTTCTGATATTTTTCTTGGCTTAACAAGAACTGTCCCTGTGGTCTTCCATTTCCTTACTATGTTCCTCACAGTGGAAACTGACAGGTTAAATCTCTGAGACAACTTTTTGTATCCTTCCCCTGAACAACTATGTTGAACAATCTTTGTTTTCAGATCATTTGAGAGTTGTTTTGAGGAGCCCATGATGCCACTCTTCAGAGGAGATTCAAATAGGAGAACAACTTGCAATTGGCCACCTTAAATACCTTTTCTCATGATTGGATACACCTGGCTATGAAGTTCAAAGCTCAGTGAGGTTACAAAACCAATTTTGTGCTTCAGTAAGTCAGTAAAAAGTAGTTAGGAGTATTCAAATCAATAAAATGATAAGGGTACCCAAATTTTTGCACCAGTCAAATTTTGGTTTAATGCATATTGCACATTTTCTGTTAGTACAATAAACCTCATTTCAATCCTGAAATATTACTGTGTCCATCAGTTATTAGATATATCAAATTGAAATGGCTGTTGCAAACACCCAAATATTTAGAACTAAAAACGATTAAGATTAATAGGGGTGCCCAAACTTTTTCATATGACTGTATTTAGCAGTACCCACTAGGATGCTGCACTTAAATAATGTGGCACTGCACATGCTTGACTGCTGATCCATCCAAACCCTGCAATGAAGAGGAATGAGGAGCTAGGAACTACCATATTTTTGATTGAGGTGATTCCAGCAGAGAAGCCGCCAGCTTTCAGACTTGTGAATATGTGATATATACCCATTGTGGGAAAACCCCTTTAAGATGGTTGTTGACCAAGCCATGATTTATTCAACAGCTGAACACCTTGAAAAGCAAATGTAGTACATGTCTCTAGTGCCTAGCATGACGAACATGCAGCTAAAGATACAGTACATGTTAATTCAACAAAGTATGGCTGCGTCCAAGTAACCCTACCGGCACTGACCCCCAAAGAAGCTATAGAATTTTACATTTGATGGAGGGATGGACCTGTCTGGCACTATGAAGACTACAATTTTTGTGACGCAGGAACCTATTTTGCTTGCTTTGTTATATAGCTTTAAAAAACTTAAATTTCTTCACTTTCCTTTAAGTCTGTCAGATAATTCAGTTTGTCTCTGGTCCTTTTGGATGTTTGATTATTTTGAAGATTTACAGTACCTTTATTTTGAACATTAAAAAAAATAGATCTGCCTAGGACTTGGTTTCTCTTTGAAAGAAATTTCAAGTCTTCAGTGACTATGTAACTTTCTTTGGCTACAAAGTGATTGATCACAACAGATACCACTGCCTGAGAACATAAGTTACGGTGACATCTCTTATCTAAACCTAAAATTTGCCCTCATTGCACGCTGTGTTTTGTGTTGAGATGATTGATGCCCAGTTTACGGTTTTATTTAGATTTAAATATTTCTTATTATTCAGCCCCATCTCTGTCTAAACAAATATTCATGGACATCACTTCTGGATAGCGATCCAGTAATTTACAAATGAAAAACTAGCAAATAGATAGGATATTCAGTTGTCGAACTGTAAAATTTGTAAATGTATATGCTATAGGCAAGTTTACATTTCTTGGAGTGCTTTTTTTTTTTTTTTTTTTTTTCTTATGGGCATTGGAAATATTTGCATTAAGGAGAACACACTACTCAAAAAAAAAAAAAATATAATTTAGACTCCTTGGTATTGAGAATATCATTCACAATAGGGGGTCCTAAACATTTAAAATAAAACCTATCACTTAGGGACCACCAATCAACAACTGCGGAGGGTCCCAGTAGCCAGACTCATGTGAACAAAGGGCATGTAGAGTTTGGTGGTATACCAGATCTTATTTCAGGTTTTTCCTTAGATACATTGCTGTTGTCAATGTACAGTGTCTGGGATTACAGCCCATGCCCATTCATTTGAATAAGGGACATCACATGTGACAATGCCATGCCTGAACAAAAAAAAAGTATGTTGACTGCAGAGTGGTGTATTAAGATGTAATAGCACAGAATTATAGACCATTTTTTGTCAGACACTGATCTGCAGAATTGTCCTGTAATGTCCCATCATTGACTTTACAATGAATTAACCGGAGACTGCATCCTGCCTGCACGCTGGTACTCAACACCACTAATTGTCAATCTGTCAAGTCTTGCCTACCAAGTGACAGGAACTGCAGAGGCCAAAAGCTTGTCATTTACGATGGGTAATGGTATAGTGGAGAAATGTCTACCAAAGCTGCAAGAGATGGGCAAGACATTGACCATAGGAGGATTGTTGAAGGAGAGATTCATCAAAGTGTCACGGCTCATAAATTATTTAATTAAATGGCGTTCATGCAAAAGTGATTGCATAAAGGAAATACATCTGTTCCTAACACAAAGCTCCTATACCAAGAAGAGTTGGAACTGCATGATATAGTGGAAACCATTTTTATTTCAGACACCTATAACACACAGAAAAAATTTGGGGGCATGTGAGAGTGCAAATAGCTGATATCAGAAGTATCAGTGTACAGAGTGGGACAGAGACTGCTCCATACACTATGCAGGTTTATGCCAGGCTACTGTACTTTATCTCCCATTCACTCCAAAGATTGGTGGGGGTGTCTGTTCTCCAGCAATCTAATATAAATTAGTTAGTATACTTATATAAAAATGAACCATTTATTTCTTAAAGGGTTTTTCCTGAATTTATTTGTATTGAGAGCCATTACTGTATCTATCAAAAACATTGACTAGCTCAGGGCTGGACTGGAGTATCCTGGGCAAACCAGTAAGTGATGATAGGGATCTCACCATCCAGTTATACATAGCAAGCATTTGCTTCATTCCTGTATATTGTATCATCACTGAACTCTCCAATATCAGAAATAAGAATTGGTAGTTTATTTGTGCATTAACCCCAAAAAAGTAATTGACTCCCCTATCTAGGCTCAGCCAAGGATCCTTCAAATGGATATCCTTGTTATACATGGCCAAGTGTGAACAGCAAACTCTCTGACTTTCATATTTAAAGAGGTTGTGCCATCTGTGTAAGTTATCCATAGCTCAGAGGATACCTTGCAAATTACTGGGGTTCCAACTACTGAGACTCCCACCAATTAGGAGAACTAGGATGTTTTGTCCTCCATTCTGAGTGGAGTGATGATGAGGCAACTTGTGCACCTTGGCATTCATTTTAATGGGAGTGCTGGGAATAGCCAAGGGCCACACTTTTGGACAGCATGCACACCGCTCCATTTCAATGGGAAGGCCAGGAATAACCAACCAACCACTCAATTAAATTAGGCAAAAAACTTGCTCAGAAAATGTACATTGTACCTTTTTAACCACTGTATTTATCAGCACATGTAGACCTGCAAAAATAGATGTTTATGCTGATCTGCAAGGCTTTTTGTCAGATGGAAGCACTTTTTACCTTGGAAGACATATGCAAATTGGCATAAACTATTTCTCCTAAATGTCATTTAAGCTCTACAAACCTAGAATGGATATATAGCTTTCTATCTTTCATTATGGCCGGTCGTTACCCAACTAGTCAGAAGCTAGCCTCATTCATTATTCTTGACTGAACGGAATGATTTCCTAGCCACTTAACTTGTATGGGATCGCAAACTATGATAGCTATGCCTACTGTGATCAGGTTTATCCATAAATATAAGTGTACTGTGCCTACTTAAATGTATAAAGCATAATAAGTGAATATAGAAGCCTTTTAAGTGGCCGGCGCCATAATAGTCAAACTGCAGAGAAGACATGCATGATATTGTATCTGTAAAATTGGGCAGTACAGTGAAAGGCTGTTTTGGCCTTTGGCCCCTCCAAAATGTTCACACTTCATGCAGGTGCAAATCAATAAATTAGAATATCTTTTAAACGTTCATTCATTTCAGTAATTCAGTAATACAATCCATAATCAGCGTCTTCCATGATTGTGTGTCCTACTGAACCAGACTGAGGGACCATTTAAGGCTTAGGAAACCTTGGCAGGTGACACACTGAATTTACAATACTGAACTTTTTCACAATATTCTAATTTTCTTAGATTTGGGTTTTCATTACCTGTAATCCATAATCAACATAGACAGAAATAAAACACTTGAAATAGAACACTCTGTGTGTAAAGAATCTAGAAAATATAAGAGGTCACTTTAATTTAATTACTGAAAGAAATAAACGTTTCAAAGATATTCTAATTTAGTGAAATTCACCTGTATTTAGGAATTGAAAAGAGCCATATGTGGAAGGGGGGACTCTACAGCTGTTCTAAGGTACTGTGTGTAATTTTGACCTTTGATAGTTATGACTTATGTTTTATAGTTGCATTCAGTCCCTATCCATGTATACAGTATGGTACAATGCTTCATATACAATAAACAGAGGTAAAAAAAATACACATACACATGTCATAATTTTGAATCCATCTTTTAGACATGAGTTATATAAAGCAAAGCAAATTTACTTTAGTTAGCACCAAATACTAATGTCTTATGTTCATATGGCTGGAGCTTTTACGTCTTGAAAGCAATCTGCAGTTTACAATGGTGACAAATAGTTTTTTTTAATTGCCTTTCTATCTATCAATCTATCTATCGATTGATCTTCAATTCACTGGTATGTGTGTAGTAGTCACAGTATATATTTAGTTATTATAGGTAGAGACTGAAGGTATTTTTTTTTTTTCTCCCTTTTAAAGATGAAATAATTTCAGATTTTCTTACTTCTCTCTTAAAGCTTGAACAGATGAGCAAAACAGATTCTTCAGAGACAGTTTTACACAAAGTTACATCCATCCAATTCAATTATAAATTAAATTGACTAACGAACCATGGCTCATTATGGGAATCAATTACTCAGAACTGTCGTTGGACCAAAAATGTGTAAAATAAAAAATAATGGTCATACTTCAGTATACCAGATTGTCTGTATTTGAAAACACTGTTTTTCTTCAACTTGGCATAAACTGAAGCCCAAAAGGAATGACAATTTGTTTTCTTAACTGATGGTAGAAATGTTCTTGTAGAACAAAAAATGAATAAATAATTAAGCAATAAAAAAAAAAATCTAGAGATTTCTTTTGACAATAACTTTCGGGTTAATCTGTCATTTTTTCTGAGCCTGTAGTCATGTCATCGCGTATGTATATTTCACATATACTTATGCAAATGTTCGATTAGAAGTGGCCTCTAGTGGAATACTAACAATGGATCTAGGAAATGCCAATGGGTTACAGCAGCATTTGAAGGTGGTTAAAAAAATAAAAAAAATACCGGTGGAAGGTAATTTTGAACGTGTGTGTGTGTGTGTGTGTGTGTGTGTGTGTGTGTGTGTGTTTTTTTTTTTGTTTTGTTTTTTTTTCTGTTGTATTATATCGAACGTTGGCCATGGCAATTACTCCTTTCTGAACGACAACACATTAATGACTAGCATGCATGGAGTGCATATAAAGGAACATATGTTGCATGTCAGCAGTACCTGGCATGATTTTCCATACCAATCCTAAATTCTTTTTATTTATTTTATATGTATTTATTTTTGTAACTTTTATACATAACATTTACACTTTTTGTGTGGAATAGATTGTTTTATTCCACTCCCTCATACCCTAAACTAGGATGGAAAATTGGGAACAATTTACTAAAATGTGTGGTACCTAACTTTGGTATAAATTATGTTTACACACATTGTGGGCACACAAATAATCCTACTTTCATGGAGGGAGGGGGTTGCTTAAAATGTACCAGCTTTTACCAGAGTTGTGCAAGAAAGTTTCACGAAGTTGACTAAACCTAGACTAGATAGTCTAAAGATGGACAACTTTTATAATGTAGCTTGAGCCAACTATGATAAAAGCGGAATATTTTAAGACTGTCTAGTCTAAGTTTACACTGTATAACTACAGTGCTGGCCAAAAGTATTGGCACCCCTGCAATTCTGTCAGATAATACTCAATTTCTTCCAGAAAATGATTGCAATCACAAATGCTTTGGTAATAATATCTTCATTTAATTTGTCTTCAATGGAAAACCACAAAAAGAATTGTCAAAAAGCCAAATTGGATATAATTCCACACCAAACATAAAAAAGGGGGTGGACAAAAGTATTGGCAACCTTTGAAAAATCAGGTGATGCTTCTCTAATTTGTGTAATTAACAGCACCTGTTACTTACCTGTGGCACATAACAGGTGGTGGCAATAACTGAATCACACTTGCAGCCAGTTGAAATGGATTAAAGTTGACTCAACCTCTGTCCTGTGTCCTTGTGTGTACCACACTGAGCATGGAGAAAAGAAAGAAGACCAAAGAACTGTCTAAGGACTTGAGAAGCAAAATTGTGAGGAAGCATGAGCAATCTCAAGGCTACAAGTCCATCTCCAAAGACCTGAATGTTCCTGTGTCTACCGTGCGCAGTGTCATCAAGAAGTTTAAAGCCCATGGCACTGTGGCTAACCTCCCTAGATGTGGACGGAAAAGAAAAATTGACGAGAGATTTCAACAAAAGATTGTGCGGATGGTGGCTAAAGAACCTCGACTAACATCCAAACAAGTTCTAGCTGCCCTGCAGTCCGAGGGTACAACAGTGTCAACCCGTACTATCCGCCGGCGTCTGAATGAAAAGGGACTCTATGGTAGGATACCCAGGAAGACCCCACTTCTGACCCAGAGACATAAAAAAGTCAGGCTGGAGTTTGCCAAAACTTACCTGAGAAAGCCAAAAACTTTTTGGAAGGATGTTCTCTGGTCAAATGAGACAAAAGTAGAGCTTTTTGGGAAAAGGCATCAACATAGAGTTTACAGGAAAAAAAAAAAAAAAAAAAGGCCTTCAAAGAAAAGAACACGGTCCCTACAGTCAAACATGGCAGAGGTTCCCTGATGTTTTGGGGTTGCTTTGCTGCCTCTGGCACTGGACTGCTTGACCGTGTGCATGGCATTATGAAGTCTGAAGACTACCAACAAATTTTGCAGCATAATGTAGGGCCCAGTGTGAGAAAGTTGGGTCTCCCTCAGAGGTCATGGGTCTTCCAGCAAGACAATGACCCAAAACACACTTCAAAAAGCACTAGAAAATGGTTTGAGAGAAACACTGGAGACTTCTAAAGTGGCCAGCAATGAGTCCAGACCTGAATCCCATAGAACACCTGTGGAGAGATCTCAAAATGGCAGTTTGGAGAAGGCACCCTTCATATCTCAGGGACCTGGAGAAATTTGCCAAAGAAGAATGGTCTAAAATTCCAGCAGAGCATTGTAAGAAACTCATTGATGGTTACCGGAAGCGGTTGTTCGCAGTTATTTTGTCTAAAGGTTGTGCTACCAAGTATAAGGCTGAGGGTGCCAATACTTTTGTCTGGCCCATTTTTGGAGTTTTGTGTAAAATGATCAATGATTTGACTTTTTTTTTTTTCATTCTCTTTTGTGTTTTTTCATTGCAAGCAAAATAAATGAAGATATTATTACCAAAGCATTTGTGATTGCAATCATTTTCTGGAAGAAATTGAGTATTATCTGACAGAATTGCAGGGGTGCCAATACTTTTGGCCAGCACTGTATTAGAAATGTTTGTAAATTTGCCTTACTGTATTCATTTTGATTGTACTGTTCCGCTGTTATTTAGACTTTCTAAAATATATGTATAATGCACAATTTAATTCCTATTATTTTTTAGAATTAAAAAAAAATAAAAAAACTGGCTATACACTAAATTAGTGTGTATCACCCATGGAATAACTTGTAACTCCTGGACCCAAAGTAAAATCTGTAAACAGAATCTCGTAATCACATGCCATTGATAGTACTGATATTTTTGATATAGCAGAGGGGCACAGACAGGATTTGGGTAAGGGTAAACTTTCAATTTTATATAGTTATGCTACTGGTCCACATTATCTTGAGTAGAGGACATCTGGAGCCCAATATAATTGGAGTCTAGTTGTCTTTTTTTTTTTAAATGAGAGAATTTATTATTTTTTTTTTTTTAAGTTTAATTTAAAGAGGACCTTTCATGTCCTCATGCACATGCGGCACCGATCGCTGCCCACTGTCAGAAGGGCGTTCCTGACAATACTCGTCCATGGACTTGTACTGGGGGGGGGGGGGGGTGTTCCTCATAGCTCAGTGTCATCGCTGGGTGGTAAGGCGCACTCTGACAGTACAGCACTATGGACGAGTCAGAAACGCACCCTTCTGACGGTGGGCATAGATCGGTGCCGAAACTAATGGCACCAATATCTCCAGCCCCGGGGCACATAACTGGAAAGCTATAACAGAATTCAGCGCACTGTTGGCTTTCTAGCGGTATATACTGTAAAACTGCATGTGCAGGAGGACATGAAAGGTCCTCTTTAATTTTCTAAAGTACAAATTCCAAAAAGGAAGTTAATTACTAACACCCACTGCACATATAGATAGTCACATACATCAAGAGGATGAAATTACTTAACCTGGAGCTGCTGTTAGAAATGGTATAAAACTTATGAATTTGTCTGGCCCAGTTGAGCTGGTATGTTACATGGAATGTTTTACAAGTGGTTTATTGATGCAATTATTAACAACAATAATAGATTTAAAAGGTTTTGTGGATCTAACAGGATACATAATATCTATACTTACAAGTGGTTAGAAGAATGCTTCTGTGGGCCCATGGAGGATCTATCAGAAGAGAACATTTTACTATGTATAAGTGAGTAATGTATTTTTTTTTTTTTTTCACTTGACACCCCTACCTTCAGCAGAAAATGGTTTAAATGATGGTTGCTTTTAATAGCATATGTTGATAATGAGAAGGTGAAACTTCGTACTAAGCTTTCTCAGTCATTTTGTGTTTTTTAAAATGCCCTAGTTTTCCAACCTTGCTGTCGATGAGGATACTGAATTAATGAACACGTTTCTAAGACAAAAATGTCACTTTTGGGTTCAAGTTAGGTGTATAATGTTGGAAAAAGACATCACTGATTGTTTTAGCCTGCTCTCTAGGTGAATAGAATAAGATGGGAAAATGAAGAAATGAATTTAATTGACTTTTTTTCTTTTCCCTTTTGTCTTTATGTGTAGCTATGTAATGGCCAAAAAAGTTAAAAATCAATTATGGGATTGACACTTCCCCTTTTAACCTTCATAGAAAAAAATGAAGCTGATATTTTCTAGCTTTGACGCTCTATTAATAGTTATAGCAGTGTTATCTTACACTGACAATATGAGCTGCTGTAATTTGTCTTTTGACAAAATGATATCCTATCATACATTAGTCACCCGGGGAATTTAATTGTTCCAATGCTTTAAAAAGGAAGTCTGTTTGGCCATAAACTCTTGTATTAATCCCTGATGCACACATTGCAGGTCACTTGTGATCTTCTTAAAGTATGTAACGACATTATTGGCTATGAGAATTTCTGTAATTATAAGTTTATGGACAGTTTACCTTAGCTCAATAGTAAAAGGCCAAGGAAATCCTGAAATTCAAGGTGCTCTGACTTAAAATCTAATTTACTACTTTACTAGAACTACAGATTTTACCTTTTTTGTTCATCTGCATAATGTGTGTGCATTAATCCTATATAAAGTGTAATACTCACAACCTCCATCTTTTTAGTTATGCTCTCTAGTCTTTGGGTAAGAACAACTCTGTGCGTTCTAGATTTCTTTAGCAATTACTATTCAGCACCTGTACCACATCCTATAGCAGTAGGGGGCCCCGTCTCAACTGTCCGGTGTGCTGCAAAGCAGTCCCGTAGTTCGTGTGCTGTCCCGTCATCCTAAGTGTGAAGGATCCGAGTTTACCAGGGCCTCGCGCCTGGCCTTACCTGCGATCACTTCGATTACCTCACACCCACTTTCCGTGAATGTAAGTCCGGTAGAGGATAATACGAGACGAGCCTTCTAAATTTTATATATTTATTAACCCCTAAATGGGTCGATACTAGACACTCAACACATACATAGAATACATGCAGCGGTTAACAAGCAGCTACAAGTGAAAACAGCATAACACGGTACATAAAAATAAAAATGGGGATAAAAGAAAGAAAAGAATATATATTACCAACACCAGCTTGTGCAGGTATCTCTGGCTTCCAAGTGTGATACAGCCAGGGCAAGTATCTTGTGGACGACCGGCAGCAGAGCACCTTCACCGGGTAAAATGGCCGAAAAAACATGTGCTGTCTGCGTGCTGTGCTTTTGTGTGTTCCCTGCCCCGCCCAGAGTGATGTCATGGGGGAGGGAAGTTACACCTACAAGCATGGAACCCTTGAACTCGAAAATCGTTCTGGCTCCTTATCTGGCGACCGTATGGTTTGGTAAGTGGAAGGGGAGAACTCGGGGTGAAACCCTGGTCGTATACATACCAAGCATGGCACCTCAGTTCCCTTTGGGTAGGGAGTTGGGTTTCTGGACCTGCCTTGGGCTCACAACGGCTCCATGTTTGGGCTGACCGCGTGCGCCTTTCTATAGGGCACCCACAGAATTTATTGCCGTAACTGTGAGGTGCCCCCCTTCTGAGATATGGGCATAAAACTATGATCTCTCTGATGTATAACTGGCGCCGGGCTGTCTGGGGTGGCTGTGTTTTAGCAGGAAATCTCCTGGGGGGCAGTAGGGCACTTGAAAAGGAGTGTTAATTACTCAGAGCAATATAACAAAAGGATGGTAATTAACTCACAACAGGGACATGGCTCAGAGTAACTGAGCTGAGGGGAGGAAGTTGAAACACATGGTCAGAAGGGGGGGGGTGGGGGTATAAGGGGTCAGCCAGATACATAATTGTACAGAGATGCATATATGGAAGTCCCCTTAATCATCACACTAAGGATCTGGATTTCAATGGTCTCCACTCTCATGAGCCATCTCTGATTTCTACTTAGACATCTTACATTGTTCTACTTGCCCAGTTACCTGGCAGCAGGGTTTTCTGGACTGTCCAGTGAATGTGATCTAAATGAGTCTGGATTTATGTAAATTTGCTTAAGTGTAGTGTTTTTATGCTGTTTAAGGGACATTGAACTTGATCTCACCCTGAACATCAAAGTATCCCGTTGTTTAGCGTGATAACAGTGGTTTATGAAAAGCCTTAGGGATGGCTTCAGATTTTGCACTTTTGAATTGTCGGTGGAAAATCTGCAGCATTTACAGCAGCAGCAAAGTGGAAGGGGTATTGCCAAAATTCAATCACAAGTGAATGTGTCAGAGCTGCACTGCTAGGCACAGAAAAGGGACAAGAGTAAAGAGCTAGATGCTTCTATGACGAGGCTGGTGATGGTCCCCACTACTGTGGTGATTCCCAGCCATTGACAAGCAATTGTTAGTAAATTTGGTTTGAACTTTGTTTTTTGCTTTTTTTTTTTTTTTTTTGTTCTGTTCGTTACTTCCAAGAACATGACTTGCCTGTTACTTTCAACACATTGAGGACTTTTTCTATACTAATTTGCTTCCGCCTACTCTTTATTTCCTTAGAATAATATTAAGCAATATAATCATTTTTGAGTAACTTATTTTTCTTTAGCAATATCCATACAATGAGACTGTAAAACAACTTTATTCTGTGAGGCCTTTGCAAGGTGAAATGTAGCTCTTTGTTGTGGGTTTATAAGGATCTGTCTTCATTGAAAACGCTTGTATGTTTCATTTCACCACAGGGTCCATTCAGAACTATCATTTTCAAAGGTCACCATTTTGTTCCTGAAGCAGTTGTGTCAAAGGATTAAATGGCACCAGAAACATTCGTTTTCCATTAAAATTAAAAATTTTCACATGAAGTGGGTAAATAACAACAAGAGCAACTATTATTTTAAGGCTCAGAAA
Source organism: Leptodactylus fallax (assembly GCA_947044405.1). NCBI lineage: Eukaryota > Metazoa > Chordata > Amphibia > Anura > Leptodactylidae > Leptodactylus > Leptodactylus fallax. The sequence continues at coordinate 1,303,561 of CAMRHE010000161.1, forward strand.
CAAGCGGGAAGGAATAAGTTGAGATGTTAACGTACAGACCAATTATATAAAATGTTTCATATTGCCTTGATTCATTTCAAACCTTGCACAGGCTATTTTGTCTGTGAAATCATGTGGAACAGAATGCAATTTGTGTCAGAAGCTGGACTGTAGAAGGACAACTAATTCTAATTAGTACAAATTCCCTGAAGGCCAGAAAGAGGCCTGGTGTGGTAACCGGCCGCCTAATACTGTTTCTATTTTCCAACAGGTAGGTTGAGGCCTACTAGAGGTTGCCATGACGATATATAATAGCAGTCCTTTCTAGAAGCACAACAAATATTAATTAAGTGCTTGTTCACAATCCATTTGATCTTCTTTAGCGAAGTTTGAACAAGAGAACATCTATTTTAATTAGTTAAATTCTTAGCATTGAAAGTGATAATATATTATTCTCTCAAAACGAAAAAGTGCCATTCGATTAGCCGTAGAAAATAATTCACTGCTGTACAGAATGCATCAGACAAAAATACTGCCCACAGCCTCCCATCCAGATAAATCCTTTATGAAAATTCCAAATCCTATTTAGAAGTTTGTTTGTTTTTTTTCCCTTTTAATATTTGATTTTTAAGACTTGGTTTATCTCCGGGCACATACTTAAAAATCAGTCAACTTTACTGACAACCAAAGAGGGACCCTGTCAGTTCAATATGTGACACAAAACCAACCACAGGTCCTTATGGATCAGGGGTTTAGCATCTCAGATAGACCTGTAGAAATGCCATCTGTGACTGCTTATAGAAAACAAACCTTTACACTTAGAGATGGGTCTGTGTCTCATTGGACTCCTCTCTGGTGCTTCACATGCCTGCGTATTTGTTCAGTGAATGTGCCTGAGGTCCAGTGCATGCACACTGAAGCCAATGGTTACTCCCTCTAGCTTAATTCTGAACCAGTGCCCAGAGCACAAGAGCTGGGTGAATATAAAGGTTTTTATTTTTTAACACAGGCGTTGCAACACAGCTGTTTGGGATACTTCTCCCACTGTCCATAATGACCTGTGGATGGTTAATGTCCCAAATAATCTTGACAGGTTCAATTTAAACAGTTCTGGAACAATGAAACTCAAATACAGGTAGGACAGTGGTGATATGAGATTTGGAATTCTTCCCTAAAACAGGGATATCAATGACTGTTAAAGGGGTTATCCAGGATTAGAAAACATGGCTGCTTTCCTTCTGAGAAGAGGAAGTGTAGCAGTTTCCAAAAGAAAGTAGCCATGTTTTCTAATCCTGGATAACCTCTTTAATTTGTAGTCTCTGAGTGCTGTGACAACTAGTAAGATTCTCATACCTCCGACCTGGATACTTAAATTGAAAGAACAGAAATTTTTCCATTACACAACATCTGTGGTGTGTTTTTCCTACCCTTCAAACATATAATTTTACATATGAAGTAAGTGTAGTGCTGCTTGGTCTCTGTCTGCTGCATTGTTATTCCAGGTCTTGGGCTCCAGCCCTTGCTCATAGGGTGCATATTCTGGACCTTTACATACCTATAAAATGCTGCTGTTTGTTGCCAGCCACTCCCCTGCACCAGTGCGATATTTTAAGAAACCTTCACCACAGGATGATTCCTGAGCAAAAAGGTTTCTAGCTTGCTAGTTCCTGTGAAATTGCTGCTGTAGTTCCTATTTACTTGTGTGAATCTGTTCTGCCGGTTTGTCTACTATTTTATATGAACTGTGCCTGCTCTGATTTCGTAATGTCCTTTGACCTTAACCCTGCCTGTCCTCTGTGCTGGGTTAAATGTGACTAACACTGGGACTATTCCTAGAGCTAAACGCCTGGTGATAATCTGCAGAAAAGTCCAGATATCCATATCCATACAGGGATTAAAAGAAATCCCTTGGACCGAAGTTATCCCAAAGTTAAAGGGTTGTCTGGGATGACCACCCCAGGGACATTTTCTTATTATCCAGTGACTATCAGTTTCCCCATTTTCGGGGGAATCCCAAAAATTGAGCAACACTTCTGATAAAATCCAAAGAAATCTTTGACACCCAGTTTCTAACACAACTTTTCACCTTCTCAATCCAGCTTAATGTCTTCATTGAGAACATGACATATTGCCATTTCTCTGTATGGGTACTTGCCTCTATTCTTCAGATTTTCTGTTGATATGCCACACTTGTCCGTGATGGGGAAAACGCTTTTTTTCCCCTCTGATAGAAATATGTATGCCTTAGTGATGGAGGCTACATGAAACTGAATATTTAAATATAGGACATTTCCTATAAAAGGATACCATACCATGAATTTAATTTTCCCGTCTAAATTCTAGAATTGTCGGATTATTATTATTAATAATAATAATAATAATAATAATAATAATAATAATAATAGTCCCACAATGGGGAAATTCAGTGTGCTACAGCAGCAAAGATAAGATAAGATAAGCAGATACAAATACAAATACAACATGTACAGGAATGTTCCAAGGTGAGAGGCATTACTTTGATAGCAGACAGACAGATAGGACGTAGCAGAGGAGGGGGGGGGGATTTAACAGGCAGAGAGATATTTCAGTTCTCTGTGTGTAATGATCTCCGCTTAGGTCGGTGTTGGTTGTACAGCCTAACCGCGGTGGGGAGGAAAGACTTCCGATAGTGCTCCTTCTCACACCTAGGGTGGAGCAGTCGGTCACTGACAGTACTGCTCAGCGCGATCACAGTCTCATGCATGGGATGGGACTTCTTCTTCTGCATGGAGCTCACCACGGACAGTATCCTTCTGTCACCCACCACCTGCACTGGGTCCAGTGGGCTCCCCAGGACAGAGCTGGCCTCTCTAATCAGCTTGTCAAGTTTATTTCTGTCCCTGGTTGATATACTGCTCCCCCAGCAGGCCACTCCAAAGAAGATGGCTGATGCCACTACCGAGTTGAAGAAAGTTCTAAGAAGTGCCCCCCAGATTCCAAAGGCTCTCAGTTTCCTAAGCAGGTAGAGCCTGCTGTGGCCCTTCCTGTACAGGGCCTCCATATGATCTGCCCAGTCCAGCTTATTATTAAGGAGCAAACCCAGGTACTTATAGGTGTTCACAATCTCGATGCCCGTCCCCAGGATGTCCACTTATTATTATTATTATTATTATTATTATTATTATTATTATTATTATTATTATATATATATATATATATATTTATTTTTATTTTGGGGGGGGGGGGGGCAGGGGGGGCTCTCTACTTTCTTAATGCCTAACAATTCTAGGTGCCTTTTGGAATTATTTTATTCTCCATGTCCTAAGTGCCACGTGAGTGGTCACTTCAACCTAGAAGACTCCACTAATCTAACGCTCAGTTCTGCTAATGATCTTTCAGGAGTCTGATCATAAGTCAAAAAATGACATGTAAAATTGTTGTCTCTCTTAAACAGTCATAGAGAGTGTGTGTGCCAGGTAATTGAGGAGCAAATTCACAGTGGCTTATTTCCCAACATAATTCATCTTTTCTATATTACTTTTTCACAGATGGATTTTCATGAAAAATCATCTCTTCTAGAAACGCCCTATAGCATATGTAAAAGAAATGGTGAAATGATTTGTCAAAATGTTTTTATTTATTTTTTTTTGCATGTGTAATGCATATTACTCAACAGGAAATTCAAGGTGGAGATTCATAGCAGATGAAGATTACAAAGATAAATACAGGAGATTTAATTATAGTAATTAACAAAACAATTAATTACACTGTCACAAGAAAAGTCTAATTCAGTTTTGATTAGGTTGAGATCAATACCATTTTTCTACCCACTAATTTGAGTGTTTATCAGGTACTCCTTTTGTGTAATTTAAGGTGTAAGATCTATAATAACTGTTTATTTTTATTTTTTTTTTTTTAATAGGATGTATTCACACCCTGCATTTCCTCAAAATTACCACATCATATTTGTAGTGGTTATGTGGTATTTTTGTTTATATGCCATTTATCCAAGTGTCATCATTGGGAGGAAGTCGTGCAAGATAAAGTATTTAAAAACTTTAATAATAGTAGCGCAATTTAGTACTTAAATGATTCTAGAAAATGGCCGCATTTTATTTATTCATTTCCTTTCCAGTGTTGGCTCCATTGAATAGGACAAAGCTGTGTAACAGTGTTGGTTTATCCTGTCTCTCTAGATGGTCTCACCATCCAGGTACCTTTTAAAGAGGACCTTTCACATCCTCATGTATATGCAGTTTTACATACCGCTAGAAAGCCGACAGCGCGCTGAATTCCGTTATATGCCCCGGGGCTGGAGATATCAGGGGTCTAAATTTCACTGTTCACTCTCAGAAGGGTGTTCCTGACAGTTTAGCTTGGCTGTGAGGAACGCCCTCCCTGACAGTACTCTTCCATAGCTCTGTACTGGGGGGGCATTCCTCACAGCTCCGTGTCATCACTGAGCGGTAAGGAACGCCCCCTCTCTCTGTACTCGTCCCATAGCCCTGTACTGTCAGAGGGGGCGCTGTCTACTTTCTAGCGATATGTAAAACCACATATACATGAGGACATGAAAGGTCCTCTTTAAGACTTGTCTTACAGCTCCTTCCCTCACTGTTTCCTGCATCCTTCTTTCTCCTTCCCTGCTTGTAGGGTACGCATGTGCCCCCATGTTGTCTAAAAGGACCAGAATTGTCTGCATCCTATCCCCTTTAGTTGTAAACGGCACCTTTCCTCACGGGAAGTTGCCTAGCTTGCTAATTCCTGCAAAGTAGGGATGTACTCGTGTCTGACTACCCCCAGCTTGTTACCAAACACTTTTCCTGCTACCTTACTGCTGTTCAGTTGAATACCTGTGTCTGACCCAGGCTTGTTTCTGACCTCAAACTGTGCGGCCTTATCTTACCTGACCTGTTACCTGGACCACCAATTGTATAATGTATTCCACCAACCCAGCCCATACCTGATCACTCTACTCTCCTGCCTGATTCCTCTATGCTACTCACCGGTGTCTCTCAACCCCCTTGACTCAGCTGTCACCCGTATCTGGACTACTCCTAGAGGTAGTGACCTGGTGATGCCCTGCAGAAAAGTCCAGATCCCTGCATAGAATTTAAAGTACCACCGACTATGAATATACTCCACCAGCCCTGACCTTGGTCTGTATCTGACTACTCTCTTACCTGATTCCACTATGCTATTCACTTCATATAGGGTTTAAAGGGTGAAAGCCAGAGAACAACACCCTCAGGAATAGCCCAAAGCAAAATCACTTAGGTGACAGTGGGGGTCCACATCCTCTATGCATTACATGCTGCAATAAGATACAGACAATGGACAAGAGTGGCATTGTTTCTGGAGAGAGAAAAAAAATCAGAAGGCCCCCTTTTTAATGGGTGGTTTTTTTTTTTCCATTGTATGATACATTTCCAGGAAAGTTGGTTTCCAGAAACACTTCATAGCCGTGTTGCATCTGATCCAATGGTGTTGGACAATGGAAGAATCTGGTGGTATACACATACATGTATGTAGATACAGTAAATGTACACATACATTATATATGTATGAATAATCTGTGTATATATAATTTATATGCAATGAAGTAGCAGCATATACCATCCAACATTTTCTTAGGTCCAAACATTTTTTTTTTTTCATTATAAATACCTTATACTATATGAAATATTGGGGCAAAATATAACGTAATTTTATTGAAAAATTTTTCATTAACAAGGAATAAAGAAAAACAAAATAATCAAACAAACAGGAAGCATGAGGAAAAGAGGCACGCCCCCCCCCAAGCAAGCAAAAAGCGGAACAAGGGAGGGGGGATGGAGGGGAGAAGACAAGGGGGACCAAGGGAAGGGGGGAGGGAAGGAGAGGACTGAGATCAGAGACCCTGTAATGTACAATACATGTCCCAGGGGCCAAAAGCCCAAAGGCCCCGGAATAGAGGCCAGCAGCAGGACAAGACTCCCACATCCCATTCAGCCACAAGCCAAGACTAGATGGGGGACCACCTCTCCAGTTCAGCAGAGGAGCGCAGACAAAGAGCAAGAAAAGCCGGAGACTATTGCTCAGGGCGGGCGGAAGGTTCAGGAGATAAGAAGAGGGAAGAGGAACCGCAAAAAGAGAGCAGGCAGAGTCCGACCTCCCCCAAAACCGAGGAGAGAGGGCACGTCCAAAAGATAGGGCAGGGACCCACGCAGCCACAGGCCAGCACCATGGGGGAACAATGGGTTAAAGATGAAGGAGAGCCGGGGAGATACCAAGCAAACAGCTTATACGCGTTCCCAAACGTAATGCACTGAGATGATTTCTGGGCCGAGACAACAATCCGCCACTGTTCCTGGGAGATGGGTTACCACCGCCCCCCATTTAAGCATATAGCGATGATTAACAGGAGAGCCGAGTTTGTGAGTAAGAAGTTGGAAAAGAGGATAAAGCCCCAGTGGACGGCCGCACGGCAAATCTTTTCAAAAGCGGGGGGAGGACACCAAGAGACCCAGGAGGGGGGACAAGGAACCACCGCAAGTAATGGAACCATTCAGTACTGGCAGGGATTAGCGAAGATAAGCAAAGGACCTGAGTTCCAAGGCCAGGGCAACCAGCAGCAACGGAAAGGCCAGCTCAGACCACACTAGCAAGCAGAAGCAGGCCTCTGGGAGAAGGGGGGATAGAGGAGACCAAGAGAGCGCGGGGACACAGGGGAACAGCACAACAGGAGACCAGAGAGAAACCGAAGGGGCCCAACAGGACGGGCGGGGGGGGGGGGGGCGACACAGAAGCGGTAGGAGATGGGGCAGCCAAGCTTCCATCGCACCCATCGGGAGCTGGCAAGCGCCAGAATGGGATATGGCGAAGGGGCGCCAGAAAATGTAACAGATGTGGGACGCCAACCCAGACCCCCATGCCAGCAAACAGATCTAGGTATCGGGGTTGCTTTCCAGATAAACGGAAGATAGCTCTGAGGCCGAATCTCCCGAGGACGCGACGGGAGGGAAAAATACAGAGCTCGGGAGGGAGTCATCGACCGCAGCAATTCCCCCAAAGGGGATAGGCAAGGGGCCATTTGTCCAATAGGGCCAGCCACAAAACAACCGCGGGAGTGCCGAGTAGAGGGGATAGGAGGGGGAGGACCCAGGAGCGGAGAGGACCCGCCACGGAAATCGAATACGCGGAGGGAAGGGAAGGTCCCGTGGGATGTTAAGGGGAGGCCCAGCTTCGCGGGGTCACCTATACCCGAGAGATCACCATAGGCTCAGCCAGCGCAGCAGTGGAAGGGAGAGAGGGGAGGGAGAGTGAGGAGACACGCCGCAAAGAGAGATATCTTAAATTCCTTATCTTGGACCAGATGCCCTGATATTAGGGCCGCCAATCTGGCCGCTAGCGGCAAGAGAGGGCAAAGATGGGGACAGGGGGCAACCCGCCAGTGCCATTCGAATAGGGAGAAGGGCGAAGATGCATGGGGAAGCTAATGCTGCTGAGGGTAAGGAGTAAAGGGCCTGGATAGCTGTGAGAAACGGCCCGAAGCCCGAAGCCTTAGCGAGTAGCATAAACGACCAATATGCGGCAAAAGCCTTTAGCGTCCAGGCCAAGAGAAGGGCCGGGGAGAATAATGATTGGCCACCCCACCAAACACAGTCCTCCTGGTGTTGTCACCACCCGACGACAGGGGGAATCCCACCTGGTCCATGGACAAGCAGAGGGAGCCAAGCATCAGTCTATTGGCAAGAGTTGGGAAAAGTTCAGGTCCGTGCAGCAAAGCAATCGGCGGAGTAGCACAAGCAAGTCCTACCGGTAGGGACCAAGGAGAGTGAAGAGAGCAGGGGGGAGGGGACCGAAAGGAAGGAAGAAGAGGGACAAAGATGAGCAGAGAGTTCACCCGGAAAACCAAATAAGTAAGTGAACCATTGGGCCTGGGGCTTTCCATTTGGGAGGTCCCAGGACCCCAGTCCCGGGATGGGGGTGTCAGGGAGGTAGGGCCCAGGAGGAAGGCGGGGGACAACAACCAAATAGTCCCAGTAGTGTGAGTCATCCCAGGGAGAGGCCGTGGGGGGGAAGTCAACAGCAGGAGAAGAGGGAGGCGCCACGCAAGGGGGGAAGAGACCCGCGGGGAGGACAGAGTGGGGGGAAGAGGCCGAGATCCCGAGGGTTCCGCCAGGAGGGAGAGATTATACCGCAAAAACGCGACGGGAAAAGGAGAAGGCCACAGGGGGCCAAACACGGAGGTCGCGGGCCAGGACCAAAGGGAAGAACCCCAGGGGGAGGGCCAAAGTCGCGAAGGGACCGAAAGGGCTTGGAGGAGCGTTCCGGGCCGTCTGTCCCTAAGCCAGAAGCCAAGGAACAGCACCCCAGACCGATGGGCTCGAGAAGGAAGAGAGTCACGGCAAGGCCCAAAATAACTATCAAGGGGCGAGGGGGGGAGGGGGAGGCAGGGAAGACGCAAGAAGGGAGAGGCACGGGGAGATAAGGAACCACGACGGGGCAGACAGACCAGGGAGAGGGCGGGCAAGAAAGGAGCGGGGCATTCAAAGAAGAGAGGGGGGGGGAGGGGGAAAAGAAGGGGGAGCGGCCGAGGTGCCACCGCCAAGGTCAACAAAGAGTGGGGGGAGCGGGAACCCCGAAGTGGGCCAACCATGGGGGGGGCCCGGGGAAGGGAGCCCGGAGAAGACCAGGTCCCCCCCGCAAGGATGGGGGGAGGCGCAGAGGGGAAACCGGCGAAGAGGGGGGAATTGGGGGAAGACAGAAAACAAGGGGCACCAAAAGGAGCCCAAGATAAAAAGGCCACCTGGGCAGGGGAAGTGTCACGTAATGGGAGGAGGAAAGGGAGCCACCCCAGCGCGCAAGTGGAAGGCGAAAAAGACGGGAAAATAAGAGGAAGGCAAAAGTACCAGGGGAAAAGAGTCCGAAGAGACAGGAAGGGGGGTTCAAGGACAGGGCCTAAGTGGAACCCAGGCCCGACATAATGTCAGCACCAACCATTGGGACCAGGATTGGAGGACAGTGGGGGCAAAAGCCACCCACCACAGACGCGGCAAGCGGAGAGGCAAAGGGCAAAAGGAAAAGGGGGGGGTAGGGGGGGGGGAGGAGGGGGGAGGGAGGCAAAAGACATCAAAAGACAAAGTAAAAATAAAAACAGAAACAAACGGGGGGGCAAGTCACCGCGGGGACAAGAGGGAGCCAGAGGCCAAGGATAAGGGAAGCAGTATCCCCAGGGGGGAGAGCGGGAAGGAGGTCAGAGGGGAGGCGGGGACCCCAACCACCAGTAAAAAGAAGGAAGGAAGGGGGTCACGGAACCCACCCGCCCCACCCGCAAAACAACAACAATAAGCAAAGATGAGACCGAGACCAAAAAAGAAAAAAGAGAAGAAACATAACAAAGGCAGAGATCAAAGCACCACGAGAAAAGGGAGAAGCCAAGGGGGGCAGCCCCAGGGAAGCGCGGGGCCGAGGGCACCACGGGAGGAGAGACGTGTCGGGCCCAAGGAACGGGGGGGGGGGGGGGGGAGAAAGCTCCCAGTCTGTTAAACCGGCAGGGGAACATCCAATAGCTCACAGAAGAGAGGCAAATCCGCAAAGGAGGAAGCGAGCGGAGCGACCATCCCACGAGCAATGAGAGCAAACGGAAATCCCCACCGGAAGGAATTGGTGCTCCGAAGAATTGGAGGAGGGGTCGGAGATGGCGGCGTTTCTGGAGGGGATTAGCGACAGATCCTGATAGAATGTAGTGGAGCTCCCGAAACCGAAGTCGAGTTTGCGCACTTGCTCATTATAGCCTCTTAAGGGTGAAGTCGTGGAGGCAGCAGATGACATCACGGGGGGGCGGAAGATCCTCTGGGTCGAAGGGCTCGATGTGCCCTATCAAACTAATTTTGTGGGACGGGGGCTCCGAGATAGTGTGAAGACAGCCTCCAGCAGAACAGGCAGATCCCAGATGGCAGCCTCTGGGAGTCCCGATGCGATATGTGCGCGGCCCCTGTTGTCAAGATCCTCCAAGTGGCGTGCAGTCCGAAGCTGAACCCTGTCAGTGGTAGTATCATGCAGTGAGGCAACATAGTCCCGGTAGTGTCAGGTCATCTCCAGCGTGTCCATTCGGTAGCAATGGAGTGTAAATCAGTGCGGAGGGTAGCAATTTCAGATGGAAGGATGCTGTGATTTCCGCAACCATACTTTTAAGGTCTTGTTTAGTAGTAAGTTGAGGAAGAAGGTCCGCCATGGATGATGATGCTGAAGATGGGCCTGGAATGCAGCTCTGGGGGTACAGGACTGGAGGGGGGAGCCATAATCCTTGGGAGTGCGGGGCGGAGGAGCCCCCACGCCAGCGCCTCCACCGCGCCATCCCCCCTGAGCTATGGAGGGGAGGGGCGATGGGGGAAGATGATAGATGGGGGGCCACAGAGACCAGCTCTGTGGCCACAGGCTGCAACTCATCAGCGGTGTAGGAGGGAGCAGAGCCACTGACCTCAGAACTCCTTGAGAAGCTGGAAACATCCGGGGTCCTCTCATGCCGCTCTGCCAGGAGTGCTGGTGAAGCAGAATGTAGTTGCTGGGACATCCCAGGGTGAGGAGACTGTGGGAGTACTCGTGCTGGGGAAACTCTGGGTTGCCCAGGCGCCGACAGGGATCTCTGTTGAAGCGGCGCTCCGCGGCTGACAGGGGGAGCGCGGGAGGAGAGAAGCTGCGCTGCGACCCCTGTGCCTGGAGAGCGGAGGAAATCCAAGATGGCCGCCCCGCAGCAGCCTGGCCCGGTAGAGAAGGCCGCTGGGCCAGAAAGGCGTCCAGGGTGGCCCCCCCAGACCTCTCCACGGGCACCGGGGTGCCCGGGGCCACCTTCCTCGGTAAGCGCTTGCCCATACTGCGCCTGCTGAGGGGTCCACGGGTCTCAGTAGCGAGCGGAGGAGCGGAGAAGGACCTGCGCGCGTGCTACTCCATGCCGTCCAGGCCACGCCCCCGGGTGCATATATTCTTAATGTTCATAAAAGAAAAAATTAGAAGCATTAATGATACTGTAAGTGTTGGAAGCTATGTAGCCAGTCTCTATTGGTCAGAACCAATTTGTTCTTTATGCATGCGTTGGATAGATTCTATGGAACTGATACAAGAGATTCTGTATAAATCAAGTGAGCAGAGTCATCTTGCGTCCTATGGACTTTAAGATCACGGGTCTCCAGTATTTACATAGCCCATACATGGGAACAGGCGACCTACATAAGATATAAAGAGCATTACGGTTTTATCATTATAGTTTATGGCCTTTTAGGAACATTTCCTACAAATTGGTTGTGCCAAGTTTACAACTTATCACCGATCAAAAGAATGGGCGATAAGTTGCTGATCATGAGGACTGGAGTCCATATTCTCTGCATGAATGAAGCAACAAGTCACACAGACGTGTTCCCCTTCCATTCATCTTTATTAGGACTTCCAGAGAGAGTGCCTTTCCTATAAAAATACTTTGAGACAACACACCTATGTGACCCTGCATTCATAGAGGAAACCTGGTTTCCCTGTTCTTGTGATATGGTGGGGGTCCCAGCAATCGAACCACCAATGATCGGCAAATTATCATCTGTTCTGCGGATAGGTGGTATAGAAGTTAGGCAAGTAATGTACAAGTATAACTTTAGTGCACAATGAGGAATTCAGAATTTTAGGAAATAATTTAATATTGCACATGCATTTGTTGCATGATGTGATGTGGATCCTCAGCATTTTTTTCTTGGTGAGCAAAAGGCATAGCACTCAGACATTGGTTTGGTGTATCTAATACTATATCTTACTAAAAATAAGAGAACTAGTCCTTCAAGCTCAGCCAAGTATGAGGATGCCCAGCTATGGGTATATAATGGCTAGAAATGCAATGGTAGTTTGTCTATACAACCATGTGATGTATGGGCTTTTATATATTTAAGACCAGATTGTACAAACTATAGAATTCAGTTCTACAGATTCTTCCAGACTGTCATTTGTCTTCACACTCTCTCAAAAATTTTTACCTGTAATAAAAGAAGGAAAAAACTGAATTCTTCATGCTGGAATTTTTGATGGCATACTGTAAGTGGTGAAAAAACATTTATTCAAATTGTAAGGTTTCTAAGTGAGGCAAAATGAGCTTGGCTATCCACATAAATAATTTTGACATGATAAATATGTGAGTTTGATGATAACTGATAAGTGAAGCAATTACCTTGCTTTTTCTGGATTACATTAAATGAAGATTCTGATAGAGTAATGAAAATAGACAAAAGAGACAAAAGGCATCTATAGAGCTTTTGGGCACGGCGTTATCTCTGTTCTACCATATTGAAGTAGAAGAGTTATCACCAATCATGCTTTCTATGTAGCTCCTTGCTTGTAAGCGAGAACACTGAATAAATTGTCACACCAAAGCAACTGATAAATTGAGACTGGCAGACCTTTTAAAGTGTGTAAATAAACTTATCAGCAGTCTTCCCTTGGTCCGAAAGATATGGATATTTTGCATATAATAGATTGTGGAATAAAATTTCCCTAATTTGCTGACATCAGTAGCTCATTGTCTGCTCATTGGTATTAAATAAACATTTCATCTTTTGATCTCAGATTATCACTGTCACTGCACTTTGACTGCATACAATGGAGGCACAGAAAGCCAAAACCAATGATATTTTAATTTATCTAGGGGAAAATGATCTTTCTGGCCACAATGCAAATGAAGCTATGTGAGAAATTGGAAGGAAGTATTTATAAAGATCCTTAATCTTCTGCTGAATTACCTATGGCTCTTTTTTATTAGGTTGAAGGATATGGGAAGTCTTGTATCAGTCTCTAGCACAAACAAGGATTGGCAGGATAAATAAAGACACTGAATTTGCCCATGTGATTCTTGCCATCTGTCAATCAGCAATTGCATCATTTCAGGGCTCTGCATTACAGTGGGAAAAACTATCTCCATTTCTGCATAGTTAGCTGGTGTACTGCGAGCCACACTTGAAACACTGAAGGCACGGTTTATGACAAACACTGGTGTAGATTAATAAATATTCACCAGAATTGTGTCTATTTTTGGAATTTTTTTATTTTTTTGGTGTTCATTTTATTCACATCAGTATTATCTGGTTGAATAGTTTTTATGATACTCTAGTGCAGCTTTTTAGTTGTTTTGATCCGTGTCTTACTAGCTTATAATTTACACATCTCCATCCACTACCTCAGAATGAAGAATAATTTCCTTTAAGTGAATATGTGATTGAAGAGTAAATAGTTCTTTATGCTTTTAAGAAGGGCTAGCTGTATATCATTAGTGTGGATTAAATACAACAATTAATAAAATTTCTTAAAAAAAAAAAAAATTGCTCTTGAAATTTGGAAACTGCCTTCCAGTTGGTAGTGAAGGCCCACTATCATCTGTACAGTATATGTGAGGCTCAGCCTGTCCTATAATGTATATGTGTGTACCAAACTATATACACAGCTGCTGTTAATTCTACACTACCACTTTCATGTATAAAAATAAATCCACATATTTATCCAAAAAGCACAGCTTGTCCTTCAAATGGTATTTTTTTCCCAACGTATTCACAAACAGTTCTGTTTTAATCAAACATCAATTGAACAATTCTCAGTTTTCAAGTCCTGCTCTGATAAACAATAGCTTTGACAAATGACACGTCACCCTTTGATGTTGAAGTGATTTTTTGGTATTCCAGATACATTTAAATGCACTTTCATCATACCGATGAGCGAAGTATGTACCATGTATGTTTTCTTTATTCATCTTTTTGATTTTGGAGTTTCGTTTATTCTATGAATGCATATACATGTAAAATTATGTATTTGGCTTTCCTGCCATCTGCCATAGATGTTTATAAAGTATAATTCCCACGTTAAACCATGCAAGTTGTCTAAATGATGTTATGTCTTCCGTAACTATGCAATGAAGTTATGAGAAGGACTCGTTCCTTTTGATAACGTCCACGCTCCTGTTATTAATCTGACCAAAAAATATATACGTAATGAAATGTTATACAAATATTTTATTAAGAAGTCTAGACTAAATGCGAGTTGGAAATTGTTGTTTCCATGTGTCCTATTACCCTTAATTCTATTTCTTATTGATGTTTTAACCAAAAAAGTGCAAACTAAGAACATCACTGATTCGAAATGGATATACCAACATATGACCTGATGACAGATAGGGAGTCATCTAAAACTTACACATTTGATAACCGTTGACCAATAGTTAATTCTAATAATGGTAGTCAACTCATGGATTGGTCTGTGTTTGTACTCCGCTACAACATTTTTGCTTTTTTTTTGGTGTCCTCTGCAAGGGTTGTATGTTATTCTTCGTGATACAAACTTTTACTTGACCACAACACAATACAATACAATGCTTGTGTTTTTGAAAATTGTTGTAGTTGCGTAATCAAAAGCATTTTCCGTGTGTGTGTGTGTGTTTATATATATGTGTGTGTGTGTGTGTATATATATATATATATATATATATATATATATATATATATATATATATATATATATATTGAATAGGGGAAGAGAAAAGAAAAACTGATCTTGGAAAATCCCTTTAAGAAATCTGCACATTTTAGACCTGTTTAAACTAACCAATCAAAATTGTGTCCAGTGGTGGAAATTTTCTGAATATGGATTCAACTTCCTTGGTCTGAAAATGTAATGTAACTTCAAAACTGTAGCTTGTTTAGCCAAAGATTATTAAACATATAGCATACTACAAATGCTTAAAACTTATGTTCTTTATCCAGTCATTCCATATGATTTTGTCATGGCATACATGGAAACTGGTACACATAGTAAAAGGTTTGGCTCTTCTTTCCCCGGCATAACTATTTCCCCTCTATAAAATGTGCTGCCAAAAGAATAAGCAATAAAATAAAGTTAGAAACTTGTTGATAGACAGGAATCTTATCTCTAAGTAAAACATTTCACCAACAAAATGAAAAGATTAAATAAAAAAAAAAAAAAGCTACAAACAAATGGAGGTTGAATATTACTACTTGCATAACAGCCTCAAATTTATACGTATGTAGTGCTGATGTTTCCTGGACATTATTTATCTCCTTTTCATTGTTAAATAATCTCATTTCTCCTTTACAAATCCTTCTCTTTTAATATTTTTTGTAAAGCATTTAACCTTTTAAAATATTTCCTTGACCTGGTACATTGGATTTATTCTTTTTTAGCGCACCATTCTGTAAAGTACATAACATAATTAGTAGTTTTTGAGCAAGAAAAATAAATTGCAATATCTAACAAAAGGTGAATAACCGCCATACAATACAGATAAAACCTAAAGTATTTACATTATCTGGTTGCAAAAAGCTTTCATATTTGACCTCTATTATTGTAACCTGTGTCACTATGTTACAATGAAAATTCCAAAGTCTTTTTTTCTCAGTTCTACGGTTGCTTTCAAAGCAAAATGCTGTATCCTCTCAATGGATTCATGTTTGTTGCAAAGGGTACTTGCTTGAAAAGATGTGTTCATCGTTGAATATGGTTTTATCCTGCTGAACTGTTCATTGTATTGCTTTAATTTTTTTTTTCCAATTCTCAGATTAACCCTTAATGGGTTATATGAAAAAAATTGTGATAATTGGGTAAACTAACCGTCCTTATGGTTGTTTTGTGATGTTTAATTTTTGCTATTTTAAAATATTTTTATTGACCATTTTCTGTATTCAGTGTAGTGAACACTATGAGCAAAACCCAAAACTGTTAAACCTAGCACAGATCCGAAGTGATGCTACGTGGCCCTGTAAAGGAAATCCCTTTTAATTATGAACTGAATTGTAGAATTAAGTGTTTTGAAATTTTAAGTTCGCAATAGCTAATCTACTGTAAAGATGGCAATTGAAAAGGATCATGACTTTACATAAACCACTTTGAGATGGTAATGGATGTTTGCCAATATGAAGCTTTATAAGATAAGATGCACTAATAGTGACAATTCACAAACAGGCCATTATTAGTTATGTAAAGTTATGTAAAGTTATGTAAAGTTATGTAAGTATGTTAGTTATTGAAATGTAACCAATTAGAATAAGACTCAGGAAATGTGTTAACCAATTGAGTGGTACTTTGAGAAGATACACCCTGTTGTGGGCCCAAAAAAAAAGGGTTTGCCCCCCCCCCCAAGAAGGAATTTTGGGGGGCCCCCCTTTCGCGGGGGGCCCCTTTTCCCCCCCCCCCCAACCCCCTTGCCCCGCCCCCCAAAAACCCCACCCCCCCCCCGCGGGTGGCAACAAAATTTCCCCCACAACCCCCCGAGTCCCCCTAATAACCCTCTTTTGTTTTTTTTTTTTTTAATGCTCTTTGGTTTGGTGGTTTCCTTAAAAAAAAAACACCCCCCCCCCCCCCCCCCCCAAAAAAAAAAAAAAAACAATGGGCCCCATTGATCTGGAACAGTTGGACTTTCTTTGAGAAGCCACACCCTCACAGTTGTGAGCAACGCTCTGTTCCAGCACCCATTATCCTACTTAGCTCTCTACTGTGGGGGGTCCCAGCCCCCCCTAACACCCACCTATAACATACAAGGGTTTGACCCACTCAAAACAAATCCCAGATCCGTACCGGAATTTCCTTAAATATATATATATATATATAATATATATATATATATATATAACAGTCAATGAAAGTGTGCACCCCACTATCATTTTTGTCTATGGGTGGCACCTCTGTTATCATCCTGGCCCTCACAATGTCGATTGAACTGGGCTAACACAAAATGTGCAAATGCATTAAACCAAAATTTGACCGGGGGAAAAAGAGGGGCACCCAAAAAAAAAAAAAAAAAAAAAAACTAGATCCCTCCTGCACAGCCTCTGGTCGCTCCTGTAGTTTACAGCCTGGATCCCGGGAGTATTGCCACAGGACAGCCCAGGGATTCCTATTATCCCCGATGGTCTTTTCAGGTCTGGGGATGGGATGGCCTTCCAGAACATTGAAGTTCCTATGCAAATGCCGAGTAGACTTGGAGGTGTTTTGGTGATTTCCATTAAAGACCATCCCCACAAGGACCATTCACCAGACCTACTCATTACCACACCCAAAAACCAACCCAATTAATTGAACCTCCCCAAATCAATAGGTGCTGCTCCATTGATTCTGGAACAGTTGCAGACTCCAAACAACCAAACCACACCACAACCCCCAAAAAACCTTCCAAACTTTCTACCCACACTCTTTTGCGCTTCAGAACGCCTTTCCTCACTCTCCCATACAGCTTCTCCTTGTGCAAAGTGTGGTGTATTGGTGGGGGGGCACAGTTACACCCTGCAGCAAATGAGGCGCAGCTCTTAGGGGGGGGCGGTTCCTTTTTTTCCAGCACCCATTATCCTACTTAGCTGTCCCGGGGCTTCCATTCCTCTACTGTCCCCGTGGAGTGGGTGGTCCCAGGCTCACTGTGCTAGTCTTGTATCACCCACCTTACATAGTCTAATTATCACATATTGTGCTTCGTAATCAGAAAAAGGGGGTCAAATCAAAAAAGAAAGCAAATTTTTGCACCCAGATTGGTTTAGCAACCTTCCGTTAGACAAAAACGTCATTTCACTCCTGGTTACTGTGTCCATCAGTATAGATATATCATATATATATGGGGATATATATATATATATATATATATATTTATTTATTTATTTATTTTTTTTTCCAAGATGGCGCCGCTGGAGTGGCTGCCAGCTACAGCAGCTCTGAGACTCTCTATCTTATTTTTCTTTCTATGTCTCGTTTTGTACCTCTCTACTTAAGGACTTTGCACTATGAAGAAACACACACAAAGACTTGGACCCTTGTGATACTTTTTTTTTGTTTTTTATCTGTCTTTTTGTTCTGCTTGAAAATGGGATCTTTTGTGAATGCAGACAATTCCTTTGTCTATACAAGAGAGGAAATTCTGCAGCTCAGAGGCACAGCAGGGCGGCATACCATCTGGTCACACATCCCCCGCGAGCTTTGGAGAAAGAAAAAGCGGGTGAGGGGATGCAGAGCTGGTACTCTTCAGAGGATTAAAAAGAGGCGTTACCGACCAGCTGTTCCCTCCATCATCATGGGCAATGTGAGATCTCTTGCAAACAAGATGGATGAACTAACAGCGCTCACCAGGCATCATCAGGAGTTTCGGGCGTGCAGCATGATGCTACTTACAGAGACTTGGCTCACTGAAGTTACTCCTGACCCTCTGGTCTCCTTGGATGGTTTTAAACTCCTTCGGGCAGACAGGACAAGGGAGAGCGGTAAGAGGAAAGGAGGAGGGCTGGCAATGTTTGTGAATAATAGATGGTGTAATCCTAGGCACATTGTGATTAAGGAGCAAACTTGCTGTAAGGACAATGAACTATTAGCTGTGAGCATGAGACCTTTCTACCTACCAAGGGAACTATCACATGTCATCGTGATAGCTGCATATGTCCCCCCCTCTGCGAAAGCTGACACTGCCTGCGAGGTCCTACAAGCCACGCTGAGCCAGTTACAGTTAAAACATCCCCAGGCCCTCTTTCTTCTGTCGGGTGATTTCAACCATGCCTCTCCATCATCCACACTGCCCAGTTTCACACAGTATGTAACCTGCCACACAAGAGACAACAAAACACTGGACTTGTTCTTTGCCAACGTGAGGGAGGCATATAACTCATCAGCCCTACCGCCCCTGGGGAGATCGGATCACAACCTAGTACATCTCCGACCTGTGTACAAGACACTTGTACGTAGAGAACCAGCTGTCACCCGCACAGTGAGGATATGGTCCGAGGAGAGTGATGAGGCTCTGAGGGATTGTTTTGACACAACCGCATGGGAAGTGCTGCAGGATTCTTATGGAGAAGATATAGAAGGACTCACACACTGCATAACAGACTACATTAATTTTTGTGTGGACAACACAGTACCCACAAAAGTGGTGAGGTGCTTCTCCAATAACAAACCATGGATTAACTCTGATATAAAAACACTACTTAAGGAGAAAAAGATGGCATTCAGGACAAGAGATAAGGAGGGGTTGAGGGAAGTACAAAAGGAGCTGAGGCATCAAATCAGGCAAGGAAAAGCCAGTTATAAGGAAAAAATGGAAAAGCAAATGGAAAGAAAAGACATAAGGGGGGTCTGGGAGGGGCTTAAGTCAATTTCGGGTCATAAACAGTCTGTCTGCCAGACTGAGGCAGATGTTAATTGGCTTAATGAACTAAACCTATTCTTCAACAGATTTGATCACACACCAGCTCCTCCCACCCCAGTATGTCCTTCAGCTTCCCCCACCACAATGACTTCTCCCCATGCGGCCACTTCCCAACAGACCAGTAAATCCAGAAATCCGTCTTTATCTGGCCACAGTCTGACCTTCACACGGGCCCAGGTGAGGAAGGAGATGAAAAAGATCAAGGCGAGGAAAGCCGCAGGGCCAGATGACATCAGTGCAAGGCTAATTAAGACTTGTGGGGACCAGCTGTGGGGTATAATTACATATATGTATAATATGAGCCTGAGGCAGGAAATAGTCCCTGAATTATGGAAATCTTCTTGTGTGGTACCAGTTCCAAAGAAACCCCACCCTGTGGACCTCAATGACTACAGACCTGTAGCACTGACATCCCACCTGATGAAGATCTTGGAGAGATTGGTTCTCACACATCTCCGCCCTCTAGTGAGCCCCGCTATGGACCCCCTCCAGTTTGCTTATCGGCCGGGCATTGGGGTAGATGATGCCATCATCCATCTTCTGCACAGGGCTCTGTCTCACCTGGAGAAACCAGGGAACACAGTGAGAATAATGTTCTTTGACTTCTCCAGTGCTTTTAACCCCATACAGCCCAGGTTATTGAGGGACAAGCTGGGCCTTGCTGGAGTGGACCACCACCTCTCCAACTGGATCCTAGACTACCTCACAAATCGACCTCAATACGTGAGAGCCCAAGACTGTGTGTCAGGTACCGTGATCTGTAATACGGGGGCACCTCAGGGTACGGTCCTCGCCCCCTTCCTCTTCACACTGTACACTGCAGATTTTAGGTGCAACTCATCCAGCTGCTACCTACAGAAGTATTCTGACGACTCTGCAATAGTGGGTCTCATCACAGATGATGATGACAGGGAGTACAGAGAACTGAACCAGGATTTTGTGGACTGGTGCCACCGGAACCACCTGAAGATTAACGCGGGGAAGACCAAGGAGATGGTGGTGGACTTCCGCAAAGGCAGAAGCCCTCCTAAACCAGTGGACATCCTGGGGACGGGCATCGAGATTGTGAACACCTATAAGTACCTGGGTTTTCTCCTTAATAATAAGCTGGTCTGGGCAGATCATATGGAGGCCCTGTACAGGAAGGGCCACAGCAGGCTCTACCTGCTTAGGAAACTGAGAGCCTTTGGAATCCGGGGGGCACTTCTTAGAACTTTCTTCAACTCGGTAGTGGCATCAGCCATCTTCTTTGGAGTGGCCTGCTGGGGGAGCAGTATATCAACCAGGGACAGAAATAAACTTGACAAGCTGATTAGAAAGGCCAGCTCTGTCCTGGGGAGCCCACTGGACCCAGTGCAGGTGGTGGGTGACAGAAGGATACTGTCCGTGGTGAGCTCCATGCAGAAGAAGAAGTCCCATCCCATGCATGAGACTGTGATCGTGCTGAGCAGTACTGTCAGTGACCGACTGCTCCACCCTAGGTGTGAGAAGGAGCGCTATCGGAAGTCTTTCCTCCCCACCACGGTTAGGCTGTACAACCAACACCGACCTAAGCGGAGATCATTACACACAGAGAACTGAAATATCTCTCTGCCTGTTAAATCCCCCCCCCCCCCCCTCTGCTACGTCCTATCTGTCTGTCTGCTATTAATGTAATGCCTCTCACCTTGGAACATTCCTGTACATGTTGTATTTGTATTTGTATCTGCTTATCTTATCTTTGCTGCTGTAACACACTGAATTTCCCCATTGTGGGACTTATTATTATTATTATTATTATTATTATTATTATTATATAAATAAGTATAATAAATAAATAAATAATTTTATTATACAACCAACAAAGCTGTATATATTTTTTTGTATATATTGTTAGGAAAAGTTGGGTGTGTGTGTGTGTGTGTGTGTGTGTGTGTGTGTGTGTGTGTTTGTTTTTTTTTTTGTTTGTTTTTGTTTTGGCAGCCTTGAGGTGCATATATTTTTTTTTTAATAATTTTTATTAAAGTTTTTTTTGTATTAATCTGCATTGTTTTTGCTTATTTTACCTTTATGCCATTGATTGTGAAGTATAAATAATACATGTATTTTTTATTGGTTGGTGCAATTATGGTTATACCGAATTCTTATATTTTTTTTTGTTTTTGAACTTTGGCTGAATGCATGTTTTAATGAGAAAATCATGAATTTATTCTGCCCGTTGGCTCACAACCAATGGGCAGCACGGTGGCTCAGTGGTTAGCACTGTTGCCTTATAGCACTGGAGTCCTTGGCTTAAATCCAGGGTTTGAATCCAGTCAAGCAGAAAATCTGTATGCAGTATGTATGTTCTCTTCATATTTGCGTGGGTAGTCTGGACTCCTTCCACACTCTAAAGACCTACTGGTAGGCAATTTAGATTGTGCCCTACTTGGGAGAATGAGTGATGACAAAATCTGTAAAGCGCTGCAGAATATGTTGGCACTATATTATTATATACGTAAAATTGATATTGATGTGGTGCTAAATAATGGACTATCTATTATGAAAGAAGTAAGGAACTCCAAAGGTTCACACTAGCGTTCAAACTATGTTCAGGATCTCCGTCTCCAAATCCGCTTGAAAAATGTGGAGAAAAAAGTCCTGCAAGCAAGACTTTTCTCTCTGCATTTTTCAGGGGGAAACCCAGTAGACCCAATTATAGTCTATGGGGTCCAAGGGTTTCCGCGGGTGACAGATTTTTAAGCGGATTAGGTTTCCACAAAAAGCCGAACGATAGTGTGACCCTAGCATAAAGAAAAACATAATGTAAGGGGCAATGTGTACATAACCTTACAAGATGTATAGTATGCTGCATGTAGTGTAAAGGTTGCTAATCGCTTATCTGAATCTATAGATTACATGCCAGCCTTTCTCCAGTCATTGTGTCCCTCATTAACATTATTAACAAGTAACTGATACAGGCCTAGAAGTGTCTACATAATTTATGTTCTTAACCACACAATTGTTCGATCCTATAATCGGATTTGTGTAAGCGGCCACTGCAGACTACTCAACAAAAAATGACAGAAATGTCTTTACATTCCACATATTTACACAAGATATCGCAAATTCTTTACATATGTGTCAGAAAAAACAAAAATTCATTTTCAGTCACGTAAAGGTATTTGTTTTTCTTTCACATTTATTAACTTTTTGCATAATATTCATGGGTGACTTCATGTTAGGAATGAGAATCTTCATCCTCTTCAAAGGAAAGTTGAGAGATTTTCTTATACTACAAGTCACAATACAGTGAAAAGTTTCACAATCCTTGAACTTGTATGCTACAACAGAAGCTTCAAATTCAGAGGTGGAAAGTTGTCTTGACAGCCTCCCTCGGGCTCTCATTTCAATGAACAGTTCCCCTAATATATTTTCTCTCCTACTGTGCATCAGAATGTGTTAACTTACTTTTTAAACACCATTAGATTTACCAATCATAACCGCTGATGCCTAAAATTGAACCATGGCTCATGAATACAGCAGGATATACCTGCCAGCACCCTAATGAGTTAAATGACTGTGTCAGAAAGGCTTGCATGGTTTAGGGTATGCCACCTGTAGGTGATGCTTGTAAATTTTTGCTTTTGATGTTGCTCTTGAGACATACACCATAGTAGTTGTGCAATTTGAAGTCTAAGTAATCACCTTTATTCTTCTTTTACACAAAACTTCAATCTAGTTGAGAAAATGGACACTATGATCTAAAAAAAAAAAAAAAAAAAAAAAGCCACACAATAAAAATCTGTAATTGTAATTTTTTTTTTTCAGTATTTTTTTTTTTTCTCCATAAAAATTGTCCTATATTAATTGTCATGATAATTGGCTTTATTTCCGATACATTTAATCAAACTGATGCCATGTGTTGATATTAGGGGTTGCCCAGCCCCATTGAAAGTTTATCAAACACTTAGGGGATTTATCAGCAGAATTTTAATCAGTCTGTCATTTCAAAGAATTCTGTCACACCCATAACATGGCTTCTCTATATCTTAGTCTACAGGGTTGACTTCTCAACGCAGACCTGTGACCACTGCGGACCGCTGCTTGCAGGGGTGTCCTCTGTAGTCAGCGATTGTCTTTTTGTAACTGTCACATTTTCATGTCAAATGTCACTGGTTGAAGCCAGGATTTAGAGACTAGTGGCATACTTGGAAAGCAGCTGCACCACTATTTTAGGTAAAAAAAAAAAAAAAAAAAAAAAAATCAAGGGTCTTCACAACACCATTAACCTTTAATGTAAGAGCATGGATATTAGTTACCAAAGAAGGGTTCACGAAGAGCTGATAAAATAAATTTGGTTAATTTAGAAGAGTAATTTTGTATTTTAAAGAATTTGCTCGTCTCTATAGCATAACCTCTGATGAAGAAGCACTAGCTTTGAAACGCGTAACCTGTTTATCTGACTATACAATAAAGAAGACTTAAAAAAATTTTTTTTACTGGTCTTAACATTGATTTCTTGGTTGGTTCCAATACTGTTAGGAGTGAGCGCCAATGCACCTGCCCCATGTTGTTCTGACATGAAAATTTCACAGACAATACCTCCTAGTGATCTACCCTGGCCAAATGATGTAAAAGGAGCTGAACATACGCTCCACAGCACCTCAAGACTCTCTCTTATATAAGACGCATTAGTTGTTGTGTTACAAACACTATAAGGTACGATGCCACACATCCAGGTTGTTCATTTGGATACATGAAATTAAATGCATTAAGGTCCTGCACTAGGAAGTGCTCCTGTGTTGCATGCAGCATTCTGGTGCGTATTTATTAGTTTAGCTGCCCAAATGGATTACTGGACCAGTAGACTGGGCATCATATATGCATGACCCTTTGTATCAGTCTGAGGTAGCTTGGTAGTACACATAACTATTAAGGAATAAACCTCACTGAACAAACACAGAAGTAGAGAAAATTTTGTAAATCTCCAAAGTGTTGGGTGACCCTCTTACATAATTGAAATTGTGTATGGAGTCTGTGATCACACCATATAACTAGCATATTAGCACTAGCACTTCTTCAGGATCAACATTGCCATATAATATAATAGGCATAAAGTATAAAAAAAAAACGTATATGCAGTTGGGAAAACACTGTTCTGTCAGTACTTGAAATTCCTTCAGGATCTAGTGCTTCTTTCCATCTCATGCTGAGTAATAAGACGTCATTAAGGTAAAATAAATTGAACTACTCAAGGAAGAAAAAGGAAGTGAAAGTGCAAGTACTGCTTTGGCTAAAAGTTTCAATTCTGCAGTTCCAAGTGACATTACTTTTATTCTGGAGAGTCAGGCAAGCTTCGACAGGAGGAGCCTTATAATGAAGATGGATGCATCTAGTTATCTGCAAGCAATTTACTAAGGTTTGATGCAACCTTAAACACTGCAGATTGCTCAATGGCACCTGCCACAAGGAGGCTAATTAATGAGTAGCTGTCCCCAAATTAACGGAGTGCCTCTGCGGATGAATTCTGGCCACTCATTAAAAGAAGCTCTCACACCACGTATAGGTGTCTTGCTCTTCTAGCTTGGATCTTTAATATACAGACTTAAGGGAGGTTGTAGAAAGGTGACCTCACATCAAACAAATCCCCAAATCAATAAATGAACTGAAATATTTCTGATTTTATGTGTGGTGGGTTATCATTTTAAGCTTACCAGTCATTGCCAAATACTGAAATGCTGCTATAGCCGATTTATAAACTTTTTCCTTCCTTGGTATCTGTAAATGCCTGTTTCTCCACTCTTGTTGACTGGGCAGCCTCTTGGTGTGATTGCTACCCTATGAGCTCTGAGACATTCAGATGTCTTAATTTCATTGGTCACCTGCTCTCTCCTCCTCATTGAAATACTGAATGAAAACCTTAATCTCCATACCTCTCCTCCTCTTCATCCCTGTCTATTTATGGCTTTACATTAGTCCGATCTTTTGGTGATTTGAATACGTTTTTGGAGCAGTTACAGAAAGTTTGCAGGTAGGGGAATGGGAGCTATAGTTTGCTGATTGTGAAAATGTACCTAACAGCTCAGTATGGTTGACCACCTAAACATATAGCTATAGTAGGATCCACCAGATTCTGTAGTTATTCCATTGGCTGTTCCTTTTCACCACTTTTGAATCCTTTAAATGAGTTTGTCCAGGATATATATATATATATATATATATATATATATATATTTTTTTTTTAAACATCTTGATTTGGTTCTGTTGATAGGGCCACCAAGATTAAAAAAAAAAAATTTACTAGCCTCTTCCCGATCTTCCATTTCCAGCAACGGCTATGCAAAGGTTGCCTGGCTGACATTAGCATTGTCATCCAGTTTGTGTGAGGTGACTGCTGCAACCAATTAAGGGCCTCCATTGCAACCCCTTCACAAAAATATGTCACTGTAGTCACTGTGATTGGCTTCAATTGGAAATGCAATGTCTCTGATTGGCTGCCACAGTCTCCTCACAAACTGGGGGGACCTGTACACGGCAGCTGTTATTGTAAAAGGAAGACATGGGAAAGGTGAATTTTTTATTTTATTTTCTTCAGTTTATTGGCCCCATTTGCAGGACCTATTGAGATAGAGATAGATATATATATATATCTGACAACCCCTTTAAAGTTGTTTCTTGGGACTTATCCTCCTAGCAACCACTCCAGTCTGTTGTTTAAAGATGTCAAAGCACTTCTGGCCCAGGCACAGGTCTCCATTATCTCCATTATGTAGTGGTCATAAATGATACTGCACCTCACTTCCATCCACTGAAATGGGACTAATCTGCAGTACCAACACAGGCACTACACAATGTACTGTACAGAGCTGTGCCTGGGACCGGAACGACGCTGCCCCTTTAATTACCTGACCGGTGGAGGAGGCAGCAGTCAGGTTCCTACGAATGTGATATTAAAACACTATCCTAAAGGCAAGTCATCAATATTAGAATCCTGGAAACACCCTTTAAATTATGCAGCACCCTCTCAATGTCTACTCTACCATAGGTCAAGTCTAGGGTAAAGTGGACGGCAGAGTAGTTAATACAGGGTCAGTGTGAATGTTATCTAAGATAGATGCCTCCCTGCAAGCTAAGGACAATGAGAACATATGATAACGCTGATATGATACATTGCAGGAAACATTAGAGCTGAAGTTTTATTTTCAGCATATGAGCCGAAATCTAACGTGTTTTTTTTTTTTCTCCCTCCCTCTGTAATCCATTTATATTATATAAATTAATAAATACAGGTTTTGACCATTGGCAAACTCCATCGGCCCTTCATGGACTTGTCGTTAAAGGCAACTATTATTGGCATTTAAAAATAATGACCTCAGGAGGCTGCAAAGCAATAGAAGAGCCCCGGCATAATGAAGAAATCATGCCATTAAAGCATTTTCCAATAGAACAGTTTAAAGAGTATTTCGCAATATTTCTGAACAGATGGGTCGCTCTGGCTATTTTGACTGGGTGGTTAATATGATTTTGGATGGTTGTAGTTGTGTTCTGATGTTTCTCCGTGCTGGGAAAGTGTTGGGAGAACTGTATATGAATTAATGTTTTCAGTTTCTGCCATGCATCGGCCCCCAGGCTTTTCTGTCTCTTGCTCTCTTTCTGCATGGCTTTATCAAATAAATAGAGCTACTGGCACCATCTGCAAACCTTTTGAAATGCTGCCCATCAGTACATTTTCTAGATTTTATCAAAATGGTATTACACTACTTTGCGGGTATCCTGGCATGGAATACCAATACCACTTTGGTCATGCCACATTAAAAACAAATGAGGACCCTGCCAGATGTAGTACAACTGGCCGGTCATCAGGGTCATGAGGAATAATGTTCAGTGCCCCAATATGGGTTTAGTTAAGCAAAACCTAAAAAAAACAGAATTAAGTCATGAATTCAGTCTTGCAGCCTCTCAATTCCCACTGTAGAGAGAGATCATCTTGCACGAGGAATGAAAACAAAATATTCTGCTTTCTTCCTACTATTTGACCATTTCTGACTATAGGGAGAAGAGCCTGCTCTGACTAGACTAAGCCCTGTCTTTCGGTCCCTGGGGAGGTCTGCATTTCACTTAATTGTAACTGGTAGCGAGAATGTAGCTCCTCTGTCTAATTGAATTCATGTGAGACGGACATTCATTTTTGTGTCATGCATCAAAACAAAAGCTAAGCAAGTTCTGTTGGATGTTAAAGAGCGCTCGACAAAGGCAAAGCAGCACAGAACTAGTAATAAAATGAGTAAATGAGCCATGTTATGCATCCACTGCTGGAGACTGGTAGTCTTTTATTTCATAAGTATGCATTATTGATGAAAATGATACATGTCAAAAAACAAGGCACAACATTCTAGGCATAACCCGCTATAATTGGCATAAAGCTTCCCTTTTATTTTATAGTATAGACAATGTTATCTAAGCAGATACAGATTCATTAAACTGTAATAAATATTGACTAGTCCTCGATCGGTGGATTGTTTAGGGTAGTATCGACTTGCATTTGCTGATTCGCCTATTGAAAAATTAATGGAATTAATGGAGAAGAGAATCTTTAAAGATTTACGCCTCTATTTTTATTGTTTGTTTAGCAATGAAAGATATTGAAGGGGTGTGATCATTGCATACAGCCATTGTGCATAAATGCAGATGAAAATGTATATGATCTTTTGACTACATTGTACATTTACATTTAATGTGATGTTTTATCAGATTTCTATTGTTTTAGACAAGAATAGGGTTGCCGTGCAGTCTAAAACATCTGAAACCTGATGGAAATTAATAGTCGGGATTTATTGAAATTCCCCTAAAATGGATCTGCTATACTGGTAAAGTGTTCTGTTGGTAATGGAAGTCATGACAAGAGTCTGAAGAGCTTTCAACTTTTGCCTTAGAGTTGCTTCTCTTGTAAGATGAACCCAATGGCAAAGCACCCAATCCTGACGGATTGACTTAATATTCTAAAATCTTCAAAGTGGAACTGATCCCCCATATGAGAAGACTGTTTAACTCCTTTTTAGATGGCCACCCGATTCCATCGACAATGCTCCACTCACCTATTACCCTCGTACCCAAGCCAAACAAAAACCTACAAGAATGCACAAACTATAAACCCATTGCCCTCTTAAACTCAGATTTAAAACTATTCACGAAGATCTTAGCTAATCGACTGAACACTTGGGTTTTGTCACCTGTCATCAGGGGGAAGACAACACCAGAAGGGTGGTGGATCTGAGGTGGCGAACAATCATTCCACTCCTGTTCTTCTTCGCAGCCTGGACATGAAGTCCTTCAACCACCTAGACTGCTCCTTTTTATGCTGGCTTCATTGAAGGCTTTCGGGTTTCGGGGGCCTTCCTCCCAGCTATTCAGGCGCTCTACTCCTGTCCTGAGAAGGTGGTGACTCTCTCCCACTCATCCTCTAGCTCCTTCCCCATTAGAAATGGCACTCAACAGGGCTGCCCTTTCTCTCCCCTCATTTTTGCACTATGTATCGAATCAAAAATAAGGCAGAACCCTGATATTATGGGGATCAGGGTTCGATACAGAGAATTTTAAAGTTTCCCTTTTTGCTAATGACGTAATGCTCATCCTTCCTAACCTCCACACCACCTTACCTAATCTCCGAGTCCTCCATGATTATGGTCAATTGTTGGGCTATAAGATTAACTCTTCCAAAACAGAGGACCTACCACTAAAAATCATCTGTGAAACCATACAGTTATTGCACATTAATTACAACTATCAATGGTGTGAACACTCTCTTCGATACTTGGGAATTCAGCTTACTCTAATATATTACACTTTATATTCCACAAACTACCCCCAACTATTTCAGAAACTTAGGATTTAGATAAGTGGGAACCTCTGAAAATATCCTTTTTTGGTCAAATACCAGCAGTAAAAAGGTTCCTACTTCGAAAACTACTATTCTACTTTGGGACACTTCTGGTGGCTGTCCCACGCTCAGAGCTCCGTAACTTGCAGAAAGCTATCTATTGTAGTAGCAAATATGTTACTCTGATTTTATTTGTAGACCACATTCTAATTCTCAGTTGGTTTAGCTATTGAGTATAGAGTATATCCATCTTTCCTATCTCTGAAATTAAGCCCTTCCTTGTTTCATGCTTGCCTGCTAGATTGGCACTGAATTGAAGTTCACATCTCCTGTGTGCAGAGTCCTCTAATTCTATTTGTAGGTAACTTATTTATTATTAATAATAACTGTACAACCCCTTTTTAATAGTGTTGCTACAGGGGATAAAAACATAACAAGCTAGTACTCTCCAGCCCCTGGGCCTCCGTTTCCAACACCGGCAGCATCCTCAGTCTGTATAACACTGAATCACAATTACGAATCCCACATATTTGCGACGCTTCCTTCATTTTATATTCACTCTTCCTTGCTTCTGATTTTCAGACTGGATACAAGAAATTGCACAATTGCATTACCCTGTCTAGCAAGGATTGGTATCAGGTTACCAATACAATGAGATTGGTGAACCTCCCAAGATTTGTTTAATTTCGGGTTCAGGTGGCTCTGGCCACTGATTCATTTCGGGTCAAACAAATTCAGTACAAACCAGAAGTGAAATAATTATTAGACCCCAGAGTATTATAGGTGGAGGTCCAGGGGCATAAAAAATAGAAAAAAAAACAGTTATACTTCCCTCACCTCTTTTGACCTCTTCTCAGTGTCCAGTGCTTTCTGTCTCCTGTCTCCTCATGCTGAGGCCTCTGATTTGAAGTCATGTAGCTCAGCATGCCCATGTGACCCCAACACATGACACCCCGGGGCACTGGATGCTGCAAGGAGCCCCAAAAGAGCTGTGGGAAGGGGAGTATAATTTTTTTTTTTTTTTTTAAACCTCCCCAGGGCTTCCACCTATTTATACTTTAGTCTGAAGAGACCCCAGCATATAATTTACTGCAATGCATGTTGTGGCTCCCATTTTATTTCATCCGAAACAAATCCCAAATTGTTCAGTTTTGTTTAAAAACCTATCAGTTTGTGTCAAACCTGGCTCGTGCCGAAGCGTTTTTCCCATCTCTAACTATGACCAAGATGGTGGAATTGATAATGCACCAGAATTCTGGTATAATTTTCACCAAAAAACCTGGCATAGATGCTTTTAAAACACAAAACTCATATATTGACTGCTTTATGACGCTTTCTATGTTTTGTCTGGCAAGGGGTCAAGGCTTAGTTGGAAAGAGGCTGGTTTTGTGAAGAAGTGGGAGTAACTAAAGATGCAACATAATAATGTGCCAAAACATGAATTATTGTAGAAATTTCTTCAACCTTCAATTCAATTCTACTGGATGTGAATATACGGTATCTTAAGGGGTAGTTGGTTTGTGTATATACTGTTTAGAATCTGATACCTCTTCCTTACTGCTTAAGTTGGCCATAGACATTGAGTTAGATGATGCTGCCATAACTGGATGAACGTCAGCGTACTATGTAACATCTATGAGATCTCACTTGATGGAAGGATATCAGGGAAAAGAAGGATTGGGCAGTTGGATTTCAATATCCCTAATCTTTTTCATTCTGGAGACTTCGTCTCTTGGCCGAAACTAAGTATGCATGTGTATAAAGGAGAAGGCAGGAAATCTAGTACTTGAATTGGTCTACTGTTTTTATGGTACCAAGGAAGACACTGGACTCAGTCAAGACAAACCAGGAAAACCATAGCTAAACAAAATATTTTTGGAAAAAAAAACTTACCCTGCTGCATTAATGTTATCTTAATGTAGCCCATGAGAATTATGGCATTGGCAACCATGGCCTTACATGAACATTTCTCTGTAATACTGAGCCATACTGAGGCACTATCCAGTGTAGGTGAATTGCCTACTGTACTGTGGAATGGGGACACAGGGGCTCTTTTATATATGGTTTTGCTTTAAATTTAGTAAATGTATACATTTTATTGTTGTGTGATAAGCAATTCTCCAGAACCATTTCTGTGAGTGCTCACATTGTGTACATTGCTGAATATGGAATATGTTGGCTCTATATAAATAGAAGGAAATAAATAATTAAAAGCTTGCCTGAGTTTTTATATTTTCTGGTAATACTTACAGTATATTGTCACTGGAGTGTTTGTAGGAAATGGTTCTGTTACAGGAACATGCAGAAAGTCCTGCACACCTCCAAACACTGTGGGCACATTTGTCTCCTGTTCACTTTGTTTCTAGGTTTAGTGGAGCAATATAGCTGTTGTATGATCTTCCATTTTTATTTCATTATTGGAATGGACCTATCAGTTTATCATTATACTGCCATACTACAAAGTTTCAATCTATGGTGGCTTTTACTTGACTCATTCACCCATTGGAAAAGTTGACAATGAATGGGCATCGCTATCTAAGTGGCAATAATGGATTTACTAGTTTAATATTATGGTTATGTTTAGTCATCTGCATGAGTATCTTGGCACCCACAATATATAACTATATTTTAGCTTCCCACTTGGGACGTCTTTGTATAGGTGTTTTTTTTTTATACTGTGTACTTCTACCTGGTCACCAAACGTGATCTTTGTTTTTGGTTTTTATTTTGTGTTTTAGGTCTTCATGTCAACATTGTCTAATTTCTGCATGATAGAGACCGATATACATCATTCTAGTAAATGACACCATTACATCTGTTCTCTATTAGTGTTTTTCTGGGATTAAAATATTGATCGCCTTTCAATATTACATTGGCAGCGTCTGACATCTGCAACCCTCACAGATCAGCTAATCAAAGCAGCAGCAGTGCTATGGTGAGCACCACTTCTACTTACTAGGCCAGGTGACATCACAGTCATCAGTCACATGTTTTTGGTTCAACACCAAAATATACAATGAACATATAATAAAAAAACAAATAAATCCAAATGGGGATGTTGAACCCCACTGATCTGGTATTAGTGGCAAATCCTAGAGAGAGGTCATCAATAGGGATAGGCTGTCTCAAGTTTTGTTTCCCAAATATTTGCAAGGTTGGCCCGCAAGTTTCAGTTAAGTCTTAACTGGAAGTACTATTATAGTCTGTGGTCTCATCAGGGCTGTTGACATCACTCAGTCAGAAGAAACCTGAAAATAAGACCGGATGCTGTGGCGAAGCCCCAGAGAGGTGAGGAAAGGGGAGTATAAGCTTTTTTAATATTTGCCATGAGTCCTCCAATTTATTATACTCATGGGTGACCAGCTCCAAAAAGCTCATGTTTGGCCCAAACATTGCTCATTATGAGCTGGTTTGCTCATCCCAAATCTTAAATATTTTAATCCAAGGAAAATCTTACATTTTTTACTTTTAAATGAAGGTCTTTGGTTGCTAATATGAGCAGTGAGTACAGTGCACTTATATTCTTTTACCCTGATCTCATAGATTTGACGTAATTGAAAAAGAGAGTGATCTATAGAGATAATGTGTGTATTCAGCAGACCAGTGTGTATGGAAATTGTTATTAAAAACTGGCAACAAATTTCAATATCTGAAAAAGACATAAAGGAATAATCTCATAATGTGCAGTATACATCTGCTAAAATATTTGACTTCATCTGGGATACTAGGCTGTCTCGCTTTCGCTAACAGTCTCCCTGTCGCTGGATGCGACTGCTCTCTGACCTCATCCCAGTCCAATGTTTAGAATGTTTGGGATTTTTTTTCTCCCATGAATATGGAAGGTGCAAATACTTTTAAATACTGTCTTGCATTTAAAACTGGTAAATTCTCCATGTTAACCTAGTGTTTGTCTTCTATTTTAGTATCAACTTCAGGAGGGGACAATATGGAAAAAACTTGCGTGTCAATGGAGGAATCTTTTGGTTGGACTATTGTTAATAGCAGCCATCATAGCTACACCTATCTCTGTTCAATATATGAAAACGCTAACCGATCCAGCACCAACCCAGCTATTTCAAGTGGTGGCAGTGTGTGCTGGCATTATAGCAGAGATCTTACTACTCAAGTAAGTACATGAACTACCACTTATTCATAGGTACAATGTTTTCCTATGTAACATAGACCTAGTACAGCTAATGGACAACCAATGATTTTGTGTGGTATACTTCAAACTAGTTTGAATGCCTAATCTTTTTGTTCTTAAGAAGATACGTTGCTGTCAGAGGTGTTTTTCAGTGGCAGTCTCCTGCATGTTTAGTGAAGCCAAGCATGCATGTGCAACTCCTCTGTGTTGTGTGGTGTGTTGGTGTCGGGGGTGGAATAGGCCCAAGATGGTAGCTGGCCTTTTCTTCACATTGGTCACAGTGACATTTGTGCCAAAACTTGCTGAAGACCCAAGGGTGTGACAGTGACGAAGAGAGGGTGGTAGTTCTCCCAGACACACCCTGTTTTTTTCAATGGGAGGCAGAGATCGCAGCAGGAT
Organism: Leptodactylus fallax; assembly: GCA_947044405.1. Taxonomy (NCBI): domain Eukaryota; kingdom Metazoa; phylum Chordata; class Amphibia; order Anura; family Leptodactylidae; genus Leptodactylus; species Leptodactylus fallax. The sequence continues at coordinate 1,337,098 of CAMRHE010000161.1, forward strand.
ATGAGAAAAAAAAAAATCTGCATCCTGCTTGATTTTGCGGTGGATTCCGCAGCTCAGGAGATCCTGACGATTAGGTCCATTCATCCAGGCCTCATCAGGAAAGCCGCAATGGAATGCAGATGCCATAGGAATGCCATCACTTGACTGGTACTGAACTGCAGTCAGGCAATGTGACCAATGCACCTGATGGCCTTTGAAGCAGCTCTCAGAGCACTGCTACTACTTCAAACAGCTGACCCGTGAGGTTCTGGGCTGTCTGATTTTCAATTGATGACCTATTCTTAGCTCAGAAAACCCCTTATGCTAGGTTCACACTAGTGTTCTGATCTGCATGGGGACCTGAGAGACGGAGAGTGTGTCTGCTGAAAAAGCTGTTACCTGCGGACACCCACGAATCCAATAGACTATAGTCGGGGTTTGCCAGGTTTCTGCCAATTTTATACTGAAACCAGGCGAGAGAAGAGTCATCCTTGCAGGACTTTTTTCTCCACTGATTTTAGGTGTAATCTGCGGAGACGGAATCTGTCTTCTATGGAGACTCCAACGCAGATGTGAACCTAGCCTTATATTGGTATCCCCATGTCTGTAATGATCCATGTAAAATTAACACATTTATAAATTCTGCACAGTGAATGCCATAAATAAAAAAAAAAAAAAAAAAAAAAAAATGTTTTCCAGGCCTCAAGGTTTTTTTTCTTTTTTTTTTTAATATATGCTGATGACCTATCCACAGGATATGCCCTCGGTATCTGACTCCAGGACTTCAATGATCAACTGATCCTGCTGCCTCCAGCTGCCAGAAGCTACTGCTATCAGCAGAGTCAAAAGCAACTCTGCCCCTATTCAAGTAATAGACACAGAGCTGCAGTAACCCAGCACCACAGCTGTGCAAGGAACAGGGCTGTACTTCTGCAACTATTACTTGAATAGGAGCAGATTTCCTTCCAGCCCTGTCCAGTCCAGTAGCTTCCAGCAGCCAGATCAGTTGGTTGGTGCAAGAGCCAGATGTCAGGCTCCCACCGTACATATACTGATGGCCTATAGCCCATCAGTATAAAAAAAAAAAAACAGGGTCCCATCTAAAGAAGTTGCTGGCAAAATATACACTAAACCTCATTTTCATTTATCTACGGTATAAATAGAGTAGGCATAGTGGTAAATCTCATGGTGCTAGCAGAGTGCTGTTCGAATTTTTTGTGTTTTCATTTCCATTTCAGCCAAGGTACACTTGCACATATAGTTCATGTTTTTTGGCCATGCTGACTTTTTTTTTTTTTTTTTGTGTTCGGCAAAAACACCTGTTTGGGCCCAGAAATTCCTTTTAAATAGATGGAAAAATAAAAATGTTATGGGTCTGGGAATTCAGCACCCCAAAATCAAAACATTTCTATTATTATTATTATTATTATTATTATTATTATTATTATTATTATTATTATTATTATTATTATTATTATTATTATTATTATTTTATTCTTATATTTGATAAAATAATAAAAATATTCAAAAGTAGTAATACCTAAAATGGTTGCAGTACATAATTTAATATCTCTGTAATCATAATGACCTGCAGAATAAAGTTATTTATACTGTACAGCGAATGCCATTGAAATAAATCCCCAAAAAACAAATCTCCAAAAAAATTAATAAGTTATTCAATATATTGTTTATCCTAGAATGATATTATTTAATAAATACAACTCCTCCTGCAAAAAAAAAAGTCCTCATACAATAATGCCAATGAAATAATAAAAAAGGCATTCATGATGCACGAAAAGCATTAACTACCAAGTCACTGCGAATATGATGAAGCACTTATTAGTACTCTATGGTATGGTTGTATTAGGAATAACCTCTGTTAGTGCATGAGAAGCTTTACATTAGATAATAGAGCAGGGTATTTAGAGAGCGAGCACAGAGAAGTGCACATTTTCTGGATTACTTCTGTGTTAAACTAAAACCCATAAATGCTATTGTCCTGTGATTGCTTGGCATTGAGCTGTGCAGGTCTTTGTGAGTTTGTGCCATTAAGCCCAGTAAATGTTCAGTATTTTCCTTCTCGCTCTTTGTTGATTTCACACAGGAAAAAAAGGCAAATGTTTCAGCACTTTTTTTTTTTTTTTTTAACTTCTTTCATTATGCGGAAGAAATTAAACATCCCTCCAAGTTAGTACTTAAAATATCAAAGACATTGTTAAATGCCTTTGAGTCACTATACAAGTAATTCACTTGTGCAAAGCAGCTACATGGTAAATGAAACCGTACGAGGGAGGTTTCCAAAGCTGAATAAACACAAAATTAATTAGTCTGAAACTTCCTGATGGATCTATTTAATGAAAGCCTGTTATTGTGTCAGCCACTCAACACCATGGATTTGTTTTATTGTCTTCTGTGTTGCTTTTTTATTGAACCAACATGAAGGTTGAGCATAGATGTTATTCTACAAAGGCCTTCTGAGCTCCTCAAGATATGACAAGTTAGGTGAGTCCTTTCTGTGTAGGTTTCACATGTCCCTTGTTGATATTGGAAAGGTTTACAAAATGGCCAGCAGGTAGCTGTCACTCTGTAGCAGCAGAGTATTCTGGGTAGTGAATGTGAAAACATACCACATCTTATTTCTCCTTAAAGGGAGTCTGTCAACAGTAAATTGGTTATAAACCTAATCACAGTAACTTGTAGAGGTGATTCTACAGTTTCCAAATATACCTCTATTGTTCGTATTTAGAGCCCCATTTTCATGTAAATTGCCATTTTACACATATGCAAATGAGGGGAAAATGTTTTTCCCCAGGAACCTAGAGCCTAGACTGAAGCTTGGAGAAACTAGGGCACATCCCCAAAGCACTTTTCCCCTTATTTGCATATCTATAAATCAATTTATGTAAAAATGGGGCTTCAAAGCTTAATAACAGACATATTTGGAAACTGTAGAATCACTTATACAAGATCCCATGATTAAGTCTATAACCAATTTACTGCTGACAGACTCCCTTTAAACTAAATGGATTGTCCAATGGGTCATCATAAATGATAACCAACTATTAATCGCCTATTAAATTCAATGTCACTGTTGTGCTGCCACTCCGCTGTTCCCGCCATTTTACTTTTGCTGTAGTGATGACAAATGTCAAATACCTACGTGACTACTACTGCCAATCGCTGATCTCAGTGGTTATGCACCATATGTGTTACCATTACCAATGAGGCCAGTGACTGGCTGCGGATATCACATAGGTATACATATAATCCCCATAGGCTCACCAAACCTAGTATACCCTGGCATCTTCTGAAGTTTTTCTGGTGTTGACCACTTTCCTGCTTACACTTCTAGTTTTCAGCATTTACTTGGGCATTCCATGTTCCACAAGCATTTATCCAAGTAAGCACAGAGTTATGACTACTGTAGTTTAATACAAGGCTGATGAAGTTTAAAGAGGAGCATACAAGGAGCAAGGAAATTTTCTTAAGCATATTTATATCAATGGGTCATAAGAAGACTGACTCCAAACTAGCTTTATTACAATTTACCTGTGCCAGCTGAGGCTAGGTTCACATCTACGCTGGTCTCTGTCATTCAGTTCGGGCAAGAGACCCGAACAACGGTGAGCTGGACTAATATAACAGCGGTTACCCACAGATCCTATTGACTATAATGGAGTCCACCGGGTGTCCGCTGGTTTCAGGACTTTCTCTCTGCCAATTTCTGGCAGTTTCTGCGGCAGAGTCTCCAACAGAGACTAGTACACTCAACGGAGACTCCGGCACAGATGTGAACTTAGCCTTACAGTAAGAGCAACATTTTGTGCTCTAGAGCTGAACTTCAAAAAGACAATAAGGGCTCACAAGTTTTTCTTTTTTAAAACTTAATTAACATTTTTAAGGTACTAATCTGTCTGTCTTGACGTATGGTTGGTTCAATGTCTTCAGATATATTGGAACAATAAAATTTGACTTGCATGTTTTGCCATTTTGTTTTTTGTCTATAAATTATATTGCAAAATCTGAGAAGAGTTTGGTGAAGCGAATCTCTTCTATTCCCACGTGTCTTTTAAATTATCAAACATTAAAAGGAAAACATTTGTCACATTTGGAGAATAATTCCAGGCTGTGTTAAAGGCAGATGGTTCACCATACAATACAACAGTAGAATGATTAGGCTCTGTCACTGTAGCCAATGTTTTTAGACTTTCAGCAATTATCAATTAGCATTTTAACCCACAAAAGATGCATACTTGTCTATTGTACTATATAAACTGTTTTATATCCCATACATGAGACTATCAAGAATACAAAGAAATTTTATTGTTTGTTGTTGTGTTTATTGTTGTTGTTGTTGTTGTTGTTATTATTATTATTATTATTATTATTGTTGTTGTTGTTGTTGTTCGTCTACATTATCAGAATTGGCATAAAATTCCATCCACTTATCTGGAAACTTAGAAAACTTAGCATTCCAAAAAAGTCAAATAGTTAATTAACATTATTTTTCAGACTGTTTAGAACTTAATATATACAAATCTAAAGGTACAAAAGCAAATATTTGTGTATACACATTTCTTTATGTGTACACTTGTAAACATTGTGCTGTTATCGGCCCAGCACTTTGCTAACAATATTTTGGTATTAAGTATGACTTCAGGATCTGATTACAATGTTTGTAGTCTGTTACCATGGATAAGTATAAGTATGTATAGAAGCTCTAGATCCAAGTCAATAGGACACTTCTATTTAAAGGGGTTTACCAGGTTACAGATACCAATATTGGATCAGTGTGGTCCGACAGCCAGCACCCCCATTGATCAGCAGTTCCTAGCCGGTGCTGGAACTAACAAGAATCACAAGTCTGTTCTTTGTAGTGGCCAGGCTGGGTTACTGCAACTCATCTGCCATATACTTTGCTGTTTGCCGCTAGGTCTACTTCTCCTGTAATAACATGATCACTTTGAAGACATTGACTTATCTACCATCTAGGTGATAAATATATAATCTCTGTGGGTCCAACCACTAGGGACCTACCGTTTAAAAGAAGCAATGATGAGTTTCAATTTTGGAACAACCCCTTTAAATCCTTGGTTTTATCACTATTCCCCATAGACTAAACCTTACTTGGGCTAGGCTCTCTCTCTCTTTGTATACAAATATATTGCTGTATTTATTTATTTTTTTTAAAAGCTGTACATTCAGTAAATATAACAATACTTCAGCCATGTATTGTATTTTTTTGCCATCATCTTTAATGGCACTGTACAATGTATTGATGATGCATGTATATATGTGTATATACACAATATAATTAACAAGACCGCATGTACTGTATGGAAATTCCTACATGATGACTTAATTGAAATGTGGAATATTTGTATATCCTCCATAGTTTACAATTCCATATAATAATTTCTATACCGGCTGGATTGTTTAACTCTTTAAAGTCATGTTCTATTGAATCTTAGACTGAAAGCTGGTAGGCTGCACAGACTGATTGGCTTGTCAAGCTACGGACATGTTTTTATGCAGTCAGTGAAATTTATGAAATGTTACAGTCTCAAAGAACAATAATCAAACCTAACACCCTTCCATTTGACTGATTTACAATGTAGAGCCATATTCGCCTGATGAATAATATACAATGCAGAACACATCTAAGAATAAAAATGATTTGGGAAAACCTTTTTTCTCCTCCTTGTATAGAAAGTCTGCTCTTTTTAGATGCCACCAGAATGAGGACTTGAATTCTTAATACTGGAATGATATTGAGTTTTCAGATGAGGCATGGACTATTTAGTAAAGTCCCAGTCTTTTTGCTTTAGGGCTAGTTAGCATGGCTCTATTACAAATCTATATATTAGAAATTCTTAAAATGACGCCTATAGACTCTATGGGTCTATGGGGCCATATGGAATCTGTAATTTAAAAAAAAAAAAAAAAAAAAAGAGCGCCAAAAGATGCATCCAGATTTCTGATCCAGCATCAGCCATTGTGTTTAAGTTTAAACCAACTATTTGTTTATTTTTGGATAGGATCTTTGGGCAGAATCCACGCCCCCAACCACCAAGCCATACCTCCTTTTTAAGCATGGTAGAAAAATTCAGTTTTAAAACTAGATATGCCAATTTGTCAGGAATGATTCACCATTGATTGTGTAAGTGGATATCCTGAATGTTCCCTTACCACAGAGTTTTGGAAGAGGAATCAGAATTGATCATATTTAAATTTCAACATATTTTATCCTTTGTTCTCATCGGAAATAGGCTTTGCATAAGGAAAACAGAATGTCTTGGGTGTATGTAACATGGCCTGGAAAGTGGCTTTTTTATGCCTTTTAAAAAGTCTGTATTACTTAGCATTTTTCATGCCATTTTGGGTGTTTTTTCCTATCTGGAATTTTTTTTTCATGCATTTGTTCCAGCCATTTCTCCTTGTATTTGCAGCAGCCCACCAGAAGGACCTGGAGGCTGTCATAGTAATGAAATAAAGGGTGTCAGCGGTGACCTTAGACTTAAGTAAATCTTCCAGCTCATCTCCTAGACTGATGCAGAGCTTAGGGGTCCTGCAAGGTACATGATGATGATGGTGGTTGTGGTGGTGGTGGTAGTGGTAGTTCTGATGATCTTCCTTTTGGTATTCAGCCTTTTTGAGCCAGGTGGAAGTTGGAAGGGCCCATGATGATTAATGCAGAAATACTTAAGCGACACAGGTTGCAGGTGAAAACAGGTTCAAACTTAAATGGTGTAATGGCAACCCAATATAGCTTCTAATTTGACATGGAGGTACAGATCTTAAGGCAATTCCACTGTGAATGAGGGATGAGCCAGGTGATGGTTTCCAGCAGTATAAGTCCTGGGTTATCATGCCAACAACTCCAACGTCTCAAACTTTTTCTCTGTATGTTCTGAATGATTTATTGGGCATAAATGACCCAAATCCTTAATTCACATGTCAATGATTGTATGCAGACAGGCACTACTTTTTGTCTCTTTTGATGATTGCATATGGATACCATTCATGTGCTGTCCATTTTTTTACAGATCCACTATATTGAAAAGTATATTATTGAAAATAGCTTAAAAATTGTTGCAGGTTTTTCATGGATGTGCCCTTCCTAAACCCAGACCTGTGTATGAAATTGTCTCTGTATATTTTTGGAGGTACAGCATGGGCTCATAGAAGCCTGTGTGCTGTATTGCACATCTATATCACAAAGATCCTCAATATGGCAGTGTGCATGAGGCCTTACCCCTTCTAGAAGCCAATAAAACCAGCAAAAAATAAATAGCATCATGAAAAAGTTAATTTCCTTTTCATTTCATTAGATTGCCACCTTTTGCTGAAAGTAATGAAAAGCAAAATGGATGCATTGTGTATTTAATACATCCCAAAGAATGTGCCCTGTGTAAGCATTACATTGAACACAAAGCTACAGCAGCAAGTCTGTCTTGTTAGTTCAAATACATATGGCATAAAATGCTCACCAGTTCAAAAGGTGGCAAACTCTGAGAGCAAGCAAACAGCCCTACTTAATGTAATGACTTTATGTGCAATCTTGTCTTAATAAGAAGTTACCACCCAGTTAAATGTTTAATGTTATACGTATAGTGGGCCATTAACCATCTGCTGTTTGTGTGGGTGTAGGCGTGTGTATTGTATGTACAGTATATGTGTATGTATCATAGATATTTTTTTTTTTTTGTGAATCGTGCATAGAAAAGGTATACAGCTCCCCATAAATGTATTTAAAATACAATACCCACTTAAATTAATGAAGCGCCACTGAAATTTTAATAACCTTCAATTTTCTCTAATGTCTTCCCATACCTACCTGCAGAGAACTGCAACTGAAAATAGCCTGTACTGCACAATGCACATGTGCGCCCAGTGCTACTTCCCAGCAGGCTCTTTATTTAATTTCAATTAAACTCACAACATTAATTGTTCAGCTCCTCCGTTCTGTATCCACCTCGCACTCCCCTCCGCTCTGCAACAGGTTCGACACTGAAGCCGAAACTAATGACTATGTAAAGTCCTCATCAGAAACAGGAGGCCCATGGAATATGTGACATTTTTATCACCTTGTTCCGACTTCCGTTTTCAATAAAAGCACAAATTGGAAATAAAGCCTGGGGTCTGCTTAATCATTAGTAAATTAAGAATCTGTTTTTAATATCCCCTAACTTGTAAATAATGTATTAATTGAGTGGCTTGAACGCTGGAAAGTCTGCTAAATGTGTAATGAAAGTAGTTTGCTATTATTGGAGGATGCATACCAAATGCAGCAAATTCAATAAGCCAGTTGTTTGTGAAAATGGTGATATAATTAGCAGGCACCTGCAGCTGTTTTCTATGCTGAACAACGGGCCTGAAATGTGTACAAAGTGGATCTGGATGCCACGACGTGATGAACAGGTTTAATTTTTTTCCTTTTACCTTTTTAAAAATTAAACAAAGTGGAATATCTTGTCGGTTGATAAAAGACCAGTGTTCCCTCTACCCTGGAAAGATTAAACTTAGGATCACTTTCCCATTGTAAGATGCACTTTAATTTTCTTTTCCTTTTTTAATTAAAATGAGAACTTTTTCTTATGTATACTTTACAGGTTGAATAAGCTCCATTGCCAGGCTGGTTTTGAATGGTTTCAAAATGTAAACTATTTTTTTTTTTCTCCACCTTTTTTTTAAACCCTGGAGGCCATACTTTTATTGGGCTCAAATGAGAATATAAGTTTTTGTTATTGTTCTGTTTTGTTTTCTTACTTTTCGTTCTTGTTGTTCAAATAAGGTCTCATATACATGGCAAAGATGTTTGAACAGAGCCTTTACAATGGCATGTGGATTCCCTATGGTTCAGTACTACAGAGCCTTAGGCACTCTGTACTGCCGTATGTTTCCTCTACAGGTACTGTATAGTCTGGTCTCACACTACCAAGTCTTGGACGTGAGACTCAGAGTGTCCATGTCAGTAAATCCAGCGCACACAATGCCAGGAGACTGACTCCTAGCATTATCTATACAGTATGTAATGCTATGAGACACTCTCTCTTCACTACAAAATGTCCCATAGTGTAATCACAGCAGGGACAGTATATAGTGGAGTGGCAGGGACTCTTGGCATCATAGATCACTATAATGCTAGGAGTCTGATTCCTAGCATAGTGTACAGGCCCATAAATCTATCACGCACACAGATTGAGTCTCATGTCTGAGACTCTGTAGTGTGAAACATCTTATACAGTTCCTATAGATGGACCATAAACCTTTTGGTTTTTTCACTTGCACAATATTTGTTCAGTGATCAGAGTGCACTTAGAATTGCCGTGCATGGAACAAGTATCAAAATTGTCTTGGAGAAACCATGGACTTGTTATCTATTATACAAAATTTTGAAAAATTCTCTAGCAGATTTTTAAAACTAGAATTCTTCCCACTATGAACAGTTGCATTATTTTATGGGCTCAACCATGTGTATGGGCCATGCATGATATATTATATCTTGAGTTCATGCTACAGACCCAGAGGCACTCTGTGTTTCATCACATGCCATATTATGGAGGTACTCATATGGTAATTTATAGTTACATAGCAGATGAGGTTGAATGAAGATATCAGTCCATCAAGTCCAACCTATAACCCTACAGTAGCCTACAGTGTTGATCCAGAGAGAGGCAAAAAACCCTATGAGGCTTATACCAATTGCCCTATTTTGGGGGAAAAATTCCTTCTAGACTCCAATCTAGCAATCACCATGAAACCCTGGATCAACTTGTCCTTAACAGAATCTAGAACCCATAACCTATAATATTGTTCTGTTCGAGAAAGACATCCAGGCCCTCTTTGAACTTGTTCAATGACTCCACAATCACCACTTCCTGGGGCAGAGAGTTCCATAGCCTCGCTGTTCTTACAGTAATGAATCCCCTTCTATCTTAAGACGTGTGGACCCTCATATAAAGTCAGAGGAAATGCATAACAATGTCCTAGCTTTTGCAAGCTCAGTTTACCTAAAATGTATTTGGTCTATGGCCAGTTTCATCACACAAAGGTCGATGATGTCACTGAACAGTCTTCAGTGTATCTACATAGAATTTGAACACTTTGTGTTTTCCCTGCCAATGTGTGTATTTAGCTCATACAGTGTAGGGTCATTGGGAAAAATGGGGTACTGTGTGCAACATTTCTTTTTTTGGTCCCATATTTCCCTTATATTAATACATGTAGTTCTTTTTTTTTTTTTCCTTTTAGACATTGTAGATATTTGCTCCACATCGTGGAGGACTACTTTTATCTTCAATTTCAATCAGTAAATGAACCCATCCTAAACTCTATTAACTGGGTTGTATGTGATGACAGATCTGTTGGTTGTTGCTAATTGATTTTTATACAGTTCATTGAATCTTATGTGGCGGGTGGAATTTGGGGATCTGCTCACGTCCTCCATAAAATCTAAAAGGATTCTCAATGCCAATAGTTTCTATTTTATGAACTAAACTAATAGTAAAGTTCACCAGGCTCCATTAAAATCAAAGAGTTTACTTCTGGCTCTGCAAGTTGTTTATGGAAAATTACTTACTCTTTGATCTGTTCTTCACACATATTACCTAACATGAGCATTCTCCCTGTAGCCAGTCATATTTAGTTGAGAATTTGATATAAACATTCCATTAAGCTGATAGAAATTCTAGTTCTGTTTTGCTTCGGTTTGCTTACTATTTCTTTTAACCTAGCATATGCTATAGTTTTCCTGATACAGCCTATGATAATTGTTAGCAATAATTATGTCTGGGACAAAAACAATGGGTTGCAGCCATTGAAAATGTACTGATCCTTGCTCATATTAGTAATAACTACTTATATAAATTCTTGCTTGTTTTACGTACTGTATGTTACCTGTCCTGCAGAATGGTGACTGCATCTTCAGTATACTGTAATATTCAATTGATTGTGGTTCATTCAAAGCTGCCCTCACTCAGCCTTGCCCTTACTCCACTCAGTTCCTGTCTTTGACTGAGACCCCATGTTGCGGAAACACAGCTTTTTTTGTTGCAGATTTTGCTGTGTTTTTTTGAGCCAAAGCCAAGAATGGCTACAAAAGGAATGGGAAATATAGTAAGTTCTTATACTTCTACCTTCTGCTCAATCCACTCCTGGGTTTGGCTCAAAAAACCGCATCAAAATCTGCAGCAAAAAAAGCAGCTTTTCTGCAACGTGGGTCCTCAGCCTTTGATGGATTTGCCAGCCTGAACATCATGCTGGGAGAGGGACTCCTAGCATTATAGTTATTTATGATGCTAGGCGTCCCTGCCTCACAGTGACATATTGTCCCATACTGATTATAGTACACGACAGTATGTCACTGGGAGGCAGGGACTCCTGGCATCATAGATAACTATTAAGTAAGTTGAGCATGCATATGTATAGGGCAAGTCAGGTAAAATGGCTACCGGACAAAAAAGCGTTTGGTTCCCCACTTTATGCTGTGACTATAGTAGCCATGTAAGCATATACCTGTATCCAGAGGGATCCAAGGTGGTAGTGCAGAACACTGTTTCATCTGCACAATCTTGGCTCCCCATGGACACAGGTGGAGGCTTTATAGCAAGGATTAAGTATAGTCTTGAAGCGGGATTACGGCTTGTCAAATTGACATTTGTGAAAATGATTTTGATAGTCGCTGACTTGTTAAAGGTAATGTATGTTTCTGTATGTCAGACATACAGTATATTATACTTGAGAGCCTCTGCCCTGTAGAATCATCTGATAAAACAAAGAACCACTTGTAGATAACAGGTAATTTCATATAAAACACTTAGGTCTTAGGTCACCTCTGGTTGGTCCAAACTTTGCATGAATTTTGGGTTTGAACTAACACAAACTTTTTCGCTGGAAACAAAGTCGGACATGCAGGACTTTGATTCCAGCGAAAAAAAAACTGGATTCGCAGCGCAGAGGGTGCAAGCGCACACCCACGCATTGCTTTAAAAACCCATTCAAATGAATGGGTTTTTAAGCAATGTGTCACTAACCTTTCGCTATCTAGTCCCTATACAGTTTCTCGAGATTTTCAGTTGGATTCGCGGCGGACGAACTCCGGCGCAAGTGTGAACCCACCCTGACTAATGCTGGATGATAAATCTGGTGTATGTTTAGATGGTCTAGTCTGCTTTTATATCACCTTGTAGTTGGTTTACTTTGTTCCAGAATTTTTTTGGTCGCATTGTGGCTCATATAAACCATGCCCTCTTTCTCTAAAATTCCACACCCACATATTTAGCATGTAAAAATATTTTTAGCCTAAGCAATATGCACCAGAGAAGTGCCACATTGCGCCAAAGATGCACCATGTTTATGCCAGTGTTTGGTTGTAAACACAATATTAAATCTGGGCCATTGGACCATGGCTGGTTTCTTTTCTATGGATTTTATTTGAAAGGACATTTATAGATCTAGAGTTTTAACCCTTTCCCGTCATCCGCCGTAATAGTACGGCGGATGTCGGGTGTTTAAATATGGCGGCCACTTGTGACCCGAGTGGCCGCCGTAGCCACCGGGTCTCTGCTGTTGTATACAGGAGAGACCCGGCACTAATGCCCACGATGGGTGCTGGGCATTAACCCCTCTGGCACCTTGGTCAAAGCTGACCAAGGCGCCATTTTACCAGAGGCGTGCGGGCACCTCCTTTTTGCCAGGGATCGCTGGCACCTCGTTACTATGAGAGCCAGGAGCCTTGTGAAGGCTCTCAGGCCTGTCTTAAATTAGATTCTATTGCAGGTTAATCTATGAAGCCTGCAATAGAAGAGCCGCTTTTTGCAATGCATTGTAATGCATTGCATTAGTGGTCAGACCCCCCCTGGGGTTTAATAAAGGCAAAAAAAAAAAAAAAAAAAATATATATATATATATATATATATATATATATATATATATATATATCAACAGCAATATCAGTTCCCCAAAATGGTATAACTAAAAAATACACCTGGTCCCGCAAAAAAAAGACGCCCTATGCATCCCCGTACATGGAAGTATAAAAGAGTTACGGGTGTCAGAATATCGCGAATTTTAGAAGAAAAATTTTTTTGCACAGTTTTGGATTTTTGTTAAGGGGCTAAAATGTAAATTAAAACCATATAAGTTTGTTATCCCCGGAATCGTACCGAAACATAGAATACAGGTGACATGTTATTTTGGCTGCACAGTGAACGCTGTAAAAACGAAGCCCATAAGAAAATCACACAAATGAACTTTTTTTTTCAAATCCACCCCATTCTGAATTTTTTTCCAGCTTCCCAGTACATTGCACAGATTAATAAATGGTAGCAACATGAAGAAAAATTCGTCCCGCAAACATTTAGACCTCATATGACTCTGAGAGAGGTAAAATAAATAATGGGGTTTAGAAGGGGGGGGGGAGTCAAAAACGAAAAATCGAAAAATTCGTCCGGCGGGAAGTGGTTAATAATGCTGGTCTCCATTTATGGTGTATACTGTTCTCAGGAGGTTTGGACTCCATGCACACACTAGGTGAGCTTACCTTTAATAAATAGAAAATCTGTCAACAAAGCACAATAAGCAAACAAACTGTCTGATGTACTGACATAAAAGGCAATGTCTTGGCAATGTCAGCACTACTTGATTCTGGTGACCCTAACCTATCCTTCTGCAGGACTGGGTTGATATGTTTGGGTCTGGTGACAGACTCCCTCTAAGTTTAGCGCCTACTGTTCTCATTTTGGTGAGAAGCAATTGTGGCCATGTGTGGCAAAAGTAGTTCCAACCACAATCACAGAGATGGCATCTTTGATCTTTAGTGCTCTTTATTAAAGGGATCTATTTTTTGATCTATTTCCTTAAGGATAGGGCCACCCCTTTAACAACCTTTAAACTGTTTTATAAATCTTTTTAGGCTTTCAAATATTTTTTCTGCCTATATGTTAAAATATATTTTTATTTCTTGTCACATTTTCAATAAGGAACCACAGGTGCAAATTAAAGTCAAAATCATTCTCGAAAGTGCACCCATCATTTGACCTGTTAATTACAAAATGTAAAGAACCATAATTCCATTTCAATTCCAGAACAGAAGGACAATGTGTTTGCTCATTTAAACAATGTGCTATGAGTATTATTTAATTAAGATCTGGGGTGCAGCTGTTTTCAGAAAAGCTGTTTCATATGGCAAGTCTTGCTCCAATACAGATTTTATTTTTCTTTGTGTGTGCAGAGCGCACAGTACAAAGCCTGAGATGCCAGGTGTGTGCACAGGGAATTTGGAGAGTTGCAAACGCCAACCTACTCATCAGCGCAGTACAATGGAATATATCATGCCAAATATAATATAACAAACTAATTAAATATAGTTCCTTGTAAAGGAGAAAGGTCATTGCTTGAAGGCATTTGCATTATGAAATAAATTAAATTTGATTTGTAATCTGATTGCAAAAAGTTATTAAGCACGAAGGTGCAATTTTTCTGGTAAAGTTAAAGGCAAGCAACTCAGTTATTTGAAGTGCAATTCTGTAATGGTGCACATGTCGTCTTAAAGGAAAACTCTTCTGAAAATGAATTTGGTTGTCGTTAATAATGAGGCAATAGCAGGGGACTTGTTTTTTTCTTGTTGGAATCTGGCTCTAAACTGGCAACTGTTGTGACTGCTCTGTACAAAGGATGGGAAGAGCTGTGTAAACATACATGGTGCCATGATCGCAAGTGCTCAGGAGTGGCCTTTCCATGCGCAGTACCTTGGGGTCTCTGCATTAAATGTCCCGGCCTGAGCCCCTCTTCTCTGAATTATTATTCTAGCAGTCTCCTGATTGGATACTAGAGTCATCACTCTTTGGAGAGGGGCTGCAGTGTTTTAAATCCAGGGAGCCTTGGACGCTGCACATGAAGAGGCTGCCCCTCTATGCATGTACCATTGAACTGCTTGGTTATTGAAGGTGAGTTTATTTTAACACCCCCCCCCCCCCCCATAATAAATGTATTGTCAGCATTCTCTATCTGGCTGCTGCAGCTTTAATGTTACCATGCCAATCTGGGAAGCTTTGCAGTTTGAGGCTTCCTGGATTGGTCCAGTTAGCAGCTGAGAAGGCTTATATAAGACCACGCCCTCCTTAGCTTGCTTTTGAAAAATTTGTAAGTTTTAGTGGACTTTGTGTTGGTTTCTGCAGCAGTGCATTTATTATTAGTACATTTATCTGTTTGGTGACAATTCAGATGCCCAGATTCAGCACAAGCCCATCTCTCCTTGCGGTGAGGTTTGGCGAAGGCATCTGGGGGTCTTGGTTCGCAGAGGTGTTCTAGTTGTAGATAACTGTGAGCAGTAGAGACAGCTATCAGTCAATTTCTTGCTATTGCTTTTATTGTGGCCTTGCATCTGCAGTCTAATCATAACATGTATTCAACCTAGACCTGGGGGTTGTGGGCTAGTTAAGATCCTGGGTCACATGATCAGAATCAGTACCTGGCTCTTGGGTTGCTCTGCCTCTAATCTCCACTCCTGTTTTTACAGGTAATTATCTGTACTATGGGGGCTGGCTTTACTATGACTTACAATATAATCTTTATGGCTTCTGTCCACATTGGGGATTCTGCTTCATTTATCTCCAATATAACCTAATAACGGATTTCTTTATTATTAATAATATGTGTGTGTCTATGTATATATTATGTGTGTGTGTGTGTGTGTGTGTGTGTGTGTGTATAAATCTTACATGCAATTTATACAGTTTGTTGTAGATTTCCTCTGCAGAGACCAAATCAGTCTCGCATTCTCCATGTACAATGGAGCCAATGGGCTTAAATCTGAATGATCAATAAAGTAAAAAATTAGATTTAACCAATTATATTTATATTTAAGCCTTTCCATACCTCTCATCCAACGTCACAAAACGTCTGTGTCAAGAAGATGCCTGAGGTCAGCTAGCACTCCACAACCACTTCCTACTGCCGTAACTCTGAAGCTACATGACATCTTAACCTTTAAAAAACTGCTTCCAGTCAGCATTTAAAAACACCCAAATCTTATTTGACCTTTTGCAATTTGGTACAGATTTAGAGGAGAAAAAAAATGACGTTCCAACAAATTGTTTTCTAGCTCTGGCCTTTTTAAAATGTTCATTGTGTACTGTATTTTTACTTTGCCTCTACCATATTATTTGAAACCAATCATTAATCATGAAAGATAAACACCTGTTTTTTATGATCTGGACTTTTTAATAGTTTTGCTTCATGCCTGTGACATTTAAAGCAGTCATTTTGCTGAAATGTAGATCAGATTTGTACTATAATATGCATGGAAATTCATTTTTTTTACTTGTAAATGTTACACTTGTCTCCAAGAGTGTGTGAATATGTACATTTGTACATCTCTTCTGTATTCACGAATACTATATAAAACACGCACATATTTTAATTTTTCCATGTTGATTTTGCAATGTGGGGTGCATAGATGGTGAATTATGTGAGGCCTTTAAGAAATGTGTTATTAACTAACTTGTTGTTCACTCCGTACAAGAAACTTAACTCGTGTGTTCCTTCCGAAGATGTCTATACGTTGGAAATTCGCTTTGAGGTTTTTTTCATATTCATTTCATATATATAATATTTATTTTATTATTATTATTATTATTATTATTATTAAATTATTATTATTATTATTAAAATATAATAATAATTATTATTATTATTAATATAATTTATTTACTTTTATTTATTTTTTCACTCAACTGGCTCAACTTTTAATAAGATACCACAATGCTGCTGATACATCCTTGCTAAATTTTATGCAAAATCCAATCCTCAAACACATGCAATACCTGCATGTGTTTAGAAATTCTTAATGTGTTAGTTGACGAACTAATTTATCTCCCATATGAAGTATTGTATTAATGATATTTATTAATAATAATAATAATAATAATAATAATAATTATTATTATTATTATTATTATTATTATTATTATTATCATCATCATCTAAATGTTAGGTGAAACCATTGTGTCAAAAAATTGTGTTAAATAATCCGTGTTGGGAAGGCACAAAAAGTGTTTATAAACCTTTCCTGTCCAATCATCAGAACAAATGCCACAAATGCAATGCTGTTTTTTTTCTGGTAAAATGATAGATCTCTTGACAGAATCCAATGGCTTCCAAATGGGATTGATTGTTTCGTATGTCCATCCTGTGATACTTCATTCAGAGTAGTGGCTATGGTTATAAACCTACCTATGAGTGGGCCCCACATTGCGAAAACGCAGCAAAAAAGCTGCGTTTTGCAGTACCTGCAAAAAGGATGGGATTCTGGCTCATCCCATCCACACCTTGCAGAAAAAACCTGCAGCGGAAAAGCCACGTTTTCAAAAAATGCTGGCACTTTCCATATAGGTATATAGGGGCAGAAAGTCCACAGAGGAAAAAACTGTGAAAATGCAATGAAAAACACTGCAGAAAAAAAGTTTTGTTTTTTTTTTTCTGCAAGGTTTTTTTGCTGCATTTCTCTACGTGGGGCCTTAGCTTAAAGTCGGTAATACATTATCCAAATTAATTGTAGTTAATTGAAATTATATCCTGGAAGAACCAATTTGTAGCATCCAAATTTTTTGCATGAGCAAGAGGTCAGTTGTTCCTAAAATGTGTTGAATCTACAAACTGTGCAGCGGTTGCAATAAAAAAAAAAAAAAAAAAAAAAAATAGTGCTACATTTGACTCTGTTCCAAGGACTCCTTTCTCTACATTGTTTGTTTCCGCATCTACTGAAGTTCTTTGGGGAAAGCAGTAAGTAGCTGTAGCCAGAAACCATTTTAAAGCACTCCTCCTATTAAGGTAAACACATTTTTATTTGGTTAACTTTCTTAAAGGGATTGTCCATCCAAATAAATGTTTAATGAAAAGTTACACTTTTTCAATATCCTTCTGTATAAAATCATCGGTTTTCCAGATCTCTGCTTGGACAACCCCTTTAAAGGGATTCTGTCAAAAAGAAACTTGATGTCCATCCAGACACAGTGTAGTGTAGGGGACATTATGCTGAGCACGATCATACCCTTATAGTCCAACAGATGCACCATTTCATTAAAGCAGTTTTAAGAAATATGCAAATGAAGCTCAGATGCAAAAGTGGGCATGTCAATCTCAGGTTTTTAAAACTAAATTCGGAGCCCTTGGAGTCTGTGGTATGCCCCATTGCATGGAAGTCTTACAGTAGGGTCACACTAGCATCAGCTTATCCTCTGTTTTGGTCCATCAGAGAACCAGAACAACTTGCAGGACTTTTTTGCCGGACAAAATTTGGACACCCATTGTGACGGAATCTCCGAATTGAGATGCGAACGTAACTTTATTTCCATATTTATAAAAAAAAATTTTCAATGACACTGTACCTTTTATTACATTAACTAAAGGTATGATGGTGTTCAGCATAATTTCTCCTACAATGCAATGTGGCTGGATTGATATTTAGTTTCCTGATGACTCTCTTGAAGACTATTATTGGTAGATCTGCCCCGATAAATTCAATTTATGCTCTCTATTTTTCTTCAAAAAGTAAAAGCGCAATGGTCATGCAATGACAATACAGCTGGTCTTCACACTCTATGTAGCAACTTTTTTTTAACTCTGCTATCTGACAAATCTTATGCAAGACTTTTTTTTGAATAAAATTAATAACACCGCTTTATAAGCTTTTTCTCCTCTTGAAAAATG
Organism: Leptodactylus fallax; assembly: GCA_947044405.1. Taxonomy (NCBI): domain Eukaryota; kingdom Metazoa; phylum Chordata; class Amphibia; order Anura; family Leptodactylidae; genus Leptodactylus; species Leptodactylus fallax. The sequence continues at coordinate 1,355,788 of CAMRHE010000161.1, forward strand.
AAAACTGCCTAAACAATACTCTCAAGTGACAAGAAATATTCCGAAAATGGATCTAATTATTTTCAAAATGCTTTTGGTTTTAACTGCAAATAATTTCTCGGAATTACAATCTACCGCTACATTGGTTTTCTAGTGTGGGGACATGAGAGATAAAAATGCTACAATGTGTTATCACTTTGTTGTCACGTGACTGAATTTTGGGCTCTCTTGAAAAATATGACTCTGGCCTCTGAGAAGAACAGCTGCAGAAAATTGCATAAATTCCTGGAAACGATAACAATACACTTCTGAATTAATAAAAATCCATGATTTTTTTCTGGAACGTATGACATTTATACTTAATAGGTTAGAACAATTTGATGCAAATATGTTGTGGTTTTGTCCCTTATTTAATAGGACCCTTGAGTTTAGGAAGATTTTTATTTTTTTTTTCTTGAATCCATGTCTCCTGCTTTCCTACAGAACTTGCACATGTACGGATTTTTTTTTTTGTTAGTGTATGCCAAGAGTCTTGTGTGTATACTTTTCCAGGTGTGTCCATTTTGTTTGGCCACCACTGCCTCAATTTGTGGTCTGATTCATACAGAAATATTATAAATGCTTAATAATGAGAAACAAATGTTCATATTACATTAAAAGGTAAAGAACAGAATTCACTGTTTAAAATGTATTATATAAAAAAGACCCATCATTAGAACGACAGTATTTATTACTTCAATGATACTCTGTGTAGAAGTGAACACACTAAATGGATCATAAAGAGAGTCCACAAAGGGCTTATTCACACAATAATGAAAAAGGCTGTGTGACCATATTGACATGTCTGTTTTCTTGATGGAATTTTTTACATATCTGTCAAAAAAACTGACATGGTCCAGCTTTGTCTGTTTTGTTGAATAAAAAAGACATATGAATACACCCATAGACTTTCATGTGATGGCTGTTACATGGCATGTGAACCAAAAATGGGCTGACACCCATAGAGGTTGAATACTTCAATAGCTCCGTGCTCCATTATTCAACCTTCGGCTGATAATGTCTGCGGCAGGGAAGCGCAATGAGCATTGGTGGTTGAGGAGGGCAGGGGGAATTTAAATTATGGGGGGAATGGGGGGCTCACTTTCAAAAAGTTTGCGCAGGACCAACCAATGCATTAAAATGGACTTGGCTGACACGTCTGTTACATGGACATTAGGTCCATCAAAAACAGAACAGTTGTGTGAATAAGGCCTAATATGGATCAAGTATAATGATGATTCACTGAACTTCCAGCTGAATGTTAATCTACAACTTATGACAATGCCAAGATCCAGGTCACTATTGTATTTGGCTTCGCACAATTCTGTGGCATAGAAGAAACCAGACAGAAATTTTTTTACCAGCAAACAAAGTAGAATTTAAGACTCTCAAAATAGCAAAAATTCTTCAGGTTAAAACAAATATCTTTTAAAGACCAGACAAATATCTTTCAGTTCTCAAGACTCAGGAATTGACATTTTCTAGACTTGTGAATATTTTTTTTTTTTTTTTTACTGGATGAGTCCAGGGGTGGGATGCAGTTGGTTCTCCCCACTTCTGCTGATTCTGCCGTTAGTTACTGCTGGACCTCAGAATCTGGGAGAAGCAGTGAGCAATTCACTTTCCAAGTGAATAAATAATAGTAGCAGTCGCCACTTCTCATTCTGAATCTTTCCTAGGTGGCTCCAGAGAACACAATAAAAAAAAAAAAAAAATCTATCATCAGAAAATAAAAACCGGCTTTAATTAGCAAAACAAATATATTACTGGGGTGACACATTCCCTTCAACTTGCCTATCTACTACTGCAAAGCTGACAAGTGAGCTACAGGGAATACTAAATATCAATTTATTTTGACAGCTCTAATGGCCATGTGAAAACTGGAGTATGTGAAGTTTGTTATGGAACACCTATTTTTCCCAATGTTTGCCAGTGTTTTGCAGGTTTACTTTACAAGAAATACTAAACTGTTATAGATGTATAGTATTGACAATCTACCTAAAAAGAAAAAGTGTGATGGAATGGTTTTTCAATTTCGTTCGAGGAAATAAAAAATGTAAGCATAGCATATGAACACACTTCTTTCCCTTAATCCTTCTCCACATGTAGATGTAACAATAAGTAAGACTTTTACCAAAGTGATGTGTTAATAACTATATACCCCTGAAATTCCAGGCGTTCAAATATACAGAAGGTGAGACATTTTAGTCTTGTATATGTTTCCTGGAGTCTTATTAAAAATACTATTACTTATTATTGCAAGCACTACTACTGGATTATAAAATATGTGCAGGCTCTCATGTAAAGAATTACACTGTAGTTCATAAATTCACCATGAAATGGTCTGAACTTTATACCAGCATTTAATGAAGCTCTCACACAAAAAATAGCAATGTTATGGATGAATTCCCTTGTTTAAAAAATCACCCAGCCAGGACTCCTGCTTTAAACAATTATAATATTGTTTACAGGCTGGTATAAAACCTGGGTTTCCATAACCAACTTCTGTACTTTGCTCTTTGAATCCATTGATCTACTTACTACAGTGTTTAATATCTTCACCTTTTTTTTTTTTTTTTCTTATTTTTGAAGAGTAATAGTTATCATTGCAATGTTCTATTATGCAGCCAATCCATTGTATGCTGGATCAGATACAGTTTCATAGGTTCAAAAAAGTATAAACTACAGGAGAATAGTGGGCTTGCACAAAGTAGTGTATAACCATGCTGTAAGGTGGTAGAGGATTCCACCTTCCACATGAATGATGATTGTGGGAGACTTAGACTGGGTCCTCACCTGTGAAGGCCAGATGTCTATAGGGGGCTCTTTGTATGCTCCATATGTGGATATGTCCTTGGTATACATTAAGTCTGCAATGTTTACTAACAATATATACTGTACATTTGCATACATTGTTTTCTTTATAACAATGTTTTCTTTCATGCTACTACCACTTTGATTCAAACAGGTGGAACCCAGTTGCGCCTATTGGTTCTGCCATGGACAGTTTCCTTTTCTCACCACTTGTGGTGCAACCTTTACATGCTATGCCTTGATAATTTGCTGTGCGGCAAAACCAAAAAGTCTCTAAAGTATTTTCTTTTGGGTCTTCAGTGTGGACCTCCATTGTGACTGTTGCAGTACCCTGTCAGTGCACAAAAGCAAGCAAACGAATTTAGCATATGCCTGATAAGCAGAACCCATAGGAGCCCCGCGTAGACCACTGGGAGAACTGGGCAACCGATGTGTGTTGGCATGGGATCGTAATCTCTTGCTGATGATAAGATTACTTTACATTATAAAGAACTACTGTCAAACTTTTGCCACCATTGTGTACATTTTTTGAGACTGAGCAATGGCTGTTAACCACTGAACTTCTACCTCCATAAAAGTACCAGCGATTACCAGTGGTAGTATGTGTGGTGTTTCAAGGAAGGACTACAAAACACAAAGCAGGAGTTTGTCTGTCCTGTTCTTGGGAAGGTTGGTGTAAATTTACCTTATTATCTAGACTAACGTACCGCTTGTGGATCCCCACCTTACAATGCCATACATATCTACTTTTGACTGCCAATGACCAAAAACTTCCAGCATGACAGATTACTGGTTCCACAGGAAGTAGTCTGCTATCAACCATTGAGAACAATAGTTTGCATATAATGTTACATATAAAATTGTGGTAAACCACTTCTGTGCTAAACAACTGCTAACTCCGTAAAAGTACCATTGATAACCAGGCCTGATAACCAGACTGCAGGCTCTTGCGGAATCTTCCATCATCTTCTCTGAATCCACAAGCCCTGGGGTCCCTGCTGAGGTCTGTGATTGGACATGAATAGTTGTGGAGCTTGCTGCCGAACAATTTTTGATTTGTCTCAGACTAACTAAAATGGATGGTAAATTATTATACTCAGAGTTCTCTTCAGACCCCAGAGTATAATAGCTGGAGGCCCAGGGGAGGTGACAAAAAAAAATATATACTCTCCTTTCGTTACCTCTTTTGGGCCTCCTCATGGTGTCTGGTGCTCTTTAGTGACATCATGTACTGAGGGTTACTGCTGAGGCTCATGGGCATGCTGAGTGTCATGACGTCAGATGAGTAATAAATGTGTGGGGTTGTGTGTGTTTGTTTTTTTTTTTTGTTTTTGTTTTTTTTTTTTGTTTGCTATTTTTTTTGTCACTTCCCTTGGGCCTCCAGCTATTGCAGTATAATAATTATCCAAACAAGTTCAGACCAAACGGGAGGTTCGCTTTGTCTGAACAGAGGACAAAACAAGTCTTCTGAGGTTAGCCCATCTTTAGTGATGACCTGTAAGGATTTTTGGTTCAACTGAACCCTATATTTTTGGGACAATGTATAATGAACATGGCTTGTTACTCTTACCATCTTGTTCACTCCTCTCTAGTAGGGAATAGGAATTTGAGTAATACCCAATTGTGGTATTTGAATCAATTGGTTTCTAAGAATTTTTAATCTTGTAGGTGCAACCCTAAATAGGTAGGGATGTCAAGATGAAAGCAGTAATTCAGTAACAGCGAAGAAAATTAAGAAGAGTACTGTGTATTTCTGGTTTGCACAAAGCTTTTTGTACTGTTGAGGTTCAGTATTGATTTCTGACTTTTTTTTTTCCTTAAAAGCTTTAGTACTGCTGAGTATTTGAACTTGTATGTAGGTGCTAGTATAGCTGTTAAATACTGGAAAAAGAATATAATGGTTTAGTTAACAAAAAGTTAAGAAAAAAAAAACCCACACATGAACAATAATCTACCTCTGATTTATTTCAAAGATCCATGGAGTTTGGCACAAAAGGCTTTCTAAGAAATTATTTGTATTATGGAATTATCTTTTCAAATGTAGAACCGGGGTAACTGAAGAGTAGAAAGTCTTCTGAATTAAGAATGCAAAATTGTTGGATCTTGTATGGCATCATTTCATCCCAGATGGTGAAAAAGCTTTGTCAAATGGCCTTCTCTAGTCTCCAAAATATTTCACTTAGTCTAATTCTTGGACTTCATTGTATTCTATATTCTAATGAAGTGAGTTGTATCTCACAATGAATTAGTTGCTGTTTAGATAGGTGACATATAGAAGACAGAATCATTGACCACAAGGTTTTGTAAAACAATCAATAAAAGAGGGGGACATTAAGGGATAACTATAGTATCAAGACCATGCCCAAGGACTCATAGATGCAGGTGACCGAAGGTGCCTAAAGCTGGCCGTACATTTGCTTTTAGTAGAACGCTCATTCACTTATTCTTCTCTAAACTAACAATCACACACAGCAGAGCCAAGCATGCAGTGTACTCCATAGGTAGAGGAGAAAAGCATGGGCAGACTGCTTTAGTCAGTCGAATTTCATTTAACCAGGGTGAGCCACTTAGACAAGTCCATACATGCAGTTCTAAAGTAATGTACAATCTTCTTTTAGTCCACATTTTCAAAACCCCTTAAAATTACATTGTGGACTTTGGCTACACATCTCCATCAGAGTCTCTGGCAAAGAACAAATAAAATTGCTATTAAAAAAAATTAAATAAAGTCCTGCAAGACTGACTCTTTCATTCAAGTGATTTTGGTTAAAGAGGACATCGGACAGATCCCATTATAGTCATTGGGGACCTTCAGACTCTGTTTGTGTCCATCATAGATTGGATCCATTTTTCTGCTCTTCTGGCCCTCCTGGTCAGTCCAGAAGAATGGAAAACTCAGATGCAGTTGTCAACCTCATGTAAGGGGCCTTTTTAATGCATGTTATGAAAAGTGATTTCTCAAATACTTATTTAATCCATCCCATATTCTTCTTAATGACAAAATATTCATGGTCTGAAATGTACAGTACGTGTGGTGAGACTAAAAGCCGAGTAGCTGTATGATGTTATAAAATAAAAAGCAACATGATTCACATCTGAACTTAGATGCAACCAAATCCATAAAAGTTCTAAAAACAATAATTATTGCTGATGCGTCTGTTCCCAATCTCTCATCACTATGGATAATGGAAATCTCTTATGATGACTGGTATTACTGTTTTTGCAATAACTGGCTTTAAAATTCAGGTGAGCAAATAATGTCAGCCAAAAAGTTAGGTGAGGCTTGTTTGACTGTACTGATAGCCTAAGCTAAAGTTCAGTCATTTTTAAGACAATCAACAGCTTGTGGCTGTGTAGACGACTGTTCGAGTTGACAAAAACAACATCTAATGTTCTGTTCTGCTTGATTTATTATACCTAAGTGTAGCCTTTAGCTTATGGACTCTCTTCAATTGGGAGCAAGCATTTCTTCTCAACTTGTGTCAGGTCTTAGCTTCAGGGAAATATACTGATAGCTATTTAATTTGAATTCTTTCAGGCCCATGCACTAAGGCTAAAGGTACTTGTGTGCCATAAACACTGTATAGAGAAATTTGACCTTCTAATCTTTCCGGCTATATATTAAGAGATGTGTTAAATTAATGATATTTTTTCATTGTACATACATTAAGTGATGACGTGTTAGATATCCTGAGATGCATGCAACTACTCATTTTTGAAAAAAGTGCAATCTTCCTGTACAATTTATAAAAAAAAAATAAAAAATAATCCCATGATTCCTATGACATTTTGCCATATGGAACCCTAAGGCTAGGGCGACACCTACACTTTTGAGCAAGCTAAACCTTAATGAAAAATTTTTCAAGATATTTCTGAGTAATTTTCAGTCTACACTATGGAGGAAAAAGTAGTTACTACTGCACTTTTTAAAATGACCCAGAAATCCCAGCATGCAGAAACTAAATAAAGGAACAGTAAGTGACCTGGTTGACATGAGCAATTTTGAAAATATTTTTTTTTTTTTTACGTTACTCAATGTATTCCTCTAGATAAAAAGAATAGGTGCAGCCCTAACCTAAAAGATATAACGCTTCCTTGAAAAAAGTAGATGAGTAGTACTGGACAGAGAGCTGGATAAAGATCTTCACATATGGCCCATACTGTGGTATGGCTTTAAAGAAGAGCTAAATATTTCTTGCAGAGAGGTATGGTACTTCAATGCTATAAATTACGCATGTACTGATGCAAAGCAGTGCTGTAGCTAGGCTTTCCTTCGCCCGGGGCCAGTTTACTACCCTTAGGGGACGTTCACACTACCGTTGGTGACCGTCAGTAGTCTCTGTAGCTATTGTCCATTACAAGATTTTAGCATTGCTAGAACAGTCAGAAATCCGTTAAAACTTCCATTCATTTCAATGGGTTTTTATATTGTGTCTGTTTACACCCAATCTGTCAGAAGTCCGTTTTTTTTTCCCCAGACAAAAAATCCTACATGCAGGACTTTTTTGTCCATTTGGAAAAACGGATTCTTGATGGACAGCAAGTGTCCGTTATTTTTTTAACATTGAAATCTATGGGTAACTGACTTATAACGGACAGTAACTGATGGCCATCATTTGCTGTCCGTTATTTTATGTCTGGTTTTTTTCTGCTCATGCTCAGAAAGCAGAAAAAAAAAAAACGGACACTGATGCTAATGTGTCTGGTTTTTTTTAACTGATCCATTAATTGGATCAGTTAAAAAAAACGGACACATAAACATCAGTTAATGTCCATTAATGTCTGTTATGATAGGTGTCTGTTTTTTATTTTTGTTAACGGACACCTTCATAATGGAATCCAACGGTAGTGTGAACCCTGCCTTACTCTGTATCCAAATACATAAAAGTGGCTTGCTGGTGCCACCCCATCCCCTCCACCCCAGACAACCAAGTTCTTAACTGGTTCTGCTACAGCATTTCCTAGGCCTAAGGTGCCGTCTATTTTTGGCAATCTTATGGAGTGCTCTTGTATTGTTTGTGGGGAGACTCTCTCTACCTCCCTTGTTGCAGTTTGCACCAGCCTGCAGCAGCACAGTCTGTCTTTTGTCTGTGTCGCATATCTGACAACCTGGCTGAGTCATTCACTTGCACCACCCCATGCCTATGTGTTTTCCCATAGATACAGGGCCTACAGTGTAACATTGTAAAGGTGCCAGGTGTGGACATTGCCCAATTTATGTAAGCCTACCCCCAAAAAAAATCAGGACAACTTGCTGCTTACTACGGTAGTGTTTCCCGAATTTGAGGCCAAAAACGCACACCAACATTAACAGGTCATGGTTTCACCAAGCACTTTACTTGAGGTAGTTTTTGGTCTTCACAGCAGCTTCACTGTACAGTAGTTCACAGGTAACAGCCTTTTCAGACAGTGTTAAAATCGCAGGCCCACAAACACCGCAGTGTTCATGTTTTCAAAGGGAATGCAGCAATCTCACATGACCCATCTCCTCCAGTCTATCACTGTCAATTTTTCCACTGGCTTTCAGGAAAAGCTCAAGTTATACTACAGTCACTCTGTACTGACTGGTAACCTTACTGGTTACACGAAAAACCTTGACTAGAAGGAAAAATCCTATTATATGGAGGTTCTCCTAGGCCACAGTGACCATAGGTTGTACTGTGGGAAGCCTGAAAAACATTCCCTATGCCATAGCCTATTGGCAACAGAGTTCTGTCTTAGGTGGCACCATCACATCACACCACCACCCAACATCCAGAAACTGAAATAAGACATAGCAATAATAGTTAAAATACAAAACACCGAATACACTTCAGTTACTGCATTCTGCAGTAAGACCTGAGGCGAACTGGAAAAAACATGTTAGAAACGGCCTAGAAAGCTCTACAAATTATCCTGACATGAGGTTGGACCCAGACTACAGGTCTAGTGTGCAATGTCAACAGCTCAAACATAACAATAAAACAAGCAAATTAGGAATGCAACAGTCTCGAACAGGCCCGGGGATAGAGGGGTCAACTCCACTGTCTTACAGTGCACGAATATACTGAGGCACCTATGAGTCATGTTGTTGCTAAAATGAGCAGAACATACACTTAAGCTGGGCCCCAGTACTCACTTTATAGTACTAGAGTGGATCCTATCAACAGAAAGTAGGAAGACCTTACACTGAAACTTTTGTTTCTTTACATAAAACTATTTCTTACAATGTTGAGGCTGACACAAAGTCCTATATACTGTATGTTAAAGGATATTGTATTTTGGACATAGTACTTATTTGTCTGTGTCCAGAACAGTCAGAGCTTTTCCATATCTTAAAGGGTTGTACGACTTTTTAAACTTATTGCCTATACAAAGGACAGTGCATAAGGGTCAATGGGTGCCAGATCAGGGGCATTCCCTTATTGATCACAAAAACAGGGTTCCCTTGTCCTCTCATACAAATTGAGTAGTGGTAAGGCTCTGCTCTATTCATCTCTCTATGGGACCAATGAAGAGAAACTGAGTAAAACATTATCTTTGGTGTCCCATAGAAAGGAATGGAGCTCTAGAGTACATACTCACTTTATTCCTACAATGAAACAAGGAACCCTTATTTTTGTGGATCATCTTTTGACCTCTGGGATCCCCAACATAGGATTGCCACCTGCCCTATCTGTCTAGCCAGCATATTTAGGACAAGGCCAGTGACAGTATATATTTTCTTTACCTGCACCGTTGATGGCTGGTAATTTTCACTACATAACTGTGTACTAAGGATAAGTCATAAATTAATAAGTTCTTGACAATCCATGAAATACTTTGATTTTATTCCCTATAGCCGATCTTAAATGTAGAGATTTTACATAAGATCCCGAAAATTTCCAGCATTTCTAAGTACTGCTTAGTGTGAATGCAAAAATAAAAATAAAATGAACAATGATATTAAATATTAACCCCTTTAGGACATGGTCTATTTTGGTCTTCTGGACATGGGTTTTTGTTTTTTTATTCTTTTTTTTTTTTTTTTTCCCACCCTGGTTTTCGAGATACGTCGGTGTTTTTGTTTTTTTGTTTTTTTTTTTCTGTTGCTGCATCCTGCAACTATATACTGCACAAATGTATATCATGCCATAGGAAGGCATTAAGGAAATTTTGACTGGATTTTTGACAAGTGTCAGACCATAGAAAGTTCCTGCATTCATGACCATATCCACTGGCAACTGACCAAGACAACAGACTGTCACCACTAAGCTGGTTAGAGAAAATCTTAAACTTTGCAAATTTTTTAATTACTTATATTTTCAAAAATGTTTAACTTTTCATTTTCTACAAATTGAAATGGTTATGTACATGAGAAAACCCATTTAATGCATAAAAACTTGTCTTCTCTTTGAGTTATAACATAAATGTTCGTCCTGCAACAAAATGGTTCTAAGTGTAGTAAAATGGTGTAAATATTCATCTTGTCTATCCATCCTCTTATCATAACCATTTTAGGAGTTGCCCATTACTAATCAGTCATGTAAGGAAATTACAATGTGTAAATGAGCCTGAAGAAATATCACAAGGATCCATTTTAACACTAACATAATGGTAATAAACCTCTTATTATCATATACAAAGCAATGGCAGGTGCACACAAGGTTAGATGAGGTTTACACACTGCCTGGATTGTGAGTCATACATCAATGGTCTAAGCTTCTTGTCACCTGAATGTGTTGTTCGAATCCATTAGGACACTCCCTATCGCACATTATTACTTAAAGAATATAAAGTGTTCCTTTGTTATATCAGAAATTGTCTTTTATTATCGTTTCTTATGCTTCACTATTCACGGTCGATGTTTATCTAACGTTCGTTCACATACGTAGGCAATTCAAACAGGTTTTCAAAGCATCACAAAATGTCAAATCAGATAATAAAGTTGGTGCCTTTTGTTCATGGCTACAATTATGAAAATCTGCGTAATGTGAAGTAAATGGCTGGTATTGTAAATGATTATAGCACAGTCACGAAAGCAGGTTATTGTAAGAGCAAATAAGGTGACCGTAAAACAACTTCCAAGAAGACCTATCTTCATACTAAATACCTACAGACCTGTGTCAGAAGGAGTATTAGGTCTCCTTAAGGAGACATTGTCTGAGTTGCAGATTTTTCTGCGTTTTTTGAGGCAAAGTCAGGAGTGGATTTAACTGAAGGGAAACATCTAAGAGCTTCCTTTTTATATTTCCCATTCCTTTTCAAGCCACTCCTGACTTTGGTTAAAAAAAACACACAGCAAAATCTGCAACGAAACACTCTGCGTTTCTGCAACATAGGATCTTGGCCTAAGGCTGGGGTCACACGTTACAAAAACGCAGCGTTTTACACTACCTGCAAAGTGGATGAGATTAGCCTGAAATTGACACATTGCAGAAAAAAAATCCTCAGCGAAAAAGCATGTCAATTATACCTGTGGAAACGCTAATGTTTTCATATAGGTATAATAGGGACAGAAATTCCGCAGAGGAAAACTCTGCGAAAAAGCAATGATAAAACGTTGCATTTCCACCGTGTGTTTTTTCCGCAGCATTTCACTACTGGGGCCTTGGCCTTAAACGCCTTTGTGAGGCAGACCTTCTCATCAGTGTCTGATCTCACAAATGCTTTTTTGGCTGTATTGGCACATATTAGCACCAAAACACTCTAGGAAAATCTTGTGGAAAGCCTTCGCAGATGGGTCATGGCCACAAAATGGCTTCCATTTTGATGCCATTCATTTTGAGATGTTGTCTAACAATTTCATACTGTATAGGTGTGACAGTCAGATGTCGATATACTTTGGTCTATATAATATATAGCTTATAATCTATAGTGGTTTTACTATTAATACTGTTTATTTGTGAAACGTGAATGTTACTGTACATTTATTTCCCTACAGTAAATTGTATATAGTGGTCCTTCATCACAATAACCTTAACTGCCTACAGCAATCTAGTCTTTATTGTATTCCATATTAAACAGCGATGTCTTTTATATTCATATACACATTCCTTTAACTTGAATATGATTATGATAAAATTCCATTGGGTCTGGAGCCTACATTAATCCCATTTATAATAAATTCCACACAAGAAATAGCACAATGAAGTTCTACTTGGGGGGGGGTGGTGGTTAAGAAGCCACTCATTTCATTTGGCATAACCATTTACAACATTTTCATGACCTCAATAAACACAATTATACCACCTTTATTTTGCTCCCCTATTGTTTCCGTGCCTTTGATCATTTACCTGTAAACCTGTTTAACCACTACTGAGAGAGATTCTGTTAAATGATTATAAGTTCCCGTACCATTATATGTCAGAAATGTTTGCACCAGTTTTATACTAATCGTTAATATGTAGATGGTGGGTGGGCGCGATATCTATGGAAATAAATATAGTACACAAGTCAGAAATAGCAGTGAATGGAAGAATAAGCTCAGATGTTTATTGCCTCTGACCTACGCATAAACTTTAGTCCATGGGATTAGAGAAAAACCTAATTTCAAAAGTCATAGGTTTTTACATTTTATCTGTTGATATCTCTATATTGGGGCTTATTTTTAGATGGCACAATTTTGGGGTACAACTATTTTGTTAAGATTTTTATTTTTTGTTCTCATGGTGTTCACTCTGAATTAAAAATGAAAGGGCAACTTTTTTTCAATGGGTCATTATGATTATAAAGATACCATGTTATAGATTTTGTTGCATTTTAGCACTTTAAATAAAACCTATTATGTCTGAAAGCAAAAATTGCCTTGGAACGTCATATTCTGAGACCCCCAACTTTGTTTCGTTCATGGAGCTACATTCGATGTTGGGCTGAGGCCCCACGTTGCGGAAACACAGATTTTTTTTTTGTTGCAGATTTTGCTGCATTTTTTTGTGCCAGAGCCAGGAGTGAATTGAGCAGAAGGTAGAAGTATAAGAAGCTTTCTACATCTTTCCTATTCCTTTTATAGCCACTCTTGGCTTTGGCTCAAAAAACTGCAGAAAAATCTACAACAAAAAAAGCTGCGTTTCCGCAACATGGGGCTTTAGCCTAAGCCCCCCCCCCCCCCCCCCTTTTTTTTTTTTCTTTGGTAGTTTTTTGCCATTGCCATAAATTAGTCCAGCAGGAATAAGAATTAGAGGAGAAATTTATCCAGAGATGATAGTGTGGTGCACATTTGGTGCAAGGCCCTTTCTTGTGCCAAACGTGCACCACAACCCCTCACTAGCCATATTGTGCTAATATGGGAGAGGAGTGGTAAAGACCAGGTCGAGACACCTTGGCCCAACACATTTATTATAACTTACTGCAGTTTTCTATTGTGAGTTATAAGAGAAATCTACATAGATCTCTATACAGGTGCACAAGTGTGTGACTGATTTATGAAGAGGCTGGAACAACTTCATAAATCAGTCGTGCCCTGTGCCAGTCAGGGTCTTTATTAAGACTGGCGTATGAAAAACCAGTCTTAATAAATCTGCCCCTTTTAAGTAAAAAAAAAAAAATGACACTACCTTAAATGGCTTAATGGACAGGTTATATCACCTTTCACATTACACTTGTCCCACTGGAAATATAAAAATTGTAGATACTTGACATTTACCAGTTATTCACACTTTTGAAAAACTAGCATGAAATCCATTAAAAGTGTCAAAATAACTGACCAGCAATAATTTATGCTGACATATTGATCCACTCTGCATTTTTTTTAAAATCAACATAGACTGTATTTTCTTCCTCAGTAGATCTTAATAAAGTGTGAGACAATGTCGGCTCTCTTTAAACCGTAGCAGTCTTGCCTATATTTCTCATTTACACATTGCCCACAAAGTTGGTCCAACCTTAAGTGTCAAAAATATATCTACAGGTGCATTTCAATAAATTAGAATATCTTTGAAATGTTTATTTCTTTCAGTAATTAAATTAAAATAGTGACCTCCTATATTTTCTAGATTCTTTACACACAGAGTGTTCTATTTCAAGTGTTTTATTTCTGTAACTGTTGATTATGGATTACAGGTAATGAAAACCAAAATCTAAGAAAATTAGAATATTGTAAAAAAGTTCAGTATTGTAAATTCAGTGTGTCACCTGCCAAGGTTTCCTAAGCCTTTAAATGGTCCCTCAGTCTGGTTCAGTAGGACACACAATCATGGAAGACACTGATTATGAATTGTATTACTGAATTACTGAAATGAATGAAGGTTTCAAAAATATTCTAATTTATTGAGATGCACCTGTATATTGATTGGAGATGTTGCTTTTTTAATACAGGGCTTCAGTTCTCATAAAGACAACACTCGTTTGTATATTCTATTAGGTCATATCTATATCATAACTTATGAGCTAGCGTGGAGTATATGAAAGCAGCTCCAGTTGTGGTGGACTCAGGTCATCCTTGCATGGTTGGTCTTTAATGTGCATGGCCACCATGTAATATTACAGGTTACTGCAGGGGAAATTACTGACTGGTTATGACTTTCCCCAGTAAAATCAACTTGGTTGCCCAGAGTGGGACCTGAGTCAGTCAGCTGATACCAGCATTTTGAAAAGGGTTGTCACTAATGAGAAGGCCATTTATAAATGATTGAATTCCAATTATCTTCCAACTGGAATTCTGGACACGTGTGGTGCAAGGAACTGCAACATCTTTCCATGTTCCATGTTTGTGGTGGTGATATCCAAAAGTAGAGCGTGCCTTGTTGCTTCAAATTCTCTTTATGGCTAAGGCCCCATGTTGTGGAAATGCAGCATTTTTTGTTGCAGATTTTGTCGCGATTTTTTTTTTTTAGCTAAAGCCAAGAATGTCTGCAAAGGGAATGTGAAATATCTAGGAAGCTCTTATACTTCTCCCTTCTGCTCAATCCACTCCTGGCTTTGGATCAAAAAACTGCAACCAAAAGCTGCAACAACAAAAAACTGCGTTTCCGCAACGTGGGGCCTCAGCCTAGCTTTTTCCCATTTTGCCCCAAAAATTGACTTTGAAACCAATCTTCTATAATGCTGGGGCCCATTATTGTTTCTAGAATCCTCTGGTGGGTCAGCCTGACCATGGGAGAACTTCTTTTAACCATTATCCAGCCCAGAGAACAGAACATTACATAAATATCTATTTCTGACATGAAGCCAATTTATAAGCTCATGCTCGAATATGCAAAATTAAAACTTCTTCTGGTTTACGTTCAAATTTCCTATTGAACTCAATACTATGCATATTTCCTCTTCAATAATAATGTTCCCGGCAATCTGAATATTAGAGGAAGAACAATTCCAGATTATGTCTGTGACCCATTTCCTTTATGGGTTTAATTTCATTGTTAAAATGCTTTTTTTAACAGCTTTATTAAATAGAAGTCTAATGCTATAATAAATACATATAAGCATTTAACATGGTAAGCTTCTACTTTTGTTGCCAAGAAATAAAAGTCCGACATTGGATAAAGGATAAGTGTTCCATTAAGTAACAATACATTATAAAGACTTTTGCTGAATCACAATGGAGTCTTTAGAGTGTCTGCAGTTCTTAAAAGTTTTATAAACCACAGCTTCATTGAGCGCTACTGTGTGTGTGACAGTTTTTAAGTAACAAAGTTATTTATTCTTTTATTAAGTGGCTTGTCACTGACATGACACACTGTGTGGGAAACAAAGCTTGCAAGTGGTACTTGAACAGGTGTATGACTGTCTTACTGGAAAAGCAGCCATTTATAAAGGCAACCATGGGAACGGAATGTGTGGAAGGGACAGGAAATATCTTTTAGTTTCTCTAGATTTCTATGCATACGATACGTGTATCAGAATTATTATAGATAAAGAGTTTTCCATATGGCTTTATTTTATTTAATTATAATATTTAAAAAGTAAACTCTTGTACAAAAAAAAGCAAAAACAAAAAAAAAAACATTTATATAATTCATCAGAGTTTAGAAGCCTGGCATAAAGCCCTTTTGGTTCCAGAAAAATTCTTAAGGGGTTTGTCTAACTCTATCTAAAATGTTGCTGTTAGAACATAACTTATTCCTTCATCTCTGTGCCAGCTGCTTGGTAACCACTCTTCTGGCGGTGCTCTTGTCAGCAGTGACCTCTATACATAATGCACGAGACCTGACCCCTGTTGTTAAACCTGGCGGCATCTGCCCTGAGATGACCTGAGGCGATAGCCTCAGATGGCACCTCATGGCATATATTGGAGCTGGAGGTCTTTTTGAATCTGCCACTATCTATTGGATTATTGGAATTTGTAGTGGCTGATGATTTACTCACCCATCCACGCTTCTGTCCAGGCTGGCCTCCGCTACTAACTCTAGGCGACACTGCATGTTACGTCACAACGTCGAAGAATGCCATCCTGCCATTCTTCAGCAGCTGGTACAGTGTGCCCTCGAGATGCCAGTGGAGGCCAGCTTAGACCGGAGCATGGACAGGTGATTAAATTACCCTCCGCTACCTAACATATCACTGTGTGGGGTGTATATACTGTGTGGAGGGCAAAAAAGGGGCGCCATATACTGTGTGTGGGGCCAAGAAAAAAGGGGTCTGATCTACTGTGTTGGGGTCATATTATGTGTTGGAGGCTAGTAAGCCATGTCACATGACATCACTTTGTTCCGTCTTCTGCTGAAAGGTCCCAAGCACACTCTTGCTGTGAAGTGCTGTGGACCTTCCTACCCAACAGCTATAGGGGTCACAGCAGTCACCCTTGCGACCAGGCCACTAAACTCGGGGGCCTCATAGGCCCCCTCACCACACTACTTTCTCCAGGTGTAGGTAATTGAATACTTACCTCTTCTACCTGCAAAGCGCTGATGTGGCATCCAGCTGTGCACCTCATTTAATGTCCTTCCAGCTATGCTGTCTACTGCTGTATGGTACCACTTGTGGTATCATAGCGCAAGTGACAGGGTAGTGGGAGGACAATAGAAGAGGTGCACAGCTGGATGCCACATCAACGGTTTGCAGGAAGAAGAGGTAAGTATTCAATTCCCCCAAAGTTGTGTGGCCTGAACTGTATATGATGTAATTTGGGATGGGGAGAACCATTATATGGGTCACCAATATATATATGGGGGACAATTAGTATACTGTTACCCGTGTGGGTGGGGGCACTATTACCTGTAGGGGGAGATAATTAGGACACTATTACCTATGTGTATTAACAATATGTTAACAGATTTATGGTTGCTCTCAATGGCCTACAAATGTAATTACACCTCATTGGCATAGCTACATTAATACAGTTGCAGAATTACAAACTGCCCTTTGAGGACAACCATAAGTCTTCTGTGGCCTTCGGCAAAAATGAGTTTGACACCCCTGTGCTAGAGGTTTTGTGGCCCCATACCTAATGACCTGTTGCCTTTAGCCTAGCTTAGACTACAAACGCTATACTCTCCCTAGAACGATGTTACTTTATCTATGGCATTTTTACCGCCAGATGTTTTAAGCTCAGCAGCCCAGATAGGTCTGTTGATGGCCTGAAACATACAAGACCTCTACACTCATGCGGCATTTGGGGGAAGTCAGCAATCAGGAAAATGGCTGGTGTAGGTGGTAGACCCTTTGTAAAACAGTTTAGAGACCTAATTTATACATGGTACCCAAATGTTCTCCCCATATACAAAGGTTCTGGCCTCCAGTTATAAACTATGAAACCTCTTCCCATAATCTAATACATTGTCTTAAAGCAATTTTCTACAGCTACAGTTCAGGTTAAGACTTTCCTGCTATATAGTCTGAACTTTGCCTACACAGTAAGGAGAAATGGATATAAGTTTAATACAGTACTTATCATATGCCTTGGACTCATATGGAGCCGAGGACCTGCAAATGGACAAGTATAAAAGGAGTTTTTACAAGGACACAACCCTGTGGTTGTGGTCAGACACATAGTATCGGACAAACTAAAAGCTTTGGTCTTCTTGGCTCTGTCGGAGAATACACTCAGACAAATGCTTCCATGCTTTCCATGCTATATAAAATTAGCAGTCAGCTGTCTACATTGATGCAAACAAGATATGATGTATCTTACATTAAGTCTACCATACCTATAAATTATTCACTATGCTATGTGTTCAGTATAGCCATTTGCTTTGTTCAGGTGTTTCTTTGAAGTCTATTAATGTAATCATAGACATTACTGCGAGGACATAAACTTTTACATCACAAACCATTATACACAGCATCTTTTTCATGTCCCGCTACCTGAAAAATATATTGCTCACATCATAAGTGATCTGAATCACTTACTTGTCAAAAGGATGCCGATTTCAGTGAAGGATGATTATCATTATTATTTTACTGGTTCGCTAAACCCAAAAACTCAGATCTTCACATAAAAAAGTAAAGTATAAAACTTCTCATTCAGTTCTGTGCTGGCATACTAAGTAAGATAACTTTATTTTTAAACTCTGTATTTAATCCCCATTCGCTATCAAATTCTGCATACCGTGGGACAGTGTTGTATGAGTTTCCTAGACCTTATAGAGGTGAAGATGGTGTACAGGAAGAGTTGGGTCAGAATATATGAGCGAACAGCCAGGACGAATGGATAGTAGAGGTGGAGAAGAGGTATCTATCTTGGTGAGCAATGAGAACATAGAACAGAGTAGTGGTACTTGCCATCTGAATACTTTATCGGATACGACCAGAAAACCGTGAAGAATCATATGGATTCAGGCAGGCTTCCCCATAAAGCTTTGCAAGCAGCCCTTATGACAGGAGATAGCCAATAATGATGGACTATAGATCATAGGTCACTGATGACTCATAGGTAGTATAAAAAGCCCAGGCAGGAAGAGTAGATAGGAGGATATCAGACAGAGATGGGAAATGATACCCAGATGATATAGAGTGGGGGTTCTGGGGAAGTGTAGTATTCTTCCGACTGGAGAAGACTTAGCACTTAGCGCTGCGGAAAAGAGCACATCGGAAACGTATTGTGTTTCTTTACGCAGCGTTTTTCACAGGAAGTCTGCAGAGTTTTCCTCTGTGAACTTTCTGCCCCAATTACACTTATACGGAAAACGCCAGCATTTCCGTAGGTATAATTGACATGCAAGCATTTTTGAAATCGCAACTTTTCTGCTTTTTTAAGTAATGTGTGGATGGGATTAGCCAGAATACCATCCCCTTTACAGGTAATGTAAAACATCTCATTTTTGCAATGTGGGCCGCGGTCTCAAGAAGAATTTAAAGGGTTGGCCAGTTTCAGACCAATATTGAGAGACAAGTGTTATCAGACATCTGCCTGGTAAAGAGCCGTGCGCTTGTGTGTCCATTACATGACCATGGACTGTATCACTTGACCATCGTCTGATTTTAATCTTCTGAAATATGCAGAATGAATGACAGCAAGCAAAGATCTAGAAAACAGTGAGAAATGGCTACAGAAAGTATATTGGAAAATTGTATAACTTCATTATACAAACCATAACATTTCAATATTGGTCTGAAAGTGGATAACCCCTTTAATTCATAGAGAGGAGACTGGAGTCAATGGGACATATTTATGAAGACTGGGGTCTTCAATGCCAGTCTTTAATATTTTCTGAGCTGGGGTAACAGCTGCCACATTTATGACTATGCACATGTCTGTACATAAATGTATCGGTTCCTCGGATGGACCATATGCCTGTGCTGTAATCTACACAAGCTTGTAGGTGGCATAGATGTCTGTGATCATTTAAGTAAACTTGTGCGAATATTAAATGTAGCACAAATTTCACCCCACTTTTGCGTTTGCAAAAGTGGAGTGGGAAGTGCAAAAAGCCACTTATGACAATTGTCTGGCATAAATTAATAAATTTTCCCTAATATTTGTCACACTTAGAGCAGCCAGCAGCCCAGGCGCTGTGTGTCAGTGATGTGCCAGTGTTACTGTGCTGCAGCACTTGCATCAATCTCAATCACAATTCTCAGTACAGATTGAATCTGAATGTTTTATTTATCAAATGTCAAAACCCAGCAAAATTATATATCCTACCTCCTTAAAGGAGTTGTTGGGGAGTTTAGATTAACTTACCTGATCTGGTGGACTCCTGATGAAGGACCTGGGGGTTCCAGTCTTGTTCTGATCCCTGGTGAAACAGGATCGCTCTGCCCCCCTCCCTCCTTTACTATAGTCAGCCCCCATAGCACATGTAATTACCTGAGAGATCGGGTGAGAAGGGAGGGGGCATTACGCTGGCTCTGATCATGTGACCCAGGGGTTGGAATGAGGCTGTAACCCCCAGGTCCATCACTAAGACTGGATAAGGTAAGTTAATCTAAGCTCCCTAGACAACCCCTTTAACTGAACTGGTTAAAAAGGACATTGAAAGTATGGAGAAAGCAGAGCGGAATCTTGACCGAAAACAGCCCATTTATGAGGGACTATAGATCAGTGGTCCCAAGCCCAGACAGAAATAGGTGTCCATACACAATTTATAAAACAAACTTATGGTCCGGACCAACAAACACATATTGAATCTTGAAAGAATCTCTCTCTTTTTCTCTCTTTCTCTATCTTTCTCTCTTTCTTTCTCTTCTTTCTCTCTCTCTTTTTCTTTCTCTTTTTCTCTTTCTTTTTCTTTCTCTCTCTTTCTCTTTCTCTCTTTCTGTTTCTCGCTCTTTCGCTCGCTCTTTCTCTCTTTCGCTCGCTCGCTCTCCCTCTCTCGCTCGCTCTTTCTCTCTCGCTCTTTCTCTCTCGCTCTTTCTCTCTTTTTTTTCGATCCGATCTTATGGTATGAAAAAGTGTGCTAGGCCTAAACCCACTGATTTATGTCAGACAGAGATGGAATACAAGGCCAGATCAGACCACATATCTTTTGGTTATAATATTCTTATGTCTTTGGCATTGATTTGAGGCCCGGATCATGAGTTATCAGGTCAGCTGACCGCTTTCTTTGCATTGGTCTTGATCTGATATTAAAGACTGAACACATTCAATGTTTTCTCTTTAAATCCACAGAACAAAGTTGAATTATAAATCCTCCTTCAGACTACATAATGGAAAGTAAATCAACTACAGCATTTGTGAAGCTTTTTATGATATTAGTGTATGTTCGGTGTGTATTCCCTGTGTAATATTTTAGGAGAAAGGAAAAGCACTTAACTAAACCAAGTATGTTTGTCATATTAACAGTATTGACTCAGGTTGCAACCTGTTCAGCTGACATTAAATGAAACACAAGCATTATCTGATTGCAATAATGTAACAATAAATGTTCCTTTGCCTACTGAAACACTAATGGATTTCCTTTTCACCTGAATACTAGTATGAACATGTAATCCATTGACATGCTGAAAACACCTTGCTGCCAATGTCATGTACACTGAATACTTTTTGTTATCAGTTAAACAGTTTTTTTTTTTTTCACTAAAGAATCTAATGGTTAAGTGCAGCGCATCACAATTTTCTGAAATAGGCCATTAGAAGTTTTTACTAATGGTCCAACTCTGTTACCACTTTAGTAACATTTCAATATGATTGTTGAAAGGATAGCATTAGCAAAGAATTTCTTTTGATAAGGGGTATATATACTTCTTACCATTATATAGTGTTATATTTAACTATTTCAGGAAATGGTTTTTTTATGACACTGTCAGTTTGATGCAGTCAAAAACATCATAAAATTCCTTTGCTCTAGTATGTGTGTGTGTGTGTGTGTGTGTGTGTGTGTGTGTGTGTCTGGGGAGGAAAAAAGGATGGACCATGTCCTTTTGTTCTGAGGAGAGAGAAGTCACTAAAAGTCATATCGGGTAGTGGATAATTCCCATGTTCTAATCCTAAACATGTGCAATATTAGCTGGGCTTGCATGTGTACAGTGGAGAAAAAAAGTATTTAGTCAGCAACCAATTGTGCAAGTTCTCCCACTTAAAAATATGAGGCCGGCCTGTAATTGACATCATAGGTAGACCTCAACTATGAGAGACAAAATGAGAAAACAAATCCAGAAAATCACATTGTCTGATTTTTAAAGAATTTATTTCCAAATTATGGTGGAAAATAAGTATTTGGTCAATAACAAAAGTTCATCTCAATACTTTGTTATATATCCTTTGTTGGCAATGACAGAGGTCAAACATTTTCTGTAAGTCTTCACAAGGTTGGCACACACTGTTGCTGGTATGTTAGCCCATTCCTCCATGCAGATCTCCTCTAGAGCAGTGATGTTTTGGGGCTGTCGCTGGGCAACACGGACTTTCAACTCCCTCTGAAGGTTTTCTATGCGGTTGAGATCTGGAGACTGGCTAGGCCACTCCAGGACCTTGAAATGCTTCTTACGAAGCCACTCCTTCGTTGCCCTGGCAGTGTGCTTGGGATCATTGTCATGCTGAAAGACCTAATGCCCTTGCTAATGGAAGGAGGTTTGCACTCAAAATCTCACAATACATGGCCCCATTCGTTCTTTCATGTACAGGGATCAGTCGTCCTGGTCCCTTTGCAGAGAAACAGCCCCAAAGCATGATGTTGCCACCCCCATGTTTCACAGTAGGTATGGTGTTCTTTGGATGCAACTCAGCATTCACTCTCCTCCAAACACGATGAGTTGTGTTTCTACCAAACAGTTCTACTTTGGTTTCATCTGACTATATGACATTCTCCCAATACTCTTCTGGAACATCCAAATGCTCTCTAGCAACCTTCAGACGGGTCCGGATATGTACTGGCTTAAGCAGGGGGACACGTCTGGCACTGCAGGATCTGAGTCCCTGGCGGCGTAGTGTGTTACTGACGGTAGCCTTTGTTACATTAGTCCCAGCTTTCTGCAGGTCATTCACTAGGTCCCCCCGTGTGGTTCTGGGATTTTTGCTCACCGTTCTTGTGATCATTTTGACCCCACAGGGTGAGATCTTGCGTGGAGCCCCTGATGGAGGGAGATTATCAGTGGTCTTGTATGTATTCCATTTTCTAATTATTGCTCCCACAGTTGATTTCTTCACACCAAGCTGCTTGCCTATTGCAGATTCAGTCTTCCCAGCCTGGTGCAGGTCTACAATTTTGTTTCTGGTGTCCTTCCACAGCTCTTTGGTCTTCACCATAGTGGAGTTTGGAGTGTGACTGAGGTTGTGGACAGGTGTCTTTTTTTTTTATACTGATAACAATGTCAAACAGGTGCCATTACTACAGGTAATGAGTGGAGGACAGAGGAGCCTCTTAAAGAAAAAGTTACAGGTCTGTGAGAGCCAGAAATCTTGCTTGTTTGTAGGTGACCAAATACTCATATTCCACCATAATTTGGAAATAAATTATTTGAAAAATCAGACTATGTGATTTTCTGGATTTGTTTTCTCCTTTTGTCTCTCATAGTTGAGGTCTACCTATGATGTCAATTACAGGCCGGCCTCATCTTTTTAAGTGGGAGAACTTGCACAATTGGTGGCTGACTAAATACTTTTTTTTTCCCCAATGTATATGTAGGGGACAGGAGGAATAGTTGCCAGACAAATGAGCATTTGGCCATTAGCTATTAAATACAGTTTAAGGCTAGTTGCACATGACCGTGTGCTTGCCACCGCCGGTGATTCAACGGCCCGTGTACCGGCTGTGCTTTCGCGACCCCATTCATTCATTCAGGACTGTCAGCCCACACATGGGACCATGTAATACACGGTCATGTGCATGGACCAACAGAAATGAATGGGTCCGTGTACTATCCTGGAAAAACATGGATAGCACACTGACTTACACCATGGTCATGTGCAAGGGGCCATAACCGTGTGCTATTTCACACTGACCCATTTATTTCAATGGACCATTCACACTACCATGTTTTCCACGGGTCTGTGTGCAAGCTTCGAGTCCGTGCCACAAAACTCCGAGCATGTCCTATTCTGCTCAATGTTTGAATTACAAACTAGCCCATAGAAGCCTATGGAACACAGAATACAACAGACATCACACAGATGTAATCAGTGTGACAGCCGTAATTTGCGGAACAGTTTCCTGGCTACCCATGTTTTTTTTTTTTTTTTTTTTTTTTTTTGTTTTTTTGTTAGATCAGCAACTAAAGATGACACACTCATGCAATACTGACCGCTTTTGCCAACATACATCATTAATGCTGAAGACACACTGATCGCAAAAACTGAATGCTGAGCCGTATTTTGCAGACTGCAAATTACACACGGTGGTGTGCATGATACCTAAATCCTCTGCTGGATCTATAGTTTTTATTCTGAGTTCGGTAGTATTTGGGGGACAACAGATATAATTCATTTACATGGAGATTATACTGGTCCATGGCAAAGCTTTGTAATAATAAATCATTTCCATGGTATATTATGGTATCATAAACTTTTTTCAAGACCAGAGTTTTTCACATTGGGCCTGGTGATCCCTGTTTCACCAGAGTTTGCACCTAATTTAGGATGAGGTGCATAACTATTTATAACTTTGGAGCATCCTCTGGGGTAGATTTCTGGCATAATTTAAGCAGGCATAAATTATTGGATAATTTACGCCAGAAACATGACAAGTTGATGGGACCAATGGCAGAGTCCCAGCCAAGCCACCCCCACCATACGCTATATAAGGAATTTGGCGTGTGTGGGTACAAAACTTAGAATTCTTGCACAAGAACTGCAAATTTTCTGTAACTTTTCTGGTGCACAAGGTGTCATTAATCAGTCGATATGTCCCAAATGCAGCTCCCATGGGGGCATGGGGCTAAATGTTAGTGGTGGGAGTTCAGCCAAAAATAACTGTCCGTTTACTTTAATCTGCCACTGTCTGGTTGCAGTGGCTTTCATTTCCTGAATCAAGTTAATTCAATATTGTAAACTCACAGAAATTGAGGTATATTTCATATGAAATGAAATAAATTCCAGTCCTCCCCATAACTACTCTATCAGTTATGTTGCACAAGTTCATACGCAATCTCCTGTCCTTATTAATAGTAAATGCCACTTGAGCAGCAACCATGTGTTGTTACTCATGGGATTTTACATCACAAATTTAACATGCCTAGTTCTGCGTGTTTATATCTGTGCCTGTATCCTTTACAGAAAAGGCAGTACAGTACAAGACAGTACTATCTGTGCCTATATTGTATACAACGTGACAGTACTATATGTGCTTATTTATATGGGCAGAAATGGAATGATGTATATACATATTTATAGGAAGAAACAAGGCGGCAGAAATGTCTGCGCTCACATCATTTACCTGAAAGGACCACTGTCATTTACAGCACGAAACAGCAGGCAGTACTACCTAAGGCACATATTTGTGCTGGCAATATTTTCAGGGAAAGACAGGAAGGCTGTACTATCTGTGCCTATATTATTTACATAGGATAAGTAATATCTTTATGTATAGGAAGAGACAGGGAGGCAGTAATATTTATGACTTTATTATTTCTAGTGGGAGACAAGAATGCTTGTAGAATTTACTAGGAGGCAGTGCTATCTGTGCCTATATTTAAAGGAAGAGATACTGGGCAGTGTTATCTGTGTGTATAGTTACAAGAAGAAACAGTGAGCAGTGCTAACCAAGTCTGCATAATCTAAAACAAAATAAAATAAAAGGGAAAACCATCTTTTAGGCAAGATTATTTAGTATCCTGTCTTGCAAGATAACCACCACCTTGAAACTTAGGCACAGAGATTGTGGTCACCATAGGGTCGCTTGGGCTGTTGCTTTGCAATAGGTGGCCAATTATTGTAAGTCTACAATCTGTAATGTTAGAATTTTTAATATTACAGAAAGGACAGAATACATCTTCTGTCATGTAACTGCCTTAAGCATAGTCTCTCACATACCATAGCGTATTGTTAAAACTGATTTACATACAATGGTCTCTAAATGGTTCCAATTATTCTGTCTCTAGAAGTGATGAATGAATCTTGCTACAATTGTCAACAGGCATGAGGAAGCTTGAGGTTTTTTTATTTTATTGGGCTGTTTTCCCAACATTTTTCTTTGTATGATCACCAGCAGTTGAGATGGTTTACTGTACATGGGATGCAACTGACTAAAGTGACAGCATGTAGGTGTATAGAGCAGTGTAAACAATGAAAAGGCTGTAGCGATCACCCAAATGCTGCGTCCCCTTCAAGCAGCTGAGGGTCGGGAACCCACTGATCTAATACTGATTGTCAATCCTAAGGGGTAAATGAGTTGTCCAAAATCCATGGAAAACCCAAGGTTGCCTGGAGTTGATGTAAAATAAAAACAGAAGTGATACACTCCTACCTCCAGTCCTCCATTTGGGCACCATGTCCGCAGTTCCCTTAGGTGCTAAGACCAGCTGGGCCAAAAGTGCTGGGGTGCACATGTCTGTTGTGGCCAATCACTGGCCTGGCCTCATGAGTCACTAGTATGGCATCATCACTGTACATATAACTGATGAGGCCAGTGGTTGGGCTGCAGCAGTCACAAGAGCCTCAGCATGTATGGCCCAGCCAGTCTTGACGCTAGTGATCCACCCCTGAATGGACGACTGGGGTTAGATAAGTATCACTACTTTTATTTTATACTACTCCCAACGACTCCATGGTTTTCCATTTATCCTGGAAAACCCCTTTAGGCTTAGGCACAATGTAGCGGGCCACATGCAAAAAGCGATGTGGGAAAAACTGCAGTTTTCCTCTGCGGACTTTCTGCTTCCATTGTACCTATACGGAAACCACCAGCTTTTCCGTAGGTATAATTTTTCAAATCGCAGGATTTCCACTGCAGATTACTTTCTGCAGTGTGTGGATGGGATTAGCCAGAATTCCATCTATTTTGCAGGGACTGTAAAATGTGGCGGTTTTTGCTGCGGCGTTTACACTACGTGGGGCCCTGGTCTTAATGTCGTGGAAGTGACTTCATTTTTTTTTTTTAAGTTCGTTTTTGGTGGCAATTTGTGCATAGTTTTTGTGCTGAAAGTGAATTCAGCAGCAAGGAAGAAGAAATGTCCTTTCCTTATGTTCCCCATTCCTTTTGAATCCACTTCTGGCTTTGGCTCAATAAACTTCAGCAAAAACTGCCACAAAAATACTGTGTGACACCAGCCTAAATCTGTAATTGGCAAATTTACTTTTTCTTTGTGAGATGCTTATGACATGGCCTATTAGAGTTCCTTGAGATCAGTTTTGGGAAATGTTGCCCTAGGGTACAGAATCTGCAAAAATTACCTGGTGACTATTTTAGCCTTGCCTGCTGGCAATTTTTTTTTTTTTTTTTTTTTAATTAAGCTGAATAGGAAAATGGAGCCTGACTCTATACATTAATTATTCTTACAGTCCAATGTTTGGAAATATTTTTATTTAGAAAATTGACTGCACATGTTAGTTTTGTTTGTCATTCTATAATAATGTGACAAATGGTAATGAGTTGTGACGCATGGGGGTTAATGTACATCCTGGTTGTGGATTTATAGATCAAGTTAATTTTGTTGTAATATTATCTTGTGTGTTTTTTTTTTTTTTGTTTTTTTTTAAACCTCTTTGTGTACCAGGACGTTCATGTCATTAAGCCCCCTTGCACACGACCGTATGAATGGTCTGTGTGCTATCCCGGTTTTTCCCGGATAGTTCACTGACCCATTCATTTCTACGGGCCCGTACACATGACCGTAAATGACACGGTCATGTGTGTGGGTTGACAGTCAGGGCCACAAAATATGGAACAGGTCCTATTGAATGAAAGGGGCCATGGAAGCACGGCTGGTGCACAGGTGGCACATGGATGTTATCCGTGTGTCTCCCGTGCACCGCCCGTGCCGTTTATTAATGGTAGCCGGTTAGCATACGGTCGCGTGCAATCTGCTTAACTATGGTGCCTGCTCACAAGCATCTGGGTGGTTGCTTTCATGTTCTTTTTGATCTTATATATATTTCCTCACAAAAAGATTCCTTAAGACTAAGGTCCCACGTTATGGAACGCAGCTTAAAAAAAAAAAAACTACAGAAAAAAACATAGCAGAAATGCATCACTTTTTTTTTTTTCAACGGCATTTTTCATTGCATTTTTGCTGCATTTTTCTTCCCTTATTAAATCTATAGGGGAAAAATTAGGTAAAATGGACATTTTTGAAAATGCAGCTTTTCCGCGTCTTTTTTTCCTTATGATCAATTTGAAAAAACACTGGTCACTGTAAAGCGTTATTCAAATTGGTATATGGTGCCAATTTTAATGGTCTGTCAAATGTAACAAATTCCCTGGTTCTACTGAATGAACTTACAACACTTTCCATCCCTATAATTTGGTTCAGACATCTGGGTTTTAGAGCTGCAATATGGACTTGGAAACATGGGTACATCCAGGCCTCTCATACTTGCCAAGTCTTCTGAAACATCCAGGGAGTGACCATTTGGAGTCCCTAAAGAGTGCTCAAATCTTCTAGGCCTGCTCTCGCTCATGTTATGTGATCTAGTCATATGTAGCGTTTCAGATAGGAAAAAGAAGCATGACTGTTACATTGCATGTCCATGTTACAAAAAGTGGTGTGACACACAACAAAATGGGGGGTATATTAGACTCCAAATAGGGCAGGGTTTTACTAAAATTTTCAATATACTTTTGCTTGGTACTTGATAGCCATACAGATAGTATGCTTATATGGCTGACAGCTGTTTCTCCCAAACACTCCATACATTTGCGCATTCATCTCTATCTGGAGAGAGGGTATTGAGCTGCTGCCAGGCACCCTTGGTCATAGCTTATCTCCCTTGAGATCAAAAGGTTCAGGCATGTTCTAATCCAACAGGATGATCCTTCTTTTCCTCCATATCTGATGGTGAGGAAAGTCGGGACATCCCTATACATGTTAGATGGTCAGCTGATCCCAATGAAAGTCCTAATAAGTGTGGGCACCTCTGTCCCATACCACGGATAAGTTACCTGTTTTCTGTTCTGAAAAGTCTGTAAGTGAATGGCACTTATCAATTTATCATTCATTTATATCTATTCAATAATCCTTCTAATGGTATTTGTTCCTGCTTTTACCCAGGTATTTTCTTTGCTACTGCTTCGACCAATACAAAAAAGCCAAGATTTCATCCTATTCCATCAAGGCCAGATTTGTGGAGGAACATGTAAGGGTCAGACACCCGAGTCCAGTTGCTCACATTTCCTCGCTGCCTGTGGTGAGCAGAACAGAGTCAGAAAGACAGACGGCAGTCATACCAATAGACGCCCTAAGCCTCAAGCTCTCGCTATGACTGGAGGAAAGTCAGGACAGATCCCAAAGAAAACCCAGAGGCAGAGGGGAAAACAGATTGATTTTCAGTGAGTCATTTAGCTTCTGGACTGGATGCAGCTCTCCCCTGCTGGCAGTTTGGCTTCGTATTAATAGGACACACACACAAGGCTGAGTAGCTTAAAATAATTATATGTAGAAATCCCCAAAACTGCTCACCATCCAAATATTTCCTTTTGTGTCAATATAGACTGAACAAATTACATTTACATTATTAAAAATGAAATCATTGGATTTACCTCAATTTCGTGTTAAGCAGTAAACTGGACCACATTCAAATCTACCGTCACTAATGGGTTTGTGCTCGCCATGTACATTTGAGTGGGTGTTAGCACAATATCCATTTGTCTATGCTGAAATGCAATGTGATTGTTTGTATACTAAAGACACCAAATAACAATCTACAGGACGTCAAACATGTATTTACCATCCATATGCTAGAGTACAAACAGACGACAAAATATATGAAGGGAACGTTACAAATACGTGCTAATCCGAGGGACACTGTGCTAATGTATTATTACAAATGCGGAGTAAAGACCGTCCAGCTAAGCACACAGATTAAATTACATTTAAAAGAAGTGCTAGTTCTCTATAAAATATTAATACAAAACAGCCTAAATTTATAAACATTATCCGTTATATTCAATGTATTTGTAGAATTGCAACACTTTGTATGTGATAATGGCACTTATTGTAAGAACACCACGGTAGTCGTGGCCGACAGCCATTAGACCTCATGCACATAAGCATATTACGGATCCATAAAAGCTCTAAGTTGTACTGGGCTGTAATACTGCACACTTAGAGAACATGGGTGCCAAACTGAATGATCCAAAAGATGGTATACTACAGAGAGATTCTTCACCAAAAACCATGCTTGTAGAATGTCTCCATAATACTGTGCCATACAGAGGGACCATACACTGATACAGTATAAGGTCCGTCTATGGCCCCACAGGCCCTGTGCATGAGGCATTAATGGTATTGTATATTAAATGTAAAGAAAAAGTTTGAGCAAAGTATATACATGGAGCTAAATTAATGGCCCCATGATAGATACTTTATAACCTTAGCATAAGTCTGATCACTGGGGTCCCGAGTCCCCCAGTTGAAGCTGTTGCTGCTGCTTCATTTAGACTCTATTAGACTGGAGATGGTAGAATACAATCGGATATTTTAGACTGTTCCTTGAACTTTTAAATGCTGCTCCATTCAGAAAAAGGGAATAGGACCCCCATTTTTGTGATTAGTGAGGGTCCCTACAGTGGGATCAGTAGTGATCAGAAACACACAGATGTTTCTTCACATACCTCTTCTGCTGTTTTAAAATATCTCAAGATAAGTGGTTAGAGGCAGCCATCTTTACGGAAAAAAACTACCATTTATCTTGGGATCTTGTAACCTGAGAAAAGATATAGAAAGGATACATCTATATTGTCTACATTGTGGGTAGGTGATAAATGTTGATCTTGGGACAATCCGTTTAAGCAGGGTTTGAGGTGGTGGCGCATGACATATTTATTACTAATGTATACTCTGTTCCCCCGAAGCCCCATTTATTACTTTTGTGGAGGGCATTTGGGGAGGTCGTTCCTCTACTTCCCTGTCTGACACTTCAGCTCTTGGTCACATGACTGATTCCACTCTACTCATTGGACCTTTGACCCAAATAGAGGGGAGTTGGTAACGTCAGTGAGAGTTGGAATGGCTGCAGGATAGACTAAGGAAAGAGAGTACTGCCATCCCCAGCTTCTCTACTGGGGGACCGGGGTGTATATTGGTAATAAAGCTTATCTGGTACACTGGTTTATTACATCTCAGATAACCCCTTTAATCTATATTTTTAGACTGGCCATTTCCCCACTTTGGTGGTGTTTCTGGTGTCTTTAACACTGTCTGTTTACTATGTAAATATAAGCTTGCATCATTTATAGATGGCTAAACAATTGGAAAGATCAGAGTTGTTAGACCAAAAATATATAAATGGTTAAAACCATTTTAGAACAGTTACACAAATGCAAAAACAGCCGTGACCATTAGTAATGCATCGTGCACTAATAATGCATCTGTGGATAAAAGTGTTTATTGGTGAATGTAAAGAAAAAATTTTAGTGCAAAATGTGTTTTTAGAGTTTTAATGAAGTGCATTTATACGGTGGTATGATATATCCTCAACCACCCTTCACTATCCCGATACCTGCTTAGTAAACTGTCCCCTCGCCCCATCACTGTGACCCCTCTCTGGTCTTACTGGTTAACAAAATCCATAAAATCCCTTTTCCAAGTTCAAAATTTGCTCTGTCTATGTAGGATTTCTTGTCTTTTTACGCTGTATAGTTATACATGATTTCCATTGCAAGTCATTAATTTTAACAAGGAATATTAAATCCAGTACACAGTAACATTTTAAGCAACACAGCTACTGGTTTGAGACTATAATTATCAGAGATGGCATATTTTTGCATATATTTTTGCATATGTAAATGTAATACATTTCAAATAAGCATTTATTAAAAGGTTTGTTTTTAGGGAACTACTTTTTAAATAGTATTTTTTGACATTTTGCTAAAAGTTTGCACATACAGATAAAAGGTGTATATTTGTGAACCGTTCCTGATGGTAATGAAAATGACATGTAAATGTGGTTTTTGTAAGCCCTCCAGCTGGGAATGCATTGCCTGGAAATGTATTGTTAGTCTATGTATAATACTGTATAGTTTTTTTTTTAATTAATAAATGTATAAATATTGCAATATATTGCTACTGTTTAGACATTTTTGTATTTTACCATGAAAATGGATTTCAATAAAAGTGTGTGACTTATTTCTAATGGTTTATAAACACCAGTTGTTTTTTTACATAGGTTTCCAATTTTTATTTTAATGACCAAACCCTACAAAAGACAACTCAATAGGGGAGAACAATAAAAGGGCAACATGATAGCTTGGGATGTAGTGTGTTTGCTTTACAGGACCTCCAGCCAGACGCAATGGGAGAAATTAATCATTCCTCTACACCAGATTTCTAACCTAGAGAGATGATATTGAGGTGCACATTTGGCGCAAGGCTCTTTATTGACTGTAAGACTAAATAGCCTAATGATATGCCAGGTTCATGAAACCGCAACAGACACTTTGATAAATCTGTTACAGTTTAAGGTTGTCTAGTCCAGGGGTCAGCAACCTTCGGCATTCCAGCATCTGTGAAACTACAACTTCCAACATGCTCCATTCACTTCCATGGGAGTTCCAATAACAGCAGAGCAAGTATGCATGCTGGGAGTTGTAGCTTTACAACAGCTGGAATGCCGAAGGTTGCCTACCCCTGGTCTAGTCTAAAGTTGCACGGTCTAAAATTTATACACTATTAGTAAATCTGCCCCAGTGATCCGTAAAGGGCTTCCTATAAAACTGGCCATAGTATTCAGCAGGAAGATTAGATTGTGAGACCCACTTGGAACCTAGTGCTACATGTACTTCTATAGTCTATATGAAAAGTGGGACAGCTAGCAATTGCTTGCTTTCTCCTCTACAAAACTCATCCAAAATATGTGGGCCCCATATTGAAACATACATCACTATCTCTAGTGTATATTTGATTTGCTCCTTCTACATTGCATTTAGGAGGATGACCTACATATTTCATCACATAAAGAAGTGGTTATTCACCTTCTCACCCACAGTAAGCAAGAGATTTTGTATAGAGAGATTGAAGACTGATATTTTAACTTTCATGTGTAATAACCCCTGAGTGTATTGGAATCTGAAGACTAGCTTGGTGGCCATGCAATTTTACGTAAGTGAAATCAACACTTGGCATGTTATGGGTTATTAAATGGGGCATATTGGCTTAATATAAGCTTCCATAAGGTGAATGTTTGTAACTTCTGACCCTGGACTCCTATCAGCAGTTTTTTTTCTGCTTTGAAGATAACCAAGCTCAACATGTTAAAAAAATAAAGAAAGAAAGAAAAAAAAAAAAAAAGCTACTACCAATCCAACATCAATTTTTCCATTTTAATGAGATTCACAATCAAGACATATAGTAGCAAGGCCTCATATGTAACAACCCAACATGGGCACATGAACTCTGAATATGCTACTCTGCTATATGACTAAAGTAAGTGATAGCCAGTCACCTCAATGTCCTCATCGTTTTCATTCTTTCATCCAATATCTTTATTTCTGCTAACTATTTGCAGCATGGGTTGCACGCTAAACCATATCTGTAGCTGGCCACCAAATTGCTGGACTTTCACATCTCTAAAAGATCGAGAGATAATAAAAATTCTGGTGCCATTTGGCTAAATCAAATAAACTGATGGCATTCCAACTGGCCAACTAATATAGTCTCTGAAAGTTTAGTGGGGACCTTTTACCTGCATTTGAGATTACGTCCTAAGTAAAAAAGGGATAGCTTACCAATACCTGGGTAAAATGACTCCTCCTCCACTTATCAGGCTCTTTTATGCCCATTTTTGCACCTCCTAACCAGAATTTCACTCTTTAATCTGTTCTAAATTCTATCTTGGTCTCCCAAAATGGAAACAACTCACTGAAGCATCAGATTAAATGAGGGGGGGGGGGAGATACAGACAGAGGCTGCTGGAGCTAATATTACATTGTGTATATCACTCCAAAGGTTTTAATCACACGGACACTGATCACTACTTCTCTATAATGCCCTATATTGTGCTGCACCTGTTTTTTCCATGCACTGTATATGGAAGACGACATAGCAGCTAGCCTGCGCCCACTAGGTCAGGGAACACTTAGAATTAAAGATAGAACTGGCAAAGGGGAAAGGGTACCCCTTAAGTCTAACTTGGCAGGGTAAAGTATTGTGTGCAAAAAGTTCTACAAATTTACAAAACAATAAATAATGAATCCTAATAATCTACCATGTGAATAATAATAAATTGCAAAAGAAAATTCATACAACAATGTGACATCCAATAAATAATTGTGTATATAAAAAATCTGCCTATATCACAATTTATAGTTGAAAGACTTTGCCAAGAAGATAATGCCTGGTGGCGACGACATCGCAAAAGTAAAGAAACCAGCTAGACAGCATCACTAAAGTTATCTCGCAAGCAAATTGTAGAATCCAATAATGGTAGCTCTTCAAACATGAGCCATTTTAATGTCTCTATCCTATCAAGCTATACGAAGAATGGAAGAAAACGGGTATAATTTTCCCAATCACTAGCCCATTTCCCTTTATCCCCCTCTAAGCTCGATTTTATGAACTCTAAGCATTTCCTTTTCACAAAGTATGAGACCATCACTCTCCGATAAATCTAAAGGTTGTCATCTGAATCACTATATCTATTACATTACGTGTCTGACCACTAACTACTTCTTTTAATGCAGTTAGAACAAGACAAATCCTTTTTTATAGCAATCGCTGTTCTAGATTAATGCTGTTCAAGTCTCTGAAATTGCTTCAATAATGTTCATGGTATCTTGAATTAAATTTGTATAAGGCCTTTGGCTGATGAGTCCTTCCCCTACCACCCACAGAATCCTCCGACTGACTCAGGTGACCTAGGCTTGGCCTTCCACACCCACTGAACAGATTTTTCAATAATAGCTGTTAAAATAGTCACCCAGAGCAATGTTCTGCCCTGGCTAGTAAAATGTTGTAAGGAAATAGTAATGCTTTTTAATAAAGTTGCTTTTTATTGCCTGTTCCCCCAGTATAAAAGAAATGCTCAGTTTATTTTCCTCTTTTTTTTCCCTCATTTATTGTATAACCTCCAGGGTGAATTACTAGGAAATCTCGTTGGTTTCACCCTGCATGACAGCATTAAAATCAAGGCAAGGAGAAAAAGTGGTATTAAATGCTTACAACCAATTTCAGTTGGTTAAACAAACGCATGGTGTGAGAAAATGACTTCCTGGAGTTCGCCAGACAAATAATTCTCAAAGTTTTAACTAGAAAGAACATGCCCTATATTTTGTCTTTATCTTGAAGTTTTAACATCTATTATTTCTTATTGGCAGATCGTGGCCTTTTATAGTGAGACTTTAATAACTGTTATTTCATCAGACACATACAATGAGCAAATAATTTGTCCAATCCAACCAATAAAGAAAGTTTAGTTCAGAAGGGGTACTATGTCTCTTTGGGGAGACTGCCTTTGCAGGCTAATGTCTGGTGTGTAGAGTCTAACAGTCCATATATGCTCTACTAGGAATTCTGGGAAAAGAATATGCAAAAAAGTTCTCCAAGGGAAACTTGCTCTAGTGCCACATCTTGGATGGTAAATCCCTAAAGATCAATGTCTGGCTTTCTAAGAAACAAAGCGACGTTGCCTGGGATTACCACTAAACCCATTCACAGATGGTTGTTTCAGGGTTATCACCCCTCAGCAGGGTACTGAAGTGGGGTGATAACCCAAAACTGTGTGCAGATGGATCCATTTTCCTTTTGGAGGAGATGTTCTGGTTTAACTTTTAATCCAATGCAATGTCAGTAGGGGTTCTTAAAATACCAGACAGATCTATTGGGAGCTGCCTTCCATAAGGTGGCGCTAGAGCAAGTCTTTCATTGTCCAACAGAGAGAACTTATTTGCATATTTTTGTTCCAGGAAGTTTGGACTGATGATAGGTCTGTTCATGGTGGCAACTGATATTATGGGGCCTTGTAACAGTAAAGATCTACAGATCCCCATTTCTAAGGCGGATATGCCATTATAGACACACATGCAGCAATTCACATTAATTCCACTGCAAGAACATTACTGACGTCAGGCTATGATGTTGGGTGTTTAAGTATCTATGGAGCAGGACAGATCTGTATAGTGAGAGTGTCCCATAATATACACTGAACCTACTGCCCAAACACAGTGTGCCAAACACTATCCTGCCAAAGGGCAGTTTGGAAAACAATATACCGAGGACAGTACTATGCAGACCCATTCTCTGAGCTTGTGACTCTGTCGGTGATCTGACCCTACCTACAGTTCACAAAGGCTCTAGCAGGATAGAAATCTGATAAACCAATCTTTTTGAAATCATCTTACAATAATGCCATGTTAAATAAATAGTTCTGTATTTTTCTCCATAGATTTATTGCTTTTATATATTTATTATGCATTATTAATTCAGCTCAATAAATTCTGCAGTGTTATTCACAAAAATATTTACTCATGTCAGTTGCTGGTCCCAATGGGACTTATTTATCTCAGGCAGATACACCTACACTATGGCCAGTAGTTGTAGGACATCCATTAACCTAAGACAGTTATTTCCTATGTGGGTGGAAATGGGAATACTGTATTCACAAGAAATGCAACTAAACATAAGGGAATAAACACATTGCCCTCAGATATCTCTCTAACTGAATGTGGATCATTGCTGTAAGTGAGTGGGGACGCCCCAGTTATGGCACTTATGTCTTGCATTGGTTATTGTGGATAAGGTTCTTTTAAAGGGATTTTTTTTCTCTTTAGGAAATCACCATTCTTGTCTGGTATTGTGGATGAGCCCTTTGAACAGCATGGTGGATCATTGGCACTGTTGTCTTGTGCTGGGATCCTAGAATAGAACCCAACCAAGCACAACATCTCTGCGTAGTTTATGTTCTCCCCATTTCCTCTCGCTTTCTGAAACATACTGAGAAGTTAATTGGCTTTTTACAAAAATTGGCCCTAGCTTGTATGCACGTGGTGGAAATTAGATTGTGAGCCCAAATTACATAGCACAAGAAGCTATGACAATTCCTGCACAGCTCATAGAATATGATAGTGCTATACAAACTATTGTCAGGACACTCCACCTACTCCAGCTCATCACATTCTTCAGTAAGTGTGTCTCCACTGATTCTGGTGCAGTTGGAATTTTTCTCTACCCTCCTCCATTTCAGAGCAAACATTTCTGGTAGCTTCAACATAATTATGCTCTCTGATGTCAAGTGGGCGGTCCCTGTCTTTGTGCTTCAGCCCAGGACCACCCACCTGACAATAGAAAGCATGATTGTGCTGAAATTAAAAGGAATGGTGGGAGGTAGAGAAAATTTTTTTCAACTGCAGCGGAGTCAGTGGAGTGGAGCTTATTGAATGATGCAATGAGTTGGAGTGGTGAAAGGTCCTCTATAAAGGGGTATTCCACCTCCAATTACCCATCCATTGAGACCCTATCGATTGCTAATGAGCAAAGTTGGCATCCCAACCGCCAGAGTCACCCGACCGCACCAAAGTGGAGTTTCAAAAGAGCGGAGGTCAAGCATGTTCACAGCTCCACCATTCAAAATCTATAGAACCACCTGAAGCTCCATAGATTGTGACCAGAGCGGTAGTGCAGATGCTCTTCTAGGGGGTACCAGAATCCACCTTCTAGCGATCGGTGGGGATCCCAGTGGATAGGTGATCAGTTTTTGTCACTGATCTCATTCCCTGCTATCGTGACCTTTTTGTGACATACTGCAAAGAGGCAAGATCTGCACTGCAGACAGGTAAATTACAAGCATCTTGGTCTAGCGCCGGCTTTAAGAATTATTATTATCCAGATGTATTGAGATTTTCTTCTGATGCCTTGTATAACAGCAATAAAAGTTAAATATGCTCACAAATATAATGCTTAATTGCCTCTAAATATTGTGTAGCCTCTGGTGCCAGAGTCATTTTGCGGAGCACAATTGCAGCTACCTGATGTTTTATCTTGCTTAGATGAATATGCAGGGGTCATTGTGAACCTTTTATAAGCCTTAATTGAAGCAGTTTATTAAATGAACAGTGTTGCATAAAAAAAAACTTGTATTTATATCCTGTGTGTAATAAGGCAAAAGAATACAACCCAGATGGGCAGAATTATGGGGAAT
This sequence comes from Leptodactylus fallax, assembly GCA_947044405.1. Lineage (NCBI taxonomy): Eukaryota > Metazoa > Chordata > Amphibia > Anura > Leptodactylidae > Leptodactylus > Leptodactylus fallax. The sequence goes on from CAMRHE010000161.1 coordinate 1,393,619, forward strand.
ATTGCAGCGAAACAGGGGACTAATTACAAACGGTAGGATCCCATAACAAGTCACTGCCCAGGCCTGCTTCACCACGAAACTCTCATCCATCCTCTGAGATTAACCCCGCACTAAAATAGTCCCCAGCACTCACTTTACAATACATCATTCTCGGTCATCTGTAAACTAGGTTAAAAATAAATTAACACTATTCTCGGCCTGTTTTTCTGCAATTTAAAGGGCTTTATGAGATCAGAAAAAAAAATTGTCAGTCTCTTACCTGAAACCACACTCATTCATGAAGTGGAAAGGGAATGGTGCTGAGCTGCAATACTTGGCATGACATATAAGCAATGGTGGCGCTGTCTAGAAAGAAAAAGGTTATTTTTCCTAATGTCAATAATACATCACCTTTAATGCCAATGCAACTTTGTTTGCAGTGCACTTTAGATTGCAAAATAGACTTTAAGCTAACATCTGGTGCAGAATTTTTGGGGAAATAGTGCATCAAAAATGCCAGGAAAAATACCACAAAAAAACTCAGTCTCTATGGGATTGATGGAGAGAGCCTGCTATTTTTCTCAGTTCTATAGACTTTGAACAGAGAGTCAGTGAGAATTTGCAACCTTTGCACCACTCAAACGGGGGCACAGACTTCTCATTGATGGGATCAGTGGGAGTTCCCACAGTGGGCCCTCAGTGATAAGACTTTTTTTGCCTATCCTCTGAAAAAGTGGTACATTGTGGTGATTTTTTATTTTTTTTTTTAATTCAAATTTTTTATTGGAGTCTTATAACAATACAACAAGGTCTGAAACAGACCAATAGTACAAAAAAAAATTACAAACATACAAACAAAACAAAGCAGGCCAGAGCCACCCAAAGAGACCCCCAGACGGACCCAGCCAACAAGGTTGTACATTGTGATTCTTAGACAACCCCTTTAATTGTCCATAGGTCAGTTGGTAACAGCACTGCTATAGCACAGATAGAAAGTGGTCTACTATGGCTGGGCTCACATCTGCAGCGGAGAAAAGTCCTGCATGGAGGACTTTTTTCTCCGCTGCTTTCAGTTTTGAAACCGCAGACACCTGGTGGATCCCATTATAGTCAATGGGGTCTGCCGGTCTCTGTGGGTAACTGCTTTTTTTTTTAGCTGTCTAGCTATGCATCATTTTGGTCCCCTGGTGGATCGCAGCGACGCAGACTACGGCACTAGTGTGAACCTAGCGTTTGCCATGTTTTTCTGCTTTTAAAGCAAGACCAAACCATTACCATTGGATCACAACTGTACAGTGTTGCAGCCATTTACAGACAAGTGTGGCACAATGCCTTTGCATGCAGTGTTCTCTGCCACCTTATGGTGCCTTCCTATGGCACTGTATTCTTCTGTAGAAGAGAAGCCATGCTTCTAGGGGAGAATACCTTTTCTAATATGGGAAGTAGGGAAACAAGGGGAAAACTTTTCTCTGTAAAAACAGGCTCACAGGGCCACCATATTGCATATTAACTAACAAAAACCGCAATCTCTCGATAATGGAGTCACCGATTCACAAGGGACAAACACTTAGGGTCACCTGAATCAATCTATCTGCACTGTTGGTATGCTTGGATCTAGTGACACACTCCTTTAAGTGTATCGGATTCCACCTTTGAAGACAAAAAGAGTATGCCAGTAAAATTCCATGGAAAAAAAATAAGCAAGTATCTACAAACAGCCTTCATGGTGTTACTGAGCATATTCTGAAATGTTCATTTTACATAATTGGCATTGAATAATTCATAACCAAGCATCTGTACAGAAGACATGTGAGTCTATAAATACAATTCTTATTATTTCATCCCTATTTCTTAGGATTTCTTATAATGCTACATCTACACATAGCGTTAGTGATGCAGCACAAGCCATATCACTACTTCACTGCAGCACAAAACCTATATTAACACGTTTGGTTACAGGATTTCAGGTTTTGAAAATGTAAAAACTTTGCAGGATGTATCCACTAAATGAAGATGAAGCGTTATTGTAATTTTATTCCTTCACACCTGCTCGGCACAACAATGCACCATGATTGCCAACAACCTGTAAAAAACTCTGAAACCTAAACTGTAGTCCAACAATTCTCACATCTTCAAAGTCATTTGTATAAGAGTTCTTAAGTTTCACCATAAACGTCATTTATATATAAGCTTTACAGCTTGATATAATTGATTTTCTGTAACACTTTTCATTGTGCGTAGGACATAAATCTGCAAACAAGTCCTTTAGGAGTTACACTGTCATACAAACACATAATCACGTCCAATGTCTTCACATCACCAGGTTGTTAAGCACTAGATGTGCCGATCTATTTAGCTTTGTGATCAATGTATTATATTGTTGTTGCTGTTTCTTATTATTATTTTATGTTCTTTAGGAAGGTAAAGAGGACGAGAAGAGCCAAGAAGCACTGTGTGAGCGTTGCTCGAGACTAGATACAATACAAGGAGCTCTTTGTTTGTTTTGCAGCTGGGAAAAGAATCAAATAAATGTTTTCAACCCCTTGGCTGTCAAATTGCTCAGTATGGTTGGTATTTCTAGCCATCAAGGGATTAATAGAATTAACGTTTAGATAGGTATCTCTCCTTTCCATTTCCTATGTAGGCTATTTCTCTCATGGAGGCAGACACGGAAGTTGTAGACTGTTCCCATCTAAACGTGCCGGGACTGTAACTCAACCACAACTAATTAACCTTGGGTGATGACCCTGAAATGCACTTAACGTAGCCATAGTGAACTAATAACAAGCATATTAAAAACATGCAGAAGAGACTAATATCTCTAGTTGGGTAAAATGGATAGGCTGGAGAGCCAGCGTGATCTAATTACTTTTAACCTAATCCAGCCCTATCTGTTGTTCCAAGCATTGTAGGATTCCATTCACTGTCACTCAATGTCCTGAAGGTCCTGACATGCCCACTGCTAAAATGTCTGTTTATGAAACTCCATAACAAATGTGAGGTTGTATTTGTGTGCTTTTAATGCCTGCTGTTTCTATATGCCAGATGGGTATTTTCATGAGTGTATGAGCTCGGATTAGTTAATTTCCTACATCTGGGACTCCAAATGGCTACATTGTATGGGAGATGAACAGATTTCAGCTGCACAGTCCTCTATACACCTTTTGCCTAACAGAGGGGATGGAGCCTAATCTGAGCACTATGCCGCTAAGCAACATATGGGATGTTACGTTATTATGTCCTCTTACTAATACAAGTTGCAGTCTGTTTTTATAATGCAGTACTATTATTTCATTTGGGAAAATATATTTGGACATATTTAGTTTATCCCCAAAGCTTTGGGAGTTATCATTTCTCTCTTGCAATGTCTAGGCATCAATCATCCATGCCTGAGCGCAGCGTAATATTCATCTCATTGACCAGGCAGCAGTTAGACTATACATGATCACACACGCTATTGATGATGTTGACACATTGTTAATGTGGTAAAGCCCACTAATTTTGGCTAAACAGGCTCACCATCTAATGTGTATGGGGGACTCCTCAATAGCAAATATTAGACGAAAGAAGATGGGACATGTTGGATTGTGCTGCCACAATTAAAGGGGATTTTCCATCTTATAAGGCTGATATGTGAAGCAGAATAGATGCTTACGAAGCAGAATAGATGCTTACGAAGCATAGCGTCGCTTAAAATAGCTGATCTGTGGTGGTCCCTGTTGTTGAATCCCTGACAATCCTTGATCCATCAATTTTATTAACTTGTAAACCCCCTTTAGGTTGGCCATACGCATTAGATGATTGTCAGACATACCTGACATTTTCGCCAAGACCAGTCAACCATCTAATTTGCATGGAGGTATCCTGTCTCTTCCCTGTTGGTAGATGTCGAGTGAGCGAAGGATCCAACTGCCCATCCGTTTTGCTCTTGGGAGATCATCTGCTGCAACAGAAGTTTGGGCAGGAGCCTCCCCATTCAATACACAAGCATGCATGACTGGGCCAAGAGCTCAACTTTGGTATCATGGCACAACATCCCATGACCATCAGCCATGTCCCATCTGTACATTTTAGCAGAATTTACATTTCCCTTTCCTTCTCTATCTGTACCCAAATCCCTGTAATGATTTGTTCACAACAAGTCTATGCAGACATGTTTCCCATCATTCCCATGTCTTGTCAGTGCCCCCACACAGTAACCGGGCCCCTTTTGTACTACAGAATCAGAATCCCTTCACAGAAACTCTCCTTGACTATATGCAGATCAACTGCTACTTTTGGCTTTAAAAGGTTATTTTTCTCCTTTCTGACAGTGAAAAGTGGTGTATCATAAATCTTCTTAGTGTCTCATTCTGGTGTTCCATAGGGCAGGAGTAATAAATTTACAATGTACAGCCTGCCAGCCATGAAAGGACATCAGAAAGGAGGTAAAAGAAGTTAAGTCAACCTGAAGGCTTTCTTCTCGCATGAGTCTGGTCACAGTTGTGACCATTGAGACCCCTTAGTTACGGCAATTTAAATTATGGTGTTCTACAAGGCCGCATGGCACAAAACAAGTAAAAACTAGACAAGTGACTGGATGCACATTTGGTGGTTTTATTTTACTACTTTATGATGTAGAAGAACTGGCTTTGTATGCTTTCCCCACTGGAATGCACATATACCCTTAGCCAGGTTTGCATGTTTATGGTGGGATGGGCATATATTTGATCCTGATGATCTATGACTTTTTTACTTTGTCACATACTTATTATTCTTTTTATGAAAACATTATCACACCTCAACAATGCATCTTTCTCTCTAGCAGGAGGTAAGGACATTGTACACATAGAAAGGTGTAAATGGAAGTGACCAAATAAACAGGTTATGCAAGAAGGATTAGTAGCATTATTCCAGAAACTATATGAAGCATTACTAGAATGACCAGCCAAGTTATGCATTCTTCCTTCAACAATGAATTGAGACATATCTGTGGTCTTAACCAACTACAGATCCATAACATACAGTACAAGTTACTTGCACTTGTCCCCATGGGCATAAAAGAAAAGTTAGCCAAACCCACCAATTTTGGCATTGCTAGCAAATTATCATGTGTATGGGGACTCCCAACGGATGATTCCATGGGATAGAGGATTGGGCATATTGAATTTCAATCCTTTTTTCTCATGTCAGAGATAGGCTGCCCCTTCTCTCCATTGTTAAAACTTGTATGTTTGACTTAACCAAGTGTGCATGTGTAAAGAGGAGACAGGAGGAATAGCTGTCTGCTGTACAAGCTTTTAGCCAACAGCTATTTAAGGCATATGGGCACTTTTGCATCCACAACCCCTCAGCCTGTTTCCAATGAGTTCACACTTCCATCAGAATATGCAATCATATTTAAAGGGGTGTTCCAGGACTTTGTATTTGATGACCTATCCTTAAGATGAAGATTGTAGATCTGTGGGGATCCCACACCTGTGACCCCCCCTGGATAACGCATTTAAAGTAACAGTGGTGCATTCTGAGTGCTGCTTCTTCTTCACAGGCTGTGTGATGTCATCAGACACATGCCCTGATCACAGCTCAGTCTCAGTCAAGTGAATGGATTGAACTGTGAAACCAAGCACAGCTGCTATACAATGTACACCGCTGTGTTGGTAAACAGTGAAACACCCGAACGCTACAGCCTCTCCAAACAACTGATGGGCCGGGAGCCGGGTATCAGACCCTTGCTGATATTTAACTGATGACCTATCTTAAGGGCTGGTCATTAGTTGATACACCCTGGAAAACCCCTTTAGGCTGAGGCCCCACATTGCGGAAATGCAGTATTTTTTTGTTGCAGATTTTGCTGCGGTTTTTTGAGTCAAAGTCAGGAGTGGCTTGAAAAGGAATGGAAAATATAAAGGAAGCTCTTAGACATTTCCCTTCTGTTTAATGCACTACTGTTTTCCACAATGTGGGGCCTTAGCCTTAGGCCGGTTGCAGACGACGGTGGCCGTGATCAGTGTGCTATTCGTGTATTTCACGGATAGCACACTGACCAATTCTTTTCTATGGGCCCGTACACATGACCGTGAATTTCACGGTCCCGTGTGCGGTCCGACAGTCCGGGCCGCAAAATATAGAGCAGGTCCTATTCCTGTCCTATTTTGCATCCCTTGCTTCCATGGCTCCTATTCATTTAATGAACGGTCCCGCGGAAGCACAGCCAATGCACGGGCGGCACACGGAGGACATCCCCGTGTCCCCCGTGTACCGCCCGTGCCTTTAATTCATGGCTGGCCGGTTGCAGCACGGTCGTCTGCAACTGGCCTTAGGCTGAGGCCCCATGTTGCAGATTGCAGAAATGCAGCTTTTTTTGTTGCAGATTTTGCTGCGTTTTTTTGAACCAAAGCTAGAAGTGGATTGAGCAGAAGGTAGAAGTATAAGAACTTCCTATATGCAGTATTTCCCATTCCATTTCCAGCTATTCTTGGCTTTAGCTTAAAAAAATCACAGCAAAATCTGCAACAAAAAAAGCTTCATTTCCGCAACGTGGGGCCTCAGCTTTATTGGGAAAAACATTGTGGCAGAACCCGATGGAACCCATTACAAGTCAATAATGTCCATTAGTGTACATATGATGATTTGTTCCGCCCTTACTTTTCCTTTTTCTCTTCCTATGATGAAAGCAATGCTTGATGGCAATAGTTATGTTGGTTTATCCATCCAGCGAATGTCCCTATAATCTTCCAATGACAAGAGATGCTCTACACATAGCTCTTGACTTTAGTTAAAAGGGTTGGGGGTGATAAGGAAGTAGAGACACCACTTTGTAAGCTAAATATACCCTAAAAGGGCAAATGATGCTTTGAGAGGACAAGCCACTTTAAGTCAATGTTGCGGCTGTCTACTTTATTTGCTATGTCTGTGATATCACACAAACACAGAGAATTCTATTTTCATAAAACCCACTTGGACAAGATGCATTTATCTGCAAGGCAATGTTAAGTAGTTTTTTTTTTTTTCCCTATACAACTTGCTTAGTGCCACCAGCTATTTAAAAGCCATTATGTTTTCTCACTTACTGTTCGGTCTACAGCAGTAATTCCTTGCAAACATCCCCCCTCCCATACACGCGCATACTTTGTACCGCTGATATTAATTACATATTTTCATTACCATCAGGTTTTGTTGTTGATGATTTTTTTCATACAGGCTGGGGTATTATTACCACAAAATGCAATGAAACAGAAAAGAGGAAAAGAATGGGCTTCTGGGAAATTTTCCAATTTCTAAAATGCAATGTTAATTACAAGGTATTTTTAATATTGTGGACAAACAACCTTTTTAATCATTTAAAGGTTTTTGAAGCAAACTGATAATTCAGCAGCAGATGTGTATGTATATTATGGAAGGCTTCCCAACTATAGTGAGTGCTCGAGACTCCATTCCTGTTGCTGATCTAACAAAACAGATCATGAATATATGATGATATGAAGTTTAATGTACAAATAATAGTTTTATGCTCATTTAACCCATTATGTTTTGCATTAATTATTGTAATGTGTAGCACTGGAAGCAGAACATTATCGACATATTGTTAGGGAAGGTGAATATTATCATTTATATCCCCGGTATAGCGCCCTATTCAAACAAAGCTATAGGGCAATGTATTACTATATGGTTAGAGCAGTGTATTGTACTATAGTAGCCACTAACACATGTAGAGCACCAATAATGCACAATATGGATATATAAAACAGTTATGTTACTCCTTTCCTTAAGGGCAAAAAGATAGGGGTAAAGCTTGAGGTGGGGGCAGGTTGTCTGACGTGAGGGGGGGTACTTGACCTAGTAAATCTAGTAAAATAACTCCAGTGATATTGAACGATAAGTGGGACATATTGAATGATGTTTTTTAACTTCTCTCACCTAGACTCGCAAAATATAAATAAGGTCCACTGTGCGCCCATAGACATTGGCCACTTGTGCCTGTAATGAATGTGCCTGATTCAATATTATTGAGGAATATCATTACAGACCATCAGAAGAACTACAAAAACATGAAAGTATTTTACATGAATGCAAGGTTAGCAAGCGACAAACCATGTACAACTGATGTAGTTCTATGTATACTGGATCAGATTTATCAATACTATCACTAAGGCAGATTCTCGCACTATATTAAAGCTGTCATTTATTTGAGTGATGTTGGTGTCATATTTTACAAATGGTCCATGTTTCATGAGGAATATTCACTACTTCTGACTTCACGCATTTGCACCATTTTTGGAGTCCAAAATTTAATCTGCTTTTAGAAAAGAGATTTTTTACAAGGGAGTTGTACCACTTCTCTGGAATGCTCTATCCCGGACTATCAGATTAACATCGAATTTCCACAGCTTCAAGCGCAAACTAAAGACATATCTTTTCAGACAGGCCTATCACAACTCCTAATGCAAACCCTTCCGTAGTTAGAATCCCTAAAACCCTCTGTTCACGCTCCCACATTACCTCACAGGATATGATGCCGTATCAGACTAACTTTATATGTCCAGGCACCATCTGCATGTTAAAGGACACGACTGGTGACTGCTCATACAGCTTTATATATGTGTAATGACAGTAACCTCTATTACAGAATTGTCTGACCATTGTATAAGCAATGCCACCTCTGATGCCGCCCCTGATACCTCTTGTGTCACCCCATCTACCTCATAGATTGTAAGCTCTTGCGAGAAGGGTCCTCAGTCCCATTGTGTGAATTGACTGTTTCTCTGTAATGTATCTTTTTTTGTCTGTACTTGAACCCTACAAATTGTACAGTGCTGCGGAATATGTTGGCGCTATATAAATAAATTGTATTATTATTATTATTATTATTATATAAGTGTCCCCAACGAGAATATTCCTTAAGCTGTCCATACACTCTAGAAAGCTGTTAGACAAAAGCATGTTTGGCTGACAGCTATTCCTACCACTTTCCCATACACATGTATACTCTGCTTGCCCAAGCATGACTGTGTTTTGGAGGCGAAAGGGGAATAAGTTAGTCAGACACCTCTGGCCGCAGTTATCCCTGAAAATAACTCATCGGGCATGCTTAAATTTCTCCACCGACATCTGTCAATGGGGGAAGGCGTGGATTAGCGTTACCAGCTTTGGGTTATTTAGTTTGGGGCGATCTTATTACAGTATACAAATATATGAATGGATAGTACGGAGATATTTTTAATGATCTCCTTACAACTAGGCCTATAACCTTGACAAGAGGGCATCCTGTACATCTAGCCATCGATGGGTTTTTTTTTCCCCGGTAAGAGCAGTGAGACGAAGGAACTCGCTGCCACAGGAAGTTGTGATGGTTGATAACTTGTAGAAATTCACAAGTTAAAAGTAACATTATTGCGAGTTATGATATTTATTCAGGAGCTGGGATGGAATTGGGAAGGAATTTTTTTCCCCCTAATGTCGGGCAATCGGCGTCCACCTCATAGGATTTTTTTTCCTTCATTTGGATCAACATCGTAAGTTGGTCTTATTTGACTTCTGCCATTATCCAACCATATCAACTATGTTACAACCATGTATACATTAACTGGTATGCTTGTTGTTGAACTCCATGAGTTAATTGGCTACATTTAGTGAGTCAAAATGATTAGTTAACCAAAATGATGAATTAACCAAATTGTATATGCCCAGAATGTATCATTATCATGACTCGGTATCAGTTGGTCATATACACAGTTATTTCATGAAGTCCTCTCCAAATTGTGCCTTGAAGGTCAATGATGTCCACAAAATTGTACGCATATGGAGGAGGTCTTATCAGCCACAATGATTTGAATGTTTGTGAATGGTTATTTGGTGCAAACAGCTATCAGAGAAAATCACAAAATAATCAATCTTGTAGTAAATTGTGCTGTACAGAGTAAGGCATAAATGACTGTAGTATGTATTAAAACTGTGACTCGCAAGCCCTAGAAGTGGGGCACCTTTGATAATAGGAGTGTTTTAGGTCAAATTTACATAAGAGTATATTCTAAAGAGAAAGCATAAAATGAAAGGGCTATACATCTCCTCTTTTTGTGCCCAACCCAGATCTACACAGTGCACTATGTAAAGGAGAAGATAGGGTGTAATAAAAATCAGGAGTGGATTCCTAAAGATAGAAGTATAAAGCTTCCTATGATATTACTCCTCACTTCTGTTTTTGCCATGTCACAGGCCCTTTTACACAGTCTGACTGGATGCTGTGATTGGGAAAGGACGTTGCTCAGAAACGTTTGTTCCCAGTCATTACAAATTGTTCATTCCCATAGATTTTGCATTTGTTGGCTGCATATTACCCTGTTGGCGGCAATGTGCTGTCAACAATCTAGCATTGTTTGTTTCATAAATGATGCGATCACCAGACAAACAAGCATTTGCCCATTTGTTGGGTGATTGTACATTTACCAGGGCCGTTCCTAGGAATGGTGGTTTTCAATAATTGTCCCAATAATTGATCAGTGTAAAGAGAACTATCAAGCCAGTCCATGTGGTCATTATCAACATCCACCTCTTTATTAAAATCAGTAAAAGTCATTTACAACTACAAATCAGAGGAGTCTGTAACCATAGATGACTTTGAGGGAGCCACAAAGGTTTGACCATGTCTATTGAATGAACACAACCTGGACCTTCCCCTTCAAGACACTGACAAGGGTTAATTTCAAGACTATCAATGTGATCTTCTGATAAGCTTGAACCTAGCTTTTTTAGTTTATACTTGTTCTCCACAATTGCAAATGCAGAAAAAAAAATCTCATTATCCATCAATAGTTTACCTTGGTTGTAACCAAATAGCCTTCTAAAGATGAGGGAACACAGAAAACTATCACCTATAGATTCACATCTGAAAATATAATATCTATTTTGTCAAGATGATTGGAGCAACAGGGAGAAACTACTTCATTCTCTCAGGGCAATAAGAATTTTCATTGGCGTACTTGCAAGATTTTTGCAGGATGACACTGATGATATTACAATTCTATTTCAAGGATCTGGAGGCTTGTTGCTGTGAAAGCCGAAGAATACAAACCTGTTTTTCATCAGCTAGGCTGGCCTGACAAATTAAGTCTGCAGAGTCATTAGATTAAGATAAGAGCTTATCTCCTAGCTTGACATTTATTCATAGTTTTTACACTGCTCAGCTGGTAATTAGAGCTGTTGAGATTTTAACACTGCTTTGTCCGGTCATTCAACAAGTTCAACTTCGTCTATCTTATTAGTTTTTCTTTAATGAAAACAAATGAAGGGGGATACAAAATAATTAGCCTGAAGGGATTCCTGGTCATTTCTGGCAAAGCCTTCATTGATTATGACTTGTAAACTTCATGACTAGCTTCATGCTTTAAATCACGTTCCCATAAATGACACCCAAATTCTGTAGATAACACCTAATTAAACGTCTACACCCTTATAGGAGTCGTCTGGTTTTGTAAAAACAGTTTCCAAATACCCTGTTAGGAAATTCTGAGTTCATAGAAGCTGGTTCAACGTTTGGGATCCTCTTCTTTTAAGGAGAGGAGCTACATAGAGCAACTGCTCTTACATATTAGATACATATCAGCCAAACCTGCTGATAGGAACTGCTACCATGTAATGTGTATGAGGGACTCCCAACTTTCTCCCAATGGCTGATGTCGGGAGGGATTTCAACTGCCTGATCCTTTGGTTCTCGGGGATATAAGCTCCTGCCATAGATGTCTGCCAAGCTGCCAGTGAATAAAAAACTTCAGCTTGGGGATCTCAACAGCAGAATATCCTGTCATGGGGTTAATCAAGAGACCTTTCCTACAATGAGAAAATGGTTTACTGGGACTTACTCTAGGTTCACACCTGTGCATGGGTTTCTGTTCTTCAGATCCGCTTGGGGACCTGAAAAATGGAAACCCAATTCACATAAAAAGCAGTTACCCGCCTAGTTTCCACCCGAAAAATGAGGAGAGAAAAGCCCTGTTTAGGATAAGCCATCAATATTTCATTGTGGATGTCCAATCTTTGGGACCCCCACTAGGTATCAAACTTAAAGGGGTTGTCCAGGGTAAAACTAAACCCTGGACAACCCTCCCCCTACTTTCTAATTTACATAATTTATCAAAAATGTATATTTACCCATATCCATTAGGAGGTCTATATATATATATATATATATATATATATATATATATATATATATGCATAACTTATATGCATATATAGTGAATCAGAGAATCTCATTTATAATCCACATAACGTTTGTAAATTTTTCCTTTTACATATTAGATTATAATTTTAATATAATTATAAACTTACTAATGGCTACTGGGGTCATTTTAGGTTGCTCATATATTCTTCAGTTGTCAATATCACCATTATGTAGATTAAATTTCTTCAGTGGTATTTATAAGAAATGCCATCCAGCCATTCACCATCATCTCCCACTAGTCTGTGGCCATATTAGTAATACATTGGCAAATATTGAGTGTTGATGTGTGAAAACTATTGGCATGTAAATGAAGTCATAGACTAGCACCTTTAAAGTATGATCTGCTTCTAGCTTATGAACTTGGCTTGAGAACATTGTCATGTGTGCAAGTTTGACTTCAAGCCAAAGAGAAACTTGAGTCAGAAAGATATGAAGAGATTTATAATGTTACTACTCACAGAATATAATGAGACATAATGAAACAACCAAACTGAATAACACACATATTCAATTACATCTCTTCGAGAATCTTGTATTTATTTATTTTTCGTGCCCTTTTTTTTTTTAAGAAATATATACTATGTATCATTTTATGTAAAATAGGAGAATGAAAAAGGGTTGTCATATACTAAACATAGCCAAATATTCACTGTAATAGTAGTCCTACATTTTAGATAGCTGTTTGGCTGACAGGTATCTCACCCGACTGCATGTGCCCTGAATGGAGAGAGGGGAGAAAGCTACTGGGAGAAACCATAGGGCCATCCCCGGGAGAAAAAACAAAAGGATTGGGCCGTGCCTGAAATTATCTGGCTACACCTATCATCTGGGGAGAGATGGAAAGCATCTATACAGTCATGGCCAAAAGTTTTGAGAATGATACAAATATTAATTTTTACAAAGTCTACTGCTTCAGTTTTTCTAATGGCAATTTGCATATACTCCAGAATGTTATAAAGAGTGATCAGCTTAACAGCAATTACTTGCAAAGTCAATATTTGCCTAGAAAATGAACTTTATCCCCCAAAACACATTTCAACATCATTGCAGCCCTGCCTTAAAAGGACCACCTAACATCGTTTCAGTGATTGCTCCATTAACACAGGTGTGGGTGTTGATGAGGACAGAGCTGGAGATCAATCTGTCATGATTAAGTAAGAATGACACCACTGGACACTTTAAAAGGAGGCTGGTGCTTGCCATCATTGTTTCTCTTCTGTTAACCATGGTTATCTCTAAAGAAACATGTGCAGTCATCATTGTACTGCACAAAAATGGCCTAACTGGGAAGAGTATTGCAGCTAGAAAGATTGCACCTCAGTCAACAATCTATCGCATCATCAAGAACTTCAAGGAGAGAGGTTCCATTGGTGCCAAAAAGGCTCCAGGGCGCCCAAGAAAGACCAGCAAGCGGCAGGACCGTCTCTTAAAAGTGTTTCAGCTGCGGGATCGGGCTACCAGCAGTGCAGAGCTTGCTGAGGAATGGCAGCAGGCAGGTGTGAGTGCATCTGCACGCACTGTGAGGCGGAGACTCTTGGAGCAAGGCCTGGTCTCAAGGAGGGCAGCAAAGAAGCCACTTCTCTCCAGAAAAAACATCAGGGACAGACTGATATTCTGCAAAAGGTACAGGGAGTGGACTACTGAGGACTGGGGTAAAGTCATTTTCTCTGATGAATCCCCTTTTCGATTGTTTGGAACATCTGGAAAACAGCTTATTCGGAGAAGAAGAGGTGAGCGCTACCACCAGTCTTGTCTCATGCCAACTGTAAAGCATCCTGAAACCATTCATGTGTGGGGTTGCTTCTCAGCCAAGGGAATCGGCTCTCTCACAGTCTTGCCTAAAAACACAGCCATGAATAAAGAATGGTACCAGAATGTCCTCCAAGAGCAACTTCTCCCAACCGTCCAAGAGCAGTTTGGCGCTCAACAATGCCTTTTCCAGCATGATGGAGCACCTTGCCATAAAGCAAAGGTGATAACTAAATGGCTCAGGGAACAAAACATAAAGATTTTGGGTCCATGGCCTGGAAACTCCCCAGATCTTAATCCCATTGAGAACTTGTGGTCAATCATCAAGAGACGGGTGGACAAACAAAAACCAACAAATTCAGACAAAATTAAAGCATTGATTCTGCAAGAATGGACTGCTATCAGTCAGGATTTGGTCCAGAAGTTGATTGAGAGCATGCCAGGGAGAATTGCAGAGGTCCTGAAGAAGAAGGGTCAACACTGCAAATATTGACTTGCTGCATTAACTCATTCTAACTGTCAATATAAGCTTCTGTTACTCATAATAAGAATGCAATTATATTTCTGTATGTGATAAAAACATCTGACAAACACACATAAAAACCAGAGGGCAGCAGATCATGTGAAAATATAATATTTGTGTCATTCTCAAAACTTTTGGCCATGACTGTACACATTAAATGGTTGACCTGGCCATCGATATAAGCAAGTTTGATAAATAAACATCTATTGGTGGGGGTCTAAGCATTAAAATTCTTCACATAGTCTATAATAGAGAGTTACCACATATGCATGGCTACTCCTCCTCCGGGAAAGGGAACAAGGCAACCAGCGCACCAAGTTTGTTGGAAGTCTTAGCAGTCAAACACCCAGCAATCTGATTTTATGGCATATCCTGAGTTACAAGTATAATGAAACTTCTTTTTGGAAGACCACCTCCTTACCCATACCACTTTTTCTGTGATGGATTTTCAGTACTAGCCATCTTCTTTAAGAAGACCACCCACCTAGAAGAACCACATTTTTATGACATTCATGAAAGGAATTTTATTGCCTAATATTTATAGAACCACCCCCAGTATATATATATATATATATATATATATATGCCATGAGATATATACATAAAGTCAGGGCTGTAACAAACAACCTTTGCACCAGTTTAAAGTGGCTTTACATGGACCAAGTAATAGTTTGGTGAGTATATTTATATATATATATATAGGGATACATATATAGTGATTACTTTGCCCTGTACTTTCTTTGCTTCCCAGAGATCTTATTTATTTAATTGCTTTTATAGTACCATGATAATTCACAGGGCTGTAAAGGTGGTCACCATTCTCAACATCCCCTGATTCTGTTGCATGGGTGGACATACCATCGGTGTAACCTGTGCAGCTGCACAGGGGCCCAGTAGGTCGGGGGTCTATTCATCTTAACAGCAGCTTTCTATATTAGATTGTAGTTAAATGCCTAAGTTATTGAACTTCATGACTAATGATTACTGGTAGGTTGTTAGAGAGACATAAGTGTACCCTTTTGCCCTGATAGGCTCACGATCTAACTTCCTTTTCCCAAATTGATGTATGTTAGAATTAATTTTTAGTAAGGAAAAAAAGGAAACCTGATAAACCCATGTAACCACAGACAGAGTATACAAACTTCACATAGATGATGCCCTTGGTCCAGCTGCAGAGTTAGTGAAAGATTTATATGTCAGCCTGGCAACCTTAAGGCAATGGCAGCGAACAGTATGGGGAATACACACTGAGAATCCTAACATCTAAAGCCAACTCCAAGAAATATATTAACTAAGAACATTAAAATATAACTTTTACCACTCCCCAGCCTCCTGTGTTACCCTCCAAACTCAACTCCTGGATTATTTCAGCCATAATGTACATTCGTTCACCTCTGATTCCACCCTTTGGGAGGCCCATAAGGCAGTTATGAGGGGTCACTGCATAGCCTTAGCCACCCAACTTAAGAAGGACAGAAAGGCCAGGGAGGTGGCCTTAGTGTCCCGAATCCGATCGCTGTCAGACTGTTTGGTCCAAGCCCCCTTGATCTCTACTCTTCGCCGCTTAGTAGCGGCTAGAGCCTACCTCCATGACCTCGCCACTCAGGCTACCCAACGTCTCCTCCTATACAGTCGCCAGCGCTATTATGAAAGAGGCAATAAAGCCCACACCCTGCTTGCTAAGACCCTTCGTGACCACCAGGAATCTTCCATATCGCATGCAATCCGTGACTCTCATGGTGTCCTCCATCATCATCCTGACTCTATAGCATCCCTATTTAAAGACTATTATACTAAACTATATAACCTCCCTTCCCGCTCGGGTACTGACCCTGTGTCCTGGGACATGGACTTACGCTGGTATCTGGACACCTGCCCCCTTCCTAAGCTCCCATCCTCAGCAATTGCTAATCTAAATGCTCCTGTCACGGAGGAGGAGCTTACTGCTTCCCTTGGGGGTCTCCCCGAATGGCAAGTCTCCAGGCCCGAAACTGTATTATAAAACATTTCAATCTGACCTGCTTCCACCCATGTGCCACCTCTTTAACTCCTTCCTTGAATGCGCCCCTATCCCTCAGTCCATGCTTCATTCTCATATCACCCTAGTCCCTAAACCTCGCAAGGACCATCAGGACTGCTCTAATTACCGCCCCATTGCGCTCCTAAATACCGATTTAAAGCTTTTCACTAAGGTTTTGGCCAACAGGCTTGGCGTCTGGCTTTCATCTCTTATCCATAAGGACCAGGTGGGTATTGTTCCTTGTCGTCAAGGGGGAGATAACACCAGAAATACTGTGGACTCAATAAATGTTGCCAACCACACCCTCCTTTTGAGCCTCGATGCTGAGAAGGCCTTTGACCGCCTTGACTGGTCATTTATGACCGCCACTCTTGAAAAATTCGGGTTCTCTGGAGCCTTTCTCATGGCGATCGGGGCCCCTTACTCTCGGCCGTGGTGAAACTCCCTAACTCTCTCTCATCACCATTCCTCATCCGTAATGGGATTCGTCAGGGCTGTCCTTTATCCCCACTCATATTTGCATTGTGTATTGAGTCCCTAGCCTCCCAAATTCAATCTAACACTGATATCACTAGGGTAGCGGTTAGGGATAGAGACTTTAAGATTAGCTTGTTTGCTGATGACGTTCTTTTAACCCTTACTAATCCTCACACGTCCCTCCCCAACCTTTTCCAAGTGCTGAAAACGTATGGTGATTTTTCTGGCTATAAAGTTAATCTTACCAAGACTGAAGCATTACCTATTAACATCCCTAACTCTACTTTACAGCTGCTCCAGTCTAACTTTGATTTCCAATGGAGGGAGCGCTCCCTCCGTTATTTGGGAATTCAACTGTCTCCTTACTCCACCCTTTACTCAGTTAACTATCCTCGCCTGTTTAGTGAATTACGTTCTCTCTTAGATAAGTGGTGCCCTCTCCATATTTCCCTCATAGGCCGTGTTACCGTTGTCAAAATGACCCTCCTCCCAAAGCTTCTTTATTTCTTCGAAACACTCCCAATCGCTGTCCCTCGCTCAGAGCTGCGCGTCCTACAAAAATCGATCTTTTAATTTATCTGGAATGGCAAACACCATCATATTCCCCGCTCTGTGATGATGTTGGGCAGAGGTGAGGGGGGGCTGGCGGTTCCACATTGTATTGCATTACTACTGAGCATCCCATTTGCGTTGTATCCCATTCTGGGCTGCTTCGCAGGCCTACATTAAATGGGTCGAGATTAAGAAGCTCTGGCTAGCACTGATCCACCATAATGCGTTCTTGTGGTCCCATTCCTCCCCCCTTCCTTCCACCCCTCTCCTGGGACCCATCCACTTCACCCGAGCTATTTGGATCACCTGTTCCAAACTTTTTCCTCTGGCCTCTCCATGTTCCTCTATGGTTTCCTTCTTGTATAATCCGTTCCTCCCGAGGGGGCTCACTGCAGCTATGGTACGGCCCTGGAGTAAACTGGGCCTTTTTCACATTGCTGATCTGGTGGATCCGTCAACCTTGGAGCTCAGGCCCTTTGTCTATTTTACCTCTGTGCTACATTTGCCTACCTCTGAGTGGTTCCACTACCAGCAAATTGTCCACTTGGTTTCCTGAAGGTCTCAGTCCCTACTGCCTTTGAAAAGGTTTGCCGAGTGGGTACCTCCACGGTAGGTCTGATATCGGGCATCTACAGGCTCCTTTCTTCTCCGGAGGGTCAGCCCCCTCTCTCTCATAAGTATATGATTAAGTGGTCTGGTGCTCTGAATAGGCAGATCTCACCCGGGCAATGGCAGATTATCTGGTCTCGTGCAGCTAAGTCCTCTACATGTGTTACTTTCCGTGAGACCCAGTATAAGTTACTTATGCATTGGTATCACACCCCCCGCCTTGCTTCATTGTCTTAATCCTAGCATTCCTTCCATTTGTTGGCGCTGCCAGGCAGGGGTGGGTACGCTATACCACATTTTTTGGGACTGTCCGGGGATACGCCCCTTCTGTTCAGAGGTCAGATCCCTTACTGACGCCCTTTTTGTTCAAGGTGTTCCCGTAGATCCCTTTTACCTATTTGCTTAATCTTTCCCCCCAAACACTTAGGTAAGAAGACCTCCAAATTGTTTCTATACTTGTGTACTGCCACTAAAACCCTCATCGCTCTCCATTGGAGGAAGACTTCTCCTCCCACTGGTCCAGAGCTTATTGCTTGAGTGAAAGACGTCTGTAGTATGGAGTATTTGACGGCTTCTCTTAATCATACGATGGAAGCATTTACTGCTGTATGGTCATCCTGGGACGCATATTGTATTTTACATGGTCTCTGACTCCTCCCCCTTCTTCCCTCCTCCTTCTCCTTCTTCCCTTCGCTTCTTTCCCTTATCGTTGCCCTCCCCCTACTGCCTGTGTTCTTTATGTTGCCATTGGACGATTTGTCATGTATACTTCTTTTTATTATTTTTTTTTCCTGTTTATTTTGATTTCATCTCCCATATTGTTATGTAATTTATAAAAATTTCAATAAAAACTACAGTTTAAAATACAGCTTTTAATAAGAGCTTAAAAAAATTGGCACTAATATGCCTGATATAAAAAGCACAGGTAAAAAAATGTTGTCAGGGTCGTGAATTAGCCGCACTATCCACCAATAGAAACCTGATTGTACCTGGGCCTTGCTAGCTAGCCTAGAATTAATGTTTAGACAAAGTGGGCTCTAGCAGTGGGACTAAGGTTTAGTAGTGCAGGCTATGCAACCAGGTTTCCCTATTGATCCCTTGTACCCTGCTCAGGCTGAAGACAAGTCCTGGAGTAGGGGATATAGAGTTGTGACTTGAGTAGTGGGATCCATTATTGTAACTTAGGTTAAATAGCCTCATTTATACTTTGCTGATAGTCTGCCTAGCATATATTGATTATTTGAGCTCTGGTATATTTAGTATCACTTTTGATACAGTGGATTAGTGTCTACCAATGGGTAAAATTTTTAGTGGTGGATAGTGTGGCTTATTTACAACCCTGTCAAAAAAATTTCACTTGTGCTTTTTGTATCAGGCATATTAGTACCAGTTTTATCTAGATTCTATGAAAATTTATATTTGTGTTCTTAGTTAATATATTATTTTGGTGTAGCCATTTTCAAATTCAGTGCCAGGAGAACATGTATTATTCTTTACCTACACTGGTGTGAGTTTTTGTAATGCCTACTCCAAGTCAAACTAACACTGGCCATCTTAGATAGCTGTCTAGCTGCAGACGAAAACTCATATGGCAAACAAGTATTCTTCTAGCCCCCCTTATACGCTTGCCCAGCTCAGTCAATAGTCCATATGTTCTCAATGGGGAGAGAGGAATAAATTGTGCACAGACACTTCTCACAGCAGTTTATCTACCTTGAAAAAAACAGGATTGGCCACATTGAAATCCAACTTACTACTTCTTTCCTTGACATCAAAATGCATCCCATGCAAATTTCATGCTCTGGCAAAATCAGTTGGTTGGCTGACATTCATGTAAAGTGTATGGCCACTGTAAGAACTGAAGCTGTAACCTACCTTGGTTTTCTGAAATAGTTTTGTGAGAATTTATCAACAGTTGTTCTTAGTACTTATAGCCATTGCAGGAACTTACAGTGGGGAAGAGGCCTGTAATTGACATCATAGGTAGACCTCAACTATGAGAGACAAAATGAGAAAACAGATCTAGAAAATCACATTGTCTGATTTTTTAAGAATTTATTTGCAAATTATGGTGGAAAATAAGTACTTTGTCACCTACAAACAAGCAAGATTTCTGGCTCTCACAGACCTGTAACTTTTCTTTAAGAGGCTCCTCTGTCCTCCACTCATTACCTGTAGTAATGGCACCTGTTTGACATTGTTATTAGTATAAAAGACACCTGTCCACAACCTCAAATAGTCACACTCCAAACTCCACTATGGTGAAGACCAAACAGCTGTGGAAGGACACCAGAAACAAAATTGTAGACCTGCACCAGGCTGGGAAGACTGAATCTGCAATAGGCAAGCAGCTTGGTGTGAAGAAATCAACTGTGGGAGCAATAATTAGAAAATGGAAGACATACAAGACCACTGATAATCTCCCTCGATCAGGGGCTCCACGCAAGATCTCACCCCGTGGGGTCAAAATGATCACAAGAACGGTGAGCAAAAATCCCAGAACCACACGAGGGGACCTAGTGAATGACCTGCAGAAAGCTGGGACTAACGTAACAAAGGCTACCGTCAGTAACACACTACGCTGCCAAGGACTCAGATCCTGCAGTGCCAGACGTGTCCCCCCCCCCCCCCCCGCTTAAGCCAGTACATATCCGGGCCCGTCTGAAGTTTGCTAGAGAGCATTTGGATGTTCCAGAAGAGTATTGGGAGAATGTCATATGGTCAGATGAAACCAAAGTAGAACTGTTTGGTAGAAACACAACTCATCGTGTTTGGAGGAGAGTGAATGCTGAGTTGCATCCAAAGAACACCATACCTACTGTGAAGCATGGGGGTGGCAACATCATGCTTTGGGGCCGTTTCTCTGCAAAGGGACCAGGACGACTGATCCGTATACATGAAAGAATGAATGGGGCCATGTATCGTGAGATTTTGAGTGCAAACCTCCTTCCATCAGCAAGGGCATTGAAGATAAAACGTGGCTGGGTCTTTCAGCATGACAATAATCCCAAGCACATCGCCAGGGCAACAAAGGAGTGGCTTCGTAAGAAGCATTTCAAGGTCCTGAAGTGGCCTAGCCAGTCTCCAGATCTCAACCCCATAGAAAACTTTTGGAGGGAGTTGAAAGTCCGTGTTGCCCAGCGACAGCCCCAAAACATCACTGCTCTAGAGGAGATCTGCATGGAGGAATAAGCCAACATACCAGCAACAGTGTGTGCCAACCTTGTGAAGACTTACAGAACACGTTTGACCTCTGTCATTGCCAACAAAGGATATATAACAAAGTATTGAAATGAACTTTTGTTATTGACCAAATACTTATTTTTCACTATAATTTGCAAATAAATTCTTTAAAAATCAGACGATGTGATTTTCCGGATTTGTTTTCTCATTTAGTCTCTCATAGTTGAGGTCTACCTATGATGTCAATTACAGGCCGGCCTCATCTTTTTAAGTGGGAGAACTTGCACAATTGGTGTCTGACTAAATACTTTTTTTCCCCCACTGTACTTTGTATTATTCACATCACAGGTCATTAGTAAACCTGTTTTAAGGTTAATTTGTAATAATAATAATAATAATAATAATAATAATAATAATAATAATAATGATGATTATAATAAAAAGACACAGCCGATATTATACAGAGAGTTTACAGGAAGAATACTTACCTTCATGTATATTCTTTGGTATTTTTATCAATTAGAGGAACTAACAGTAACTCCAGAAAACATGGTAACAGTCCATCTGGCAGCAACATGTTAATCTTTAATGAATAAATAATGTTATTAATAGAATAACATGCCTTCAGCTATGCCCCGGAGCACAGTGACTCTTTCCCTCATTATCCACATTTTAAATAGCCGCACCCTACATACTTAATGTTTAATTATTTCAACCAACAAATGGACATTCCTCAGCAGATGAACAGATAAGATGGAAAGTAGTTTGGATTGTGTATACTCCTACTGAAACCTCTGGCATGTACCAAGAACGCTTTCCATGTGTAACCAAAGGCAACAAATTAAAGGAAAATCTGTTTGATGTTACAAACATCTATAATTCATTCTTGTAACCCACAACCGAAATGAGGAGGTTTAGATAACTTCACTAATACAATTGATCTTTTTAATAGGTTGTTAATGTCTTCTTGGATTTATGAAGACAATTGTTTTCTACAACAGTTCTAGAGATGGACAAAAATAAATGACTTTGTCGTTTGAGCTTCAAGAGCAGAGTCAACTATTAGAGATCATTCATACTCCCAACAAATCTTAACACAACAAAGAAAAATAAGAATGTCCGCCATACTCTACTGAACAAGGAATTTTATCCTTCAGTATAAAATATTAGGTGTTTTCAAATACATTATATATTTTATTATTTTTGGAAAAGTAGATGTTCCACCAAAGACTTTTATTTCATATTGACTAAAGAGACCATACAACTATGATTTATAGGGTTGCAACTACTGGTGACCCAAAATTCTCAAGAATAGGAACATCCATTCCAGTTTCTGGTGGAAAAGTGGCCAAGTACAATCATTCTCAGGAGTCATATTTTGCCATTGTGCGATAAAACTGAGAAACCCATTCAATGAAAGATGCATGAAATGGTAAAGGCTGGACAGCTTCAAGGAATATCTAGTGCTTGCTTCATTTATACGGCATGCAGACTGTAGACAGGTAGTCAATATTCTGCATCAACTTCAAGTTCAAAGTCTGTTGTAAACTGTTGTTTATATCTTTGTGATCGGATCTCAATCCAACGAAAATTTTGTCAAAGATGGTGATGATAATATATTAGGAAGTATTTTTTGCTAAAAAAAAAAAAAAAAAAAAATACTAATTCAGTAACAAATTGTACTAAGTTAAGATAATCAAGCAGGACAGGGCATATAGACTCCTGCATTTTAGTTATGTGGGAGGATAGTAACGTGTAAAGCAAGTGGCTTGGTGAGCATCTGTTTGGAGTTGAACTAGACCACTAAAATACCAGACTGTAACACAATAATGGACCTCAAAATTTCAACCGATTTTCAAGCTGTCCTTGCAACCAGTTACTTGCTACTTAGGTCTGTAGGGTCTATAGGGTCTCTTAAAAGTTCATAAATAACATAGTAGACCTTAGTGATGATATGTTCTGTGTGTAATAAAAGCAACAAATATTAGGATGTATTTGAAAGTAGATGTGCACATGTTTTGTATACATGGAGGGTGGATTTTTATTTTCTATAGTGGACAGAAGGACACCGCATGTGTTTATGACATTCTGAAGATTCTTTTTTTATTTATTTTAGTAACAACTGTATAAACTGATAAAATTCCAAAGAAAGAAAGATGACATGTAGCCAAAATCTTCAAAATGTTCCTAACAACAATAAACCTAAAACAAATAAGATAAAGTTAAATAGAAAAAGATGTGCCAACACTTTGTCTTCTGGATTCTCTGCTGCTCCTTAAATAAATAGATTTGTAGAAACATTGAACTCTGATATATATCTTATCCTGATCCATTATATTTTTAGTTAACAGATGTGATAGGAGGTGGGGCTTAGTGTTTCTCTTACAGGTCAGAAGTGGGGGGGGGGAGTCTCCTGCTGCAGCCAGTTGTCTTACACTCAGACACCGTATTGTGAGAAAGTGAAGTAGGAATAGCTGATCTTCTGGGACACATATATAAAATATATTTCACAGTTTTGAATTCAATATGAGACGAGTAGAAAGAAGAAGAGCAGAAAAATCAAGACAGCACTTTTGTGTGTTTTGTATATTTAGTGTTTCTTTAACCTTTTGTGGACTTCACATATATTTAAACCAGATTTATAACACATAAATATAAGATCTTTAAGAGGCCCACCACTGTGATCCCCTCACTAAAACTAGGGTCCCAAGTTTCCCTTTACTCTTCATCCACAATCTTTCATCAGTTGAGCGTAGGTTGCTGGATACAGTCTATATTCTGTCATTGCACTGCAAATAAAGATTAAAGGAAGTCTGTCACTATAACCCAGTATGTCAACTGCAGATAGACTGGTTAGGGTCTCCTGAATCAAACAGTATTTCCCACCATAAATTGGTGCCTCTGTTGCCGAGACACGATTGAGCTCTTTGGAGCAATGAGGGTGTTGCTATTGCTCCAAAAGGTAAGCAGCAATGCCCTCAATCCTCAAAGAGCTCAATTAAATATTGTCAAAAACAATCTCCGCAATGGAAGTGCTGATTCACTAGGGGAAACCTCATTTGATTCAGGTGACCCTAACTTATTGATATGCCCATCTGGGTTGATAAACTGGGTTATGGTGACAGACTCCCTTTAACATAAAATGGCCAGATTACAACAACCTGTGTCTGCATTGCACCTTGTTACTGAATGAGCTACAAGGAAAAGCACAAGGATTCTTAAATACCCTACAGCCCTAGTAATTATTTTTAGGTTGCTCTCATCCTTAAACTGATGCTTGGGATAACATTATATTATATAATTAATTATGTAATTTGCTATGTGTTATTTTAAGTCGCTCCAAAGCAAAGCCATGTGTGACGTGTAAATGTATATGCTCTACGCTTTCTTTAATTTAGGTTTAGCGGTCCTTTAAAGCTTTGCTTCCTCCCACTGTTGTTCTGTGAGCAATTTATTAGTTTCACTCATCTTTACAAACAGATCATGAAATGTCAGTAATAACGTCTTCTATATATTGCATCTTTGATTTTCATTTTCTAATGACATGCTTTCTCTAACTTAACAGCAGGGTACACAAGCTCAGAAATATGAAACTAATCACCTGTTTTTATATTTCACAGATGGTATCTCATGGGATTGTCATGTAAGGTAGCAAAACTAGTTAGTCCAGTATGTAACAATAATATAAAATAGCGCAGAAGCAATTCAAAATCCCAGCAATGCTTTTAAGGTATATTTTCATTATGTTATGCTATGCTCACACTGTTAGCTTTGTCATTGAGACAAAGCCACAATGACAAATGGCTTTAAATAGTTTTAATTGTCACTGGTGTTCACAGGAAAATTACATAGTCTCGTGATTTGTCACCATGAGAACCCAATGTTCTAGTGAAAACCAGTAAAAATGTGTAAAATGCAGAAAAGAGAAACACGAATATTTGAATATCGATTTCACGTGCATTTTTCTAACAGTTTTTTTAATTCCTGGGAATTATAGGCTTTATAGAGAAAAAAAAAAGTCATCTTAGAGAATCATTTCAGCCAGACTGATTAAAGGTAGTCCAACGAAACTCATCTCGTTCTCTATGTATGGGATATTGTATAAGTCTGTGATAGTTGGTGTCCTACTGCAGGACCCCCACTGATTATGAGAACAGGGGTGTCCTTGTATCCATCATCTTCTGTTGGATAATTTTCTAAGAAAAAATGGAGCTGCAGCACACCTATGCAAATGTTGCGCCATTCAAATGAGTGTACACGGGACCCCCCCATTTTCATGATAGGTGGGGTTCCCAGCAGTGGGACCTCCAGCAATTGGACCCTTAGTCCATTTCCTGTTGAAAACCACTTTAAAGCATAAGTTCCTTAATATGCATGGTCCATCACGTCCTATCTCAGACCAAGCTCCTTGAAGCACTGAATTCAGTACTTATAGATGAATAACTGATCTGTGAAGTGGAACATAAGCAGCT
This sequence comes from Leptodactylus fallax, assembly GCA_947044405.1. Classification (NCBI taxonomy): domain Eukaryota; kingdom Metazoa; phylum Chordata; class Amphibia; order Anura; family Leptodactylidae; genus Leptodactylus; species Leptodactylus fallax. The sequence continues at coordinate 1,419,382 of CAMRHE010000161.1, forward strand.
ACAATATAGTGTTAAATACAGTTCTGCACCCAGTATTACAAGCCAAAAAGCATGTGCTCATGTGCATAAGACCTTACGAGTGGATGTAGCTCTGTCTGGAACACACAGGATACAGAAATGGCACATCTCCAAAGAATGATACAGTATGTACAGTATACTGTGTGCTGCAGATAAATCTGTTTAATACACAGGTGTCCCTCATTTTTAGTTATCCCTTCAAAATATAGCATTTCCAAGACTCTGCCACCATTGATGTAGGCATATTATTGAATACACTTTGTATCATCATTTATGGTCTGTACAGCTTGTACATAGCAAAAAAAAAATTACTGTTTCCAGCGCTCTTGACTTTTTTTTTTTTTAATACCACCTCTAGTTTGTGTAAGCCTGTCAACAGAGATGAGATTAATTCAGGAGATCCCACTGACTTGATGGGATCTCACGACGCTCACTAGAAGTGTGCCGGACATCATCTGAGATGGAATAGAGAGGTTTACGCTTTGCTTCCCCTGAGATAACAGAGCATGTTATGCCTGGTAGTCTCTTATTTCTATCACACCATGGAAAGTAAAAGGGTCAATAAATAAGGAATTCAGAGATGATAGCCATCTTGTGTATAGCTAGCTTTCACTTATTGTTTTAATACCATCCATGTTGTGTCAGGCTCACTGGACTTTGTTGTCTGCCAATTCCTAATCCTATCCATCCTTCAACCCATAGTTTATCTAGTAATATCCCTGTCATATTCTTTAGTATTGCATTTCATCAACCTGGGTTGATCTCAAAGGGATTATCTTGAATAGACAACCAAGCCAGTCAATGTTTTTGGTTGTTCATTAAATCCAATGACTGCCTTTTAATATTACATTTCCCCTACAGTGGACAGCTCAGTGAAAATATTGTCCAGGCTGAACTACCTCATAGATAACAGTTGGATACTGAGGGATAGAGAAGCCTGATCTCAGGACTGTCTTCTTGAAGGAACCTCTTTAAATAATTCTATTAGGTCTCTAAAATAACATTGAGTATGCTCACACTTGGTGTCTCTGAGGCATGAACACATTTTACAGAAAAAAAAATAAAGCAAAGATGTTATATGTGAACCTACCATTGATCTGTGACATATCTACTTGCCTAGAAGTAACACTGACCATACACTTTACATAGTTGTTAGCAAGATTACATATGTTCTGAATTTGGAGAAGTGAGTAAGCCACTGCCAGACACTTCTTCCCTGAGAACAAAAGGATAGATCATGTTGACATTCAACGTCCAATCAATCAGAAAATTAAAAATGTGATGGCTGTAGATGCATGGACCAATCCTGATGAAGGTTCCAGTTTGGTGCCATAAGGCATAATAACTATTCGGTATTTAAAGGAAACCTAATAGGTGCTTTTTCCACCATAAAGAGGCCCCATCATATGCAGGAAGAAGTAATTCCCTTTCTAGTGTTGTCCCTCTGTAATATTTCCGATGTAGCGAAGTGAAGTTTATAAATGATTGACAGTATAAGAAGTCCTATGCTAATGAACTTAGTCACAGTGGGCGGGGAGAAGCTCTACCCTAGTCACAATGTCCGCTTGCCAATAAGACCACCTGGTTGTGATTGACATCTCCCCACTGAGTAGTGATTAACAAGGGGACAGCGTGACTAGGCTGAAGCTACTCTCCGCCCACTGTGTATACTTAGATTTATTTGCATATGACTTTTTATGCTTTCAAACATTTATAACTTCGCTTTACTGCATCAGAAAGATTATAGAGGACACCACTGGAAAGGTAAGTACTTCATCATGCACATGGGGTAGTTTATAATGGAAACATCAGATAGGTTCCCTTTAACTCCACTACTTTGGTCCATGCATTTACATTCATTAACGCCAAAGGTGACCCACACAGTTTTGACTTTCTGATTAATTGGTACAAGGGCATGGTCTCCAGCAGTGGACTCCCCACTGAGGCTTTATATCAAACATACAGCAATATTGTGCTTGCACTGCACAATGTAACCACATGAGCCAATCACCAGCTGTTTGACTGCATTTGCAAATGATCCACCCAGTGTACACCATGAAAATCCTTATTTTTCTCTTTTCCCCTCCAGTGAACATCCCAATCATTCTCTCCACCAACATCTGCCATTTGGAGAATGTTAGGTAAACCCAAAAACACATTAATGTAACAAAGCCAGCTGAGCACTAAATATCACAACTAGAGTTCATCTATAGCTCTCTTTTCCAATATACCAGTGTCTCCTGGTGCTCACATACTGCCAGGATTTATAGTAGGTCTGAATCATGGAACAACTAGATGGTCTCGTGCAATAATATGAAGCACATATCAACCTAATGGGTAACCGAAAATACAACAAAGTGGGAACTCACTAGTAGGTGACAGGAACCTCATGTCTTGATAAATGGATGATGGCCCAAATGGATGATGATGGTGGCAGTCAAGTAATGAAGAAAAAAATTAAACCAAAGACAAATAACCCTAATAATGATGATGATGGTGGCAGTCAAGTAATGAAGAAAATATTAAACCTAAGACATATAACCCTAATAATGATGATGATGGTGGCAGTCAAGTAATGAAGAAGAAAAAAAATTAAACCAATGACAACTAACCCTAACTTTTCATAAATATTTTCCTAGATCTATCCCTAAACTCTAACCCTAACACACCACTAACCATCACTTTCCCTAAAGATATTCCAACAGGAAACCCAAATTTGCAATGCTGAACTTAACAAGAAGAACCCTAACACTAAAACAACTAAAACTACTAAACAACTAAACCAAGAAACAAAGCGAGATAGATGCAAAGAGGGAAAAAACAAACAATAACTGCAAGGCTCATAAACCAGGACTGAACTAGAATAAACCAAGAACAAAGTATAATACAGAAGGGACACTATAGGGTATATAGGTATAGGTGCATAAGAGCAGCTAACCAATTGGGAACTCCTCTCCAAACGAGTGATCAACTGATGCACTAATGATTGAGCTGTGAGACAGTTGCACAGCAACTGCCCAAAACAGACTAATAGGTAGGAGAAGAAGTTCTTCTGCTCATAACAGTTAGATGGTCAGTGGCTCTTTTCAGGTCACATTTTTCACATCCGGATTCGAAAAATGGATGCAGACCGATGCAAATGATTGGCCATCCATTTGCATCCATTTTTTGGATCTGTTTTTTTGCATCTGTTAAAGAGATGTTAAAAAACGTGATCTAAATAGAGTCTTATATGTTTGCCAGTTGGTACGGCAGAACATGCATATGTTCTGAATGGGGAGAGAGGAGAAAGTATTTGCCAGACCGCTCTGGCATCTGCTTTTCTCTATTTAGAAAAAAAAGGACATGTTGATATCCTGCATCCGGATCCTTCTTTTCCCCAAAAACTGCAGTAGGAGGAAGTCAGAACACCTCAATACACATTAAAGAGGACCTTTTACCACTTACAACAAAACCAGTACTTTTCATCCTTCAATAGAATCCACTTCACTGATTCTGGTGCATTTGGAGTTTTTCTCTAGACCCCACCGCTCCTGAGAAATCCATATTTCAGCACCCAATATGCTAATTAGACTCTCTACTGTAAGGTGGGTGGTCCCTGTCTGTCTGTTCTAGCCCAGAACTGCCCCCCTGACAGTAGAGAGCCTAATTATCATATTTGGTGCAGAAACTTACAATATAGATTGCTCTGGAATGGTGGGGCTAGGGAAAAATTCCAACTTTGCAGAATCAGTGAAATGCCACCTATTAAAGGATGTATCACTTTGGAGTTGGTGTAGATGGTGAAAGGTCCTCTTTAGGCTGAGGCCCCACATTGCAGAACTGCAGCTTTTTCGTTGCAGATTTTGCTGCGTTTTTTTGAGCCAAACCCAGGACAAATGTAATGGGAAATATAAAGGAAGCTCTTATTCTTCTGCCTTCTGTTCAATCCACTCCTGACTTTGGTTCAAAAAAACACAGCAAAATCTGCAACAGAAAAAAGCTGCGTTTCCACAACGTGGGGCCTCACCCTTAAAAGGTTGGCCAGTCCCACCAAAATCATCAGGTTCTTCCAACTTGAATCAAATGTGTATGTGAGCTTAAGCCCTATGCAATAAGTCCTGTATAAAATGCAAATCAAATATAGATCTGCTAGCCAGTAATCTGTAATTCTAAATGAGATAATACATTTCTGTGCCTATGGATCAGTAAGAAAGTATGACATGGGACAGGCATTTTTCGATTAAATAAAAAGAAATTACAAAAAAAAGCCAGTTTAATCCTGCAATAATGAAACCACCATTCACCGTGCTAGAAGCTGTGCATTGTGGGTTCTAAGCATAAGGCTAGTAAGACAAGTTCATAAATAATGAAGTGTAAGTGTCATCACCAAGGTAATTAAGGTCACATATGAGTAAAGTGGTTGATTCAGTAGAGATGGGGACTAAAATGCTGAGAAAAAGGATGAGATAGTAAAACGTAAAGCGTAGCGGCTCATAACTGCTATCAGGATGGGGTGCTAGCTATAGCAGAACAGTTCATATCACCTCCTTACAATAGCATGCATATTGTACATAACTATGTCTATAATATACAATATGACCTATTTTCATGCAGCAATGCACATGAACATGGGTTTCCATATAGTCTTATAAATTAGTTGCAGGGTCACTAAATGTTGTGGTCATAAATAATGTCTTATAATATACAATCACTTCCTAATATTTAAGCCAAAAAGAGTCATATGAGAAACTCAATTAAATGGCACACACATTCCATTCAAAATACAATTCTTAAAGGAAATACGACCTGGTGACCTCAATTTCCTGCTACGCCTTCCTCTCCTACTAAACTATTTCAATCCATTGCAGATCCCAATCTAATCAGAGTGTAAAACAATTTGTCAATATTTATGTCTAATGGCAAAAAAAGATACTCTGTCACATGTTCTGTGGGTGCTCGCATGTCAAGGACCTGTCATGAGATTATATTGAAACAATCTCATCTTGAATGCATCAAAACTCACATGTTCAAGCATGTCGGATGTTTTTCAGTTTTTGTTCTCAAGTCAGTTTCAAAAACTGGAGTGACAGACACATAATAAATGGGTAGAAATAGTGCCATAACCGTACATTCCAAGAACATGAGTACCGCACAGTTATAGAGCCTCGTTTTATTACTTTATTAACAAATTGGTTTGACATGATCATTCACATGATGTGTGTATTTGGTTCTCTTTGTGTGTATTGGGTGTACTCTACATCAGGCTTAAAGGGGTCCTTTCATCACCAACTTCAATTCTTTGCATCTTTCAGTAGGTGCTGTTCTGCTGATTCTGATGCAGTTGGATTTTCTTTACTCTAGCCCCCACCATTTCTGAGCAATCAGTGCTATTAGTTTCAGCACCCAATGTGATAAGTATATTCTCTACTATCAAGTGGGCGGTACAGAGCTGGAGCAGATAGTTGAAGACCACCCACCTGATGGTAGAGAGCCTAATTAGCATATTGGATGCTAAAACTAATTGCATTGATTGCTCTGGAATGATAAGTAGATAGAGAAAAAAATTCCAACTGCACCAGAATCAATGGGACAGAACCTATTGAAGGTTGCAAAGAGTGGGAGTCAGTGAAGGTGGTGTAAAGTTCCCGACTGGCACAAACTGTGCCTAAATTATCAAGAGGCTCTGGCAACAAGGGGAAGGAGATTCAGATTAGACATTAGGAAAAACTTTCTAATAGTAAGGGTAGTGAGGGAGTGGAATAGGCTGCCACGGGAGGTGGTGAGTTCTTCATCAATTGAAATCTTCAAGCGGAAACTGGATAGGTATATAGCTGGGATGATTTAGGAATTCCTGCTTTTGCAGGGGGTTGGACTTGATGGCCCTTGAGGTCCCTTCCAACTCAAACAAACAAATGATGAATCAAATGATGACAAAATGGAAATGTACCCCACACCAGAACTGTTGTATATTTCCTATAATAAAGCGTAAAAAGTTTTCTGGTGTTTGTTATAGTAAATTTGTTTGGCCGGGTTGACTCCACACCAGCCCGTGTTATTCTCTGTCCTGTTCTATCCATCTTCAAAAAAAAGTGGTGAGGCAAAGAAACAGGGAAATGGTAGATTTATGGCACAAAAAGAGACGTGCGCACCAAAGATGACCACAGCTATTCCCATCATTTTCTGGCATAGAGGGAATAGTAAATCCCCCCTTCCCATTTTATTTAGTAGCCCCAAGTTCTAAAGAGTTACTAGAGATGAGTGTTAAAAAAGTTGTCCTATCAGGACAATACCTTTTGTAAATTAAGCTTTGTCTGAGTTTCTGCACCATCCTCAAGCTAGGCTCCAAAATCTACAACTCTTAGGGCCAATAATCCTGGTAAGAAGAATTGATCCTCTTACATCCCTAATGTAGCATTTGAGCTAGGTTTGCCAAGCATATAACCATCCTACAGATTGTTATTGAAGGTAGGTCACAAACCAACAATACAATGTATTATATACACACATGGAAAAAATTGTTGGTACCCCTCGTTTAATGAAAGAAAAACCCACAATGGTCACAGAAATAACTTGAATCTGACAAAAGTAATAATATATAAAAATTCTATGAAAATGAACAAATGAAAGTCAGACATTGCTTTTCAACCATGCTTCAACAGAATTTTTAAAAAAAGAAAACTCATGAAACAGGCCTGGACAGAAATGATGGTTCCCTTAACTTAATATTTTGTTGCACAACCTTTTGAGGCAATCACTGCAATCAAACGATTCCTGTAACTGTCAATGAGACTTCTGCACCTCTCAACAGGTATTTTGGCCACTCCTCATGAGCAAACTGCTCCAGTTGTCTTGGGTTTGAAGGGTGCCTTTTCCAGACGGCATGTTTCAGCTCCTTCCAAAGATGCTCAATAGGATTTAGGTCAGGGCTCATAGAAGGCCACTTCAGAATAGTCCAATGTTTTCCTCTTAGCCATTCTTGGGTGTTTTTAGCTGTGTGTTTTGGGTCATTATCCTGTTGCAAGACTCATGACCTGCGACTGAGACCAAGCTTTCTGATACTGGGCAGCACGTTTCCCTCTAGAATCACTTGATAATCTTGAGATTTCATTGTACCCTGCACAAATTCAAGACACCCTGTGCCAGATGCAGCAAAGCAGCCCCAGAACATAACAGAGCCTCCTCCATGTTTCACAGTAGGGACAGTGTTCTTTTCAAGATATGCTTCATTTTTCCGTCTGTGAACATTGAGCTGATGTGCCTTGCCAAAAATTGCAATTTTTGTCTCATCTGTCCATAGGACATTCTCCCAGAAGCTTTGTGGCTTGTCAACATATAGTTTGGCAAATTCCAGTTTTGTCAGATTCAAGTTATTTCTGTGACTATTGTGGGTTTTTCTATCATTAAACGAGGGGTATCAATAATTTTGTCCACGTCTGTATGATGAAAGTTAACCCAGCCTATAAGGCTATAATTATGGCAGTCACTACAGTCCGGACATTCGGGTGGAGTGTAGCCAAGCACTTTCTGTATTATATGACTTCATGGTAATTAGAGGACAGTCCCTTTGTTTAGTTTAGGTTCTAGCTGTGTAGCAGATACAATTGCTGTTCTATTGTTATTACTTACAATGTCCTAAGGGAAAGGGATCAACTTTATCCTTACAACAGAGTGGTTGAAGTCTCCTTGACTTCTTTCATTACTATATGATGCTGTAAAGCAAGACTCAAGTTCATGTGATATATGACCTTGGGGGTTGTGGGTGCTATTACTCCCAGAAAATCAAAATATAAGTAAAACAAATATGGATAGTATAGAGAATTGCAAAAAAGTTACAGTTGTGTGATGTTGTTGTCCACATAATATGCAGAATACAAAAACTAGGCTCTCCTGTATATTGCTTTGTGAAATTTATTCAGTATCAGCAATGTGACGTTTCGGTCTGAAGACCTTCATCAGACATAAAAGCTGCTGTGCTACGTATAACTTTAGCGTTAGAGAAGTGCGGAATCCTCTATAGAAATGTGCTTTGTACTTGACAGCACATTTCTATAATAGATTTCGCACTTCAGTAGCGCTAAGGATAATAGTAGCATTGTAGCAATTGTGTGTGATGAAGTTCTTAGGGCCGAAACCCTCATATTGGGGCAGATTTATTAAATTGTCTAAAAGAAAAACTGTCTTAGCTGCCCACAGAAACCAATCACAGCATAGCCTTCATTTTTTAGGAGGAGGATACAAAATGAAAGCCGAGCTGTGATTGGTTGCCGTGGCAGCTAAGACAGTTTTGATAAATTTGACCCATTGACTTGGATTGCTTATACACTGAATACATTGCGCAAAGCAATACACAGGAGTACCAACTTTTTCTATTCTGAATATTACATTGGGACCCCACGTTGGCTCCCTGGATCCCCAATATAGTGCTGCACTCATTTATCCACTACAGTTGTTGGCTACCCAGTATCTCTAGACCAGTAAGGGTATGTTAACATGGAGTTTTTTGCAGGCTGAAAAAATCTGCTTCAGGAATTAGGAAATGTTTTTTTGACACATTTTTTTTTTTTTTTTTTACATGATGCGGTTTTTGCCACAGTTTTTTACTCCAGCACACTGTATGGACCTGGAAACGTCCTTTTAAAAGAATACTTGAGGTTTCATGCGGTTTTTGCAAAAACTGCATCAAAAAATGCATCAAAAACCATGTTGCAGTATAATAATTATGTAACAATTTTCAAAAAAATATTTGTTCCCAGTTGTTAAGTGTGTTTTCCTGATTGTTTGTACCTTAAATGAATAGAAAAAAGTTATTATTCCCTGTAAACTTTGCTTTTGTGGTCAGCACACAATATTTTGAAATTGATCTATTTTTAAGGATATTCGCAATATTTCAAGATACTTAAGAAGCTTCTGGAATTGTGAGAACTATCAAGAAGTTTCTAGGACTGCCCAGAATTATCTAGAACTTTCTGGGACTGTACAGAATTGTAGGTAGCTGTATAACTACAGTTATATAGGGCCACTATAGCCCTTCCTGAGAGACGGAGAGACAGGATCTAATTGATTGGGATTGCATAGTAAGTGGGCAATGGCCATCACAGACAAAGGGGAATTGACCTAGACAGACTGGTGTGAATTCAATATCTATTCAGATTCTGATAACGACAGTATTCACACTTCACCCCACACCCATTACAGGAGGAGCTTAGGAATGTAAATGTATATATTGTGTGTTACTCTGGTACCGGGTGATCAATCTTGCTCTGCTGAATCCTCAGTACACTCTTGAACTTTAATACTGCATGGAATAAAGACCATTTTTATCAAGTTTGGAGAGACATCCTTTTTCCTTACAGTTCACAGCAACTTAGTCAATTTAGATGGCATCAAGAGGTTGCATACATCCAGCAGACGCATTTTGCTACGTATGTGGCCAGTTTATAAAGACAAGAGCGAAAAAGTACTCTGTGGAAGCATCTGCTAAGATGTGTGAGGCCTACAAAGCATACTTCGGCATGCCTGTTGGTGACCAAGACAAACCATGGGCTCCTCATTTCACATGTGAGCACTGCAAGAAAACTCTTGAAGGTAAGTGGATAAATGCTACTCTCTTAAATAGCAGATTAACTGTGTTAATATTGTAAATATCACTAGTCATTAGTGTGAAATAGGCCTAAATCAAATTCTCAATCCAAATATTATTTTGTTTGCTTATAGGTTGGTACAGGAGAGAGAAGAGAGCCATGCATTTTGCTATCCCAAGAATTTGGCGTGAACCGACTGATGACTCAACAAATTGCTACTTCTGCATGGTGGACCCTTCCAAACGTCGCACTGGCAAAAATGCACCGCCTGTAACGTATCCTGACATTCCGTCATCTATTGCCCCAGTACCACACTGCCCTGACCTTCCTGTACCAACACCTCCAGACAGAGCTACACCACCTTCAAAAGAAAGCAGCAAGTCAGATATCGAGGAAGACGTTGAAGATCACGATTTCTCTTCATATGCAGATGAGGAGCGGAAGCCATACTACCCTAACCAAAAAGACCTCAACGATCTGATCAGAGACCTTGGTCTCACCAAGTCCAACGCTGAGCTTCTGACATCAAGCTCAAGCAATGGAACTTATTAGATGAAAGCGTCCAAGTCACAGATCAGAGGAAGCATCACCAAGTTTTTTCCATCTTCTTCAGTCATCAAGATGGACTGTGCTTCTGCAACAATGTGGCCGGTCTATTTGAGGCTATAGGTGTCACCTGTAACCCGAATGAGTGGCGCCTCTTCATAGACAGCTCATGCAAGAGCCTCAAAGCCGTGCTGCTTCACAATGGGAACAAGTATCCGTCTCTTCCTGTAACTCGGTGCACCTGAAAGAGGAATACACCAGTGTCAAGATGTTGCTAGGTGCCTTGAAGTATGATGAGTACGGCTGTGAAGTTATCAGAGATTTCAAAATGGTGTCATTCCTGATGGGCCTCCAAGGTGGTTTTACTAAGTATCCTTGCTTTATTTGCCTTTGGGACAGCCGGGATACTGAAGCGCACTACCACAGGCAGGACTGGCCTCAGCGGACAGAGTTCACTGTGGGGAAGAACAATGTAAAGTGGGAGCCACTGGTGGACCCACGCAAGGTGCTGGTGCCACCACTACACATCAAGTTGGGGCTCATAAAACAATTTGTCAGGGCTCTAGATAAGGAGTCAAGAGCTTTCAATTACCTCCAAGATCTTTTACCTAAGCTGTCTGAAGCAAGTTTTTGGTAATCTGTGTAAATTTGCAATGCATATAGTGTTCTTAGTCTGACTGTATAAATGAGAAGATGCTAAATCGTCTGTTTCTATAGTAAAAATGCATAATTTTTGTTGCCGTGGTCACAAAAGCGAAGTTTATGATGAATGTAAGCAATTTTTAATTTGTTTTAGACATAAGCAATTGGACTATAACATTTAAAAGCTGGGAACAAAATTTGTGTTACATAGTGAATTGTTCATGGGTGGTCCACAATGGGGCATAATACTGTGCAGGGGCACTATGGCACATAATATTGTGTGCAGGGGCCACTATGGGGCATAATAGTGTGTACAGGGGCCACTATGGCGCATAATAATGTGTGCAGTGGCCACTGTGGAGCAAAATAGTGTGTGCAAGGGCCACTATGGGGCATAATAGTGTGTGCAGGGGCCATTATGGGGCATAATTGTGTGTACAGGGGTCACTATGGCGCATAATAGTGTGTGCAGGAATGCAGGGAATGCGGTTTGTCTGGAGAGGAGGTGGTTGGCAGGGAGGCGGGCGGTGGGTGGCCCCATGTTAAATGTTCGCCTTGGGGCCCAGCCATTCCTGGTTACGCCACTGGTACAACTTATACATGTTTGCTGCAAGTCCATTGGGACTGTAGCTCAAGAAGGGTTTTGATGCCTTTCTTGAAAGGAAAAATCTTACAGGTTATGAGTTTTAGACTTTTGGTGAAGACGCGTTGATCCAGGGTTTTATGCTGATTTTTTTGCCCTTACATGGAGCAATAGGCATCAGCCTCATGGTATTATTTTTTGCCTTCCTGTGGATCAACATTGTAGGGTTATAGGTTGGAATTGATGGCCCTGAGTCTTCATACAACCTCATCTATTATATTGCTTTGTAGTTTTTTTGCATGATTAATGTTTCCTAAACTGTTTGGCATTTACCCATGTAACAACTTCAGTAACTTCTACAAATCTGAATCCTACAGAACACCAAAACATCAATGAAATTATGACCTTATCTGGATAACCAGAAAGGAGCATGAGGACAAGTGCATCGTGGGTACTGGTATAGCCTAATATCTCAAGCATGTGGCTAGTCAAGACTAGAAATGGACATTCAACTGGCACCATTACTTTCCATTATTGCTAGTAAAGTACTATTTAATTGTCCTGCTGGGAATATTACTCAACAGCTTGGACCATTGATCTCCAGTCATAAGCATCCCAACTCAGGCATCTTGGTCATATCACTGTTCATTTGATCAGTCCTATCTCCTAAACACTGTGTAGATCTAATATTCAGTCATTAGGTATTGACCCAATGACCACTTATTCAGTCACTTATACCCACAGATAATGGAACAAAATGCCTTTAAAGGGAAAACTCAACTGACCTTCAGCTTTATTTATATGTGGCTTGTGATCTGTAAAAAATGGAGGACCTCTTTGTCTCTAGCTCACAGATGGGTCTGAAACACTAGTACATATTTAATTCAGACAGAGACACCAGTCATTAAAATAGTAAAAGTCACTGACTGATTGTAAAAGAGGTTGTAAAGAGTTAAAAAAAAAAAAAAAAGAAAAAGTCTTCCAAAAACAGTACCTCACTTCATATTCCCTAACCATCTTAGAAGTGACAGTCTTTTGACATGATTGGTTTTCAATGGATATGATCATAAATGCAAGAACTTGATATGGTCTGGGACTTGTCAGAAACCGAGCCATGATTTCCTTATTGTGGTCAGGCTATCAGGCAGGGACACTACATGTATGATAAGTTAATCAGACCACAGTCAGAAAATCACTGCTGGATTTCTAACAAGTCCCAGAACGTAGAAACTTTCTACATTCATGGTCATGTCCTTTGGCAACAAAAAAAAAAGTCTGTCACCACTAAGATGGATAGAAAAAATCTTTAAAACTCTGCAAAGTTTTTAATTATTTATATTTAAAAAATTTTTAACTTTTAATTGTCTAAAAGTCTAAATATGGTTATGTTCATGGGAAAACCACTTTAAAGGGAGTCTACCAGCACCAAAAAAGTTATTAAACCAGTCCCAGTACCTTACAATGCTAGCTCAGAGCCGTGAGCACAGTGCTAGAATATGTTTCTAGAATGGTTGCTTGATTTTTAACAACTGCTTTTTATTCCTATGCAAATGAGATAAGAGTGCATCGGAGGAGTGTTCGGGGCAGCTGAGCTTCACCGCAAGTTCTTCTTCTTGCTCAATACCACTCCTAGCAACATTGGCATAATCTAAGTTTTCCCCCACCTCCTCCTGAGCAAGATGAATGTGATGCTGTGATGCTCAGCTGCCCCAGAACACTCCCCAGTGTATCTCAACTAATTTGCATAGGAATAAAAGCGGCCAATCTACAAACATATAATAGTGTTGTTCTCTGAGCACATGAGGTACTGGGGCTGATTTAAGAATGTTTTTGGGCTGACAGACTCCCTTTAAGTGGTACACATTTGCAGATGGCAATGACACTGTATACCAGGGATGTAATACATTTTTACTGCAAACAAAAGGATCATTTATTCACAAGCGTACATAATTCATTCAGTTCTTACAGGGATCCTTTACCACTTCCACCAACTCCAACTCTTTGTAATCTTCAATAAGGGCTGCTCTACTGATTCCAGCTCAGTTGGAACCTCTTCTGTAGCCCCTACTGTTCCTCAACAATCGGTGCTTTTAGCTTCTGCACACAATTAGCTAATTAGACTTTGTATTGTCAGATGGACAACTCCTGGCTTTCTGCTCCATCCCAGGACCACCCACCTGACAGTAGACAGCCTAATTAGCATATTTGTTGTTAAAGCTTATAGCACTGATTGCTCAGGAATGGTGACAGCTACAGAAAAAATTCCAACTGTGCCAGGATCAGTGGAGCAACATCTGTTGGATGCAAATAGTTGGAGATGGTTGAGGTGGTGAAAGATCCTCTTTAAATGGAACTTGTCACATTGAACATGGAGTCTGATCTGCAACATACTATACAGCGTCAGGAGAAAAGCAGATTTATATAAAGTTTTTTAGGAAAAGATTCAGTGTACTGCATGTTTTATTCATTTAATTTAATGATTGACAGCTATATCTATATGACATAGAGAGATAACTGTCAATCTCTATGTAGGACCACCCACTGGACTCCTAAGTCTAGATAGGGATTTAAAAGAATAAAAAAGGTATACTTAGTCTTTTTATACAAATCTATACATCAATCTGCTCAGCTCCTCCTGCTAAATTACATGCTGTATGCAGCTAGGACTACCAATACAATGTAACAGGTTCATTTTAAGTATAATTAAAGGTCATTTCCTAAATGGTTCGGCCTTCAGTAACCAAAATGACTACAAATGGTCTGTACAGGGTATGCTATATAATATGTGATATAAGAGAATAAGCCCTGTACCCAGACACAAATCAGTTCTTTGCCTCTAAATTTCAATTTACAGGCATGCCCTTGATAGGTCAAATAAAACACAGATGGAAATTTTGCTAAACTACATGTCCAGTGGGCATCTGAATGTCTGACTTTGTATGAATTGTATACATGACATATAATGTCACCACTAATGGATAACTTGCCCTATATGCATTTGGGTGGAATTTTCAGTAGGTAGACAGATGTAATCATATCACATCTTACAGTGATTCCGAAAGCCAGGCAAAATGAAAAGTATAAAATCACTTTCATAGAAAAAACAATACTCATTTATTTCCCAGGGGGTATAGGGATTGTTTTGTACTTATTGGCTCTTATAAGAAATCTTCCCTGGTGGATATTGCTGTATTTTGTCCAAATGCCCTCTGCTACTAGGATGAGGGTCTTTGAATGTAAATGTCAAGCAACTTCAAGCAAATAAACCTGTACTTCCTCGTCGCTGAATTCCAATTGAATGTGTGGTTCCTGCAGGGTTGTAATTGAAGAGAAAAAACAACTTTCTACAACTTTAAGGATAGGATTTACCCAGAGAATCACCTGTTTCCTCCGACCTTCCAGCTGTTTCCCTTTTCCCTCTCCAAAGTCGTTGCCATTTATTATTTTTCCTTTTAGGCAATTGTGCTCAGCAGCTCCAGCAGTCCATGATAATGTCTCTGTATGAAGAAACACAGCGAAAAACAAAATCCAATTCATTTCAAGGACCTTCCTTGATTTTCACATGATGGTTAATGTTCTAGTGTACGCACAATAAATAATTCTACGTATTATTCTACATTGTACACTGAGAGTAAGGATCTGTTCACACCCCCGCTCATAGGAACAGAACAACAAAAATACGTAAGCTTCACGTGATGGACAATGACCATGCCTGACTATAATGGGGTCCATTTGGTATCCATAACATTTGCAATTATCAAGGGATGGGATATATTGGGTAACGTGAGCAGTCAGTTCTTGAAGTAGATGTGTTGAAAGCCAGAAAGATAGGCAAGCACAAAGATCTGAAAGGAACAATTGGCCATGACTGGAAATAACTGGATCAGAGCATCTCCAAAACAGCATTTCTTGTGTGGTGTTCCCAATATTGAGTTGTTAGTACCAAACAAAAGTGATCCAAGGAAGGACCAGAGATGAACTGTTAGTAGGGCTATGGGCACTCCTTGATTCACATGCAGAGTGTAGGCTATCTTGTCAGGTCTAACCCACAGAATACCTACTGGGGCACAAAGTGATGAAATATTAATACTGGTCTCATAACTTGGCTGCCAAATTTCCCAAATCTCAATCCAATCAAACGTCTGTTGAATGTGCTGAAAGGCTCTATTTTGCAACTTACAGGTCTTAATGGATCTTCTGGTAATGTCTTGATGGTAGCAGCAGAGGACACCTTAAGAGGTCTTGTGATGTTCATGCATCAATGGATCAGAGCTGTCTTGGTGACATGAAAAAGACCTACACAGCATCAGATTACTTCATATAATATGAGAGAATTGCTATGAACATACCCATAGGCTCCCATGCAAACAGCTTATACCAAAGAGTGTCTTTTTGCCATACATTGAGTAATTAAGGATGGGCAATTGCACTTTACTAACCGAGGGCACAGTAAAAAGTGTATATCATAGTATACTTTTTTAACAATGGGAGCCAATGGCCATCATATAGCAATGTGTGTCTGTACAGTGGCACACACTGGAAGCTTCCTCAGAGGTATACATCAGAGAAAACTTATAATACTGTATATACCTCAAACAGGAGCATAAAATGAAATGTGAACAGAGCCTAGGAAATCTAGGTGGCTAGCTTAGACTCCTAATACAGTAAACTTCCTAAAGTCTGCCATTAAAAGGATCTGATGGGTGCCAAATTCCTACATATTATGGATTCTTGACCTTTCTTAGAAAAGTATAGAACATTTTGTCATGAGATTCTAGATCACTGCCAGACTGTCAGAATGTCTGAACTTTTCGATGCCGGATTATAATAATTTTACTGTAGCTATATAAAGGGTTGTACTGTTCAGTTATATTTTATTTCTGATGAGTGAACACAATCTTTGTACAGTGATAAAGAATCTGCTGTTGCCATATAAATTATTAGTAAATAAATAGTGATACATATGTACAGAACATTTTTACATTCAGAGGCTCTCCCTTCTTTTCCTCTGTGTAAGTAGCCACACAATCAATCACAAGGCAGCTTGTGTAGTTGAAAGTGTAAATCTTGTTGCCAGCTCTTTCACACCCAGCCATCTAATGGCAGCCATGCCTAGATTCGCACGTATACCCTCGCGTCTCTGAACGAGCAGATCTTAAAATCCTGTTAATTGTATATACTTGACATCTTTTTCGCAATGTTTTAGCTCTCATTGCTGTAATAATAAACACTTGTCATTGTCACTTACCAATAGTCTCCTTCTCTCCTGAACAGAACTTTATGCAACCATATGGAATCCTGCTCTGCATATCTCCAAAGAACACTGAGAACGAACTGTTATAAACTAGTCATAGTACACGATGACTTCTAATAATCTTCATGAATTAATCTGGTCATACACTATTAACCTCTGTCAGCCAACAGCTATTCCTCTTGACTTGCCTAGCATGTGTTCTTAAGACCAGAGCCCCACATTGAGGACACGCAGGGTTTTGGGTCGTGGCAGAAACGCTGCGGCAAAAAACGCTGCGTCTTACAGTACCTGCAAAGTGGATAGGATTCTGGCTAATCCCATCCACACATTGCAGAGAAAAATCTGCAGCGGAAAAGCCGCGTTTTTGAGAATCTCAGCATGTCAATTATACCTGCAGAAACACTGGCGTTTTCCATATAGGTATAACAGAAGAAAGTCTGCAGAGGAAAAATATGCAGACTTTCTGTGAAAAATGAATGTGATGCGTTTCCGCCGTGGTCTTTTCCGCAGTGCCTTAGCTTAAAGGGGTTTTCCCAATAAAGCAACATATCTAATTAATGTTGTTCTTTCACCATCTGCATCAATAAAGGGCTATGATGAAAATTTACCAATTAGTAAGCCTGGCTTTTTAAGCTCATTGTCCAACATTGGCTAGACAATACAGGCCCCACTGGAACTCTCTGAAGGTTCGATTTGTTTCTGGTTTGGATGGTTTGGTCCAAAGATTTGTTTCAGGATGAACTTGTTCTTCACATCCAGAAATGCTTTTATTATACTCTGGGGTCTTTTTAGACCCCAGGTTACAATAAGTGGAGGTGTGTAAACATAATAAACAGTTATACTCACCTCCCCTCACCTCTCCTGGACATCCTCGCGGTGTCTAGTATCAGTAAAGTTTTCTTCTGGCTTCCTGGGTGACATCACGTGCCCCAGGGGTGACATGGGGTATACTGATGTCATGACACTTTAACTAAAGCGTCATGAGTTTTTAAGGTTTTCTCTAACCGTCTTAGTGGCAATTTTTGGCAGTCTTGATCGGTTGCCAAAGCATATGGTCTGGGACTTGTCAGAAACCCAGTCATGCTTTCCTTATTGTGGACAGGTTATCAGGAGAGAACACTACATGTATAAGAAGATAACCCGGCCACAATAACGAAATCATGACTGGGTTTCTGATAAGTGTCAGACCATAAAAAGATCCTGCAATCACTGTCATTTCCATTAATAACCTATAAATATGTTATGTCCATGGGAAAACCACTTTAAGGCCTGGGCCCATCATAGCGTAAATGCCATGATTTGGCCCCAGCATTTTACATTAACTGCAAAGCGGATGGGATTCTGGCTAATCTCATCCACACATTGCAGAAAATAATCGGCAGCGAAAATGCTGCGATTTGAAAAACGCTCAGGTTTTTGGAAATCGCAGCATGTCAATTATACCTATGGAAATGCTGGCAGTTTCCGTATAAGTATAATGGAAGCAGAATGTCCGCAGAGGAAAGCTCTGTGGACGTTCTGTGAAAAGTGCAGCGGGAAAAACCGTGATGCGTTTCTGCTGCGGTTTTTCCCATAGCACTTTTTGACTGCAGCCTGCTTTATGGGGCTTTAGGCTAAGGATGTCTGATTGTGAAAAGTATTGCAACCAAGGTATCAGGGGAGGGATTTTTTTGATAATATTTTTGACCGTCCGTTTTTAATGAATCGGCAAAAAATAATTTGTCCTATTTTGTCCATTTTCACAAATCCCTCAATAAACTCAAGTTTACCAGGGCTCCATGAAAACGGGTGTCCAATGGTTACAAAATGGCCATGAAAAAATGTCCCTTTTTTCATGGCCGTTTTGCATCATGGTCATCTGAATAGAGCCTTAGAAATGCTTTTTAAAGTCAAGAACTTGTCACAGGTTACCTTGAAAATAATTTCCCATGCTCAGTCTGACCTCTGCCTTCCACTATTTTCAATTATAATGATTCCAGGCACTGGAAAATATCGAACCTTAGGGCCTATCTGTACGCACCCACTTTACCCAGTACAGCCCAATGTATACCTTATCAGTAAAGAAAGGGTCGTGATTAAAAACAGACATGGATGTGGTGAAAGGATCCATACCACAGCTGAGCTGTGTAAAGTGCAGAGCAGAGATGGAGTATCACATCCAGACCTATCACCTACATACTGCGTGGTGTTTCTTCACACATCCACAATACTTTTCTAGTACAAGCAGAACTAATGTTTATATGTCTTCAGCAAAAATTTGATTTTGTGTCCATATAATGAATATATGCTAGAATATTTATTTTTAAGGTGCAGTCAGAGCCCCGGAAGATTTGGAAGAGTGAAGAAATCAGGCGATACCTTTTAGAGGCTAACTGAGTATATTTGATAGTAAGCTTTCGAGAACATGAAAGAAAATATATTATTGTTATGAAGAAAAATATCCCCATGTACTGTAAGTAGGAGGTAAGTGACCTCTCGTAGGAGGTCTGTAATTTCAGTCCCTAATAACCCAAAATGGGAATATTTTTTTTTCTTAAATATATTTTAATATAGATATTTAATATGGATGTTCCAGAAGTTCTCCAGTAAAGGTGAATCTGTCTGGTCCAAAATGCCACCCATACCAAAAATAGTGCCATATAGAAGGTGATTAGTAAGAGCGGATACATAACATTGTGGTCACAAATAAATGAAGCAATGCAGGGATCATCATCTTTTCTTTTGCTATGTAAATAAGCTGGCAAGTGCACTGGGGGTGGATCTGATTTACTAGTTTTCCTACAGACTGCCTCAAGTACACCAGCTTTCCTGTGATATAGCCATCTATTGCCACTCCTTTAGCTATGAATTACATTTTAAGCCTCTGCTTGCATCACAGCTGCTTGTGGGCAAATCTGATAAATCAGACCCCGCCTCCAGTGCATTTGCAGGCTGATTTTCATATCCATAAAAAGATGCCTGTCTCTGTATTTCTTCATTCATTTGTGGTGACAAAGGTATGTTTTTATTCCTACCAAAGGCCTCTACACTGTGCTATTATAAGTTTGGGAGGCATTTTGTACCTGATAGGGTCCCTTTATTATCCAAAGGATTATACCGGATAACATTACAGAACTACTGTAAAGCATGAAAAATGTGTCTGGTTTCTATGACTGTGTAACCTTTCACTACACATTATCTGGTTGTGTAATACGACCCATTACACCATGCTTATTAGTAGGTGTAATTTAACCTTTTCCCATACAAGAAACCTACAGGTATATATATTGAGGCGGATATGAACATACAAACACTAGCACTATGCTTGACTAATACAGTCATTCTAATGGCAGAGATCAGGTATCCCAAAGCCTTTCATCTTAGCTCTTTAACCCTTATAATCAGCACTGATCACAGTGTAAATGAAGTGGAATAAGGATAGACTACATGATAATAATAATAATACTAATAAATTTTATTTATATAACGCCAACATATTCCGCAGCACTGTACAACTTGTAGGGTTCAAGTACTGACAAAAAAGATACATTACAAAGAAATAGTCAATTCACACACTGGGACTGAGGGCCCTGCTCGCAAGAGCTTACAATCTATGATCAGAAACACATCAGAGAGACTCCCCTTTTCCTCTTTGGGGTCTCTTTTATCCTTGATCCGCACATACTAGGGCTTTTGATGCATCTTTAAAGGGGTTATCCAGGTTCTAATATTAATTGCCTATCCTTAGAATAGGTCATCAATACTAGATCTGCAATGGTCCAACACCTGGGACTTCTGCAGAGAATCTGCTCCAGGACAGCACAGGTATTGGTAGTGGCCTATCCTTGGGATACCCTCCATCAGTATTAGAAACTGGAGCAAGCCTCCTTCATACTTCACACTTAGGTTACAGTAAGACAAGACTTTCCTCTCTTTCCTAGTTGTCAAAATAAGGCTTAGCCCTGTCACCACCCCCGTAGTCATAGCAGAACTCAGTATAGGTATAGGACAGTAATATATTTCAGTTTTGTATAACACTCTTTATTAAACATTGTTCTGCACTGTTATGTGGATAATATAGTACTTTGTGGCCTTTTTATCCTACACCTGTCTAAAACTTTTTCAAAGTAAGAATGCTTTGAACAAATGAATAAAAGAGAAATATAAATCACATGAATATTTGGTGTGACCTTTGCCCTTTGGAGAAGGGGTCCTGAAAATTACGATATGGCCCCACAGAGCCCTGATCTCAACATCATCCAGTCTGTCTGGGATTACATGAAGAGACAGAAGGATTGGAGAAAGCCTACATCCACAGAAGATCTGTGCTTAGTTCTCTAAGAAGTTTGGTACAGCCTCCCTCAAGAGTTACTTCAAATACTGTGTACAAGTGTAACGAGAAGAACTGATGGAAGGCAAAGGGCAAAGGTCACACTAAATATTGATAGGCTTTCGATTTCTCTTTTGTTCATGAATAGAGATGAGCGAAGTATTCAAAAAGTCGATTCGGCAACTTCGCCGAATTTCACGATACGATTCTATTCGATCCGAATTAAATCGTGGGGAATCACGTAACAAAAGCAGCTATTGGCTGCAGAGAGCCGGGGTGGGCGGGTGGGTGTCAAAATGGCGGAACCCCATGGATGCCACGGTCATGTTTGTTAAAACCCCCGACCGCTTATGGAGCAGGGTATTAGGTGTCAGTTACAGCTAACACACTGCCTTATATCCGATCGGGGGATTTAACAACTTGGATGCAGCGGTCAAACAAAGGGGTTAAAGGGATGTGACATCACAGGGCTGGCTGCTGATTGGCTGCACGCATGGCATTGTGGGTGATCCCGCGTTCCCAGAGTTCCTTTCCCCATGTCATAATATGTACAGCAGCCATTTTGAACTAAATGCGTTGGGGGCAGCACGGTGGCTCAGTGGTTAGCACTGCAGCCTTGCAGCGCTGGAGTCCTGGGTTCGAATCCTGCCAAGGACAACATCTGCAAGGAGTTTGTATGTTCTCCCCGTGTTTGCGTGGGTTTCCTCCGGGTACTCCGGTTTCCTCCCACACTCCAAAGACATACTGATAGGTAATGTAGATTGTGAGCCCTATATGGGACAGCGACTGTCAATGTGTGTAAAGCGCTGTGGAATATGATGGCGCTATACAAGTAAGCATAAATAAAATAATAAAAATAAAATAATCTTTACCACGAAGCGTGAGGAAATTCAGATTCGATGTGAATCAAATATTTCCTGAAATTCGGATCGAATTCTACTTCTGCAGCTTTGATTCGCTCGTCTTTATTCATGTACAGTAGTTGATTTCGTTAATTGACAAAAATAGACCATTAACACGCCTATATTTGAAAACATTCTTATGCTGCAGTATTTTTTCTACACCAGTCTAAAACATTTGCACAGCACTGTACATGACAATATTGTCCAGGCACTAGATTGTAAATTGAAGGGGGTCATTTGCAGACTTTTATCCAGACCCAGGTGTCTAATGCTTTATCTCATAGTATATACACATTGCCACAAAATGTTGCCACTTTTTAGCCCTCTGAATCAATATGTGAAAGATAGGAGGACATAAACTGCAGTACAGAAAATGCTATAATATAAGAAAAAGTGTATAGATTAGTTTCCAAGAGATAATAATGAATGTGGGGATGACATCAGGAGAACGATCCAACAGTCATCATGTAAAATAGGCAAAACTCTGAGCATAAATTAGGCAGCAAAGTAAACAATGTAGTCTGAAGTGTAACAAACAAAACCTTAAGGCTACACATTGTAAAGGAGAATGAACTCTTTTTGACCAATTAAATAATTTGTAGCCGTTATATTTTATGTGAATCCATCAGAATAAACCAGGTTATTAATTTTATCTTCTCTGTACACAGGGTCATCGCAACCCATAGTCTAAGAAGAATTCGCATTCAAGGTTAATAAGTAGCCATTTGTTTTAATGGTGGAGTGCTGTTATTTTTTACACAATGTGTATTGCACAATATAGGTGCTGATTACATCTCACAGTTCTCTGGTAAGAGGGTCTGTTAAAATCTCAGTGAGTAATAGATTACAGTGATTTGACAGGAATCCATTACCTCTCAATGCAGTGTGGCCTTGCTTCTCTCGCTTACAATAGTAATTGTCCGTATAACTGTGGAACCGACCAACAAGCAAGTAGTAAACTCTTATTATTTCACATAAACTTTCAATCTATTAAGAACGCTGTATACAAAGCCAGGAGAGCAAATAGTTTATAAGCAGAATATGAGAAACAAATAGAATTTCAGAAATAAAACCTACAAGGAAAATATAGTTACTTTTATATAGTATTTTATATCAATGTGTGGGTTATTATGGAGACAGAAAATATAACTATAAAATACATATGCACCCAACTACATAATGCAGCAGTTGTCTCCCTTCTACATTTGCAGACCTTCACGCCATTAAAGGGTTACACATTACATTCTGGAATGGGACAGAAAGTTGGTGCCCCTTATACACAAAAGGGAAAAGATGGTCAAACCCCCCAATTTCAGTTGGACTGGCCAACTATATAATGTGTATAGGGGTATTCCAACTCTACCCACACAGATTGGGTCATGGGAATGTAAAATTTCAATACTCCAAAAACCACCCCTGGAGGTGTCTGAAAGGATGCTAAAAAGAAATAAAGATAAACTGCCTCATAGGACAGTACATATCGACAGCATTGTAAGAACCTCAAACAGTCACGTAGAAACATGGTCACCTATTTAGGTTGTGTAATAGACACAACAATCAGTAACATGCATTATGAAGAGTCAAAGGGATCCACCTGTCAAATCTAAGGGTCTTCAGTTATATCCAGGTGGCATTCAGAAAGTCATTCTTTATTTTCAGTGACTAAGAGTAGATCGTTGAAAGCAAAGAAGGACAGCCAATGAGACTCTAAGCTGACAGTTGTCATTGGCTGGTTTCTTGTGATCATTGACCTACTTTTGAAAGTAGGTCAATGACTGGGAGTAACCCAGAGTCCTGGACCACATTAAATCAGTGAATGACAACTACAAGTTGCTGCTGGCTGGGTTAGATCATGTAGTTGGATGTGATCTTGGACACTGGCCTACTTTTAAACCTACTCGGACAATTTTCTGGCACATGGATAACCAGAGATGTGCTACAATTATTAAGGGTGTGTAGGGATTCCCGCACTTATTGACATACTTTTGACAGTAGACCAATGACCAAACAGCCAATCACAACTGTAAGCAGTCATTTAATGTGGTCCGGGACTGACTACAGGTTACTGACAGTCATTGACCTACTTCCCTTGAATCTTTTTCTGGACTGATGTAGATTTTTCTCTCTACACTTAATTGTTAAATATTCAGATATACAAAACACATAAAAATACTCCTCATATTCTCTAATTCATGACACATGCAATGGTGCTATAATGACTTTGTGGTTAACCACTTTGTCGTGCAGAATTGGAACATGGGTTTCTATAAGACCAGAGCAAAATTCATGTGTTTTCTTGGGTTTCCTCTGTGTCCATTTTGGTGTGCACTTGATATAGGAGTTTATATGAATACACTTTGTGTGCTGATATTTTGTCTAAGACTGTATACAGACAATGCTTACTTATATATATATATATATATATATATATATATATATATATTCACATTGCCTTGTTATATCTGCCTGAATTTCCCGATTGACTTAACAATACCAGAAGATGAAGGTCACACCAGTTGAAAGAATCTGATAAGTAGATCTGCGGGGTACTGCTTTACGTGACATCATATGTTTTCTGTGAATCACACCACTGGTTTCGATTAACCAGATCCAAAGCTAGTATATAATACAGAAAGCCACAGTTGAAGAAAAGTATGTGCCTGGTTTAAGGATCAAGTCTCTTGCTTTGCACTTCTGACTTTCACATAAAACATTATGCAGACTGGCAATGATACAAGCTGGAGAGCTACATTTGTTAGGAAAGAGCATAAAAGTAAACAGAACGGTAGCATTCGTAATAACCGGATTCATCTAACAGGTATCTTTCCACAGGATATGCCAATGTCTGGGTTAAACAGCGTCTGAACTTGTGTAATAAGCAGACGCAGCCACTATATTACTCTGGTAAACTAATTAGCTTGGGGATAATAATGACAGTCGTGGAATTGCAGAACTCCTTTTTTTATCCAAATTAGTCTGCTTAGAGACATTAGCCGAGACAGGGAAGTTATAATTGTACAGGGAAAGTAGGTAACCTTTCCTGCTTTCTCTTGGTAAAAAATCAGATACCTAGAATTTCCACTATAACCAACCCAAGGGAAATTAAAGGGAATGTATCACCAAAATGGCCTATTTTTTTTTGTAAACCAAGCTTTTATATGAATTTTTTTTAAAGAATTTTTGATGATTTTATTTTTAACTTTCCATGTCACTATCTGTATTTTTGTTTTAAGTACTACATCCAACAATTTTTACTCTGGCCGGTAAGCCTAACAATAGACCGACACGTGCCAATTCTGAAGAGATTTTCATTGCAGCAATCACCTTATTTACAACACGCAAAAAATAAAATAGATTAGAAAAGTAATATATTTTACTACTTGCTTTTAATAAATAAGTACAATACATGGCAATGCATTCCTATTAAGTCATGATAGATTTATTTCCAGCTGCTTATTTAATACCAACCTATTCTATGACACTGTACAGAGATTGTCATCATACAACATTGCAACTTTTTTCAATGACTTATGTTATGCCAAATATGAAGCCAATAGATCTATGAGAAAATCCGAGTCAGGGTCAGTACAGGTTATGCAGCAGTCAGGGGCCCAAGTAAATAAGGGCACCAAACTCACAGGTAGGCTTCCATCTACACTACTCTCTCCTATTGCTGTCAGGGACCTATGAATATTTACTAAATTAAATAACCCTTTTTAATGGAATATGAAGGACAAATAAAGTTCCCAATATGGTTTCCATCTTCATATCAGGATAATGCACAAGAACAAACTAGTATTTT